>CM075943.1:7060522-8298134 GCA_038030265.1 Corythucha ciliata | reverse complement strand
AGTTATGGTTTTTTGCCAAATAGCTGATTCCTTGGGTAGGTTGGGGGGGGGGGGTTGTTATTTTCTATGATGAGTAAGTAGAAAGAGATTCACATGTTTTTCTTTCTTTTCACTTCCGACCTTATAGGACAACTACAATGCACTTCACATCGCGGCCATGTATTCGAGAGAGGACGTCGTCAAGTTGCTTCTTTCAAAGAAAGGGATCGACGTCTACGCTCCTGGTGGAGTAAGTAATGAAACATCCACAAATAAACTACTTATTTTGCTATTTCAGTCCATTTTTCGCAGCCCAAACAACAAACAGCCGTCCACCTTGTGGCTAGCCGACAAACTGGTACAGCGACGAGCATTCTCAGAGCTCTACTAGCGACGGCTGGGCGTGACATAAGAACGAGCAAAGACGCCGTAGGTATCAGTTGTACTTGCACATTTTGAAACGTTGAATGTGCTAAATCGAAAAGGGAAACCGCGTTTTTAGGTACGAGAGGAGAGGAGAGCACGTTATCTTACAATGCCTTTTGAATAAAATCAATGCTACAGGCCGGGTGGTCCCCAGGTTTAGGAAAGGGGGAAAATTCTCTGAGACAAGGGCAAAAAAAAAGAAAATAAAGATGGAGGGAGAGAGACAAAAAGCGAACCAAATCTCGCATGTCAAAACAAGAGAAAAACAGCAATTTTCAAGGCTATATTGAAAAAGCAGGTATTTTCCGGCGAGGTTGCCCTGGAAGAGGTGGGAAACAATAGGCATGCCCTTTGCGTCCCTTCCATCTGTCTCCGTCTCGTTTTCCATCAGTGGGGACGATTGCGTTTTAACCCCGAATATTTCTTCCAGTTTAAGTAGTTATCCGTCACTCTCTGTCTTCTTTTCCTCATTTTTACGGTTAGACTTTTAGTCTGCATCGTACTTTAGTTACCGTTTCATCTCTCAACAGTTGTTTACTCGGTTGTTTTTCACTGAGGGAGGGAGGGAGACACGCGGAGCGGAGAAAAATGGAGCGTACCGCATGCCGATAGCGGTTATTTTTACGATGGTCGAAATGACGTCCAATGACGACAGTCCGGTCAATACGAATTTCATTCTTAAAAATCGCCTGCAGGCCGGAGCACCACCGATCAATAATGTCAAATGGAAGGAGAGACTCAATCGTGTTTTAACGGATCATTTTCAGCGCGGGAAAATCCCCCTACTATTGGCCGTTGAAGCGGGCAACCAGTCGATGTGTCGCGAACTACTGTCGCAGAACACCGTCGAACAATTGAAAGCGACGGCTGAAAATGGCGATACAGCTCTTCATTTGGCAGCGAGAAAGCGCGATATCGACATGGTACGAATTCTGGTCGATTACGGAGCACCTGTTGATGGACAGAACGTAAGTATAAACATTTTTCAGATTATTCATTGTTGCGTTCTCACTTAGAGCTTTATAACGTCCCATTTCTCACTATTTGACGTCGAAATGGACGTCTAGACCGGCTTCTGTCGCCTGTTTAATCGTTTTAAAATCCAAGAAATCCTGATCCAAATCTTAAACCCCCTCCCGCATACATGTATAAAGGAGATTTAAACTCAGAATAACATTGTTGGGCTTTTGATACAAGTGACTTAATGACCAGAGTACTTTTTTGATAATATTTAGGGAGATGGCCAGACTGCTCTACACATAGCATCGGCCGAAGGTGACGAAACTTTGGTCAAATATTTTTACGGCGTTAGAGCAAGTGCTTCAATTACTGACCATCAAGGTGAAGTGTTTCATTACTCGAGAAATCCTTCTTCGCCTCGTTTCCCCATTTATACGCCCCTCAAACTCTCACCGCGGTGTTTTGGCACAGATCGAACTCCCATGCACCTGGCGGCCGAGTACGGTCACGCGTCCATCATCGAACTCCTCGCTGATAAATTCAAAGCGTCGATTTTCGAAAGAACTAAAGACGGAAGCACGCTCATGCACATCGCCTCACTCAACGGCCACGCTGACTGCGCCACGATGTTATTTAAAAAGGGCGTCTACCTTCACATGCCCAACAAGGTTTGTCCACCCTCCCACCCCCCTCGAACACCCCTTCCGTCAATATCTCACACGAAAATGTCGAAATTTATGTGAAGAGGGGAGCCCGAAGCATTCACACCGCCGCCAAATATGGCCACGTCGGTATCATCAACACTCTGCTGCAGAAAGGGGAGCACGTGGACGTCACTACTAGTGTAAGTAGCACTGTAGTTACTGTAGAGTAACGAAGTTCTGAAAAATTACTACAATACCATTACCTTCTCTTTCTCCTTCTCCTCTTTCTCTTTCTCTTTCCAATTCAAAAGTCGATAAAATTCATGTTATTACCCCAAAATTATAGGCGATGGATGGTCCCGACTATGGTTATCAGGTAAAGTTGGAAAGTTTTTGAGTTTTTTGGGTTTTTTCCCAGCGCATTTTTCAACTTTTTTTCTCGAGTGAGAGGTTTTTTTAAGGCTTAAAATGTGTTTTTTGCGTTTTGCATACCTATTTTTGAATTTTGACGTTTGTGGGTGAAGTTAGGCCAACGCGTTAGACAGATGCGTGTTAGGGGGTGATCGGATAGGGTTTACCTCTTACCATGCAAGACAAGCACGAGTTGAGCATCTGACATGAATCACTTTATGTTTGGGCAATGGGCACCCTCCTTCACTCCACCTCATCGCAGTTTTTTTTTTCTTTTTGGATTTTTTTTTTTTTTTTTCTGGCTTTTTCCACTTGGCCTCCCGATTCTCTCGTGATCTTCATTTTCTTTTCATTCGTCTTTCACCATTTCTCAACACTCATCGTCACGCGAACGAAAGGCAACGGGATTTTCCATTTTTGTGTATGTGTTTTAAACAAAGAAAACTGGGGGGGGGGGGGTGACACCTCTGGCCGCCTAACAGAACTCAAACTCGCCGCGCGGATCAGTCCCGGCGGTTAGCTTGCGTTCTGTGTGGTGAGGCCTTTACCCTATACCATAAACACCACAACTAACTCCTTCTCGAAAAGGGTCTGGGCAAGACGAGGCTCCTCTGCCTCGTGATAATGTGCACGATTGAAAATATTGCCTACGGATTTGTCGTCATGCCGTTATCGTCTTCTGATGGAAGTCTTAGGCGAGGTGACTTTTCAGTGACCAACCCCCCTCGCCAGAGAAAAATCGATGGGATCCATCGAACAGTATAGGACTACTTAACGATTAAATAGCTCTTTTTCCCTCGAAACAGGACAACTACACTCCTCTTCACATTGCCGTTGAGTCGTGCAAACCGGCCGTCGTCGAGACACTTTTGGGCTACGGCGCCGATGTACACGTTAAAGGTATGGACAGCGCCGGGCAAAGCATCAGGAAGTTTTTAAAATTCTTAAACAAAACCAAAAACAGGCGGAAGCATGTTGGAAACACCACTGCACATTGCAGCCCGAGTCAAAGACGGTGAAAAGTGCGCTCTCATGCTCCTCAAATCCGGTGCCGGTCCCAATTTGACGACGGCCGACGGCCAAACGCCGGTACACGTCTCCGCGAAATATGGTAACTTGGCAACGCTCAACTTGCTTTTGGAAGACAACGGTGATCCTCTTTTCAAATCGACGGTAACACTCCCTCCCCCTTCTACGACGTGATCAAGGCGAAATTGTGGGGTTCCTGATTAGTCAAGGGTGAAAGGAAATCGTCGACCCATGAAAAAGTATCCTTCTTCCAGAACCGGGTTTTCGGTTTATTAAAACATCATCAGTGGGATGTTATTTATTCTGGTCAATCAGAGGATCTGATTCTGTCAACTGAGTGTCTTGAACAGGAGTCTAATGATGACAAGTTACATCCAACCACGGTAGACGATATCCATTCACCTTTGAGTGACACCCCCCTCCCCCGCCGAGATTCAATATCGTCTCAAAACAAATATGTTGACGGCTGGGTGTTTCAGAATGGTGAGACTCCGTTGCATTTAGCGTGTCGAAGTTGTAAATCCGAGGTTGTACGGTACCTTATTGACTTCGTCAAAGAAAGTCGCGGGCCAGAGGTAAAACTAGTCACCCGGAACCGTCTAAAACAACTTTTTTTTAAATCAATTTTGTTTCCTTAAGGTTGCAACATCTTACGTGAATTCATTGAATGAAGAGGGAGCTACTGCCCTTCATTACGCGGCTCAAGTTACTAAAGGAGAAGTACCTACTGAAAATCCATTAGAAGACCGAGAAGTCGTTAGGCTATTAGTCGAAGGAGGAGCTAACCTAACGCTATCAACTAAACACGTAGCTAAAACTGCCAAAATTAACCCCCTCCTCTGACCTCATTATTTGATGTTTCTGTATTTGTTGTATGCAGAATTTAGAAACCGCCTTTCATTACTGTGCCACTGTCGGCAACAATGACGTCCTCACCGAAATGATTTCCGCTCTGTCAACGACCGACGTTCAAAAAGCTTTAAATCGACAGTCGGGCATCGGATGGACGCCCCTTCTCATCGCCTGCCGTCACGGCCACATTGAGATGGTCAAAAACCTGTTGGAAAATCACGCTCGAGTCGACGTTTTCGATAATGAAGGTCGTTCAGCCTTGCATTTGGCCGCTGAGAAGGGCTATTTAGAGGTTAAGAGAGTGGTTTTTGTGTGGTGTACCGTTCAACAACTTTTTTGTTGGGTACGTGACAGGTTTGTGACGCACTTCTTACTCACAAAGCTTTCATCAACAGCAAGTCGAGAGTGGGTCGAACCGCTCTACATTTAGCAGCCATGAATGGCTATGCCAGCCTTTGCAAGTAAGTTCACAATCAAAATTTCTCCAAGATACGATAGAATTGTGTCCCTAGCCCTAGACACCGGTCCTTATGGGGAGGGGCGAAGATAAGCAGCCAAGTAAATCCAGAAACCATAAAAACATTCTGTACCCAAAATATGTCAGTGTCACGTCATCACCTTCCCAAAAGGGGCTAAAAGGTGGCATCAACCGGGGATTTATTCGGACTTGACGGATGGAATTTTGCCCGGTGCACGTTCAGCCCTTTGCAAACCCCTCCCCCCATTCATGGATGCCCTGGTGAGCATTAAGTATTCAACCGTTGTAGACAGTAGTGCACGTGTTGTATACCTAGGAGCATAGGCGGATCTATGGGGGGGGGGGCAGCAGAATTACCCCCCCCCCCTGGAGCTTGGAAAATCTCTCAAAACATCGAGGAAGGCGAGTGGTGGGGTGTACTGGGGGATGTGGAGGGGTTTCGATTACCCCCCCTGAGAGAGGTCCCAGATCCACCCTTGCCTAGGAGAGAGAGTGAGTCTTCCCAAGCCGAGAGGAGAGCTGGCCGGCCGAGGCTGCCGCTAGGCGCTACTCTTAAAAATCATAAGGAAATTACTTTCCTTTCGCGGCAAACATGCTGTTTTATCCTAAACTTCAATGACTTACCTAAATTAGTCCATGCCAGGAACAATGTCGGTGTAAAGTACACAAGTACATGGTTCATCCTTCATCGTAGTTCTTCTTCAGGTTCAGACTCCATCGTCCGCAGCAAGCCAAAATTCGGAAACACTTGCACACGAAAATTTGAATAACAAAACAGAACACAAAAAGAGACCAAAAGTGCATTTTTAAAATGAAATTCACTAAATCGCACTTTAGATATAATAAATAAACGCACTTCAACACGCCCACGAGCCACCTTATCACGACCGATCGCCCACCAACTGACACTGCCATGTGAACTAGAAGTTTTTGTCAAGCGTATACAGCGCTCTGTGAACAACAAAGGGAGCTAATACAAATTTTTTATTTCCCTCCCGGAGAGAATAGTATTTATTACGACACGAGAGCGTAAAATTGCTCATTCCGAAGCTCGTACGATTATGCCACCACTCGCCTTGTTTTCGCTCCTGTATCGTACGGCATTTTCTTTACACCTACCAATGGCCAAAGATAATAAAATTCGAACGAAATTGTTCAACAACTTTAGCTTAACACCTACAAGAAGATGAAGAAGTCTCATGGAGAAGAAATAGTAAATTGGAGAGGCCTCAAAATTCATTAAAGTGAGGTGAAGTGGGCGGGGCCTATTTTATCCCAGCTGAATTCTATTGGTTGGAAGGTTGGAAGGCTTCAGATTTTTTTTTTTTTTTTCATTTTCTCGCACTGGTAATATATCCATTCTCGCACTGGGGTAATATAGGGCGAGAAAGTGGCTCACTTCTAAACGCTGGAAGAGGCTTCAGCGAGCGGGAAAGGGGTTATTCTAGGGTATGTGTGAAGAAAGTAAGTATTTCCCATCCCAAGAGCAGGGGTGGGAAAATTACAGTAACAAATTGATATGTACCAAGTGATCAAAAGCATCCAATTCATCCCGCCTCCCCACGATCCACTTTATAGCTATCACAATGATTTTTTGAGACATGTAATATTATGTATAATTATTCTTTCTTTCGATGGATGAAGCCATGATTCCATTAGGAGGGGGGGGGGGATTCTCATGTGATTCCTTCCAGTCGTGTCCCGTCTATACTGCTACACATAAAATATGAGTCTTTCACCCCCATCCACCACTCCGATAAACATGACAAGAAAAGAAGAAGATGAAGAAGAAGAAGAAAAGGAACGCATTAAAGTGGCTGAAGCTCCCTCTTACTTTGGTTACAGCTTTTTGTGGTAGGAGCTTATTTGTTAGCTGTGGCTGTGGATTGGAGCTTTGTTGTAGTTCAGGGCTTTGCTGTGGTATGGAGCTGCATTGTGATTTGGAGCATTGCTGTGCGGTTCCGAGCTTTGATGTGGTTAGGATCTTTGTCGTGGTTTGGTGCTTCGCTGCGTGGTCGACCTTCTTTTGTGATTGTATAGTTTTACCGTCGTAAAACTAGCTTTGCTGTGGTTTGCTGTGCGAGCTTTGCTGTGGTTTGGGGCCTTTCCTGTGGTTGAGGCTTTAATGTGGTTAGAGCTTTTTGTTCATTAGAGCTTTTATGGCACGTACTTTGCTGTGGTTTCGAGCTTTGTTGTGGTTGCTTGGGGAGTTTTTTTTTGTTTAAAATATTTTGCACTATAGCGTGATACTTGAATATGTGTTTGGAGGGAGGGGGGGTCTGTGTAAGGGCCCTACATTGAGTAACATCCCCGGCGCGAGTCCGAATCGGGTTGCAACTTCCGTTGTTATCCTTGAGTTCACGGGTCAAATCACCGGTATGCTTTTATACCCAATCTGAGATTCATGCAAGTTCCCCATTGGTGTTTTCGTTATTTTAGTCACGAATTATACTGTTTTGTCTCAACTTTATCCGTGAACTTACAGCTCTTTTCCTCAGTTTTAGCCGTGACGAATCGTTTTACCCCTTAAAGTGAATTATATAGCCATTTTTCTCAATTTTAGCCGCAATTTAGCGCTTCTTCTCAATTCGGTTTCTTAATTCCGGCTGTGAATTAGCCATTTCCTTAATTTTAGCCCAGAAATAGCGTTGTTCTCAGTTTTTTTTCCTGGAAGTCCATCTCGTCGAAACCTCGAATTAGCAATTTTTCACAATTATGACCAATAAAATTAGCACTTTCCAACATTTTAGCCAAGTACTCGCCCTAAGAACATCACGTTAACAGTGCGATTTCTCAGTTTTAGCCGCTTTAAGGACCTCCAGACTGTGGGGATCAGCGTATTTTCTCTATTTTAGCTACAAAATGGCCTCCAGAAGAGGCGCCAAGACAATGCCAACGCTCCATTTAAACTAATTTATTGGAACTAAGTTTATCGTTTTGAAATATTCTTAAATCAAATGCGCTTCTTAGGGCGTTTTTTGTCGTCTGCCTTTCTCTCCTCATTTTGTTGGATGGGAAATTGAGTCGTTTTGCCATGTACATGGCTAAAATGGCGAAGATGTGCTCATGCATGGCTATAAAATTAAGAGAGAGCACTAGGTAATAATTTGCAGCTAATTTGGAAAAAGTGTGGTTTTTTGTGAGGAAACCTGGAGGTTGTGAGGAAAACCTTATTGACGCGCAGGACCATAGCATCTTGCTTGACGTTTTAATTGTTGTCCAACAGGCTCCGATGGATCCTACTGGATATACGCGTTATGCGCACTTTGGCATTTTCATAATGTCTCTTCATTTTTCAGGTTTCTCGTGACGGATCACAACGCTGTCATCGACATTCTCACCCTCAAAAAGCAAACGCCCCTTCACCTGGCGGCTGCCACCGGCCAGTTAGAAGTGTGTAAGCTTTTGTTGGATTTGGGCGCCGCCATTGACGCCACAGACGAGCGAGGTCAGAAACCCATTCACGTGGCAGCTCAAAATAATTTCCCCGAGGTAAAATAATAGAAAAAAAAAAATGTTAAAAGTTTGAAACTTTTGCCTACCCTCATCATCGCTAAAAAAAATAAAGTAAAACTATATTTTCCCTTTCCCTCCTCAGGTGGCCCAGCTTTTTCTTCAACAACAGCACTCACTCGTCATGGCGAGTACCAAAGATGGCAACACGTGCGCTCATATTGCCGCCATGCAGGGCTCGGTGGGTGTGATCGAAGAATTGATGAAATTCGATCGTGTTGGTGTCATTTCGGCGAGGAATAAAATCACGGAGGCGACGCCTCTACAGTTGGCTGCCGAGGGGGGCCACGCCGAAGTGGTCAAAGTTTTAGTTCGAGCCGGGGCGTCGCCTACTGACGAGAACAAGGTGATTTGTATGCGTTTACGCAATCTTAAGAGAGAGAGAGAGAGAAAATAATAAGTTGACGCGTTGATTACTCCTGTCCTTATTTACCTGACAATCAAGGCGGGATTTACAGCGGTGCATCTAGGCGCTCAGTACGGCCATGGACAGGTTCTCGAAGTGCTCAGATCTACGCAGTCACTTAGGGTATCGAGTAAGAGACTTGGCGTCACCGCGCTACATGTTGCGGCCTACTTCGGTCAAGCGGGTAAGGCCTTCTCCGCTGAATTGACCTAAAATGGAATTTCGCGTTTCTCCCTCCCTCCCATCCACCCATCTATTGTTTTGTGAGTATAACACCTATCTGTATGGTATAGACACTGTCAGGGAATTATTGGCCCACGTACCGGCTGTGGTCAAGTCGGATCCACCCCAGGGTGCCAGCCTCGTGGGTGAACTTGGCAACGAATCGGGAATGACGCCTTTGCATTTGGCAGCCTATTCTGGGAATGAGAACGTCGTCAGATTGCTTTTGAATTCAGTCGGAGTGCAAGTGGACGCCGCCACTACGGAGAATGTTAGTTTTGAAGCCACCGAAAATGTCGTCATTTCTTTTGATTATCTTTCTTTAACACTCCCCAATTCTGTCCCCATCAGGGTTACAACCCTCTTCATTTAGCCTGTTTCGGGGGACACATAACAGTTGTCGGTCTTCTGCTCAGTCGAGCTGCAGATCTTTTACAAAGTATGGACCGGCACGGGAAGACCGGACTGCACATAGCAGCGACTCACGGTCATTATCAAATGGTTGAAGTTCTCCTGGGACAGGGTGCTGAAATCAACGCGACTGACCGGGTAAACATACAAGCTTAACCCGTCCCCTCCCCCCCCCCTACTCCCTAACCACCCACACACATTCATTTCGCTAGAACGGTTGGACGCCCCTTCATTGCGCCGCAAGAGCCGGCTGGTTGGATGTTGTCAAACTTCTAGTCGAGTCGGGAGCGTCCCCCAAATCTGAGACCAACTACGGTTCGGCACCCATTTGGTTTGCGGCGTCAGAAGGGCATAACGACGTTCTTATGTATTTGCTGACTAAAGAACACGACAGTTACAGTCTCATGGAAGATCGAAGGGTGCGACTCCCCCCCCCCTCACCTCCAAAATGTTAAACTGGATAGTCCGCTTATAATAAATATTGTTCGTGTCATAATAGTTCGTATATAATTTGATGATATGCAGCAAAAAGCAAAACGATCGCCCAATGCAAGAATTTGTCTTGGTGTCTCCTGCACCTGTTGACGTCGCCGCCAAACTTTCAAGCATTTATATTAATCTTTCAAACAAAGTAAGAACTTTTTTACTAGATTTGGGAGGAATATAAATGTGTACATTAACCTTGAAATTTTTCCAGGAAAAAGAACGTGCCAAAGATTTAATTGCCGCCGGTAAAATGTGCGAAGGAATGGCCACAGAGCTCCTAGCACTCGCCGCTGGTGCCGACTCTGCCGGAAGGATTCTCACGGCCACTGACAGGAGGAACATAGAATTTTTGGATATTCTGATCGAGGAAGAACAGAAAGAAGTGATTTCTCACACGGTTGTGCAAAGGTATCTACAGGTAACGAAACAAATGCAAGCTGCGATGCAGTTCTTGCTTTAGAAATAACTGTGAATCCCCCTGTAAATAGGAACTATGGCAAGGAAGCTTGAAGTGGGCGGCTTGGAAGGCACTCTTCGTTTTCCTTATGTTCATTATTTGCCCTCCCGTTTGGATTTATTTTACTCTGCCGCTGGGGCATAAATATTACAAAATTCCTTTCATAAAGTTTTTGTCGTATCTGACGTCCCATATTCATTTGATGATTCTTTTGAATTTTTCCGCTATAATGCCAATTTATCCTGTGGTGAGAAGTAATATTCTGCCCTACTGGTAATGATAATTCGTATTTTCGCGAGCATGAACCGTTTTATTCGTGTAAAAATTTCTTGAAGGTACGAGTGGGCTCTTCTGGTCTGGCTCTCAGGCCTTCTACTCACCGAACTGACCGATCCAAGCGACAAAAGTGGCCTCGGCTGGATCAAAGTCACCGTACTCCTTTTCGGCATTTTCGGTGTCGCTCTCCACCTTCTCGGCCTCTTCATCGAGCGCCCCTACTGGCCCACGCTCTTCTACCTGAGAAATCAACTCTTCGCCATATCATTTCTTCTCACCTGCGTTCAAATCCTCGACTTCCTGTCGTTTCACTACCTCTTCGGACCGTGGGCCATCATCATTGGCAATCTGATGAAAGACCTCGGCCGCTTTCTTGTCGTCCTCGTCATCTTCATATTTGGCTTTTCGATGCACATGGTGGCGCTCAATCAACCGTTTAAAAATCAAACGCCCGACGAGATTCGCCGGGGCGTTCGCCCGCTCACATTCCCACCCGGCCTTTTCACAGAAGGTACAATAAAATAGAAAATTTTCGTCAGCACCAAATAATTTCTTTAGTATAATTTAGAGAGAGAAAAAAAGCGTAGCTCCATTAGCTCCCCTCCCCCCCCACTTCGTTTTAACATAGAAACTATATGGGCCCTTAAACAGACAGTCAAGGACATTTGGTGACCAACTTGACTCAGCCAATCGTGTTGTGCAGCCGATGGTCCAAGAGACGCGATTGTTTACACGAAAATTATCCCGAGAGTAAGTGCGAAAGGGCTTGCATCGGTCTCGTCCAATGTGTTGCACAATAAAGCGGTGTGGGGGTACAGCTTTCAATGTGCTCCGCCGATGCCTTTCTGTCGTATTTTGAGAAGGGAAAACTTTTGTTTTCAATTCAGCTGTATGAAAGTCGTTTAGGGGGGGGGGTCTTTTGTCAGCTTTTAATTGTTAACAGGTTGACTAGTAGGAGCTTAAATGACAACTATTGAGGCTTTTATATCGACGTAACCTTTTTAACTCGTTTTGTTTTTGAATTGAGCCACGTAGTTTTGTCGTTATTTTCAGGAAAAAATCACGCAGCTTTTTTGTTTCTTTGTAGACGAGTGTTGCCAGTAAAACAATTCGTTCACGTATATAAACTATTTAGAGAAACACGCTAAAATTTTCGCGTTAACGCTTTCAATACGAACCCGTCCAGCCGGTCATGACAGCGCCCTGACGAATAGCCGCGCAAATGGCACAAACTTTTTGAGGCAAATATACGCATCCATGAAATTGGAAGTTTCCTGGTTTTGTAAGCAGCTGGATTTCCTGACTTTGATTAAGCAAGTTTCACGGTTTAATTCAAACGAAATTTCACAAGTTTGAGTTTTTTGTTTACTGAGCCCCCGGACCATGTCTTAGCCTGCCCCGACTGCGTCCCTATCCTCACGAACAATATAACTGTGTAATTGGAATATTAACAACCAAACATTTGGCTTTTAAATCACATTGGGGCCTAAATTGAGAGAAATTACAAATTTCCTATGGCTGAATATCCAAGAAATTACCAGTGACGGCGGAAGAATTTTGGATCAGCAGGGGTGAAGATCAAGTATCTCCTCCCTCTTTCCGAACCCCTTCCATATAGTTCCCCTTAAAAGGGTGTGGTCAGCACTCGATCCAGCGGGGCAGCCTCCCTCCCCCCAGCCAAAATGAAAGGTGACCAGTCACCACCCCCCTGCCCACCGGTTGGGCCGCCACCATAACTGATTCCATCCCGGATCCCCCCCTAACACACAAATTACTAGTTTTGGGCTTCACTCTTGCGAAAATGCAAGTTTCGTCTAGCACTGAGGTCACCCTGCTCGTCCCCTACGCATGCGCTGTTATCAGGAAAAGTTTCCGTGAATCCGGGCCCAAAATGGAGAAAAAAGCCTCAGCTTTTTGATGCACCCTAATTGTGAGGCTTTGATTGAGAAGGGGCCCCTTTTTTTACCCAACCACGGAACCGATCCACTGCAGGTGGGGTTGAAAAAGCTTAGAAGCTTAGGGTTGATCGGCTAAAGCGCCCAGTTTCCCCCAGCCCAGACCAGTTCCTCAGCCAGTGAAATGTTTTTTTTTTTTTTTCGATCGTACAAATCGCGTATCACCTCATTTACTGACCGATCAAAAATAGTCCTGTAAACCGACAATTTTGCTTTCGGGACAATTTGGTCCCTCCAATAAAAACGTAATTTCTTCACCTTCAGCTTAAATTGTCGGACTGAAACTTACGACTAAAGCTCCATACCTCAAATATTTGGCCTTAACAGAGTAGTTTAGCCACATACAACTTTTTATATCCCCAACTGCAGGCAATTTTCGCTTTTGGAACAACGATTCAATCGGAAAACTCGTGCGGTAGTAGGCTGGTTGAGCTAAACAGTGAGTCATTGTGCTTTAATTGTTAATTGGGGATTTGAGGCACCGAACAAGTGCACTAGTGCCGAAAACCAAGATTTCTGAACAAAGTTTCCAAATTTTTGCCAACTTCTCCCTGCTAAATCACCAATTTTTCTATACAAATTTGAGATTGGAGTTCCAGAGGCTCAATTTCAAAATTTTCACTGGAATTATCAGTTTTCAAGCCACTTGGGAACTTTTCAAGAAAAAATTGACAGTAATACAATAGGAAGAAATTGATAGTTGTAAGTTTTTTTTTTTTCAATTTTGATAGGTCAAAATTGACAATTTCTCTGAAATTTACAATTTATAAGACGAAATTGATAGTTAATAGGACAAAATTGACAGTTTCCAGGACGAAATTGACAGTTTCTCGAACGCAATAAACAGAGTTTACGGGACAAATATTCATCGATAGTTTCCAGGACGAAATTGACAGTTTTGAACGACCAAATTTACAGTTTCGAATGAAGAAATTGACATTTCTGATGAAATTGACAGTTTTAAGTCGAAATTGAGTTTTAATTCGAAATTGACAGTATATGAGACGAAATAGACAGTTTTTGAGACAAATGTCCATTGATATTTTCCAAGACGAAATTGACAGTTTCAAACGACCAAATTTACTGTTTTTAATGACGATATTGACAGTTTTGAATGACGAAATTGACATTTCTGGGACGGAATTGACAGTTTCAAGGACGAAATTGACAGTTCCGAGAACGAAATTGACAATTTTCGAGGGAAGGGCTTGGAAAATCCACAGTTCTGAACCTGAATAATCGTGAATGATTAAGGCCCGATTTCACCAATTTCGTAAACCAACGGTCAACAAAATCGATGGGTCGTTATTGGGAACTAATCACGATCAACTTTAAACGAGATCAATTTTGTTGGTTAAAATAGGCCTAAGTTTACAATTTTTAGAGCGTGAATAGTCAGTTTGGTGATCGTATCATCAGGGCACGAATCATCAGTTCAGCCATTTTCATGGCACGAATGGTCAATTTTGACCATTTCTGGAGCGCAAGTGGTTCGCGTTTTTGCTATTTCAAGGTCACGTGTTCGTCAGTTTTCAAGCCTTTTCAAGGCGCGAATCTGTGAGTTCAGCCATTTTCGGCCACTTTTAGGGCTTGAGTGTGATTCTATGGTCATTTTTTTGCGCTCAGGTACGTCGAATTTAGCTACCTTCAAGGGTCCAAATACGCTTTCCAAAAAGCGCGAATGACCAGTTCGTTATTTATTAGAGCGAAGCACTTTGAAGATTGAAATTTTTAGGACTTGGATTATTTTAGGGCACGAATTTTTCAGTTTGGAAATTTTCAAGTGTGTGGAATTGGCCATTTTTGGAGGGCGAATGCACGTTTTTGCCATTATCAGGGTAAAAATAGTTAGTTCAAACATTTGCATGGCACAAATCGTCAGTTTAGCAATTTTTAAGGCACATAAATTCATTTTCCACGCCCAGATAAAGTCATTAGCCTAGAACACACACCTAGAAACGTGTGTGGCTAACGCTGAACGCTGAACACATTTGTAGGTCTGCCTAGGCATAAATCCGGGCCTGTTCTTTTGGGGCAAGTCCGTGACTAAAATTCCGCCAATTCGGGGCTAAAGTAGAGGCCAAAAGCCTACTCGAGGACAAAATTGAGAAATAGAGCTCACATTCGCACCTGAATAATTTGAGAAAACACAAACTTATTACAACAGCAACTTTCGTCGCCGGTATTTTAATTGAAGTGATATAAATTAATCAACCGATGGCAAAGTCTAACACAATTTGAGCTTCGAGTGTGGGGTTTAGTTATCCCTCTGCGTCTCCCAAGGGCGTCACCGTGGAGCAATTGGCAGCGCATTAGACTAGCATTCCAGAGGTTCCGGGTTCAAATCCCGCCGGGGAGGCCATTTTTTCCCGAAGCTTGAATTGTGTTAGGCTCTGCCTTTCCAAGTCGTCCGAATAACATCGGTCGATTAATTTATCACTTGAACGAAAAAAAATAAAAAAATCAAAGTCACACAGGTGCAGAAAGAGGTTGGATAGGACGAGGAAGGTCGAGCCATTAGGGTCACAGTAAATTTTTTCTGGAATTTCCTCGGCCTAGCCGAAGGTGCGGACGAGTGCCACGAGGCCACGACAGTACAGCATTCCCGCGTGAAAAACAAAACCTGGTCGGGTGGGGGGGGGGATGAGAAGGAAGAAACAAAGTAAAAATCCGTTCCCAACGCGAACAGTTAAATTGCGCTGCTTTCTTGTAGCGTAGACTAATGAGTAAAATTATAATTTGCTATCAGTGTATTGCTAATTGAACTATTGTGTAAGCAAACAACAAACAAGGCTAACTGCTGATATACCTTTTCGCACCAGTGCGTACAGCCAGTTGGCCAATTTCTAGATACATATTAATTTGTTCTTTTTGTCTATACTTTTCAGTACAATTGAATCCTCTCGAAGCATTCCACCACTTGTTCTTCGCCGTTTTCGGTCAAACGACGCCCGAGACACTCAAAGTGAAAAATACGTTTCAACCGGACTGGACCATGTACCTGTTCAAAGTCGTATTCGCCATTTACATGCTCGTGTCGGTCGTTGTGCTCATCAATCTGCTCATTGCTATGATGAGTGACACTTACCAACGGATTCAAGTAAATTTATGAACTGAGTTTTTGTCCGTTTTCATTAATTTTTTGGGTCGTTTTGCAAGGCTCAATCTGATATTGAATGGAAATATGGTTTGGCGAAGCTCATTAGAAACATGCACAGAACGACGACGACGCCTTCACCTTTGAATTTGGTTATGACTTGGTTGATGTATATGATTCATTTGTGCAAGCAAAGAAGTAAGAATTTGTTTTTTATTTTTGATTTTTTGACTAATGACCAACGTCTCATTAAAGTGGCTAAACGAAAACGACCCAGCCTCGTTCAAATGATGGGACTTCAGTCACGATCGCGGGTGTCGGCTCGCACCAAAATGGGAGCCCGTTGGTTGGCCAAAGTGAAAAAAGGTCAGGTCGCTCCGAAGGATTCAGTGGCTCTCAGTGTCGTCCATTTGAGTCCACTCGGGTCACAGTTGAGTTTCAGCAATGCCGCGACGAGAATTGAAAACATCGCCGATTGGGAGGCGATAGCGAAAAAGTACAGAGCGCTCATCGGCGAAAAGTCCCCCGAGATGGCAGTCGAACAGCCGACGGCGGGTGACATGGGCTCAAATATTATGGGCTCGTCCGAGAGTACAATAAAGGCCCGTTGAAAGGTGAAAAAGTATAAATATATTGTTTTTGTACGTCCAACAATGTGCCTTTATCGTTCATAACAGAATATTGTACGCATTTAAATTAACGGTCGTGGCTTCATATTTGAGCGAACCACCAACGCGTGCTCGTGTTAAATGTTATATTTTGATTATCTTTTGTAATAAATTGCCTTAGAAAGTACCATTGCTGAATTGAAGTAAACTGAGATACTTTTTACATGATATATCATCCTGAGTCATCTAAGTAAAAATAATTAATCAAACGTATTTGTAATATTTACTTGTACGGTGTTAAATTAGGTGTTTTTTCGATCAATTACGACAATGGCGAACAAAAACAGTCGTTATAGACTACGCATCCTAACACCGTACCACGTGATTCCTACAATTTCGGTGCCGATCATTATTTTATAATGAATGTTATACATCTAGTCATGAGCAACTATAATTTAGTGAGTAATTAAAAGTTATTTAGTAAGTTGATTCTAGCCATTTTTCCCTCCCCCTCCCATCCACCAGTGGTCAATTGTAAAGATTACCTACGGACCATTTTTCCAATGTGCTCGATTAGAGTACGACAGGGTTCCGGCCAAAATCCCCCAGGGAACAAACTTTTGCTCCGGCAGCTGGCGGTCGGAAAGAGTGCATTTCATTTCGTAAACGGATACCCTAAAGCCTCGATTACGCGGGGCTAGTTTACAAGCTAAAACCCAGCGAGTGGCGAGTAAATTAGGCAGTATTTATATTTTTTCGCAGCTTTTTTACAATCTGAGAGTGAACAAAGACGATGACACGGGGCGAGTTTACAAGCTGCTAGCGAACTCGCTGGCTTTTGGGGAAATTAAGGGAAAATTCGTTTTAAAAAATGCTCTTTATGTCACTCAGGTTGGTGAGTGATTCTAATCGGTTCTACATTTGTATTTGCTCATATTTTTTATTATTTCTTTTCCCCCCAAGGGTCGTACGACTTAGCAGTAGGGAGCCATTTATTTGAGCCCCCCCCCCCCCCTAAGAAGTTGGCTTTGAGTTTGACTATCACTGTCTGTTTCCACCAATCTCTACGAATTATCTGCCAAAGGAGAGACAAAAAGGTTCGCAAAGAGCTTTTGGAAGCAAATTGTTTCCCTTTCGAGGGCAATCGTAAACGAATACGATTCCAAACATTTTAGACGAGTTTTCAAGTATTTAGAACTGTATCTCAGAAGGAATAAAAAGACAAAACCCAGAACCAAACAGGTCATTTAAAGCTTAATAACTGTAGAAGTTTTTCCTGAAGTCTTACTCATCCTCCGAGAGCTGTCAGTAAAATGAAAGCTGGCTGAATAACAAGTCAGAAGAATTTCAGAGAAGAGAAATTCAAGGAAGCGGCTATTCACCCGAGCGTTAAGGGCGTCCAAATTTCACGAATTACCCTAACTTTATCATCTTAAAGGAAATTTTGTGCTCTTTCCAACGGTGTCCTTGAAATTTATCCAGGATTAATGGTTGCTAAGATACCGACCGAGATTTGAAGAAAACGCCTGATGCGTTGACAATCAAGAAAACTGCGATTTTCTCAGAAACGGTTAATATTCGGACCATTGGTCCATATAGTTATTTTTGACCCACATGTGATGTAGAATCACCCATTTCAATTATGCCTCCTTACATGCCGATTCGTCATGTAATGCAGCAGCTCCCTTCAACGTGTTGGCTTATAATGTCTGCGGGTTAAGAAACAAATTGAATAATTCAGATTTCCTTGCCTTCCTGAGCACATACGATGTTTTTTTCCTTTTTGAAACTATTGTTTGTGAAGAAAAATATTTTGAGATTTTTAAGGATAAGTTTAAGGATTATGAGTTTCGCTGGGTCCCTGCAATGCGATCGGTGAGCGTGGGTCGGGCCAGTGAAGGTTTAGTTGTTGGTGTAAAATGTTCTTTAATAAATGACCGAGAAATCGAATTTAGCTCTAAATTTTCTCTTTGTGTGCTTGAAGTGAATTACAGTAAAAATGAGGAAGGTGTTTGTTAGGGCCAGATATTTAGTGAACTGTATAAAAAATCAAAAACAAAAAAGCGGAAAGCAAAAGGAGGAGGTAGGAAGGGGAACGCACCTTGAATATTTCGATCACGAGGAGCGATCTCCTGTAGCCCGGTTCATCCGACAATAAATGACCGAACTCGACGATGTCGAAAGAAAATTACGTTTTATTAATTACCGGTCGCGGGCAAACTTTCCCAAAAAAAAAGCGAGACCACTTCAGCTTTAGCACGTGTTTGATACCAACCAAAAACCAACAAGTCCAAGTCCCGATTCGAAAGTAAAGTCTTTTTTCTGGTTATATAGGTGGGGGTAAAGGTGACGGGATAGGAAGAGCAGGGGGAAATTTACAATTGATACAAACAGAAAAAATCGAATAAAAGAAGGGAAATATAAAAACAAAACAAAAGAGACCATAATTATCTTTCTTCTCGAACATATGCCCGACACTGAAGCTTCCATCCAAGCTTCAGCAGAAGTCTTCGATAGGTAAAGGTATGAGTTTGTTGGCGGGGCGCTTATATTCGGCGGTCGCCGCCCGACCAGAGCCAGAAGCAGGAGTCTTGACCGTCGCTACTCGAACGTTGCCGTCGGGTCCAGGAAAAACGCTGACGATTCGTCCCAATTTCCAGCTGAGAGGTGGTAACTGGTCTTCCTTCACCAGTACCATGGTGCCAGGTTTTAGGTTAGGGGAAGAGGTGATCCATTTACACCGACCTTGAAGCGATGTCAAATATTCTGAAGTCCATCTCCTCCAGAATAGCTGAGAGAGTCGACTAGTGAGTTTCCAACGATCGCGAAGATCAATCCTTGCATCAGGTAACGTCAAGTCCGGTTCTGGCAAATTGTGTAGGCTGTCCATGACCAAGAAGTGTGCTGGTGTCAGAGCTTCGAATTCCCCCGGATCCTCACTCATGGGAGTCAGGGGTCGAGAATTGAGTGCTGCTTCGACTCTAGTGAGCACTGTGGATAGTTCCTCAAAGGTGAGTAGAGCTCCCTGTGTAATTTTCATGAGACACCGTTTGGCGCTTTTGACGGCTGCCTCCCAAATACCTCCAAAGTGAGGCGACGAGGGTGGAATAAAGTGCCATTGAATTCCAAATTTAGAGGCATTGTCCGCCAACGAAGATTGGTTATGTGATTGAATAAGAAACTTTTTCAATTCCTTGTCTGCACCAACAAAATTTGTGCCATTGTCACTGTATAAGTGTGAGCAGAGCCCTCGGCGAGATACGAATCTGGTCAAGGCCGCTATAAAGGCAGCAGTCGACAGACTGGAGACCACTTCGATGTGGCAGGCACGAGTAGAAAGACAAACGAAAATACAAATGTAGGCCTTTATTTTAGGCGATTTTCGGAGAGTCGACGATTTGATTTCAATTGGTCCGGCGTAATCAACACCGCAATTCACGAAGGCACGAGAGGAAGGTTCGGTTCTAACCCGCGGTAGTGGAGCCATAATGGGCTGATTGGTCTTGGGCTTTACGTGATGGCATTTCACGCATCGAAAAACGATAGATCTAATGAGCCTTCTGGCTGCGAGGATCCAAAAGCGGCGACGAAGCGAAGCGAGAAGTAAGGTTGGTCCCAAATGACCGAATTCCTCGTGGTAAAAACGGACAATTAGCGTTGTCAAATGGCTTTTATTTGGCAGCAAAATGGGATGCCGTTTGGGGTAGGGCATATCGGATAATGACAGCCGACCACCTACTCGAATTATGCCATTTTCGTCAAGAAAGGGTCCCAACTTACCCAATTTACTAGATGGATTTAGTCCTTTTTGGATTCGAAGGAAATCATCAGCTAAGAGATCCCTTTGGACTAGTCTGATCCAAGTGTTGAGCGAAATTTTGAGTTCCTTTGTTCTTAAAGGCCCTCGATAACGAGTACTCGGAGGGCAGCCGAAACGTAGACAAAAGGCCGTGACCCGTTGAAGTCGTAACAAAGAAGAGAAACGATTGAGTATCGATAGATAGAATTGTTCCGGCGTCACGATTTTAAGGCATTTTTGGGGTTTTTCTTCCAAAATCGCAGGATCTACGCTTTTAATTGATATCTTAGATTTTGGCCAACTATTTTCAGGCAAAAGGAGCCATTCTGGCCCGTGCCACCAAAGTTTGAACTCGACTAGTTCTTTGGGGTACATTCCCCGAGAGGCGCAGTCAGCAGGGTTCTGTTCCGATTGACAGTGTCTCCACCATGATTGATCCGTGCTTCGTCTAATAAAATCGACACGATTGCCGACGAAAGTCTTCCATTTTTCAGGAGGCTGCGAAATCCAATGAAGTGTCACGGATGAGTCGGTCCAACAATACACTTGGTCTACCTTTAAATGTGACTGTAGAGTAGGCAACACATCCTTTATCAGTCTCGCAAGAAGCACAGCTGCGCACAACTCCAAACGAGCGATGGTTATTTTGCGATTCGAAGGGCTTAATTTAGTCTTAGCCACCAAAATTGTCGTCGAAGACAAGCCACTTGGGTCGATCGTTGATAGGTACAAAACACTAGCGTAGGCGCGCTCTGATGAATCCGCGAAACCGTGCAAAACAAATCGTGGATGTTGACCAATCCGTTGTACTGGTCGACTGATTTTTAATTTCGAAAACTTCTCGATCTGCTCGTGGAATCGGAGCCATCTCGATTTTATTTCGGGAGAGACCTGATCGTCCCAGCCCAATTTCTCGTTCCACAAGTCCTTTATGAGGAGCTTCCCGATGACAATTGAAGGGGCGAGCCATCCGAAGGGGTCATAAACACGAGCCAAATGTGAAAGCATGGTTCGTTTGGTCGCGTTCTCAGAGATCGAAAAAACCCTATAAGTAAAATAATCCTCTTGAGGATTCCAGTCAAGCCCGAGTACTTTTAGAAATGGGCTGTCACAATCGAAGGCAACGTTTACGCCAATCCGTCGATCTTCAGACGGTATCCCATCCAGAACTTCGTCATAATTTGATGCCCATTTTCTCATGCTGAAGCCACCCTTTCCGAGTAGCTCTACCAATTCTCCATGCACTGAACGAGCCTCGTCGATTGAGGCACACGAGAGAAGCAGGTCATCTACGAAGATTTGTCGTTCGAGGGCACGAGAAGCAGCGGGGTAGGGTTCCCCCTCGTCCTTCACAAGTTGATGCAACGTTCTGATTGCCAAAAAAGGGCTGCATTTCACCCCAAAAGTGACGGTCAGGAGCCGATAAGTATCAATCGGGTCAGTGGCGACAAAACGCCAAATAATTTTTTGAAAATCGCAGTGGTCTTCTTGGAGACGAATTTGGAGAAACATTTGACGAATATCTCCGATGAGAGCCACTGGAAACATACGAAAACCAAGAAGTACATCCACTATTTCATTCTGAAGTTTTTGGCCTGGGAAAAGGCAGTCATTTAATGACTTGCCATTCGTCGATCGCGCCGAAGCGTCGAATACCACGCGAATTGATTTTTTCGCTCCATCTGATTTCCAAACCGCATGGTGGGGCAAGTAGAAAGAACCAGATTCTTTCGGCTCGTAGTTCAATGGCGGTACTCTTTCCATTAAACTGGAATCGATGAGGTTTCGCATGAACTTACCATACTCAACCCTGAGATTGTCATCTTTCTCGAAGTGTCTTTCGAGAGCCATGAGACGACTAGTCGCCCGACGCTTGGAATCGCCCAAATCAGGCTCGTTTGGCTTGAAGAGAAGCGGCACAATGTACCTGCCGTCATCCTGACGTCGATGATTTGACGCGAAGAAGTCCTCGCTCCATAGCTCTTCAGGAGCCACTACTTTTTCTTTAGGGAAGGCGTCCAGTTCCCAAAATGAAGTGACCATTTCCTCAAGACTTACGTGCAGCACGACCGATGTCAAAGATTGCAAAGTGTCGGCTTGGGACACCAGAACATTGTCGGTGGCAACTGGTCCCATCAACAACCAGCCCAGTGAACTCTCAAGAGCCAGAGGTGTGCCGCTTGGCCCCTCTTTTCTACCCGATTTTATTAGTCTCGGGAAAATATCTGCCCCCAAAAGGATGTCAATCTCTTGTGGCGTTGAGAACGTCGGGTCAGCCAGATCCAAATCCAGGAGGTGTTCCCACTGTTGCGCCGGCAATTCGACCGAAGGAATCTTGCCTGTGATGCGGTCAACACACAGCGTATCCACTGCGTAGGTAGGCGAGTTTCGGGAGGTAGAGGTGAATCTAACCTGTACAGAATTTTTTATGGGAACCGCGTTACCACCAAGACCCTTTACTGGCCTCGAATAACTCTGAAGAGGCAAACCACATTTTTTAGCGAATTTTAGAGTCGTTAAGGAGCACTGCGAGCCGGGGTCGATCAAAGCCCGGGCGATTACACGTTCGTCGGATTTATTTACAATTGACAATAAAGCTGTAGAAAGAAGAATGGTAACGTGCCTATCCGAATTCCTTTTTGCAAGGACACAAGTGTTACAGAAGTTTGCCTCACTGTTCAGCTCCGAAGGACCAGATTCCTTAGTAAGGAGTTGCGACGACTCTTCTGAATTGAGGAAGTGTAATAATGTGTGATGGTTCTTCTTACACACACGGCACGAAGTTTTCGAACTGCATGAGGCAGCGGCATGATTCCCTGATAGACAAAGTATGCAAACTCTTGCCTTTTTGACGGCCTTGTAACGATCAGGAGGTCTTAAATTGAGAAACCGTTTGCAATCCATTGCTGAGTGAGCGTGCGAATCACACGCAAAGCACGTACTGGGCGCGCTAGACGTTGCAACGTAAACGCCTTTTGCTCGATTTTTGCCATCAGACTGCTGACTGGCTAACTTTGTAGTTTTCGAGTAGTGAACCGTGGCCGAAAGGGACTTTGCTCTCCTCTCCAAAAAAGCGAACAGCTCAGGGAACGTTGGCTCATCAGCAGCGACCGAATTTTCGAATAATGAGCGAGACTCATCGTCAATTTTCCCCAACGTTAAATACAAAAGAACGAACCCCCACTCATCGACATTGTGGCCCAAAGCCTTGAGAGCATCGAGGTTAGTGGAAAATTTAGAAACCAAATCGGCGAGAGTGGTATTATTTTTACCCACGATGGGATGCCGAACGATCTGAGCCCAAAGCTCAGTGGAAATGACGCGTTTATTGTCATAACTTTTCACCAAAGTTTGCCAAGCTACGTCCAAGTTGCCGGCTTCCAGACGAAGATTTTGAATCTTGGCCAGTGCTTCACCTCGTAGGGCTGACCTGAGGTAGTACAATTTTCGAACTGCAGGAATCGAAGGGTCTTCCAAAATTAAAGAGTTGAAAAGTTCTTTAAAATTAGTCCAATTGGACTCTTTTTTCCCGTCATAGGAGGGTAATTCGATTGCCGGTAGGCGAACGGTCGAAAAGGCACCGTGCTCATTTTGAGTCGATGGGGTAAGCTTTTTGAGCATTTTGCCCTCCTTGTCGTGAATAGAGACCGAAGATAGGTCACAAGGGGACACAGGCCTTGGTAACTGGTCCGACCCAGGGCTCGCGCGATTGAGCGGTCGAATTATTTTGTCTCATTCGAGGAGGATCCACTTCCTCGCCTAAGGAATCGACAGTAAGATGCGAGGGCGAACGATTCATTCTTTCTTTAGCTGTTAGAAGTTGGGCTTCGAGGCGGTAAATACCGTTCGTGTACAGCTCTAATAAATCTGTAAGTTCTTGCTCCGTAACATTTACGTCACGAACCTCACTCGCGATAAGGTCATAGAACGTTTCTTCCGTTTCGACACGGGTTCTAGTTAGATTTTGAATTTCCAAGAGATGCCTCAGATCCAAGTCGCCATGTGAGGAAAGATAGGTTATACGTCGGAGCGTTACCTTGAGCTTCGAATAAGCCCTTTTAAATTGATTCGAGTCATCCATTTTCGTTGATTCCAAAATCTATAAACGACCGAGCTTTTCCAAACAACAAAATCGAACGATATCGAATAAAATGATTAAACCAAATCCGAAGCCCTGAGGACCAAAATGTTAGGGCCAGATATTTAGTGAACTGTATAAAAAATCAAAAACAAAAAAGCGGAAAGCAAAAGGAGGAGGTAGGAAGGGGAACGCACCTTGAATATTTCGATCACGAGGAGCGATCTCCTGTAGCCCGGTTCATCCGACAATAAATGACCGAACTCGACGATGTCGAAAGAAAATTACGTTTTATTAATTACCGGTCGCGGGCAAACTTTCCCAAAAAAAAAGCGAGACCACTTCAGCTTTAGCACGTGTTTGATACCAACCAAAAACCAACAACAAGTCCAAGTCCCGATTCGAAAGTAAAGTCTTTTTTCTGGTTATATAGGTGGGGGTAAAGGTGACGGGATAGGAAGAGCAGGGGGAAATTTACAATTGATACAAACAGAAAAAATCGAATAAAAGAAGGGAAATATAAAAACAAAACAAAAGAGACCATAATTATCTTTCTTCTCGAACAGTGTTTATCTATTGCCGGTGTATTTAAATTGTAATAATTGGGACCACGATTTCCAGAGACTACGTCAGGTTTTAGAAGACATTCCTGGTGGACGGGCAATTTTGATTGGGGACTTCAACAGTAGAGTAGGTGACCAGCAGGTAATGCCCCAAGAAGCGTGGCCGAGAGCATGCCCAGTGGAATTGGAAAGGCGATCGAAGGATACAGTCATGATACAGTTATCAACTCGAATGGCAGGCGGCTGCTTTCATTTCTAGACGACAGGGACTTGATTTTGCTTAATGGTCGAACGAGTGGTGATGTTCAGGGGGAGTTTACTTTTGTTGGTGCTCAGGGTTCGTCAGTAATTGATCTTTGCGCGGCATCTTCGGGCGTGTTAGATCTTGTTAAGGAATTTGAGGTT
Source organism: Corythucha ciliata (assembly GCA_038030265.1). NCBI lineage: Eukaryota > Metazoa > Arthropoda > Insecta > Hemiptera > Tingidae > Corythucha > Corythucha ciliata. The sequence continues at coordinate 8,273,079 of CM075943.1, read as the reverse complement.
GTAGCGGTGCCCTTCTCAGACCATATGCCCATTGCTTTGCGGTGCGTTCCGATAAGCCCGGCTTCTGATCCGCTGCCGTTGCTGCCCAGATTAAAATGGCATCCCCGGTTCCTCGATACTTTTCGTGAGGAGATCAAAAAATCGGTTCGAGAAGGGGAGAAATTGGCGTTGAATAAAACAGAAGAATATTTGAGTTATTTACTTGATATGTTTATAGTTTTTGCCAAGAATAATAATTTGCAGTGCTCTCCTTCTAAAAGTTTCCTTAAAAAACAGGAATGGTTTGATTGGGAATGTGTGAGGGCGAGGACTAGGGTATTTGGGCTACTAAAAGCCTACAGAAGAACAGATTCGGGGACTATCAAGACGTTATATCTGTCAGCAAAACAAGAGTACAAACAGCTGTGCGAAGAAAAAAAGAAATTGTTTTTTTCTAAAATTGGTCATGCATTCACTAGCGTGAAAGATTCAAAGGACTTGTGGGAACTAGTGCGCTCTTACTGTAGCAAGGGTGGTTTTCGGATTGATAGGGGGATTCAGGCCCAGCAGTGGAGACTTCACTTTCATAGTCTACTGAACCCTCCGTTGAGGGCGAGCAGAGTTAGTTATGCGGAGCCGTGGATCTCGGATGAGCTCTTGGATAGGCCTTTTTGTATGGATGAGCTGTTGCAAGTGAAAAAATAGTGTTAAACCGAATAAAGCCCCTGGCCTTGACCGAATACCATACGAGTATTTCAAGAACTCCCCCCCCCCCTGAGTACCTGGCGAAACTTATTGAGGTGTACAACAGCATTTTTGAGAAAGGGCAGCTGCCAGACTCATTCAAGCGCTCTATAATTTTTCTGATATACAAGAAAGGGGCTGTAAGTGAAGTAGAGAATTATCGAGGAATCTCGTTTGGAAATACGGTGGCAAAATTGTTCAGTGGGCTCCTCACGAACCGATTGACAGATTGGGTGAGAGACAGGTGTATTCTAGGCGAATACCAGGCAGGCTTCAGAAGGGAATACTCCACTGTCGATAATATAATGAATTTAATGAGCGTAGTAAAAATGAAGCTAAGTAGGAAGCGTGGCAAGGTTTTTGCTTTCTTTGTTGATTTCTCCGCGGCTTTTGACAGTATTGATCGCCACGCGTTGTTTTTTAAGTTAGCCTCAATGGGAGTGTCGAGTAAGGTGATTGGGGTGCGGATCTGAGGCTGCAGTGTGGTGTCAGAATGGGCTAACAGAATTCTTTGAGACTACAATGGGGTTGAAGCAGGGATGTTCACTGAGCCCACTGATGTTTGCGTCGTTCATGAACGATCTGGTTGACAACGTCGAGGGGGGTGTACTGATTGGCAATACCATTTTTAAAATGTTAGCGTACGCGAACGACCTTATTTTTTTGGCTACTGATCGAGTGGCACTGCAGCAAATGATGAAGTCGCTGGCAGAGTATTGCGCTATGTGGAATCTGAGTGTTAATTTGAGTAAGTCAAAGATCATGGTTTTTAGGAATGGAGGTAAACTTGCAAAAAGAGACAAATGGTGGTATAATGGGGAGGAGGTAGAAGTTGTAAGCTTATATAGGTACTTGGGAGTTACTCTTACTCCGACCCTATCTTTGGATAAACACTTCAAAGAGAGGTTATCGAAGGCCAAGTGCGCGTTACATTCTTTCAACCCTGTGCTCATGAACAAAGACGTAACATTTTCGACCAAGCTGGCAATTTTCAATGGGGTCTGCAGGTCAATTCTGTGTTACGGGGCTCAGATTTGGGGATGTGAAAGGCGGGATGATGTTGAGTCGCTGCTCAAGTATTTCATAAAAAAGATTTTCCGACTCCCTCCAAACTCACCCGATTTCGTTGTGTTTCTGGAAACTAACTTGGTCCCAACTTTTGTGTTTACCCTTAAACTACACTTCAAGTACATAAGGAGATGCGCCCAGCTCTCTCCGAATAGGTATCCGAACGTCCTTTTGAAGGCTAGTGTAGAAAAGAAACTGTTTTTTTACGAAAAATGGCAACAACTGAGTGAAGTGTACGGGATATCTTTGGATGATATTGTAGGCAGCACGTTGGAGGTAAACCATTTTCTTAAAAGAGTAGAGACGGATTTTGTTGAAAGCTTAAAAATTAAGGCTATGAGTAGCAAGCGCCATGTGCTCTATAAAATGCTAGACCCACAAAATTTGTTGAACTCTTCTGGTCTAGATGCTGCATCAATTGCATGGATAATAAAAGTGAGAGGAGAGCTGCTCTATCTCAATGGGTATTCGTTCACAAATGAAATTAAGTTATGCTCTTTGTGTAATTTGAACACGGATGAAACTGTGTTCCATTTTGTCGCCGTCTGCCCTATTTTGAAGGAATTTAGAAATAAATATTCAATAAGCCGTTAATGACAGAAAACGAGTTTTTAGAGATTTTGAACAGAAAGTGCTGGAGGTCCTTGATTAGTTTCTGTAAGGCGGCATGGAAATACAGGTATGATCTAGTGCAAGAATTTAATTTTTCCTAGTAGGTATACTTGCTGAATAAATATGTTACCCGCTATAGCTTCCCAGGTAACATGAAAACGTTCCGGGAATTTTATATTTATGTTATAACCAGACGAGAATAGAATGTTTCAATTGTGTTACAATGTCGCACATAACGAACGTTCGTATTATGTTAGGGCAATGTTCGAAGAACGCCTACCACATATGCCTTGAACATTAAACAAACATTCAGGAAACACAAATCCCCTACTCCACCCCTCCATCCCATCAATTTCGCAGTTTTACTGTTGGGGGAGGGGGTCTACGTACGCCTACACGGCACTCCCGATTGCGAAGACCCGCTCATACGAACGAGGGTTAGCGTTCCCACAACCATCAACGCGGGCAAAGAAAGCCCCCCCCCCCCCAACTTCTGAAAATGGCATTAGTACCTAATGAAAATTATGAAATTGAGCACTTTCAATAAAAATTATCATAATGAAAATATTTACAAAATTATATAGTACATAATAGAAATTCGAATAAACCACCGATTCGACAAGAAAATACATTTTAATAAACGTGACAAGACAATCAAGAACTGAAAACCAAAAACCATTGACCAACACTCGCACTTTATTGATGTGTTAATGAGTTCTGAACGGAGAAAATCTGAGGTATTTCGCCACTTCTCTTTCGATAATACTGCCATCTGCTTTCTCGTGGCAGAGAAGAACAGCCCCTAGACGAGCAAGAACAAAATATATAAAACCATCTCCCAAGTCTGCATCTGCAGAGTAAGTATCTCAACAGACAGGTACCTTTAATAGCTTGATAAATTCTCAAGTCGCAGAACGGACGCTTTGCGAGAATCCCTCTTTTTTTCTTCCCCCGAAAGCTAAATAATGAGGCGACCACCCTTGACACACATTTTTTCATTATTCGGTCACAGCAGGCGTCTACTGTACTACCACCTTCATGGGAGAGTTTTTTGATCTAGAAGAAACCATACAACAAAACAACATTGAAACCAAAACAACCCTTCATAATCCAAAATGCATTAAAAATACCAGGTAATCCTGATTCGCCCCGGAACATCGCCCAGTTAACTATCGACTATGGTTGTGTGATCGGGGAGTGCTCGTCGGCATTACCCCTCCCAGAATTCAGACCTGGATCCGCCCCTGGACAACATTTTCAGTAAAACTTCTTGGCTGTACTTATTGTTACCCTTGATGTAATTTTATTTTTTTTATGGCTAAGTAACTCTGATTTAAAAAAAATTATCGTATTTTTGAACGTTCCTTGAAATTAAATTGAATTTTTTGACGACTACGAGTGGTTGTGTGGGTCAAACATATCTTCTTCAGTAGACCAAATAAATATGTTAACTAAAGAGGCTTCTCAAGGACCTGGCCTCGAAAAAAAGCCCTGGACACGACGGAATCCCTCCAATATTAATAAAAAAACTACCAAAGAAAGGGATGATGGCAATATTAAATATTTTCAATCAGTGTCTGAGAACTGGATACTTCCCAACCACGTGGAAAATAGCCGAAGTAGTAGTGTTCGCAAAAGCAAGAAAAAATAAGAAGCTGGTAGAGAACTATCGTCCCATCAGTCTTCTTCCGATCCTTGGAAAGCTGTTAGAAAAATGTATTCAACGTAGACTCACGCCTTTTGTCACAGTACAGAATCGGATGACTCATTGGCGCGGTGGCACTTTTTTTTTTTTGGTCAGCAGATTAGGAAGTCCCTCCCAAAACAGCAATGCGGATTCATCCCTCACCATTCGGCCATACATCAAGCGTACAGAGTAACAGAAGATATCACTAGGGGCTTCGAAAATAAAATGAACACAGTCAGTGTCTTCCTGGACCTTGAAAAAGCTTTTGATAAAGTATGGCATGAGGGACTCAAGTTCAAATTGAAACAAGCCGGGCTTCCAAAATATATATACGATATACTGTGTGCCTTCCTGACTCGCAGGTCCTTTTTCGTCAGAATAAACAACAGTGTCTCCACGACGAAACATATCCGTGCTGGAACTCCGCAAGGCTCAGTTCTATCACCCATTCTCTTCAATCAGTGGCGTGCCCAGGAATTTTTCTTGGGGGGGGTTTTCAAATTACATAAAGGGCACGGTCCTTTTAAGGGCGCGAATAGCCAGTTTGGCAATTTTTTCGGTGCAGCATGGCACAAATCGTCATTTAAGCCATCTATACAAGGCGCGAATGATCGGTTCCGGTATTTCTAAGGCACGAATTGTCCGCAGTTTCACCGTTTTCAAGCCGCGGAAGATCAGTTTTTTTTTAAGGTGCCGATAGCCACTTTGAAGACGCGCAGTAGCCTCTGTAGGGCGCAAAAGATCTGATTAGCTAATCTTTGGACCGTGAATTTCTGGTACGAGTATGCCATTTTTAAGACTTAAATATTCAGTTTTGCTATTTTTAGGGAACGAATCGTCAGTTTAGACATTTTCAGGGCATGAGGTTCAGTTTGGCCATTTTTTATGCTGGATAATGGTCGATTTTGCATTTTCAGGACATGAATCATCCTTTTCGGACCTTTCAAAGCACGAATCTCGCGGGCCGCTATATGTAGAGTTGGTATTACTAATTTTAGGACGTGAATAGCCAGTTTGGTCATTTTTACGGCGCAAAATGTCAGAATGGTCATTTCTAAGGCATGAAGAGTCAGTGCGATATTTTAAGTGCTCGAATCATCAGTTTTACTAGTCGAAATGGTCAGTTTTGCTGTTTTTAGAGCGAGAAATTTCTATTTTTCAAAGAGCTAATGGTCAGTTTGGCCAATTTAAGGACAGGAATCGTCTGGGTTTAGGCATTTTCAAGGCGCGAATCGTCAGTTAAGCTATTTTTAGGGCGCATAGAGTCAGTTTTGCCGATTTCATGGCTTGCATAGTCAGTTTGGCCAATTTTAGGGCGTGTAGTCTTGAAGCATGACATTTATATAGGGCGTCAAACCAATGCGATAATGGTCAGTTAGGGCGTTTTTGGCGTGCGACTGGTTGATTTTGCCATTTTCAGGGCGCGAATCGTCAGTTATACTTTGCCCAAACATAACAGCATATAGGCGGGTTCAATTAGTCACTTCTAGCCAATTACGCACGAATCGTTATTTTGACCATTCTTGGCGCGCTAATGGTCTATTTTGCAGCTTTCAGGACAGGAATATAATCTGTTAAGGCATTTCCAGGCCGCCTAGAGTCATATTGACCATTTTAGAGCGAGAATCGCCAATTTGGCTATTTTTGGGGCGTGTGAAGTCATTTTGGCGGTTTTATAGAGTGGTAAATGCCAATTTTTAGGGCGCAAATATACATTTTAAATGCAAGAATCGTCAGTTTTGCCATTTGCAGGCGCGATTATAGTCAGTTTAGCAGTTGTTAGGTAGTGAATTACTGCCCTGTCAAGCCATTTTTAGTCAGTCTAGCGAAGCACACAATCTCCCAAGCCCAAGCCCCTCGCTTGAGCAAATCCTAGATCCGTATCTGAGTACGAGTATGCCATTTTTAGGAAGTGAATAGTCAGTTTTATTTTTTTTATTATTATTTTTTTTTTAGGGCACGAATGTTAAATTTAGACATTGTGAAGGCTCAGTTTGGCTATTTTTGACGCGGGAATTGTCGTTTTTGCCATTCTCAGGTCAGGAATAATCTGTTTAGGCCTTTTTAAGGCGCGAATCGTCAGTTTATTGTTAAACTGACTCTATGTGCCCTTGTCTGGGGCACATGGAATGGTGTTGCCGATTTTGTGGCTTGATTGCCCAGTCTGGCCATTTTTAGGGCGCGTAGAGTCAGTTTGGCCATTTATATAGGGCGTGAATAGTACGTAAAGTCAAGGCGCGAAAACCGTCAGTTTGGCCAATTTTGGCGCGCGGGTGGTTGTTTAGCCATTTTTAGAGCAGGAATCATCTGTTCAGGCATTATCAGTGCACAAATTGCCAGTTGATCCAGTTTTATGACTCTTAAAAAAAGTCAGCTTGGACAATTTTAGAGCGGGAATCACCAGCTTGGATATTTTTAGCGCACTTATGTATAATCAGTTTAGCTTTTTTCAAGGCGGAATCAGTTTTAGCTATTTTCAGGGCGCGTGAAGTCAGTTTGGCTATTTTTATGGCTCAAATACTTAGTTTTGCCATTTTGGGGCGCGAGTATAGTCAGTCTAGGATTCTGTATGGTGGGAATAGCTAATTTAGCTAATTTTAGGCAGCAAATGGCTGCCAAGTCATCTTTAGTAGAATTTCTCAAGCCCCTCTCTCTTGAACAAATCCTGAATCCACGCCAAGACAGTGGAATAAATACCATATTATGCCGTGGATAGTTACTTAGGGTACTAAATTGCTAAAAAAAGAACTTTTAGGGTCATACAAATCACGTTTTTGTTGTTTCTTTTGTTTGTTTGTTTTTTTACTTTTTTACTTATTCATTTCATTTTATTTATTTATTTTGTATTTCTATTTCTTTTTTATTTCTATTTATTTTGGTGGGCTGAAGTACTCTGGGGGGGGGGTTCTGACCCCCAAACCCCCCCCCCCATGGGCACGCCACTGCAGTTCAATATATACACGAGCGATCTTCCTGCTCCGCGGAACGTCCAAATTGCTACATTCGCGGACGACACCGCCATATATACGCGATCAATGAAAATATAATCGAGGCACGAGACGCAGTTCAACATGCTTTGCAGGAAATCCAGCAGTACATGAGAAAGTGGAAGATCACCCTCAACCACAAGAAATGTGTAGCGAAAATTTTCACTCTTCGCTTTCCAAATAATCCTCCAGAACTCCGAGTGGGCAACACCAACCTCAAATGGAACGACAATAAAGCTTCGGTGCGATACCTGGGCCTCCATCTTGACAGAAGGCTAACGTGGGAAAAACACATTAGCAAAAAAGTGGGAGAAGGCTATGCAAGGCAGCGGCAACTGTACTCCATACTAAACAGAAAAAGCAGATTGAAACCAGAATTCTGTATACTCGTGTACAAATCTATAATCCGACCATTGATGCTATATGGGAGCGAAGTGTGGGGAGCTGCTGCAAAGTCAAAATTGTTCAAGCTACAGGTCATCCAAAATAAAATACTAAGGGCGGCGGCAGATGCACCCTGGTTCGTAAGAAACTCCCAGCTCCACAGGGAATTAAACCTACCCTCGATCAGAGAACACATCGTCGCGAAGTTCAAAAAATTTCACGCAAACCTGCCGGCCGTGGAACGAGCGGTCTATTATTCGTTGGGCAAACGGATAGCTAAAAGATTACGACCCCGTCTACTCCAAGACCAACTCATGTGATAATTACTGTGATATAGTTATTTAATCCTGTGATATAGTTATTTAGTACAAATTGTTGTTCGTTGTACTTGTGAAACCTTTTAAGGTTGGTCTAGTAATTAAAAAAAATAAATAAATATAAAAAAAATAAAAATAAAAAAATAAATATGTTGTCACAAAATGTATTACTTCTGAGAAGTCCTGAGGATCTTCATTTTAGATATTTTTTATTGTGATGAAACTGTTCTCAACGGTTCCTTGCCTAAAAAAAAATCAATGAACGTTCATAAATACGGGCATTAAAATTAGGAATTCAAGAAAATACATAAAATAGAAACTCACGAGCAAGAGAAGAAATCAACCGAAGAGGTCGTCGTAACCAGATACTATGGACTATGAAGATGGATAATGTAATAATAATAACATACAGCCCTTCGCGATCACGACAAACGAAAACGATACCACACAATGGAACTCAAAATAAATTAAAAAGAGCCAAGGAAGAGGGAGCGAAACCTTACCACGAGGCACAAGGCGAAAATTACCCACTCTCTACGAAAATGCAAAATGCACGACTCAGCACCAGCGTACTGAAAGAGAGGGTCACTCACTGTCTCACTCGGACCGCGCATCTAGCATCCACCAATTCGGTCGTCTACTCTGAAGTCTGAAAAGGCCAGCGTGAGCAATTCTCATTTCTCACTTCAATTTAGTGCTCCTTTTTCCATTTTTAGGGCGGCTTCCAGAATCAAGAGTTCCATATTATCTAACAACGTAAAATAACAAACGACTGCCTTTGTGAAATTATTTATTTTAATGCTCAGTCCTCACCCTCATCGCCCAATATCGTCATTTTCATTTCGTAATATGTAATTAGTTATTCCAGAACAGTCAATACACCAAGGGAACCAAAATCTGGCGTGAGTTGGGTTGAAACACGGAGTAACAAAATATAATAAGCACATAGTCGCAATATACAATCCGAATATGTCAAGTTGAGCCTTCCCTATACTTCTTTCCCTCTTCCCTAAGTTCCCTGCCTCTTGGGCAAATATTACACCATCCATCTCATAGGGCCTTATCGCTTATTCTATTATTTTCGTCTCCCTTTCCTCCGGTTTTCCGGACCTAACGATACACAAGTTCAAAATATTTCAAGAAATTCGCTAAAGGCTCAAGAAGCGACAAGAAATTTATAGATTTCCGCTTCGATACGATTGACCCACTCCTTTCACGCAATCTACCTCCCAATCGTGATGATATTCTCACTTTCTCAGTAAACAAAAATAATTCATAAAAATTCTGGTTCTTTTATGGCTGCTTCTGTAAACTAATTACATTTGTTCCCCCATAACATCCCCCGAATGTTCCAATAATGTTATTAAATTTTCAAATTGCTAATAAGGCATATCTATTTGCCGATCACTGGACATACATAAAAATGAATAAGATTCGATCATTGATGAGGATTTTTTTGTCTCAACGTTCTTGAAGTGTTATATTTGTGTTAGAGTCTAACTCACATAACCATTTGTTACTACAAAGTTATGTCCGAACATACCCCAAACGTTCTCTTCGTAACAAATGTTATCCAGTATTGTTCGTTTTAAGTTCGCAGTGGAACATGAAACATAGATAACACAAATCGAACATTCCCCGAACGTTTCCATGATACCTGGGCTCATAAATTGTTCTGTTTTGTCCTTTCATTATTTGTATATTTATTTCAATTATTTATTACTCCAATATACGCACCTATTTAGAATTCAACTAATTTTCTATATTTATTTATTTATTATTTATTTATTTATTACATTAGTTTAAATTATCTAGTCGCGCTCTAGTTTACATTGTTAGACTTACTAAACACTATTGAGCTATACTTTCACACTCCCTCGGACGGCCAATGGCCATGAGGTAGGTCTAAAAAAAAAAAAAAAAAAAAAAAAAAAAAAAAAAAAAAAAAAAACACTAATAAGGAGATTTATTGTGAAATATTGGAAATAAAGGCAATTATTATTATTATTATTATTATTATTTTTGACCCACATGTGATGTAGAATCACCCATTTCAATTATGCCCCATTTTCCCGTTACACCCTGTATATTCATATCTGAATATCTCAGCCCCCCTGAGCTCGAAAATATCCATATCTGATTCAATCTCAGCACCCCCCCCCCCCGCCACAAGTTCGAAAATATCCATATCTGATAAAAACCTCAGCTCCCCCTCCCCCTGGGTTTCTAAAATACCATATCTGATTCAATCTCCAGCTGCCCCCCTGAGTTCGAAAATATCGAAATATGATTAAATCTCAGGGGGGCCTATTCTTGAACGCCTTGGCAACTCTAGTTTCGATTGCAATATTGCTTTTTTGAGGAAGCAACATTGCCTAGTCGAATTCTTGAAATTAGCAGTATTGCTTTGGGCGCCATTTTTTAAAGGTAATATTGCTTTTTTGTATTTTTTTTAAATACCCCCAGCCGGTGTTCCCATTTTTTTCGATTCGATCACAAAATTATTGCCTTCTCTGTTGTCATGGGAAACCCGAGAGTTTCCAGTTTGTTTTTTACAAGAATGAATTTATTTTTCACAGTGGCAAGGAAGGAAGGGCTCCACGCCACAATGGGGAACTTGCAAAAATGCCCGATTTGGAGGAAAAGTATACCGGTGAATTGGCCCATGCGGACAAGGACATTAACGGTAGTTGCAGCCCGATTGGTGCGTCTAGTGATTTTAAAATAAATTTCAAAGTTTTTCAGGAGGGGATGGATGGTGCGAGGGAAAAATGACGTCAATGAGCAGTTTTGAAGCATTTGAGGAAACTCTAAAATGTTTTGTTTACAAATAACAAGAAAAATTAAACCCCAGAAAACGCGTCTTCCTCCCTCTTCCCAACACCATCCATTTTATTAACTGCCCTTCGACGTAATCAAACCCCACGCAAAATTTTTAAAAATTCGTCTAAAAAAAACCCTTGATTGATTTCAATGTTTAATGTAGGCAATTGTCTTGTTGACGAACCCTCTTCAAGAAACACTAGTGATTGAAAAATGTGCAAGTTCCCCATTACGCTCACCAGCATTGCTCAGATGGGTTAGGCAATGAAGTCTAAGTTTAAAAGTGTCCTTGTTGTGCATAAAAGTGGATGTAATTAGGGTCCATCAGAGTTCTTCGACCAGAATCCCGGGACTAGCCTCTAAGGTCCTTTGCACATTAGGAAAAAAAAGTCGCCCAGGTGCGGCGTCGGACTGTTGCAGTAAAAATACATAGAACTCTATGGGGTCTTTCACATTTAGCGCCGACGCGGGAGACGTCTCACCCCCGAGAAATAATACGCTGGCACGGGGGTTCTTGCATAGTGCACCCGGCCTCAAAAAAGCATAGCACAGTGCACCCGGGCCCGAGGAATCGGACAAGCGCACAGTGCACCCGATTTCACTGTGCACCCCGAAAGTAGGGAACCCACCGACGGGGTTCTTGCATAGTGCATCCGTTTACAAATTTTCCTTCCCACTTTTACAGACTTAGGACTGTCTGCGATCGTCCACTATGCGTGCAGGTGTGGTTAAAAATGTTTGGTCTCCGATCAGGGGACTTGTCAAACTTATTCAAAATGTAGTCAAAATGTAGCAGAAATAAACAAAAATAAGCAAAAAGTAGGAGTCGGGATTCACAAAGTCGGGTCAAAATGTGGGCGAAGTTTCAAGGAAATTTTTCTGAGGAACTCATAAGGAATGATTTCTTGTGATGTCTTCTTGGCAATTGTTTTTGTAACCCACGCTTGTCCCCTACGTCGAGCTCGCTTGGGCTGCCTTGTGTGTCCTTGTTCTATAGAAGAAAGTTTGGTGTACACCTCGGCTTGGACCTCAAGGAGCTCGTTCACAAATTTGTATATGTTTGGGTGTGGAGTCCCAACGTCCTTATTAAACCTAGCCTGGAACGATTCGCACGCGTTCGTAGTGCGGGTCAAGACGGCTGATTGACGGGCCCATAATGTCGGGGGATAGTACTTGGAGCCATCAGCTACATAATTGTCATGTAGGTAGCTGGCGAATTCGAACGTTCGGGGGGCATCTGGTCGGTCCAGAATCCACTCGCAGAAAACGTCCGAAACTTCATACGAAATACGACTAGTGGGTGGTGGGTGGTGGGTGGACCGACAAGAGGACCGCATGGACGGTGAGGAAAATGTGGGGAAAGATGCCTGAAGTTCTCCTCTCCTCTTGTTAGCGTCCCGTCATTCCCGTCGTGTCGCGCGGGTGCACTGTGCAAATAGGTCCATTTTACAGAAACGGCCGGCCTGGGTGCACTGTGCAAGACTCGACCGGGCTCCGTTCAGTTTTGCCTCGCCTTTTGAACCGCTGGGTGCACTATGCCTGTCCCCCCTGGCACGAGCGATAGGTGTTTTTTTTGTTTTTTTTTAAGCGTCGAAAGGGGCTAATTCAACGTCAACAACGAGATATTCTTGCCCCATGTGGGCGCTTAATGAGCTCTGCTGCTGTAGTCGAAAACTCTCATTTTAACAAAGAATTTCTAAACATATAGCTCTAGCTTTAGAGATTAAAAAAAAAAAAAAGTCACAACAGAAAGGAATCCCCGCGGTTATTTTATTGCATCGATTCCAGTATTGCTAAAAAATGGTATTCTTGAAACACTGAAACACTCTGCAGCCCAGGAAACAATGCTTTCACTTCTCTCAAAGCAACATTGCCTTCAAAGCAATATTGTAAAATTTTCACAATTTCAAGAATAGGGCCCCAGGTTACTCATAGCGATTTCCATTTGACACACTACACAAGTGTAATGCCACGTCCTCTCCATAAACATATGTTTCAATTCTGAGAGGACGGGCGGAAAAACTTACACCACACGAGTGTAATGCAGTGAATGGAAAACGCTATTAGTTTTCTTGCCTTTTTCGAGTTTCTTGGGAAAAAATTATTTTCTAAATATTTACTTTATCGGAGTAAATTACTTTGTTGGAAAATTACATTTTTGGTTAAGCTGTTTTTGGGGCCGAACAACCCCTTTTAACCGGAAATTCGAGACGATATTTGAAAACTTATTGCGTTTTTCATTTGCACAAAGTTCGGCATGGGATTGGGAGGATTCCCCCCCCCCCCTTCCTATCAAGCAGTTAATCACGGGAGGAAAAATCTCCCTCGTTGCCAAGTTCTGGGAAAATGGAAATCGCCATCTTTTTCACATTCTCACCACGCGAGTTCTTTCATTTTATTTCAATTATTCCTCGTTTATGAATTTGATATCAACTTCCTAATATTTCAAAGAAATGAACATTTGGAAACATAAAAAAAAAAACTCATAAAAAGGAACAAAAAACTGCGCATGTGGAGAGTCTACCGCTATTCATACTTCGGTTGTGTCGCCACCAGAGCGCATTGCCAATCAACAAGTGGTTGGCGAGTTTTTCACGTCAAGAGTTTTCGTGCTTCAAAGAAGTTTATGTTTACGAGAGTCTTGTTATAACGTTACTGTGAGGACGTGACTGTTTAATTTTTAGTTCTTTCTTGTTAATTTTATTTAATTTGTTAAGTTTTATACTACCGGTTATAATGGTCGAGCTATCAGTATTTGATTTAAAACTCGTAGCGATGTCAGTCGTGTCAATTGGAAGCCTCGTATTCGGTCTTCTTCCTTCGTGGCTCAACTTCGGAGACGCATCGTCAACGCCAACTCGTCGTTTTGTCCTGTCGTCTGCCCTTTCCTTCGGCGGCGGTGTCCTTTTTGCGACGGCCATCGTACACATTCTTCCTGATGTTCGCGAAGGACTTCCATTCTGGTCAGAGTTTGTCTTCTGCTGCGGCTTCTTCTTTGTGTATTTCATCGATGTGGTCATCCAGTGTATTCAATCCCGACGACCACCGACGGCCATCATTTCAGGTTCGTGGCGTTCGTTTTAATTATTTGTGGTCCGTTTTAAGATTTTAAAACATAGTTTCACAGAATATTATAGCTCGAGGAGAGTTCGCAACTATGGGGCTATAACCGAACAGGGTGTTGACGATGAGGGTTCCATTAGCAGTAGAGCGTCTTCCGAGGTTTGAATTAAATTCAATATCCCATTAATAAGACTATTAAGTCGATTATTTACCTCCCTCAGACATACTCGGCGCACATCCCGTTGAACATGTCACCGACGTGTTCAAATGTAAGCCTCCTCTTCGCCTTCTCCATCCACTCGTTACTGGAAGGTCTCGTCATCGGTCTAGCGGACCAAAAGTCCAAAGTCCTTTTACTTCTCCTAGCCGTCTGTTGTCACAAGCTCCTGGTCGCCTTCTGCCTTGGAGCCGAGCTCGCCTCGGACGGTCGTCCATTTCACCGTGTCCTTCCACCACTTTCGGTATTTGTCTTTGGCTCGGCCGCCGGTGTCGGCCTGGGGGCCATTCTGCAACCTCAGTCTTTCAATTACCCCTTTGTAAATACTCTAATCTCCGTTCTTCAGGTTAGTACCAGTCCGAGGGGACCGGTTTGTGAGTGAAGAGGTCCACTCACAGAATACAAAAAAAATTAACCAACCAGGCCTAAATTTTGTCCACAGGGCTTGGCTGGGGGTACTCTGCTCTACGTCGTAGTCAGTGAGATTATTCCTCGGGAAAAGGACAGGCTACGATCTAGTCACTGGGGAGGGTTGATACAGTTTGGATCAATGTCCCTCGGTTTTGGGGTCATATCCGCTGTGTGTTTGATGTACTAGCGAAACGAATTACCAAATAATTTTTCCCCAGCACCGGCCTGTCGGTAAAATGCATTTTTTATTTATGCAACCATTCACCCAAGCCCCCCCCCCCTTCCATTAGTCTACAAAGTGTAATTGAACTGAAGGCCTTGAAAGAAATCTGAAATAAATTATGACAATAAAATTGAAATGTGCCACTAACAGGGCAAGACCAACAGTGTATTTTTAAAAATGAAATGCACTAAACAATGTAAGATGCCTTGTTTGTGGCACTATCAGGGCCAAAAGTGAAAGACAGAACAATGTACACCACATCTTTGTGGGTGTGTGTGTGTGTGTGTCGGGGAAGATTTTTGCCATTTTGTACCGCGGCCTAGATTTATTTTAAAATTTTGCTGATCTCAATCAAACAAATGAGGGGGTTTGAGTGAAGAGTCGCATAAATGAAATGCATTTTCCCAGACAGGCGGCTGCCGGAACAAATTTTTTAGTTTTTAAAAAATTAACAAGATTTTTTCATGATTTTACCCTCATTTTTATCGCTTTTGTTGTCAACCTTTTAGCCCGCCGCAAATTGAGCCCACGCGTGGGTCATCCAAGTTGAAAATGGATAGGCTTTTAACTGTTTTTTGAGCTTAGGTGACCTACGCGTGGGCTCAATTTTCGGCGGGCCTTTCTCCAACGAGAACACAACCTTTCCTGAAATTTCTAACTAGACAAATGTTTTGTTAATGTATTTTACTTTCTATATATTGTGTATTTATTTTTTCATAGATATCTATTCTTATCAAGTGTATGATCCACTCATTTCATTACCTCTTGGGTAGATTTTATTGTGAAGAAATCTTGTTTCATATATTTGGACTTTTTAAAGAAAATGTGTACCTGATTGCACACAATACCACATCAGTTATATCAACCGGTGGTGCAAAATTTAGCTGTTGTGAAGTGCCTGTATTCAAATAAGGAATAAACTATTTTTTGATTAAAAAAAAAAATCTGGTCCTATCTCGGGACTCCCAGCGAGCTAAAGTTGGCGCCCCCCCCCCATCCAATGCGTTTATTGTGTTCTGGCCAGGCTCGGGATCCAAAGGGAGGTGAGCTCAGTGGTGAACCGATATTAGGGGCGGTCCGCCCCTGGTTACCGCTTATGGGGGGGGGGCGGCATGCATAGGTGGATACGGCTGACCTGAATGCAAGGCGAATTAGGGGGCGAAAATTCCACGCCTATGCGGGTTTCTGGGGGCAAATTTTGATATTTGCAGGACCAATCGTTGTGCACTTATTTGATTAGTCAGCTTACTGTAGTGAAATTAGGCGTTTTTGACCGAACAACCTCAAGATTTCGAGCCTAATTTGACAAGTTTTAGTGTCTCGCCCTAGTTTGCTGGAACCGTAAGTTACACCTTTAGGGTGCTCAAGCACAAGTCAGACAGCATTTTGTGTTCCTTCATTTACAACGTCAATAAATTCAAATGAAAATGTCAATAATTCCACCGCGAAAACTGCCCTGTATCAATCAAAAACACTGAACTTATCTGCTGGAAAGTAAGAAAGTGACCTAGACACTGACTTAGCGACCGGAAATTTTACATACGCAGTGACACGAAAATGGTAGCAGTGGTCTGGAAACTCGTCGACGCTTCTATTTTTAATTTCTTCACGGGTATAACTGAGAAAAAGCGCGTATTCGCGGATGAAATTGAGGAAAAGCGCTAATTTGCGGCTAAAAAAAGATGATGGAAAGTGCTAACTCGATGTTAAAATTGAAAGAAAGCGCTAATTCATGGGTAAAATAGAAAAAGTGCTAATTTGAGGCTAAAATTGAGTAAAGCATTATTTCGTTGCTAAAATTGAGAAAAATATGCTAACGCCAATAAAAACGCAAAATCACCAATTCCTGCTAAATTATTGAAAAGCGCTAATTTGTAGACAAAATAAAGAACACTGCTAAAATTGGGAACAAGCGCGCCCATACGAGTATAAAATTGAACAAAAGGACTTAATTCGCGGTTCAAATTGAGGAAAGGCGCTAGTTCCCTGTAAAAATTGAAAAAAGTCGCTAACTCAAGTTCTGATTTGGAAAAAATCGCCAATTCGCTGATAAAAAATAGAAAAATCGCGAATTTTACCCCTGAAATAGCACTATTTATTAATTTTTTGCAGCGAATTAGCACGACTTTATCGACATTTGAGCCGTGAATTGGATTTTTTTTTCAATATTACCTGCCAATTAGGGCTTTTTCTCAATTTAATTCACGAATTAGCGATTTTCCTATATTTCATCAGCGAATTGGCGATTTTTTACAATTCTGACAAGAATTATAACTATTATTCTTCATTTTAGCAGCGAATAATGATATTCTCAATCTAAGCCGAAAATTAGCCGTTTTTCCCAATTTTACCCCTGAATTAGCGATTTTACCAAATTTAGCAGCGAATTAGCGATTTTATAAAATGTTAGCGATTTTCTTTATTTAGCCTCGAATGCGCGATATTTATTCAGCCTAGAATTAGCTCTTTTTCCCAATGTTAGCAGCGAATTAATGCTTTGCTCAATTTAAGGCGCAAATTAACACTTTTTTCAATTTTACTCGTGAATTAGCGCTTTTTCTATTTTTTTCCTTGAATTGTCGCAATTTGAGCCGTGAATTGGCGTTTTTTTCGCTGCTAAAATTGAAAACAAGCGCTTACTCGAGTTTAAAATTGAAAAAAAGTGCTAATTCGCAGTTAAAATTGATAAAAGCGCTAATTCGCTGCAAAATTTGAGAAAACTCGCGCTAACTCAGAGCTGAATTGGGAAAAAATCGCCAATTCGCTGCTAAAATATTGGGAAATCGCGAATCTGAGGATGAGATTGCGAAAAAGCGCTAATTCGCAGATTACATTAAAAAACGCCATTTCACGGCTTAAATTGCGGCGAAGTGCTAATTCGCGGAAAAATAGTTAATTCGTGGCTAAATCTGAGAAAGTCGCTAATTTGCTGCAATCATTGATTAAATAGATTAATTAGATTAATCATAGATTAATGCACTGCTAAAATTGAGAAAAGCCGCTCTATCATGCTTGAATTAGGAAAAATAGCTAATTCGCTGTTAAAATTGAAAAAAAAAAAACGTTAATTTATGTTGAATCTAAAGGCGCTAATTCGCGGATAAAAATGGGAAAAAGCGCTAATTCGTGGATGAAATTGAGAAAAAGCGTTAATTGATAATTGAATCAAAATAATAATCGCCAATTCACCGCTAAAATTGAGAAGAAATTGGAGCATAAAAAGTGGGAAAAATAACTAATTCGTGGGTGAAATAGAGAAAAAAAGCTAATTCGCAGCTAAAATAAAAAAAACGCTAATTTCATGTTTCGAAATTGCGACAAGGTGCTAATTTGGTGAAAAAAAATTGAGAAAAATGCTGTTCACGTCTGAAATAAGACAAAGCGATAATTAGCAGCTAAAATAAAAAACCCCGCGAACTTTGACAGCGAATCCAACGAAAATTTATTTTGTTTCTGAAAATCCGTGAAATTGGGTTTTGAATGAGCCAGAATTGCGGTTTTTAAAAGAGCCTAACCCTTGAAATTGGTTTTAGGATGATGTTTAAACGTCTTTTAGATCACATTTTATTCGAAAGTTTGCACGATTTCTAAATAAATAAAGCGCTGAGCCGTGAAAATACAGTAACTGACCTAATTTTTAGGATGAAATAAACGACGTAGCCACACGCGAAGTACATAGTCCAAGGTTTCAATGTGTTTCCAATATTTCCTTCCTTTCTGTCAAGGCGCGAGCTTCATGTAGATATACGTCAAAATTTACGCCCTAGGATTCAAAATAATAAATGCAGAAAGACACGTTGAAAATGATTTGAGACGAAGGCGAGACAGCCCAGTTTACAAGCAAACCTTTTGTTTGGCAGCGCGAACAAAGGCCGTATTGGCGGTAACTGTGACGGCTTGGAGTTTCTTTCCTGTTCCAAAAATAATTAGCGATCTCGGCTTTATACTTCCGATGGCTTTTAAAGATGTGCACGGCGAGTCTTCAACCACCGTCACTCTGCTCATAAATTCGTGGGATCTTTTCCTTTCATTATCACCACCAATGGTGTTTAGTATAGCGTTGAATGTGTTGATGACTGTTTCGCAAGCGAAAATCTGTTTATCTAAAGCGAAACGTTTTGTGCTTATTTTTTGTTGTTTCGGGTATCACCAAAACAATATGATGGTGGGAAGAGGGAGTGTTACTACTTTCAAAATAAGCGTCGAGCACTGGTTTGACCGGACGTTGCCTCTCCCACTCGGCTTGCTGTGCTAAAACTTTTCCTCTCAGCGGCACGTGGGCTCGACCGTTCGACACAGCCGATACGTAGGCGACGAGTGCTGTTACGTCCAAATTAATTTTGTCCACGCTGTGAATGCAAAACAGGAGTCATCCTAATTGAAGAAAATTCAGCTGTTGCCCGTAAAAAGTATTCACCTAAAGTTATCCATTTCAGAGTTGATTCTACAAGGTAAAACAACATCCCGATTAAAGCTATCTATGACTTCGCCACTGACATACACACCTTGCTCCGAAAGTTCGTCAGCCAGAGCTTTATCAATGCCACAAAAGAATCTGAATTCAACCTTTCGGTAGTAAAAACAGTGTAAGATTTGTGAATCTTCCACTAAAATGATGGATACTTGCCTTGGGCGGTTTAAACAAAATTAAATTTTGCGAGGCACATTTTAAAAAATCAACGGCATGATCCAGCACTGATTTCTGCATATAATTTCCTTCGCCTGTAAGAATCACAGCTCACGTTCACCTCATGAATCATCACTTGGGACGAAAAAAAGGGGACGAAAAAATGAACCTTTAGAAATAAGAGATATTGCCTTTGAATTTCTCGCTATGACTTTGGTCCACTTCGCTCGGTTTTCCGACACGACGTCCACGTGTATTTTCTTGCGTATTCCACTGTCATCTGTGTATGAAAATACCTCCAGTACGGCTGTACAGTCTGTGGAATCCAGAACGCTTGTAGTTACAGCCTTAAAGTGTTGCACGTTGGAGCAGACGATGTGTTCTTTTTTCACTGTGCCATTCTCCTTCATCTGAAAATTCAATATAAACTATCTTGATTCATGGCAGTTTGCATCAGTCACACAAGCAGACAGTGGCGGCGGAACCCACATGGCATTGGGGGAGCAAAATTCTGAACTGAAGTTCAGCTAGTGCAGCCGTTCTCACTCCATTTATTTCATTTTATTTATTTATTTTTACACACTTTAACCGTGTCAGCCCCCAAAAGTATATGAAGTATAAAGTGAGCAGTCGCGGATACAGAAAGGAGGGGGGGGGGCTCCGTTTCGCCTTGTCGTTGGTTTTGGAAGATGTACGATTCGCGTGCGCTGTTCTTAGAAAAATTGTAGCTCAATCCACGGCTAAAAGGTAGAAAAATAAAACATTCGCGGATAAAACTATCAAGGAAAAAACATGTTCTGAGAAATAGCGCCCATTCACGGTTAAAATTGGCCCAAAGTTCGAGGTTTCGCAATGCTAAGTCAAGGCCAAATAAAAACCAAGGCGCTAAATCACGGTTTATGGAGACAGCTATCACGGCCAAAAAAGGTAAAGATGGCTCGTTCTCGGTAGAATTGGGGGAAAAAAACACTCATACGCAGCTAAACGTTTGGGAAAAACGCTAATGCTTGGCTAAAATTGAGATAATGCGCAGATTTACTGCTAAAATTAAGAAAAGGTGCTCTTTCAAAGCTTAAATTGAGAAATAGCGCTCTTCATCCACATCTGAAATTTATGAAAAGCGCTCTTTCGCGGCCTACATTGGGAAAAACGTCAATTCGTGGTTTTACGAAGTCCTGGCCAAAATTAAGGAAAGACGCTAATCCGTGGTTTATAGAGACCTAGAGAAAATTGAGAAAAACGGCTCATATAACGCCTAAAATATAGGAAAAACGAACATCTGTGGTTAAAATTAATAGAAGGGGAGCCCAAGCGGGGATTGCGGGATTTACCAAAGCGCGTCAGATTAACATACCGCGGGATACCTTGTACCTATATAGTTGAGTACCTCCACCAAATATGAGCCCTACGTGTGGCCACCTGTCAAGGATGAAGGATCAGATAAGTAAAAAAAATTGATCTTCAGACATTCTCGAGCGCGTCAGATTAAGGAAGTGGGAGTTAATTACATGCTAGAGTCTATATTCCACTAATCTTCCACAGCTAGGAGTGATGTAATAGTATATTACACAACGAGTGAGGGAAGTAGAATTTTGCACGCGAGTTTTGTTTAGAAAAACGAGCGAGGCAATTCTACTTCCTCACGAGTTGTGTACACTACTTTTCGCGTGGCTAGCTATCCAGCTTTTGACATAAAGCTAATAAAATCAGAGTCAATTTTCATTCATGTGCAATTGATAACGTTCGGCCAACTAAATAATTATAAAGCGGAAGCCTAGTCACGTCAGGTTGCCTAGTTACGTCCCACCCCCGTCTTCCTCTGTTCAGTGAGGTAAAATTTTTACGCCACTACTTTTCAGTGAGCTATTTTTTTTTTTTTTTTGGCGTTGGCTAGTTTTATAATTTTATTTTAGTTTATAATTTACATTTTGCTCTTTTCACGGCATGAAGTCCACGCTGGATAGTCCAAGACTGTGGCCCAGCGCGGAGTTGCTTCAATAAATTTCTACCTTAACCCAACATTTTAAAAAACTCTTTTCAAATGCGCATATCGCTTACATTTTCCGCAGTAATTAATTAGTAGAAGCTAGTTTAAATAAAATGGTTTAGTTTAGTTCTCTAGCATACAAATTTACTCTACACATTTCTATACATTAATGAAGTTATAACTTTGGGTGATTTTTCACGAATCCGTCGAGTTTTGCATTTAACAAATTTTCACTTGTCATATCTAACATTTGACATATTTCTTCAAAATCGTTATTTATTATTAGCATGCCCTTGTATCTCGTGGTTATTTGTGCAAATCTTTGTTTTACCTTTGGACATTTTAACCTGTATGCTAGGGACCGGCGCTGTCGTACGTCAACGAAAAATAAGTCTTTGTTTTTCTTTATGAATTTTAACATATTTTTCACGTAAATTTGTTGTATAGTGCACAGATTTAATTTTTTGAACAAATCAACCGATGAATCGCTGTTAAAATTGATAAAAAGCGCTAATTCGAGGCTAAATGTGAATACATCGTTAATGATTCAACGCTAAAATGGAAAAAGCGCTAATTCCAGGGTAAATGTGTATACATCGCAAATAATTCACTGCTAAAGTGGATAAAAATCGCTAATTCGCTGCTAAAATTGAGAAAATACAAATTCGCAATTTCTGGGGGCAACTTAAAACTTGAGAAAAAGTGGAAAAAAGTCGCTGAATCGCTGTTAAAATTGATAAAAAGCGCTAATTCGCTGCTAAAATTGAGAAAATACAAATTCGCAATTTCTGGGGGCAACTTAAAACTTGAGAAAAAGTCGCTGAATCGCTGTTAAAATTGATAAAAAGCGCTAATTCGCTGCTAAAATTGAGATAAAGCGCCGATCCGTAGCTAAATCGAGACAAATAGCGAATTCGTGGCTAAAATTTAGAAAAAAAACGCTAATTCGCTGCTAAAATTGAGAAAAACGCTAACTTACTGCCAAGTTGAAGAGAAAAAGATCTTATTGGAGGCTAAAATTGAGAAAAACGGCTCATATAACGCCTAAAATATAGGAAAAACGAACATCTGTGGTTAAAATTAATAGAAGGGGAGCCCAAGCGGGGATTGCGTGATTTACCAAAGCGCGTCAGATTAACATACCGCGGGATACCTTGCACCTATATAGTTGAGTACCTCCACCAAATATGAGCCCTACGTGTGGCCACCTGTCAAGGATGAAGGATCAGATAAGTAAAAAAAATTGATCTTCAGACATTCTCGAGCGCGTCAGATTAAGGAAGTGGGAGTTAATTACATGCTAGAGTCTATATTCCACTAATCTTCCAGAGCTAGGAGTGATGTAATAGTATATTACACAACGAGTGAGGGAAGTAGAATTTTGCACGCGAGTTTTGTTTAGAAAAACGAGCGAGGCAATTCTACTTCCTCACGAGTTGTGTACACTACTTTTCGCGTGGCTAGCTATCCAGCTTTTGACATAAGGCTAATAAAATCAGAGTCAATTTTCATTCATGTGCAATTGATAACGTTCGGCTAACTAAATAATTATAAAGCGGAAGCCTAGTCACGTCAGGTTGCCTAGTTACGTCCCACCCCCGTCTTCCTCTGTTCAGTGAGGTAAAATTTTACGCCACTACTTTTCAGTGAGCTATTTTTTTTTTTTTTTTGGCGTTGGCTAGTTTTATAATTTTAATTTATTTTAGTTTATAATTTACATTTTGCTCTTTTCACGGCATGAAGTCCACGCTGGATAGTCCAAGACTGTGGCCCAGCGCGGAGTTTCTTCAATGAATTTCTACCTTAACCCAACATTTTAAAAAACTCTTTTCAAATGCGCATATCGCTTACATTTTCCGCAGTAATTAATTAGTAGAAGCTAGTTTAAATAAAATAGTTTAGTTTAGTTCTCTAGCATACAAATTTACTCTACACATTTCTATACATTAATGAAGTTCTAACTTTGGGTGATTTTTCACGAATTCGTCGAGTTTTGCATTTAACAAATTTTCACTTGTCATATCTAACAAAATCGTCATATTTCTTCAAAATCGTTACTTATTATTAGCATGCCCTTGTAACTCGTGGTCATTTGTGCAAATCTTTGTTTTACCTTTGGCAATTTTAACCTATATGCTTGGGACCGGCGCTGTCGTATGTCAACGAAAAAGAAGTCTTTGTTTTTCTTTATGAATTTTAACATATTTTTCACATAAATTTGTTGTATAGTGCACAGATTTAATTTTTTGAACAAATCAACCGATGAGTGCCGCCATGGTTTACGGAAAAGTATTTTAAGTGTCATCTTTTGAGGTCAAGTTTTTACATCACTGGTGTGTATCTCTCGACTTCCTGCAGTTGTTTTTTGCCTAAATTCAAACTTTACATGCTGGACACGCGAAAAGTACTTTACGTCACTGTTAGGAGTGACGTGTTAGAAGTGAGTCGTGGTGAAGTGACACATACTTGGTCGGTCAAGCGGAAAATAGCGTTCTCAACTCGTGAGGAACGTCTTCACGCGCTCATTGTTAGTAATTAGCGAACTCGCGCGTAAAGTGACGCTTTCCTCACTCGTTGTGAAATATAATATTTTATTTTGAAGGGAATAATTCAAGGATGACGAAAAATATATAACCTGACCATTTCCATAAGCCGAAATAACAAAAATTCGTCGATTAAGTTTAAGCTCCGTTTGTTTGTCAATCCCGACCGGTCCCAGACTACTCCGAGCATCACGAGATTTTGTAACCTCACGGGTAATCATGTGGAATAACAGGGGAAAAATGAGAAAAGGTTAGTACGTTCAGTGCTGTTAGTGCAGCTCAGGACCAGAAACGATCGAACCATTAGTCATTGGCTGCGTTGCAAAACTCGGGGCTCGTGTTTAAACGCTGAAGTGTAGAATTAAGTGCTTACTGAAGTTTTGCAACGGTGATTTGTGAGTTTTCAACTCCCCGTTATCATAGTCGGAAGGTTAGTAACTTTCTTTCCTTCATTAATATTTCATTTTTAGGCTTTTGGCTTATTATTGCAGTAAGCCAAGACCCTAAAAATAAAATATTAATCAACTTGTATGGCTAAAAAGTAATAATATTCCTTTCCTTCATTTTGGTGTCAACCATCGTTGAACTTTTATGGCATTTTTGAAAAAAAGAGGGCAGAAAGGTTTCATCGCGATGAAAAAGGCTATCGAAACACCTCGGAACATGTTTTGTTGGATTATTAAACATTTACTCAGCGCTGAGCTAGATTGACAGTTTTGCAACGGCAAAAGATTAAGTGCTCATTAAGCGCTGAACAAGTCTGAAGTTTTGCAACGCGGCCAATATTCAACTTGTGGGGCCAATTCAGTAGAACTTAGCGCCCACCCGTCTTGTCTAAAAACATATGTTCCAAATCGAAGTGGACGGGTGGATAGCGCCGGCGCTAAATTTTACTGAATAGGTTGCCATATGTGTTGAATAATGAAGTTATTAAAAAAACGCTAATTCGCTGCTAAAATTGAGAAAAACGCTAACTTACTGCCAAGTTGAAGAGAAAAAGATCTTATTGGAGGCTAAAATTGAGAAAAAGCTTTAAAATCGCGGATAAAGTGTAAATTACAGTCATTAGCGTTTAAAATTATGAAAAACACTAATTAACTGATAAAATTGTGAAAAAGTGCTAAATCACGGATAAAGTTAAGAAAACTTCACAGCAAAAATTGAGAAAATACAAATTCGCAATTTCTGGGGGCAACTTAAAACTTGAGAAAAAGTCGCTGAATCGCTGCTAAAAATGGCGAAATCACCGCTGGGATTGAGAAAAACGCTAACTTACTGCCAAGTTGAAGAGAAAAAGATCTTATTGGAGGCTAAAATTGAGAAAATACAAATTCGCAATTTCTGGGGGCAACTTAAAACTTGAGAAAAAGTCGCTGAATCGCTGCTAAAAATGGCGAAATCACAGCTGGATTGAGAAAAGGCGCTAACTTACTGCCAAAGTTGAAGAGAAAAAGATCTTATTGGAGGCTAAAATTGAGAAAATACAAATTCGCTATTTCTGGGGGCAACTTAAAACTTGAGAAAAAGTCGCTGAATCGCTGTTAAAATTGATAAAAAGCGCTAATTCGCTGCTAAAATTGAGAAAAAGCTTTAAAATCGCGGATAAAGTGTAAATTACAGTCATTAGCGTTTAAAATTATGAAAAACACTAATTAACTGATAAAATTGTGAAAAAGTGCTAATGCGTGGACGAATGTGAAAAAAACGCTAATTCGCTGCTAAAATTGAGAAAAAGCTTTAAAATCGCGGATAAAGTGTAAATTACAGTCATTAGCGTTTAAAATTATGAAAAACACTAATTAACTGATAAAATTGTGAAAAATCAATAATTCGCCAATGAAAAAAAGCGCTAATTCGCTGCTAAAATTGAGAAAATACAAATTCGCTATTTCTGGGGGCAACTTAAAACTTGAGAAAAAGTCGCTGAATCGCTGTTAAAATTGATAAAAAGCGCTAATTCGCTGCTAAAATTGAGATAAAGCGCCGATCCGTAGCTAAATCGAGACAAATGGCGGAATTCGTGGCCAAAACTTGGAAGAAAAAAACGCTTATTCAGTGCTAAAATTGAGAAAATACAAATTCGCAATTTCTGGGGGCAACTTAAAACTTGAGAAAAAGTCGCTGAATCGCTGTTAAAAGTGAAAAAAATCGCTAATTTGCGGCTAAAAATTGAGGAAATTCTTCGGGCATGCCCCCACCCCTTTTCTGGAGAACAACTCTGGATCCGCGCTTGGAGGTACAAAACCCGAATAGTTTTTTCAGGGTGTGAATAGTCCAACCATTATTTATTTCAGGGGCGCGAATAGCTCAGTTTGGCAATTTTTTCGGTCTCTCATAGTCAGTTTAGCCATTTTCAATTGGCGAATCGTAAGTTGCGCGATCTTTGGGGCGCCGTAGTTTGACAATTTTAGAGCTTGTCCAGTTTGCCATTATGATTGCCAATTTTTCACTCTACATACAGTGCGTGAATAGCCAGTTTGGATATTTAAATGCTGCTAATGATAAGTTTTCCCGTTTTTAAGGCGAGAGTAGTCCGTCAAGCCATTTCTAGGGGTTTCCATTGTTAGGGAGACTCTTGTCATCTTAGCCGTTTTCAAAGCCACGTTTCGTCCTTTTTCAAGCGTGAACTACTAGTTTGCTGTTGTTAAGGCAAAATTAGCCAATTTGACTACCTTTGGGGCGTGAATCGTCAGTTTAACGATTTTCGAGGCGTGAATGGTCAGTCTTGCCATTTTTGAATCGCGAGTGGGCAGCTTTGAGCGTCAGTTATTGAGCATTCTCGAGACACGAATTGTAATTCGGCCTTTTGAATGGAACAAAGAGTAATAATTTTTGCAATTTTCAGGGCGTAAATAGTCACTTTCACTATGGTCAGTTTAGTCAAGTTTAGAGAGCGAACGGTTGAATATTTCAGCAAATTTTGAGACACGAGCGACACGGGATGCTATCCGAGTTTTTGACATGTTTTGTCCTAAAATACCTATTCCAGGATGAAACTATAGGGTTGAGTTGTTAGGACTAAAACTGGGCACAAGAAAAAACGAAAATATCAGCTCCAGGAATTGCGTGGGTAATTAAACACGTCAAGGGTGTAGACTGGCTCACAGACTTCACAGAATTCAGCGTGAAATTCGTGTGAAACGGCAAATCCAGGGGAAATTTGGAAAGACAAGCCACATCGAGGGGAAAATTCACGAGAAACGCAACAAATGTGGGCAAAATTATTGATAGGAAATATCCCATCATTGAGTTAAATTAGCGCTATACGTCACATCCAGGGCAATATTTGAGCGGAACGCCACATTGACAAAACAAGAAGGAAAGAACGCCACGTGGAACGACACGTTCTAGGCAAAATTTTTGCGAAATGTCACATTCAGGGCGGAATATACGCGAAAACTTCGACACATTATCCTCAGCTTCGTGACTTGGGGGAGCGCCGCGCCGCTCCCTGAAGGACCATTGAGGGAGCATTCGCTTTCCCCCTGATCCACACTTCCGCCGCCACTGCAAGCAGAGCTGGCCATTATAGGTGCAGATTTGACACCATCCATAACAACGCACAGAGCACGTTTCTGGGCAACATCCAGTTTATGAACGGTTGTGCCAGAATATGTAACTAAAGATTTTATTGGCGTAATAACATTTTAAATGGTTTGCGTTACTGTGGGGGGGGGGGTGTCAACACCCAGGCGAGTGTACGTATCTGACGTGCTTTTGTTGACCGTAAGCGGAGATTCCTTTCAAGTAGGTGGACTTTCGAGCTCCCAAAACGGTGTAACGGTAGGGTACAGCCCTGAGCCAAGCAGGTGAGCTGGGGCAGATGGAACAGATCAGGGTTCACAAAATCAATTTTCGTGAATACGAAAGAAGGGTTTATCGCTGTCAGTCAATTGAAAGGAAGTACGCAAGGTAAAATACTGTGCTTTTACGGTCCGCCAGGAGTTGGAAAGACCAGTATTGCCAAATCAATCGCTCGAGCTTTAAATAGAGAGGTAAAGTTTATATTATTATTACATTTTGAGTTTAAGTTTTAAGTAGGTGTGGGCCAGTCAGAATTGACAAAAATTAGTTTTTTTTTTTTGAGGTTTCAAACTATTTTATTGTTATCGAACTCTCCCGTCCTTCCCCCCAAATCCAATTTTACCCATGAATTTGCGATTTTTTTTCAATATTTTCCGTGAATTTGCTACTCTTTTCACTCTTGGCCATATATTTTGACGGAGATCAATTGACCAAAACACAACACTACTTCTAAGTGACTCTATTGTCACACAGAATTAAAAAGTGTTTAATTTTGTTGACTCTTCTTCCAAGGTTACCCGATTTGGTTAGGGAATTTCACGAAACTGGTCAGGGAAAACCGGGGAAAGTAAGGGAATTCCGTGCGATCCATTCTGAGGCAACCCTGAATTGGGGCCTGGACCGTGCCATTTCGTGGATATTTTCCTGCGAAATGTTGCTGCAATTTGTTGGGGGTTCGGATATTTACGCTTGCACTTGTAATTTCTCCGTACCTGGCAATTTTACTGAAATTAAAACCCGAATACTTGCATTCCCTCAAAAATAAGATCCGGAACTTCCAATTTCGTGGATGATCGTCAAGCTGTGTGGTCTTATTTAGTTGCCAACCTGGGACAGTCCCGGTTTGGCTAATTTTGTCCCGCGTCCCGGGCAAGGTCATCTCGGGACGCAATTAGTCCCAGATTCTGCTATACATTTCTCAAAAATTGACATTGGGCAAATAATAATTCTTTTCATTCAATAAAGATGCACGTGAACCTGGTTTTTAGGTTTACTTTTTTCTGTTTTAAGAGCTTTTTGTGGTTAGTGCATTTTTGTTTGAGGTTTCTGTTGTTGGAGCTTTTGCGCATTTTAGGGTTGCCGCTTTCTGTGGTTCATTTATTTTGTGGTTAGAGCATTTCGGCGTTTGGTCTCTTTCGGTTCAAGTTTTTGTGTTTCAATTTTTCTGTGGTTAGGGCTTTTTGGGAACCAAGTTTTTGTGGTTAGAGTATTTTGTGGTTCAGTGCAGTATGGGGTTGAGTGTTTCTTTTATTAAGAGCTTTTTGTGGTTAGAGCATTATTGGGGAGAGGTTTGTTGTGGCTAGAACCTTTTGTGGTTAGACCTTTTCGTCGTTCGAGGTTGGGGGGGGGGGGCACAGCTTTTTGAGATTCGAAAGTGCTTACTGTGGATAGAGCTTTTGAGGTTGGAGCTTCATTTTGCTTAAACGTTTTTTTTGTTCGAGCTTTTTGGCGTTCTTGTTTTTGCAGTTCAATTTTTTGCACTGTGAAACGTTGATGTGGTCAGATCTTCCCACGGTTAGAGCTTTCTGTGCTTAGAGGATTTTGAGGTCAGAGCTTTTGTGGTTCGAGCACTTTTTGGTTATAGCTTTCTGTGGTTCAAGGTTTTTTGTGCTTCATTGTTTTCGTGGTTAGAGCACATTTTGGTTAAGAAATTTTTGTGGTTAGAGCTTCATTTGGTTAGGGTCGTTCGAGCTCCAAGCACGTCCCTTCGCGAGTGCCCACTATGGCGACACCGTAAGTCGAGTGTCCCGCTATTTTCCTTTTTGTCCCGCTAGATTTTGGACTTTGAAACTTTTGTCCAAATTTTTTGGGTAAATTTCGAGTTGGCAACCTTACTTAATCAGTCAGTTTGAAGGGGCAAATTTACGGTTCCGAACTAAGATAAGTTACCCCCTCTGGCTATGCCATCGTCCCCCCCAGCATCGATGTTGTTGTGATCACTGTAATCGGGAAAAATCTAGAATTAATTTGTTGAGTGAGAGTCGTGGGTCATTGATGACATTCAACCGATCGTCGTACCTCTTCTTGGCACGCGACCAGCGAGTAGTTTCTTTAGCACCACCAAACTTGACTTAAAACAGTGTCCCTCTGCCCTTGGATGCATAATCGCATCAGTAGTTGAGGCTGAGTACCAATTGAAAATCCGTCTTCCCATCTTTGTCTTGTCTTCACACCTGCTCCTTGGGATCTCACAGATTTCATTTTTTTTCGTTTAATTGAATCCTCAACCTTGTGGGTACCCTGCCCGAGTCTAACTCTACCTTTTTACTCCGACAGTATTTTAGATTCAGCGTAGGAGGCATGACCGACGTGGCAGAAATTAAGGGTCACAGGCGAACCTACGTGGGAGCTATGCCTGGAAAGGTTATTCAATGCTTGAAAAAAACAAAAACCGAGAATCCTTTGGTCTTAATCGACGAAGTTGACAAAATTGGCAAGTACGTCTTTTTTTTTCTTTTAAATAAAAAATGCCTACTCCTACTTATAATGTTGGTTCAGAGGTTTCCAGGGAGATCCAGCCTCCGCTCTACTTGAAATGCTCGATCCCGAGCAAAACGCCAATTTTCTCGACCATTACTTGGACGTACCGGTCGATTTGTCCAAAGTATCTCGAAATTTCAATTTAAACAATATTTTATACTTCGATTTGCTTAATTCGTCTTTTACCATGAAAAGGTTTTATTCATTTGCACGGCCAATATAACTGACACCATTCCTGAGCCGCTGCGAGACCGAATGGAAATGATTGACGTGTCGGGGTATATTGCTGAGGAGAAAGTGGCGATTGCCAAACAGTACCTTCTTCCTCAAGCCATGCGTGAATCTGGTTTAACCGAGAATCACGTAAGGCGATTTTTGTTTTTTTAGTGTTTTTACGTGTGTTTAAATCGTTGAATTTGGTCAGCTGGTTCTTCAAGACGATGCTCTGAATACACTCATCAAGTCTTATTGCCGAGAAAGCGGAGTCAGAAATTTACAAAAGCATATAGAGAAAGTAACCGTAGAAAAAGTGGGAGTTTGTGATTGTGAGCGTGTAAAATAACTTGATTCGTTTAGGTCGCTAGAAAAGTAGCCTACAAAGTGGTCCAAAAAGAATCGGAGAAAGTCCTCGTATCAACCGAGAATCTCCAAGATTTTGTGGGAAAACCAGTGTTTTCTCAAGCTCGAATGTATGCAGAAACGCCTGTTGGTGTTGTCATGGGTCTGGCCTGGACTGCTATGGGTAAGTCCAGTGGTTGTACCGAGTCGTTTTTCGCGATCTTTCGAACATGTCTCCCCCTCCCCTCCTCACCACATACTGTCACACTACAGGTGGCTCTACTCTGTACATTGAAACTGCCGTTCGAAAACAATTATTACCGTTGGACAAACCGGACAATAAAATTGAGGGCACGCTCGAGCTGACCGGAAATCTGGGTGATGTCATGAAAGAGTCTGCCCGTATCGCTATGACAGTCGCTAAAAATTTTCTCAGTCAAGTCGACGAGAACAATAATTTTCTCAACAATAATCACATACATTTGCACGTTCCAGAGGTTAGTGACTAATAACAACTAATTTTGTTCAGTTTCAATTTGATCACTATTCTCGCGATCATAGGGCTCCACGCCCAAAGACGGCCCCAGTGCCGGATGCACAATCGTTACCGCTCTACTCTCCCTGGCCAAACAAACTCCTATCAGACAAAACGTGGCCATGACTGGCGAAATCTCGTTGCACGGGAAAATTCTACCGGTGGGAGGAATCAAAGAGAAAACAATCGCCGTAAGTTTTACTATCGGTTTCTCACTCTTGACAAATGTTTTTACATTCATTTTTCACAGGCTAAACGCGTTGGCGTTACTTGCGTGATCCTTCCGGATGAAAACAAGAAAGATTTCAACGATCTTCCCAAATATATTACGGAAGGCCTTGAAGTGCACTTCGTGGCCCAATATAGTGATATATATAGCATCGTATTTCCGCACTCATAACATTAGTTAGTCCCTGGCGAACAGCGAGGCCAGAATTTATGATAGGCTCGCCTTTTTTTTCTTTTTTTTTTCCACTGACTGATTAGCTTAAAACCAATAAAAAGAATGTTGTTTTTATTCTATTCAAAATAAAAGTATCGAACTTTTTTCTTTTTTTTTTTTCGCTCGTTTCAACTTGGCAAAGCCGTTTTGTTGACCAACCAACCAGCCACGTCGAGCATTTTCGGCGGTTTGTTCCATTTGTCCATCGTTTGTGTACATTTTCTTAACCGACATTTTGTTCCGACGTTTGTTCAGCCCCTATAGCACATTAAGCGACAAACCTACTTTGGGTGCGGCTATTGCTTCACGCGGTGTCTGACTCATTGACGAAATCGATTGTTCAGCGGCGTATCTAGATGTCAAATCCCATGTAAAAGTCCCTTTTCTCAACTTTAGCCCCGAATTTTATCGCTATTTTTCAGTTTTAGCCGCAGTTTAGCACCTTTTCTCAATTTTACCCGCGAATGAGCAGTTTTGTACTTTAAGCCATGAATTATCGCTTTATCTTGAGTTTTAGCCAAATTTGCCTCCAGAAATAGCGAATTGGTCGCTTTTTCTCAATTTGAGTAGTTGATTAGCGTTTCATCTCAGTTTTATAGCCGCAATAATTAACGCATTTTCTAAATTGTAGTCGCAAATTCGGGTTTTAACACTTTCAGTCATGAATTAGCGATTTTTCTCGATTTTTGCCGAATTCGCCTCCAGAAACCGCGAATTGGCGCTTTATATCAATTTTAGCCGCGAGTTTTTGCTTCTTTTCACTTTTAGCCATAAATGCAATACATGGGCATTCTGAGCTACTCGGAAAATCTCAATATCCAACAATTTATTACAATATGTACATTGCACCGAAGGTCTGCCTCGTGCAGTGCTACGCACCGTCCAAATTCTTGAGAAATTTTCCTAAGCGACGACCCAATCGCTTCGGGTAATTATTGTTCGTCACCTTGTGCGCGGTGCTATCGTGAACGACGGCACCATTTGCCAGCTGATAGTCGCACAGAGCCCGTAGAGGCTTTAAAAGCGTTTCGCGGTACGTGTCGTCGGCCTCGACAGTCGCTAACGCTTCAGCGGCCGTCTCAAGAGTGGACAGGCAACCGTCCGTGGGCTGAGTTCGAATGACGTACTGACTTCGTGGTGTGTTGACGAGTTTTACATGTTGCAGCACTTGAAGACACGGCGAACTGTTGTACATGCCCTTGGCTTGAGGCCAAGTGCCGTCGATGAGAATCAAATTGTACGGTGCGGACCGGTTGGTTACCGGACTGAGACTTTCGAGAGGAACGGCGGTTTTTGAAGGGTATAAAAGAACTGAGTTGGGATCGTTCAAAATGCTATTCAATTCTGGGTTCCTATACGGTTCCAAACAGGACGTCATTAATGGAAATTTTATGACGAATAAAGCACCACACTGACCTGTTTGAAAACTTTTTCCCTTTGAAAACACGACATTTGCTAGATTCCAAGGCTCGACTTAACATAGGAGCTGTTCTAAGACAGCGTTTCTCTTCTGCCGGATGCTGAAGGATCACCACGGTCGAAAGAGGATTCAATCGTTCCATTGGCAGGCACTCACACCAACAGACGATTTTAGGGCGGCTACAAGCAAAGCATAATTCGGATTAAAAAGTTTAAAAAATACAGAAATTTGGGAGAAATTTGACACACTTACCAACAACAGGGGCAGACCTCCCTCATTTGAGGCGGATCTGCTGGGATTTCAACCAATTCCTGCCACACCTCCTCAATCGTTTCTTCCATTACGCACAACAAACTGACGTTATTAGCAATAAGAGCTCAAAAAACAATAAATATTAACATGAATCTCTTTCAAATGAAAACATCACAGCCGATATCAATATCACTGTACTATCAAGGCGAGAACGTTCGTTTGATAAGTACTACAGTCTGGGAGGAACCAAACGAACGCAACATTCACTATTGCGTCATAACTTAACCCAGGTTTAAACACTGTTTCAACGCAAGAATAAAGCCAGCCCGCGAAAATTTCACCCACGATAAAAAAAGGGGGCAAAATTCGTCGTTTTTGTCCCCAATGACCAGGAAAATGGAATTAGCTGGGAGCTCGCGACAGACTCAGGAAGCTTAAGTTCCTCCTTCTTTTCAGCCGAGTCTCACGTATCCAGCCTCAAAACATGTTATTTCACGCTATAAACTGTCTGTTAAACTACATGCCTGCGATCATTCCAATTAAACTGTTAATTTCTTCACTCAAGAATCTGTTTGTTCTGTAGCCCCCCCCCCCCCATTTGGAGTCCCAAAATAGTTGTTTAGCATTCTGCAAGTTTAGCTATTTTTAGGGCACGCATTTTCCGTAGTAATCTAGTTTAGCGACTTTTAAGGCGCGAAGGCTCAGTTTGGCCATTTTGGAAACGCGAATGGCAATTTTCGCCTTTTTCCGGGTTCGTAAGGTACCCGCAGCATGCATATTCAGTTTGATACTTTCAGGGCATGAATTCGTCATTTTAGTCAATTGTAGGGTACGAACTCAGTTCAGCCATTAATTTTCAAGGCGCGAATCGTCATTTTAGCTATTTTAGGGCATATAGAATCAGTTCCGCCATTTATAGGGCACGTAGAGTTAGTTTTGGCATATTTAGAGTGAGAATAACTAGTTCAAATAATTTTAGCGCGCATAATAGTCAGCTTAGCCTTTAGCCAAATTCTAGGGCGCGAATTGTCAGTTTTTTTTTTCATTTTGGGGCGCGAATAGTCACCCAATTCATAATGTTTAGCTGTTTTGAGGACGTCAAGGCAATTTTTGGCGTACAACTGATCAGCTTGGCCAATTTTATGGAGTGCGAATAGTCCCTGAAAATAATGCTTCAAGCTCCCGAGGACTATAGAAAAATAACCAGCCTGCTAGATTCCGAAAAGATACCCTATTTCACCTACTGTTCTCCTGCCAACAGAAACACGGTTGATGTCGCCATGCATATTCATTTCCATTTCCCTAACTGGAAAAGAAATAAGAAATTGTGGGTTTTCAATCAAATCGATTTCACGGTTTTTAACCCTGAATAAGCAACCAACACCTCTGTGCTTTGTCACCCTGGACAACACAGCGGAAAAAACAAAGGACATCTTCAACTTGAAAAAACTTTTCTATTCAATAGTAAAAGTGGAGCCAAAAAATAAGAACACGCAGATCCCACAGTGTAAAAACTGTCAAGTGCAGTGGCGGCCATCACTACAAACATCGCACCAGACATAAGAAAGACGTTGCTCAATGCTTGAATTGCGGAAGAAATCATCCTGTGAACTACAGAGGATGCGAATACTTTAGAAAAATAAATCAGAAAAGCACCAGCCAACCAACGGCTACTGACACTAAACCCGACAATGTTATTATCGGTAATAAACAACCACAACCACAGCAGAGGACGACAAAACTGCGAAATAACTTATCTTATGCAGAATGCGCCACGCTAACGGGCGCGACACGCAAATGGAAATGAGAGTGATGTGTCTAAAACCATAAATTCCGTCATTTAAATCAAATAGAGGCAGTCAAGCCTTTTCTACCCCAAATAATCACCGCTCTCTCCAACTTCCTCATTAACAACGAAACGAAGTTCCGGCGTTTTTACACCAATCTTTCCATCGTTAATGGTGTGCGGTTCATTTTTCCCTCGGTGAAAAAATTGTAGAACGACTGAAGCCTCGAACTTTGCAAGATAAACTAAGTCTGTGATATCAAAGGGCTGTGATGTGATACCTCTTCTTTTAAATTCTTTGCATAATATACGCACTCATAATATTATTCTACGTAATAATATTGTCCATTCTTTCAGTTAAAACTGAACATTAACTTAAAATAAAAACATAAAAAAGGGCACAAATGGTCAGATTAGCCATTTTCAAGGCACGAATCGTCAGTTATGCCATTGTAGGGCGCGCCTATAGTCATTTTAGCCGTTTTACTTCCATGTTTTTATGTTGGAAAATGGTAGTTTAGCTATTTTTAGGAAGCGAGTGGCTATCAAGCTAGTTTTATAGTAGAGCAAAGCCCTCCCGCAATGATGCAACATCCTCCCGTTAGGGCCCCACGAACGCGATAGTTCCCGCCCAGTTGGGGCGCAACGGCTAGAAACGTCTTTGCTCGTTTGAAGCCTTTTTAAAATCACAGGCTCGCGTATAAATGAAAATGAACTCTTTTTGCCCACCAGTGAAATTGACACGTCTACCTGAGAACCGTACCCCTAAAATTCCTAAAACGGATTAATTCATTTCCTTAACGTGGAAAAACTTGACCAGCTTGATCAGAGATAAGTACTACAATGCTTTGTCACCCCACCTTTGAAAATTGCATGACATGACCGAAACAATATTCTCTGATCTACCAGATAAGATGAGCCGCTGCAAAACTGAACAAAATTGTTTTATAATCCATTGCCATCCTGATGGATGTCGTTTGTCAATGAGAATTCGCAACCTTGGCTATTGTCAAGGATCCTTGTTTTTATTTTCACGACCAGCGGGAGAGTGTTTATTAGTTGCACCGCGAGCGAGTCGAGCTTTGTCTTTCACTTTTCCAAACTATGCCGTCATCCGGTTAAAACAAGAATTATCCTAATTAAGCCGGGCTACACACCTGAATGAGTTCCAATGTCAAGCTAAAGGTGCACTAGATACGTGAAATATATTTTTTTATTAGAATATTATTTGTTTCTTTGACAAGACTATAATTAGGCCTTATTGCCCGCTCCCACGCAGTAAAAAAAAATTAAAAATTGTCGTTGAATAACTTTTTTTTTACCTGTGCGACCGAATTAAAAAAAACGTGTCCTTCATATTGCGATACTTCCCTGATTATTTATTGTTTTTCGGCGGGGCCAAACCAACCATGGCATTGGAATTATGAGGAAAAAAACCCCCAAAAACTATTGTTTTTTTTTTTTTTTTTAAGGACTTGTGACGAACAGCTCGAGCGTTCTTCGATCACGTTTGTCCGTCTGTGTTCCATTCACCTATCCAACAGCAAAATCCCGTTTATTTTCCGTTCCACGTATGATGGAAATTATTCGTATGATTATCGTCTGTCTGATAGAAAATTGATGCACCTACAAAAGTTGCTGGGAGGGGTAGGGGGTTATCTCAAGGTTTGCACGCCCAAGCGTTAACTTTTTTTTCTGATGGAAAAGAGAACGATTTATTCTTTAATTACTATGTTTAAACGAAAAATACTTCCCTGCAATATTTGTTTTTAGCCAGATATTTCAAGTTACCATCATCAACTCAATTACCACAAACACGGCGCACGGCACTTTTTTTTTTTTTTTTCATCGATAATAATCCTACGCAGCTCCTTAAATCAAGCCGATAATACGCCGGTTTCAGCAATTTATTCAAATTATTCTCTACTACTCACTGCACAAAAATTACCAATTATGAAGTTGAACTGTTGTCGACCTCTTTCCAACGAAATTGTCCATTGCGTCCTCCAAGACGATATCCGGAAAAACGTTTTTACCAGCGTAAAATACACTTTTACTTTTGAAGCCAATGATGTGATTATTATAAGATTGCGGGGCATGAAAACGTTTCACGAACAAGACTTGTTAACTTGCAATTTCACAAAAATTATGCCTGGAAGGATCCAAATTTCACAGATATTTGCCTCCAAAATGTTCATTATGTGCCTCGTCAGCATACCAAGTGTTTCGTCATGATGGGCACCTTCCCAGCCCACAAAAAACAATTGCAAACTCGTTATTTCACGGAGATTTAGACCCAGAAGTTGCAATTTTGCTGAAATGAAGACCCGAAACTTCCAATCTCATCGGGCTGTGTGGTCTGAGTCGGAGAGTGCAAGCCTGCGGGATCCACCCCTACAAAAATTGTCTCGAAACTGACATTTTGCTTCAAATAAAGACCCTAAACTTGCAATTTCGCCGAAATTAAGACCTGAATACCCGAAACTGTCATTTTCCAGGAAAATTGTAATTTTGCTACAAACTAATTAAATTTCAATATATTTATTGCAAATAAATTCACGTTCAAATTCAAAGTTACGGACGGAGTCGGGACCGGCTTCACCGGGGGGTTCGTGCCCTCTAAAAACAAAAGGCCCTGAAACTTGCAGTTTAGCTTGAATTAGAGCGTGAAACTTGCAATATCTTAAATATTCAGCCAGGAAACTTCTAATTTTCCGGTTAGTTGCCCACGAAATGCTGCAACATTGTCGGATTTGGAGCGCTGTTGTGGCCAGAGTAGTTCGTGTTTCGATACCAGTTAAATAAAAAAAAACGAAACTTGTAACTTAGCGAAAATGAAGACCGGAAACTAAGCATTCGAATTGTGTGAAGCAATCTTTAATATGGCGAATAATCAGCCAGTAAACTTCCGTGCTGTCGAGGCTAGCTAGCCCTGGGTTGAATGTGTGGTGGGACGGGGTATTTTCACCTACCCTTAGCAGAACCCCAAGAACCGCCACTGGTGAAGCCCCTCTGCGACAGGAACACTGAAGCATTGAAGAAAATGCCAGCCCTTTCTGTCCCTGACGTTACGCGACCTTATCAGAGAAGCTGCGACCCTTTCTTAAGACCAAGAGCTGGCTACGCGCTTGTTTTGAGGGGCTAAATTACAGCAGTTATCATCCCAGGGTACCAAAACTTAAACTTTAGCTCCAAAAGTGGGAGGGGGGAAGGGCGTAGCCAGCCCTTGATCCAGGGGTGGGCAGAAGACTTCGGATGTTCCAGAGACCCCAGCAAAAGAACTGGCAGTTCATTAAATCTGAAATAGGCGCCATTAAATCGGCAAATTCTTCCTAAACTGAGTTTTCCAAAAAAAAAAGGCCGTAATCTGTCAAAAACTAACATCTCCGTTGCGGAAACTATCGGTTTTAGCCTAAATTCCTTTTTTCTGTCCAAAAACTGGCAATGTATTCCCCGGAAATCGATACTTAGTAGGTACGGCTTGGCACTCAAATACTGGGTGACTGGCTTTTCATAAACGTTTTGTCTGTGAGACGTAAAAATGTAACATTGTCCAACTCAAAACTGACGTTTTTTAACCCAAAATTGACGTTTTTTAACCCAAAACTGAAGATTTCACTCTATAACTCAATATTTTACTTTAAAACTGACGATTTTACGCCAAAGCCTTTGTGTTACCCCTAAACTAAAGGTTTCACAGCACATCTGGCGATTTTACAGAGTAAGAGGGGGGGGGCAGGATTTCAGAAATAAAGAAACTGAAATAAAGATGTTTTACTACGGTAAGAGGTGCACAGCATAGCTGTGGTTGGACCATTGCAGGGGTTGGCCATTTGCTGTGGTTGGGTCGCTATACTGTCGTTGGAGCTTAACTGTGGGTTGGTTCTTTAACTTTGGTTAGAGCTTTTTGTAGTTGGACCAAAACCACGAATAATGCCCAACCACAGCTAAGGTTCAACCACATTAAAGGTCCGATCACTGCAAAGGACCAACCACAGTAATCCTCCAACTACAAAAAGCTCAAACCACATTTAGAACCTCCAAACCACAGTTAAGCTCCAACGACAGTATACCGTCCCAATCACAGTAAAGGTCGAACCACAGCCATGATCCAATACCACAGCAAATGGCCAACCACAGCATAGATGAGACCACAGTTAGAACCTCCTACCATACTAAAACATCTTTATTTCATTTTATTTATTTCTGAAATCCTGCCCCCCCCCTAATTCTGTAACTCTTAACGCCTGCGTTAGCGAAATTTCTTAGCTATTATTTTCGATTATTCATCTCGTTATAGTCTGCCCACTTAGTGATGGACTCTCTCGCCCGCCCTGGA
The DNA here is from genome assembly GCA_038030265.1 of Corythucha ciliata. Taxonomy (NCBI): domain Eukaryota; kingdom Metazoa; phylum Arthropoda; class Insecta; order Hemiptera; family Tingidae; genus Corythucha; species Corythucha ciliata. The sequence goes on along the minus strand of CM075943.1, from coordinate 8,233,790 downwards.
ATTTACATTGGAATGAACATCCTCTTTGTCCCTTCTACTAAAAATAACACAGGCCCATCACCTCCCCTCCCCTCTCGACAGGCCTGCCCTTCCAGCCCAACCCCCCCAACAAAAATAATCCTAGCTGCCCTCCCCTGACCCAATGGCTGGCGACGCCCTTGCTGTGCGAATTCAGTTTTTGAAGATGAATTAACAATTTCTAGCCACAAGTTCGGCTTTGTTGAACTACCAGTTCTCTTGCTGGGGACTCATCCTCGAATATAAATCCAACATTAACATGTTCAGGAACAATCCGTGTACAGCTACAGATTCATAAACATTCCTTCCAAAACCGTGACAAGGACGTTAAGCTCCTGATTCAGTTTGGCTTCTAACTATTTTTAGAAAGCCCTCATTGTTCAACAGATTCATTGTTGTTTAATTAATAAGTGCAAAGACTTTGGAGCTCTATAAGGAATTGAAGCTGAACGACTCGAACCCTTGAAAAATGGGTAAACTTGACCTTATTGATTGATTCACAGTAATTAACGGCAACGGCGGGTTTGGCGTTTGTTATAAAATTCAACACTAAGTGATTTATTGTATTTATCCTATGCGGATTTCCATTTAGTTATCCTTTTCCTGCGACAATAGGCGCTGCTTTGACGGACCATTCAAAGAGCTGAATACTCGATTTTCCGGAACGATGTATAAAACTAACCGGTTATAGAAAACAAAAGTATTTTCCACTCGACAGCGGTTGTCACCGTTTAATCGAAGAAGTCAAACGTGATTCAAGGGTAGCACACTTAAATGGCTTCTTGCATTATGTCTGCGCCACTAACATCTAAATGTATATTAAACTGTTCCCAACAATTCGTCAATTATTGTTCAACAGGTTTTCCCCCCTAAAAAACAAATCAATCGCAGCCACCGACTCATCGAATTTACCAGGTTTTTGCGGTCTACTATTTGTATAATGGGTCATTTGTCCTTCGGATTGATTTTTTTTTTTCGATCGTGGGAATGGTGGAGAGGGGAAGTGCTATTGAGCAATTCCATTGTTAACTCATTCGAGCTATAAACTTATTGGACTCTTAATGTTATGCATGAATAGGGTTTTAAGGCGTTAATTAAAACAAGCGTTTTCTTGTTAAGATGGAAAAAATTCGTCTGAGTCAATAATTATTTTTAAAACTCCGGGTGGGAGGTAGGTAAATTAAATGCCAGGAAAATTTATAGTGATTGAAGTAATTTTTTATAGAGAAAACAAACAGTGTGTCGCTCCCTTTGACACCCCTCAATGGGAAAAATTAATGGGCAAGAGAATTTTCCCGTCTAAGCCTGGTTACTAGGTAGGCACTTTGTTATGCGCGTTGTTGCATAAATATCTATGGAAGCGAACAAATGCAAATATGCCGCATCCATCAGTCAAGATTTTCGACACTTCTTCCCGTGTCACTCGTTGGCAATTTTTACAATATTTAAATGTTTCGTCAAGAAACTAAATAAATTATTCTTAGAATAAACTTCAATGTTAATCAAACAAGCAAATCAGAAGATAAATGGTCCCGATGAAAAGTGCTTAATTCAGAAAATTTGCACTCCCGAGGGAAGGGTGTTGGGAAATCTCGCTTCTGTCGCGACGGACGCTTCGTGTTCTAGGAACTTAGCGCTCATCAGAGACATGTAAATGACGCAAAGTTTCAGCAATGCTTCAAGTTGAAGAAGAAGGAGGAGGAGGAGTAGGAGGAGGAGAAGAGGAAGGAGAAGAAGAAAAGGGAAAAGTATTAGATCTTTTTATAATAAAACACCCATAGACTAAGGCCAAGGTCCGCTCATGGAAGGGGGCACACACCACTGGGGCCGTTCCACTGAGGGCGAGAGAGGGGAATGCTTATTACTCCCCTAAGAAAAGTCAAAATGTCCCACACAGATCCTTATGAAATCGAGATTCGTTGGGCTCCTCTTAGTTCGGTCCTCTGCAGCATCCTATAAGTATAATTCAGGTAAGTGACTCCTACCACAGAAAAAACAGTACAACAAAAGACACGAAATTTCCAAGAAAAACCCGCGATAGACACGACTTTTATTACTTCCATTTATAACTTTTGATCCGAAACAAATTGGAAAAAAATAATTTTCTATTTCATTTTTCGTTTAAAAACCGCATTTGGTTTTTCTAGTTTTATGATCTTCAATAGCAAGCTCTTTTTGTTGTTGCAAATAAAGCTCCCAGGGTGGATTTATAATTCTCTAGTCCAACTGGTGGAAACAGGGAAATTTTTAGCGACCAGTAATGTCTAGTTTATCTAAAGGATTGTTATTTCACGAGATATACTGTGATTGATGCTAAACCGGCAATAACGCCATTTTCCAATTAGTTGAACTAGGGCCCGAGATAATTTATAATTTGTGAACTTCAACGTCAGGGATGTGCACTGTGTACAGAATGAAATGCCTCGATAGTTTTTTTTTTCTTACGGTAGCTAAAACGCCAAGAATCGTAACATCTTTCAAGTGAAAGGTAAGCCATTTAATATAAAATTGGGAACGCTCTAGAAATTACTCATTTATCGATGCACTTTATACGAAGGAAATTCGCGAGAACTCTAGAACATTTTAGCCTTCAGATTCGTATTGTTAACGTTGTTTTATGATTCATAGATTTTCAATAAATCTTAAAATAATTGTGCCAAATGCACAGGGGTGCCCTCGCGTACCTGGTAAGGGATTCGTCACGAACCCGAGTTGGGTTTGCCGGCCATACACTAGCGTTCTTTCCCCTTGGAAATCGCGTTCTGTTACTACCTTTTTCATCCTTTTGAATTGTTGAACATGACAACGCGCTTCCTTCCCTTCAAATAACAACGCGCCGCGAATCCTTTGCAAAGTCCTTCTCAATTAGGAATATGTCCTGGGGGAGGGGGGTTCAGATCAAAATCTCGTTAGGGGGGGGGGGCATTTCACATTTTATTCATCATCCCAGGATAGCGCATTCTTCCCGCTCTGACATCATGTAATGAAGGGCACGACGCGACGCCGCCATTAGCGATATATGATTCCACCCAACCTGCACACTTTGGAATCTACTGGATGCCTTGCTGGCCCATGATTATAGCCTTGTCCGAGTATTAAATTTCTAATTAATCCCTAATTCATCCAGACATTGGTGTCCACGGGTCCTGCGTGGGGCGGGACCCGCACGATTTTAGCGTTTAGAGCGGGTTTAGCGTTAGTGTAGTGGGTTTAGCGTCTGTATAGAGGGTTTAGCGTTTGTATAGCGGGTTTGCGCAATTGTAATCGAAAATGCACAGCGATAGAACAACGGACGTTTTCCCCTCAAAACGTTAAACGCTGAAATTACTCGATTCCCGCCGTTCCTCTTGACGGGACCTTAATCTCTGAATAAACAAGGAATATAATTTGTACGATGCGTTGAATTATTTTGTTTCTAACTTTTCGACACGAACCTGCCTCTAGGCTAGGGACCGTGAATTGACGTATATTCTCAATTTCAGCCGCGAGTAATTCCTTAATTTTAGCCGTTTTTTCCATATTTTAGCCACGAATTAGCTAATTTTCGCATATTGATCCGCGACTTGGAGTTTTTGTTTAGCTGCGAATAAAAGCGCAAAAATAAAATAAAATAAAAATAAAAATAAATAAAATAATAATTAAATAAAATCGCTTTTTGTCAACTTTAGCCGAAAATTACACACTTTATCCATTTTAGCTGCGTGAATGAGCTCTTTATCTCAATTCTAGGCGAAAATTAGCGAGTTTTCACAGTTTTAACAGTAAATTAGCGGATTTTCTTAAATTTATCCCATAATTAGCGTTTTTCTTCCGCTTCTTGGCCATGCGAATAAGTGCTTTTTCACCATTTTTACCGCGAATTAGCGTTTTTCTCAAGTTTAACTAGGAATTCGCTATTTTTCTCAGTTTCACCCACGTAGTATAGCACGTTTTCTCAAATTTGTCTGAGAATTATAAAGTTTTTTCTCAATTTCAGCCACGAATCAGGGCTTTTCCGCAATTTTCCCCGGCAATTATTCCTTCATTTTAGCCGCGAATTACCGCTTTAACTAAACTTCAGCCCTGGTCACGCGAAATGAAGTCTTCCCCCTCCCACATTCTAGCTGCGAATGAGCGCTTTTTCTTAACCTTAGCCACGAATTAACGCCTTGTCTCCATTTTAGCCGTGAATTACAGCTTTTTGTAAATTTCAGCGGCAAATTCGCGCTTTTCTCAATTTTTAGTTTCGAATTAGTGATTTTGTTTCTTTCTACCTCGAATCAGCACGTTTCCAATAATTCTAGCCGCGAATATTAGAGCTTTTTTCAAACTTTTTGCCACGTCCTTGCTCCAAGATTAGCACATTAGCTCCTGCAGAGCAATTCATCACTGCTAATCTCAATTTTATGACCGTAAATTAGCGCTTTTTCTCAATCATCACGGTGAAGTAGCGTTTTCGTCAATTTTTAGTCGCGAATTTTTGGTTTCCCAGCTTTTTGCTACGTATTAGCGATTTTTCCAAAGTTTTTGCCGCGTACTTGTCCCAAGATTCTTAATTTTCGCCGCCCATTAAGGGCCTTTAGAAACATTAGCGTATTTTCTCTATTTTAGCCGCTAAGATGTATTCGTCAGATATTCTGGCGTATTTTTCTTAATTTTAACAGTAAATGAGCTCTTATTGTCAATTTTATTAGGCACGAATCAACGCCTTAAAACCTAAAAGTCCCCCTTTAAAAAAAAAATAAAAATACATCTTTATGCTTTTTGGGGGCCCCCTCTGAACCAAGGCCTGAGGGGGTCCGTCCCCTCAGCCCTCACGTCGGTACGCTACTGGGAACCTATTCAGTAAAAAGCGCCGGTGCCATCAGAGTGGACGGGTGCACAGCGCCGGCGATAAATTTTACTGAATAGGCCGCCTGGTGCAATACACAGAATAATGTAACAAATTTAATATTTCCAGGATGAACACGTTCAGCTGGGCCGACTATGTCGTGTTCGGAGGAATGCTCATGGTGAGCGCTCTCATTGGACTGTACCAATGGATTTTCCAACTAAGCAGCGCAACCCAGTTTATAACCGGCGGAGGAGACATACCCACCGTTCCCGTGGCCCTGTCAATGTTGGCCGGGTAAAAGCCACTCTATAGCTCTCAGTTAAAATCACCTTGATGAAAATCTTAAAATATAGATTTCTATCGTCTATAACGTTAATGGGACAGCCAGCTGAAGTTTACATGTACGGGGCCCAACAATGGCTGTTCGGATTAGCCACATTTCTGCTTATACCCCTCATCGGATATTACATGGTGCCATTTTTCAGAGAGAAAAATTACTTTTCAGCGTACCAAGTAGATTGTTCTCAATTTATTCTCCCCCCCTCCCCCACCTACTCACTGTTTTTAAACTCTGACGATTACCACAAATTTCAGTATTTTGGAGAAAGATTCAACAGGAAATTTCAATTTTTGGCGTCCGTCCTTTTTACTTTCCAAATGGTAAGATTGTTGACAGCGTAATGCTCTTCGATTCCACATCAGGATGCATTTTTTAGAAACTTAGAGAAACCATCAGTAAATACAATTGTCCCCCTTTTTCGATACGATGCAGGTGCTGTATTTATCTTTGGCTCTCTACGCTCCCGCATTGGCCATGAATCAGGGTAAGCCCCCCCCCCCCGCACATACAACCACCTTACGCTCTAGCGTTCATCTTCATTTTCTCCTCTTTTAAAGTGACCGGCATGAACACTATGATGGTTGTAACTATTATGTATGCCGTGTGCGTTTTTTACACCACAGTCGTAAGTATTTTAGTTGAATAACCGCGAGAAGATGATGTATCTCAACGTATTAATTTATAGGGTGGCATTAAAGCAGTCATTTGGACTGACACGTTTCAAGTTGTTGTGATTTTCGTGTCGATGGCCGCCATTCTGATGAAAGGGACGATTGACATCGGTGGCCTGGACGTTATCTGGGAGAGAAATGCCGCTTTTAATCGAACTTCATTGTTTAAGTAAACGCCTAATCTTGGAAGAAAGTTTGTGTGTTATTTGAACAATCAACTTATCGCAGTTTTGACACGGACATCACGGAGAGGTACACATTTTGGTCCTCATTGATTGGATCTGGATTTCTTCACATGTCGACATACGGAGGAAACCAACTGCAAATTCAAAGATACCTGTCCGTTCGATCTAACAAGGAAGCTGTCAAGTATTTAATCAGTTCCGGCAGAAAAATCATCTAATCGTGTTATCTTAATCGCCGTTTTTCCTTTAAATAGAATGCTCTGGATAAATTCCGTAGGATGGAGTTTGGTTGTTCTCATGTGCGTATATGCCGGAATGCTGGTTTTCGCCACGTACATCGACTGTGATCCACTTGCTTCAGGGGTATACATGAATTATTCCGTTTATCCGGGCCGATGAGTTTATTCTTTGTCGTTGATTTGTAGAGGATCGAAAAGCCCGACCAGATCTTTCCTCTGTACGTTATGGAGACACTGTACATGTATCCTGGCTTTCCAGGGTTGTTCATTAGTGGAATCTTCAGCGCGGGCTTGAGGTGCAACATTGCTCATTCGAATTTCAGCCCTTCAGCGGCGAAATAACCAAATTTACGTTGCCTGTTACAGCACTGTGTCCACCGGGATCAATTCACTCGCCGCTATCTGGTTTTCAGAACTGGAAGGAACGCAATTTAGGAAAAGCCTGTCGGAGAAGAGCTCTGGCATGGTGGTGAAACTGCTCGCGCTTACTTTCGGCATTTTTTCTTACGTGGTCGTTTTCCTTGTACCGTACATGGGGGGACTCGTTCCGGTATAGGAAATCATTTAAATCGAGATATTTTTTTAAATATTTCAATACGTTTTCTCCCTTCTAGCTCGCCGTCTCACTTTCGAGCATATTCGCCGGATCCCTTCTAGGAATATTCTTCCTGGGAATGTTCTTTCCGTCGGCCAACACCTGGGGAGCAACTGCTGCACTGTTGTCGAGCACCGGTTTCCTGTCGTGGCTCGTCGTCGGTTCATCAATTGCTGAACGGAACGGACAGCTCGTTCACCCTGCTCTTCCGTCCTCCACCGCCGGTTGTTCATCGGTCGACTTTGACAAAGCTCCGCAAGTGATGTAAACGAGAAAACAAAAAAATACCGTCTCCACCTCTATTTCCCCCCCACCCCTATTTTATTTATTTATTTATTTTGAATTCAACCATCACAGGATTCAAGAAGGCGAGCTCGCTATTTGGCCATACAGAATCTCATACGCGTGGTACTGTCTCATCGCCATCACGTGGACCACGATCGTTGGCCTAGGAGTCAGTTGGCTAGCTAATAGGTTCACAAATAAATCGTCAGAAAGAGATCAAATCCCTGACCAAACTGATCTGACAATCAGTAATCTTCTTCTAAATGAGAAAGAGATCAAAATTGTTACCAAACAGTGATTTAAAAGACTTATGTTCCTAATTCTGTTAAGAAATAACTGTAGATGTAAATAAACATTCTCGAAGGCCTCAAATCACCAGGTTTGCCATTATATATGTTACCGTCAAAACCCGAAATCAGTCAAAACCCGAATTACCTAGTCATAACTAGTTTTACCAAAGCCCCTTAGCTAAAACTAGTATTTACTAGATAAATCTAGAATTGACGATGGAGGTCAGGGAAAACTAGAATTTACGGATGAATTGTTCCTTCTTAACTTTATACTAGTTTTTACTATTTAAAACTAGTTCCAACTAAATAGCTCAGTCAAAACTTTAAGTTTTGCTCTATCAACGGTTGCTAGTGCCAACCGTCTAAATTTTGGGATTCGAAATGCCACAACAGTTATGCCATGTCTTTAAGAATACGAATCTTTTAATTTTCAATCCGTCATTGGTTTCATACTTATAAATTCTTGGATTCCTTTTTTCGTTCAGTTTTGGTGGTTTGTCAGACCTATTGCCTGGAAAATTGTTTTGGTCAGGAATTTCGGGTTTTTACTGATTTCGGCTTTTAACGGTGATCTCAAGCGGCTACAACTACTTTTAACAACTTTAAATGCTTGAAAAAAATAACGACCAATTATCCAACCGGGACTGACCGGAATGGTAATGAAGTTTGTTACAAAAAATAGTCTTGGACCTACGTAAGGTTTTTTTATATATAAATTTAATGCATTAAGAATAATTTTGGTCTTCCCCTTCAGTTCCGGTGGCGCTATATGTATTGTGCGTGAAGATATGACAGCCTGGTGTGGAAGGATTTTTCACGATGTTTCTTCTTTTATTTCCTTGTGATGTAAGTTATTCAAAAAATTTGTTATCAGTTTTACTGGTTTGTTGTGTAAATGTTGGGTTTAATAACGTATTTCCAGTTACCTGAAGAGGGCTGAAGAGGGTTTACATTTGCCCATAATTGGTCGTTATTTTTTTCAAGCATTTAAAGCATTATTGTAAGATGGGCGATAGAGTTTTATTGTTGAGTACTTTTAACTACAAAATTTTTAGTAAAAACTAGAATTGTCTGGCAACTTTGGACAATTCTAGTTTTGCCTAGTGAATACTAGTATTCACTAAGGGGCATTGATAAAACTAGTTCTGACTAGGCAATTCCGGGTTTTGACTGATTTCGGGTTTTGTCGGTAACATATACATAAATACATGAGCACGACATACTATATAAAAGAAGTCCTGTTTATGCTCCGATGGGGGGGGAGGTTAAAAATTCGCCTCCCCCCAAACTCGTTTATCCCAGCGTTTCTAAATTCAGCTCAAAAATGTAATGTAACAAAGGCCTTCAATTACCATCTAAATTTCTCGAAAAAGTTGATTAGTGGAGGGGGTTACATTAGGGGATGAAATTTGAAAAAAAATTGCCAAAATTCACACGTTCATCCTAACGTGTAAAGATTCAGCGTAAAAATGTAAGTTATCAAAGCCCTTTGAAAACCACCGAAACGTTTAGAAACTATTGATAGGGGGGGGGGGTGACAATAGGCGATGAAATTAGGATCAGTAACCGCCGACAGAAGGGGGTGGGGGTTGATTTTTCTTAATTTCGGCCGCTAATTGCCGTTTTTCTCAATTTTAGCGGGGAATCGGCAATTTTTTCCTCCTTTCATCTATGAATTAGGTTTTTACCCAATTTTAGGTACCTCCCCCTTTTGTCGGGAATTAACGTTTTTCCTCATTTTAGCAACGGATTAATGTTTTTTCTAATTTTAGCTAATAATTGGCGGTTTTTCTCAATATTAGAGGTAAATTAGCACCTTTTCTCGCTTCTACTCGCGAATTGGCGGTTTTTCTCAATTTTACCGAAAATTGGCCTCTAAAACCAGGAACCTGCGATTTATTCTCAATTATACCTGCAAACTAGTGCATCTTATCCGTTTTAGCCGCGACTAAGCGTTTCCCCCTCAATTTTAGCCACAAATTAGAGCCTCATAGGCACTCAATTGACTACATATTATGTGTATAGATCCTTTTTTTAGCTGTGAATTAACGTTTTTCTCGATTTCAGCGTCAAATTATCAGTGTTTTCATTTATAGCCATGAATTAGACATTTTTCTCCATTTTAGCCGAATTTGCCTTCAGAAACAGCAAATTTGCAATTTGTCTCAAATTCAGCCGGAAATTATCACTTTTTCTCATTTTTAACCGCGAATTTGCATTTTTTTAGCGCTCTTTCCTATTTTAGGCACGTAAGATATGCAGAAACTGGGGATGGTGAGCGAGATTTGCCATTTTGCACCGGATATTTTTATAGTTTTTATAATTTGACCACTTTCCTGAGGAGAGATTTAATTTTTTGTAACTTTATTGACCAAATCCTGCCTTTTTTTCTCGTCGTGGAAAGAAAGAAGAAAACAAGGCAAGATTCGGTCAATAAAGTTACAAAAAAATAAGTATTATTATTAATCGTGCCGATGAAACTTTAATCGAGAGTACCTTTCTCAGTTAACCCCTTGAAAACCAAGGCCAGGAAATAATTACGAATGATTATCTAACTCGGAAAATTACCCTACCCATTTTAACGGTACCTATTAATCTTGTGGGAAGAGAAGACGATTTTAAACACTTTCGCGCTTAAGATCAGGAAGCTTGATCGGTCGGAGGTTCTCGAGAAGGGAACGGGGGTGCGAGACGCTTTTTCTTTGGTGTCCAGATTTCAAGCGTTGCACGTGCATAGTTGCATATTATATTTGTTGAAATTGTGAACCAACAAAAGTATAGCCCCTGCGGTATCGACAAAGGCTTGGGGTGCGTTTATCAGTGCACTTATTTCACAGACAAAACTGGGATTAGTCAGGTTGCTATGGGCTTTTTTGTAAACTGCAATGTAATATTATTCGAGAGATAGCTATTCCATGTGATATCCAGTGATTGATAAACCCCCCTTAGCCAGGACAACCGGTATTCGACGGCTAAGTGTTCGTATCTATTAGAAAAAAATCAAAGACGCACATTTTACCATTTTTACCACCCTCAACTAAATTGTATGGCTCTGAGGCTGAGGGCCTTAAACCCCAGGTACCCCGCCAACCCCCTTCCCCAGGAAAATGGTAATGTGAGACAACCTTGACGTTAAACGTCTGTAGGATAAAGGGAATTATTGTTACATACTGGGTTTCCTCTGAAAGGGTAAAATGGGTCATTGTGAGAACTTCTGACATATTTCTTTTCATAATATCATATCCTCATCGTTTTCATATATTCTATCCTTATTTTTCATATTTTATCCTCATTGGGTTTCATTTTGTTCATTTTGTTTTGTTGTTTGGGGGTATTAGCGACTCGCGGGCATGAATCGTTGCTCTAAAAGTCTAAATGGTGCCTCCCACTCCCCTCAGAATGGTCACCTCCTCCAGGAACAGCCATTTAGCAGTTTTTGATGATTGAACGCAACTACTGGACTTCCAGTGCAGTCTAAACTTCGGATCGTAAATCCAGAGTGACATGAAAGTAGGGGGAAGCATGACCACCCCTACAGCAGTGTATTGCGGGCCACGAGTTTCTATAGTGTTAGGCATTCTAGTTCGAGGCTAAAACTGAAAAACAAAAAACACGCTAATCCATAACAAAAATTGAAGAAAAAAATACCAATGCGGGACTGAAATGTATAAAAACGCGGCTAATATTGTAAAAATCACTAATTATAGCGCTGAATAAATAAAAAAAGCTAATTTTTAGATCAAATTGGGAATAAGTGCTAAATCCCTTACTAAAAATGGAAAATGGCAAAATTTGCAGCTAAAAAACGCCAATTCGTGGCTAAAAATGAGAAAATTCGCTAACTCACTGGTGAGAAACGCTTCTACGAGCTAGTAATCCGCGGCTGAAATTGAGAAAAAACGTTACACGCGGCTAAAATGGAGAAAATTGCTAATTTGCGGGTCAAGTTGTCAAAAAGCACTCAAACGCGGCCACGCTGACCGTGCTACTGGGTCTTAACATTCATACATCCTTTACTATCCCTTTATTTTTAAATTGTAAGAACCATTTTGGCCTCTCTTCCGCCCTTATTTTTATATAATTCTGCATCCGTCTCGCACACGTGATGTCCTGGCGATGGGGATTTCCCTGTTTTCGCAAATGCTTTTTTCCTATCCTCATCAAGCAAGTCCAGTTGTCCGCTCAATAAGGCACACTAAAGGCGTATAAATAGATCTTACCGCAAGACCAAAACCCCTTTTACTTCTATGCAGCTCTACACGTAATATGCTGACTAATAAGACAGCCCCCCCCCCCCTAGATTATGCGCAGTTTTCCGTTGAATTGAAATTATCCTTTCGAAGATCCTTTCCGAAAAAAAAAAAAAAAAAATCGCGCTTTGTGCAATGTGCATTAATTTCTCGCCCTTTCAAATTCGTTTGGAACAAATTAACGTTTTTATAGTGGATCGGGTGAGTGGGGCGGGGTTGGATTACTTGTCATTAGGTCAAACAACTATTATATTGTCATTCGGCAATTATAGTTGGGCTCTTATAGAAAGCACCTGTTGGTGCGGAACTTCTATTCTCATGAATCTGGTTTTATTCGCGACAATTGCAGGAAATTATGGATTATCATTCTCGTACTTCAAAAAATGGAAGTGGACCGTAACAGTTTCTCAGCTTTGGAGGTAGGAAAAATTGGCTGTAAACGGAAAGCTTTGAAAATACATACTATAACTCTGGATTTGTCCCTTGGGAAGGTAAATCACACGAAAACATGGAAGTAATAATCGTGTGACTCGAGTCATAAAATGGCGAAATTCCTCGACTTTTCAACCAATCCACGGCGCTTAAGCTTCACACGAGTGCTTCCAAATCTCGATGCCATTTGTATGTTTCTGTAAGAGATCTGTAGTGGGACTTTAGTTAATTTAACTAAACTTCAATCCCCAATGCTTAAGTTAAGTTGAAAGGAAGATGGTTCCTCTGTGCCATGTTGACTTCTTCAAAACTGTACTCAAACCGACAAATAATGCTTTATGCTGTGATGCAGCTTTTAATTATTTGTTTAAGAGATGAGGTTGAGGGAAACTCCGAAACCCGGGGTTTGCAATTGATTAAATGAAGGACAAAGTGAATAGGCAACAACAATTCTTCATGCAAATCGAGGTTAACGGCCCTTTGAGTTTCAGCGTCAGATGCAAGATCCAACAATCATTGTGTTTTGGTGACGAGTAGTCAAGTTTTATAATCTCACCGGGCCCTTTTTACCCAACATTTTCGTACTTCACTGTCAACAAGCACGAAGCACAGGAAATATTTCTCAGGACTGAGTTAAACTCATTATTACTGCGGTCATAGTGTGATAGCCTGTACGAATGCAGATTTGTTCCTGAACATGCGAACCCATTCCCCCCCCCCCAATACTTCATTTTCTCTCACGGCCATTTTTTTCTTCTTTTCTCTTTGAAGTTCTCACCATCGGTACTTTTTAGATCGGACCATTGGAAATATCGAAGGAAAACCTTTTTTCTTTCGATCCAGTCAAAACTCTCAGGGGGGAGGACTCCTTTTTTTAAAACACTTTCGAATCTCGTTCCCCTCGCAAGATCAACAGTGGGGGCAAACGAATGAATTCGTCGTTCAATCCGCCTTCACGACTCAGTCAACTTGACGACGCCAAGACTTTCTTAGAAAGTGCGGAGCTCACATAGGGGTTTGGTATAAATTTTCCTCTTTTTTTTTTTTTGGACTTCACAATGATATTTCACGTGAGTGTTTTTTACCATTTTTATATTATTAATATTAGCTATATTTTTGAAATCTATTCCGGTGACACTTAAGCCATTTTTCCATTTGTATGAGCCCCGATTCCTAAATTATCGTGCATTTTGAACCAAATTTAATTGAGTTTCCTGACTTTTTCTTCCAGCACGCTTATTTTACACGTTCGATGATAATTGATTAATGGCTGTGCACTATAAAACTTAAACGCGTGCCGTAAATGTTTTGGAAAAATTTGGAATGGGCTATTGTAAGGAGTCTGTACCTCGGTGTGTCTAGTGAATATCCCAAGGATTGAGAGATTCATGCGTACAGCCGGCTGTTCCTCGGTCAGAGAAAATTAGTTTTAGCTGCTAATTTTAACCGTTCAGGCCTGTTTTCACCAACATAATTAATCGTGGTTAAATTAATTACTATTAGTCATTGTAATTAGTAGAAGTGCCTTCGATTTTTTATGATTTGATTCAAAACCCACGTGAGTAGGGGTTTTCCTAAAATTTTGAACGGATGATGATGATTTAGTTAGGGTTTCTTTGACAACAGAAAGTCCTACCGCACCTGTCTGTCACGGACAATAAAACCACTAATAATAGGCCCACGCTTTTTTCTCTTTACGACTGCTCGCTGCACATTAAATGAGTACGTACTTTCCACCAGTTCTACGCGAAAGGGAAAATGCATAATTATCACGTGCCGGTTGTCACTTTTTTTTCTCCCCGGCTTATTCTTGGAAATCACTTTTACACCGACAGTTATGTTACTGAGCGAATAGTGAGGAGGAGGGGGGTCCAATAAAAAAACTAGAAAGTAACAAACGTTATGTGACACCAAATCAAAATCAATTTATTGAGCTTGAACTTTTCCAGTGCAGCCGCAGTGCAACACAAGGCGTCCGTCCACGAGCCCTCTTTTGTCGTGGCTTCCTGAATGAAGGGGCGGCTCGTGCTTCTTTTGGTGAAAAACAAAAAAAGACAATCGGAAAGCTTTGAACGGGGTACGGTAGTTACGCCACTACTGAAATCACTTGACCGTAAAATTACCCAACGATAAATAATACAGTATTTATTTTAGTCGAAAGAAAAGATTATATAGAAAAAAAAAATCGCGAGAGGAGGGGGAAATTCAGGGCATTTTGCTTTACACGACCGACGTAAGCATATCTTACATAAAATTGAAGTGGATAAAAACTTATTTTAAACTTAACGGTTCTTTGGAAATACCGGCTAAAACCCCTACACCTCTTTTGACTCCGCATCCGCATTTTACGCCAATTGATTTCCCAGACTTTTCGACACGGCTTCGGTTTAAGTTTTATGCTTTACCACCATCCCCTACCCTCCCACTGTTATCCTCATCAAAGCAGCTCAACACCGAACATTACTCTGATTTGTTCGACGTTCCTTCCTGCTACTTCCATCAAAGCCTGTATAGGATAGGGGTCTTGCCAAGCCTCGTTCCAGCTTTTTGTGGTTATAGAACTTTCTGTGATTCGAGCGTTTCGTGGTTCGATCGTTTTTTAATATAAGCCTAAGCCGTTCCAACCACTTAAAATTAAGGCCTACGTTGATTCACCAAGGGGGCCTACTCTCTTCTATTTCTCAATAGAAACGAAAATCAACAGGTTTTCTTTTGAATCAACAGTTTTATAGGAGTCGTTCTACAGTTTTTTCCAAAGATCCAGCAACCCTGTAGGGTTGCCAGATCTACAATTTTTACCATAGATTTATAGTTTTTTGTGTATGTCTGTTTACAGGTCTAGAGTTCTTTTCGTCAGCTTCTACAGTTTTTTTTTCGTTTTTCCCATCAATAAGTAGAAAATGTTCAATAACTCGTTAATTGACGACCCGAATTTGAAAAGTTGGCGAACATTACACTCTGCGCAATGAGAGTGGGGGTAATTATAAAGTTTACCCCCCTCCCCACCATGGTAGAACTTGGACGTCCGTGAAAGCCCAAGTTGCTCCTTCACGTGGCGTGAGGTATTGTGTTGCCGACTACTGTTCAGATGGCAAGTGCGTAGCCAGGGCTAAAACCATGCTAATACTGAGAAAACGTCAATTCTCAGATACAATAGAAAAAAAACGTTAATTCATTGCTAAATTTGAGGGAAAACTTTTCAATTTTAACTGGATTCACGGGTGAAATTGAAAGAAATAATCAATATAGCAAAATTGTATGTTTCGGGTCTAAATAATTTAATACCTATCCTAAATATTGCAAGTTTATGGTCTTACCCTTTGCGAAATTGCAAGCTTCGGGGTCTTTTTTTTAAGAGGCCGTGGACCCAAGGCTAGTCAGCCTCGAACGCACCCACAGCCTGACAAATATGTATAGCAATACACGAAATTACCAGTTTCGTGTGTTCAGGTCTTAATTCTTGCAAAAATGCAAGTTTAGGGTCTTAATACCAGCAAAATTGCAAATTACGGGTCATTTAGGTAATTTCGGAGAAATTGGAATAAGTTTCGGTGCTAAATAACCGTGAAATTGTAAGTTTGCAATTGTTTTTTTGTGGCCACGGACCCCCCGCCGAGCCCGCCGGGCAGATCGACCGCGTCGTATAGGCAGAGGAGCCCCACACGCCGTACCCCAAGAAAATGGCAATATTTTGTAGGCAAATATCTGTGAAATTGGATGTTTCACCAGGCCCAATTTTCGCGAAATTGCAAGGTTTAGGACCTATTTATAGTAGAAGTCGGTGACCCTGGGCTATAGTTAGATCCGACTGCACCCACGCCCTGACATACACGGCCCTAATTCCAGCACAATTTCAAGTCTCAGGGCCTTAGTACAAGTAGAATTGCTAGTTTTGGGGCCTTTTTCGTGGCGGCGGGTCCAATAACAGGCTAGCCGGCCCTAAGAGAGCGAGCCTGGGACAAATACCCGGGAAATTGGAATTTCCGCATTGCCGAATTTCCGCGGCAGTGTGACTTTCAGGTCTTAATTTCAGCGGTTCATATTTCGGGTCTCAATTTCAATGAAAATTCCAGTATTGGTGCTCAATTTCGACGAAAATGGGAGTTTCTGGTCTTACTTTCAGCGAGATCACAAGATTTGGTTTTTAGTTTCCTCGACATTGCAAGTTTTGGGACGTTCCAAGAGATTGGACAAACCTTGATGGACAACCGCAAAATTACATCATTCCATGTCCGTGAAATGGACATCTTCGGGTCTTAATTCAAGCAAAATTGCCAGTTTCTGGGTCTATTTTGTGGTGGTCAATTTGCCGTCGCTTTTCCAGAACCGGGGGACGTGAGCAAAGTTATTACAGAGAAAGTAGTTGGTTTTGTGTGTGAAGAGGATCATACGACATGTGTCTAAGTTGCACCCCCCCCCCCCTCTTAGCAGCTGTCGCGCCCGTCTGTCCTCGAGTGGGCGAGCGGCCTTCAGTTGTTATGAAGAGACAATCAAATAATGCTTGCACCGTAGATGACGAGTCTTCAGCTCCTCGAGATGTGTTTGATGGGAGGGGGGTAGGGCTGAATAATATTTCGAATGCCCTATCCTTCACCAACCAAACAACTTTACAATTAACGATTAAACTGTAACGTTAAAGTTACAATCCGATCGTTTAGTCGTTTGACAATCCTTGTAAAGCCACCTTGAGTCTTCGAAAAACATAAAATACTAAAACATCAACGTCGTGAAGTTACATCAAGCACTCGCGAATACGAGGAATAGTGGCTTTCTTACATGTTAGTATCTATTTTGACGTTTTCCCTGCGACGAAAAATTGAAAGTTTTCTCGTGAATTAAAAATCATCCCATCTACTGTAGTAACAAAAAAAAGAGAGAGTGGTCAAGTTTAGCATCGCGTGTAACTTACGGGCCTTTTACTTTTAGCGTTCAAACATTTGAAACGCGATTTTTCCCATGCTACAGGAGAAGAAACGACACAAAATAACGCGAACCAAGTCTCAGCTCGACAATGAACTTCTCGGGGCGTACAGGAACTTGACATTCCATATGGAGAAAGGATGTGAGAGTTCTATAAAAAAAAAAAAAAAAAAAAGAAGAAGAAAAAAAGTAAGCAACAAGGGGGGGGGGCGAGGGAGTGAAATGAAAATGAAGCGAACGTTGGAAGAAGAGGAGGTGCACTTGACCGACAATCCTGGTTTTCAGAGCGACCTTGACGCCAATCATGTCGAGAGTTCAGCCAACTCTTTGATTTTTAATTTTTACTTTAGGAGAGAAAGTTTTTATTCATTTTAAAAATAAAAATGAGGGGCATCCTCCCTGCTGGGGATGAGAGACACCAATTCGCGTCTTTAAACTTGTAATTTAAGTTTTATTTTTAGAACAGCATCCAGAAGATTACCAACTCTGAGTAACGGTAACTCTAATAAATGGCCTCATAACATGCCTATCCTGGGTAGGTGCTGGCTATTTTTAAACTTCATTCCAGCCTTTATTTAACTAATTGAAAAGAAGAGAAAGACGGAACGCCAAGATTTACTCGCTACATTTAAGAAAAAAGAAAGTAATGAAACAAAGTAAACAGTACGATGACGCTTGACACTCTTCCTCAGCGACAGTAAAGAAGGATTGCTTTTAAAACGGGGGAAAATAATAAAAATGATCCCTGTGAGTCCCCTAAATTTTGCTCGATACACGCAATTTGTAAAAAGTAACACAGTTTTGACGGAAACTTTTTGCACGTGACCCCAATTGTTCGTATTGAAAGGGAGAAAAAAATAGTTTTACCAAAGTCATTGGGTCAATGCGTCCACAATAGAATCTGTTACTTCCTGGAATTAAATTGTGACATAATGCCGACCGATGACAACCACGAATGCATTTTGCGCCGACACAAACTAGCAAGTTTTTCCTTAAAACCGTGCGGGAATTCCGATTTTTTAAAATATAAAAATATAAAGGTGAAACCGTAGTTAACAAACTTAATTTTGTTGAGTAAGGGCTCTTGAGCAGTTCTATTTATTTGCCCTTGGATCGAACAAAACCATCAACTGCTCGGAAGAAAGATGTAAAATTGATTAACGACTTTACTCAACCATAAAACATTTTCGAATGAATTAACTAACTGTAAGAGAGGCGTCGTCGGTAGCGATTCACATAATGACGGTGAAAGTATAGTGGAAAACAAATGTTCAGGTTCATCTACTCTTGAGTGGAAACCGCAGTACCTACAAATGGGAGAGAATTTCCTATCTAATTATTGCTCTTTTTGCATTGAACACTTAGCGGCGTAACTGAGAAGTAATCATCAATGAAGTGGATTAGATGGTTTTGAAATTATTACTTTCTCCGTGATTCTCTGCATATACCCCCTGGAACAACAACCGTTTGATAGCCTAATGCTATTCCTGCTGAACGAGAATACGAAAATAAAAAAACAGGAGATTTGAGACCCTTGGATTTTCTGCCCCTCATCAACTTTATAATTTATATAACACACACACGATACATACGAATTTTGCCTTGAATTCCGCGAATTCTTAGAGTCTTGGCGAGACGCGGTTACAGCTTCCATTGGGTCAGCAAACGAGCGCCTTATATTTGACGCCCCGCCTTTTCAGCTCCTCGCCTACCTCATTAATTTAGGACTTGGGACTCGGGAAAGGTACCCGATTTCAATAGGAAGAACCATTTTCGGATGAAGACGAAACTTTTGAACCATAACTCACCGAGATCGGTTCAGTATTTGACCGTATATTAGCGGAGACGAACATTTCGACATCCATCCGCATGCGGGCATGGGCTTTCTCCAAATAACCCATTTTTTTCTTATTTCGGAGGTTCTGGATCACGGATCCGTTGTCAGCTCTCAATCAGTGTTTTTAATTATCACCAAACTTCCTTTCCATTATAATGAAACAACTGATGATGGTTCTCGAATCGTCCGTCAATTTCCTCAATTTTGGACACAAATGAGGATCACTGAAATTGTCTGGAACATTCGTCGAATCCGTAGAACGAATTTGTTTACAATGAACCAGAGGACGATCTGTGACGGGAACTGGGTGACCAGACATTCTACTTTCCGTCCTACTTTTGGGGTGTCCTGGGACGTCCGGGCTCATTTTTTTAATGGCCGGGGAAAGGTCAAAATAGTCCTCTTTTTGTCCGAATTTTCCTTCTTAACATTTAATGTCTGATGGCTCTAACCTCCAACAGTTTTTACCTGTGGCCAACCAGGTGCGTGCTGTGGAACTAGCCAGTAGCTACCCTCTGCTCCTTTTCCAGGCCGTTGGTCCAATCGGGAAGGTGGTGAGAGAACTTTATTAGATCACGTGTACCAGCTCTGCAGGAGGCGGGTAACACAGTTACGCTTGTTACAAAAGGTCGAAAAAAGATTTGTCTTTCCACTTCGTGAACAGTTTTATTCAGACCGGTTTCGATGCTTTATCGCAGTGATAGTTTCATTAAATGTCAAAATGAAGGTTGTTACACCCTGTCGTCTATAAGTCCACTCAATGGATGAGGATGCGATAAAGCATCGAAACCGGTCTGAATAAAACTGTTCACGAAGTGGAGAGACATATCTTTTTTCGACCTTTTGTTATTACGTAACTCCACAATATCGTTCTAAAAAATCAAAGCTTACGCTTGTTAATGCGTTAGGCTTTGCCTTCCCAAGTCTTCCGGGTAACATCAATTAATAAATTTACCTCTTTAATTAAAATACCGCCGAAAGAATTCTTCGTATCTATCTAACAACATTTAGGTTTCATAAAGCTTCAGGGCGTTCGGCCAAAAAAGGTCCTATTTGCAATTTATCCGAAATGAAGATCGGAAACCAGCTTTTCCGCAAGATTTAAGACCCTAAAGTTGCATTGCGGCGGATATTCAACCATGGAACTTCCAATTTCCTAGGCATTCGTCACCCTCTGGGTTCGGTTAGGGTCCGGCTAGTACCGTTTGATCCACCGCCACGAAAAAGGCCCCAGACTTACAGTTTTGTTTGAACTAAGGCCCTGCCCTGGGCTTGCAATTTCACTTGAATTAACATCCGAAGACTCGAAACTATTAATTTAGCGGACATTCGGAAGAAAACTTGTAATTTTGCCCAAATTAGTACCCATATTTGCAAAATCACAAATATTTTTCTCTAAATGTTGCGATCACACGGCCAGAGTCGAGCACGTAGTGGGTTCCGCCACTACGAAAAGGGATCTCGAAACAGCCATTTTGTTTTAGTTGAGATCCTATGCAATTTCTCTGAACTCTACTTAACATTCATTCAATTTCAATTGCAAATAAATCCATTCTCGTACGGACTTCGTCAGCCTTCAGAGAGTCCACACAAAACGATTGATCGAAAGATAGCTATGTCATGGAGATTTAGCACTGAAACTTGCAATTTCCCAGAAAGGCCCCTCCCTTGAGTGTTTTTATTCAAAGAATAAAATTAACGATTCATATCACTCCCTGAAACTAGCAAAACGGACTATGGCAAGGCCCGGATCTACGTCATTTTCGAGAGGGGGGGGGGGCAGACCCGGAACTTGCAATTTTGCTGAAATGAAGACCAGAAATTACGCCAAAGTCGAGAACGCTAGCCTGGGTTCCGCCACTTTAAAAATGTTCTCGAAACTGCCATTTTGTTTTATTTGAGATCTTATGCCGTTTTCTCTGAACTCAACTTACAGACTCATTGAATTTCAATTGCGAATAAATTCATCGCTTGCCCAAAGGGTTCCATAGTAACCAAAAGCCAAACCAGAGCCCAAGCCAAAACAAAAAATTGGGGTTTGAAAGAGCCAGAACTCTCGAAATTGACGTCTGGAGGATCCAAAACACAAAATACGCATTAGAAGAAGCCAAACCACATAATTGGCATTGATGGAGCCGAAACACGAAGTTGTATTTCAAGGTGCCAAAAACACGAAATTGGATTCCGGAGGATCCAAGACACAAAATTGACTTTTGAAGGATCAAAAACACAAAATAGTCATTTTTGAAGGAGCCAAAATACAAAATTGGCTTTCGAAGGAGGCAGAACAAGTAATTAGCATTCGATGAGCCTAAACATGATATTGACTTTCGAAAGAGCCATAACATGAAATTGGCTTTTGAAGGGGCCAAAACACGGAAGTGGCTTTTGAATGAGCCAAAACACGAAATAGGCTTAAGAAGGAGCCAACACTCAAAGTTGGGCTTTGAAAGAGCCAAAACACGTAATTGGCATTTGGAGGAGCGAAATCAAAAAAATTGGGGTTAGAAACAGCCGAAACACGAAATTGGCTTCCGGAGTATCCAAAACGGTATAGGAGAGGCCCAAAGGGATGTTCGCCTGCAGCTAGCCAGAGCTAGCCACCGGAGTCACCGTACCCAGAAATGACCGTTTGCGCCCTAAAAGTAGTGAAAAATGACTCTGATATCCACCTTTAAAATGGCTAAACTGGCAGTATCAGCCTTGAACATCCTCAAACTGATGACCGCGCCGTACTAAGCTCTTCAAATAGCAAAACCGGCCACTCGCGATCCAAAAATGGCTAAAATCCTTGCCCTACACATAGCCAAACTTCCCAAACTCTAAAAGTGGTCAAACTGTATTCATGCCTTAGTGGCAAACTGACGATTCGCGCCTTACAAATTACTAAACTAACCGTTCTCACCTATCATGACATTAGCTTTCTGAAAATCGTCAAAGTGACCTATCCACGCGCCCTAAAAATGATCGTACATTCTTTTTGCATGTTTTTTTCATTGAGAGTGGACTGTATACACTTTGAAAAAGGGCGTATTGAAGAAGGAAAAGAATAAAAAAATAGGTGAAAAGAAGGGAAACATACAGGTGTAAAAACGTACCTTGAATTACTTTTCACTCCCGATTCGACACTTGGCCCGGACACGACTGGGTCGGACAACATTAATTTTCTTGCATGTTAAAATGTCAAAGAGACGAAAGGGCTCCGGACACAAATTATTTTCGTAATCGTAGGTATTAGCTAAACACGATAATCACAAAGGCAAAATACATCAAACGATGGCACGAGCACGACGAGAAGTGGAAGTGGTTATGGTCAGGAAGGGCAAAAGTTGGAGAGGGGGCTGGAGGGGCCGCGGCCTTGGGGGAGTCAGTCCGCTCCAAAATACAAAAAAGCGGGCAAGTAGGCAACTGAAATTTTAAACTAATAGTTGGTTACAAAACTATTTTTTAAACATTGCAGAAATTACCCACTAACCCTCGTAGTTTAAGCGCTTTTTACTAACAACAGTCAAGTCGTATCGACAATTTGCGCCCGCACATGCACTGCACAACTGGTCATTCACAAGAGAAAAATGACAAAAATAACTCCGTGATCCTTTAAAATGACTTTTTAACGGTTCAGGCCCTAAAAGTATCAAACTTGGTAAGATTAACTCTTGAAAATTGCCAAACGGACCATTTGGGCCCTAAAATGACAAAACTGACTATTTACGCCTCGAAAATGGTGGCTGAACTAAAGAAGCGCCCTAAAAATTGTAATACTGACTATAATTTTTGACAAAAATATGGTAAATCTGACGGTTCGCACCTTAAAAATTGCTAAACTAACTTTTCATGCCCTAAACTTGATTAACGATTCATACCCTGATATAATAGCCAAACTGACTATTTACGCCCTTAAAATGTTCAAACTCACAAAGTTATAAGAACAAAAAATTGAGTAAAGTAAGTCTGTTTCTTTGCTGCACTATAGTGTTGCAATTGCATTTTAGCTGCGATTTAACGTTTTTCTAATAGCCACGAATCTGCAAATCTTTCCCTTTCAGCAGCGAGTTAGCGTATTTAACTAACTATTTTTATATTTTATTCAGTTGTTGTTCCTCACGTTTAGCCGTGAATAAGCAAGTTTTCTCAATTTTCACTTTTTCTCTAATTAAGCCGCGCACTGGCGTGTTTCTCAGATTTAGACGCGAAATTGCCGTTTTCCTCAACTTTAGCCTCGAATTAGCGCTTTTTCTCTATGTTAGCACAAAATTATCGTTTATCTAATCTCTAAAGCCGTAAATTTGCAGATTGTTTCACTTTTAGTCGCGAATTAGCAACTTCTCACGAGAAAATTAGCGTTTTTCCTAAATTATTTAGCAGTAAAAAAAAAAGGCCGCCATGTACCGCTAATCAGTGTTTTTTTTTCACCATTTTCAACTTGGAGTTGCATCGAAGAACCGCGAATTAAAGCAACTTCTCTATTTTAGCAACGAATGAGTAATTTTTTGCAATTTCAGCCACGTTAAATAGGTATTTAGTGTTTTTTAAAAACTTTTAGTCAGCTTTTTAGGGAACTATGGTTGAATAAAAAAATCGTCCTAATATAACCTTTTTAGGCTCCTTATTTCCATTATTCATTTTTTTCTATTTTCCGTTTTTTCGCAGGTAGTTATGGTTGCAGCGTTTTGGGCCCATACCTTAGCCTATGACGTGGCGTCCAGAAGCAACAGAGTGCGATTTCCAAACCATGAGCCTCCACCGTACTTGGTAAAATTTAAAATATCAACTCTGTTTTTTTTTTTTTTTTTGCTTGTCTCCTGAAAATGAAGGACTGTCATTTGTCGTTTATTTCCTTCAGATTACGGCGGATACAGTTTACGAGACGGCGGCGAGTCAAGATGCCCCGTCGGTATTGCCCCCGGGGAAAAATTATCAAAATAAACCACAGCAATTTCCTTTACTGCATCACGTGAGTTGGGGCTGAATCTTGAGGGGTTAAGTAAAATCGATGCCAATAATTATTTTTGTTCCTATCCGTAGCATCCACAACAGGCAGGCCCTCCTGGGCCGGTAGTCCCAGGCCAGTTTGGCATCATACCGCCCAAAGGCCAGCCCACTCATCATCCCCTGTTTGACTCATCTCCTCGACCTCAAAATTTCAACACGTTCGTTTCACACCCACCGAGACCTGATAATCACCCGATCAAGCCACCGTTTCAAGGAGCTCATAATCATCAATCGGTTAATCTCAATCCTCAGTCTAGTCAGAATTATTTGAGTACACCTGAAAGGTACAATCCGTCACCAGCGGGACACTCTTCACTATCACAAAACCTTCCCGTCAACAATGGAAAACCACCGGTACCGCAAAAACAGTTATTCAAACCGAATCATTACCGGCAGAACCCACCACCGCCGCCGTACGGCAACCGCGACGAATCTCCAAGACCACCCCACTCTGGCCCACCACCGGGGAAATTGAACGGCCCTCGCGATGAAGACGCATCGAGCGACTACTCGAGTTTTGAAAACTATAGTGGACCCACTTCGTCGAGTTTTGAACATTTTGGCCCGCCCAGAGGCCAAGGCGGTGCGGCTCCTGGGGCAAGACCACGAGCGCCACCTCAAAGATCACCGAGCAATGATTACTTCAATAAACAAACGAGCCGTATCCATGGCGCGCAGGCGCCGAATGGCGGCCAGTACAAATTTGACGTTTCTTCAGGATTCAACAAGTTTGGAAATAGTCAAGAATTCAACACGGCGTCACCATCGGCCGCCAGCCTCGAGGATAGTAGCGAAGAGTTCCCTGAGTTTGATCGACTGCGATCCAAGTGGAAGTTGACCTTTAACGAGCCGTCGAGTCAAGGATTTGTCAAAAAGAAACGTCTTCCACAGGATGTAGAAGAAACAAAACAGCATTACTTCAAACAAGGCTTTAAAGGAGGTTCTTCTTTCTACGATGATGACGCTTCAGATTTTGACCAAAGTAGTCCGTCTTCACTTCATTCGAGCTCTAGTCACAGAAGTGACTCAGACAGGTTTTTTACGTCGGGTTTAAAAGCGAGCGGTCCCAAGCGCAAGGAAAAACCAAATAAACTTAACGACTACTTCGACTTCTCCGATATACCGGATTTTGGCGATTTTAAATCATCGTCCGCTGACAATTTCAAATTTGGTTCCTTCAACTTTAACGATTTCTCAAATAAGAATAAAAAAAAATCCCCCGGCGTTCCATTTTCCGGTTCTGAATGGGTTCCGATCAACATACCGAACGGGGGCGATCCCTCGCTTAAATCCTACGACATTCCCTCGCTAGAGTCGGTAGCGAAAGAGTTCAATTTCCCGTCGTCGGACGAGAGCCAGTTTACGAGAAATACAGAGTTTCCACGCCCCACCAGAAACAGGATAACGAGTGGAAGTGACATCGTATATGGAGGGCGGAAGCAGTCGTCGAGTCGCGGGGGAAACGAAGAGGTCGTTTCGGCGAGTTTGACTGTTAAACAGTGAGCTTTTAGCGCGATATTAATATTTATTTAAATTTCTCACTTTTTTTAACGAAACAAGAAAGGGCAATGGATGGCAATTAATAGCTTGCTATCAAATAGAACGATCTCTCGATTTTTGTACAGAATTATAATTTAAGAACGAAAAATAAATCCTTTTTTTTAATGTAGGTTCCTTTAGCCTCTGTCGCTTGGTTCCTTGTACGGGAAATTAATGTACTCAAACACATCTCTTTCTGAACGAACTTCAACGGGTTCTCCTGGTACTCCTAGAAAACAGCACACGTGGTGTAAGCCGTCAGACCAACAACAACAAAAATACCTGTAGACCCAAGTGGTCGAAGCGTATATTCATTCAAAGTGAAGCCAATTGCCAGAGCATGAGCCCTCATCTCTTTATTGAACACGTCACTACCTGTGAAGTAAAGCGTGGCGCAATGGTACTGATCGTGCGGCGTCAATCGAATATCCAGACGTCTGGCAGTATCTTTAACTTTACAAGCGCCCTATATCGTACAAGCGTCCCTTGAAGGTTTGTTTGTACGATAGTAAAACACCATGTGAATATACGTACCATGAATTTAACATCTCCCAGGGAAAGTGTGTCGATTATCAGTCCACATTCTTCCAACTTTTGAACAATTTTTTTGAGTAGTTTACACTCAGACGGTTTAACTTTAGAAGTAAAACTTGGATGGGTGATGAGAACGTCAACGTCACCACTCTCCAACTTTCCTCGCCTACAACAAAAGAACAGTCGGAGCTAAAACTTTGTCTCAGGGACGAATCAATAGCTCTAACCTATAACTACCGCAAATAGTGATCACGTAACTCTGGTCCAGGGACGATATTTTTTCGGTGATGACACTTTCGATCTCCTTTATTTCAGCGCGAGGTATTTTCAACTCAAAGTCGGTTACGTACCTTCAAAGGCACACAGAAAGTAAACTCAAACAACTCACACCAACCACAACACAAATTAAATACTTGAGTCCAATTCGTTGGTGGTGGTTAAGTTTATCCTCGTGTTTTCTCAACTCTTCAACACTCGTAATACCCAAGTGGTACAATTCAACAGCTTTAGCAGGACCAACACCGCTGACACGTGTGAGCTCTTTGATTGCCACCGACTGATCGTCATGACGTATCTGTTCGAAAATGCAGTTCTAAAAAATGAAAAAAATCCGTCCAAATTTAAAAGCGAACCTCTTCCAGTTTTCTGAGTTTCCCCGTGCGTAGAAACTCGTCAATTTTATCGGCAATTTTCTTTCCAATTCCGTTCAACTTGATCGCCTCTTCCCCGCTTGAAATTCGCGTTCCATGAGCGGCGAGAGCAGCGGCGGCTTTGCGATACGCGTTGTACTTGTGAATAT
Organism: Corythucha ciliata; assembly: GCA_038030265.1. Taxonomy (NCBI): domain Eukaryota; kingdom Metazoa; phylum Arthropoda; class Insecta; order Hemiptera; family Tingidae; genus Corythucha; species Corythucha ciliata. The sequence continues at coordinate 8,207,051 of CM075943.1, read as the reverse complement.
TTCTGCTGTTCTTTTCGAAATCAGCCAGTTCTAAATGGAAAATTCGCAATAATAGGGATAGGGAAGAAGAGCGCAGTCAGCAAACTATATGCATTGATTCAAAATCACAAAAATCGCCCATGAGTGATGGCTTCAGTGACGTAACAAGAGGTCTGTTCGTTTGTCGTCCGGAGCTGCACTATTAGCACTGAAAGTACTAACCTTCCATTATTTCATGATAACCCGCGAGGTTACAAAATTTCGTGCTGCTCAGTGCTCAGAGTAGTCCGGGTCGACAAACGAATAGACCTAAGGTGAGCGAGCACCAGGGGTGCAGCTGGAAATGCTAACTCCCCCCCCCCACAACTCCCAGACCATCTTCAGGCCTAAACCAGCGAATTATTCGGTACATATTACAGCGATTATTGGAACAATAGCAGCCCAACTCAATTGCCAAAACCACGGCAATTTTCAACTGGAGGCAGTATACAGGAGGTCCGGCCACACGACCAATTCAGCATTTCTAGTCCCAGGATTCTGGTGACTGAAGGGATTTTAAGGATCGAAATTAGAATTCGAAAGCGAACGAAAATCCACGTGACTGGGGATTTGAAAGAGCTAAAACGATGAAATGATGGATTTTGAATGAGCCAAAGCCGCGAATTTAGTTTTGAAAGAGCCAGATTAATGACCCAAACTCAGATTTCAGTGGGAGCTATAGAACCACGTTTGGTTTGTAAAAGCGTCAAAATCAGTGTAATTGGGGTACGAAATAACAAAAATCAGTAAAATTTGGATTTCAGGGTGCCGAATTTGACACATTTGGTAATGAAAACCCTCCAGCTAAATTGTGGGAATAAAAAGCCAATATCACGAGTTTCACTTCACCGTTCGTTTTTCACCAGATTAGTTTTTTGAACTAACTTAACCTGTGAAACTGATTTGATTAAGGACCGTATGCCAAGTCGTTCCTTGAAGTTTCCTCGACTCCAACGTACCTCACAAACTGTAGAATCACATGTTATTTTATAACTTTTCCAGTTTGGGATGGAGCTTTGAGGTTGAGGAAATTCGAGGAACGACTTGACGTACGGGCCTAAGAGCTTAAAATCACGAAATTTAGTTTTAAATGGGCCAAGTCCACAAAATTGGGTTCTGAAAGAGTGAAAGTCCGTAAAATTAGTTTTTGAAAGATCAAATTCCGTGAAATTTGGTTTTTGAAAGAAAAAAAAAACCACAAAATTGGGAATTGAACAAGATGAATCGACAAAATTTAGTGTTTTGAATGATCGAAATTTCTCGAAACTGGCGTTTTCAAGAGTCAAAATGACGAAATTGGTTTTGTGAAAGTTTCAATCGCTCATGATTGGTTTTAAATAAGACTGTGAGCCACAGTGGCGGCGGAAATCAGGCATTGGGGGAGCAAGAATCTAAGCAGTTCAGATTTAACCCCCCCCCCCCCACCAACACTCGAAAATACCATTTTTCGAGTCAATTATGCCTAAATGTGAAAAAAATACAACCAAATTTACAGCCTCTTCATGAAATTCTCTTCTTTTTGGGTTAATTTTTCTGGGTAATTTGAGACCTAGCGACACAGCTTTATTAGATAAACGACGAGTTATAAGCTAAATCAGCCATAAAATTGAGTATTCACACTGTTCAGAGAAGAAACTTGGAGAAAAAGAGCAAGAGTATGCCATGAAATGTACTTTCCCCTCTGAACCAAAATGCCCACTGAGCACATTAAAATGCATGTAATTTTCGTGGGGTTAGCCCTTTCAAAGCCCACGTGGATTTGGATCCGAAAGAACCAAATTTCTCGGGTTTTAAAAATCACCCAAAAAGGTCAACCACGAGGACGAAACAGTTCATTCCAGAGTCACATTCCTCTTCGTTATGGTCTTGACTAGAATTGTTTTGCATGTTTAGACGGCTAGAATTGACAATTTTCACCCCTTTGAGCCCTTTGAAAAATCAATTTTGAAGGATGGGCTTTGCGGGGTTGACCCATTAAAAAGTCATATAACGTTAACGTTTGACAGGGTTCACACCGGTTCACACGTTTTCATTCAATTTCACACGTTTGTGACCTTCACAGAAGCAATTTGGCGGATTCGGCACTAAGGGAACCCACTTTTACTGTTTTGGGAAATTCGAGAAATAATTCCACGTCTGGCTCCATAAAAACAATCAATTCCGGATGGGTTGGCTCTTTCGAAGCCCAAAGTTTGCAGATCTGGATCGTTAGAAACCAATCTCGTGAACCCGAATCATGTTGTGAAAGGTGCGAACCATAATTTTTAGGAGGCAACAAATCCAACTTGAAGTCATTTTTTTCTTGATTCCTCAAGCGCTGACCCTGAACCTCACATCCACCGCCACTGGCTGAGCCACAAATTGTCTGGTTTGTCGGTCGAATGTTCTGAATTTTAATTCAGATTTATTGAGTGAAATGGAGGTGTGGGAGTGATTTAGGCCCATTTTCACCAACAAAATTGATCTCGTTTAAAGTTGATCGTGATTAGTTGCCAATAGTGACCCATATGAATTCTGATACATTGTGTTTACATTGTAATCGTGATTAGTTGTTGATCTTTGTTTAAGAAGTTGGTGAAATCGGGCCTAAGTGGGTGAAATAGCTGTATTGATCTCCGAGTGTCCTGGACGCTACGATCTCTACCCCTGGGGCTCAACCTGACCTGTCAAAATTGAGTCAGAGGGGGGGGAGGGGAGGGTGAGGTCCGTACCTACAAGCGGAGACCGACAAGTAGGTCAAATAAGAGGACAATTTTGACCTCTCCCCGGACATATACAAAAATGAGCCTGGACGGTCCCGGACGCTCTGAAAAGTAGGACCTGTCCGGGGGAAGTAGGACGTTTGGTCACCCAGCCTTCTACAGCCCTTCAAATACAGGGGAGGAGCACAGCTCGTAAGGAGGGGGGATTTTGCATCCGGTCACCAAAGGGGGGGGGGTGAGACACCGCTGGTTACCTCTGCTTTTATTGTTAGAAAAAAAAAAAAAAAAAATCAAAACAAGAGCCAAGAAACACGAGTGCGGGGGTTCAAACTCGAGACGCAGCCACTGCAGCGACAAACGAGCCACTTGGCGCATCAAAGTGGCCAGAGAAAATTGTCAATTTATTTAGCCCCGGAATGTCGATTTCTGGTCCCTACACAGGACATTTTGCCCCATAGACGCCACTTGTCTCGTGGACTGGGACTGATTCTTTCGGCGACTTCTTCGTTAGGAAGACAAGGTAGCAGTCAACGACATTCGTAATATTGACAAGGTAGCTCCAATCAGAAGGCGATTCTTCACAAGAAAACTAGTGATCACCTCTGGAAAAGACGTATTTTCGGCCTTGGAACAATAACAAGGGCAAGGCTTTGAAGATGGCCAACCGTCATGGAGCATGGACTGGTATTAAAAATATAACAACATGCATGACTCGTCCAAGAAAGTGCTGGCTATAACTCACCCAGAAGGAAATCGCAGAAATCGCTGTTCACGTTGCCCTCGGACGTTGATTTACGTTTACTCATTGGTACCTAATCCCAGAACAAATTGGCAAAATACTTGCGGACGATTTTTTTCTCCATAATCCACTCACAATCTTTAATTTAGCATAAAAATTACTGATGCCCAGGAACACCTCTGATAACAAATCAATCTTGACAGTAGCGCAATGCGCATGCGCTGTACGAAAGGAGAGGGCAGTCCAAATGTCACGGTAACGGTTTTTCCCCAGTAAATTCTCTACTGTTTGTGATTTCAACTTCTAACTAAGCCTTTTTGTCCCAACTCCAAGTTTTTATGACGATGTATTCACCAAAAATCACCGTTCCGCTTTGCAGAGACAGCATTTCAGTTTTAAAGCGTAACCTGGATAAGCTGGAAGATCTCCTACGCCACTGAATGTAACTCAGGCGTCTTTGGATGAGAATTCTCCATGAAGTGTGGATAGGGTGAGGGTCTTTCGAACGAGGTTTGTCTCCCCCTCCCACCGCTTGCATTACATCTGGCAGCATCCCCCAGGCAGTCCCGTGGTTCGCAAGTCAATCTAGCATGATAGGCGAATACGAAATTAATGAAGGAAGCAAGGCCTAAAACGAAGAAAGATTTTGATTTATTGTAGTTTATTCCATGAAAACAGACAATAACTTTGAAAAAAATAATTAAAAACGCTAGTAAATATGATTGGAAAACTCGAGGAACTCATTGCGTGTTAGATTCTTGGTGATGTAACTTGATTTGTCACAAAATTTACATAAAACAGAGCACACGGCTCTATGCCGGGGCCCGGGATGGTAAGACGACACTCAATACATACGAATTAAAAGAAACAAGATTTTGTAGGGACATCATGTCTTTTTTTAATTTAACGGTTGAAGAGCAGTGACTACCGCTTTTTGTCATAAAGACGACTCCATTTTGATACTTTCCAACAGATCTATCAGACTGGTCAACGCGCCAATGTAATTGTGATCCAAGTGGTTATTGGCGGGTACGACATGAGCAAAGTCGATCATATGAAGCTTGATCCAAGAGTTGGTCGCGTCTGGTTTCTTGTTGGACTTCGATCGCATCAACTCGATTTGATGAGCGTCGTAGCAGAAGAGGAGCGAGCTAGAAAATATGTGCACCTCTGTCTGCGACGTCCACCAGACGAGAAGCTCGCGAAGATGTTCTAAAAACTGGTCAATCAAATAGCTCGAGTGCCCGCTTTTGTAGTTGAGAAACTCTCGAATGGCTGTTTGAAAGAACACAATTTTCAGTGAGATGTCTTTGAATTGTATATTCATAAATCATAAACGTTTAAATACCTTGCGGCAAGGTGTCTTTGTTTAAAAATTTTCCCAACTCTTTTCCCATTTTGGAAAAAGTTTGCGTGCACACGTCGTGCACTTGGTAACCAGGAATGCAAAATCCGAATGATTTTTTTGATTCAATATATTTACTCTGAAAAAAAAAAAAAAAAACACAACGATAGATATGGCATAGCACTGCATTATACATTAAAGTGATGAAATTACGCTTTCTTCCAAACGTTTCATTTCACTGGCACCCGGTTCCCACGTTTGAGCGCCCATTTTTATGTCCATGACACACGGTTTGACTAGACCACTGGTGACGTCTCGTAGTTTGAGAAATCCTACATCTGTGAATAAAATATAGGGAGAGGCCGTGGTGGTGGGGGGGGGAGAGGGTTTAGTTTAAAGAAAAAACTGGCCAAGCATACCCAAAAAGTCTCACCAATTCGTCACACGCACTTTTATTATTGATTTCCATGATAAGCGTTCCTTTGTACTCTGGTATGAAGCGACGCACCGGAGCCAGTTTCTCACTGGTTGCGATGTTTTCGTAAAAATTGACTTCGCACTCACTTTGAGGTCGTTTAATTAGGGGTTTGAGAATGTAGTCTTCTGTACTTTTCAGAATGCCTGGAAAAGGGGGGGGCATTAGTAATACAACTTCTCATTACCCGAGGAACAATCATGTCTTAATAAAAATAACAGTAGCTTTTCGAGGTTTATAATACGCCTTAAGAGCGATACATGCAGAATTGTTTCCAGCCCTCACGGGGCCTTATTATTTTGGGTGAGTAACCAAAATAATAACCGTGGAAACCGTTCTGTTCATGAAAGGAGCCAGACCCATGACATTGCTTCTCAAAATGAGCAAACACCATGGAAGTTTCAGTTGTAAATACTACAAATTCCGTGATGTTTGTTTTTTTTTCAAAGAGCCAGCGCCCCCACGAAATTAGTTTCTAACGAACCAGATCCACAAAATTTAGTTTTTGAAATAGCTAAACCACGAGAAGCGCTTGTTTTTAAGAAGCCGGAGGTAAAATTTGTTCTCGAATTAGCAAAATTGGGTTCTGCCAGCGCAGAATCCGTGAGATTTGAACTTCGAAAAAGCCCAATCCACGGAGTCACATTCACGGAAACCCAAGACGTGTGTAATTGTGTTACGTGTATTGAAATTTTTTCCTCATTTATAGTAATTTTTTTGAATTTTCCTCCCAATGGTAATTAGTTCGGTTGTGGGTTGCCACGACAACGCGCGAGAAAATTGTCGCGTGAAAGTTGTTGTTCCCTGAATAAACCCAACGAGAAAGAGCGGCGAAAGCGATGGATAACAGCCGTCAACCACAAGAAGTAAGTACCCTCTTTTCTCTTGTAGCATACGTTAAGTGAAATGGCAAGGATGTTACGTTCAGGGGCGGATACAGGGGGTGGGCGATCGGGCTGAGCCCGAAGGGCCGGAGGGCTAGTGCGGCCGGAGGCCCGATGCCTGCCCCCCCCCCCCACGCTGACGGATCCTCCTGAGAAAACTGGTAACTACAGATTAATTTTTATAGGTAATGGTCCTTACAGAATCCCGGAACTGGTCTATTAAGCATAGCTACAATGAAACAAATGAGAAAACCTATCAAGTCGAGTTTTCTTAAAAACGGGACACCCTTCAACCCATGACTCAAGACACAAGGCTGTTTTATAGCGTTTTTCGTTAATTTCAGCCGCGCTGATTAATTAGTGATTTTTCTCAATATTGGCCGCAATTTTTGTTTTTCAACTTTTAGCTATGGACTAGCGTTTTTTTTTTAAAGGTTTAGGCCCGAAGTTGCCTTCAGAAGAAACAGATTATTGTCTTTTGCTGAATTTTAGCCCCGAGTCAGCGTTATTACTAAATTTTAGTCGTGAATTGGCGTATTCTATAATATAGCCGTGAATTAACCGATTTTTTCATTTGAATCCGCTAATGAACGTTTTTTCTTTACTTTATCCGCAATTTATCCGATTTTTTACAATATTAGCTGTATCTATTCTTTCAATTAATTCCGCGAAAAAGGATTGTTCCAAGTTTAACCGCCAAGTAGCGCGTTTTGTCAATTTCATTAGCGAATTAGCTATTTTTCTCAATTTTTGCTGTGGATTAGTGTACCTATGTCCCAATGTCAGCAGCTAATTAGATCTGGCCCCCTCGCCACTAGGCGGGGTCTCGGTACGCCGCTACTAATTCACGGACAGAAGTGAGAAAAGGCGCTACTTCGCGGCTATCAGTTTCCTTAAAGCTTCCGCGGGTAAAGTACAGAAAATTAATTCATGAATGAAATTGAGAAAAATGGCTCATTAGCGGTTAAAATCAAGAAAAATACGAAATCACCGCAAAAACTCAGGAAAAACGCTAATTCAACGCTAAAATGGCGAAAAATCGCTAATCCGTGGCTAATTCACCGATAAAATTGTGAAGCGCTGAAGTGAGGAAAAACGCTAATTTGCGATTTAAATGGACAAAACGTCAAATTCGCCGCTTCTAAAGGTAGCTTTGTGCCAGTAAGTGAAAAGATCGCTAATCCATAGCCAAATTCAGAAAAAGCTTTACGTAGTTCGCGACGAAAATTGGGGAAACCTCTAATTCGTGGCTGAAATCGAAATGCATAAAAATCTATAATTTTAGCGGCTAAAATGAGGATAAACACTATTGTGGTTATAATTGTGGGTTAAGTTGAGAAAATTTGCTAATTGAGAAAATGGCAAGCCGAGGCTTCCGGAGGCAACTTTGCAGCCAATTAGCAAAAAGCGCTAATTTACGGCAAAAAATGAGAAAAATCGCAAATTCTGAGGCTCGTTGTGAATTGAATCCTTGCTTCAAGCGTTGAGGAGAGCATATATGCTAGGAGGAACACATTACCCTAAGAAAAATACATTTACCCTGACCTACTCGACTTGTTTTCATTTTTTTCATTTGAACTTGATTGCTAAAGTCAGAGGGTTGCAAACTTCAACTATCAAGACACCGTTCGAAAGTACACAGAACGGGGTAGTTTTACACAACTTTACCCGTCGATGCGTGCACTAGCAGCTGATTGATACTGATGTGAAATTTATCAGTTATTTTAAAAATCTACACTTTTCACATGGCTGAAATAGCCAAGCAAGCGACATTTTCTAGTGGTTTCAGGAACAGGATTTTGTCTTCTTTCCGAATCCACTTTGTCTATAACCACCAACTGTGAGCCGAGATTACGACAAATACCGTAAAAAGTGATGAAACTAGGAAAATGCTCATAGCTCGGAACCAAAGCATTTTCGGCTATGCGTCTAGATGCCGTTTTTGTGCGTCCAGGTACGCACTATCACCAGTGCAAGTTTCTCACATATCTCCTGAATCACCCAGTATATATGTATATTGGGCCGATATTTTCCCAGTGCCCCGGGTCGGTCAAATCAGTGTATCCGCCCCTGGTTACGTTCCTTGTCTTTTGTTTCATTGCTATAAGGTCACATGCACAAAATGCCTCAAGTTTTCCGTTGCCTTAATCAGAGCCAACCGGAGTGATTGGCCGCGTTGCAAAACTTCAGACTTGTTCAGCGATTAATGAGCACTTAATCTTTTGCCGTTGCAAAACTGTCAATCTAGCTCAGCGCTGAGTAAGTGTTTAAAATCCAACAAAACACGTCCCGTCGCGATAGAAATCACCCTTGCAAAACTCCATAAGCGCTTATAATTCTACACTTCAGACTTTCCGCAACTTTTCATTCAAGTACCAACATCATTATCGATTATTGTTTCAAACCCACACGGGGGGCCCCTGCGAGTGGTCGCCTACTCCTAATAACGGCCCTGGCGTGCAAGACTATCCGACCCTTTATTACCTAACGCTCCGGTACCAACACAAGTCTCACCTTGTTGCTTTGTTCCAGAAAAAACGGAAACTCTGGCGGCGGAGCAAGACCGACTGCTCGACTGAAAAATTCAACCGATAACCAAAAAAGAGCGTTTTGAGCCGTCATTGATTTGGTCTGTTCTGGATTTGGGCTACCGGTTGGACGACAAACTGGTTCCCCCTCCCCTTGAAAAAAAATTTGGCCTTAGTTATATGGTCGGGTTTGTTGGCTCTACAGATGATTAATGGAGGCTCTGATTGGTGCTAAAATTAGACTTTTCAGGCTTTTTAGTTACTTGAAACGGAATTGCCAGCTCTTCGGCCAACATCTCCATTTTAGATTATCAAAATTGGATTTTATTGTCAAAGTTTCAGTTTACGTGGTGGACTTTGCTGGGACTGATCTGCACAATCCCCGCAACACATTCCTAATGAGCCTAATTTAGGCAATGCAGTGCCACAGTGGGTGTGTTTTTAGACTTAAAAAAGTCAATGTACTCGCGTTATTATGATAATCTTATAGTTTTAGACAAATGTGCAGCAAAACACGCAAAACAGCGTTTTAGACAGGCTCTCATCATTCACGCCTTAAATTAGTAATAACACAAAATTGTAAACCTGTTGGATTCCATTCCTCCTTACTATTGTGACCAGCCACTTGATTTTCGAAAGCGATGAAACCGTTGGGTAAGAATTTGGAGTAGCGTTTGTCCATGATCCATCGGTTTATGCTCTGTGAAACGGAAAGTGGGGAATTACGACGAACGGATCATTAAAGGATGAAAACTTGGGAAATCACGCAGAATCTCCTTAAAAGGAAGTTTGTTTAAGCGGTTTGGGATTTCTTAATCAACCGTCGGGGCGTGTTTATAAAAGCTAAGAATGCGGTGAACGAACCTTCAGTCCAGACGAAGCTTCTGCCGTTTTACACGTATGAAGGCTACATGTAGATTTAAATTTTGATCATCTTCGGGTTCTCTTGAAGCTTTGAATTTTAGTGAAAATCCGCCCCAGGAAATGACTCATGTACTGGGCACTTAATGAAATTGATCACTCCAATAAATCACTACAGTATGGGGCGTTATCATATTCGCTGATAGTGTACTGTTGGGCGGGACGTGTTTGGGAGCGTCATAACATGGTCCATGAATTGTTTAGGACACTATTAATATTTTTTTTACGTAATTGACTCGTTTGAGCCCTATTTGGTCGAATAATGTTTAAATAAATTCAGCTGCGCTCTTTCCCCGACATTTACCTGACGAAAAATTATGTTCTCAACAATAAGTTAGTCAGACTGGGGAAAGCAATTTGATTGCTACAACGGTCATTTTGTGATTGGCCTGCAAGAAAAGTAGAGTCCTGGGTCCAGAGCCACCCGCGGTGCAGCACGAAAAAGTTTCTAAGAACATTATACCACCCAGAGAAAACTAAGTTCTCAGGATATCCTATAATGGAACCCTTAAAGTTGTTGGGCGCTGCTTAGCGGTGCACTGCAGCCGCCTTGGACCGACCCTTGGATTTCCACAAATTATTGGGTTCTTGAATGGAGTCGAGCCGAATCTGCAGAAATTAAGAATTTTATATCAAAGTACATAATGAGCGAGTTCCTATATTCGTCGATGCAATTGCATTTCTGATGGATCACTGTTGGGTCTCCCGTTGGATGCATCAGCGTTGAATACTGAAACGGACACGTTGTGCTACGATGACTTTAGCAACCTGCCTCCCTGTTTATTACTTTTCTATCCCTGTTAATAAGCCTAGGAAGTTTATTCTCGGGTTCGCATGGAATATTTCACCGATCCATCAAGCCTTACAGGTCGAGGAATTATTGAGAAGATTGATGGCATCCTAAATTACATCGATGAATACAGGGAGCACGCCCAATTAACATAAAAAAATGTAGTTGGTCATGGCGCGGAATATCCAGCTTCTGAGAATAAAATATACTTGTTGGTTTCATAATAAAATGATGAGTTCAGTACTACAGCCATTTCGTCCGAGGGACACTTTTGCGTCATAATTATAACAGTGGTGAATTTATTATCGAAATTTGAGAGTGACCCATAAAATGAAAAATACGACTAAAGAGAATAAGAATAAATAAATGATGTAGTAATTGTGGGAGCCTTTGGTTAATCGAACTACACGTGAAATGGTGTTGCCGAGAAAACCGCCAGTTCTGTCAAAATCATCGTCCATATCCCTAAAAATAAAAATGGCTATAAAATGGGCGGTGAAGCAATGTAATCTTAAGCTGCGTCCACACTTTGGCAACGACCCTAAACAACACACATTCGATTGGTAATACGTCACAGTACTGCTTTTACGGCGTAGGCGAGTCGAAAGCAACGTCAGTTTTCGAAGTTAGATTCAAGCAAAGATTCTGGGATGAATCTGAGGTCTGAGCCTTATCCAATCCAAATGCAACATTATGTTACATGAGCCCAACATGCCTCAATGATTCTAAAAAACCGAGCTGCTTAACCTTCGGGGTGGCTGGGTAGTGGGTACTTAATGCTTGGCTTCTCCCACTGGGGCGATAGTACAAGTTAATAAAATTCCAAGTTTTGGACGTCACTCCATTAATCAATGTACGGAAGGAACAGTCCGAAAACTCGATCCGCCAAACAGGGAGTGCCTTTTGAGGAGGGCAGCATTAAGGTCGATTCCGACCGGCACGTGATTGTCCGGCAATAATAAAAACATTACGTTCACAATTTCAAATGGACATTTCATACTAGACCGTCACGTGACTGTGATTCAATGCTCCGACTCTGAAAAATCACTGTCTCAGTACTGCACTGTCACGCCACTGACAGATGTGAATCGACCTTTAAGCCAGGCCCCACACATGTACACAATTCATTCGACTCGAAATCAACTTCCTGCCAAAGCGTTCACACTTCACGTCGGCTCAAGATGACCGACGGTGTTCTCTCCCCTTCGATTTGTCAAACGTGTGGATCGCAGCTATGAAAATCCACCACTCACCTGAGAAGTTTATCTTGGTATTTGACTTCAGCCCCTATATCGATCGACAGGGACTTTAAAGCGGAAATTTTTTCCTTCAAATTTTCCGTCATCTCGTTGTTCTCCTCTTCGAGAGCCCCGTTGGGCACTGGCTGGTATCCATAATTTCCCGCTCGCCTCATTTTGTCTAGAAACGAGAAACGATAAAATGAGCGCATTTCAAAACGACCAACCGGTAAGTGGGACAGGCTATTATGGCAAGTTCGGGTTAGAACTATTTAGGAGCAGTAGCGCAATGAAACGCCAATTCGGCAAAGAAAAGTAGGTACTGTGCACAATCGGGCTGGCGTTTAAGCAATGGAATGGTTTTTGAGCAAATTAATCAACAACGCGTACGAATGACTGAAACTAGCAGTTTGTCATTCGTTATGATTATGACTTTTAAAACGTTAATAGGTAGAAACATAAGTATGCAACTCCTACGAAGGAAAATGCGCGAGACAGTCAATGCAATAATGATGATAACTTACCTCTGTTCATAACTCTGTGTCACTCTATTTTTTCGCACGAATTACCGTAGCATTTTCAAATTTAAGGACACATTTTACAAAGAGAAAAGCGAATGTGACTACTACCACGTCATTCTAAAGTTGAAGGAAGAAAAGAACCCAAACTGATAAGTGATAAGTGACAAAAACAAGGAACCTTTCGCCCGTAAGTCCACGCTCTCTGGTTGACGAAAAGTCAACTAATTTTAACCGTTGACGCCCTCAGGAAACCGTTGGCTGGATGAATCTATGAAACTCAGGTCGAAAAGTCAAGAAAATAAAATGTTATAATATTATAAGAGCATGCAAGTTCCTCATAAATAATTTCCATAAGTTTACTCAATGATTGTCAAATTGACCCATTGCCCAAAGCCCGAAAAGTACCTTGGAAAATCTTGTTAATTCGATATTTTATTTTTAAGCTTAACCAATAATGCCTAAAGGGACAAGTTTCTGGTTATGGATTATTTTAGTTTTGTGGGCTTTCCAATTACCTCCTCAAAACTAGAATCGGTCCAATCCGAAAAAAGACAAAGGGTAAACGTGCAAAATCCGTAAGTTTGCCCCAACAGAAAATGTTAATTACAAATTTATTTTAATAAGATGGAAAAACGTAGAATATGGTTTATTTATGAAGTATAAAGCGGCCCATACACGTACAATAATATTGCGCAATAATAGGGGTTGTACAATAAAATTGAACGTTTGTGGGTTGCATTGCGATGGGTTGCACAATATAATGAACAACCTATTTTTTTATCCCTAAACATCTGGAAACAAAATATTGTACAAATTTATTGCGCAATATTTATTGTACGTCTATGGACCCCTTAAAATGGAATTCTTTACAATCCGGTTTGTAAACTGTACGTCGTCGGAACCATAGCCCTCAAGCTATTAATAATAGGAAAATTAAGCTGGAGGAAGTAGAAAAAGGATAGAATCGGGCGAGGTACTTACTGACTCCCTAAAGTCCTCGATGCTTCCTCTTCGCCTCGGGTGGCCAACGCCGCGCCGTTTCTTTCTTCCTTTGTCAGAATCCCCGGTCTATCGACTCTAATTTAAGGGGGGGACGATCAATCCGTAAACGACTATTTTTTGAAAAAAAGGAAAATGACAAAATTTAAGATACAAACGTAAAACTGACAATGAGAACGAAACTCAGGAGGACTCACAAAGGCAGCCGACATATCGAATTAAGTTTTTTAGCGGGAGTCATACCTCACCCATCGAGAGTTCAAAAGGGAGGGATTTTTGGTGGAAGCTTGAGGGCCATCGATTGTATAAATTAAAGTTAGGGAATTCAAACGAACAACTTTTGTAACTAATTTAGAAAACAAATTTAAACCTGACTACGAGCATATATACATGAACTATAAAAAAATTACCATAAAATTAACGAGTAAGACTGAACAGAAAATATAGTGTCCTTATGTGCCTTAAAAAACGTACTTTTTCGTGCCTAACGAAGGGCAATTATTGCTTTTGGGGTTCAGTCCAAAAATATCAATTCAACTCAAAAAATTACAAATACCCCCCAACCCCCATCTTTTTCAGAACCGAAATTCTGAGTGAGAAATAGTGACCATACATGGCTAAAATTGAGTAATAGTGCTCCTCTACGGCTAAAATTGAGAAAAAGTTAATGGTTAAAATGGGAAAAACACACTGTAATTCGTGGTTTCGCGTACTTTTTTTTATTTTTATGCCCAATAATCGTTGATGACCCCAGGACCCCACCCGTAATATTTAATTTATTTTGTTTATTTTATTCAGATATTATGTGTATTTTCTATGTTTTCTCACTTATTTAATTAATTTTTTGTTTTTATCCACGTTTTTTGATTGAATTTTACAACATTCGCGAACTGCGATTACCCTAACTAGTCAGATGTGTTTGCCACCAGATGGTGCTGATCGCCGCTAACAAGTGAATACTGAGAGGGGAGCTGATAGTTGTTGACGAGGAGAGGGAAGATGGCGGCGAGATAAAAAAAAAAGACGCAGTTCAGGTCTTCAAAGTTCGTCGAGAAGTACAGGGGGCTTATTCTGTTCTGTAAGACGATAGCAATAGCAGTTTCGATTAACATGTCCTTTTCTAGGATTAACATATCACTATCGTATTCACTAACCTAGTGGTATTGGGAATTCAAGCTATCACTTGGAGCGCTGCCGTCTGATAATGAAAAGAGTACTCCTTGGTAGAATAGAATTCCTACTGATTTCAATGACAGTGCCGGGTGTTTTAATTAAATTCGTGGTTTTAAATGCTGATTGAGAGTTTGAAATGAATGAAATGAGAGGTTGAAATGAATGAATGAGTTTGAGTTCCCTGGTTGGAATACTGTATTGCGGGCCAACACATGTCAATTTTGCGAGTGGCCATTATGATGGAAAAATCCAAGCTTCCAAAAAGAAATGCCTCGGTGGGAATTGACTCTCTTGAAAAACACCGGCAACACCAACAAACCAGTAGGTACTTTCTGTTTTTTACTCAAATGTGTCGAATTTCCTTACCCAATGGACTTCAAAGGCGTCTTCGATAGCCAATGATGGAATGAGAAGTCTCCTTTATTCTGATAAAAGGGGTGTAAATATTGAACCTACTCATTATTGATCTGGTAATTTCTTCGTTTTGCGATTGTATTGTTACTCCGAAAATATGCGCTTAACGCTAACGGAATTCTTAAGATTTCTAGGTAAGTAAACTTATTCATGCTACCTAACAAGTACACGCTCGTTCTAAAGCTTGGTGCACTCGACGCATTTTTGAAGCATGAAGCAGCATTGCCTGCCTGTTTTAAAAAACCATCCGCTCACTACAGGGGATCATTTTTTCTTGCAAGTAATCATGCTTCGAACAATTCATCGTGAGCGCCGAGCTTCAAGACACTACGCTACGTTTTTCTTAACATTTTGCTGAGCAGTTCAGGGGTCTCTGCAACTGCACAGTCTTCGCAGCGGAGTCAAAACTGTGTAGTTTTCCAGTCCAGACGCAGCGATTTACCTGCAACGTGTTGAACTGTGCAGACAAAATATGAAAAAAGTAGCGTGTGGACCGGCCCTTTACACATGCCCGCGTGTTCCTTTAAAAGTTCTGTAGTGGTGTAAGGCCTGTTTTACACGAGTAAGTTTTGTGTTCAAAAATATGTTCAATCTGATCACAACCAGACGATTTGAGGCAGGGAACATCTGTAAATTTTTGTCAAAATGACTAGTTTGTTTAAAAAACTTACTCGTGTAAAAGGGGCCTGTTACGTGTGATACTAATTGCTGGGAAGTTGTGTTAGGCATCTTTTACACGAGTAAGTTTTTTCATAAAAATAACAATTTTTTAAAAATTGAACGATGGACACGACACGACTTTTGTGGCGTTGCTTCAGTTTGGCAAATTTCCAAGGCCGGAGTCGACCACATCACTTAAATCCAATAGTTCTGTTTAGATTTAGCCTTAAGCTGAGCTTACGAGCTTAAAATCCAATCAACATTGAGTATTGCAGGCCTGGGGCCTTATTCTGAACGGTCGGGAAAAAATGCCGCACGCGGGATCCAAGGACGCCGAATAAGAAATAACCCCGCCATAGCAACCGCTTTTTGCGGCATTTTCACACAACTTAGGAATACGGCCCCTAGAGTGACACCCAAAGACAGAACAACCCAGCTAGCAAGGAGATCCCAGGGGGCCTATTCTCTAACAACAAGCAATATTTTTTTCGCCAGCCATGTGTTTATTTCATTCATTTGTTTGAAGAAAATCAATGAAATAAACATATGACTTCGAAAAAGCTATTGCTTCGGAGTTAGAGAATAAGCCCCCAGGAATATGCTGTCCTACTCCGGAATATCCAGGAGATTTAAGTAATATTATAGGAATATCAGGAATATTATCATGCTGAGGAGAATATGCCCGGAATATTCTAAGTGTATTGTGCCAGGGAGATGTTGATAGGTATAATCCAGGAATATTCGCTTGTCATAAAAAATTCTTTAAACGACATTTGCCTTTTATCTGATTCTAAACTGTGTTTTTTTTTTTTTACGCTAAAGCAGATGATTACATCGTGGGATCACGGAAACATGGTAATACAAAATAAGATGGCAATAATGGGTCAATAATAACGTGCATGTTTGGAATGAATTGCGCTAAAAATGCGTGGGGGGGGGTAGAAATTCGAATTTGACGAAAGAGCTCGATACGGCCCAGCCGCGAAACAGAGAAAAAAAGAGATTTGTTAAATGAAATAAGTATACAGGGTGCGGCAGATAATGTGGACCACCCATTTTTCTCCGCTATTATTGATGATATTGGAATGGTGCTCGGAGTTATGTCCCCTTGATCTTAGGTGAGGATTTCATATCTGTAGCCCAAAAATTTTTATTGAGCCCCGGTAGGGCCCAAATTTGACCTAACTTTATGAAATATGAAATCCTCACCTAAGATCAAGGGGACATGGGTGGTCCACATTATCTGCCGCACCCCGTATAAGGTGAATGAGAGCAAGCCCTAGCCTTGCAGGAAAAGTACCAGCGCGTGGCGGGTTACGTTATTTAATAGTAATTGAAAATTCCCTTTTTCTCGAGACAAATAATTATACGTGTAAAATATGAAATTTCGGGTAAAATGAAGATTAGAGATAGAGAATGAGTAATTGGTTGACTTAAATTAAAAAAAAAAATCAAGCATCATCAGATCGCTTATTTGGAGGGCTTTCTGCCCTCAGCTCATTCTCCCTCTGTTGCAACTCAAGGCCAACCGTCAACGTGTTCAAGCAAGGCCTTTCCCTCCATTCGACGCAGTGATGACGAGGGGGTGTACTTGCCCTTTGTGGCCCCACGGCAATGCCCTTTAGGAAATACATCAACCTTTAATACCAAATGGAAACTTTACTTTAAATTATAATTAATAAGTCTCTCCTCACCATCAGTTTTGCTCTATTAAGCGACGATGCCTTCCCGAATGAAGGCCAGGCCACCAAGTCTCACCACTTTTCTCCAATATTACACCCCCAGCGTCTTGTTTTTTAACGCTTTCCTTTCATGGAAACACTTCCGCCGAGCATCTTTTCCAGAGGTTGTTATAGTTAAATATTTCGCTAAATATTTTAAATCATTTTTCCCCTGAGAGCTATGATTTTTTCTGATCGAACCCCATTGTAGATAGCTGATAACAATATCAATGGGACCAACCCCTAGGGGGGATCGAGCTGCTGACTCATCACTAATCTGCCGTACTCCCCATAGAGATAATATAACTACTAGAGGGGGCATTGGATGCGCAAACAAGTATAAAGTGGGGCGAGGATTGACGTCATCCGGATATCGTTACGGCTCCGTAGGTCTCTTCCCATTGGCTGTCTCAAAAGGCGGGATTTCAAAAAGTCCCCCTTCACACCATCCACGTCTCCACAGGTACTTCTTCAACCAGTAGCAAGGGATTTTCGGAGCCAACTCAAGCTCTTGGTGTCGTCAATCATGGACCGCTGCGCAATAGACAATACAAGCTCTAGTTATATTATCTCTATGGTACTCTCAATTTCTATGGCCGCCATTTTCCACTAGGAATATCTTTTTCGTGGCGATTTTTAAACACACCCATCTACCCACCCTGTTATATTTTGAAGTTCGATGGACATATCGTTGTCTAGTTTATCAGCCGTGTCGAGAACTTGAGACTTGAGACATTGAAAATATTTTGCGTGTCGTGTCGTTTACCGTTGCCTCATTTTTTTTATCAAACATGTCGCGAGGTGCAATGTTTATTGAGGCTTAGTCGATCGTGATTCTGAGAGGGATAGAACTTTTGTTCTTTTGAGGCGTCAATTGCGTGATGCCCTGGACCCCTTCACGCTGAGTTTCGAAAGAATTTTCGACTCAGTCGTGAGTGAGCTAGGGTCTTCGTCATCAGTGAATTGGCCCCATTTTACTCAAGAATCAGGAGCACTCGAAATAAGTCCCGTTTACCAAGTGAGTCTCTTTGATAATTAGCACGTCTTCAAACTTTATATTCTTGTAACTTAGCGAAGACGGTATCTTTCCAGCCAAAGTAGGTATTCATTATATCCATCTAACAAAGTAGGTAATGTTTTTTTCATGTTTCAGATATTGTGTGCATTGCAATTTTTTGCAAACGGTTCTTACCAAAGAGTCGTGGGGAATAATCTGTTGGCATCTATGAGCCAGGCTTCTGTGAGCCGCTGCATACGCAGATTTTTAATCATAATGCCGAGGAGGATGACTTCTAAATGGGTGTCTTTTCCTAAGAACGACATGGATGGGAAAAAGAAACAGCCAGAAGATGGTGATGTCTTTTGTCTAGTAGCCTACTACGTAGCAGATTATTCATTATAGTAGCTCTTGAAGTTCTTTACAAAAATTCTCTTCATAATTTCAACAGGTTCGAAGATCTTGGTTTTCCCCAGATAATTGGTGCGATTGACGGCACTCGCGTCGCCATCGTCACACCTTCTGGGAGGGAAGACATATACGTTAATAGGAAGTTTTACCATAGTCTAAACGTCCAAATCGTTAGTATTAAATATTTTTTAAACCATACAAGAAAGCCTACAAAATATTCTCCTCTTTTTCCTGTTCTATGCGATATCCGACGCGAATAGACGTATTTTGCATATCAATGCACGTTATCCGGGATCGTCGCACGACGCGTATATTTGGACAAATTCTTGTATTTTCCAAATAATGAAGGCTAACCATAATTATGGAGAGCGACATTTTTTAATTTGTAAGTATGACGGAAAACCGTTAAGATTTTTCCATCAACCAACAAATTAGGCAAAGCCGGCTAACTAAAAATTCTATTGTCCGTTGTCGCCTAGGAGACAGTGGCCATCCTTTACAGCCATGGTTGTTGGTACCATTCCCGAACCCTCAGCCAGGGACGCCTGAGGCATTTTTTAATTACGCTTTCGTCAGAGCGCGGAGCGTCGTCTAGAGATGTATTGGGCTGCTCAAAGGGAGGTTTAGGTACGTAACAGTTAAGGAATACTTGTAGTTTGAACAAGTTATGTAATTCGATAAATTCTTTAATTTCTTAGATGTTTGCTCAAGGACCGGCTATTGCACTAGGAGCCGCAAGTGAGCGGTCAAATTGTGTCAGCATGCGCAGTGCTACACAATATGGCCCTCCAATATAACGGCGGGGAAGAGGTCGAAATAGCTCTCGACGAATTTGATATGGATCCGCGTCCATTCGTAGGGTTTGGCGAGAGTGCTATTAGACAGCTAGGGAGACTTGCCCGAGAAGAATATGTCAGGCGACATTTCTCTGATGGGTATTTCATGGCCCTTGAAAATGACGTTAGTTTTTAAATTCGTTTAGTTTGAAGTGTATATAGTTTGAATTGTGTGTATATATTTGGAAAAAGCCAAAATGTTTTTGATGTGTATAGTTTGTACGTCGTGTATATACGTTTGTACGTTTAAACCCTTAACAACGTGTAGTGTGGTCCCCCCCCCCCACTACAAGTTTGCGTCTCCCCTCCCAACCATCACTATAGTTGCATCCTTATTCATGGGGCAAACTCGACAACAATTATCGAAGTAAATTCGATAAAAGTCGTAGGAGGCTCGATTTCAATTTCGAGGTCAATTTCTGGTGCCTAATTTACGTTATGGAGCAAAATTGTAGCTTCTAGAAACGAACAACTGTTTTTGATCTTTCGTTAGTTAGAGATTCAGGGCTGAGTAACCGTTCAGGGTGTCACATCATCAGATTACCCCCAAGCTTCTAAGCTCTTGCAACCCCACCTGTGGATCAGTTCTCCGTGGCCTCTTTGGAGGCATTCCTACTGAGTTTCCAGAGACGATGTTCGTATTTCGCGTGCAAGAAACACCTATAAGCAAGCATAAAAAAAGTATTCTTCTCAGTGTACCCCCCCCCCCCTAATTTCTAGACGTTCAAAACCTCTCACAATCACTCAAACGGTCACCCTATATGAGTTGGCGACCATTTCAGGTCAGATGACGAGGTCAGCCGTTGTCGATTTGTTGATTGAATGGCCACCTCCCACTAGGCTCCTAAAAACGGGAAGAATTCATTTTATGGATAGTTTGTACGCATGTTTCGTGAAATAATATCCATTTTTTGTCCGATTGAATACTTTGGGGCACACTTCCTGTTAGGTCTGAAAATGTCGTGTTGTGCGTATGAAACGGAATGTCCGGGGGGAAAAAATTGATGGGGGTGATCGCAATTTCGTAAGTTGTATCGCCTTATTTCTAATCGTCGATTTGTGTTTAAACAATTATAGATACGTAACATTAGTTCCTCTCACTAAATAGCCAAAACGGCTATAAGGACAAAATTCTTCGCCGTACACGTTTGTTGAGAATCAGTCTAATCCAATGGCTCTCTTATCTTGTCAAGCACTCGGACAAGTGTGAAGCTGACGTTTTGGTGATGTTTTAAGACCGGCCGGTTTCAGGAACGTATAATATGCAACCGGTATGTGAATCAGGCAAGCTTCTCGCGTTCACCGGAGCGTCTAGAGTCTTATGTTAGCTGCTCGGTTCCTATACGATTTTCTCTTAGAACCAGCCAAAGTAAAAGTGTCGGTAGGTGTTAATTTGTTTCATTTTTATTTTTATACGCGTGCAATATTTTATGGTCTCCTCAGGTATATTTATTCCATTTTTCTTCTTATGACGAATAAAATGGGCGTTCGGAGAAGACTAAAAAACTCCAGAAGAGAGGGAAAGATCTTTCTACCGTTAGAGCTCTCTCCGCACACCTACCTTTTTACTTGCCAGTCTAGTCTACCCTCAACCTCTGTTGTTGGAATACCACACGTCAGGTAAGGATCGAAATATTTCTGTAGTACGCACCTCATGTTTATTTCAAAGCAACCGTTCCTATTTGATTCGAAAAAAAAAACTCTCCGGAACTCTGGGAATTCGAAGAGGGGGGCGTGAAAAATAGTTTACCTACAATTTTGCCATCTGTGCCTCGCTTTTAAGGTATTGTTTATTCGTTGTGACAGGTATCCAGTACGGATTTAATTCGGTTATTTAGTGGGTGTTCGTGTTTGTTAGGGTGATGAAGCAAATGACGGCAGTAAGTTTTTTTCAATTTTTGTTTATGGATCTCCTCTCTTGATTCATTTTATGCTCATTTTCATCTTTATGAGGACGACCACTAATTTTGTTATTTTGAAGATGAATAATTTTTCAAATAAATCTTTTCCTCCATGCTGAGTCAAATAATCACTTGTTGATCTGCCGTCCTGAAAAATTTCGACTGAACGGCTCATTTTCGGATCTCTTTCACCTGGCGGGTCTGTTTGTGTTTTTGCATTGCTTCCCCCTCCTACACACTTCAAAAACAAAGTTCCAAAAAAGCGCGCGCGTGTGTGTGTGTGTGTGAAGAGAGAGAGAGAGCCAATTTTGCCATATTTTCTGCTTGGAGAGTTTTTCCTATAATCGTGCCACAAACACATACGTTCCACAACGAATCGTCTACCGTTAAGTATGCATTCTCATTGAGATTCTCCTGCTTCAATGTAATTGCAGGAAGGAAAAGGGTGGAAACACCTGTTAGACGTTCAAAAGTACGACCGTTGAACTTTTTTTTTTTTTTTTTTTATACAAAAACACGCGTACAAGAATTTCGTATCTAATTACTCATCTCCGTTGGATTTTATTTTCTTTCCCTGAATTAATTGATTAAACATTGCAATGAACACGATAGTGCAATGTAAACGAGGTAGCTATAGCTGGTGCTTTAGGGCGAAATGTAATCATTGAGAAAAGCACTGATGGTGGATCCTATTACACACTCTTAACTTATTATTTTAAAAACCCCAAGTTTACTGTTGCCTCTTCGTTTTTCTCAACGAGATAAACCGCAATGCTAAAAAGCGTTCATTGGCATTCCACCACTGAACCGTGAAATACCCCCCCCCCCGCGCCTTTCTTTGCCAACTTTCTTCGATCAACAAGTAATTCTCGTCTACTTTTTAAAAATCCCGTTGGTAACTTAAAAAAAAAAATGAATTGTATTAATTCCTCCGGTTCAACAGAGACTCAGGGCCGTATTCAGAGACGTTCCTTAACTTAAGGTCTTCTTAAAGTGCTTCAAAACAGGTGATACATTTTAATGGACCGTACGATCGTTGAACAACTTAAGTTAATGCTTCGGTAAGGAAGGTCTCCGAATACAGCCATTGTTGTTATTATTATTATTAATGAGCTCCTTTATTTTTAAGCATGCATGAACTAGGATTGTCATATAGTTTATGACTATAGGAGAGGAACATTACTACACTGTATTAGTCCTGGATTGTGTAAAAACAATTCCTTAGAAGGTACCCTTTAAATTCTTTTTTGAATGTTTTGATATCCACAATATCATAAAAGTTGCTAGGAATATTATTAATTATTAAAGATTTTTATTGCTGAAAAGTATAGACTGGTGTAGTGGTCCAATGCGAAGGGAGGACTAACGTTCCCCTTCTCCTGGTAAAATGATCGAGTTTGACTGCGTTACTTGAAAAATTATGGATTCCTCACGTACATGACGCGTTGAAAAATATAAATACCATTTATAGGTGCATAATCTTATTTTCGATAAACACAGTCCTGGTCACTGAAAATTATTTGTTATATTTATTTTCTTGAAACTAGCCACTAGAAAAATTCAAAACGTGTTCGTTTACCGATTTTATAGCTCCCCAAAATAAATTGGAACAAAAACAATGAAATGATCGCCGGGACGGTGCGGGGAAAGAACAAAAAGTAACGCCCGACGTGTCCTTAATTGGTTTGGTCACAGTTGAGAGCTTGGTGCAGTAAGTCAATGGGTCATAAAGCAGAAAAAAGTTAAAAGAGGAAGAGGAAAACGTCCGTTGTTACGAGGTAAACGTTATTAGGTATTTACTTCTGTCATATAAAAAAGGAAAACAAAAAAGCCGCGTGTATTGTTTGTCCAGTAAGAAAATTATATCGTGAACGCGGGTGACGTTTTTTCTATATCTCAAATTGCATGTCTATCTTTCGTTGTTGGTCACACTCGTCGACAGAAGCTCGAGTCCAGGCGATATTTCTATTTCCAATATCTCCCCCTGAATTGACTCAATATGATACCCTAGCCAATTTCTAGGGTAGGTACGGCCCTTTTAAACTCTAGCATAGCGTAATGGTGAGAGGGGTGTACCACTCTGGGCCACCGGTTCGGTTGGGGCACCCGAAATGCATAAATATGAAAAAATTAGGCCTTTTTTATGTGTTAAGAAGTGAAAAAATCGCTAACTCTCTTCTAAAATTGAGAAAATCGCTCATTCTTGGCTGAAATCGAGAAGAAGTGCTGATTTGCGGTTGAAATTTTGAAACAGCGCTAATATCCGCCTCAAATCAAGAAACAATTTTTTTTTCGTGGCTAAAATTGATATAAAGCGCTACAATTTGCGGTAATAAACATTCAGAAAAAGTGCTAATTCAGAGCTGAAATTGATGAAAAGCGCTAATTCGCGGATAAAACAGCGAAGCGAATTCGCGAGTAAAATAGGAAAAATGTTGATTTGTGGCTAAACTCGAGGTAAACCGTTATTTGTAATTCACAGCGGCTAAAACTGAGAAAAAGTGCTCATTCGCCGCTAGAATTGAGAAAAATATACATATAATTTAACGATACTTGAAAGGTATCCTTCCCGTTTATTTAGAGTCATAAGATGCCTCACAGAGAGTTCCGCCCCAGGCCCCCGACAGGTGAAGGTCCGCCCCTGCTTTCAAAACCTAATTTTTATATGCTTGGCACTCAGAGAACTCAATTTCGCGGGGCTTTCACATTCGAAAATACGATTTCTTAAAAGATTGACTCCTAAACAGCCAATTTTTTGCGGGGTATTGACTCATTCAAAAGTCCAAATTTACGGGGTTTAAAAAAGCAATGACACCCATTTGAGCCAATCATAAAAAGCAATTCCGCGGGTTTTCTCGGAGCTGGCTCATTCAAGACCAATTTTTTGGGGATCTGGCTACCCGAAAGATCAAAATTTGGCGGTTTCGGCTCATTAGAAACCCAATGTCACTCGTCGGGATCATTTGAAAAAGAGCGATTTTTTCAGGTTTCGTTGCACAAACAAAATTTCGCTTCTTTGATCCATTAGCAGTTTGTTGCAAACTGTGTGTTCGAGGATTTACTTAGCTCTCACCCCCCTCCCCACTCTGAGGGTGGTGCAGACACCCGTCAGCTCATGAACTTTCTCACACTCCTCTGTTTGAAGGAAGTCCGCCAGAAATAAGAGGAAGCGTGTACGTTCTTATTGCCGCTGTTTTGAAAGGTTGTTACTTATGGAGTGACGACAAACATGTTTCGGCCGTTCGCCTCGTCACTCTCGTTGTCTTTGCTTTGAACGCTCTATAATCGCACTAGAGCCGCGGTTGGCGGGAGAGCGGTCGCTAAAAGTTTCTGGGGTTAAGTTTAAAATTAAGAAAAAGAAAAGAAAACAAGTTGGGATAAAAATGGAGAGGAATGTTAGAGTTCCTTTTACAACTTGTGTGGGCCTTCTTTAATCTGACTTACCTCTTCTAAACAAAGATACTATAACTAATAGGTACTCACACCCTCTCCCCCGTCCCATCACTCTCGATTACAAGGCAGCCTCTCATTTTATCGAGCTAACTTCTGTTCAATTTCATGAGAGAGGGTCATCAAGGGACTTGAGTAGTAGACTTTAGGGAGAGAAGCGTGCTTAACGTTTTACTACTGCCTTCCCTCCCACCCCCCCAATCACCATCACAATACCCAAACCGTTTGGGGCAATTCATAACTGGTTCTAATCACGAGAAACGTGCCAGCATGAAGTTTACAAAGAAATCAATTTATCGACAGTACGCAATATGTACTACTTTTCTATTATTTTTTTTTTTCTTCTTCTCGTCTTGCTATACAACAGTCTTTCTTGGTCTGAGAAAAACGAGTTTTTCCAAAGATATAGTTATCCAACAGGCATTCACTGCCGAGAGTTCTTAATACTGAACCGAGACGTGGTTCAATCTCCATTTTATTTCTGCCGGAACGGTGCTTTTGACGTAACTGTTACACGTATATGTCCCACCAGTGTATTGCAGTTCATTGAGCGCACAGAGAAAAAATTGGTTGTATCACGAGCCAGCGAGAGAGTGAAGAGAGAGAGAGAAAAAAAGATGAAAATCATTCGCATTAAAAACACAATATCCAACCTTCCACGAAATTTGTATAATAGCGAAAGCGCTCTATTGGATTGACGGAGGAAAATTGTGCGCGGACGTTACAAGAGGCCAAGTCGAGGGTACCGTAAAACAAAAGCAGTGATCGTCCATTTACTTTTAGGCATTTTTTTTTAGCATAAGAAAAACGTCTGACCTTATTTCGATAGAAAATTCAGGGAAAAACGCTCGGGGTCCATTCGATCCACCTCCACCCCAAAAAAGACAGCCGGAAAATTAGTAATTCCTATGCTTTAGGAAAACAGATTTGAATAAAGAGAGGGTTTCCGTGCTTCAAATCCCTCAATTTAAACGTATGTCTGGTTGGAAAGGGAAGCGAGGAGTGGTTTTGTGGAATGACCGTTCAAGAGAGTACGAAGACACGACCTCTAGGATTCCTTACACTGTAACGAACATCGCGGTACGGCCTTGCAACCGTCAAGCCAGTCTCTCTCTCTCTCACGCGCACACACTTTTCTCATTTTTATGCTTCGTCTTCATCCCGCACAACATATATACCACAAAACATGACAACTTTTTGTGTTAGCGTTATGCTCTTTTTTTTTTTTTTTCAACACGCCTTCAAAGAGGTATCTGTAAAGTGTCTTTGTATAGAGGAGTGTGTGTATGTATTTTTCGATGAATCGTGAAGATGACCGCAAGTACCTACTTGTTTGGCACAAGACACGAACATTTTGTGAATTATTGGGCAGAGCTGAGGTTTTCCAGAAAAAGACTGCGTCGGTAAATGTGCCGAGTGGATAAAATAAGATTTTTCCCCTCGGAAACATTCACAGAACACATTCCAGACTATATCCGAAAGGTCAGGTAAGGGCCGGCAACGGCCTATAGGTCCTGGCCACATCTTCAGCCGAGTCTATATCCGACGTTGTTGTTCTATATCTGACCATGCCTCCGCCATAAAACATGGGAAAATTGGGGGAAAAAAATAAGGGTCATGGTTCTTCTTATATCTTTACTGTATAATTTATAGTTTCGAGGCCAAAAATCAAGATTTCGTCATTAAGTTATCATGGTTTGTAGAGTAATCGTGGCTCGAAGAGGCCGAAAAGTCATTATTCCTGTTTTTTTTTTTGACGGAGGCAAACCCGCGAAATTGGTTTCATTCAGAGCCAAGTCCGCGAGAATGTTTTTGTCAAGAGCTAAACCTGCGAAGTTTATTTTTTTAAGTGTCACGGACCCGCGATTTTTTTTTGTCCAACGCCCAAAGCCCTGACATTGGCGGTTTCTACGAGTAAATTACGCGAAATTGGTTTTTATGTAGAGCGAAACTTCTTGTTTCGAACGCTCCAACACCGCAAAATTTGGGTTTTCCACGACTGAACCCCGCGAATTTTGTTTTTTTGAAGTGTCAAACCCGTGAAATTGTTTTTCAATATAGCTAAATTTGTTTTTTGAAAGATTTGATTTTGTGATTGGAGTTTTTTGTGTTTAAAACTGCTTTGTGGTTCGAGCTTTTCTGGGTTCAAGGCCTTCATTTTCCAATCGTTTTCTGTTTATAAGTTTCTGAGCAGGCGCGTAGCCAGGATTTCTGGGGGGGGGGGGTCCGACGTAGGTCCGTTGCGGTGGGGGGGGGGTATTTCCACTCTTTGCCTACTCTTTTCAGTTTTTAACTACATATTGTTATTATTATTATCATTACTATTATCATTATTGTGCGATATCATTCCAATGCGTGAGCGGAGAAATTGAAAATTTGAAGTCTCCTTCAGAACATGGGAAATAAATCTGAAATTTCGGGGGGGGGGGGATCCGGACCCGGTGGACCCCCCCCCCCCCCGGCTACGCACCTGTTTCTGAGGCCAGAGCTTTTTTGTGGTTAGAACTTTTTGGAGTTTAAAGCTCAAGCACGAGCGCCCTCTTTAGTATCAGTGTGACTCACGGCCAGGGGCCGTTTTTAGGGGGTAGGCAGGGTAGGCGACCGCTTAGGCGCTGGCTTGGAATAAAAATAATTAAAAAAAAAAATCGTTCAGGAGTTACACTCGGATTAATTTTTACAATTTTGAGGCACTTCTGTTGAAACGATTAAAAATCGTGTTCTAAAATGCCCAAGCCCAAAAAATAATGATTTTTAATGGAGAGAAAATCCGGGAAATTTGGGTTTTACAGAGCTCAAAATCCGAATAATTTGGTTTTTGAAGAATTCAGCCCCACGAAATTGGATTTTTCAACCATGAAAATCCGCGAAATTGGCTTTGAAGGCGCCTTATCCACAAAAAGGGGTGTTGAAAGATCCGAACATGTGAAAGTGAAATTGGCTTATTGGAGCCAAACACCCGAAATGTCCATTTTAAATAGCCAAATCCAAGAAATTTGGACCAAACCGTGGGTTTTAGAAGAAGAGAAATCTGCCCAATTGACGCTTTAAAGGGGCAATCCTGGAAATTCGATTTTTAAAGATCCCGCGAAATTGCTTTTACGAATGCGGGAATCCTCGCGAAATTGTCTTTTGAAGAAGACATAATTACGAAATTGGCATGTCGGTTAAGCCAAACCCTCGAAATTTATATTTGAAAGAGCCGGGCCCACGGAACTTGTTTATTCAATTGAGACGGACCCCCCCCCCCTCAATTGCTATGCTATTTTAAAGAGTCAAGTCCAATAAATTCGGATCTTGAAGGATCTCTCTGTACGAAACTTGAACGTGTTTCAACTTCGGCCCCAGGAACGTCGTGTCTCAATATGGAGGCCACTCTTATTACTGTGCTGGCAGTCTGCCTCTGCAGTTCGACAATTTTCCACTTTCGATTAAATTGATTGTGTCCAGGCCAATTTTGTGAACATTCCCCGTCCAAGTCCTTCGTTTCAGCCGCTTATTTGGGGCACTTTTGACAGCTACAGAGCCGAACAGACAGGTAATTGCCAATGGGCCGGACTAGCAAAATATCTTTTCCATAAAAGTGCAAAATAGGTACTGTTCGGTTTAATCTGCTATTAATCGCAAAAAAAAAA
This sequence comes from Corythucha ciliata, assembly GCA_038030265.1. Lineage (NCBI taxonomy): Eukaryota > Metazoa > Arthropoda > Insecta > Hemiptera > Tingidae > Corythucha > Corythucha ciliata. The sequence goes on along the minus strand of CM075943.1, from coordinate 8,178,696 downwards.
AAAAAAATCCCGCAGTTTCATGGCTGAATCGCCATTTTTGAACATCATTAATTTTATTGACAAATAGTCTCTTTTGGGGGGCTTTTTGGATCTTTTTGTACGTTGTAACTGTTTAGGGGCTGTAGAATTTTCATAATGAAGACAAAGAAATGAAAAATCTTCTCCCGCTTGTTTTATTTGAACTAGCGTGAGCACCGAGGCACGACTCTATTTTTAGGGCGCATAGAGTCAATTTTTGCAATTTTTCGGGGGCGAAGTAAAGCCGGGAGTGGTCAGTTTTGGTCATTCTTGGCGCGCGTTTGCCATTTTCATGGCGGGAGTCATCTGTATAGGCATTTTTAGGGTGCGAATCGTCAGTTTTTAGCTATTTTTAAGAGTGCGTGGAGCCAATTTAGCTGTTTTTCGGACGCCAAGTATCCAGAAAGCCAAGGCCACTTTTAGTGCGCGAATGGTCGATTTAGCCATTTTTAGTGCGCGAATCATGTACTTTTCAGGTATTTTCATGGCTCCCTAATCGTACGTCAAGTCAGTTTGGCTGCTATTAGAGCGACAATCGCCAGTTTTGCTATTTTTAGGTCCTAATCTTAGTAAGTTTAGTCATTTTTAAGGCGCAAAAATCTTCATTTAGTGAGCTTATCTGTTTTTTGTGGAAATACCAAGTTTAGCTATTTGAAGGATGCGAGTGGCTATCAAGCCAGTATTTTGTAGAGCAAAGCATGCAATTTCTGCAACCCCTGCCTTTTAAAGCAAAACCTGAATCCGCGTCTCCACCGGCTGTTAGGGGGCCCCGCGAGGGCTAGAAACGGCCCTGCTCACGTGATCATTCTAAGTCAATTGTCCCGCTCAAGTTTCCCCAACTTTCGTGCCCCTCCCCACCCCTCCTCAACCGAGGTGTTCTTTAATGAGTAGAACTCCCATTGGATTGAACGGAAATGTTGTTTTGGGAGTCGAACTGTGCCACACTTTTTTTTTATTTTCTCACGAAGTCACTAACTTGTTTGAAACCTTCAATGCAAACCGCATCATTATAAATGTACTTCGGTTTATTCACAAAAATGATTTACCCCCCACCCCCTTAGGCCCAGGGGCTCCTCTTAGGTCTCACTTTATCATGACGAGAAATCTGTTTGCATTAATTTATTTCTAGGCTGGTAAATTAAGTGAAAACTGAGTGTAAGAACACGCCATAGAGGAAGTAAGACGGGGGAAGAATAAAGCGGGCCGCCGACGTGCCTGTTTTATCAGTTGTGCTGTTTTCATCTGAGGAATAGAGAAATTGGGAATAGGGAAATCAAATTTTGAGGAACAAACCAACGAGATTGAAATAAACAGCTGCACGGAAGACATTTTTTACTGCGATGAACGCGTCATGAAGTCTATGTTATTATTTTCGCCTTATGGAACGCATAAATCTGTTGTGCATAGCATAAGGGGCACCTCAGATTTCCTCAGCCTTGTTTCGAGTTTGTTTTTTTTTTAAGTTGAGTTGACGTGCCTGGGAATTATCCCCGTAACTTAAGGATCGTTTAAGTAAACCACGCCTGTTGCTCTATTAGAAAAGATCAGAAAAAGCTCGACAAATCAAATCAAATGAAAAACAAGTTGGGCATGGGACAAAGTTTTTTTCTCCCACCGTGTCGCGTTCGGCATGCCCCTACAGTTATGAATCACGGGGATATCTGGTTTTGTGCGCTAATCAAGGCAAAACTTTAATGAGCTTCTTGTTATCTGCCTATGAAACTGTTTCGGCATCTGTTCAAAAATAAAATGAAATGAATTGAATTACTGGAAAAAACTTCATGATTTCTTCAGATTCAGTGAAGACGCGAAAGTCTCGAGCTCAGGTGCTTGACTTGGGTTAAGTAAACCTTTGAACGACCCTGGAAGATTGCTAGCTATTTAGGACAACTCGAGGAATGCTTATACCTTGCGTGCTGCCATGATTATGTAAAGTCATTTTCCCCTTCTTTCTTTCTAGTCAGTTTGGTTTTATGCTGCCGCATGGATAATCTCTTGGTTACTTCTTTCCCCTCTCTGAACTTAACAACTATGACGCGTCACGTAAACAAACTTGAATCCTCAAAATGTTCATTGAATATTTGGTGAAAATGAAGGACGAACAAAAAAAAAATCGGACAACTTTTTAAAAGCAAGGCAGGACGGCTAATCGTCGCGTTCAAAAAGTATAAAAAAAATAACCCGAGCATTGACCATCGGTGAAGGGGGGGGGACAGGGCAATCCACTACCCACTATGGTACCTACGAGGATGCCATACCAACATGCCCCTCACCGTGAAACTTGCTTCAAGCATGCCTTCCAAGTTAACTTCGCCGGCACCTTTCCCTTCTTCCTCTTCTCACCTGAAGACGACTCGACAAGAATTTTTACCTTTATCCTCCTTAATTCGGTTCACGCGGAAGGCCTTCGTGCGCATTATATTCTTTTTAGGTGTGGAGCCCTATTCTGTGTCTCATGGTGGTGGTGGTGGTGTGTGTGTCTGCGGGGGGGGGGGGTAAAAAACGCTATATCAACTCCCTCGCAAACTAACACACGGGAGAAGACTCAATTCAGCTGCACAGTTATCCCCCTCCTTTCTCAGCGTTTCGAGCTACCTTAATTTTGACCGAACGCCTGACTCTCCGACGCACGATTTCTCATTAGCCTTTTTGGTAGAGAAAAAGAGCTGTATACTTTCAAGTCAAGTACCCCGGCTTAAGTGTGCATGATCTGGGGCATATTACAGCGTCATATGCCCTCCCCTCCCAACCCCCCCAATGAAGGATTGAACGTTACTTCCTTTCCCTGTCTTGAACCAATTTTTAAAAGTATAAACACGTTTGATTTTCTTGAATGATATTTACGAAAAAATATTGTTAATCTCTTCAGTATTAAGCTATTGGCCAACGCGGCGTGATTCTTCCAGGGATAACCGGTCTTGGTGGAGTCAAGGACGACTTTTCGTTCCGCCTGTGCTAGTGTTAGTAAAAGAGGCATTGAGACATTGAGAGTAGCTAGCGTGCCTCGAAGCCATCGCCAGGTTGGGAAGCTTAAAGGTATTTTGGCGCCAAATCTCTTTTTTTGTGAAGTGGGTGGGCCCTGTTAAGCCGTCAAGAACTGAAAAAAAAAATTGAGGAAAGATGAATGGTCCCCGGAATTATTGCAAGTTGTGAGCAGGGGGGGGGGGCGAACCATGAATGTGGTTTCACAAAACCCGGTCTTGTACTTGAGCCGGTTCGCACAATCATTTTCCATTGTTATTTAAAAGAAAGAGAAAGAGCATCAAAACAAAACATTCCCCTCAAAGATGGCCCTCCTACGTCGGCGAAACACATATTATGAGTCGTCTTTTTCCAAAATAGGCAAAACACAAAAGTCTCGAAAATACTACATGTTTCCCCTGGAGTTACACCGATGTAAACAAAATCCTCATAATTCAAATAAACAAGAACGACTGTAGCATGAGTGGAGCAAAGAGACTTACCCATCTCGTGTGAACGCAAGGTCCCATCAGTGAAACAATTAATCTCACGCGGTCGTACACCCCGAAAATAATCATTTTACTCTTTCTTGAAAATAATATTGAGCTCCTTCTAGAAGCATCAAATAGTGCGGCTAAAAAGGCAACCGCCTTGATTTCTCAACTGCTTCAAGGGATTTGTCAAATCGTAATCATCAATGAGGCAGCGAATAGATAAAATAACTTTGTATGCTAATGATCAAATGAATTCGCGATGGAAAATTTGAACCACACACTTTACCACGCCAGCTTACACTTTGCCAGTGGCGGACCAACATCTATGCCAGGGCCCAGGGCGGACATTTCAATGAGGGCCCTTGGTAATCTCTAAATAAATTAGGAATATCATTTTTACGTTGCGTTAAATTATGATTTTTCCAAGTTTTAGCTACAAACTTGGCTCTAGGAAGAAGTGCGAATAGGCGTTTTCTAAATTTTAACTGTGAATTAGCGTTTTCCTCCATTTCAGCAGTGAAGTGAAAATGAGCCATTTTTCTCAACTTTAGCCACAAATTGGCACTTGTTCTCAATTTAGCCAATATACTCGCAAAAAATGCGTTTTTCTCCATTTAAGCCGTAAATTAGCGATTTTTTTTTTAACTTGTATTTTAGTCCCGTAGTTGGCTCGAGAAACCACGAGCTGAGTGATCGATCGCGGTTTTTCCCCAATTATTGCTCATAATTTAGAGTTTTTCCTCAATTTTTAGCCGCGAATTATTTCGCTATTTTAGACGCAAATTACAGCGTTCCCTCAATTTCACCCGGGTATTAGCAGATTTCCTCTTTGTATTCGGCGTTTATCCATTTCAACTGTTAAGTGCGAAGAAGGAATTTTTGTCAATCAGCGCCTTTTCTAGCCGCGAATTAGCTTTTTTTTTTTTTTCACTTATATCCCATGCGTATTTGAGTGATCGATCGCTGCTCTTTCTCATATAATAGCCGCTTATGGATTTTTCGGAATTATGACCGTGAATGAAGTGATTTTGTTCGCTTTTTTTCTGCGAATTAGTGCGTTTGTGCTATTTCAGCCGTGAAGTGCTTTTTCTCAATTTTTCTTGCGCGTACTTGCTACTTGCTCAAAGATTAGCACATATGCGCCCTGTTAATGAGGCCCTACAGAAATTTGCGTAATTTCTCTGTTTTAGCCGCGGCGTTGCCTTCAGATACCTCGAATTGATGTATTTTTTAAAAATAAATTTTAGCGGCTAATAAGCGCTTGTTCTCAATATAAGCCACGAATGAACGCTATAAAACCTAAAATTCACTATTTTCCCATCTTTAAGCTTTTTGGGAGCCCCCTCTAGACGGTGGCCAGGGGTCGGTCCACTATTGACCACAAACGCATTGTCATTTTTCCAATTCTAGCCACGACTTAGAGATTTTTCCCAGTTTTAGCCGCGTATTAGAGCCTTTTCTCCATTTTCACCCGCGAATTACAGCTTTTTCTTTATTTTAGCCGCGAATTATCAGTTCTTTTCGTCTTTAGCCATGAATTGGAGTTTTTTTCTCAATTGAAGCCACTTTGCAATTCTTCTCAGTTTTATCCGCGAATTGATGTTTTTTCCAAATTTTAGACGCGAATTTGCAATTTTTTAAAAATGTTAGTAGTTTTAGTCGCGAATTAGCGTTTGTTCTCAATTTTATCAACAAGGCAGTTGTTGTTGATTTTATTCTAACGGAAACTCACGTATTTACCTATGTAGCTTTATGATTGTGCTCGCTAATACATCCATTATGTATCTTTCGTATATTAGACGGATGTATCGCATCCCCGTTCAATAGGGACTCGTTATTCCCTTGAGTCAACAGGTGAAGGCTACCGTTTTTTTTGCTGGGAACAGGTGGAATTCAACACGTGGCTTTCCCATGAATTTGAAGGCCAATACTCGCCCCCGCCCCTTCCTTGTTGACGTTTTGTTATGATTATTTCTGCTATCCGGCTATTAAAAAAAAAAAAAAAATTGACTTCGGAAATTTACCGTTTAAGCCGGTTTCTAATGATTCTACAGGCTCGGGCTTGCATCGAAAATGACTGTTCTTTGTGCTCATACACTGGTGAAGCATATCGCGTGTCTTGGCTAAATTAATAGAGTAGGTACCTAGATTAGCTTTTTTGTCTTAACACTACGCGCTCTTAGGCCTTGGCTAAATAATTATGGCGACTGCAAATCGGCTTCCCTGTCATCAACCCCCGTTCAGCTGAGCAATTACAAATTACGTAAATATTTTAACTGGTCAATTTCCAAGGTTTGCTCAATTACTCTTGGCATTTCACAGTTGATTTCTCTGAATCAAGAAGTTTCACATCATTGGGTTTTCTTTCTACAGGGGAAAATGTCTCTTTTGTCGTTTTTTGGACGACTAATCGGATAATGAACTACCAAGCCCTCTGCAATGGTCTTCAGTAGTGTATAATAAATGTGTCTACTCTTTATAGGGCTACAGAATAATTTTAACGTGTCTTAATTTCTGGATTTAATTCTGAGACTTTTTAGAAAAATTAAGTATTAATTACAGGTATTCTAAACTAGCTTTAAACGGTTAATAAACTGTTAAAACTGCCTCCCCTCAACTCTGTTTCATCTCGTGTGATCTTATTCACCTGAAAGTTCTCATCTCTTTATCGAAAGCCCTGGTGGAAAAATGCCCTGTTTTCCGGTTTCTATTATCGTCTACACGGTTCAGCGAACGTTTGGCTCTATTGTTTGGTTGCAGATAGCACCCTCGCAGGTTCAAAAAGGGCGGCGCTCCTCCTTCCTAACCGTAATTTTCTTCCGTCTGTGTACCTCTATTTGCGATCCTTGACGAAGAGAGAGCCCCGTAGGTCACCCCTTTGTGCTGGCCACTCACAGGATGAAGAGGACGAGATATTGAGGGAAGAATGTCTTTTTTTTTTCTTCTCACCAAAAGACACGGGCCCTGAAATGGTCCTTAGCTTCGAGGAACTGACTCGATAAACAATGTAAGCGGAAAAGGTATTATTTATTTCCTCCGATTTTTAGTTTTTTAAAATAATTACCTGTTTTTTTGTTTTTTTTTTAACGTTCAGAAAGCCCCATCGAACATTATAAACGCAGACGATCGTCGCTGAGTGGGAAGGAAGTCAGGATGGACGACAGGAGGACCGCCGCGCTTGGAGCATGTTAAAACACACGATATCAGGCAGCGGCGGCTTGGGCAGACAGCAGCAACAACACGTCATTTCAGGCGATCCCCGTGGAAATACTTCTTCCCTCTTTCACAATGACCACCATCCACCACCGACCATTCCGAGAACGCTACCAGGCCCTTACAACAATAGGCCGCTTCCTCCGTCCATGAACCATTCGTTTCCTGGAACGGTTCATCACAATAGGTAAGGAGCTCTCAATTTAGATCTTATCCTTAAAAGGCGTTGAGAGGGGGGGGGGGTCTTTCAATAATGGTCGTGTGGGTCGGGCCACTTTAATTACTTTCTCGTGAGAGAAACAATTGTTACGAAAAATTGCATTACCTCTACTGGTATAACTTTGGGGGACCCAATTCCAGTGTTACCGCATTCTTAGGGCAAATCTGATTATCCATTTCTTCTCCAGGCTTGAAATGATTAAACACTCCCGAAATTCATCTCAGTTTCTCAGTTTAGTTTGGTTTAGTTCAAGTTTTTATAGTTGAACGAATTTTTGAAGCGTCATACAGATGACTTGGTTGAATAAAATTCGGATCGAGGAGTTTGGGTGGTACAAACGACTAACAAGTGAAGAAAACGGCAAAAAGGCGAAGGGCAAAAATTGAAGTTTTCACATTGGACGACCAGTTCTTCCCGATTGCACAGATTAAGTTGTTCCCCCCCCCCTCTTTTTTTACTTTTCCATTTGGAACGGTTTCTTGAACCTAAGACGTAAAAATGAAACTGAACAACCAGCAAAGACATGAAAGTTGTGAGTCGAAGCAAATTATCCTTCCCGTTTCAACTATTCAAAGAGTTAAGAGCCTATACTCGACTACTACATTCACCTTACATATTTTTTCTTCTTCAATTTTTTGTTATCGAATCAGTTTCGAGGCTACCGATTTTTTTAAACATTTCGATTTGTCTTGATTTAACGCCACCCTTCTGCAGTGGCCGCTAAAATTATAAATATATTTTTAGGATTAATACATTCTTCGAAGGAAAACGCCTTCTTTTGAAGAACCTCTATTAGTGGGACGCTTTGAAGGCAATTCAGCCTATGGGACGTTCTTTCAAGGTTCTTTCACGAAGTCGTCCCATTTTATGTTTTTGAAATGTGTGATTTTGCTTGTTGGACTGAATGATTTTGATTCTTTTTTTTTCGGTTATCGCTCTCGATTATTTGTGACGAATGGGCGTGGGTTACTTCCTTTGAAGTTTTAAAGCTGAGGGTTGATGGCGGGGGGTTGTTCGATTTTAATGTTAATGATTGGTAAAAATCAGTTTTGCAGATCTCTTTTTCCCTTGCATTTTTGACTTCGGTGAGTGGACGTTTTAATGACGGTGTTTCACTCGTTTTATTTTTCTCCCTCCATCATCTTCTTCTTTTCATTTTTCGTTTCCTCGTTTCAAAGCTAAACGATATTTTTTTTCCGTTACTTTTCGGCGAAATGCGTAGCTCTTTCAACTATAAATGGTCGATTCCATAAACCTGAACAAGCATTATAGTGATACGAGAAAAAATCTCTTCTGTACTAGGATGAAAAGAAAATGACACACATTCGTTAGTCATTCTGCCCACTAGGTGATGGACCAAAACAATTGTGTGTGCTCAAGGTTTCTATGACTAATTGGTAATTGCCTACTAATTTTTTCGATTTAAGCGGGAGCACCCTTAAGAGAGTCGTTTTGGAGAACTGCACAACGCGACTATTACGACGTAATTTCAATTGAACGATTTGTGTTGGTGTATTGTTTTTCCTTGAAGGAGAACCTTTGTAATTTCAGACTGACTTACTCAGGCAGAAAATTAGGGTCCACGCCTTCTTCTCAGGAATTAATTAAAACTGTAGGTTTTTACCATTTGTTTATTGTATGCATTTCGGGCAAAAAACTGTTGCGCCTATTCATCAGCACACCTTATACCTTTGACTATGACAGCTTAAACATGTCGTTGTTTAAGCAGGTGGCAAGGTTAAGGAATGTTGCTGAAGAGGTGATACAGATTGTTGCCCGAAATGCGTATAATACAAAACTGCTTAAACCTATGCTTGTAATTAGATTCTCAGAAGTAGACGAATATGACGCTGATGGTGAGACATCCGGAAAAGCAATGGAGGCGAATACATTGAAAATTAGGGTGACTCAATTTTTCACCAGACTGTCCCCCTCCCATCATATAAACCTATTCAAAAAATACTGACCGCCTCTCCTCCAGCCATATAGCTACGAGCAAAGATGTGAGGGCATTTTTTCCCGAACGTTCCCAGGGCCGGATTAAGGCTTTGTGCGGGGCCCTGATGGGTAGATGTTTCATGTGGGGCCTCCGTCCACACTAATAACCCCCTCCCCCCATCGACGCTTCGTATGCTAGAAACCTCAGCTCTCGTTCTTTGAGCTCCTATTGCTTACAGTTACCGAAATGAACAACACAAAAACACGATGAGCGACACAATGTTTTTTCAATTTAGCCGCGAATTATCATTTACCCCCACAATTTTAGCCACAAATTAGTGCTTTCTCTCAATTTCAGTCACACGTTAACTTGGCTCCAGAAACCACCGATTAACATTTTGTCAATTCCTACGGCTAAAGCTAGCCTTTTCCCAATTTTAACCGCGAGTTAGCGTTTTTTCTTCTTTTCATCGGCGAATTATTTATAAGTTAGCACTCTCTCTATCTTCCACTGTGTTAATCTTCAATTAATAAAAATTTGTGTTTGCTTGGTTTTTGGCAGGTCTTTCAATAACGGCAATCCCTACTCCAACACCTCCACGCTAAGTAACTCGAAGCATTCGAATGGTGGCACTTCAATAAGCATCAGTCCTCTCGGTGGCTTGTCTAACGGAGGCCTTCATCTGTCACGGCTACCACCTCCACCGACGTCCACAAACTACGCCGAGGCTTTGACTCCACGTCTTGGTGTCACAACCGGCCCCTATGTGAACCAGTTGAACGCGTCAACTCTAAGCACTTCGAAACACTCACTCGGAGGCGGCAGCAGTAGCGTTAGTCCGCTCGGTCCACCGCGTATAGCCAATGGAGGCTTCAACCTATCATCCACCGGAGGTGGAGGCGGTCGTCCGCCGAGTCGTCGCGGCCCACCGCCGGCAAATTCAATCGTCGTGTCACCGTCGTCGTCGTCCTATATCGACGGTCGTCCACCGACGACAACACCCGTCTCTGTTGTCGCGGGCGGCAGTGGACGACACGATAGTAACGGTGTTCGTGAAATGCTCACCTCGCTCGGTCTCCTGTGCCTCGTCTCACTTCTCCTCGCCCTACTGTCCCTTGTATTCATGTTGAAGATCTCACCGGTGACTGCGGCCGACGTGAAAGACTTCCTTCGCTCGGATCAAGTGACAGTTATTTCGCCGGACGAATATGTTTTAGTGTACGAAGTGACTCTTGCGTTGTGCGCGCTCTCGTTATCGCTCAATCTCTGCTGCCTACTTGTCTGTGCCGTCCAGTTCCTTTTCGCAGTGAAACTTGTTAGAGACTCTCCTGATGGCGAACGGTAAGATTTAATTGAATTCCGTTTATTGCACTTTAAAATTAACGACTATTTTCAACCAGTTGCGAGTTGATGAGAAGGAAACAGATTAAAAACTCCCATAAGCTCGTGATATATTACATCATAATCACATATATGGAAAATTAATCCCCTAGAAATAATTGACTCTCTTTTTTTTTGATGTTTTTACGACTCCAGTTACGTTCGTCCTTGCCAAGGTTCGGTTTTTACAGGCCAGCATCAATAACAAATTGCAGTCAATTGTTCCGTTCAAAGAGCGACAATTCGCTGGAGACATTGTGCGTCTAATCATGACTCATACAAATTTAAAAATTAAGTTTCCTATACTCGGTAGCTGTATGTTCTCTGTTCAAAGGAAGGGGAGGGGGTAAGGGGGTCGATCAATTACAGTGGTTAAATCAGTTTTTTCAGCAATTTTATTGGCTGATAAATGAATTTTGAGACAAAATTTATGGTTCGCTGGATGTTGGATGAGTTTAAATGGGGGAAAATTACTTTTTCCTATATTTTTTTAATCTTCCGTTTTCTGGATAGCAAGGAGGGGGGGGGGAGGTCCGTGAACAAGGAGATGATAAATATCTAAATTTTAGCCACAAGCTTGTCCGTAAGAACCGCGAAGAAAGCGTTCTCTCAATTTTAGCCAGGAATTAGCGATTTATCGCAGTTTCAGCCACGTACAATGAGCGTTTTTTCTCAATTTTAGTAGCAAATCAGGACGTTTTTCTCCATTTTTTTCCACGAATTAGAGCTTTTATAATTTTAGCCGCGAATTAGAAGCTTGCGATCTATTTTAGTTGCGAATCAGCGAATTTTTTTCATGTTGATCCGAGAAAGGGCTTTTTTCTCCATTTTAGCTGTGATTTATTTAATATTTTCAGCCGTAAAGTTTACTCAAGTTTATCCTCGAGGAATCAGCGGCTTTTCTAAAATTAATCGCGAATGGGCATTTTTTAATTTTTAATTTTAGCGCCTTTGATTTGAGCGCTTTTTGTCAGCGATTTATTTTAATTTTAGACAAGAATTAGCGGTTTTCTCAGTTTCATCAGGTTTTTCCGAATAGATCCGTGAATTGGCTTTTTTCTCTCAATTTTAGCCTTGAATAATTTCCTACTTACTGCCACAAAGTAGGCTTTTCTTCAGTTTTAACCGCGAATGAGCGCTGTTCCTCAATTTTCTTAGTGAGTCGAGCTCATTTAGCGATTTTTTTCTCATTTGCAGCATGCAGAGTAAAGCTTTTTCTCAATTTTAGTCACGAAGTTGCCCTGTGAAACCGCGAATTGGCGTTTAGTAGGCTGTGCCTGCGCTGAGCGATTCATACCTTTTCTAAACTTCACAGCCGAGAATTAAGGCTTTTTTCGCGTTTTTCTCATTTTTTGACGCCAATTTGTGCTTTTTCACTATTTTAGTCACGAATATGAGCGCTATTTTCAAACTTTTTGCCACCTACTTGCCCCGAGATTAGAACATTATTGTGTACTTTCTCAATTTCAGCCTCCTATATTAAGGGCCTAAAGAAACTCGTGTCCGCGCATTTACTCTTTGTTCTAGCATCGAAGTTCGCTTACGATACCCTATCGCCTGTCTTTCTGATTGCATTTTGATGATTTTGGGTCTATTTTAGTGGCAACTGAGCGCTTATTCTCAGTTATTAGTATTAGCCGCGACTCAACGCTTTAAAACCAAAAATCTTAGTACAGTAAAAATTTTAGTCACAAAGTTGCCTCGAAAAACAACGAATTGGTTTGGCTGAGGGATTCATCACTGATATTTTCTCAATTTTATAGCCGCAAATTAGTGATTTGTCTCAATTTGACTCGTGAGTTGTCAATTTTTTTGCCAATTCGTGCCATGAATTAGCGCTTTTTCTTAATTTTAGCCACAAATTTGCCTTCAGAAGCCAATCAATTGGTGTCATCAACATTTTGTGCGTGAATTTCTCAATTTTAGCAGTTAGTTTGAGTTTTTCTACACTTTATTCGCTAATCAGCGTTTTTCTTAATTTCTCTGTTTTATTAGCCGTTGATTAGCACTTTCTTTCAATTTTACTCGCGAATTGACGTTTTCACCAATTTTAGCCGCTAATTAGTGATTTGTCTCAATTTCTCCCGTAAATTACATATTTTTTTAAAATTTGTGCCATGAATTAACACTTTCGACCGCGAAACGGCGTTTTTTTCAATGAGGAAGTAACATAAAAAATAAAAATCGCTGGAAACATTTTTTTTCGAAAGAAAATGACTAAACATGACCAGGAACAGAATATTAGTGCGTAAATGATTGATTTCGATCAGGCGCGTAGCCAGGATTTCTTGGGGGGGGGGGGGTCCGATGTAGGTCTGGTGCGGCGGGGGAGTATTTCCACTCTATGCCTACTCTTTTCAGTTTTTAACTACATATTATTATTATTATCATTACTATTATCATTATTGTGCGATATTATTCCAATGCGTGAACGGAGAAATTGAAAATAAAAAGTCTCCTTTAGAACATGGGAAATAAATCTGCAATTTCGGGGGGGGGGGGGTCCGGATCCGGTGGACCCCCCCCCCTGGATACGCGCCTGATTTCGATTCATAGCGGAATAATAAAACTTGCCCTTCAACTCGTGACGTAGTTAAGGGGCTGTGACCCCTCCCAACCCTCCGCATAATGGCTGTTATCATGTCTTGCCCCTTCTTGTCCCTCCCATTTCTCTCAAGTCCTATTGTTTGATTTGTAGGAAGCTATTGCGATGGTTATGCGAATGCTGTTATTACGTCATCAGTCTATTTAGCCTATTTCAAATGGGTCCCGCAACCCAATAGTTTCAAAAATTAATAAAAAAATATAGGGCCTGATTTTATTTGAACGGATCGTGTTTTCATGAGTTTCGGTAACCAAGCTATCACGACGGTATGATGTTGGAAAATGTGTTACTTCCTCATTATAACCTAGAATTTAGGGATTTTCTTGAATACTTTATCCGTGAATTTGCGATTTTTCTTAATTTATCCGCTAATTATTAAGTGATATTTCTCAATTGTAGCTACGAAATTGTGTTTTTCTCCATATTACCTCTCCGCCGGATTGTTGGCGGATGGTAATGCGGTGTGGTGCGACGACCCGCCCCCCCCCCGGCCTGTTCTGCTACACCTCATTGAAACCGTTTTGGTGCCAGTGGGTAGCATATCCATTTTTCTTATTAAAGGTCTGATTTCTGTTACTAATTTCACAATTTTTAGGTATTGGTGAGATCTGGATTAGTAAGTTTATAAGCGGAGGGGGGGATATAGAGCATAATAGTATTCGACGTTACTGTGTTAATCTTCTTTTTTTTATATGTAGAGAAGTAAAAGAAAAATGAGAAAATCGCCCCGTTTGGTACCTAAAAAACGTGGAAGTCAAAAAGGGAAAGCTTTTGCTTCTTTCGAACGATAATTTTCACCGTACAATGTACTATGCTTTTGTGTACCAACAAAATGTGGAAAATGAGTTCTTTATACAAAATATAGCGTAGAATGACGTGAACTTTTTACCGGGCCGAACGAAAAAATAAACGGAAACATTGATTTTCTATTACAACAAAGCCGCATAAGGATATAATCACACCTTACATAACCGGCTTCATGCCACTAATTCTATAAGTACGTTCCTCTAAGGATTCCCTTCCATTTCTGGTTTCACAAACGTTGCTTTTATTAATTCGCAAAAAAAAAACCAAAAAAACAAACTAGCTGGGCGGAAACGAATAAAAGTTTTCGAATGTTAATTTCTCGGCCTATTTCGTCATTATTCCTAGAAGCGAGGGCTTTCGTTTTATTTATACGATAGGAATTTTGCGGGATGGGCTTGGTACCTTTCGGGGGAGGCCAAAACCACGTTCCGGAAGTTCTGACTGCTTTTTACCCACTATGCTAACAAATTCCATTATTTTGAAAATAATATTTTGTTTATTTTTCAGAACGAACGAGTACCTGAAAAAATCTGCTTTCACAAGGGTGTGTGCAGTTGGAGGATTTTTTGTCTCCATTCCAGTATTCTTAACAGGTAATTTGGTTTACGATTTAACGTTTCTATTTCTCAAAACTGACCTTTTTTTTATTTATTTATAGGCATTATTCTTTATACGTTTATACAATTTCACTCCACACCGGCTGTAATAACGAGTGCTTTAATTGGGCTGGGAATTATATTTTGTGGCTGCGCTATGGTTCATAATGTTTTCGTTTGGCAGAAAGTGAGTGATTTGTTTTCATTATTTGCCTTATTACCTATTCCTACATGATTTAATGGTTTTAAAAAAAACTTTATTGCCACCAAGACTGCAGGCATTTTATGACATTTGTCTTAATGAGTTCTGTGTTATGTATTGAGCGTTTCACCTTCTTGGTTTTTTGAAAAGTTATTTTCCGCCTGATATCACGGGTTTTATCGGTTTGCCCAAGCAGGAAAAAACGAACGCCGTCCGAACGCTCGCTCAACAGCAGCGACTCGCTCTTCACGAGCAGTCACTCGTCGACCAGTCCTCCAGGTCACTCAGCCACCAGACATTCATCCGCCACAGCAGTATGAACAACGGCAGTGTCAGCCCTGGACCCATGCACATCCCCCAGACATCTTTGGACAATAGCGCGACTCCAACACCGCCGGAAATTTGCACGCTTGTGTGAATGTAAGTGTCCTTCTTTGTAACAAATATCCTTCGACTATAGTTTCTACTTTTTCCAAACCACCTGACCCTTCCTAACCCCTACCTCAATTAATTACCCCCGAAGAGTTCAAACTGAAGGTTTTAGTCGTTTCATTGTCTCTATAATTTGCGAGTGTCTTTCGGGGATGAAAATATTTATTATTACATTTTTTATGAGAAATTATTCTGTCTATTTTGAAACTGGAATCCGAGTAAGGTACTTACTGTATCGTATTGTTGAATTTTTAAACTAAATTTTACTCGATATATTTTTATATAAACAGATTCATTTATTTATGCGTGTGTAAATAAAAATAGTGCGTAATATGTAGAAAACTAAAAGCTATAGGACTACTGGGAGAGCCGAATCCGGACGTTTTACCATAACACCGTTAAAGAAGCCCGGAATATACGCCTGTAATGTAAGAATCGTACAGGGGTCAATTTTTACGATGTTTGGCCATTTTTACAACGTGTTTCGATTCGACCCGGAAGGCCTGTCGCGGCTTCTCCCTGTACTTCAGGGCTGCCCCCCCCCTCCGTGCGGCCCACATGCATGAACACCCAGCCCCATTCGCCAAATGACGGTTCGTACCACAAAATAGGCAAATCCGACTCGCTTGGCCCTAAAAATAGGAAAACTGATGATTCGTGCCTTGAAAATGACTGCATATTGACGATTTGTGCCCTAAAAATAGCCTATATTTGGGTAAAAGTTGGCATAATACGAGTCAAATTCACCCGAGAAATGGTTAAACTGAAGATTTTAGCCATGAAAGTGACCAACTCGATGGAAATATGTGACTGGCTTTTTATTTTATTTTTAAAACTTTTTCAATTTCGACTCTCGTTCAAACGTTCCAAGTTTTAGCCCCTAAGTTGCCTTTAGATGCCACGGATTGGAGTATTTTCAATTACAGCCGAAACATTTTTTTTCTTCAATCTTTGCCGCGAATTAATTGGCGATTTATTTTCAGTTTTGTCCACGTATTAGGATTGTCCCAATTTTAGCCGCTAATTAGCACTTTTGGTCCATTTTGTTAATGAATCAAGCGATTTTTCTCAATTTTAGCAATTATTTAACTAACGATTTGCTCAATTTTTGCCATGGATTAGCGTTTTGTCCCCATTTTAACTGATAGTTAGCAATTCTTCTAAATTTCAGTTGTGAATTAGCGTTTATCACAAATTTAGCTGTGAATTAGCGGCTATTCTCTTTTTTTATCCGTGAATGGGCGATTTTTTTTTTTCAATTTTTGTAGTGAATTTGCCATTTTTCTCAATTTCAGCCCTGAATTAGCGTTTTGAGTTGTCCTTTTGTTTCCTTGTTTCGTGGTGTTTTTCACTCAATGCAATACACTCGTAGAGTGTAAAGTTTTCCTTCCGTCCTCTCTGAATTGAAACATAGGAAGGGGCTCTTCTCATTTTTATAGCCTCAAATTAGAGTTTTTTCTTGCCTTTTCTTAGCCTTTGTTTTTGCCTTATTGCACTTGCAAAAACCAAGGCACGTTTTTTTCTCCATTTTAGCCACGAACCTTCGTCCGTGAACATAGAACTTAAAAGTCTTAATTTTTCCATTTTTTAAAGCTTTTCGGGGCCCCCTCGCAGGTCACCCCTTCACGGGGAGAAATGAGAAAAAGTGCTAAATGACTGCTAAAAAATTAAGAAAAATACTTGACTACGTCGCGGCTGAGGTTTCCTTAAAAGCTTCCGTGGACATAATCCATCCGGTCACTTTATCCATTCGACGATTTTCAGTGCATGTGACGATGCGACTTCGAGAATTGAATGTCGCCGGTGCTCAGCAAATTGTGTAGCTGATTACGTCATATTCGGCCCACGAAATCGCTACTCTGAGAAGGCGCACTTATAATGTTTTGTTCTTGGGACCAATACGTGCGGCAAAATGTTTGGAAAAAGCGATACGTTTGTGATTAAAAGTAAACAAAAGCGATAATTGTCCGTTTATCGATGCAACTTTCTGTCCCAAATTGATAAAAAATAACTGATTCGTGTTGTACCTATAGAAACCATTTTACGGATGATATTAAGAAAAAAAAACGCAAATACGTGGCTAAAAGTAAAAAAAAAAAAAAATGCGGCTAATATTATAAAAAAGGCCTTATTCACTAACTTTTTTCAACGTTGCTTTTTTCAGGAATCATACGTTTCCCTTCAGTTTTCTTAAATTCATGAATGAGATTTCAATGTTTCTACCAAAGCAAGGTTTCTATTTCGTTAGAGAATAAGGCCCCAGGCCTAAAATTGAGAGCAATGGCTCTAATTTGTGGAATAAA
Source organism: Corythucha ciliata (assembly GCA_038030265.1). NCBI lineage: Eukaryota > Metazoa > Arthropoda > Insecta > Hemiptera > Tingidae > Corythucha > Corythucha ciliata. The sequence goes on along the minus strand of CM075943.1, from coordinate 8,161,526 downwards.
ACGTTAAATTACGGGTAAATTTAGCCCGGAACAAAAATCCCAAATCTCGACAAAATCTTGAGACATGTACATAATTATTTTGCGGGATAAAACTCCAATTCACGGGTAAAATTGAGGAAAAGCTTTATATTTCACTGAGAAAAAGTGCTAATTCACGGCTAAAATTGCAAAAAAAAATCGCTAACTCGCGGATAAAATCGTGAAAAAGTGCTAATTCAAAGCTCAAATTTAGAAAAACACTGATTCACGCCTGAAATTGAAGAAATTAAAAGCCAATTCACGAAGCGAAGTTTGCGACTAAAATGGAGAAGAGAAAAGACGCTAATTCTCGGCTAGAATTGAAAAACTTGAAAAGTCGATAATTTGAGGGGTAAAACGCGACATTGCAGCTAAAATTGAGAAAAAACCGGTAATTCGCTGATAATAGATGAAACAGCACTAATTCACAGGAAAAAAACGCACTTTGCGGCTCACAGGACAAAGCGGCACTTTGCGGCTCACAGGACAAAGCGGCACTTTGCGGCTCACAGGACAAAGCGGCACTTTGCGGCTTTTGAGGATAAAATACTGAAAAAAAAAAAAAAATCTTAATTCAAGGATAAAATTAGGAAAAGGCTCTGATTCACGGGATAAAAAACACTATACTTCGCGTCTAATACTGAGAAAAGACACTAATTCGCATATGAAATTGAGAAAAATCGCTGATGAAAAGCTAAACTGGAGAAAAATTAGTAATCCACCTATGAAATTGAGAAAAACAGCCAATTTACGGGTAAAGTATGGCAAAAGCGCTTTCAATTCGCGGCTTCTTAAGCCAATTTTGCGCCTGAAATAGAGTAAAAGCGCAAAATAGCGGCTTAAAAAAAGACAAAAATCGCTAATCGGGAATACATATGCAAAAATTCACTGCTTAAACGGTCAAAAACACTGGCTGGCGGCTGAAATTGAAAACATGCCAATTCATCGGCTTCTGGTGCCAATTTCGCGACGGTGAAATGGAGAAAAATTTTAGAGAAGTCGCCATCCAATTTGCTAATTCATGGATGAAATTGAGAAAAAGTTCTAAAATCGTGGCTAAAATATTGGAAAACGCTTACCTTAAAGGCTTGCTTAAATTGAGAAAAATCGCTTCTTCGCGGATAAGGTGCAGAAAATGCGCTAATTCGTGGTTTAAATAAAGAAAGTACCATAACTCATCGCTCCTCCTTTGATAGACGACATTGTTGAAAATCAGTTGAAAATTTCGGTGGGAGGGGGGGGGGAGATACCTTTGCCCACCCAGTAGGAACATTGGATGGGCGATGGCCCACCTCGCCCCCCTCTTAAGCCACCTTACCAAACACCCACTACCACAGCACACAGTTTCTATGACAAATTAGCTCGCAATCTTGGAACATTGAAGGCCTTAGACACATTTGGCGCCCCCGGGCGAATTTTGCACCAGCGCCCCCCCCCCCACCAGCATGAAGTTACCGTTCAGAATAAGCCATGATTTGGCGTTTTCTCTATGGTAACCGCGAATTAGCTAACAGCTATTTTTTTTTAACACTTCAGGGCCATTCATCTTCTCAATTTCATCGGTGAATTAGCTATATATTTGTCCCCATTTTGGCCGCGAGTTAGCTATTTTTCTCAATTATTGCCTTACATTAGCGCTTTATCCTAATACTGCGCTCAATTAGCCGGAATACAGACAACCGCACGCGAAGTCACCGAACGCGAGCAATTTACGACTTTTCAGCTCGATACAATAGCAGAGCTGAGCCACACCAGAAACAATAGCAGAAGCATCAGCTTCTGCAGCATGGAGGAACATGATCTGCTGAGGTAAAAGAGGAGAGACAGCGCTGGTTGGATGGTATACGGTGGACAAATGAATTCTTCACGTATATTCCACATGCATTTGTGTCGTGGGTGTGGTGTGGTGGGGGGAGTACAATAATAAAAAACTAGACCAAAAAGCCAATGTCCTCGTCTACGATTGCCATTCTATCAATGTTTAACGAGCGATAGTTGGATGTATGTATTGGCTACTTTGATCATAATTATTACCACTAATAACACGTACACGCTATTCGAGGGGAAGGAGATTATCATAACGCATGGAATGTCGATGGCAAGTGTCTGAAAGCTGAACGCAGGGCTGAAATACGAGGAGTTTGAATGGCTGGTAACTGTATGGTTAATTTTTGCACCTTCCAGCGTCAAGACCAAGAAATCTAAAAAGCTAGCTGTGGTCTCATTTTTTTGGTAAATTTTACCAGCTTTTTTTTTTTGAAGATGAGTGTTTTTTCTCTAGAAAGCTTCCTGTTGGAGTTATGAGTCAAAAACTGGAACAACTCCCCAAATTTAATGGTTTTTAGCCATTTTCAAAGTGAAGCCATATCCGGATTTAGCCAATAACTGGGTTTTCGGATTCAGCAACCCCAAAAACATAGAGTATCATCTTAGAGACTCATCCGGCAATTTTTTCCTGTCTCGACCACCAAATGAACGGACTATAAAAAGATGCCCCCACATTAGAAAAAAAAAGTTCCTAAAACTGTCAATGAAGGGGGGGGGAGCGACAATAGAATGCTTCGTGGGGGGGGGGGGCGCTGGCTCTGGCTACACCACTGGTCATGGCCCCCTCCTCAAAGCCGACTTTCTGGATCGGCGCCTGGGAGGTGTCAGTAATAAATGGGAGGGCATTTACTCGAATCTGCTGCTGGGGAGCTCAAAAACAGCTAAATCAAAACTAACGAAATATTTACAATTTGAACAAATAATTAAAATAGGTCAAATAAATAGTAAAAATAAAATAAAAGTGCGCCTATCAAAGTTAAATTACGAGTGTGGCCTCAGAAATGTTCCAATCGTCCAAGAAAGAGAAAAATAGGTCTCTTTTTGAATATCATTTCATTCTCTTCCTTGAATTTTTCCCGGAAAAACGCACGGATCGGTCCGTTTCCTTCAGGCTTTGGTTTGACACGTGACGTCACACCGAAAACTTGTGGCGTGACAAGCAGCCGAAAGAGGGCACCACGAGCGTGAGCTCTTGGAGTGTTAGCCGTCCCCGATCGCCGTCGGTCCGTCAGAGACATAAAAATTGTGTGTGTGGTTTGCTGTGAACGATGGTGATATAGCAGTACGTAAAAGTTGTATTTTTTCCTTATGTGTCATGTGAGGCTCAACAAGGAGAGTGTGCTCTCAGGATTCTGTGATGTAGAGTGATAGTTTTTAAAAAGTTAATTTAAAGTGAATTCGATACATTCCTGTGGCTTTTTCGGAACTCGCCAGTTTCTCAAAGTTGACACACAGCCCTCTCCTCCCCCGAGTATCCCTGGGAACAGACAATGCTTCGGTTTCTGAGCCGGAAGAAAGGTAGAAACGGTCAAAAATCCCCCGCTCAAATTAAAAAGGACCATCAACGAATTTTCGGTAATAAACAATGCGTTCAGTGTAAGGTTCTGTTGTTGGACGGCACGGATCTATCCATTGACTTATCGGTAAGTGCCCCGAACACTTTTCCTGTACTCTCAATTCACTGATTCGTTATTCGTGTTTGAAACTAGAAAAAAGCTGTTGGTAGTGACTTGTACGAACAAGTTTTTTATTCGCTTGATTTGATCGAAAAAGATTACTTCGGTCTTCAGTTTACTGACGCCAACAATGTTCAAGTAAACTTATTTTTATCCATCTCTCTAGTCCCCAGCATTTGAATAAATTGTTTCCTTTTGAAACAGCATTGGCTTGATCCCACTAAGGCCGTCAAGAAACAAGTTAAAAGTGAGTTATCGCCTTCTCCATTGATAGGCCTTGATTATGTTTCTGTCTTTTTTTTCTATATTCACCCATAGTTGGTCCTCCGTACACATTACGACTTCGGGTGAAATTTTACTCGTCTGAACCAAACAGTTTAAGAGAGGAACTCACGAGGTACCAGTTTTTCCTTCAGCTCAAATCAGACCTTCTGGAGGGCAAATTAGAATGTCCTGATAACATCGCGATAGAATTATCCGCCTTGGCGCTCCAATGTAAGTCTAAAAAAAGTCAGTTCTACGCGTCTCATTTCAAATTTTCTCATTCTCGACTTCTTCGTTCTAATAGCCGAACTCGGTGACTATGACGAAACATACCACACGCCAGCGTTCATTTCGGAATTCCGCTTTGTGCCCAATCAAACGGAAGAGATGGAAATTCAAATTTTGGAGGAGTTTCAAAAGTGCAGGTAAGTCCTCGCTCGTCACAAAATAATAATTAGGTCGACTTGCCTTGCCCACGATTACGCAGGAGAAAATTGATTCCCCCCGCCACATTGTCTTCTAATAATAAAAAAAGTGGAAGTAATAGTAGGAATAGGATAGGGTGGTTGCGATAAGATAAAATGTTTAACACAAGGCCTCTTTGAGTGCGAAATTGTTTATCTTGTGTACATTCCTTCGTGTGGGCGGACCAGCGACGCTTCAGCCGAGTGTTTCTAATCGGAGAGACTTTGAATGTGTTATCGTCAGGTCGTTGGTGGCCATATAAACTGAATGAACAATGAGGAAATGCAGGAGAAGCAAATGCTTGTTTTCTCTGGTTAGGGGAGAGTTTGGTCAAGGTCAGAAATGCTGGAAGCTAGCAAGGACTTGCTCTCTGATTCGGAGAACGCTTCTGCAAAACTACTGTAGTCCCCAGCTTGTTGGGTTTACGAAGTACACATCCGTTTGGCTTACGGAAGAAAATTTTCTTCTTCTTACGGGTTGTACCATGTGGAGCCTTAAACTCCTCCAGGCTGCTCAAACCTTCCCAAGAATCTCCAAGACCCGGACTCTCACCATCCAGGAGAATTTTAAAGCGGACTAGCTAATGTCAGAAAACTTGTTTCCACACAGTACCGGCCTTGGACATTTGGCGCCCCCCCCCCCCAGGGGGCCTACAAAGTCACCGTTCAGAATGAGCCGGCGTTTTCTCCATTTTTAACGCGAATTAGAGTTTTTTCTACTCTTTAGCGCTTCTTCTCAATTTCATCGGTGAATTAGCTATTTGTCTCCATTTTAGCGGCGAATAAGAGATTTTTTCTCAATTTTTGCCGTAAATTATAGCGCTTTTCTCTTAATTAACCACGAAGTTGCCTCCGGAACCGCGGCTAGACATTTTATCAATTTTCTGTCAATGAGCACATTTTCTCAAATTAACCCCCAAATATCAATTTTTCTTTATTTTAGCCGCAGATTACAGTTTTTCCTCAAGTTAGCCGCTAATTATAGATTTGTCTACATTTCAGACATGAGTCAGAGTTGTTTCCCGATTTTCGCCGTAAATTGCCTGACGTTTTTTCTGAATTTGGCCGTGGATTATCACTTTTTTTCACTTTCTAGCCCGAAGTTGTACTATCAGAAGTCGCGAATTGACGTTTTCTCAATAAAAACCGGGAATTAGCGTGTTCTTCTCACTTCAGCGCTACTCCTCAATTTTATTGGACTAGCGATTTTTCTCCATTTTAGCCGCACGAATATCGTCAGCTTCCTGGGCACTTTCACGGCTCGTATCGGCAGCCAATATTAAGGCGTGAATAGCCAGTTTTTAGGCTACGTTTAGGATACAAATCGTCAGTTTGAGCATTTTCAAGGCGTAAATCATCGGTTATCCAATCTTTTTTTCTCTGTGAGGCAGATATGGCTATTTTATGGCTTGATTCGTCATTTTTGAAATTTTCAAGGAACGAATGAGCAGTTTGGTCATTTCTAAACCGCGAATGGTCCGTTTTGCCGTTTTCATGGTGCGAATCGTCAGTTTAACAATTTTAACGTAGATTTTTTGAGTTAAATTTGCCAATTTTAAGGCGTGCTTAGCCAGTTAGACTGTTCTCAGGTCATGATTCATCTGTTTTTGGGCAGTTTCGAAGCGCGAATTGTCAGCTTAGCCATTTTTAGGGTGAATTGACTGTTGGCGTTTTTCTTATTTCAGCCGCTAAGTTGCCTCAAGAATCCACGAATTGATGTTTATTCAATTTAAGCTGTGAATTTGGGCTTTTTCTCAATTTTTACAACCGCAAATCGTAGCGCTTTTTCTCAATTTCACGAATTAACATCCTAAATCTCCATTTTTTCATCTTTAAGCTTTTGGGAGACCCGGGGGTGGTCTGACCTTGCCTTACGCAACGCAACTGGGCTGGGGGGGGAAGCTAGAGGGCAACCGAATGGATGTTGAATAGCGAATAGGCCATGATATTTTCCTACATAGTCCTTGAAGAAATCTCACACTTATTTTGTATTTTTCCAGAGGGTTGAGTCCTGCTCAAGCCGAAACCAACTATTTAAATAAGGTTAAATGGCTTGAAATGTACGGTGTTGACAATCATACTGTTCTGGTACGCCATTTTATTTCTCATGCCTACAATACAATGTTGACTCTAACGTTTTAATTTCTGATAGGGGAAAGACGGTTGTGAATATTCCCTTGGTCTTACTCCCACCGGAATTTTGGTTTTCGAAGGAAGCCAAAAAATTGGCCTGTTTTTCTGGTGAGCTTTTTGGGATATATTGTTTTTTTGCGTAAACGTTTTATGGTACACCTTTTTTGTTTTGCAGGCCAAAAATTGGGAAACTTGACTTCAAAAAGAAAAAATTGACCCTGGTTGTGGTTGAGGATGATGATATGGGACGGGAACAAGAGCACACGTTTGTTTTCAGGTATCGGCTGTACAATATCTGACAATGATGTTGTACAATTTTTGTGTGTATATCCATCTTTTTGAATTCGTGTAGGTTACATAACGAAAAAGCCTGCAAACATCTGTGGAAATGTGCCGTCGAACATCACGCTTTTTTCCGATTGCGAGCCCCCGTCAAAGGACCGTCGGCAAGGCAAAACTTTTTCAGAATGGGCTCTCGATTCAGATACAGGTGTGTTGGGAATGTGTCCTATAGGCGGCGTGTATACCAGAGCGATACGATGTCGTTGACGCGACGTGAACGCGTCTTAAGACGGATGGAAACAACTGAAACTGACAAAAACAACTGGATATGACACAGTTACAGTTGTTTCTATACGTCCCAAACGCTTTCACGTCGTGTGGATGATATCTTGTCGCTCCGGTATTAAAGGAAAAAGTTATTTCAATCTGTACATTTTAACTGTCTTCAACAGCGGGAAGACGGAATTTCAAACGACGCAGCTCAACCGTGCTCGACGGAGTGTTCAATTTGAACGGAAACCGAGTCAAAGATACGCTCGAAGACAGTCTCACGTTATGCGAGAAAAACACAGGTACCCAAAGAAAGTCCTACGTACCGTTTTCGAAAAAAATACGCGAACGTCGCAATCCTTGTTGCAGAACTGACAATAACCGGACAACGACTACTGTGGAATGTGAGGCTTCTTCAGTTAGTCCCGCGAGTAGCATTGTCTCTCACTCAGGTATGTAACCCTCCCCCCTCCCCACTCACCCATGACAATATGCTGTTGACGACGTGTTGTAAAATCGGTCTTTAACAGAACCTGTAGCAGAAGAGAGGTTAGACGTTCTTTTGAAGAGTCTTGCCAAGGATACCACGTCTAACGCCATGGATGACAAAAACGATTCGAGTTCTATCATTAGCAGTAAGACAGATACGGGTGAGTTTTAGTTTACCTATCAGCTACGAAGTACCTATTGTAGTCTTTTTATAAGGTATCTTTCGTATTATTTGCATGCAACCCTTGAAATTACTTCCAGCATGGATTTCTCGGTCTACTGATTACTATTTACTGTTTGGGATCGAATGGATTTCATGGTTTCCGTTAAGATGTTTATAATGTTCTATGAGTGCATTCCAAAATTTTGGGAATGTTCTGTCAGATTTATTCTGGTTACATTTTTATTTTCCGTCCAATTGGCACGGACGGTGGGATCTATCTGTGACAGTCAGTATGGGGCATGGGGCCACAATGCAATGTTTAAATTGCAAATTTGAACTCTTTTTCGTGACTGAATAATCAGTTTTAATTGATAAATCAGTCGCTGAAAAATCATTTTCAGTGACTAAGTCTTCTCGGGGCTTTCTGGATGTGTAAACATAGGCAGATCCCACTGTACATTCCGCTGATGCGGAATGCGGATATATAATTACAGAAATCGGCTTCTTCAAGCAACTGAAGTTGCGGGGGGTGGGTGTTCAAAAGTTTTTTGTTGACGGTACTTGAAGGTACTTTGGATAAAGTATCAAATGGCACCAGTTTTATACTTTGTGCCTCCCGTAAATGGCATGTTATGACCCTCTTCGTGCAGTGGGCGGGGCCTAAACTTCAAGCTATTGTAGAAGCGGGGGGTGGGAGTTCGAAATATTTTTGTCGGCGGTAGGTACTTGAAGGTACTTTGGATGAAGTATCGATTGGCACCAGTTTGATTCGTTTTACCTCCAGTAGATGGCGTATATGACCCTCTTCGCGCAGTGCGCGGGGCCTAAACTTCGTCGAGCATTTGCCCGAGGAACTCATAAATCGTGTCCGGCTCAAATTCGACAAATAACTTCGAAAATTGACTCCAAAATCGCCCAAGAGTCAACTGGACGAAAACGTCGAAAATTAAAAAAATCGGACGGAACCGCGCGTTTCAACGGGTTTCTCGATACGGGGAATATGAAATTCGAGACGAATTTTCGATCAGACGAGCCGCTTAAGGGGCTCTCTCACTGTGATCTGTGATACGCCCGTTTTTTGCCGCTGTGGGTCGTTTTCGGGGGCCGCACACGGTGACTACGCGTGCGAGAAAACCTGCCGGCAACGCGAAACGCCCATTTTTGGTCCCTATATGATATGAGACGCTGTCCTTTAGTGTGCGTTTGTCCGGGAAGGAACGTACAATTGATACATATCAATTATATTGTGCATTGTCTGAGGGACCGTCAATCACTGAAATAATTAGCAACATTTGTAATTGGACGCAACCGCGTATGATACTGGGATTTTCTGGAAATGGGGAGAAAACAGTTGAAAGACTATCTATTTTCAACTGTTTTATGAGGTTGGGTGACCCATGCGTGGGCTCAATTTGCGGTGGGCCTAAGGGGGGAGTTGTGCACGTGTTTCCCCGACCCCCTCCGATCATACCTCGCCTACTCGGTGTTGAGTAAATTATCGCCATATTTCTGCTGGTTTCATTTAAACCTTCAGGAAATTCCGCACGCGCGTACGATCTTATTTTTTCATATTTCACGCCTGAAATAACTGTAAAACCCACATAAACTCTTACCTTGAAAAGTCACGCTCTTTAGCTATGTCTCCACTTGTCCCTTTTCGCGTGTGTCACCGCCGCTGGTGTGCTGAACGTGAGGAATGCGCTATTGCATGCCTCAAAAAGCTGGAAGGATATCAGAAATTGCGCGCATAGCTTAGACGCATGCGTTGTTGAAAGTTGAAAAGGCGTGTTGAGTTGAAAGAGGAAGACGAAAGCGCACAAGTGGAGACATAGCTTTTCGACGACTTATTTAGGAAAGCAAGATCGTACGCGCGTGCCGAATTTCCTGGAGGTTTAAATGAGACCTTGAAATCCAGGATTGGTGCTGAAATACGGCGATAATTTGCGTAATGCTGAGTAGGCGAGGTATGATAGGATGGTCGAGGAAACACATGTACTACTCCCCGGCAGCTACAGGCTGTCTACGCTATTCGAAGCCCCATTTTTTTTTTTTTTTCAGGAACTCATAATACGATCATTTAAGTTGCGAACTTCGCACCACAAACTGGCAATCCAGTGCAGAAAAACGTTCAATTTAGCCTCAAAAACGTAGAAGTCTGGGCCCGGAAGTCCGCTACAAAAATCACTATTTTTCGACAAAAACCCCACCGGAACGTCAAATTTTTCCAAGAAACCCACAATTCGCATCAACACTAACTTTTCTAGCATAAAACTAGAATTTAGCCCTTGGAACCAGGTATAATTATGTGCCCCCAGGCTATTTAATCAAGCTTGATCAATTTGGAGCATTTTCGTAAAATAAAATATTACTATTGGGGCTGGGGAAACATCGTTTTAAGTGGCCGAAAACGGTGGCCTCACAGTGAGAACCCCTTCAACGGTCCGTCTGATCGAAAATCCGTCTCGTAACCTTTGAAATACCGGTTTTTTGTCAAAAATTGTCCAGTTTTACTATTTTTTTTATTTTGATTTTTAGACCGATTTTTTTTTTTCAAAGTGTTTCGATTTTAGCCGGACGTGGTATATGTATATGAGTCCCTTGGACACTGCTCAATAATTGCCCTTGGAAAACATGCCAAACTAGTCTAATGATGGTGCGGGGGGGGGAGGTTGAACGCGCAAATTTTTGAGTTCACCGTGTCCAAAACTGGGCAGTACCTAGACGCCTGGCCATGAGGGCTCATGCCTTCTCCTCCCCCTTTGGGTTGAATTCACTTTATTCGGGACGTGGAATATTTTTGCCAAACAGTTCACAGCAAATTGTTCAAAAGTTATCCCCCTCCACTCCACTTTTCCAGCTTTCGGGTTTCCGTAGTACGTATCTTCATGCCAATTGCCAATGTGGGGGTTTCTATGCCGTAGCAATTGAATGTGGGTCGGGGGCATTTTTTTCAATATTTCATTGTTCGAAGATTAAAAGCTAATTTGGCACAGAGACTGTGTTGTTGGTAGGTGCGGTGGCAGGACGGGGTTATGGCCCCCTCCTTAAAGCTGACTCTGGATCCGCGCCTGCTGGTAGCTGTCGCTGAACTAACGCGTGTTTTATGGTTGATCTGCCCTGGAGTCAATATACATTTTCAAAACCCACTTGATAGCAATGTTAGTGGTCTGACCGTTTTCAATGAGTACGTATCTTCATGCCAATTGCCGATGTGGGGGTTTCTATACAGTAGAATTTGAATGTGGGTCGGGGACAGAAACCTTTCTTAACATTACTAAAATGTTCTACCCCTATTATGTGGCGTTATCAAACAATCCAGCGTTATTATTTAGTTTTGGCATTGCCAAATTTCGTAGTTCTCGCCGTATCTTTCCGTGTATTTTCTCCTACTAATCAGTAGTGTTTTCAAGTACATCTGTAAACGTTAAATTAGAAGGAATTTTATCGTTGTATAAAACCCCTCATGTATGTAAGAGTTTTATAGATTTCTGTTTTTTCTGTTTCAATCTTTTATTTCTTAGCTATTCCAAACTTGGCCTTGCCCATCAAGACTCAACTTCTCAAGCTCACTCAAAATCATTTATGTGATGTTTGTAAGTATCTTCACAGGTCTCTTGTAGGCAGGTTTTTTTTTGTCTATTTTTTGTAATCGTTGCTACCGTTGTCTTATGAGTTGACGGACTGTCTGTAGGCGATTGTTTGTAGAAGGCGCACCGCGAATGTTACCTATAGGGCCATTGTATTCTTATGAATATTGTACACCACACCGTTGCGCATAATTAGCTTGAAGCATGTTTCTGGGATTATTTGGAGGTGTAGTAACATTGCATGAATTTCAAAAATCAAAAGAGGATTTTTTCCCACTTATCTTGTCTATTTTGTGTCTTTAACAGACAGTTAAATTAATTAATTCATGCCCGCTTCGCATGACTTGTTCAATTTCGTAGTTGGTTTCTTTAGCATGGTACAGCGTACACTTTTTTTTTTTAATTTGTTGAAAACAATGATTATTTTCGGGTTATTAAATACTGAGTTCCGTTCAACAATTTTATTTCCGCTCTCGAGACTAGTTTAGGGCACTGCGTCCCATTTCTACGGCCTAGAGTCAACATAAACAGAGACACCCAGAAATTACAATATTACAATGTTGTAATGGTATGTTTATTTATTCCGGGTAAAGATCTGAAAAATTGTAATTGTGATTTCGGAGTGTTTCTGTTTTTGTTGACTCTAGGCCGTAGAAATGGGACGCAGTGCCCGAAACTAGTTACGAGAGCGAAAATAAAATTTTTGAACTGAACTCAGTATTTAATAACTCTAAAATAACAACGTTTACTGTATTTAATGCTGAAATATCCTATTGCAGACACCGTAGTTTCCGTAGAAAGTACCGGTGTTCCTAATAACAAGGCTGCCATTCCCGTAGCTGCTCCTCGGCCCATCCCTCCTCATCAGATCAAGTGCAACATACTCAAAGGCAAGTAATCTTTCGTATTTTTCCCCTTCTATATTGGTCTGATTCCCTCGGCGCTGCCTTTTTTATTATTATTTTCGCTTGACCTACGGAGAAAGTGGCTATTTTCACCATGGCAAACTCACCACGAAAGAAACACTTTAATCTCAGCGTGTTACTTGCTTACTTTACGTCACGGAGTGAACGAAAGTACTTTACGTCACTGCTATGAGTGATGTAAAGTACTTTCCGTCACTGTTAGGAGTGACGTGTTTGGAGTGAGTCGTGGTGAAGTGCCTCACATTTAGTCGGTCAAGCGAAAAATAGCGTTCGCAACTCGTGAGGTGCGTCTTTGCCTCGATCGCCCAACACAACTCGCGCGTAAAGTGACGCTTTCCTCACTCGTTGTGAAATATACTATTTCGCTTCAGGTGAAACGATTTCCAAATTGTTTTGTTTCTATATTTTATAGCTAAAGTGGAAGAAGAATTACGGAAGTCCCCCCTGCCCACGGTTATTGAAACAAAAGGGCAAGACGAGCCACCAACGTCTCTGCTTGATATAAGTATCGAGTAAGTGGAGGTTTCACCCTCAAATTGGTTAACACAATGGAGCATTAACGATGAATTTTGTTCCCTAGGGATCTTCCGGGCGAGTCGAAAGCCCAGCAAAACAACAACTTGGACCAGGCCACTTTCGTATCCGTTGTAAGTAGACGCCATCTTTTTCTTTCGGTTGTGAACATTTTGTATGTTGTACAGTGGGGTAAACCAGTCTGCTTTAAATAATTTAGCGCGCTGTTTGATTTTGTTGCTGAAACCATTCCAAAATTACGTGTTGCGTTGGCTAAATTGAGGAGAGAAGGGCGCGTTCTCTGTATGGAGATTCGAAACGTGTTCTAATTCTGACAGTAATGGAACTGGTCCGTGGGTCGCTTTACTTACACGCATATTACACTAAAGAGCTGCTCCCCCCCCCCATGGTTCCATTTATCGATTCTCGCTAACCACCTATCACCTGTGTTCAATTTGAAGGTATTTGTACCGTGTACACTTCCACATGACGCTGGCTGTATTTTCTTCTTCCCTCATTCCGGGGACTCGCGCCGGCAGATGTCTAGCTTTCCTGTGGAAAACCCTTCACTGCCTCTTAATTCAGTTCCAGCTCCAGCTCCAGGTGTGGGAGATGTCCGCGGTTGACGAGTTTTCCCATTGAAGTTGCCAGTGGTCGAGTAGGGGAGCTCTCTGTTGGTGTCGGTGGGGGGTTTAAGGGCCGGCATTTTCCTCTGGGAATTCGAGCGTTGGTCCAAGGGTGGAACAGGACACCAGTTAATACTTGGAGGCTGAATTTGTACCCTTAAACTGACAATTCATGCACTAAACAGTCAATTTAGCCTGAAAACGGTGAATTAGGTGGCTGCCTTCGCCTTCCCAGGGCAAATTCACGCGGCTCCAGAAAACGGGCGCGAGTGGCAAAAAACCTGCGGCATCATAGGATAAGCCTCTTCAAACGATCACGAATTCGAGTGAATTTCACAGCCTCGTGTGCCTAAATTTTAGCTGTTAAATGTCTCGTAGATCCCACCAACATCCCATCACGTACTTTTGGAATGGCCCCATTATAAGCGTTCGTTATGTTTGTGTAAAATAGAACTGGCTTGCGTTGTTCCACCAGAAGTTTCGGGCAGTTTCGAGCCTGCACAAAGCTTCTACTTTTTTTTTTCATTATTTTATTTGTATTTTTCCGTTACGGTGAGGAGTCTTGTCATTTGTGGTACAGGGTGGGGACAAGCTGACTCTGGCACTGAGTCCAACCTCCTTGAGCGTGAGCCCATTAATCCCTCAGTCACCCTCACCGCCTGTCACTGTCACACATTTCTCATGGGGCGACGCTGGTCAAATCGAACAGCGAACGCTATCGTCGTCCAATCCCAATAGCGTGGTGCCAACCACCACCACAACCACCAATCCTTTTCTTTCGCTCTCTCCGCTCGCCTCTCCGACCATGACAAAACTCTCCCGCCGCTCTTCCTCGTCGACTACCGCGACCGCTTCGACAAATCCCTTTTTGAACCCGTTCGTGTCCGAAGAGGAGAAAACAGAGAACAAACGTGACACGGTCGATTCAAATGGAGCTCAAGAGAGCAAGGATATAGAGATGATGCCGACGAACGGGAAATTGGACCAAGATGAAGTCACTTCAATGAAGGTATTGTTCTTATTATCAAATCACTACCATTTTTACAAAATCGCCCCACCCCCTCTCTTCGCTTTTGCACACGCTTTGGTTGTATTTTGTTTGCAAAATGTTAGCCTTTTTCTTGTTCTCTCAACAAGCTGGGTTTCCAAAATCAACGTTTTTTTTTTTTTACCCCCATCATTTCACTTTTTTCTTACAGAACGACCCGGTGAACAATGTAACGGTAACCCCACTCAATCAACTGTCCCCTTGGCTCGTCAACTGTGAACCGGCGTCATCGCCGGTCAAACAGTCCGCTACTTCTATAGTTACTAAAACCGTCATCACCACCCAATTGTGAACGATGTTCAACGTTGTTGTATGTGCCTTGAACAATGTTTGCCTTTTGTGCCCCAGGGAGATATTTTTTCCGTCTTTGTGCGAGTGCAAGCTTTTCCTATTCTCTAGGGATTTTATTTTTCTGCTTTTTATATTTAAAGGTTCTGTGATTGTCTATAAGTACATTCAATTTAACTCCAAGAAAAAGGAGTGAAAATTAAGTATTAATATTCCTTAAAATGTTAAATTCACATTGCCAGATAGAGTGAAACATAATTTTATTTAATTTTTATTTTTTAAGAACAATAAAACTAGGAACTTTTTTTTTTTTTAGTGGGCCTCTAGACAAAATTGATCATTTACGGGGGAATTAACACTCGTTTTCATTTCTGCTGTCTTCCTTCTGTTAGTTGCAATATTTTAGTGGTGCACATCTCCCTCCCAGTGTCCCCTTTTGTGAAAACGTGCCTCTTATGTTAGGGAATATTCTATAAGGTCCATCCCTCCAGTGCTTAACTACTAAATATAATGAAAAAAAAGTAAACGTTTCCGTCCTTTTTCGAACGTGTCTTGTATTTATTTTGTTACGAAAATAAAGCATTCCCAAAATGTTCTAATTTCTACACTTGATTTCAAGATAAATAACCTTAATAGGATACAAATTCGGGATGGGAGGAGGGCGCTGAAAATCGCTTTAAACCCGCGCCCAATGGCTAAATATTGCACCGCCCCCCATAGTAGTTCGAATTAGCGCCCCCCCCCCTTAAACCGTTCTTCTGCTGAGCATTCTTTCTAAGCCATGAGGAGAGACTTTAGGCCTACACGGTCCTACAGCGGCGTCTATCCCCCAACCCCTCTGATGGCTGGACGCGAAATCCCCCCCTTATGAGCAGTAATCCCCTCACTCAGTGAAAAATAAAATTCAGTGCCTAATTTTGACAAATTGAATGAAATCAACACCTCCTAGTGTTATATTATGGCTTTTTCTTAGCTTTAACCGCGAATCAGCGCTTTTTCCACAACTTATTCACAGATTAGCGCCTTTTCTCAATTTTGGCCAAGAAGATTCCATCATCAAAGATTCGCGAAATGTAATTTATGTAAATTTTAGTCGCATATTAGCGTTTTTCTCATTTTCGGCCATGAATCGCCACTTTTTATGCATTTTACCTGCGAATTAGCGCTTTTCTCAAGTTTAACCGTGAATCAGCACTTTTTATACATTTTATTCAAGAATTTTAGCACTGTTCCTCAATATCAACCGCAAATTATAGTGATTTGTCTACATTTTTAACTGCGAATCATCCTTTTGTCTCAATTTGAGCCTTAAATTAGATTTTTTTCTCATTTTAGTCTGTTATTAGCGATTTTTCCCAATTTCAGCCGTGAATTAGTGTTTTCCCAATTATATCCCGCGAATCAGCTCTTTTTACAAATGTTTGCTATGAAGTAGTAAGTTGGAGAGCTATCGCGGAGTATAACGTCATTTTATAGGTTAAATAAAGTAAAACGCCATAAGTCCACGTCTAGAATTGAGGTAAATCGCTAATTAAAAATATTAGTGAGAAAACGCACTAATTAGCGTTAAAAATTGATAAAAAAAGCGTTTGATCGCGTCTAAAATTGAGAAATTTTAGCCGCTAATTACAGCTTTTACTCAATTTCAGCCCAGAAATTTTTGAATTTTCAGAAAATCCGTGAAGCTGCTGGTTCAAGAACAGAACATTACGGTGATTTATTCTAAAATTTAGCTATGAAATGGCTCTATAGTCCGTGATTCTGCGATTTTTTTCCACAATTTAGGTCTGGAAGTTGCATCGTGAAACAGCGAATGAGCGTTTTTTTTTCTTCTCGCTGTTTTAGCCACGAATATTTGCGCTCTTTCCAGCCTTCATGGCGCGTAATTGTCCTAAGAACAGTATTTCAGTGCGCCTTCGCTATTTCAGCCGCTTAAGTGCCTACACAAACTGCAGGGAGCAGCGTATTTTGTCTATTTTAGCTTAATTTCAGCTTTCAGAATAGCGCTTGCGTGGGCTTAATCGAATATTCATCGACAAATTTGGTGTGTATCTTTCAACGCTCTATCCTCCAGATCGGATGGACTGGTAATCGTCGAAATGAGCTAAATTCCCGTCCAACCGGATACCAAGACTTCTTTCCACGTACCTTCATCCTTCAACATAAAACCTAAAAATCCTAATTTTTCCATCTTCAAGCTATTCGGGGCAGGCGCGGCGGTCCGCCCAATACTCGCCACTACCTCGCTACGTTGCTGCTGGGGCGCAGGGAGCAAACCCCGAAAAGTTTAGTATTTTATGGCGTTAAGAGTAACCACGCGAAATTGATAGTTCCTAAAAGATCCAGATTCGCGGAATTTAGGGTTTGAAAGAGCTAAATCTCGCACAATTTTGCACTTGCAATGCAACCCTAAAACATCAATTTAGTGGCAATTTTTTTTGTCACCTTTCCTCCTTTCCAACTCTTCTTCAGTAACTTACAATTTCGAGACTGTTTATCGATCCGAACTCGCCATTTCACTGCCGGTAAATACTCTAAATCGGAAGTTTGCGGCTATTGCTCCCGGGGAAAATGCAATTTCGCGTCTAGTTATCCTCCGAAATATTCAATTTTTTGGCTTTTAGGGCTAAGCTTGAAACTCACAATTTCTGGGCTGATTATTCACCGAAACTTTCAACATCGTTGTCTACGAGTATGTAGCCCTGAAACTTCAAAATTTATTTGCTATTTTGTGCGTATCCCACGAAACTCGTAATTCATGGCTACGCCCCCCCCCCCACGGCGCTGAGTGGCCAGGCGGTCGCCTGATGCATCTGGATGCATCATTGTAACATTAATGTGAACAATGAACGAACTGAATGAAATATTATTGCTCCCGCCTTCTTAGGGGCGGTAATATAAAGCTTTCCTCCTCGTTACCAGGGTGGACAAATATACCTAGCCCTCCCCCCCACCCCCGGTAAAATTCCTAGCCTTATTGTGTGCTACCTACAGGTCCTGGATTATTCCCCCTCCCGGTGTACACCGAAGTACACACCTATAAAGAACTATCGGACAGCATTCCCCCTTGACACCTTTGGACGTTCCCCCACTACCACGAATAATTTCCATTGCCTTCCCCGATGAAGTCCAACCCCCCTCCCCTCGTGTATAGGCCCCTGTGGTCCTACACCTATATCGGGGCACGAGGCGGAAATCTCTACGAGGATCGCATTATTCTGTAAGTAAACAAGGAATACAATTTTTACAGAAGATTAAATTATGGGTTTTCTCTTATTTCTATGGTGCTATTTCTACACCCTATCCGCCAATCAGCGCTTATGCTCGATTTTAGCCGGTAATTGGCAATCTTTCTCAAATTCATCCGCCAATGAGCGGTTTTTGTCACATATGAATTTGCGCTTTTTTAAATCAATTTTAGCGACTTTTTGTTGCCTTCAAAAGCCGCCGAATCGGTATAATTTCAATTTCAGCCGTAAAATGGAATTTTTCCCAATTTTAGCAGCCATGAATTGGCGTTTTTCTGTTTGAGCTGCGAATTAGCGATTTACTTTTATTTTTAGCAGCCCGTATTCGCCGTGAGTCACGTTTTTTCTCAATTTTTGCCACAAAATAGCCTTCAGAATGAGCCGCGAATTGGTGTAATTTCGACTATTATAGCTGCAAATTGTAATTTTTCTCAAATTTTAGCCCTGAATGAATAGCTATTAACACACTTTATCCGCGAATTAGTGAATTTTGTCGATTTTATCCCTGAATGGGGAACTTGCACATTTTTCAAGCACTGGTGTTTCTTGAAGAGGGCTCTTCCAAAATGCTATTGCTCACATTAAACATTGAAATCAAGCAATAATTTTTTAGAGCGAATTTTAAAAAATGTTGAGTGGGGATTTGATAGCGTCAACCCCTATTCAATGAATTGGATGGTTTGAGGAAGGGGGGGGGTACGACACATTTTCAGGGGGACAATTTTTCTTGTTATTTTGTAAACAAAAAATGTTAGTGCCCTAATCACATGCTTCAAAATTAGGGATTGACGTAATTTCCCCTCGTACCATCTATCCCCTCTTGCAGAACTTTGAAATGTATTTAAAAATCACCAAATGCACCAATCGGGTTACAACTACCATTGATATCCTTCTGTCCATGTGCCGATTCACCGGTATACTTTTCTCCCAAATCGGACATTCATGCAAGTTCCCCATTAGCTTTTTTTTTTTCAGTTTTAGCCTTGCAGTATTCATTAAGCCTAGTACACACTGAGACTCTTTGAGTCCGATTCTTTGTGTCTAGAAATGAATCCCGAAAGAGTCGGGGCAGAGTCGATTCTTTTTTGCTTGAATATCATGTGTTGCAGATTCTTTTGTCTAGATTCTAGTCCACACTGAGACTCTTTGAGTAGATTCTTTGTGTCTAGAAATGAATATCGCGTGAGTCTCAGCAGAGTCGGGGCAGAGTCGACTCTTTGTGTCTAGAATATCATGTGTTGCGGGTTAGTATTTTTGAATATTTTTGCATCCCAACGGAAATGGGATTCTCTGATTCATGTTGCGCAACATTGGGTCAGTGTGGAAGTGAATTGAAGAACATATTTTTCAAATTTTTTATATAGCTTTCTCGGGCTTTCTCGTCTCATGATTTGTTGGCAGTTTAGCTGATTGAGCCCAGCACGTGCATTTGTTCGTAGTTGTCATCAATTGAGTGAATAGGTGTTTGTTCTGGCAAGGTGTTTGGAACATGTTCGGAGCAGAGTTCCCATGAGAACAGCCAATAAAATGTAATAATCTTAAATTTCTGTTCCGAACATATTCGAAACACCTCGTTCTCGTTGGAACAGAACTACTGAGTTCTAATTTTTGCTCCCGAGTTTATTGTGTTGTGGAGTAGTGAGCAAACTCTCGAATTCATAGAGGACATACAACAAGCCCCGTGATTTTGATACGTGCCCTTGCAATTCAAACCAAACCTAAACAGCCAAGCATATATTATTTTCCACTGCCCACTTTATACTGATCATCGCTAACAAGTTGGAATCCTCCTCCTCAACAAGCAGCGCGTCCCAGCTATCCAACAAAATTTCAGCACGTCGATTCACCACGTTTGCCCAAGGATTGGCAAGCACGATAAAAAACTCGAATCCTGATTCCTGGGTCCCTCCAGTTCAATGCTCTCAAGTTCCGTCATCAACTTCCAGTTTCACATCCAGTCCAGTATTCATTGTCGTACTTGGATGCCAATGCAGAGTGAAACTCTATTCTCTTTTCAGAGTACCCGTCCGCTACCCACAGTCTCACCTGACAACGCCCACTTTCGCGTGGTCCACACCGTGGGCAGTCAGTACATCCGCTGACAGTCACTAACGGGCCGGTAACCTGGTGTTGCATGAGTCTGGCAGTCCTTCATCTTCATTGTCTATTTCCTCACTGCATCATCCGTCCCTCATGAGAAACGCTCCTTCCTCATGAGCATGAGAACTGAACTGCTCGGCACAGTATTCTCCCAGGCGGGCTCTCTAGGCTAAAATTGTATGAACCTCTGGGCGATTCACATTCCGCAAACCCCCTCCACAACAACCGCTCTTATGAGTGGCCGACTGATCGCCAGTTCGCCCTGGTCGAGATAGCCCACGGGTAGTGGGCGATCCACGGTGGGGGGTTGGGGGACAAAACCCCCCCTTAAGGTCAGAATAATAGTATAAAATAAGAAAGAAATACAAAAAATGAAAAATAGAGGTAAGAAAATGAATGCAATTGTAAATGTGAATCGACAGTTATCACATCACTACAAATAAAGAAGCGGGAAAATTCATGTGAAACCACTGGCTGGGTAAAGGACCCCCCCCTCAACCGAAGATTTTGATTTCATTCTTCCAGGAAAAGAAACCCGAAAAATCAGGAGAAGTGGCTACTATATCTTTCTGTTTGACTGGCGGTGTGCAATCTCTCCCCTCCCCCCTCCTACTAGGGAGGAGAAAATTTTTGCTTCGACCCCCCCCCCTTGATAAAATGGTGGATCCGCCACTGGCCACGGGCCTAAGTGATGTTTCTTTCAGCATGGCCCGTTTCTGCCTTTCTGGTGGACGAGACACAAACAATGTTAGTTTAATGAGAGGAAGGGAAGAGATACAATTTCTAAAAATATTCTAATTTCACCAAGTTACCGTATCGAAATTTATTATTTCTGGGATAGGAATGCAAGACCTTGATAGGAATGTGCATATGTATAAATAGAAATATTCACTCTTCCCAACCGCCAGCGGCCAGAGCGAAATTTCAAGTTTCCATTGAAACTGCGGGCATTAAGAGATATGAAACATGTGTGGACACGATTCTTTGTTGCAAAGTTGAATCAAGTATGAATCGGAACATGAATCTACGCAGCCCGGACTCTGAGTCGCAACAATGAATCGACTCAAAGAGTCTCCAGTGTGTACTAAGGTTTAGAAGAACCCACAGATTCTTTCACTTGTTGAGGCCGCGAGTTGCCTTCAGTTTTATTTATCCGCTAATTAGCGCTATTTTTCTCTATTCTGGTCGGGCATTGGCGTTTGTGTTAATTTCCTTGCCCCGAACGGCAAGGACGGTAAAAAATGATTTTTGACGAAAATACCGCATTTGGCCGAAAAATGGCAAAAAAATTCCTGTAACTCGGAAACAAGGCGTTTGCAACTGCATGTTCACATTGTGATTTTGGTACGTCCTGAAACAGTGCGTACTCTGTATTGGCGATTTGGACGAACGACGAACCCTCCAGAAATAAGCTAACGACAACCAGTATGATCGATTTCCCGCCGTCTTTTACCCTTAAATTACAGTTCTAGTGATGATGAAATCCGGATTTTGGGCTTATTATTAATCCGAAAATATGCCTTAGGTGACTGGATTGAGCCTGGTCTAATTGCATACTCGTCAGCAAAATGAAAAATCGGGTTTTAAGGTAGGGGAAAGGTTCAATTAACGGTCTAAATGAAGCAAGCGATTGTTTAAAGAAAATATCTTCCATATTAGGCCCTTTTTAAGCGATTTTTGGCAGCATTATTAGACAAAATTGAAACATTCGTTGAAAAAGACCACTTTTGTCCTGATAAACTTTCAAAAAGCATCATCATTCCACGTGCAAAATTACTCCAAACTGCCCTGAGTCGACAAATTCTACTGAATTAAAGAAATAATTACGAAAAATCGGCATAAAACAACAACTTTTTATTATTTTTGAATTCAGTCTTCAATAGTTCGCCAAACAGCCACCTTCCACGGTGATGACAGCACCTCCCGGGGTAATGAGCAAGCTTCACGAGCTTACACAACAGAGCGCAGCACATGCTCGCCTACCACTCATGTACTCGCGAGGGCACTCAACGACAAGATGGAGCACTACGTTATCACGAGAGTCGCCAATACATTATCGACTCGAACTCCCTGCTACGCGAGAAAATTGCCTACTCATCAACATGGCAGGGGCAAGTTTTAATTTTCAGCCATTCACGCCGTCGCTTTCATTTTTTTTCTTTCTCGTTTTTCAAAATTTTAGCACATCAAATCAATAGACACGTGAGTAAGTTTTTGAGAAAGTATTTCATCGAAATTTGTATATTCAAAAAGAAGAAATCCTGCCAGTCAGAACTGGGGCCTATTTTTTGAAAGTACTTTTCAACTCTTCTCTTTTCACTTTGCACTTTTTCTGTCTTTCCATGTGACAAATTTGAAGAGTGCAAAGTGTAGAGTTGAAAAGTACTTTCAAAAAATAGGTCCCAGGTCAGAATCCTGACAAACCAGCAACAAAAGTGTGCTCGGCTTTTGTAATTCCAACACATTTCTCCACTTGTTTGTACCTTCGAACTTTTTAAATAAAAGGGTGTAAATCGTTGTTCTTTAACAGATTTGGTCCCCAACGACCAATTCCAACCAACGACCGATGGGTTGATGGAATGTGCCGGGAGCTTGCCAACAAAGACATTTTTGCCAATAGGTGACAAGGATTTCAAGCGTTTTCTAGCAGTTCTAATTGGGTTGGGAGGCGGGCAATCCAAGGGAGCTCGATGTCAATCTCGGGAGAAATTTGGGCACATTTAGTTCAAACCACGTGGACAAATTTTTCCGGCGCCGAGCTCCCAGAACATTATATTCTCCTGACACGAAATATCAGAAATCGTTAAATTACACTGTAAAAAAAGGGCAAAATCGTAGTATTTGACAAGGTTTGGTCTACTATTGACCAGGAGAATAGAATGTGCTAGAAGTGTGACGTGACAGCTTTTGTCGGTCACAGTGACAACTAGCTCCGGTGACTGTGCAGTCACTGTGACAAAAACCAGTGATTTTGTCATTTAAGTGACTACTGAGAGCCTGTTCTATAACTTTTTAATGTCACTTTCACTATTTAGTCAGGTTTATCAACGAAATTGTCTAGCTCACGTAGCTCACGTGTTTTTGCATCGGTTATAAAAAAATATATAATTCTTTTTCTAACTTTATCCGTGGAAAACTCCTATGAACGGCGAACCCACAGCCTAAAATGCAAACATGAAGGTGAGTCATGGATCAAAAACTGCAATGCACGAATTTTACTAGGAACATCGGCATAGCCAGATGGGGGGCAGGGCTAGGCAGCTGCCCTCCCCTAGACTCAAAAATGCAGATTCAGTGGGGCAGTTGCCCACCCCTAGATGCATTCTGAAAGTACAAATCTTTCAGGATAATCATATTTTGTTTCGTCGGCGCTCACTAAAAAAATAACTTCACGGATTTCACTAATAAAAAAAATAAATTTCAACGGGTTTTGTCGCTCACAAAACGGATATCGCAAGGGTGACATAGTTCAAAGACCAAATGCGCCATTTTTGCGTCCTAGAATACCATTTTCGCAGACAGACGCGGATTCAGTATTTGCTCATGAGAGGTGCTAGAGAAATGGGGTGTGGTTCGCTCGATTAAAACTGGTTTGACAGCCTTTTCACTTCCTAAAAATAGTAAAAACTAGTAATTTGCACTATTAAAACGGCTAAAGTATCTAAACTAACGCCCAAAAATACAAAACTGTCGATTCGCGTTTTGAAAATTGCTAAAACTTGACTTCACGCGCCCTAAAAATTGGTGGCGACTGGTGAACTTCTGAAAACGCCTAAAAAGATCATGATTACCCCCCCGAAAGTAGCTAAATCGACCATTCGTGCGCTAAAATTGATCAGACTGGCCATTCTCGAGCCATATATGACCATAATGCGCGCTTTTGGCTTGACGGACTAATCAAGCCCTGAAATCGGCTAATAGTGACTTCACGTGCCCTGGAAATGCCTAAAATGATGATTCCTTCCCTCAAAATGGCAAAATCGACAATTTGCGCACCAGGAATGGTCAAACTTCATGGCCTTGGCTTGATGGACTAGGTATTTGAGCCCTGAAAATTGCAAAACTGACGATTCGTGTCTTTAAAATGGCTAAAATTACTATATTTTAACCCTAGAAATTGCCGAATTTACTTTACGAACTCTAGAAATGGATTACCTGACGAATCGAGCTCTTAAAATGTCTGAACAAGTGACTCCTGCCCTGAAAATGGCGAAATAGACCATTCGGAGCGCCGAAAATGGCCAACCTGGCTGTTCTCGCTTTGAATTGGGACGTACTATTCGCTCCTATAACTGAAAAGACTGACTTTATGCGCCCTAAAAGTGGCAATGGCTATTCCAGCCTTGAAATCGTCAAAATTGACTCTTTGTGCTCTGAAAAGCTGTGCCCAACAAAGTAAAATGTCAATTTTGAAGTAAAATATTCAGTTTTGAGGTAAAGTGATATTTTTTGGGTGGAACCGCAAGTTTCAGGGTAAAATCGTTAGTTTAGGAACGTTTTTGGGATGAAATCGTAATTTTTGTGGTAAAATGACCAGTTTTGTATTAACGTCATCAGTTATGAGACAACACGTCAGCTGTGGCGCGAAATCGTCCGTATTAGTATAAAATCGTCAAATTTGCGATGATTTTTTTTTTTTTTTTTCCTCACCTGTTTTCAAGGCAGAATGGCCTAAAATCACCCGTTTTGGGGAAAACTTAAGTTAAAGTGTGACATTGTCAGTTTTGGAGTAAATTATCTAATTTTGAAGGGAAATTATCGTTTCGGGTGTAAAATATTCATTTTTGAAATGGAACAGTAAAGTTTAGTTTCAGGTTAGACTCGCCAGTTTTGTGGTAGCATCCTAATTTGGAGGGGGGGGGGGAGGCACGTCAGCTTTGGCCAGGAATTGTTGTACGTTTTTTGTTTTTTTGAACTAAAATCGCCAATTGAAGGATAAAATCGGCAGTTTTTAGTACTGAGTGGTCTGTTCATTCGTTTTTGATCCGTTTCGCGTTAAACCCGCCATTTTTAGGCGGAACTCCACCAGTTTTGGGGGTAAAGACTTAGATTTTAAAAGTTGTGCTGTGAAATTTTTAGTTTAGGCGTAAACACTTCGTCTTCGGCGTAGAAACGTCAGTTTTGAAGTAAAATATTCAGTTATACTAGAGTGAAATATTCAGTTTTTTTGTTAAAAAACGTCAGTTTCGAGTTAAAACCCGTTATTGTTTGGTTAAAAAATGTTGAATTTTTACGTCTCTCAGACAAGACGTTGATGAAAAGTCGGTCACCCTGTATATTTGAATGCCAAGTATCGATTTCCGGGGAAATCGAATTGTCTGTTAATAGAAAAAGTCTGAATAGAATTGTCAGTTTTTTGGTTAGAAAATCAGGAATAGAAGGCTAAAACAGATAATTTCCGAACGAAGATGTTAGTTTTTCATGGATTACGACCCTTTTTTGTGAAAACTCAGTTTCCGGGGAAGAATTTGACGATTCATTGCGCTACCAGTTTTTTTGTTGGGGTCTCTTGTTTCCATAACGTCCGACATATTCTGCCCACCCCTTGGTCAAGGGCTGGCTTCACCCCTGCCTAGGAAGGTGTTTTTAAATAAAGTAAAATTTTGCAAAATTACTGTAGCACAGGTCTTGGAAAACGAAGTGAATAAAAATATATTAACACTAAAGGTTCAATACTAACGATAAGTCCAAGAAAAAAAGTCAACAGACTTGGGGAGAATGCTACTGAGTTCATTGGGCAATAGAGGAACTGGTAAAGTGTTATGTGGTAACCTGCGAGTATGGCTAGGTGACGGCTCCAATTTTAATTCAAGAGACTCTAGCGCAGTGAAGCGATAGAAGTGACGAATGAAGAGGCGATTATAAGTGAAAAGGAATGTCACCGTTAGAGGGTCGGAACGGTGATTTCAATGTGGTCGTCACCGGAGCCAACAGTGACGGAGTAGTCACAGTGACAAAATCACACCTCACCTCTACACCCAACCAATTGTAAGGAAAAACTCTTTCGGAGTCGTGCTCCGTGCTCCTAGTGAAAATAACCGGAAAATTGCCCGAAAATACGAGAAAAAGGCGCAAATTCGCCGTTTTTCACAAGTTTTGATTCTCTAACGACCAGGAGAATAGAATGTGCTGGGAGCTCGTTGACGAAATAAATTCCAACTGAAGACAAGCTCCTTGCACATTATATTATCCTAATAGGAAAAACAGAAAATCCCGAGTTTAGAATCACCCTAGAAAAAAGGGGCAAAATCGTCGTTTTTGACAGGATTTAGTCCTGAATGACAAGGAGAATAGAATGTGCTACGAGATCGTCACCGCAGGAATTTCGGCCGTAAAGCGGTAAGACGTGGGCTACAATCAAAGAGCGATATTGAGCGTTCTGTACAGGTTAAAAGAGCGACATTTCCAGGGTTGTCCGATATCACTCTCCGGGTCAACATGGACCTACTTTGAAAGCTTTATAACCACGTGGGAGTTTTATACCTTTTTCAGGCAACATCCAACCAATTGTTAGGAAAAACTCTTTCGGAACCGTGCTCCTAGCATATTCGCCTAGTACAAATGACTGAAAATCGCCTGAAAACACGAGAAAAAATTGCAAAATCGCCGTTTTTCACAAGTTTTGGTACTCTAACGACCAGGAGAATAGAATGTGCTGGGAGCTCGTCGATGAAATGAATTCTAACGTAAGCCGAGCTCCTTGCACATTATATGTATTATCCTAATAGAAAAAACTGAAAATCCAGACTTTAGCATCACCCTAGAAAAATGGGGCAAAATCGTCGTTTCTGACAAGATTTGGTCCTGAATGACCGGGAGAATAGAATGCGCCAAGAGCTCTTTGACGAATTAATTTCTGAGAGAATCCGAGCTCCGATCACATTATTTTATCCTAATACAATCGATTGGAAAAACTAATTTTAGCATTCCACTAAAATTAACTAAAGGCCCGTTAACAAGCTCTATGTTTACGTTCTGTGAAGCCTATGCAACTGTTGAATACTAGATTTTGATCTTTTCATCACATGATTATAAAAAAATAAAGAGTCAGTTTTTCTTAGTTTTCGTTCGTACAAAGTTGTTCTTATTTTAGGACATAACATTTTGGCGACGAGGATGAAGCCAAAGAAGAGAACGGCTGCGGCAAGGATGCTGTCTCCTAATAGCATGACTTCTCCGGACATCACCACAGTATTTACTTTCCGATCGTTAAATCTTGGAAGTTTACCGGAGTTTTCAATAAATGGAGATGACTGGAAGATTTATGAAGAGAGGTTAAAGGAATTTTTCATAGTAAATGCAGTAGAAGAAGAGAGGAAGATATCGGTTTTAACCACGGTCATGGGGACCGAAGCTTATGAGTATTTACGTAATTTGTGTGATCCGGAGCTTCCATCACAAAAAACATTCGATGAAATATGCTCAATTATGTCGCGGCGGTTTTCGCTAACCGTTTCTGTTTTCAGGAAGCGCATTGAATTCTACCGAATGAATCAAGAAATAGACGAACCAGTGGCTCAGTGGTTCGTACGGGTAAAGAAGGGCGCGGCAGAGTGCAAATTTGGAGGGCAATTAGATTTTGCGTTAAAAGAAAAGTTCGTTTGTGGCATGATCCAGTCATCAATTTTAGATAGACTGTGCGAGGAGGATCCAAGTGAAAATTGTTCTGACAGCAGCCTGTCGGGAGAAGTGCATTTCATTCATGCGACAATCGAGTCAAACCTCATAAGTTAGAACGATATCAATCAATTATGAATGACATTTAGGCCGTGGTATAGAAAGTCAAAATCATAAAATCGTGTTTCTTTTTACCGCAGGCTCCTTTTTTGGCACCTACTGAGGGGGAATAAAATGATGAAAATGAAAAATGAAACAGAGTCGGTTTGGTTGCCTATACGATATGGGAAGGCGGACTCTTGTTAGAGGAGTTATTTGCAATTAAAATCTTTATTCCGGCCTAAATTTCATTCATAATTGATTGATATCGTTCTAACTTATGAGGTTTGACTCGATTGTCGCATGAATGAAATGCACTTCTCCCGACAGGCTGCTGTCAGAACAAAACTTTTTTCAGATTACGTTAATTTTCAGATCAGTTACATTAGGTTAAATGGTATGTCACAATTTCACCATTGCGGAGTGCCTGGGTTCGAATCTGAAACAATTTTTTTTAAATTTTTTTTTTGTTCCTCCCTTTTTGGCCCACCTCGGAATTTTTTACTCAAGATTTATTAGGCTGTAGGCAAATAAAATAAAAGAGACGGCTCAAAATACAATGTCAATGAAATTTGTTGGTAATTGGGTGGTCCAGTAAGGCATAGCGTTAATTTAATAGCTCCCCTCCGCCGAGAACTCCCCTGCCATATCAACGGATTTGGTTCACTAGGGTCTCATACGAAAGCGCGTTCATTTTTCATTACTCGAGTCAATTTTGGGGGCAATTGCAGCAACAGCCGTGCGGTAGCGAATTTTCAACTAATTCAAACCCCTTTTTCACACCGTTCCCGTGGACCGATTCATCTGGATCACGAACTCGTCCGAGATATTCACGCTATTGATTTTTAGACCAAATTTGGTTGCCCTAAGTCAAAAATTGCGACCGTGATCGTGCTAACAAAAAAGGGCCATATATATATATAATATATATCAAATCGAACCGACCTCGGATTCGTGTTCTAGGGGTTCTGAAACGTGAAAAAAAAAGTATCACAACCCATATGTGCGACCATCAGGGCGAGACCAATAGTGCATTTTTTTAATGAAATGCACTAAAAGTTTGTTGGAACTCTACGAGCTGGCTTTGAAGAAAGAATCGAATGAAAAGCGTCGGCCAGTGCAAACGATGAGAGAATCAGGCGCCGGCGTCTTTCAAGTCATTGAGGGCACTAACGCGATCGGTAAATTGAATCGAAAGCAAGTTTGGAGCCTTGCTACTTGCGTTCATTGTGGCAAAGGTAACCATTCTTTTTCTGATTGTCGCTATAAGAGTTACCGATGCAGAAAATGCAAGAAACAGGGTCATTTGGCAGTAGTTTGCAAGTCCAAAACCTCTGTTAATGAGACTGAAGCGTGTGTCGATGAAGAGGAGACAAATTTAGTCGACATGCGTTCATTAGAAGGGTTAAACTCAGTCAGCCCAATTACCGCTCGCGTGTTGATCAACAAAATTCCTTTCGAAATGGAAGTAGATACAGGTGCAGGGGTTTCGATTTTACCTTTCCAAGTTTATAAAAAGAAACTTTCGTTCTTATCGTTGTCTCCATCGACAATTAAATTGAAGAGCTTTTCGGGAGAGATAGTGAGGCCGGTAGGTGAGCTGTCGGTCCAGGTCGAGTGGAAAGGGAAGATGCGTTACGGTCATTTATACGTCGTACCGAAAAGCTCCAAACTTCTATTGGGTAGAGACTGGTTGAAAGAATTTGATAACGACGTCTTTAACATAGCGGAAGTACAGACAGAGACGGAAAATGAGCGGTTGCAGGAGAGTTTGTCACGGGAGTTTGCTAGCGTTTTTCAAGATGGAGTAGGCTTGTACAAGTATGAAAAAATTCAATTGAAAGTGAGCAGCGAAGCTAAGCCCAAGTTCTTGAAGCCCCGTCAAATTCCGTTTGCTTTTAAGAAACTGGTGGATGATGAACTTGACCGTTTGGAAGCCGAGGGGAAGATTGAAAAAGTTAATTATAGCCCCTGGGGTACACCTCTGGTGCCTGTGCTAAAGTCGGATGGCAAGTCAATACGGTTGTGTGCAAACTACAAGTTAACTGTTAACAAGTACCTAGAAGACGTACAGTATCCGTTACCTCACGTGGAAGACCTGTGGTTTAATTTGCAAGGTGGTCAACAATTCACTAAACTGGATTTGCGTCAAGCGTATAACCATTTAGAACTTGACGATGACAGCAAGTTGCTGTTGGCATGGTCAACTCATCGAGGGGTTTACAAAGTGAATAGACTTCCATTTGGTACCAAGCCAGCTGTAGCAATTTTTCAAAGGGTCGTGGAGAAATGTATACAGGGCGTTCCAGGGGTTCGCAACTTTTTAGACGATTTAATCGTAACTGGGCGCACTAGAGACGAACATTTTTCCAACTTAAGAATGGTTCTGCAACGTCTGAGTGAAGCGGGTTTCCGGCTAAATTTTAAGAAGTGTGAATTTTTCAAAAAAGAAATCGCGTATTTGGGCCACAAAATTACTAGGGAGGGCATTTCAAAGGACGAAACGAAAACTGAGGCAGTCCGTACAATGCCAAGGCCTAAAAATGTTAGTGAGGTTCGAGCTTTCACGGGATTTGTTAACTTCTACGGAAGATTTGTGAGAAATTTGTCTGATATTTTGCAACCTTTGTACTGCTTACTTCAAAAAGGTGTGAAATTCGACTGGTCCGATAAATGTGAAAAGGCGT
This sequence comes from Corythucha ciliata, assembly GCA_038030265.1. NCBI lineage: Eukaryota > Metazoa > Arthropoda > Insecta > Hemiptera > Tingidae > Corythucha > Corythucha ciliata. Next base: position 8,131,201 of record CM075943.1, on the reverse strand, counting down.
TTAATAAAGCAAAAGAAGAAGTGCTAAGCCACCAAGTTTTAGTGCATTTCGATCCAAAAAAACCGGTCAAGTTAATTTGCGATGCATCAAAAACTGGTTTAGGAGCTGTGTTAATGCATGAAATGGAAGACGGCTCAAATAGGCCAATATGCTTTGCTTCTCGTAGTTTAAACAGTGCGGAGAGGAAATATTCGGTCATTCATAAAGAAGCTTTGGCGTTATATTGGGGAGTAAAAAAATTCTATCACTACTTGATCGGTAGAAAATTCATACTTTTTTCGGATCACAAGCCCTTGTTGGCTCTTTTCGGGGAGAACAAAGGCGTTCCTGAAATGGCAGCTGGCAGGCTACAGCGGTGGGCGCTGTTTATTTCTGGATTTGATTACGAGTTGAAGTACTTGAAGAGCTTGAATAACGCAGCTGATGGACTTTCTCGGCTGCCGAATACTAAGGAAGATGACTTTGAAAATGAAGACGGCTCTGATTTGAATTTACTAGACGATGTATTGGCTATTGATTTAAAAGAAATATCAAAGGCAACCAGGAAAGATAGCGAATTAAGTAAAGTTTTTCTTTTTGAAAGGGACGGTTGGCCTGAACAGGTTGACAAACGCATCGAGCCCTACTTCAGAAGAAGGTCGGAATTAAATATTGAAAAATGGGTCCTCATGTGGGGGTACCGGATATTGATGCCGGGTATTTTTCGAGAAAGACTTTTAAAGGAACTTCATCTCGCTCATCAAGGTGTGATGAAGATGAAGAACAAGGCAAGGTCGTATTTCTGGTGGCCGTCACTAGATGAAGCAATTGAGAAGCATGTTAAGAGTTGTCCGATTTGCATGGAGCAACGGGCAGAGCCAGCAAAAGCCGTGCCAAAACCCTGGTCGAGTGCTACGGTTCCTTTTGAACGGGTGCACGTGGACTTTCTCGGACCACTAAATGGGAAGATGTTCTTAATTATCACAGATGCTTTCAGCAAATGGGTGGAAGTGTATAATATGAATAAGAGAACAGACACATCGGCCACGCTAAATAAACTGAGAGATGTATTTTCGCGGTTCGGACTTCCAAAGGTTGTGGTTTCGGACAACGGACCGCAGTTTTCTTCAGCGAAATTCGCTGAATTTTGTAAATCGAATGCTGTTCATCATGTGCGAGTTCCTCCTTTTCATCCGGCAAGTAATGGCGCCGCAGAAAACAGTGTTAAAAGTTTCAAAAACGGAATTAAAAAATTTTTGCGAGATTCGAATTGTGAGGCGAGTATTGACGCGGCGATGTCAAGATATTTGTTTCATTACAGGACGTCGATGCACTGTACGACGGGGGAATCGCCGGCAAAACTCATGTTCGGAAGAGAATTGAGGACCAGGCTAGACATTTTGCGGAGACATTTTAAGGAAGAAAAACTCAAGGGGGAAGATGGCGCTAATAAACGAAAAGGTCGAATGGTGCATTTCGAAAAGGGCGAGACCGTCTATGTACGAGACTACCGAGAGAATGCGGACAAACGGAAATGGGTCAAGGCCGAAGTAGAAGAAGTTCTTGGCGACTATACGTATTTGGTGAAGCCGTTGGGGTTCGCTAAACCGTGGAAGAGTCACCTCGACCAAATAATAAAAACGTCAGGAGCGGATGAGTAGCTCGGCACTTCGAGGAGAGGATGTTGAATACTAGATTTTGATCTTTTCATCACATGATTATAAAAAAATAAAGAGTCAGTTTTTCTTAGTTTTCGTTCGTACAAAGTTGTTCTTATTTTAGGACATAACAGCAACCAAACAAATTTATTCCCTCGAAAAATGAAGCATTTCTATAGGTTGCATAGACACCACACAACACAAACATAGAGCTTGTGAACGGGCCTTAAATCCTTGTTTTTGAACAGATTTGTTGCCCAACAACCGGGACAATAGAATGTGCCGGGAGCTTGTCAAGTACCTATAAATTTTACAAATACAAATAAATTTTGCCAGTGACAAGGTGTGGTTTAATTGATTTCCAGCGTTATCTAGCTTGCTAAATTGGGTAGAGAGATGGGCATTTCCGGGGGTGCCCGATGTCACTCTGGGGTGCAATTGGGGCCTATTTCAAAGGCTTAATACCGACGTTGTAATTTTGTGCACATTTAGCTTTAACCACGTAGAGGAAATTTTTAGGCGGCGGCCCCGAGCTCCCAGAACACTATATTTTCCTGGCACGGAAGATCAGAAATCGCCGAATTACAGTGTACATCAAGGATTTGTACTTCATAGTCAGCTCGGACTCTATTTTTTTTTCACGATCACCGTACTTCCATTCCCTAGGGGAACATGGAAGTAAAATCCTAATTTTATTTTCATCTTTAAGCACTCGGATACCCTCTGGTAGGTGATTCATGGTGATCCGCCCCCCTCGCCCACCATCTCGGAACGCTACAGGACAGGGAACAGCTCGGAATTTGGGACAGGGTTTCCAGCTCCCTGGCTGGACAGTTTAACACGGATTTATAGTTGTAGATGTAGAGCATAAATAAATCTCCGGATCTTGATCTTTATTGATTAAAGGCTTTCTCCAACTTTAATTTCAAACTTGATTAAGAGCAATGAGTCTTTTAATACTTTATGAAGGATCCCCCCCCCCTCATCATTTGTTTGAAAGGCGAGGCCTTTTTTTTTGTACGGAAATGGATGCCTCGTGCTTGATTGTAATCAAGTCACAATTTTCTTCTTTTAGCGCTTCTGCACTTAACGCTTACCATTAGTCAATGTTATATTACTGTGCTTGAGAAAGGGGAAGAAGGGTGTAGATTTAGTTGCTGGAATTCCTGCTTCTTTTGAGAGGCGTGATGTAGATCCCTTCGCACTAATGACCGTGATTATGCTCGTTTCGTGACGGTATTTCTTCTCTTTATACAGCAGAGATGCATCCTTAAGAGTTGTTATTTTCAAGAGCGTGTATAATGTAACGCTAAATGTGTTCTCATTTAACAATTGTTTGAAGAATTTCTTTGGAACGAATCCAGAGTGAGAGATCCTCGAATATCGTTTCAGTTTAGAAACGACGAAACAATCACACCCGCAGTTCATTGTTAAGGGACAGGAGTCCACCTAAAATCACCACCACACACAATTTTATCGAGGCATTTTCTCTTTTCACTAATCACGCCTAGTTTCTCGCTTTTAGTTTCCTTCGTCAGTGCGAGAGTAACGAGAACGTCAATGGATTTAATTGACTAGCACGCTGCAAAATTCAATGTTGAATATACAATTGTGCGTATTACGTATAGATTTAACGCCGGATCTGTTCTTCCGCTCATTTGCATTTTATTGTCTTCTTGATCTCCACATAATAAACTAACAGTAATTGAGCAGCTTACAGCATTACAACACGATTCGATCAACTTAATAATTTGGAAGTTTATTCCTTGTAGGCTAATGTACAACGATTGCTTCTTATTTTATTAGAGAAGAAAGAAAAAAACGAGAGTTTCTTCTCCGAAAATGCCAATAAAAGAAGAAACTGTAATGAAATCACGCTCTTAATAATCTTCTTTGCTCTAAAAAGCACCATAGGGATCGCATATACCTTTATTTCTGTTTCAGGTGATTCAATATTGTTTAAGTCGGTATCCAGTTTTATTTTTTCCATTAGAGTGCGACTTGTCTTCTATATCTCCATCAAAATTTGTAATTCTGTAATATTACTGGATTTGCAAATGACTTTGATAGGTAGATGCTTTACTTCAAACTCAAGAGAACTTTGCCTTCCCTAATTTCTATCCGATTATTTTGAAAGCCTTTCTCTTTTTATTTATTCGTTCCGCCTTTTACTTCTAACCCTCCCTACCACTAACCATTCACTTTCCTCAGTTAATACGAGTATCATGCTTCATATTTTGTTTATATCGTGGAGAAGGGTTGTTTTGAATTTGGAAAAGACATGCACCCTTGGAATAAATAATGGGAGGGCCACGCACAACAAAGAATCTCACGAGTATAAGACAACCGAACATTTTATTGATCCACCTAACTTGGTGGGCCACCTGGTGCCAAAAAATGGCTTGCTCTTTCGTTTCATTTGGACGTATGAGAGAACCCTCTGGGGAACTGCTCATGTTTACGTAAACGATATAGGAATATGGTAGGGTCGACGCGCTTATACGTCACTCTTTTCTCTTTTTTTTCTCGCACGCCTCGTGAAAACAGCGTCAAATTACGAGATGATGAATGATTAACGGGATTTTCTTTTTGCGTTGAGGGTATTGTTTCATGCTTTTGATCATTAAGGTAACAGCGTTTTTGCCTGGAGAGTTGCGAGGGTTAATCTATTATAAAGGAGATTTTTTTTTCTTTTTTGGGGAAAATTTCAAGATAGACAAATGATACAGCTATCGTACCCCTAGACTTCATCGAGAAGAAGTCTAATTTGCCAAGAAGCTTAAATCGAGTCAACCAGAGTGTTTATTTACTGCAGAAGTTTATCACTTCCATTTCAACTTCTGAGAATGTGAATTCTCTCAACTCCCTTTATTCTATTACTTTCCCCCCGTTTACTTCTCTATTGCTTCTTTAAGTTATAGCCTTTCGTCACAAGGTCGATAGAAACTTTTCGAGAGAAGATGTCAGTGAGTCTTGTACCAAAAACCCCTCCACCAATTCCCCTTTTATTAACTTAATTCCTCACTCAATTTCGTATCGCATCTTGGCTACAGCGTCCACTCCTTTTATTCTCAAGGTTTAGAGATTTGGTTGGTGGTGGGTGGGGGAAATGACAGGGTGACGACGGACGCGACGTGAGGTCCAACAAACTTGCTTCATCAATCTCAGCGTGACAATGGGAAGGGAATTAAGTTATTGCTGGTTGGGGGGGGGGGTGAGAGGGTGCGGGGACATGCTCTCAGTTAACCGCTTTCTGCAATCCAGTAAAAGTGGAGCAGGTGTTGTCTGAAAAACAAAAAAAAGAAAACGGTAGAGAATAGTTCTGTGGGAATATTCAAACATTCATTTTATTCTCTCCCTTACCTCAAGATTTTTTAGAACTGATTTGCTGTGTGTGTGAGTGCTTTTCACAGCAGACATAAGCCTCCCATGTATACATAATATTTTGTAGACTTTTTTTTTGTTGGAGAAACGCTCTCAATCAAGAACGCTGACTGATACCTGAGTGATCCCAAAGCTTATCCTACGCTTCCCTCAGTCGTGGGGAAGGGCCTTGAGTAAATCATCTTCGACCGACTTGTGCTCGAACATAATTACGGAAATTGTCGTTCCTGACAATTTGAAGGTAATCGGGGGGGAAAACGACAGAGCTCGCAATTAGCGGATAGAACGTTTTGTGGTTCAAGCTCCTATAGGCCACCGTTCAGAGGCCCCCCCCCCCCAAAAGCTTAAAAATATGACAAAAAAGGTTTCTCAGCGTTGATTCGTGGCTAATATCGAGAGCAAGGGCTCATTTGCCACTGAAATTAACAACAAATACAACAATTTGAGGTAGGTTCGTGGAGAATACTTCGCGGGTAAGTTATAGAAAACACCGCCAACGCCTTTGTGCCCTTAACGGGCGGCTAAAATTGGAAAGGCACGCTAGTGACTTAATGAGCAAATCTTGGGGGCAAGTACACGACAATAAATACTTATGAAAAAGTGCATTCACGGCTAAATAGTGAAAAAGCGCTAATGCAGGGCAAACAGCGGAAAAAAACACTAATTGGCAGCTAAAAATTGAGAAAAAGTAGTGAATAATCGTGAATATTGAGAGAACGCCCACTCGTGTTTTCTCGGGACGACTGGACTGAATCGAGAAAAGAGCGGGAGTCCACGCAAAGAGAGTCAGTGTGGTGAGGAGGGGAGTAATCCCATAATTGTCCGTAGAAAAGGATCTTCTAATCTAAACTCAATTAATTCACTAATTGCCGGACATATACAGGAAATGTGACGTGTGCCATGCACTGCCCCGATAGGTGCAGTTTGAGTTCCGGGAGGGGATTTCTCCTGTGTGGATTCGCTCTTTGCGTTGACTCCCGAGATAGCTCAGTTGGTTAGAGCACCTGGCGCGAAACTAGGAGGTCGTGGGTTCGAATCCCACCTGGCGAGCAATTTTTTCTCGGAACTCAAAACAAGTAAAAGATAGTAAGTTTAAATTGTTAGTAGAATCGCTTAAACTGCGAGGGTTAGTGGATAAAGCATGCATAAATCTGTAGCCGTAGGAGCCTGCACCGTCTGTCTTCCCTCGTTGAGGTTCGTCAAAAACGGACAGGTTTCGGTTGCTCGCCATCTTCAGCACCCGCGAGCAGCCGAAACCGGTCCGTTTACGGATACAGATTTATGTATGCTGAATAGTAAGTATTTAATTTAATGATTAATTTCTTTATTTTCTGCCTCCCCATTCCCTCAAATTCACGGTTGTGACAAGGATGGTGCGGTGAGGAGGGGAGTAATCCCATAATTGTCCGTAGAAAAGGGTCTTCTAAACTCAATTAAAAAGCGCTGAATTCACGGCAAAATTGAGTAAAGCGTTATTTAGCACGGCTAAGAATCGCGGTGTGGTGGTGTGAAACGCTAACTGGCACCTAGGTATAATTGACAAAAAGCCTGATTCGCGGATAAATTTGAGAAAACCCGCTAATTCGCGGATAAAAATTGAGAAAAAAACACTGATTTCGGTTAATTAGTGATAAAGCGCTGATTCGCAGCTAAATTTGAGAAAACGCGTTGCATGATTCACGGCTAAAGTTAAAATAAAACGCTCATTCTAGGATTAATTTGAGAAAATCCACTTCTTCGCGACTAAAATTGAGTGAACGTGCTAATTCAAGGCAAATATTTTGTAAATGCGGTAATTTGCGGCTGAAATTGAGACATTTTTTGCGGCCTCAATTTAGAGAAAAACGCAAAAGTCATGATCATCTATCCCTTTCCCTCACATTTTTATCCATTCACTTTCCCTTCTATTTTTATTTATCAGCCCCTATTTCGCCGAGGGTGGCTGAGCTGACAGGGGTGGCGATGGCGACTGCCTCTATTGCCCCTCCCCCCCACCATAAAACCACCCCTGTTAGTGACATTGGTGTTCTATTAATTAAAAATGAGTAGTTGCAAAAGCAGGCACTATTTTAATACGGATAAATAACATTACAGAGCGGATTATTCTGTTTTGGAGGGTTATCTAACGGTTTTTCATGGCGTTCAGATGTCGAGGTAACACTTCCGGGCAATGAATTTCAATTTTCACAAGGCAATACAATTCAACGTTAAGGAATTAAGAAAAAAAAGTTAATAGATTCGTTCCATTGTTTTTCTAGTGCTGCACTAGTGTAGAAAACCTTGTCGGTCTGGTTTAAAAAACCAGATGGTTTTTTAAAAAAGAGTAGCACTCGCGAAACAATGAAACGAACCTAGTCAGACTTCAACATTCAAGACTGTGCGATCATGCGGACGCTTGCCTATCTTTTCTGACGCGAGATTTATTTCAAGGGCCGTCACCCGTCAGTTGCTATTTATCTTCGAACACGAACACAAATTATTTTCTTCCTTTTTCTTGTTTATCTATTTATTTACTTATTTATTGACAAATACAAGAATTGCAGAAGCACTTGTAGGAGCTTAGTCTCTGTCCTCCCAACGTACTAATAAAATCAACGTGGATAGACACATCCTATTTGAGACATGGGGCTGATTCTATAACTCAAATTTCCGTAACGGAAAATGGAAGGAGGGCGTAAGGAAGGTACCCTGTTGCCATGGTTTATACGATTATAACGGAAACATTTATTACTTTTTCTTTACTTTTCGTACGAGACCTCCCAATGTAGCGTAAAAATCCCGAAGTTTTATTCTACAGGTATTGTAAAAACCATAGCAACAGGGTCACACTGCTTCTCAATTAAATCGGTCTCCATTTCGTGTCTCCATTTTAGCCGCTAATGAGCGATTTCTACCGTTAATAAGCGCTATATTTTTCAATTTTAGCCACGGAGTTATCTCCGGAAACCGCGACTGACCAATTACTCAATTTATTTCTGCGACATCGCGATAATGTTATCAATTTAACCCCATTAATATCCATTTTTCTTGACTTCAGCCGTGAATTAGCGTTTCACCTAATTTCAGCCTCCAGGCGAGCCATCAATGAGAATTCCCCCCCCCCCCCACTTTCGCGGCGAATTAACGCATTATCCTCATTTAACCGTCGATTAGCGATTTTGTTCACTTTCAGCCACGAAGTTACCTTCAGAAGCTGCAACGCGCGTGTTCTCCATTTTAACCGCTAATTGGAGTTTCTTCCAGACATCAGCGCTTCTTCTCAATTTTATCGGTGAATTAAAGATTTTCCCCCATTTTAGCCATAAACTAGCGTTTTTTTTTGGTCATTTCAGTGATTGTTTTTCATTTCATCCGTGAATTAGCAGCGTTTCTTAATTTTAGCTGAGGATTAGCGATTTTTTCGCTGTTTGAGCCACGAACTTGTCTTCAGAAACTGAAAATTGTCGTTTTCATACTTCTAGCCTCCAAGGTTTTTTTTCTCCCCCAATTTTAGCCACTATAGGCGATTTTCCCCAATTTTATCCATGAATTAGCAACTTTTGTTAATTTTAGCTGCGGATTAGCGATTTCCTTAGTTCAGTGCTTCTTCTCAATTTTAGCGATGAATTAGCATTTTTTCTCCATTTTAGTCGCGAAGTAACGTTTTTTTTTGTCGTTTTAGCGATTTTTCACTATTTTAGCCGTGAATTTTGCAGTGAATTTGGGTTTTTCCGGATTTAAGCCGCGAATTAGCAATTTTTCCTAATTTCACCTTGAATTAGCAACTTTTCTTATATTTTAGCTGCAGAATAGCGATTTGGTTCGCTTTTAGCTATGAATTAACGTTTTTTCGCAGTTTGAGCCACGAACTTGCCTTCAGAAGCGGAAAATTGTCGTTTTCATACTTCTAGCCTCCAAAGTTTCCCCCAATTTATTCTCCACTTTAGCCGCGAAGACGTGATTTTAGCCACTAAAGAGAGATTTTTCCCAATTTTATCCGTGAATTAGCGCTTTTTCACTTTTAGCCATGATGATATTTTTTAAAGACTGAGCCATGAATTTGCGCTTTTTCTCACTACCATTGGTGAATTATCGATTTTTCACTATTTTATTCGTGAATTAGCGCGTTTCGTAATTTTATACGCAAATAACTGTTTTTTACACTCCATCCGAGATTTTAGAGCTTTTTCTCAATTTTAGCCGTCAAGCAACGTTTTACCTTGCAAATTAGCTACGTTTTTTTGTTAATTTTATCTGTGATTTAGCGCTTTTTCTCACTGCGTCCGTGAATCAGTTATTTTTCCCTATAATCTCAACCGTGAACTAGCCATTTATCTCGATTTCAGCCCTAAGTTAGTGTTATTTTAAATTTTGGTTTGTATTAAGAGTGGGCACTTAGCGGGGTATTAGTCGTTCACGAGGAGGCGCCATTTGTAGCGTTTTCAATTAGCGTTTTCTTCAAAACTCGGTCGGTATCTTGTATCAACCATTCATCCTAGGAGAATTTCAATGACCATTTTTCCCTTTCTTCCTGAAAATTCATAAAAAGCCCTATTCACTAGCTCTATGTATGCGTCTGTGCAGTCTATGTAGATCATATTATGTAACCAATTAAACTTATTTTGCCTCCAAAAGTGAACTATTTTGGTTGGTTAAGTGCGGACTCCACGGAACGCATACATTGAGCTTGGATGAGGACTAAGTTAGCGCTTTCATAACTTTAAACAACGTTTATCGATGAAACTGTCTTGAACGTGAACATGAGTCAAAAAAAAATAGGCACCAATTAGTTTTTCTTGCTCTCAATAAAAAAACATTTTCATTTGTTCTGGTTTTATAGAGAGATGACAAATTGGTTCCTCCACAGTGATCAATTCTGCAATCTTGAACAATTAATAAATATATATATTCTTTGTGTTCCCTTCCAGCCAGCCAATTAAAAATTTCTCCTTTTTTTTTGTTTTGTTGTTATCGGTTCGTTGAATTCGTTCGTATCGTTTGAAGTTCCGGCTTCCAAAGGACTGACTTGAGATTTCTGTTCTCGTCGTGGAGTAGGCAACCACAGAGCGATGTCTGCCCTGGGCTACAGCCATACCGAACCCTCGCCTGTCCCTCATGACCAACACGATTTTATCTTTATACAAAGTTATGATAATTTTTCAATATGAGATAGGTTTTTAGTTCTTGTAAACTTAGCCGTAACCAGAACACAATAGCGATACGCCGCTTTTAAAATGTAGTCTGTCAGTGATATACAGAATAAACTCTAGACCAACTATTAAACGATGTTGCATGACGTTATCTAGTAATGTAGCTTTACTGGGACGATGCTGCGCTATAGATGAAGTTTTAAAGTTACGAAGTTCATAAATGAGAGAGAAATGGTGAACTAAATGGGAATTAAAGCTTGTGTCATTCGTGGTCTTTTATCGTGAATTGAATAATTTTAGTTTAGGATATCTCGAAAAGTCGAAACGAAGAACGCTCGGAGCACTTGGAGTGTGTCAAAGAGAGAACAGTGAGATCATAGGAAAGGTTTTGCGGAAATGTGGGGGAAAAGCATCCAAATTACGCTTTTTAACGACATTGTGTGGTCTTTTTTGTCAAAGATACAGCTAGATTTTTCCGTCCGAAAACATCTAATTCCGGAATTTCAATCACAATGTTCAATCTGTCCCAAAATTTAAAGTTACGATTGATCCAATGGGAAGGACTTCTCTTTTTTGGAACTGCTGTCAAGGTTTCAACCATCATTGCCAAGCAAGAGGTAGACGAAGTGTGCTGTTAAACGTAACACAAACTTAAATTCTACATCGGATAGGCAACAACCTTCCAAGTGTTTAAATTGCAAGAGGGGCCTTCAACTACAGATACGTGGGGTGTCAAGTATTGAAGGATTTGTAAGCAAAAATTAGAAGGCCGTGAAATTCACGGGCGAACTGACGTTCTTCTTTCCTTCAATAAACCCAAAGCCGACAGTCGACACGGTTAGCTTCAAAGCTTTTGTAGAACTTTCTTGGATGCAGTAAAACAACCTGAACCAGAGGGATAAATAAGAAATCTACTGAGAAACTATTCTCTCAAATTCCGAATGAACTTAGCGAACAAGCTACAGGTAAACACGTGGCGGAGGTCATCGTACGCATCAAGAATATAGAAATCTGTTATGGACGGAATTTAAGGTCAAATACCTGTACCCTGTACCCGACAGATTTGTTGATGAACTGATAACGCGACTCCTGCCCGCCTCTTATATCGTACTAAGTGAAGTGCCCCGTCCATATTAAATTTTATTTTTGGAAAGTATTATGAGTCGGGATAAAGTTTTTGATTAGGTGTAAAATTAAAGGCGAGAATAAGCCTAGGAGGCAGCTACAACTGCTTTCCAGGATGAAAATTCTCCGAGTAATAAATTACTTTTTTCTTTAGTTTCAGATACAAGTTTTAATTCACTAATTACAGAGCCGTGCAACCAAATATTTTAAGATGAAAGGCATCTCGTGAAGTTCAGAAAAAGTAATTATCTACTTTCATCCGGTAGAAGCCTATTCATGCTTTTTCTTGTATTCAACCTTTCACACCGTTCTTTCCGTCTCTCAAATGATTCGTCTCATTTTTTTCCATTTCATTTCGAACAAAGATTAAAACACTAATGAGTATTTTTTAAAAAAAATAAAAGATAAGGCATTTCAGGTGGTGAATACGAGAACTTGATGAAAATAACGTTATTCAGTCGGGCTTTTCAAATCAATTCAAATCGTTGACCCGAACTGTGTTCACTTGAACGGAATATCCGATGTATCGAAAGAAGTGCGGATAAAAATATTTTACAACGAGTATCCTCAGTCAAAAAAAAAAAAAAAAAAAAAAAAAGTTAGAAACTTGAACTGATTCAGATCGAGTGCGCCCAGACTTGACGCGAGGACCAGTCAATATTGACGAATACCGCGAGTGATTACTCAAAGCAAGCGCACACAGACGTTGTTTGTCTTCGCAATATTTTATCATCGACCATCAGAGGAGTGTGTGTGTGTGTGTGGAGGCCTACAAACGATTAAACCATCAGAATATTCTGCCCTTGTCCACGCGCTGAATGCGAAATGGGACAAGATAGCAGATGTAGTAAACACAAAAATGATCTCGAATACGTTGAAGAGAAGGGGGACGGGACACATCAATTTACCCCCAGCGCTTAAAAAATTGCAATAACAGTTTTTTTCTCATTTTTTTTTCATAAACCATCAACAAAATCAAAGGTGTTTCAAATATTTATGTATGCTGAGCGCACAATAAATGGTTTGAAGTTTACCTAATATTCCTTCACATAAGATTATGTTTTGTTGACAAAAATAAATATAGGAAAGAGGAAAAAAGAGGAAGAAAGCATCACAATTCAAAACTTGAATACTTAAATAGCCTGGCCTCCGAGATGTAATTTCACATTCTGTTCATGTCACATTTTGAGATCACAATAGGTCGATGAAGAGGAGTCGAGGGGAGGGTTTGTAAAAGCTTTTCTTCTTGTCGTTGCCATAGTAAAGATCCCCGCATTGATTGGGCTATTCATCTTCGTCTACCAAGGCAGTTGAAAGTATTTTCACTGCAATTACGCGCAAGAAAACCTATACTAAATTATGATAACATTACCGTTTCTGTTAACGTTTTGTTTGTTATGTTTAGTGATAAAACAGTAACTCCCCCCCACTAAAGCCCATTCTTTATTGTCCGTTCTGTTTTGGGCGATTGTTCCGTAAAAATAATAGTAGTACACAATAATTTACTTGATCCTGCAGGAAGCGGCCAAAACTCTGGAATCACAGGAACAGCTTCAACGAACTGCAACGGTCTATGTATAGTCCAGTAAAAATAAGAAAAATAGAGGAACTAAATACCACGGAAGATTTTTTTTGCGGGAAAGTGTGGGGGTGGGTGTCCTTTACATGGTGTGATAAAATCCCCCCCCCCCCACAGTACAGGTGCCGCTATGGAGTGCGGGTAGCTTTGAAAGTTCGTTTTTCCAGTTTTTCTCTCCTAACTCGAGAACGAGGAGGTATAGCGAAATCCTTTGCGCGTAAAAATTAAAGCTCATTAAATTTCCTACAACTTTGATGAATCAACTATTATTGTAAACCTCAACGTTTTTGTGCTATAGGCTCTGGAAATTTGATGATTCCAAGACATTTTTTTTTTCAATCGCGTTTTTCTTCGAACAGTTTCTTATAAACAATGACTCTTTACTGTGAGGGAACCTGGAACCTGGAAACTGTCTGGGGAGTCGGTACGAACGTTTAGAGCATTAAATTTCTGTCAATAAATAACATACATGACCCACTTATCTCCGTTATTATTCGAAATACTCCAAAAGTGCTAGTTGGTAAGCCTCCTTGGTTTTCAGCCAGGATCTCAAGTCGGGGTCCCTAAAAGGCTTAAAATCGGTCCCAACTTCCTTATTTTACATTACTTTTGACTCAAATTCAGAAAATGGGTGGGAACCCCATATTTTCTGTGTTTTGTAACGAAAAAAAAATGAAATCCTGACCAGAAACCAAGGGGGCTTGCCCCATGGCACCATTCGATTATGCCCAATAATAACGGAAATACAAAGACTTATTATTGAGAAATAATAAGTCAAAAATGGGTGATACGTGTTATCTGCCGCTCCCCGCGCAACTTTATAGTTAATACATTCCTAGAATATCCGTCATTCCGCCGGAGTTTGAAACTTGTGCAAACTGTCCGTGATCTTTTCTATTCAATGCTAAAAAAACAAAAATTGTAAATTTACATTAAAGTCCAGTCAATTGAGGCTCTGGAAAGCCTGTTTCAGGACAAACGTATAGACGTTTTATTCTCAAAAGATTTATGTGTTTTTGGAGGTTCTGAATCCGAATCTGAACTTTGCCAACAAAAAATCAGTCGGCTTCACGCCGAAAATCGCAAAAAAACTGGAAATTTTCTGAATTTTACTACTCAATTGATTATATCTCTGGAACTATGTACTTTTCGATGATGGCGCTCCTCTGTATTTTTGAAATAGACTAAATTTGTGACAATATAAGCCCAATGGCATCTCCGTACCACCAATACTTCCTGAGATATGAACCCTCGAAAATTGACGAGTGCGTGGGAAACCGAGTTTCTCGTCCGAAGTATCGTGAGTGTCTGGGTGCTATCGTTTCTGACGCTTTTGAGCTATCGTTTCTGTGTTTTGAAAATGAAATTCTGGCCACAAACCAAGGAGGCTTGCCCCATAGCACGATATGCCCATTAATAACGGAGAAAATGGGTGATCCGTGTTATCTGCCGCTCCCCGTGCAAATTAAAGTTACCAAGGGCTGGTTTATCAATGCACTTTATCCGGCGAATAAGTCTAATTTATCCGGTGGTTAATTCTTAACGTAATATAAGTGTTTATCATTAACAAATATCCTGCGGTTAAGCAATCACCATCGGGTAAAGTTGTCTTGGAATAAAACTAGTGGATAATAGGTTATCTGACGAATTGCATGATAGTGTTTTTGAAAATTCAAAATGAGCCTTGCAAGAGAGAACGATTCGGAAACGTCGTCTTCGAGCGACGACGATTTATTTATTGAGTTTTCAAACTGGAGGAGAAGACCCTACGTTGTGAGAGAAAGAGTTGACCACTTGAATATTTGGGACGACTTAAGACTTTGTAGCAAGATTTCGGTTGAACACGCCGACAGTTCTGCACGTCCATTTGAGCACATTATAGCATCTCCGACCGAAAGAAACTTCGCCATTCGACCCATCGACAAACTTCTTTTAGCTCTAACATTTTACCCTCTAGGAACGATGTTAATTTCCGCGGGAGATTTCTGTGGAGTGAGTAAAAAAGTTCGGCTTGCAACATCGTGCGGCAGATTTCCCACGCTAAAGCTTCTCTTGCTCCTCAATTTATAAAAATGCCGTCGGGCGAAGATGAAATATCGATGGCGCAACGAAAATTCTACAAGAAAGCCAAAGTGCCAAAAGTCATAGGAGCTATAGATTGTACTCATGTGCGCATTCAATCTCCTGGCGGCCAACACTCTGAAACGTTCCGTAATAGGAAAGGATATTTCTCGATCAACGTACAAACTGTGCCTTCCGCCGACCTTAAAACACTTGACTTGGTTGCTCGGTGGCCAGGTTCAGTTCACGACCAAACGATTTTTAATAATTCGAAGCTGAAAAACAGGCTAGAAGGAGGAGAATTCGAGGACTGCATAATTGTGGGAGATAGTGGTTATGCCAACTCCCGTCATGTGGTTACACCATTACTTTGAACACAGAAAGACGTAGAAGAGCTCTTCAACGAAGCAATAATTCGAACCAGAAATGTAGTCGAAAGGCAGTACGGAGTGTGGAAACGACGATTTCCTGTTGTATCCCTTGGAATGCGACTGAAACTGGACACGATTTAAGTCCTGCACAACCTGGCCTTGGACATGAAGGTAGAATTACCGCCAGTCACTGATTCGGAATCAGTCGTAGAAGAATGGGAGCAACTTCTTCGTAATGACTGTTTAAACTGTTAACATACTTACTCCTTTGAAGAGAGAGACCTCTTCAACCGTCTGACCAGCATGAATGTCAATATGGACGGTGCTTTCCGTATAACGTAAAACATGAAATTAAAAGTCTCCTACCCAATATAAATAGTTCTTCTGATTTCCATCCCTGTCATCTGTGAAGAGTATAATTAGGCCCCGCCCACTCGGCCGGTTCGTCAATTGTGGAAGCTACCCAAGGAATTACTAAGCAGGGGTTAAAGTTATCCGACGAAATTAAAATTTGTCTGGAGATTATGAATTCGATGGACAAGAGAGCTACCTCAATGTTTCATTTTGGATTTCTATTCATAGAGGTGAAAATACTTCGGAGAAGTATCATTGACTTTTGAAGCATGTGGAAAATATTCAGTAGTGGGCGGGGCCTAATTATGCTCTAGCTGAATTCTATTGGTCGAAAGGTTTCATACTTGAGAACGGCCTGAAACCTGAATTCAATCATAAATAAATATGTATAGGTATATTATGATTGAATACGTTTTATTTTCTGCTCAGCAGACAAGTAGATATTTTTGACTCGTTGTCGATGGTCGAATGGCGAGTTTTCTATCCGTCGGAGACGCAATAAAGATGCTGAATTAAAGAAAGAAGGTACAGAACAGTCGGCTTGTTCAAACGAAACTTGGTGACAAAGTCCTCGTAGCCCCGAAATTGTTAAGGGGTCAACTATCACAACACATAGGGTATTCTCCTCCGGTTGAAAAACTATGTAAATAACTCGTCGTAGCTCAAAGACGTATTCCGTCGTGTTCTCTCTCGCGAAACTCATTTTGAAATAATCAAAGACACAATCAAATTCGTCAGATAACCGCTATACTTTATCCGCTACTTTTATTCCAAGACAACTTTACCCGGTGGTGATTGCTTATCCACCGAATATATGTTTACGATAAACATATACCACGTTGAAAATTAAGCAGCGGATAAATTAGACTTATTCGCTGTATAAAGAGCCCTCAAATCACATGCTTCAAAAGCCAATAATGCTTCTCCGTAGTATTTTCACTACCAAGAATAGAAAACCAAAATGAAACATTGTGGTAGCGTCACTGTTGCAACCTTTAGATAAACTCAGGACTCAGGATATCTCTTTTCCATCGAATTCATAATCTCCAGGCAAATTTCATTTGATAAACTGCCTGATTTTAAATTCCTCGGATAACTTTAACCCCTGCTTAGTAATTCCACGAGTAACTTCCACCATTCATAAACCGGCCCTAAATCCTAGAAAATCCATCATATCTCCGGAATTTGAAACTGGTGGAAACTGTTCGTTATCTTTTCTCTTCAATGCTAAAAAAACAAAAATTGCCCATGACTTCCATGTTCTGTAGTGTGACAGGTGAATCGTTTAAATAAATCGTTAAGCCACGAAAACTGGTAACATTTTTGGTGGAAAATCTATTTTTCGGGCAGAATTTAAAGATTTTTGGGGGTTAGAAAGAACGTGAAATTTCCAAGTTAAAGTTCAAGGGCGTTTTATTGTTATTTCTGGAAAGATGAATCGAGAGCGAATTGTTAGGTAAAACAACTATTTCCGTTAAAAAGCATACCTAAAACAAAGGTCTGCAGTCATCTCATCAGGGGGTAATTCTGTAAATTTTCCGTATCGAATTTCGAAAGTCATGTGATTTCATTAATTTCCTTTAAAAACCAATGAAATCAAGAGACTTTCCGTTATGCAGGAAAGTACAGAGTAGTCCGCCTCTCTCGTGTGAATCATTTTGTCTTGGTAACTGGAAATTCTCGAACGGGTCTCGGTGGAACGCATCTGTAGGTGTAGTCCAGTCTGTGGCGAACAAATTCTCACCTTTCCATTTTACCTTTTAAAACATATTGTCATAAACAAGTACAAAGTTGTATTGTACTCGTTTACTGATTAAAGAAAAGTTTCTTTGAAATCTTAGCTTGCGGGATACCCTTAACTATCGCCGCAACACTGGTGACCCTCGACTCGGTGACACATTTCAAGCGTGTGTTCAAGTGACAGCCGGTCCTGAAACTGCCGGTCACGCAAGTACTTAGTTAATCAGCATAAGTCGTTCACAAGTCACTCAAATGAGTAACAACGATCCCAACGATAATTCACCACCAGCCAATATCGAAATTTCTCGCGTAGCTGTAAAGTTCCCATCTTTCTGGCGAGCAGACCCTGAACTACGGTTCACCCAAATAGAAGCTCAATTTGCAACATCGAATATCTCAGCAGATTTAACAAAATATTATCACGTTGTCTCGTCCATGGAAAGCGAAATAATCACCCAAGTCAGCGATCTGGTCAAAAGCCCCCCACCCACTGACAAATACATCGCGCTGAAAAGGAGACTAATTTCCCAATTCACCGAAAGTCAAACTCAAAAAATTAAAAGATTGCTGGGTGGTATAGACTTCAACAATAAAAAGCCATCAGACGCTCTCCGCGAAATGCGCGATTTAGGAGGCCAAAATGTGAATGAGAGCTTTCTCAAATCTTTGTGGATGAACAACCTACCACACAACGTTCAAACCATTCTATCGGTTAGCGATGAAAATTTGTCAAAATTAGCGGAGATGGCGGATAAAATTGTTCAAGTTACCATGTCAGAAGTCTTACTTATTTCAGGCCATACTTCAGACAAGCCCCCCACCTCCGTCGACCAACTAGAAGCAAAAATAGACGATTTGTCCCATAAATTAACAGAATTTAAAGTAGAAAACGAACTTCTTCGGTCAGAAGTTCTCGCAATCCGTTCGAAGCCTCGAACACCACTCAACTCTTCTGATGATCGTAGTCATCCTCGCTCAAAATCCCCTCGGTTTAACCGGCCTTCCCACAAATATTGCTGGTACCACTTTAATTTCGGTTCACAAGCACGAAAATGTGAACAACCCTGCACGTACTCAAAAAACGAATGAACTTGTCCACATCTGAGACGCATGTGGACCAGTTAAATTTTACCAACCGTCTCTTTCTTTATGATTTCTCGACAAAATTGAAATTCCTGATCGACACTGGAGCCGTTGTATCTGTATGCCCCCCAACCCATCAGGACCGCAAAAATAAACAAAAAATTGCGTTGTACGCTGCCAACGGCACCAAAATCAACTCAAGGACTACGCCGACAATTCAACTGGTCTTTCGTTATAGCTGATGTTGATAAGCCTATCATCGGAGCTGACTTCATCAGACATTTCAATCTCATAATCGACCTCCACCACAAAAAACTAGTAGACCCAGTCACAAAGAGTAAAGCAACAGCCGAAATCCTCAACAGCCACGAAACCATTACTACGGTAGCCAGGAACGACGTTTTCACAGAACTTCTCACGCGCTACCCCAGTATTACGAATCCATCAGTCACCGATAAACGAGCAAATATTAAAAAAAACCTCCACCTCGGTATTTCTCATTCGATCGAAACCACCGGCCCACCTATTTATTCCCGTCCGCGACGCCTCCCTCCAAACAAACTCAAATATGCGAAAGAACATTTCCAAATCATGATCAATGAAGGTATCTGCAGACCCTCCAAAAGCAGTTGGGCCAATCCTTTGCATATGGTACCCAAAAAGTCAGGTGATTGGAGGCCATGCGGAGACTACCGTCGCCTCAACGCTGCAACCAAACCAGACAAATACCCTATTCCTCATTCATGAATTTAATCACATGCTTCACAACAAGACTATTTTTTCCAAACTCGATCTCGTAAAGGCTTACTACCACATTCCAATGGATCCAAAAGATGTTGAAAAAACAGCAATTACGACTCCATTCGGCTTATTTGAAGTTTTGGTCATGCCGTTTGGTCTCTGCAATGCAGCACAAACTTTTCAGAGGTTCATCAATAAAGTCCTCCAGGAATTCGAGTTTTGTTTTACGTACTTGGATGACATTCTCGTTGCATCTTCAAATAAAGAAGAACATCTTCATCACTTGGACTTGATTTTTCGAAAACTAGACGAATTTAACATCTGTCTAAACGTCGAAAAATGTCAATTCGTCCAAACACAGATTTCTTTCCTGGGACATCACATCTCTCCGGCTGGAATTTCCCCTCTACCCGAAAAAGTCGAAGCTATTCTCAACTACGAGAAACCCAAGACCATCAAATCTCTTCGTGGTTTTCTCGGAATGATCAATTTTTACCGGCGCTTCATCCATCGTGCCGCCGAAATCCAAGCTACATTACACGATCTCACAAAAGGAGACAAAAAACAAGACTCCCCCATCATCTGGTCAGCCGAAACCGAACACGCGTTCGAGACAAGCAAAACCTCCATAGCACAAGCAGCATTACTCGCTCACCCGGCGTCGTTACCGCTAGTTTTGATGGTCGACGCATCGGATGTCGCTGTTGGAGCCGTAATGCATCAAGTCAGGAATGGAAATCCGGAGCCCCTCGGTTTTTTCTCAAAAAAACCCTCTAACGCTCAAAAGAAGTACAGCACGTATGATCGCGAACTGTTGGCCATATACGAGGCAATAAAATATTTCCGGTTCATGATTGAAGGCAGTCCTTTCGTCATTTATACTGACTGCAAGCCTCTAGTTTATGCTTTTCGTCAAAATCCTGATAAAGCAACTCCTCGTCAATTCCGATACTTCGATTTCATATCCCAATTCTCTACTAACATCAGTTACTCTCGCGGAAAAGACAATGTCGTTGCTGATTTTTTATCGAGAATTGAAGCGATCAACCTCATCGACTTTAAAGAATTTCAACAGTTGCAAGAAGAGGATAACGAATTGAAGAGGGCCCTTCAAGGAAAATACCCGTCTCTACAACTTAAGAAAGTTACCGGGGTAGGTGGAGTGGACATTTACTGCGACACAAGAAACAGACCTTTCGTCCCCCTTACCCTTAGAAAAAAAATTTTCGACAAATTTCATGGCCTAGCGCATCCTGGAATCCGGAGAGCCCAAAAATTGATCCTGGAAAAATTCGTCTGGCCCAGTATCAACAAAGATTGTCGACATTGGGCCCGAACTTGTCTACCATGTCAGCAAAATAAAGTCACGCGACATGTCAAAAGTCCACTTCAACACATTGCACTACCCGAAAATCGTTTTCAGTACATCAACGTCGATTTAATCGGTCACATGCCAAACGTTCGAGGATACTCCTATTGTTTAACTATCATCGATAGATACTCGCAATGGCCTGAGGCTATTCCTTTACGAGACATCTCGGCTGAAACGGTCGCAACATCTTTGCTAGAGCGTTGGATAGCCCGATTCGGCGTTCCAACTCAAATAACAACGGATAGAGGACGCCAATTTGAATCCAAGCTTTTCCGTGCATTGAACGAAATGCTCGGCATCAAACACCTCTCGTCTACATCTTACCACCCACAATCAAATGGGAAAATCGAAAGGTGGCACCGTTGTTTGAAAACATCTATCAAATGTTTAACTTCAACTGACTGGGTCGAAAAACTACCTCTCATTCTCTTAGGACTCCGAACTGTTGTCAACGACGCGACCGGTTTTACTTCCGCTGAAATGGTTTACGGCACATCTCTCAAAATACCCGGCGAATTCTTCACTCCTTCTCAAACCCAATTCGACCATTCCGCACACGTTCAAAAAATTAAATCATTTTTTTACAACATTCATCCTGTTCCCCAAAAATTTCGCCAAAAACAAAAGATTTTCTTCCATCAAGATTTGGACAAATGTACCCATGTCTTCATTCGAAACGACGATGTTAAGAAACCGCTGCAAAAAACCTACGAAGGCCCATTCGAAGTGATCCAAAGGCATCAAAAGTATTTCCTCGTCAGAAAGGATACGAAAGAAGACTCCGTATCGATTGATCGCCTCAAACCAGCTCACCTCCTCAACATGCCTGACCGAATAGACAACCTCGAACCGCCCACGTACCGTTGCTACCAGTCAGTCCGTTTCAAAGACATATTTCCGTCGTTTTCACTAGGGAGGGAGTAATGTGGCGAACAAATTCTCACCTTTCCATTTTACCTTTTAAAACATATTGTCATAAACAAAAAAATAAAGTTGTATTGTACTCGTTTACTGATTAAAGAAAAGTTTCTTTGAAATCTTAGCTTGCGGGATACCCTTAACTATCGCCGCAACAAGTCAATAGGGGATTTGGCCCCCTAGTATTTGGTATAGAAGTAGTTTTGTCAACGGATCTATATGTTTCTTGGGGTGCTGAATCCGAATTTGCCAACAAAAAATCGGTCGGCTTCACGCCGAAAATCGCAAAAAAAAAAAAACTGGAAATTTTATGACTTTTTCCACTCAATTGATTATATCTCTGGAACTATGTAATTTTCGATGATGGCGCTCCTTTGCATTTTTGAAATAGACTCCGTGGTATTTAGTTCCTCTATTTGGTTAATTTTGGTTTAATTTGACTGGACCAAAAACCAAGTCCGAAGTTCACGTTACCGTAACGTTCACGACCAACCAGGTCAGAAGTTCACGTTCAAGTTCAAAATCAAACGACGAAAGACCAAATTTATTGACTTTGAATTTTTCAAACGGCAATTTAGCCAGAGATTTTTCGCTTTTCCATACACAGAATTGTCACCTTAAAAAACACTGATGTTTGCAATTTCAAACCCTTATTTCTAGAATTTTCAGGCTTTTAAAAACAAAATTTCGCGGTTCTATCTCTTGACGAAATCAGTTTCCCAGGTTTGGCTGACTCAGACGACTAATTTTGCTCTTTCAAAAACAAAATTCCTGAATTTTCTTCTTTCAAAACCGGAACTTCGTCATTGTGGCTCTTACAGGCTCAAAGTTTGGCTCTTTAAAAACCAAATCTCGTAGATTTGGCTCCTTGAAACCACAATTTCACACATTTTTGATATTTAGGAGTAAAAAACGAAATTTAGTGATTTTGGCTCTTTCAACCTCAATTCTGACGTGGATTTCCGTTCTCAAATATCCAAGTGTCGTGGATTTTGCTGCTTTTGAAACACATAATTTCACGAGTTTTTGCTATTTCAAACCCCAATTTCGCGTATTTTCATTCTTTCAAAAACCAGAGTTCATTATTTTGACTTTTTTAAACCCAAGATTCGCGGATTTTTATTCTTTCGAAACCTCAATTTTCAATTTCACCAGAATCCTGAGGCCCCTAACTCAGATTTTTTGTTGCCTCCTTTGCAATGTCACGCTTTTGACAATGCGGAGATGACGGTCGGCCATTGGTGCACTCCGTAACCGAAACGTTCAGAATCCCAGTTCTAGAATGATAGGCTGCTTTAGGTTATGACGAGGGGAGGGGGTTTAAATTAATAGTAGCGCCCCGGGCGTCGGGTGGTCGCTAACTTTGTTACGACACTGAAGCCATTGCATTGCTATCATGAACGAGAATGACTCCCTTTAATAGTCGATCCGATCCGGTGGTCAGCTGATGATTCGTGCCTTGAAAGTGCCTGACTATAGCTATAATCATGTCCTGAAAATGGCTAAAACGGCCATTTCGGCTTCAAAAATGGCCAAACTCGCCAATGGCTCCTAGAAAATGGCTATGAATTGACGATTCGTGCCCTAAAAATAGCAAAAACGCCGTTAAAATGTCAGAATTATTTTAATTCCCGTTTTCAAAAATGGCCAAAATGACCATTATTGCACCCTATAGATGGAGCTGAGGAGGCGGGAAGGATTGTTGAGCTTTTACAGGAGGAGGGGAAAACCCGGAAATTGGTGATTTGTAGGCTACCGGACCTACCGATTCCTAGCCGAATAAGGGCGATGGTATCGGGACTAGTCATGTCCAAGAAAGCCGTGATCCCCCACGTGGAGCTCACCAACTGGAAGAGGGGGTTCTCGTTCAAAGAATAGGGATACGGGACCTCCAAGGCGAAGGGAACTCCTTAACGTTGGTATGGATCCCGAGTTATAGAGGATGGCAGGGAAATGAAAAAGCAGACGAGCTGGCCAAGCGTGGCGCGGACCAGCCGGTAGTAGGGCCTGAACCATCGGTGGGCATTGCCCGAAGGGTGGTCTTGAGGGAGTTAAGGGCCTGGGCCAGTGACCAAGCTCTGAAGAGATGGCGGACTGAACCCGGGTGCTGGCAAGCAAAACTGTGAATCGATGAGGAAGGCCAGGAAGCTTTGGTATGGTTGCTGGGACTGACACGGGTAAAGATTAGGTGGATAGTAGGGATGTATACGGGACGCTACGCCCTCAACAGGCACCTGTCCGTCGAGCCCGATTGCGATAGATGTGGGGAGGCTGAGGAAACCGCGGAGCACTTCATATGTGAGTGTGACGGCTACGCGGCATCTAGATACACTATTTTTGGTGACGATAGGATATCCTTCTCCTAGCATCTCAAACGAGAATGGGACCCGTCTCCTGAGATTGCTGGAAAGGATAAATAGGTTTGAGGAGCCGTACTAGGCTCTCCCGAGTCCGGGCCCCAAGTGGGTATGGTGTATGGGCCGAAAGGCTTTTGGCACCTTCGGAGTCGGGAGACCGTCCGAGCCCTAAAAAAAAGGGGGGTCTAATATAGTAATTTTAGCCATTTTAAAGACACGAGCCGTCAGTTTTGCAATTTTTAGGGCTCAAATAGTCCATCAAGCCAAGGTCATGAAGTTTGACCATTCCTATGGCGAGCAAATTGTCGATTTATCCATTTTTCAGGGCAGGAATAATCTTTTTCAGGCATTTCCAGGGCGCGTAAAGTCATTTCGGTCTTTTTCAGGATTCGACTAGTCCCGTATAGTCCGTCAAACCAAAGACGTGTAGTGGTCATATTCGTCGCGAGAATTGTCAGTTTGGTAGTTTTTAGCGCGTGAATGGTCGATTTAGCTACTTTCAGGGGCGGGCATCATGATCTTTTCAGGCATTTTCAGAAGTTCAACAATCGCCAGTTTACCCATTTTTTTGGGCGCGTGAAGTCAATATAGACATTTTCAAAACGTGAATCTATTGTTATAGTGGGAATAGCTAGCGGTATTTTTCCCCCAACAACAACTCTGAATAGACCCCCCAGGGAGGTCACACTTAATCTATTAATCGAGGAACATGGAAGGGTAGCACGATTATTTTTGTGTACCCATTGTAGGTATAATACGATAAAATTGAATATCCAAGTCTGAACATTCAATATAATAGACGCAGCAATTATAAGAGAAACGCATATAAAGATCCCCCTCCTTTTCATCGTTCGTTGAGTGTAGGTTGAAGGAGCAATCTGCTCAAACATGATGATGAACAGAAGAGCTTAATGGATTTCTTGTTATATACGCCAAAGTCAGTCACGTGGTTATAAATGGACCTCTGCATTATAAACTCATTAATGTATAAACATAGATTTTAGGGATAAAGTCTCCTTATAACCCTACGCATAAAGGGAATACAATTATCGTGGAAAGGGTCTCTGGTATACGTATAGTTTTTTGCTAGGCAGAAACGGTTTCAACATGATTGTTAGGGGCTCCTGGAACATGCAGTTAGATCACAGAGAACGTAGGACGTACAAATATTTGAAAATAGTATGTTGGTCTTTCTTTAATAAACAAATATTCCTCAGCAGCATACACCTAATTCACGTACTCATTACGCACTTGATTAATATTCATACGCGTGACGTCATACCTATAAACTTCGTTGTTAGTCGCATTATGGTTCTTGTAATGGCGCTTAATGAAATGCTTCTTTGTCTTACGTTTATAAAACACGTCTTCTAAATGCATAATCAAAACAGTTACTTCGCCACAGTGTAGGTGGCGAGCCATAAACGCGAAGCGTTCCTTTTTAGTCCGTCTAAAAGCAGGCTATATAATTTTAGACGTTCGGGAAATATTGGACTGGGCGGTGAAGGGTGTATTACCTTCAAAAGAAGGAAGGTGGGCAAGAAAAGGCCAAGAAGTGCTGCACTTCTACTTTGGTTGATATATTGTAACCTGGCGTGCTGGAGTTTGTTAGACCCCCGAAGCTTTAATGCACAACTCCAATAGGGTCACGCCACCTTTCCCCTATATAAGATACCTATACAAAGCTATACTGAACGGTTTTAATCAAAACTTCCTTATTTTGAGGAAAACTTTTCCTATAGTTTTTAGCTAATTTGAATAGTTTCTTGGAATATATTGATAGCCCTATAATCACAGACGATTGCATGAATGCAAGTATTTTATAAATCACTCGCTTCCAAAGAAATTTCGTTGTTCTAGATAAGAAGGTTTCACTCCAAGTGGACGTCCCAAAGCAATAAAAAGGCGTTTCATTCTCTTAAAAACAACCGAAAATTTCCACATTTAAAAAAAATGCAACTGTGTGGTTGTCAAAGAAAAGTGAATAATTTAATAAAATAAACTGCCAAGTTTTTTTCATAAAGTTTTTGAGCCACGTAAGATTCACGTCACATATGCACCGTATTATTTCCCTATAAAAGAGAAACAGCTATTTTTACCCCTCGAGAACTTAGTTTCGACGATAATATGAATACTCGCAGGCAGAGAAACTTCTATAATGCTACATAGTACGGACGGTGGGTGACTGAAAAGTGAAAACAGTTGGACGTAACGTTCAGACTTTCAACTTTTTGTTGAATTCGAAACATGTCAAGAACGGAGTACGTTTTGAAAAGAAATAAAGATGAAAGGTCTGTCGTTTGGAGAATGACTTTGACTCGATATAAAACGACAGTAATATAATACATATTTTCCTCGGCAAAAATCCTGCGTTGATTCCAACGAAAGAGCCTCTGTCTAATTTCGGAATAAATTGAGCCAATTGTGTGAATCACACCAACTTTCATTCCACTGGTAACTAGTAAAAAAAAACATGAAACCAATAAAGGCTGCGGTTTGAGCTCCTCTGCTACATAACCCTGTGTGTAAAGCAATTGGTGTGGGTCGGCCACGAAGGGGTTGTTTTATTCGATGCCGTCACCCTCAACAGAGTATAAAGGTTTTTCTGTCATCGTTGGGTTCGTTTTCACCATCCTCAAACATGATTTATGTAGGTACCTATCGTGAGTATGTGTGCATAGCTATTTGGGGGGAAAGAAGTGATTGACACGCTGGTAATGTGGATGATCACTGGCAGAATGTATAACGATTAATGAATCGTTTGAATGAAGAAAAGTTTAATGATGACCCCTTTAACCGCGCTCACGTCTTTTTCCCCAATCGCTTCAGGGTTTGGGAAAAGTTTGTGTCGAACGATAATTTTATCAGATTTGGACTGCCTCTGAAACAATAATAGCGACCAAAACAAATTACGCTTGAAATTAAGTTTCATAATTAGAGGGTTGATGGAATGCTGTGAGATGAAAAGGTGGGGGGGGGGGGAGAGAAGAAGAAAGAGACACAGAATGACAAGACTAGGGATATGGAACGGGGGTGTTCCGGGTTGCTCCTTCGTTCTCTTTTTCTCAGCTGGCTTCTCTGATAATGTAATTACTCCAAATCGATTCTCGAAACGACTTTCCGTTTGAACAATGCGCTTTTCTTTCAACTTTCTCTTTCTTACGCCTCAGCCGGTTCAGCCCAAATCGAAAGAGAATAGGGAGATAACCTTTGGGAAAACGAATTTTCATTACCTACCTATTATTATCATTATTTGTTCTTGCCTGGAGCCCTTATTTTATTTTTATCCTTACAAATTTGAAACTTAATACTGTTAAAATTAACTTAATACTGTTATAAGTGACATTTTTTTTCTGGAGAACTAAGGACTGGTCTTCCCACCCACCAGGGACGCATTTTGTGATTAGCATTCATAAATAAACAAGAGACTAATTGTGAACTCGAGACTAATAATGTGGGGGTGGGGCGTATAATTGATACAAAATGTAGTGAAAAACCCAACGCAACGATAGCGAAAGACTAAAACCCTTTTTTAGTCTTCTCTTTATACAACAGACTCGTATCATGTTTTCCGCTACTCCCCCCTCCTTTTCCATTAAAAAAAAAATAAGTGACCAAAGCAGTAACAATTTTGGAACAACCGTCGCTCTCTGGGACTTGGAGACTTACGTCGGTCCGCCCCGAGCTACCATTCAAAGGGAGGGGGGGGGGCTGAAAATCCAAAATAGGGATTTCTAGGTTGTAATAAAGCGGAGAGCCTTGAGAGGAACCGCTCATTTGCCACTAAAATTAGGAAAAATGCACAAATTCGAAGTATCTGAAGGCAGTTTTGCGGACAATACAGAGAAAATACGCTAACCTCAAGCTGCTGAAGTCCGTTAATGGGCGGACAAAAATGAGAAGGCGTTATAACGTGCTTATTTTGGGGGCAAGTACGTGGCCAAAAGTTGAACGCTTAAATTCGCGGCAGAAATAGCGAAAAAACGCCGATTTTTTAGCAAAAAAAAACAATAATACGTAGCTAAAAATTGAGAAAAACACTAATTTGCTGCCATAATGGGGAACTTGCATGAATGTCCGATTTGGGAGAAAAGTATACCGGTGAATTGGCACATGGACAGAAGGATATCAATGGTAGTTGCAGCCCGATTGGTGCTTTTGGTGATTTTAAAATAAATTTCCAAGTTTTTCAAGAGGGGATAGATGGTACGAGGGGAAATTACGCAATCCCTAATTTTGAAGCATGTGATTAGGACACTCTAACATTTTTTGTTTACAAATAACAAGAAAAATTGTCCCCCTGAAAATGTGTTGTACCCCCCTCTTCCTCACACCAACCATTTCATTAAATAGGGTTTGACGTTATCAAATCCCCACTCAAAATTTTAAAAATTCGCTCTAAAAAAATCCTTGATTGATTTCAATGTTTAATGTGAGCAATAGCATCGTGGAAGAGCAATCTTCAATAAACACCAGTGCTTGAAAAATGTGCAAGTTCCCCATTAGGAAAAACAGCTAATAATTCGCTGCAATAAAATTGAGAGAAAGCTGCCCAAAATCACTCAGCAGGCTCGACTTTTATTTACAAAGCACCCATTCCTGGTTTCTCGAGGCAAAATCGGGACTGAAATTCAGAAAAAGCGCTAATTCACACGGATAAAAATGTGAATTACAGCTAATTTGCAGCTAAAATTTGTGAAATCCGCTTATTCACGGCTAAAGTTGAGATAAACCTCTAATTCCCCACCGCCCACAGGTAAAAGAGCTCATTCGCTTGTAAAATTGAGAAAATGCGTCAATTCGCGACTGGTGTTGACAAAAAGCACTCATTAGCAGCTATAAAGTGGAGAAAAGCGTTAATTCGTGGATTTTCTGAAATTGACAGCGTTTTCCATTTACGTTTAATGCTTTAGAGCTGTTCATTTCCACTCGTCCTCCCTGGATTAAAACGTAAATGGTAATAGTGAAGACGGATGGAAATGAATTGCTCTGGAACAGAATTTTATGTAAATGGAAAACGCTATATGAGTAAAAGTGGTAATTTGCTGCAAAAATTAATAATAAATAATTCGCGACTGAAATTGGAAAAAAAAACCGCTGATTTGGGGGCAATATTGGGGAAAAAGCGGTAATCCGCATGGCTAAGAAGTGAGGAAAAACGCTAATTCACGGAGAAAATGGAGAAAATAAAGCGCTAATGCGATGCTGGAATTGAGAAAAACGCTAATTTGCGGATACATGTGATAAAATCCGCTGATTCATGGTTAAAACTGAGAAAAACCGCGCGCTGATTCCTGACAAAATGTCAAAATTGATATAAAATGCTCATCCACAGCGGCTGGAGTTGACAAGAAACGCTCACTCGCAGCTATAAAATGGAGAATAACGCTCATTCAGGGGCGAAATTGAGAAAATCCGCCAATTTACGGCTATAATTGAGTAGAAGCGGTAATTCGCGGGTAAAATTAAGAAATAATTCGCGGCTAAAATTATAAGAAATATATCCAGGCTACAGGGGCGGATCCAGGTCTGAATCCTAGGGGGGGGGGGGCGTAGTGCCGATGACCCCCCCCCAACCCCGCCCTTTTCGACAACACCATCATGTTACATCATTCCAACGATTCCAAAATTAATTCAATTTTGGGATGAAGAACACCTAAATGCAGTATTAGTCCAGAAAAATTAGGCTTTTACCCTACTAATTACCGGTTACCGACGCTATAGGGAGTTTCAGGACTCCAGAAGTACCAGAACATCAAGTTTAACGTATAAGTTATCGTTTTCTGGAGGCAAAATGGTAAGTTTTTTGATAGAAAATCTAGAACAGAGGGCATCGACATTTTCAACCGTGGCTGAAAAAGTTGGGTGAGCTAATGGAAAGAAGGCTGATGGCCTGAAATGAAGCTCGTGGAGCATAAATTGGTCGGAAACAGGTGATTTTAAGACTTTCAACAGATTAGAAAAAAAGGCCCGAAGGGTTTTATCGTGCTCCGTATTGGTCGTGGAAAACCAATGTATTCACGAAAGGCGTAGGAAATTTAATAAATGTTTTGTACGAGAAGGATTTCCTCTAAAGCCACTCGTTTAGCGGATGTTTAGAAAAAAACTGATAAAATATCCTAAAAATTTAGCCATTCCTGCACAATGTTTCCTAATTTACTAATAACGTAATAATAATAATAATCCCTACTCCCCACCCCCTACGTAGTACGCTACGTAATAACGTACTAATAATCCCTACTTAACTATAAAATAGTTAAGTTTTAAGGGAATAGTTATGTTTTATAATAACTCTGTTCGACAGCCAGCTGCCGGAGCGATATCTTTTGATGCTTTGGTGAGCGTTCATATTCAGTTCCATTCAAAGGGCCGCTTCACATGAGACTTTAATGATTTTTAGCATGTTGAAAATCGCAAGGATCGTTTGAATAATTTTGCTGGTCAACCCACTGAAGAGTAAAGCACTCTTTTTTCTCAAAAATGGTCATTTCTGCCAAAAAATCGCTTATTATCCGGATGGATCCGCCCCTGCGAGGCTAACATTGAGAAAAAGCGCTCATTCACAGCTAAAATGGAAACAAACTCTAATTCACGGAGCAATTCGACAAAATCCGATTAAGAAAATGCGGTAATTAGCGGCAAAAACTAAGAAATGGCGCTAATTCACGGCTAAATGGATGAAAAGACGCTAGAATAGAGAAAAACGGTTTCCACCCCCCATCCAATCACCGTATTAATTTGACTTTTTTTGATGCACTTCAATGTTGTTTTAGGAAAGGAAGTGTCTACCAGTGATTTGTGTCCGATGTGACACAAAGGTCGCTTGACAGGAGTTGGTTGGTATATGAACTCAGAATTATCAACAATTTTGAAGAACTCTGGGATCAGACACCAAAAAAAGGGCTACGGGTTAATTGACCCTCCGACAAAAGATATTAATTTTAGCAGGGACGTCGTATTTTTTGAAGTAAAAACAAATCCCTCGCCGGAGTTGAACAGGAAACTAGCTCTTCAGATGCCGTTATTGCCGAGTTCCCAAAAATCGAAAACGACCGGTACGACGATCAACAACCCGAATCTGAATTTGATCAGAAAAAGAAGAGAAATTGGTGGGCAGTTGTGATTCTGGCTGGGGTAATATAATAAATGAGAGATACTCGGTAAATGGCGCAATTTACAAATTACAAGGTGGTCCAATTTCGTGGTACAACAAGAAACAAAAAACCATAGCTCTTTCTACGAGTGAAGCCGAGTATATGGCTCTTTCATTCTCAGTGCAGGAAGCGGAGGCGCAGTTGGCCGTCACCAAACTTGCGCACCAAACGGCTTGGAAGTGTCCGGAAAGTCGAATATCGTCCTGTTTGATCAATCAAAGGCCTTCGATATGGTGAGCCATGATATTCTTGTGGAGAAACTTCGGCTGTTTGGTTTAGGAGGGGGCTCACTGAGTCTGATGGAGTCTTTTTTGAAGGACCGGTGCCAAATGGGTCTACAAATGAGGTTGTTCTCTTCGCTCAGGTGGAACCGGCATGGCGTCCCACAAGGGTCACCGTTTGGTCCAGTGCTCTTTATAACCTATGACAATGACCTTCCGTCAGCTATATCGTCGGTGCACAGTGATGTGTCTTGTTTCTGCTATGCGGATGACGAGACGTTGCGTTTCGGATTGGTCGATAGTGAATCGCACTCGGACAGGGTCCGTGCAATATCGGGACGGAGCATAGCAAGTTGGTGTAATGTGAATTCTCTCCTCTTAAATGATAAGAAAACCCAGTCGCTGACCCTGTCACTGGATAGATGCTCTGCGAGTTTCGGTCATTTCTATAGGTTGATGTCGTACGGGCTGATTCTTTGGGGGAATTCCACCCATTCCGTCAGGCAAACAGGCGGAAATGTTTCAGAATTGGTGCAGAAATGCGGCTATCATTTACGCAAAGCCGAGTAAGCGTTATTTCTGGGGGAGGGGGGGTTCAAGAAAATTCATGTAAAACTACTTACTCCCCCTTAATTATTATTAAAAAATTAATCAATAGTGGGCTTTCTAATTTTATAAATGACAAAACCTACCTAACTTGTGTGGTATAGGTACCTTTTGCTTCGTGCTCTATTCAATTTTGTTATCCTTTGGGTCAATTAATCTTCTTTTGTTGTTTTTTCGTAGTTTCCGATCTTGCAGGAAGAGTTTTCGACCGCTATAATGAAGCTTCCATTATTTTCCATCCAACCAAATCGTTATTGAAAGGCTGGATTGGAGAAATTAAAAAATATAATTTTTCAAGTGCATTTAATTTATTTTTATTTGTTACTAAATCTCATTTCAAGAATGTGACATTTTTGAATCCTGACTACGGAAGAAAGCGTACAAAACCCTTGCGTTTACGAAAATATACAAAGGTGTGTAATTTAAACAGACCGAAGTGTTTCGGGACAGGCTCTCTCTCTCTCTCTCTCTCTCTCTCTCTCGATAAATGTCAAGTGTCAGACATGGCGATGTGGCAGTGTGGCGATTTGTGGCATTGTATTCCAAGCAATAAGTGTCTCGGGGCACTTAGGTGTAAAAGCACCTTCATTGACATGTTTTGACACTTTTTCAACTTGAGGAAAGGAATCCGGAAATTCAAATAACTGAAGTCAATCCCAACACAGGCTCCATGTGGTAGTGACGCCATAGGGTCACCTCGGATCGAACCAGAGTGGTTCTAAAAAGGTTGAAATGGAAGAAATTCAGCAACAGGTGTGCTCGGCCCTCATAGTTTGAATAATTCCAACATCAGGCACAGACAGTCCTGAAATTGGACCGTAAAAGAAAAACCGCATGTTCCATCGGCAACTGTTCCAGCCCTTGAACGTTGGTTGAAAAAAAATAAATAAATAAAAGAGGGACCCTTGTGTGGGCAAAGAGATTAATAGGATTGACTGAAGCTTATATACCTCAGGTCAGGTAGGTGCGAACCATTTTTCGTCAAATCTATTCTACTGTCAGTCCTTTTTTTCATTTTATTTATGAGATATCATTCCAACTTTCTCTCACTCACTCACTCACTCACTCTGTCTCTCTCAAATCCCTTTTAAATTATGATCTGCCGAAAAGATATAGGATTTTGAAGAAAAAAAGTCGGCCTTACCCTCCCAAAGTATCTAATAGCTTACGAGAACAAAAATGTCGGTGGTGGCGGTGGTGGGGGGATGTTAATGCAGATTTGTCCTGCGATTAAATTACGCCTGCCATTGTGCTCTTTGAACCGAAGTGAATATTAAAGCTCCACCAAATTACACCGGTGTAGTCCTGTAGGGGGTCTTAATTGGATCTTATAGGCCTTTATAAACCTTCTCGTCATCACATTTTGCTTCGCAGCCAAGGGAAGGAGAATCGAGAAAATGTTGTTGACGAATTACATAATATAGAAACTGTGGAAAAGATCTTTAAAATACTGCGAAGGATTAACGTTGGCCGCCGATTAAAATAAAACTTCGGGTATAGCTATATCATTGCATTGAGCACGTCGAGACGGGGGACGCAAATGGCATGAGTTTGAAAACTCCACCGTGGCCCTTGACGGTGTTTTAATTGCTTTAACGGATAGTGAGCGTCTGCGAAGGGAGGAAATTGAAAACGTCAATCTGTTTAAGGCCAGACGTCTGGACGACTCTATCTCAAAATTCTTCATGAAAAGTGTGCCTTTACGTCCATAGGTAATGTAATGGGTTTAGATAATAGCACCGAACAAACCGATTTACGTCCACCCCCCCCCCCCATTCATAAAAAGAAGAATTGATCTTACAAGTTTTCCAAGTACTTGCGATAGTGGGATAAATACGTGGTCACCTGCAATCTCCTACTATGGTTCATTCAAATGCGCAACGTTCGCTCGTGCCCCCCCCCTCCGGTCCTTTAACATTATCTACAGAGACTCAGGGACATTTTCCCATTGTATCGTGCCGAAGGAACCTATAAGATCATCTTCGGAAATCTCAAAGTCTATCAATATCCAATATCGCAACCGGTACGGTGGTAATGATCAAAAGAGCCTGAAAAGGCTTTCCTTATCTCCTCACTTTTTCTATCTCCCGTTGCTCTGTCTTTCTCTTTCACCGCTTACAGGCATTTTATCAATCTGTACTTGATTTTTTTTTCTTTTTATAAAAAAGAAATGAACGGGCGTAGATGGATCTGAAGTAGGTAGATCTAAACCTGGCGATTTTAGCTCAAAATGGCTGTTTACTTGTTTAATCGCGAATTAGGCCCGGGTTGACCAAAGTTCAGTTTATCCTCAAGCTGAGCTTAAGAGCTCATACCCCAATCAAAATTTAGCATTTTGCGTACAAAAACGTTTAAACCTATAGCCAGTTTCGGGGTCTAATTATCGTTAAAATTGTTATAATGTCGGGTTTATTTTAGCGAATTTGCCCAGTTTATGGTCTTTATTTTCTCAAAATTTGGAGTTTACAGGCTCTTCAATTTTTGTACGGCTTAATATTCACGATTTTGCTTTTGCGCCCAAATTTCAGCGAAACTGCAAGTTTCAGGGCCTTTTAGGTGTGAACCGTGGCCAAATCGGCGGTCGCGAGCGCGCCCTGAATTTTAAATTTGAACATGAATTTATTCGATATTTTAAAATTTAACTTGTATTTTGCATCTTCAAGTCCTAATTTCATTGAGCGTGGGCCCTAATCTGAACGAAATTACAACTTTCCTGACAGAATAAACGCAAAATCGACAGTTTCAGGCCTTCGGACCTTGATTCTTGCGAATACGCAAGTTTCAAGGGTCTAATTCGGAGAAATTTCAAGTTTCGGTGCTATATATCCGTGAATTTGAGGTTTTATGGGCTAGGACACACCACGTCGTAGGGCTGACGACGGACGAGGTCCATCTGCCAAAGTGGATTTTTCCGGGCACAATTTTCGTGAAATTGCAAGTTTCATAGGGCTATTTTTGTTGTATCCGCTAGCTGGCCCCGACTGCGCCCAGATACTCAGACGACGATAGCTGTGAATTGCAACATTCGAGTCCTAATTTGAGCACAATTTCATGTTTCTTGGCTGAATATCAGAGAAATTGAAAGTTTCGGGTCTTCGGATGTTAATTTAATTTAAGCGAGATTGAAAGTTAAGGTTAATTTTAAAGCAAAATTGCATGTTGAATTTGGAAGTTCTATGACCGGACATCCGCGGCAATGCGACAATGCGAGGAAGTTTCAGGTCTTAATTTTCATCAAAATTACTAGATTTGGTTCTAAATTTCTGCGAAACTGCCAACTTTCGGGGCGTGTTTTTAAAGTGGTTGCGATCAAGCCTGCCGGCCCCGAAATCGCCCAAAGCTGGATGTACAGCCCAAAAATTATAACCCACTTGGAGCTTATTACCAGTGAATTCCTGGCTGAATACCCGTTGAATGGACATTTTTGGGTCTCAATTTCAGTGATTTTGCCAGTTTAGGACGCCTTATTCAAAGCAAAATTGCCAGTTTCAGGGCCTATTTTGTGGCAGCGCAATACATGGCTATAGCCAGTACTACAACAGCGCCAAACGCCTGACGACTACCCACGGAATAGAAATATTTCCTAGCACGATTGCAAGTTTTGGGTCTTAATCTCGTAGATATTGCAAGTTTTGCAATTTCGGAGAAAAGTCAAGGTTTGAGAACTTTTTTTTTTTTAGTGACCGATCAGCGCCCCAACCCTATAGTGATCCCGCCCCTTCGCGGTCCCCCTTTATTCAACGCGTCAATTTGTTGATACTAGTACGCTCGAGGGCTCAGGTCACCCACCCACGGGTCCAGTCCAGAGCTAGCTACGCCCTTGCCAAGGATGGTATTGCTACAGGAGGGCCTTCTCGCCAGACTAAAATGGACTTTAGAAGATAAATACATCTCTCATAGGGCCGAACACTGAAATTAATAATGTCATGCCTTGGTGTACTCCAGTGGTGGATCTAGGATTTTATTGTTGTATACTTGTGACGTCACTACATTAAGTTCAATAACTATTAATTAGCCCAAATGTTGGCCATACTGTAAAGCCCTCCCCCCTTCAGCCAAGATGGCATTCGAGTATGTCGGTCCAGAGAAGACCTTAATAAAAAGTCTTGTCGCCAAAACGTCTTATTAATTATCCGATTAATAGACCCCAAATATAAAACATGGTGTCAGAAGTAAAAGTTAAAGCCATTTTCGGTATTAGTTCGGTGAAAAACTAGTCGCGAAAGTCTCGTCGTCGCCGTAAACTTTGTCTTCTGTTAGCGCCACGTGGAACCTGAAAAACGAAAAAACTCGACATAATGGACCAGGACGCAAGAACCGGTCAAGAGCCACCTCCACCACAAGCCCAACAACAAACGTCGTCAACTTCAAGGACCGTGGTAAAGCCTGCTCATACACCCACCTTAAATTTAAGCACGGCGTCCGTCCCCCCGATGATCTTCGACGGGAACCTGTCTGTCGCCTGGACGAGATGGTTACAGTCGTTCGAGTTATTCCTCACGGCAAGCGGTATGTCAACGCAGCCCGAAAACCGGTTAGTTGCGCTTCTCTTACATTTTATTGGCCCACGAGGTGTCGAAATCTTCAACTCTTTCAATCTGACTCTGTCGAACGTCACGTATAAAATATTAGTCAACAAGTTTGAAAACCATTTCGTACCTCGGAAAAATCTTACAATGGCACGTCATAAACTCCTTACTCGCCAGCAGAGGGACGAGGATGTCGATTCATTTTTGACTGACCTCCATCTTTTGAGCCATGAGTGTGAATTGGGCCCACTCAGAGAGTCTCTCGTTATGGACTTATTCATTTGCAATATGAGTCGTCGCCACACTATAATAAAAGAAATATTATTGCAAGAGCCAGACCTATCACTAGAGAAGGCGGTCACCATTACAAAAGCCATGATCGCCTCTCAACATGGCATCGAAAGGCTTCAGGGTGACTCGACTGTCAACACAATCCGTCAATCTCGCCGACAGTCTCGATCTCCAAGCCGATTTTCACGTCGCTCATCAACACCGTCGTCAAACTATCGTTATTCTTCAAGAGAGCGAGCACCGTCGTCTTCAAGAACGTCAACTTGCGGAAACTGCGGTCAAGTTCACCGTTTTAAATGCCCAGCTCAAGGTGTCCAATGTCACCACTGTCGGAAAATTGGTCATTATGGGAAGGTTTGCAGATCTTCGTCAATAAAATCGATCGCCGCCGAAACAGCCGTCTTGTCCCCGTCGAATCCTCCGTCTCATCATGACTATTTTGTCGGAACTCTTTCAACTGACACAGTGAGTTCATCATGGTTTGCAGACCTAAGCATAAATAATGTCAAATTTTCAGTTTTATTAGATACGGGTGCAATGGTTAATGTCATGTCATACAATACCTTCAAAAAAATTGGTCTTTCGCATTCATTAATTACGCCATTTGAAGGTAGGTTATTAAACTTCACGCGGGATAACATACCCGTTCGCGGTAAAATCACTGTGAAGGTCATGCATAATTCAAAAGAATACGGAATGACGTTCGTCATAACTCCGATAACTTGTCATAACGTCTTAAGCAAAAGCACTTGCGAACAATTAGGTCTTATTTATCGGGTTAACGCTAATGAAATTTATAATGCCAACAGGAACGCGGAATTGAACGCTCTTCTCACGCAAAATGCACGAGTGTTCCAAGGTCTTGGATGTCTTCCTCAGGTTTGTCATCTGTCTGTTGACCCGTCTGTCACGCCTGTCATTGACCCTCCTCGCAAAGTACCATTTCAACTATACGACCGTTTGAAACACGAACTAGACGATATGGAACAACAACAAGTCATAGCCAAAGTCACGAAACCAACAAAATGGGTAAATTCCTTAGTAGTAGTCGAAAAGAAAACGGGTAAATTGAGAATTTGTCTAGACCCCCGAAATTTGAATCGTGCAATTCTTCGTTCACATTACCCTTTGCCGACACTGGACCATGTTCGTTCTAAACTAAAAGAAGCTCAAGTTTTCTCTCATTTAGATGCTTTCTCAGGATTTTGGATGGTTAAATTAGACGAGGAAAGTTCAGACCTTTGTACTTTTCAGACTCCTTTTGGTCGTTACCAATTTTTACGTCTTCCATACGGAATTTCTGCTGCCCCAGAATTGTTTTTTCGTATCATGTCTGACGTCTTCTCTGACTTAGAAGGTGTTTTAGACTTTGCCGACGACCTACTCGTGTACGGTCCAAACGTCCATACCCACAACGTACGCCTACAAAAGGTACTCCATCGTGCACAAGAAGTAAATTTAAAATTTAATAAAGATAAATGTTCATTTGGCCTGTCAGAAGTAAATTATCTAGGACACATATTCAGCCCTTCAGGCATGAGACCGGACCTGAATAAGGTCAAAGCTATACTAGAAATGCCAAGTCCGACAAATAAAAAAGATGTACAACGTTTCCTAGGAATGATCAATTACTTGGGAGCCTATATTCCAAATTTAGCCAAAGAGACTGAACTATTACGCCAACTAATTAGAAAAGATACTCCTTTCATATGGGACTCAAATTACGTAGATTCATTCAAACGCCTAAAAAAATTAGTTACTTCCGCTCCAGTCTTAGCCCACTATGATACTAAGGGGGATGTTACCCTTTCAGTCGACGCGTCACAAAGCGCAGTCGGAGCAGTTCTTATCCAAAATAGTCATCCAGTCGCTTACTCCTCAAAAACTTTAACGCCTGTCCAAGAACGATATGCACAAATAGAGAAAGAGTTATTTGCTATCCTTTTCGGCTGTCAAAAATTCCACCAATTCATCTACGGAAAACCCGTGAAAGTAGAGACAGACCACAAGCCCCTAGTCACATTGTTCAAAAAACCGTTAGCCGATGTCCCCATTCGTCTTCAACGAATGATGTTGTCTCTACAAATTTACCATTTAGTTGTAATCTACGTCCCGGGCAATAAAATGTTCATATCGGACACTTTGTCACGAGCACCACTGCCGGAAACTGACAGCTCCAACCCCATAGACAACGAAATTCAACTCCATGTCAATCTTTTAATCTCAACCCTGTCCATGTCTGAAGAAAAGAAAAATACATTTCGTCAAGAAACAGCGTCAGACCGCGAATTAAAAATTTTAATTAAATATTGTAATGAAAAATGGCCTTCCTCGAAAAAAGCAGTCCCCGAGTCGCTAAAGCCATACTGGAATTTTCAAGATGAAATTCACTTTTGTGACGGTTTATTGTTCAAAGCTCAAAGTCTTATTGTCCCCCAAACATTAAAATCAGAAATATTGTCAAAATTACATGAAGGTCATCAAGGAGTTACCACAACCAAAAAATTAGCCCGTGGATCAGTGTTTTGGCCTAACATGAACTCTGAAATAGAAAATAGAGTCAGTCAATGCCCCATTTGTGTTAAGTCACGACCAGGAAACAAGTCCGAGCCACTTTTGCCTCATGAAATACCTAAGTTACCTTGGGAAAAATTAGGTGCTGATCTCTGCCACTTTGACAATTCCCAATATTTAGACGTCATTGATTATTTTTCAAAATTTATAGAAATAGCAAAATTATCAACTTCAAATGCGTCCACAGTAATTATTCAGTTAAAGTCAATCTTCACCCGTCACGGCATCCCACGTCAACTAGTAACGGACAACGGCCCCCCCTTTTCATCACTCGAATTTAAATCATTTTTGTTCGATTGGGACATGGAACATGTCACTACAAGTCCGAACTATCCCCAGTCGAATGGGCAAGCTGAAAGTGGTGTAAAAATTGTAAAAAAAATTCTACTTAAAAGCAAGTCAGCTGGCACAGATCCATACATGTCGCTTTTGCACTACAGAGCTACGCCTCTAGATGGACTTCCCGCGCTCCCTGCGAATTACTCATGAGCCGAACGCTCCGTACAAATCTTCCTGTCTCGACGCGAAGACTCAAACCCAAAACAGTCAGTTTTAGAGACGTCATTACTGGTCACGCAGTCAGACAAGAAAAAATGAAGAAATATTTTAAATCAAATAAATCCCCTTTTGTCGAATTAAGTCCAGGAATGTCGGTATATTTACTATATTTTTGTCTTATTTTTGTAAAAACAACGGAGATGTTGTATACTTGTGACGTCACTACATTAAGTTCAATAACTATTAATTAGCCCAAATGTTGGCCATACTGTAAAGCCCTCCCCCCTTCAGCCAAGATGGCATTCGAGTATGTCGGTCCAGAGAAGACCTTAATAAAAAGTCTTGTCGCCAAAACGTCTTATTAATTATCCGATTAATAGACCCCAAATATAAAACATTTATCTTGGGAGGGGTTTTAGTCACAAAATTGCCTCTATAGGGAGCGTAAATTAGCGTTTTCTCAAGCCTTAAATTAAATGATTTTCCCCAATTTTTGCCGCGATCCAAGCGCTTTTTTCAATTTAGTCGCGAATTATTTCTCAATGTTAGTCACTAATTAACGCATTTCCTCAATTTTAGCCGTGGATTAGTGGATTTTCTCAAATTGATCCCCTATTTATCGTTAAAATCTGTTTCAGCATGGAACGAGCAGCAGCTTCTTGTCCTTCTTGTCTTGTGCTTTTTCTTCACTTTTGCATTGAACTATTTTATTAATTTTAGCGGTGGATTATTAGTGCATTTTCTCAAATTGATCCGCGCATTGTCGTATTTTTCCATTTTAGTTGGGAAATGAGCGTTTTACTTCAATTTTCGGATGTACTTAGCCGCGGATTTTTTCAGTTTTAGCCGTGAATTAGCTATTTCTTCACTTTCATCCATGTGAAAACGCTTTTTCTCAATTTCAGTCCCATTGTTGCCTCGTGAAACCACTCGAACCGTTGACGTTTTTAAAAATAATAGTTGATGAAGTTCGATAGATGAAGAAAGATGTTGTCGCCGGTATTTAATTAAATAAATTAAATGAAAGTGATATCTTCCGGACGACGATGGAAGGGCATACCCCGATACGATTCGAGTTTCGAGAAAAAATGGGCTCCCCGGCGGGATTTGAACCCGCAATCTCTGGATTACTAATCCAGCACGCTGCCAATTGCGCCATGGTGACGCAATTACGACTGACAAAGGCGTAACCACGCGTGACGCAATTGGCAGCGTGCTGGACTAGTAATCCAGAGGTTGCGGGTTCAAATCCCGCCAGGAAGCCCATTTTTTCTCGAAACTCGAACCGTGTTGGGCTATGCCATTCCATCGTCGTCCGGAAGATATCACTTTCATTTAATTGATTTAATAATAGTTGTGCCTGCTGAGCGTTTCGGCTGCAGCCTTTTCTCAATTTTATAACTGCAAATTACCTCTTTTTGTCAATTGTCGTCGCATATTGGTGTTTTTCTCCAGTTTTAGCCTCAAATTAGTATTTTTTTAGTTTTTTTTTACTACGATTCAGCGCTTTTCCGCTTTTTTGGGCCGCGAATATTAGAGCTTTTGCCCCAAGATAGGCACATTGGAACGTCTTCTCACTTTCGCACGCCATCATCTTTACGGGGGGGTTTAATCCTCCAGAAATCACCCCGTAAATCCGCCACTGGACTGTAATCCAAGATAGCGTGTATTGCGGTTGTTCTGTAGACGCAGTGTTCGAAAAGAGAAGAACAGGCATGGGCTCTAAACTTGTAGGTGGCTTGTAGTAGTTCCGTCGAGCCGCGCTTTTTAGCTGCAAACCTCATACGAGTTTAGACCAGACTCTGTAGAGGGATTATAAATGTTATTACACAGTTAATGACGTCAATAACCTGTAGCCCAAAAGTTTGGGGATGGACCGCGGGACCGAAGATTTAGCTTTGCCGGCTCGATTCTCGCTCCGCTCTCGCTTTTCACACAGTAGCAAAACATCACTGTTACAGTTAAATTCAGACCTGATGGGGACTGTTATCTAACACGATAGCCACCGATTTTCAAAGCGTGGGAGGGGGGGGGGTGGCTTTAATTAAAAATTTAAAGGCGAAAGCGAACCGATTTCACTGCCGAGGTCCA
This sequence comes from Corythucha ciliata, assembly GCA_038030265.1. Classification (NCBI taxonomy): domain Eukaryota; kingdom Metazoa; phylum Arthropoda; class Insecta; order Hemiptera; family Tingidae; genus Corythucha; species Corythucha ciliata. The sequence continues at coordinate 8,089,386 of CM075943.1, read as the reverse complement.
TTTCTTTTATATAACCGTCAAAAGTAACATGAGCAGTCAGATAACGATGGTGAACGTGTATTTTCTCGCCTGTTGGGATTGATGTTAGGAGTAGGACAGATGGAAGTCAGATTGATCCAGTTAATAACGTCCCTCACGTATTGATCCTCCAAGATGGTTCAAGTTGAAAGGGTCGAAATTTATGTGGTTGAATTCTTGATTTTATCCAAGTGGCTAAAACTATGAATAAGGCACCCCCCCCCCATCCCCCAAGCTCCTTACTTGTCGTTTGAGAAAACGGATTCATGCTAAATTCTAAAGATTTCACAAATAATTGTTGTCGTTCTATTCAGAAAATATTAATGACGGGAGTGAGAGAGGAGTGAAGGAGTTGTGCGAGAGAAAAAAGAAGTGCCTCTAATGTCAGGAAAAAAACGAACGTTGTATTTTCAGAAGAGGGAAGCAAATGTGCTTCGGGCGATGAAAAAGCAGGGAAAAGGGCCAGGAAGATAGAAAACACCTTGGACAAGAGGAAAAGTTTGCAAGCTAGTTTCAATAGTTAGGTCGAAAACCCGAGGCGTATAAGAGTGGGGACGAGCAAGACAGAGGGGTCACTGGCTTGTGTCCAGCTGGAGTGATCCCCCTTCTTATTTAGTACGCTCTTACTGTCATTCCCACCCACTGCTCTTTAATCTCTTCCATTTATTCGGGAAAAACGACGACGAAAACTTTATCTACAACCTCGTTACTTATATTGCATTTTCCTCCTTTTTTTTTACCTTCTAAACACGTGCTCGCAGTATGGTTGTGTATAAAAAAAAGCCATTATCTCGAGTAGGGATGAAACCTTGAAAACAGCATAATAATTAAAACATTTTTGTTTCCTTACTTTTCAATTTAAAGCGATGGAAGTCATTTTCATTATTTCATTTTACCATCCCGAATAAAACACAGAAGGTGGTATATGAGCCCGAAAGCTCCCAAGAATACCACGCCGTTCCAGCTGGTCAACTTCTATATTGTCCTTTGTGTTTTCCTAAAATTGACACCCAAAGCCAACAAGCCGCGAATACCCCCTCATTGCAGCGTTTTAATTTGTTCCACGTGATTTTGTCTGAGTTTTTAAGAAGATGAAAAGCTGTCTTCTCGCTTTTGTCTATCCGAAAGTGTGGACTTATATTTTGGCATTTCATTATCGTATAATAGAGAGTTCCACCTTGAAGAAAACTCGCCAGTCGCACGTCCTCAACTCATATATTTTACTCATTCCCTTCACTCACTTTGAACCGCGTACGTGTGCGATATTCCCCCCCCCCCTCCAACCACAATAAATAAAATTCAATGTTAAACGAACTGGGTGAACAACACTTAAGTTTTCCTTTGTTCTCTTCAGAAGGTGATTCAAAAGGCCCTTTATTCAAGAGCTTTGAATATTCATGGCTATAAAAGCTTTAAATGCGGTGAATCTCCCCCATAATTTTATTGTCCGATGCAGGTGCATATTTGCAATTTCAAATGATTCTTTATGGCTAATGTGACCGGGATCTTCATCATGGGTCGGACTTTACATGAACCAAGTGTAGAACTCACATTTCGTGTTCACAGCAGACGTTTTTCTTTCTCTTTGAATACTGATCGAGAACCTTTTTTAAAAATCATAAACTGAGCGAGCAAATAGTTGGAGTATGCGGGGGTGGGCTCACGTTTCTTTCAGTGCGGTCTTTTATAGGGTCATTAGAAGCAGAAAGTCATTAATGTTCGGGGAAGAAAATCATAGAAACCCAGATGTGAGAAGAAGAATAAAAAAAAAACTTCAAGGGGAGGTTCATCTATGCAAACGACCTCTACCGAAAAGAAATATCGAGGGGGCGTGTTGAGCTTTCACAAAGTATACCGCACTCGATTCAAGACTGTGTGGTTGAGGTGGTGAGCGCGATTTAAGTGTTGAAGCGCGTTTTACTGCCCTTGCAACAACCATTTTCCCTTATCCCTACTACGTGTCCGTTTCTCACACACGCGCGGACGTTTGGGTAAACGTGGATAGAACACGCTCATCAAAAAATGAAGTACAGAGAGGGTAAGCCGTCATATTCAAGGGCCGGTATATGTGAAGCACGTCACCTGAGACTCAGAGAGGTCGTCGCATGACTATTCATACTTATTCAGTAGGAAAGTTTGTTCCGTTTCATTTCAAGTGCTAACATTTTCCATTTATATAATAGACATACACGCGAATTCTTGAGTTTCCTTCCATGAAATTATCCTATGCAGTTCCCTTCTTCCTTTCAGTAGTGACCACTTTTGGTCAAATTTAATTCTCGCACAATGTTTCTGTAGCACAATCTGAGTTAATTGAACAATGACTATAATTATGCTTATCTCGTCGCATTGACGGCTTCAAGGGGTGAGGGGGAGAGGCCGCATCCCAAGGTGCGCGTCTAGCAAAATGAAGTGAGTGGGGGAAAGGCGGACGAGAAAAAATTACATAAAAAGCGCACTTGACTTATGAATAATTCTTCTACATTGAAGAAGTAAATTAATTAACTGATGCTACCCGGACGACTCAGGAAGGCAAAGCCTAACACAATTCGAGCTTCGAGAAAAAATGGGCTTCCCGGCGGGATTTGAACCCGTAACCTCTGGATTGCTAGTCCAATGACGCCCTTGGGAGACGCAGAGGGAGGAATGAACATAGCAAAACCCCACCCGAGATTGGCCGAGATTGTTTCTCGAAACTCTAGGCGTATTTACCGGCGACAGAATCCCTTGTATCTATCTAACAACATCTAGATAAGATAAAATTCGATGTGGTTTACCGATCAGGAGAAACGCCTAGAGTTTTGTGATAGAGATTTGTGTTATCCTATACATTTTAGTCGAGAATCAGCCAATTTTTTTCATATGTACCCACGAATTAACGTTTCAATTTCATCCATGAACATACCATTTTCCTCAATTCTAGCCATTAATTGTGCGGGTGCGCCAAGCAATAAAAGACCTATGCTATGCTCCCTCCCGACAACACATTTATCTCTCGTAACTCTTTCAGCCCGTTAGCCGATCTAAGCGATCCTCAAATGGTATGGATCAAGAAACCCTCCCGCCCAAAGAAAAGTGTCCTCCTTTATTTGTTTACAAGATAGCCAATATCAATCGCTTAATAACTGAACTTAATGCCTTAAGTAAAGAAAAATTCACGTACAAGACCGTTGGAGACGCAGCATAGAAACAATTCTCGGCTGCAGGACCATCAAGAAATACTTGGAAAACAGCAAAGCTGAGTACCACAAGTATCATTTAAAAGATAGGCGCTACTTCCGCGTAGTGATCTGTGGTTTACAACACACCACTGATCCCGGCAACATTATCAGCGAACTGAAAACTGTTCATGGCTTTGAACCGGTCCAAGCCATTCCAGCTCTCCACCCGGTAACTAAGGCCCCAATGCCATTATTTTCGTCGACGTCAAACCAATCGCTAAAAACTCCGAGGTATACAATGTAAATAGACTCGGTCACACAGTGGTTAAAAGAACCACCAAGGCCTAAACGATCGGTAATTCAATTCACGAAGTGCCAGGCATACGGGCATTCCAAAAACTATTGTTTTCGCAATCCTCAGTGAGTTAAGTGTGATGGCCTACACAGCACGGAAACATGCCATAAAGAAGGAAGCACACTTCCCATATGCACGAATTGCAAAGGCCCACATACAGCCAACTACAAGGGTTGTCCTGTACACATTCATTTACAAAAACTTCGCAAAAAACGGTCAATTTTCAAGCAGAAAAAATTCAGTCCTCCATTACGCCATCCCCCATCAGCGCCTACCCACCGCTCCAAAGATCTCCTTCGCAGGTACCAAATAACTGGGCATCAGTAATTTCCTCGAACCCCCCGATTTCGCAGTCTCAAGAATCAACAGGGAATAGCCGTGACCCACCAATCTCACAATTATTATGAAAAAATCGACCTACTTCAACCCATAATCAGCATGCTCACACAAATCTTACCAAAACTTATCAAATGACCGCATCCATGAATCAGAAACTGGTAATAGTCACATGGAATAGCCAAGGTCTAAGTAACAAATTCCACGAATTGAAAAAATTCTTAATAACACACGATGTTGACGTAGCATTGATAACTGGAGCTAAAATGGCTCCGCTCATCCATTTTCACATGCCACAGTACAAAATAAATAGAACTGATCACCCCTCGGGATCCCGACAAGGAGGATCAGCGGTACTAGTGAAACAAAGCATCGCACACGTCGATCTTCTCCCGATTCGGGAAGACGATGCTCAGGTAGCTCGAATCACACTTAAACTACGTGGAATTGATTACTTCATTGGCTCCTTCTATTCCGTTCCAGATCGAGATGATCACCGACTACAACCGGTCAGCGACTAAACTTGCCGAGCGGTCACGTCTGTTGAGCCATTAAGAGACCTCTGGCAGCCCAATATAGCATAGATATTCTCGACCACTTGGTGTCGTCATTGGAAAAAGATTGTCGTACATCCGCAAGCTGCGGACAGTCAAAAAGGTGGGTCGAAGTCATTGGCTCTGTACTGCTGCAGAGGGAGCAGGCTGGGTCATCTAACATCCGGAGTCTGTGAAGGTGTGCATTGAGGTAATCGTGTCCTGTGATGGTTCTGAATGCCGCAACGGATTCATGGCGGGAGAGGTCAGCAGGGACACGATTACTTGGGTTGAGGAGAGCAGCCCACTGCTTTCCCTCAGCCAAACGTTGGTGGGATCTCCGGGCTTTGTCATTTACACCTGATTTAATAAGCGACTTTGCTGCAACAAAACTGACTGGCGCATCTGGCATGGCCATCTGGGAGCCCTCCTTGGCTAGTGCGTCAGCACACTCGTTTCCCCAGATGCCGACGTGAGAGGGGATCCACTGAAGAGCCACAATAGCTCCCCTCGTCAGCAGCTGCTCCAGCAGGCGCCTTCCCCTCAAAACATCCCAGGAGTCAGTCTGGCCATTGGTACAGAGGCTGACTATAGCTGCTTGGGAGTCGCACAAAATGACTGCTCGGGAAAAATCAATTCCCAGAAGCATATCAAGTGCTAGTACTACGGCACGTATTTCTCCACCAAAATTGCTTGCAACTACTCCAACTGGAGCTGCAATGGTTCTTATTGCCGAGTACACTCCCGCACCACCATTCCGCCTTCCTCCAGTTGCTGAACCATCAGTAAACACTCGCAACCATTCATCTTCGGGGAAGCGGGTGTGCATGGTCTCCAAGGCAAGGAATTTTAACTCGGTAGCGGGGGTGCTCTGTTTGGATACAGGCGAGGTCAACGTTAGAAAGTAGTCAGCAGTGCAGCGAGGAACCCGATCCCTAGCCGACGGGAAGGGTTCTGGGTTGAAAAGTAGGCCGGCAAGGTCATACTCTTTTCGTAGGGACTCAACCTTAGAAAGGTACGTCGTTTGAGAGAGCAAACGTTCTGCTGCAGGAGTGTAGGACTGCCAAAACCCAACGTTGTTCCTCTTTAGTCGCTCATCTAGTGCCAGAGCAGCTGACTCCCGCCTCAACTTTTGCGGCTCAATTTCTGTTTGCAACTCCATTGCAGGAATTGGGGTAGACACGGCTCCACCAGTGATAATCCTTAATGCATGGCTCTGAGCAACAATCGATCTTCCGAACTGCTGAATCAGAGGCGGTAACCAGAAGCTCATTTCCATACTCCATTGCGGGTCTCATGTAAGACTTGTAGGCCATTGCCAGCACATCCTGCCTAGCTCCCCACTTTGTGCCAGTAAGCCGCTTGAGGAGGCCCAACCTCTAGATTCCCTTGGAAGCGCTATTTTCAGCATGGGCGTTCCATGACAGCCGTGAATCCAACTTTATCCCGAGGTAGGTGGCACAGTTGGTCTGCCTCAAAACGTCACCATCAAGCGTCAGCGAGACAGAATGGGCCTTGGTTGATAGTGTAAAGAGCTGGAATTCAGTCTTGAGTGTGTTTACCTCCATCTCGTTGTGAGTTGCCCAGTCCGAGAGGTGTCCTAACGCAATATTCAGGGCAGACTCCAGCGCTGGAATGGAACTTGACGTTGCCCGCACAACCAGGTCATCAGCATAGAGAAGCGCGTTCACTCCTGGCACAGAGGAAACTGCAGAGATCACATCATTGATCATAATGTTAAAAAGCACTGGGCTTAGGACAGCACCCTGAGGAACACCGTTTCGGGTCTGCCTGAATGATGATGTCTCATCCTGGTAACGAACTCTGATGAACCTCTGAGCCAGAAAAGACCTGAGTGTAGCAAATAGCCGACCACTTAGCCCCATACTGAAAAGTTTTTGTACCAGGTTCTCCCGATAAACACGATCAAAGGCGGTTTTGAAATCGACAAATACAGCGAGGGTGCTCTGCTTATGATGGAAACCATCCTTAATTTCCTGGGTTAACCGTAGGAATTGCTCCATGGTGCCCCTATGCTTCCTGAAGCCTGCCTGTTGGTCGGATAGAAGATTGTAACGTTCAAGGTACTGTTGCCGCCGCCCCAGAACCAGCCTCTCGAAGACCTTTGAGAAGACGCTTGTGAGAGCTATGGGGTGGTAGCTTGCCACAGTGTCTGTTTCCCTTTTTTGAGGATGGGCACTATCTCAGCCTTTCTCCACCTGTCCGGGAAATGCTCTCTCCACACCAATTTTAGGAAGGCCAATACTGTTGCCCTGGCACCCAAACCGAGCTTGATCAGAAACTCTGGCAGCAGCTCATCGGGACCAGCACTCTTATACCTTTCTTAGTACGTTGCAGTGCTGACTCCAGCTCACTCATGGAGAAGTCTCCATTGAAGAGCTCATAGTCCCCCTCCTGAAGGCATGTTGGGAATGCTGCAGTCCTTGGGGCGTTGGCCTTTGTCTTTGGGCGAAAATTGCTCACCGCTGCGTAATGTTTGCAGAAGAAATGGGCGATATCATTATCAAAAGTGAGTGTAGCTGTGCCTTTTTTGATGGGGTTTTTCCGAGCTGGGGCGTCATTGTTCAATTTAGATATGAAACGATGTGCTCTGATGCCGTTCCTGCGAAAGTCCAGCTGTTGCAGAAAATTTCTTAATGCTGTTGTTTTGGTTGCAACAATTTCCTTCTTTAGAAGGGCTACTTTTTGCTTCAGGACGATCTGATCAGCTAGGGATCCTGATGTTCGGAAGGTCTCAGCTGCTGTATCGCGATCAATCTTCATGGCTTCCAGGTTTTCATTCCAGAAAGGTACATAATCTTGGACCTGGCCGCGTGGCACACTCTGCAGGGCTGCCTGTAAGATGGCCTTTGTGATTCCCTCAAGAGACTCCTCAATTTTGTTAGTCACTAGGTGGACTGTGACGAGCTGGTCCGAAGCAGATGCAAACTTGGTCCAATCTGCCTTTTTGAGGTTCCACCTGGGCCTCCTTTTCTCCTTCAGAGCATATGGGCCGAGTGACTCGCTAATCAGCAAAATTCTGTGGCCAAATGTACCTGGTGGCGGGATAAGAGCAATGGAAGTGCTTGAGGCAATTTAAGAATGGGCCAACACTGCATCTGGTTTTGATGTTGCACCGGTGTATGCCAAGAATGTGGGCTTCCCATCTGGCGTCCCAACATACTCAACCAAGTTTTCATCAATGAAGTCTTCCCAGGTCTTCCCTACTGGCTCTGTGCGCCCATAGTCCCATCTAGTTGAAGGAGCGTTTATGTCCCCACAAAGGATGCAGCGCCGATCCCAAGTGTCCTCAAGCCAAGTCAGATCAGGGTTATTGCGGGGAGGGTTATACTCAAAAAAGAGGCGCCGATGGGTCCGCCCCTTCCACACTTTAAGCTGCACCGCCTCCAGTTTGTCAGGGTCATCCATCTCCTTCCATACGGAAAACTCCACAGTCAGGGTTGCCTTAGCAGCCAGCAGAATGCCTGACGAGCATTGGCGGCTTCTTGGCAGGGCATATGTTTGGTAGACATATTAGACCTAGACCAGACATACTAGACCTATTCATTGGTAAAAACCTACACAACCTCACGCCTATTAATGTTCATGTCATCAATTCACTATCCTCCGACCACTACCCGGTGATTATTACTCCGAATTTACAATTTGGATTTCGCTCCCTGTACACTCCTGCCAACAACAGCTCACCTCGTAGTGGAAGAGATCCTCGAGGTATTTGAAAATCATGAAGAGTGTCATGGCGTGTGCCTTGACACTTGGCACTCTGGTCTATTATTCAAGCTTAAACCGTTGTTATTATCAGACACTTATTATCGACTGGTACAATCGTTTCTGTCAAACGTCACAGTCGTTTCGTTCACGTCTAAAGTGTGAAACAGCACAGTCCCTGAGCAAAGGTATATGAGCGGCTAGGTACCTCAAGGAAGCATTTTTGGGCCATTATTATACTTGATGTATGTGAGCGACATCCCAGTTTCACTGAACGCAACTTCCGCAATGTTCGCCGACGACACGTCATCCTTTCACGCAATCAATCCGGCATCGTGGCGTCAAATTACGTCCAATCTCATCTTGACGCACTTGAACAATGGACAAAAGAATGGCGGATTTCAATAAACGAAAGTAAATCAACCGCCACGATATTTACCCTCAGAACGAAATACCTCACCCACCGCCCGAGATACAAAAACACCGAATTACGTATAGTTAACGCTGTTCGATATCTGAGCATCTACCTGCAAACACGACTCACATACGTTCATCATATAGGCGAGTTAGTCAAAAGACTACGTACACGTCTAAATCTCTTGAAACTCTTGCTCGGACGCTACTCGCCACTAACACTAGATACGAAGCGCCTGTTATACAGCTGCAGGACGCCGTGCGTCTGCTGTACGGTTGTTCTGCCGTACTCGTGTGTAAAACACGAACCTGAAGGAGTTCTCCTTGTGATTCCGGCGATTTTGGCCGTTTCGGCCCGTTTTACACGAATTTTACTGTGAGAGGGGGCTACGTTATTACCAGCCCGGTAGCCCTAAGGAAAAGCCGCCTCGCCGCAGGCAGACGGTGGAGCGGAGTTTGGCCGAAACCATTGGACAACGCGAAACGGTCAGTTTTGGTCACTTTAAGGGGGACGGACGCTCCCTTAGGGGCTATTGGCCCTTGACCACCTGTAGTTCTCAATTCAGAATGGTCTGAGGGACTGTAAACCTCCAGGATACCTGTAACCACCAGAATTAAAATTTGCCCACCTAACCATGAGGCATTTTTCCGAAAATGGCCAAAAAGTATAAATGGACGAAACCTCGAATATCAGGTTTCTTATCACGGGGAATCGGAAAATCGAAACAGATTTTCCATCGGACGAGCTGTTGAAGGTGTTCTTCCCGTGATTCCGTCGATTTTGGCCGCTTCAACGCCGTTTTACGGGGCTACGCGAATAATCCTGCGGGCGACGGCTACGTTATCAACAGCCCGAAAGCCCTAGGAAAACCTTCAACGCAGGCGGAACTCGCTGGCCGACGGTGGAGCGGAGAAATTCGGCCCAAACCCAGGACAACGCGAAACGCCACGAGTACAAAAAAAAAAAAAGCGAACAGCATATTTTCTCTATTTTAGCAGTGAAGTTACTCCCAGGAGGCGCCAGAAAGTGTCGAAAAAGCGCTAATTAGAGGCTAGAAGGCTAGAAGTAAGGAAACGACTATTTTTCACAAAGGTATCGTCTCTCCACAATATAGAAGCAGTTGAAAATGACCTAGAGTAGGTCGAAACCGGTTCTGTAGAATAAAATAAATTCTTGTGTAGAGACGATACCTTTGTGAAAAACTTCGAATCAATAACTCCACTATACCGCCCATCCATCACTCCTTTGAGAGCGATTACGTCATGAAACGATTATAGTTTCGGCTTCTAAAGACAAATTCGTGACTCAAGCTAAGAACATGCGCCAATTCATAGATAAAAGCGAAAATATCGCTAATTCGCAGCTAAAATTAAGAAAAAGTGCTAATTCATGGATGAAATTGATAAAAATCGCTCATTAGCGGCTAAAATCAGGAAAAACACATATTCGCTGCAAAACTTTGGAAAAATAGCTAATTCGTGGCTAAAATGGAGATAAATCGGAAATTTTGTGGCTGAAATCGTGACTTGGAGAGATCGGGGCTTGGTGACAAATGGCTATAATTCACCGATGAAATTGAGAAGAAGCGCTCAAGTGTATAAAAAACGATAATTCGCGGTTAAAATGGTGGTTGTGGGTGGCGGGGTGTGTGTGTGGATAACGGCTTTCCAAGGGCATCACCTAACATTGTGGCAGGCGAGGGGGAAACCCGGCCAAAATGTCGGCATCGCGGGAAAAACCTTTCAACAACCTTCCAGTGAGTAAATTCACATAGATTTTCGCATTCTCCATGTCGAGAAAATGTTTGTCATTTTTGCCTGTATTCAGACGAAGGTATAGCCATGCTCTGAGCGGATCATTTTTGCGAAAGCGTTTAGATTTAAACCATATTTCACGATTGAGCATAGTACGAGGGACTCATAAACCGCATCCGGCTCAATACCGGGACACTTTGAAACGATCGAGTTAATCATTTAAATTGAATACCCAGATTTTACCGTCAATTGATTCATTCGCTCGCTTTATTCCCAGTTAGTAGGTATATATGATCCAAGTTTACCAAAGGAAGTATTTCTTTTTTTCCACTATAAAAGTAGGCCCACCTACCAATGTTTTATTTATCAGGATATACACTAAAAAATCTTTAAAGATGAGTCACTGTTTTCCATGGTTAGGGGAGCGAGCTTGGAGGGAAAAACGGTCGAATATAAAAAACCTTTCTGTTTAATGTCCTCTCGAGCCGTTCAACTGGACCGCGCTAATAAACAATTTGAATGGGCGTATTTCAAAGATTCACGAGTGGTTGAAAGTATTTTATTTGATTTATTTGATTGTCAAGTGCACAGAATTCAAGTGAGTCAAATTGTTCAAAGAATTCTCCCACACTGTGATATTTAAATTGGAATGCATTTTGATATTTTTAAACTGCGCCGAAGATAGCCCTAGCGCGGTATTTAAATACATGAAAACTGAATAGCGTGTAACATCCAAAATAAAGAGTTTGAAATAATTTAGAAAATACCTATTTTACAGTTCATTACAGACGATGAAAGCTCTTCATACATTACTTATAATAAAGTTTATACAGGCTCATCTGATGGCAGAAACTGGTTGAAGCGAATCATAGTCAAATTCCATTAAATTCTGCTGTATCAAGTTATTAATTTATCACTCGCATAAATGCAGGTAATTGGCAGCAAGTAGTAGACAAAGTACGGCGACGGTGATAATCTTGAAGCCAATGACTCATCTCCGTACTCGTTCTCGATATCGGTCATCGTTTCATTGTTAATTGCATTTCTTGTATCGTTTGTAGCTTTCAAGTCCTCGTGTCTGTGAAGTGACGTTATATTCTTCAATTCTTTCAAGTCTTTCAGGAAACCTAATTTATCCTGTATTGGCTGTTTCTTGGGAGACGGTCGCTGCTCCGTCATTGCTAGTGAAACCTGCATAACAAGACGATTATTAAATGTATTTACTTCAAATTATATATTTTGTTTACATTCAAATTATCCTTTAGAGCTGGAACGCTGATACAAGCTCGAGCGTTTTGGTCCCACCACCGACCTGTCGAACAGGCGCATCCATAACTGCCCCTCAAATTAAAGCACGTTTCAGTGTCAGGATCGCATCCATCCGTCCTGTCCTGGCATTCGTCTATATCGACGCACATTCCAAATCTTTTGGTTGCCCGAAAAAAAAAAAAAAAGAATAGGTAGGTATGGAGAAGAAATGGGGGAGGGGGCTATAGAAAGAGGTTTGACATTAAATTTGATACCTGGATTCCCACGTGAAGCCTTTTTCGTTGCAGTTGCACGATGTATTCCAGTTATTTTTCACAATAGCGTCTAAATTATTATTGAATTGTTTGAAAAAGCGGCACTCTCGTTTCTCGGGGCTGTTTTCTAATTTACACGGGTTTCCCGACGAGTACTGGCACTCGAGTAAATTTTTTATTTGTTTCATAGGGCAGCACGGATCCGGACAGAAACTACGTACAGACACAATGGTGTGAAAAATAACAACAAACAAAATCGTTAGGGTAACAATTAGATGTCAGCGTTGGAAAGCGTTGTTGTTGAATAGAGTGAAAAAGTAGTTGTTTTGATTTGTGAACGTAGCACTTATTGTGAACAGCTCGTCAGAGCTTGAAGTATAAATCGTAGTTCAAGTGGAAATAAATCATTTTTGCTAACAATCCACGTCGGTTTTTAACTTCAGACGAAAGGAAGTTCTTAGATCAGAATTTTAATTGGAAAGTTCTTCATGTATTCAACATAGCTTGGTCATTATGGTTGGATGAGGGGGGGGGAGGGGCAAGGTACTTTCCGCAAGGGACAGTGAAGATCCATTATAGTTAGCGAGCTTCAAAGTGCTCGCTAATAGCTTTACTGCCATCAAGACTGATAAACTACCTCTTGTATTACAATTTTTAATTCAAGGATTGAGCTCTCAAAAGTTATTTAGGCATTTTTAAGAATCACTACGTACTAGTCCTTCCACGCCTCTGATTTCTATAATTAATTAGTGCGTATAATTAATTGACCTAGAATCCCCAAACGCACTGTTAGCTTTTGTTTCAAATTACCTGTACATAGCGCAAAAGAATGGCTGAAAGTCGTCTGCTCGTGGGTCATTCGTCGAGTACTGGTCGTTATTAAACAAACATCCAGCGAAATTATCGCACGGCTCGCCAAATGTAGACAACTCCGGATGACCCTACAAAAGGGAAACACGTTACAGTTTACAGTGCGGGCGGCGCTTCAGTTCTCTTTCTCAGTGTCTTTTCACCTGCATCGTGAAAAGGCACATGTAGTAGCTGGCCGTCGTACGAAACTGGAAACGTTGAAGCGGTCCCATGAAGGGTTCTGGTTCTTGCCAGTCAATGTCAAACAACCGCCTACACTCGTCATCAGCTCTCAGAATTTCAATTTTATCTTTGACGTTCTCCCAGGACCAACCAAACCGTCTGATTAGGTACGAGGTGTCGGTGGTCCTCTTAAAAGGAATTGATTGGACACAAATAATAAAGAATAAAAAAACCAACTGAACTTACAGAAATAGCTGACTCGCTGATTACTTCAGAAAGATAACGCAAACACGGAATAAAACCTGTCGAGCAATGTCTGTGAACGTCCCAGTGAAAGGATTTCAAAGGTGGGTCGGGAAATCCAATATACATATTTTTCACGGCATTATCCTGTGTCTGAAATCTTTAACAAGAGAAGAGAGAATTGAAATATATGAATAAATTCATATTCAATTTAAAAAAAAAAGAAGAAGAATCCAACCGCCTGTCGAAATCATTGAACTTGTGTGACCGTAGGTAGTACGCAACATCTAGCACGGCTCTATGCACCCATTCTTCCGTCAACACTGACTCGTCCTCTGATTCATTTGACTGATTGAATGAAAATGACGATTCGTTCGTAAATGGCCCGGTGACATCGTCGAGGGTGGATTGGACCATTTGGGCTAGTAACAAACAGGCGAAAATCGTTGTTTGAAATGTTCCATTTTCTGTAAACATGATCATACGGTTGTGTACTTGTGCTTGTTGAGTAGATATATCAACTGGTTACGGAGCAGTCTCATTCAAGCGATAAGTGTCTGGAGTAGACTTGGGATAACTGTAGTGAGTCGGCGTCATGGATATAATGACGCAATAATAGGTTCACCTCAGCCGTTCTGTGTTGCTGTGAATCACCAAGAAAACAGGGCCCTATGGGAGCTCTGATCATTCGAGCAGTTTTGGAGCGAGAGACCCTGCGCGGTATATAAACGGGTGAGTGATAAAACGTTCCATCAATGTAGTGAGGGGGGGGGGCTGTCTAGTACTGGGCTGACAGTTGACCCTGAAGCGGACGTTGTGGCAGTGTGGGATGGTCGTAGTCTGTAGATGTTGTTGCCGAGCTCCAAATTCCATAATTGGAGATCGGGTCCTACAGCTCGTGAACGAACGACGCCATGGCCGAGGCTCTGGTGCTCCCAGGCTTGGCAATACTGGATGCGTGCCCATAATAACAACAATTATAATGTCCCATAAGCTGCACGGGTAGGTTTAGGCCCCCACCACCTCTCGCAAATCACGTCAAATTCCAAAATTTGTGGGTTATTGTTCGCACAACAAATTTCACAGGTTTTCCTCACTCAAATAGCCAATGTCGCGGGATTGACTCCCTAGAAGAGGTTGACTCTCCATAAATGCAATTCCGCTGATTAGACACTTTCGATGTCAAAATAACACGGATTGGATACTCCGCAGATCCAATTTCACGGTTTTTGGCTACTTAAATAACCAAATTTCGCTTTCTCACACGTCTTTCATGAAAAAATTCGTAGATTTGGCACTTTCAGAGACAGAATTTCGCGGACTTCGTACGTCAGAAACTAATTTCGTAGGGCTGGCTCCGGGATTTCACACCTTTTTTCGTCAAAAAGAGAAATATCTAGCGACCTGTCTCATTTTAAAGATAAATTTTACGGCTCTGGCTCAGACGCAGGGTTCAGACGCGGATCGAAGACTTCGTCAAGGGAAAGGTTATTAGTCGTACTCACGGCCTAAAAATATTTAAACTAGCTACTCTCCCCATAAAAATTGCTCCGACTATTTGCCAAACAGGCAATAACCACTCTAAAAATATCAAACGGACTTCACGTGGTCTAAAAATGCCTGGAAAGGTTATGAATCCCGTTCTGAAAATGGCTAAATCATCCATTCGAGCGCTAAAAATAGCCAAAACTACAGCGTTTTCTCGCTCTAAAAGTGGCCAAACTGACGCTAACGAACGCTCTCTAAAAATGGCTAAGGCAACGTTTCGCGCCCTGGAAAATCCCTAAACAGACAATTTCTGCCCTGAAAACTTCAAAATCGATCATCTGCGCGCCAAGAGTGTCCAAACTGACCATTCGGGTCTTGGCTGGACGGGACTAATTGCGTCCTAGAAATAGGAAAACTGACGATTCGCGCTTTATAAATGGACAAACGGACTTTACGAGCTTTAAAAATGGGAAAACCGACGGTTCATGCCCTTGAAAATTCCACTCTCTATGAATGGGTCATACTGACAATTTGCGGCCTAGAAATGGCAAACTGACCATTCGCACCCTATAAATGGCAAAACTGGCTGTTTGTGTTCTCAAAATGGTTAAACTAACGATTCACGCTCTGAGAATGTCAAAACGGAGTTCGAACCCTACAATTGACTAAAACGACAGATTCATGCCGTAGAAATTGCCAAGATGGCCATTCACGATATACACATAACATTGGTAAAACTGACTCTGCAGCCTATAAATGGTTAAATTGGCAAATGTTCACTTCGAAAGTCGCTAAGCCTTGAAAATGTCCAAACTGAAGAATGGTGCCCTAAAAACTGACTACTTACGCCCTAAAATGACATACTCGTACCAACAATTCTTGGTTCAAAAACTGGCCAAACTGATTGCTCTCTGCAGAGACTTTTCAGACGATTCGCGCCTTCAAAGCGGCTATCTTGCCAACCAAAAAAAGAAAGAAGGAAGCGCTACATCTGTGTGCTTGTTGTGCGCACATGCCCCCTTCACACATCTCACCAAGAGGGCGGGGGCGGGGATCACTGATTGGCTGCTACAGTAAAGCATAAGTTCGCGCTGCCTACCAATTCTGAAGGTTGTTTTTTTTTTTGGTTAACTCTTTGAAAAAACAAAATTTCACGGCGCTGGATCACTAAAAATGACCAGTTTGGCTATTTTTTAAGAGCCAGTTGAGTCAGATTTACCAAGTTTAGGGCGTGAATAGTTCTATTTTTTTCGAGCACGAATATCATCGGTTTTTGAACACTTATTCATGGCTCGAATCATCAATTTATTCTAATTTTGAGGGCCAATCGAGTTAGATTTACAAATTTTAGGACGCGAATTTTGTCAGTTTATAAATTTTTAAGGTGCGAATGGCCCAGTTTGACCATTTATAGGACCAATTGAGTCAGATTTACTAATTTTAGGGTAATATTAGGGCACGATCCGTCAGTTTTTATACATTTTAAAGGAGCAAATCGTCTGTTTGGCGTCTTTTAGGGCGCGATTGATTCATTTTCGCCATTTTCAGGGCTCGAATTTAGGCCATTTTAACAGAGCCAATTGATACAGATTTGCTAATGTCAGCGAGTGAATAGAGAGGTTGGATATTTTTAGGGCATAATTAAATCGACAGTTTATAGACATTTGTAAGACGCGAATCATCAGTTTTCCCATTTTTAAAGTTAAATTAGTTGAATTTTCCATTTTAGGGCACGATTTGTTAGTTAAGCCATTTTCGAGGAGTGAATGGTCGGTATAGCCCTTTTTAGAACGCAAAATATAGTCCGTTTTGGCCATACTCAGAGCACGAATATCGTCTCTTTTAGACATTCTCATGGTGCGAATCGTCAGTTTAGCAATTTTAAGGGTGATTTTGAGTAAGTTTTGCCAGTTTGAGGGCGTGCAGAGGCAGTTGGGTATATTTTCAGTGCAAGAGTCATCGTTTTAGGCTTTTTCAAGGCGCGAATCGTCGAAGTTTATCCATTTTTTTGGTGATATGAGTCAGATCCGCCAATTTTAGGTCGTGAATAGTCAAATGTGATTTTTTTCAAGATTATAGGTCCGTTCCATTGTTTAGCGAGTGCTACACTTTTGAAGAAAATCATCTGGTTTCATTCAATTTTTCAGAATAAGTCAATGAAATCACATGGTTTTCTACACTAGTATAGCTAGTGCAAAACAATGGAACGGACCTATAAATGGTCAGTTTAGTCAATTTTTGGGTGCGAATGCTCAATTTAGCCATTTGTTGAGCGGGAATCGTCAGTTTAACAGCCAATGGTCGGCTTGCCATTTTTAGGACATGCATTTCCAGTTTTGGCCATTTATAGGTTAGTAAATATGGGGCGTGAATTGCAAGTTTGGTCATTTTTAGGGTGAAATTTGTCAGAAATTATAGCCATTTTCAAGATGCGAATCGACATTATTGTTATTTTGAGGTTGTTAATATGGAGGGATTAGCCATAACGATTATTTTTAGGTCGCAAGTAGTCAATTAGACCATTTTTAGCAGAGCTAAACACCATATTTTACTTCATTATAAACCCAGTTGATCCATGTTTTAGTCATGTACATGGATTTTACATTTTGGCGGTCTATTTAACTGTGGCAACTCATTTTTCGAGCGAATTTACTATAAAGGATGGTTACTTCCATCGTGTTACCATCACTTAACAGAAGACAGAGGGACCAAAGATGGCGTATTGCCGTACCTATGTGCTTTAAGGTTCTTTACCAAGGGACACCCTGGCGTTCTGTAGCGATCATTCCGTTATCAATTATTCACACTCCAATAAACGACCCCCACACTGCGATTGCATTTGTTGGTTGTCAATTTTAGTGGATCATGACGTATTTACACCTGTTTAATTTTTCTGTACAATATACACTGAGAGAAAAAAAGGTCTTCATCGGGTCAATTTTCGCCCGAGCATCGGGTCGAAATCACAACGCCCGATGATCAGGTTGAAATAGCCTTAAGGTTTTTCACCCGATTACAACAATCGGTTTATGTTGAACCGATCATCGTGCCAATTCATTAGCCTTTGGATGCCTCCGATGATCACTCCTCGGTTTGCTTTGGCCTGACCATCGGTCCAAGGTAATTTAGTTGATGTTTTTTAGTTGAAACATTGTTTCTTAATTCTTATTATCGGTAATCATTGCGAAAAAGCGCTAATTGACGGTTTTTATATGTATAGCAAGTTTGCGGGTACAATTGAGAAAGAACACGACTTAGCGCATACATTTTTTAAAAGTGCTTATTAAAGGAAAATTGATTGTTTGCAGGTGAAATTGATGAAAACACCCATTTCAAGGCTTCACGTTGCAATGACCGGGTAAAACTTAATACAATTCGCTCTCTTGCGGATTATGTGGACCTTTTCACTGCTGACATTTGAAGGGGGGAAAAATTGCTCAGGGCATAATTGGAAAAAAAACACTAATTTGCGGTTGAAATCGAGGGAAAAAGCATTAGCACAATTGTCACTGTTTGTTGTTAATTTGTGGAATTGTCGTGGCTAAAATTGAGAAAAAGCGTTCATCCTCAGGTCAAATTGAGGAAAAATTGATCTTTTGCGACCGAAATTGGCAGTACGCACCAATCCGCGGTTAGGCGATGCCCAGTCGTGCTGGGCGAAAATTGAAATAGCAAATAAAAAATGCGTTATTCCACGGGTTTTTTTGAGACCTTTTCATGGCTAAAATGAAGAAAATGGACAAGTCCGAGGTAGAATTGAGAAAAAGCACTCAGTTTCAGCTAAAATTATGGAAAAACGTCAATTCGAGGCTAAAAATAGAGTTGATTCACGAGTAAAACGGGGAAAAAAACTCTGTGCTACTTTTCTTGGGAAAAACTGGATCCACGCCTATGGGCAGCTTCAATGGCGAAAATATCCGATGAACCATTGCCGTTTTTCAGGCTTACAACAGGATCTAGAGGTTGGAATCGCGTCAATTCACGGTCAACAGAGACTAAATTTGCACAGAAACGGTTACTATGCGTCAAAAAATAAATATCTGATGGAAAACTGACGTTTTTAGCCTTCTATTACTTATTTTATGTCGAAAAACTGAACACATCTCCCCTCGAAAATTGATACGTTTGAAGCTAAACTTTTAAATTTCAGACCTGAGACGGTATAAACGGATCTGGCATTTCCTCTCCCACTGTAAGTCTGACTGGCACATCGGGCTTAACACGGTTTGAGCTAGCCAAAACCCACGAAATTGTGCAGTTTCAAGAGAGCGAATGCTCGCAAATATGGTTCTCTAATAGCGAGCAAAACCCTGGAAATTGACATTTTAGTCAGCCAGAATCGCGACTACGGTTTATAACGAAACAAATTCCACGCAATCTTAACGTTTTTGAAAGAGGAAACCCCGCGAAGCAAGTCAAGACAATACCCACAAAATCGGGGTTTTCGTGATGAGCACGTGACATTGATTTTTAGCGAGAAAAACGCGGAAAATTGACGTTTTTGTGTGAGAACTTTTTTAGTGAGTCAAACCAGCTAGAATCGGATTTTAGTGCGCAGAATCAGTGCACTCGGTCCCACAATTTCGGCCACTTCGCAAAATTGGTTTGTTAGCAACAAACATCCGCGAATTTTTGATGAAACCGATACGCGCAAATGTGTTTTTTTTTTATTGAGAGAAAACTGCAAAATTGGTATTATGGAGCGAAATCCACGGTGTTTCTGTTGGCAAGAAAAATCAGTAAAAGTGGTGTCTTACTGGTCGAAATCTGAGATGTTGGTGGCTTAGTGAGGCAGAGCTGCGATAATGGTCTTGTAGTGCGCGAAATTTGGAGTTGGTGTATTAGTGAGCGAAATTTGAGGAATTGTTTCTGTTGCTGAGCAAGTCCTGATGCGAAAGTTTTGAAGATTGCAAATATCTGTTAGTCCTGTAGGATTTTAACTTTTATATGGAATTGGGGGTGGGAAGCTGCCCCACGAAATCTGCGCTTTTGATTCTAGGGGAGGGTAACTGCCCACTCCTGCCCCCCGCTGGCCTACGCCCATGGTACAACGGCCAGAATTCTCTTATCGTTTTAAGCTTTTATACAAACAAATTCTTGTTAGTTCCTTCTCGTCTCTTGTTCTCTTAGTGCGTAACGCGAGTCGATGATTTAATTCGCTCCGAGCAAATTGTTCATACGCAATCCACTTAGTCAAACGTCAGATCAACCCGACGATATCAAAGTAGCTACAGGTACGTGGACGATCTGATGTTCATTGCAATAAGCTCGAATTCTCTTTTCTAAACGTCCTCACGTCTCAATATTTAGGAACGTGGTACATTCCTATGGGAATTGAATTGATTAGAATTGTTTATTGTCTTCTCGCTTCAATATTACATCACGTATTACATAATTTCGTCTTTCGTGGGCCTGGTGGATTAGCTTACGCAGTGTCCAGCCAAACTAGGAACTTCGTTTCTCATTATATCAGTCGTTTTTGAGGAGCGACGTGAGCATTTCCCTTCAGGAACACCGAGGATACTTTTATTTCGCGCTAAAATATTATAATTCGACGTCCTATAAAATTATCGCTTAAGAAAAACAGCAATTAGCACAACGGTATATAATTTATACATATATATGTTCTCGTGAAAACGCGTTCTCCAGACAGCGTAACATCCTCGCATCCATTTCATGACCTCAATGAAACTAAATGATTCTCGTTTGTTCGTTTCCGTTTCCGTGCTCTATACTCATTAATAAAACAACTTTATTGCTCACTTTTTTTCTCTCATTTTCCAGTATCGTATACCCCCACCGACCCACACTCTTTCTCTTTCATTTCCCCGCTATATATATTTCTTGTACTACACACCGCACGCCTCTTTTTTTTTTTTTTTGTTTCTCAAATAAACGGGATTGCCATAAAAATAAGCGGTTATTTATGTCTTTGATTTTAGAATTAAGCGCAACGCCATCAAAAGGTCGGTGGCTATACTTTAAAATGATATCGGAAATTAATTGAACGTAAAGCTCTTGGCAATCATAATGAGTTTTCCCACCTACTAGGAGTGTTAGTGATTCCATTTGTTTTTCGTCATAAATTATGCGGTGTACGCGTTTTCCAACTGGCAATAAATAGGTTTGACCGTTGTGATGGTGATGGTGGGGGGGGGGGGTTTGAAAAAGTGTGAATTAATAGGCGAGAAAGGTTATGTGATATTGATTTGGTCGTTCCATGTTGCATCTATTTAGCACGTTGTTTGCTAACGATTTACGCTCCTTTTTCACGGCTGTAGGTGGAGTACTTTTAGTAACCCAGTAAATCATTATAATGACTGTCATGTAAATGAGGATAGAACCGTTTTTGATTGTCTAATCTTCGAGCAACGAGCACTAAAAGCCTAACGAAAGAGGAGTGAAGGGGTTTACCCGCGTGCTGTACGAGTTTTTACAGCAAAAGGAGGTGGTAATTGTGAGGTGTTTACTAAGCCTTAAGTTTAACGCTAAAATTATCTCACAGCGTGCACATCGGACCATACCAGCACATAAAATTTTCCTGGCAATTTTCTTTCGTTTACCCCGACGCTACTAGATTGCGTGCCAAAATAAAAAAGTCGCCCAATTAGAGGTAAAATTAATAGCAAACAATAATCTGGAGTAAAAGCATAAAAAGATAAACTGTCTTGAACGGAAATCTTAATAATTGTTGGGTAATGCAATTTGAACTATGCTCGCTAAGAAAATAAGGATCATAAATTTCACAAATATTAAAGCCAAGGACGGACAATTTTTATTCAAGCCGAGGTTGCAGCGGTGGAGAAAAGAAGAAGGTAGGATTTGATGTTAAATTGATGGCACCCGGATGTGAGGGGTATTTGTCTAGAAAAGTCAAGTCGAGGGGGGATTGGGTCCTAAGGATTCCCTCCTCTTTCTCTTGTTCTTCTCCTTTAACTCTTACTATTCCCAACCCACTCAGCGCTCGTCCGGGAGGGGCTTTAGTAAGTTTATTTTCAGCCTCTTGGTTTGTATTAGCTTGCGATTTGAATACCAAATTGTGGCAATAGTTGCCCCGCAGCCACGTGATGTTGCTATACACTTTTCGCGCTGGTAAAATGGGCTCAATTCGTTTAGACATTTTTTTTTTTATTCTATGAAATCAAGCTGTCCGATTACCACTGATTTCCTTCCTTCTGTCCCCTTTTTCATCGACAGAAATAAAATTCAGGAGCCAAGCAAATTCACTCAACGAACCCCCTCCCCCCCTTCCGTTTGGTTTATGTTAATTTTCGTCTCTTCAACCGTTTCTCAGTACAGTGGGAAGTTATAGTGTATAGCGATTTTAATCGCCACGAGCACATATGGTGCTTCATAGTTTAAATGATTGCCCCCAGCAGGCCAATTACTCGTGGTCAATCTAATTTATGTTGACAGTTCAAGCTCGGTACAATAATAATTAGTAAAGTTACAGCAGCTTTGAATTATCCGACAAGCTGTATCTCATTTTATTGTGTTGAGCTCCAGTTGTTGGATAATATTATTTGTTAATTTAGCTGTTTTCGTTGCGTTCTCTTAGAATTCAAAAACACTGGTTTTAGCTTTCTCGGAGTTTCATTTTCTCTGCTAGTTATTACAATTTAAAATGACAAGTTCAGAGAAGTTTTTAAAATAGACGGGACTCTTCAAAAACTGATAAAACCTTTCCTTAAGGTATCAAACAGAGTTATCTGAAACACATAAATAATTTGCCCTCTTTCTCGTCGATTTCCTTCCCGACCCTCTTGACAAATTGAATACCTATTTTCAGATGGTGAATATTCCCCCCCCCAGCCATTATTCTACCCTCTTTTACAGAAGAGATAAACAAAGAGAGAGCAAGGGAGTTTCACCTTTTCAGCGTGAAGTTTCCGCCGCCCACTCAACCAATATCTCGGAGGAAGTTTTACCCACAGACCATCATGTTTAAATGTCCGTTGTGTGGGCCCTCTCAACGATTCCCCAGGATGCAAAGTTGAAGTTTTGTTACATGCCATTAACGGGACGACTGGTACATAGATATTTTCACTCGTGCCGTCTTATTTTTGGCCCCCACCATCACAGATATGCATCCTCGTGCATATTATAATCCAAAATGAATAAAAACATCCCAATATTGCAACTGTATAGCCACACATCACAGTGTTGTCACATGTAACACAATACAAATCAAAATTAAAACGCCTGCGTGTGATGATTCTTCGATTCTGAAGGAAAATCTATAAGAGAGAAGCACGAAAACGCAATTTTAATAATTTAATTGTGTTTCCTACACACAGACCAATTAAAGAGATTTGGTTACTAAAATAAAAGCAATTAAGGTGGATGTCTAATCTCTCAACGGTAAAGTTCCTGATTCAAGTAGAACTAACGACGAGTAGAAAGGGCTGGCGAAGGGATCTCTCACTCCTTCCCCCACTCACACTCACTGTAAATGACTTAGCAAGTCTAAGTAGGCAACAACCGTAGGCAACACCAAGGTGAGCACCAGCTAATCAATCTTATTTCAAGCTGCCAAGGAACTTGGAACAGTATGGCTCCTCCTCCCCTCCCCACCGTATAGCAAGGAAGGGCAAGAACCTACCTCCCCTTTTTTTCTAGTTTCAACAAAAGAAAGTAGACACTTACCTGTTTATTTTCTCCGGGGAAATTACTTTCGCCGGGGGGAATTTCGAACGATGAGATAGAAAACATCAGTAAAATGAGTTGTCCCAACTGGCGGTTAATCAGATCATTCTTAATTGTGAATAAACAGGTTTGTACTAAACAGCAAGTTTCTGGGGACTATATTTTTTTTTTATGGCTAAGGGGCTTTACAGCCATTTTCCCAGGATAAACGACAGTCACACGTTGAGGCTTGGAATAGTGCCACGTCTCATCGACGTGGGGCACTGTCGCGTTGGTCAGCCGTGCTCGCGCCGAGCGTCCCGTCGCTCTACTTCTACCCCTCAAACTCGTCGGAACTCATCAACACAAACAGTTACTCAGATCAATCTTCCTCCTTTTTTTATTTTTATCACGAAAAATTCTGTGAAAAAGCCAAGAAATGTCGTTCCCCTTGCTCTTTCCCAAAAAACTAATTTCCCGGTCACAGGTCGTGGTGAGTGACCATAGGAAAACATCAAGCCGCCTTTTCGTTACTGACGAAGTCACCAAACGTCGTTTTCTCATCGATTCCGGAGCCGAGGTCAGCGTTGATCCTCCTACACGATGTGACTAACGCGACGGCCCCGTCAAGCTCACTCTATATTTACTGCCAATGGAGCTCCAATTCAACGTTCGACGAAACCCTTCTCTCGCTTGACCTCGGGTTTCGCCGAACTTTTCAATAACATTTCACTATAACGAAAGTTACTCATCCGATCATCGGTGCTGATTGTTTGAAATATTTCAACCTCCTCAGCGACCATCGACGCAAACGCCTCGTCAATGGTACCACGCAACTTTACACGCAAGCCGTTCCGTCTTCTGTCCCTCAGTTCCACAATCCTCTCCATCGACAACACCTCGAATTCCTTCGCAAAACTACCTCACCACTTCCCCGAAATCACTAGACCTTCCCTTTTCCCTCACTCCTGTTCCTCGCACAAGACCCAACACGTTATTGAAACAAAAGGGCCTCCCATTCGCTCTCGTTTTCGACGTCTTCCGCCAGAGAAACTCCAAGCTACCAGAAAAGAGTTCCAGATGATGCTTGATCTTGGGATCTGTCGACCCTCAAAATCAAGCTGGTCCACTCCACTTCACCGGGCACGCAAAAAAGATGGAAGCTGGCGTCCATGAGGTGACTTCCGGCGGTTAAATGCCGTCACTAAGCCCGACCGCTATCCCCTACCCCACATTCACGATTTTTCATCCAATCTACATGGAGCAAAAATTTTCTCGAAACTGGATCTTTTGAGAGCTTACAACTTGCTCAAGGTAAGTTTCCCGATACGTTGAAATGTTCCAAGGTGATCCCGGTGCACAATCCATTAGTGCCCAGCGTTACACATACATATGGCTTTTAATAAGCGTCTAATACTCTCTCCGGAACATGTACAAGCAAGATCCCAGGTTCATTGTTATCGTTAGAATACCGTTTTTTCAGTTATTTCAAAATCCGATGCTTTGAAATTGTTTTTTTCAATCCTGCGTATTGTGGTCCAGCCAAAACTGTTATCGCCAGTGGTCACTGGGGGATAACTCACCATTTGATCTTGTATGTGGCTTAAAATGTTTTTGGCGTTCACCCTGCACTCCCCGTCCGAAGTGACAAGCAACACGTTCACTTTCCCCGACCCTTTGTGTTCACTGAGTTCAACAAGAATATGAGAGGCACTGATCTGATGGATCAAAACTAAGTGCGTAAGTGCGAAAATCCTAAGCTGGAAGTGGTATTGGCCGATTTTTACGTGGCTACTCGACGTGTCAGTTCAAACTGCCTGGCTGCTTTATAAAAAAAAGTGGCAATATCGAAGCGTCTCACCTCGAATTTCATTCGAGGATATTGTCATGGGAAAATCGACAACTGCATGAATTTTTACTCAAAATTTTTACCCAGGTGGACAAGAGGGATGCCACGTATGGTCTCTTTCATGATTTGACAAAAGCTTTCGATGCTCTAGACCACGAAATTTTACTCTTTAAATCTGAAAATATGGGAATTGGAGCTAACGCGTTGAGCTGGCTATGCTCCTATCTGACTGGTCGTAATCAGTTGGTGGCTATTAAAGCAACTTCAGAAGGTGTGACAAGGGAGTACCAGTCGGATAAGAGAGTAGTGAATTGCGAAGTGCACCAGTGATCTATCCTGTGCCCTCTGTTATTTCTTGTTTATGTTAATGACCTACCAGACGTCCTAACTGGGGGACATTTGAATCTCTTTGCAGATGACATCGTTCTTCTTGCCACCATTAAAAACCCTACCGAATGCGCAGAGGTGTTGGCGAAGTGCAACAGCCAAATAATAGAATGGTGCTTGAAGGGCCTCAAGACGGAACCTCTAGTCGTTAAAAACTCGAGTGTGCCCTCAGTGCCTATGACTAATTTTCTGGGTTTGACCTTGTTGAGCAACCTTCGGTGGGAAAACCACATTGATCAGTTGGAGAGAAAGCTTCTACCCGTGATTTATTACTTACCCATATTTACCTCGCTGTTTTTCAAGCAAGAGCGCAGTATGGTATAATGTTTTGGGGAAATTCCTCTGCTGTACATCAAAACCAAACGTTTTAGCTCAACATCTCTTGATAATCTGATCCAAAACAAATTCTGCGCGTTTAGCTCTTTCTAAAACCAAATATATCGCAATTGAGTCTATTGTGAACCTAAGTTTCAACCTCTCAAAATCAAATTTAACGCATTTAGCTCGTTAAAATCCAAATTTTAGGGATTTTTGATCTCTCAGAAAACCTCGTGTGTTTGGCTCTTTCAAAATCCGATTTTGGTGATTCACAATTTATGATAGAACGAATTTCATGCCTTCTTCTTCCGCGGAATTTCATGTTTGCAAGGATTTCCAAACAGAAAACCTTCGCATTCGTCTGCTTCAAACCCCAATTTCAGGCAATGTTGCTCTTGTAAACCCCAATTCCGCGGAATATGCTCTTTCAGAAGCAAAATTTCGTGGGTTTGGCTCCTTTAAACCCAAAAATTTATTGGATTTGACTCCTTCAAATCCAAACTTTGGTACTTCCTAGTTTTAGGATCTAGATATCTGATTTGCTCTTCCTCACATTTGTATCTCTTCAATTTCCCTTCTTTTTTTAATTAGCCCCCCACCTTTCTTTGAGGGTGGCTGAGCTAACGGGGGGGGGGGGGGATCGCCCCTATCACCAACCCCATAAAACCGCCCCTGTCTCCGTTTTAGCTGCTACTTAAGCGCTTTTGCCTACTATAGCCCCGAATTTAAGCTATCCACCGTCAATTTTAGCAGCACACTAGCACTTTTTATCAATTTTTACCCGCGAATTAGCGCTAGTTCTGAATTTGAGCCGCGAATTACCGCGTTCGCTCAATTTTAACCGCGGATGATCTCAAATCGATTGACGAATTTAGCGTTGTTTCCCATTTTACCGCTGCGAATGAGCTCTCTAATTATTCTCTAATTTCAACCGCGTATCATTTCTTTTAGCCGCGCGTTATCGAATTTTCTCAATACCAGCGAATTATCGCTCTACATATCAATTAGTTTTAGCCCTGAATGAGCGGGTTTTAGGAAAAATGTATCTGTGAATTAGTTTTTATCTCAATTTCATTAGCACATTAGAGCTTTTTATAGATTTTTATCGAATTGAAACCCAACCAAAGGTAGGTAAGTGAACTCACGACCGGACGGTCTTGAATATTGGAATCTAACTCCACAAAATGGTTGAATTTTTCAAGCTCAAAACTGGTAATTTTGAACCCAGAAACTAACTCTATAGGGGGGGGGGGGGCTGAATATCGGAATCCATGGAAACCATCTAGTAATTCTAATTGGTTGAGAATACCATTAATTCCGGTTTACTACAAGGTTACAACGGTATAATGCACTACGGTTACTACTTTCAACCATTTTGGTTCGACACGGACTTTGAGCTACAAAAATGACCATTTTTCATTTGATATACGGTTAATTTTGCTCCGAAATCAGACTGAATGCCGCGGAAACTAGTTGAAGAAGAAAATTGGAAGTTTAACAGCCTGAACCGGTTAGGTTTGGGCATAAAAAGTGTTTGTTAAGGCAATAAATTGAAAATGTCTCTACAATTTAGTTGAGGATGTATCTATAGCCCCCAAAAGATGATCATTAAACCGCGAAACTTGACGTGGACAATAAGCTTGTTCTTGCGTTTGATGAGGGGGGGAATGGGAAAATCGTTAGACTTGAAGCAGCATCAGTAATTCGTGCCTAAACTGGAACACGGCTCGTAATTCAATCAGGAAATTTAGTTCTATTTACAGTCCACAAGGAAGAAATCTGCGGCGAAGGCAATTCTGGCGTTTTGACACCCCGTGGATTCCTTTTTTTATTTTATTTTTCGAACGGACGCGACGATAAAACGACAACTTACTTACAAACTGCGGGGTTCTGGACAACTTTAGGAAGAAAATAAACAAAAGAATTCTGGATAAATAAAAAATCGATTCACCCAAACCAGGAACCTTTATTCTTTTTTTCCTTCTCTAAAGACGGACTTTATTCCCTATAGTCTTAATGGTGGGGTCCAGGTAGAAAAATCCGACCTTTTAAGACCGGGATTACGCCGTGGCGGGGGGGGGGCTAAGGAGTTTGGGAGGCAATCATTGGGGCAGTTGTGAGTTGTGAGGTATGGCGCGTGAGAAACCCAGCACGCACTTTGCAGAGGAATACCCAACTTTTTTGCAGCGTTTAGAGCAAAAATAGAATTGTGAATTCCACCGTAGGTACGTGATTTTAAAAATTAAATTAGAAAAATGTGGGTTCAGTTTAATTTTAAACGATACAAAACTAAATACCTTCTATAAATATTTCAGTATGGAGAGTTCTTGTCCTTCCCCCACCCCCCTTCTCACTGTTACAATTTTCATGTTACCCGCCTCATATCAACTCATCTGAAAGTGGCTTCACAAGGGTTCTCCCTCTCCCTTATTTGCACGATGGATAGAATTAGCTTTCCCAGGGAAATTGAATTTTAGTCGGCTGACTCCTTTTATAACAAATGTCTGCTTCGTTTGAACGACATTTACAACTGAATAAAAAGAGGGAAAACGTTTCTTATAGGTTAAGGTGAAAGGGAGGAGCACGGAACAATTTCTTAATTGTGGCCTGGAGGGGTTGAAACTGGCCACAACCTTGTACAAAGAGGGAATAACTATAACAGAAAAGAGAAAGGCTTGTTGTAGAATAGAGAGAGGAATATTCTTGTGTTTTCTTCTTCCACTCGGTATACGTATATCTGAGTCGAATTTTGTCTTTGCCGAGGGTATTATCCTTGGGCGTCCATTGTTGCTTCCGTTAAATTTAAAAGTGTGGAAGTGTGGCCTTATTTTCCAAACGGTAACATATTATTTATCCGAATCTTTCAATAGACTGAAGTGTGAATTTGGCTCTATCCGACGTCGAATAATACTTGAATTCACCGACATTCAGTCTCTTCATATAGCCACCAAGAGCTTATTAATATTAACTCTGTTAAGAACAATAATTATAGGAAATGGTTTCAAGGCTGTTACCATGTTCAACAACAGTGACGGAAAATAACGAGTTTGACCCGGGAGTGTTTATCTTTACGATAGTTTCATTCTCTTCTGGCTTCAAAAGTTCACCAAACAGGCAGATTGTCTTACACTGCAGCTTAGCTTCTGTAGTTTTGGGCTCAATAGTGAGCGTTTGTAAATTACCGGTTTTCAAGAGGATCAGCGAGTTTCTGTAGTCGTGTCTCCAGTACATGTGTAATGACGTCCAAAACAATACACACACAACGAATTCAACACTTTCTTGAAGAGGGCTCTTCCACAGGGCTATTGCTCACATTAAACATTGAAATCAATCAAGGGTTTTTCATAAAGCGAATTTTTAAAAATTTTGGTGGGGGTTTGATTACGTCAAAGGTTATTCAATGTGTGGCGCCCTTCACATAAAAACATCAGTTGTTCTTTTTTCTTTACGAGAAAATGTAAGTTTCGTTTCTCGCGCTTACGTACGTTTATAACTGGTGACCCCGACGTTCGATGCCCAGAAAACAGCACTTTTTTCCGCTTTCACCGACTCAGACGAACGAAAATGAACCAAGCTACTCCTCGGGGTTGAACGGGGAGGCAATGAACCGTCACAACTTTGGAGACAAATGAAAGTGCTCGCCGACACTCAAGTGTCCTCAAAACCTTGTGGCTTCAACTTCCGTCTTCCGTCCAATCCATTCTCGCCATCAGTTCCGAACCCAGCTCTCAGCTCCTAACTCAGCTCCGAACTCAGCTCCTAACCGCTTTGCCACGGCTGGTGACCAGCCAGCCGTGCCCGGTGTGGGCCACGTGATGGTGGGTTACGGAGCTGAGTAGGGAAGACGTCCCTACTCACCGAAGTCTCGAGCGGAGACAGCACCCCCGCCCGAGACGCAGGCGGTGACACTGCCCCGGCCGACTGCACACCCGGTCCTAGCCCCCTGCACTTCAGCCAGGAGCGCGAGATGACCAGAAGCCGGCCATGTGCCCGCCGACTACCAACCAAGGCCGGGTCGTCCGGCGGACCTCCATCTTCCCACTGGGAACGGTGAATGTCATCATACAGCCTGCTGCAGCGCAACACCTGGTCAGCGGTCTCCTCCGTCTCGCCACATGGGCAATCAGGAGCATCCCGCCGCCGGAAGAACCGAAGCTTGGCGTTGAAAGGGCCATGTACCGTCAGGATCAACGTGGCAGCATGCTCCAGCGTAAACCACCTGGCACGCGTCAGCCGAACCTCGACGTCAGCCATGAACCCAAACAGACGGCGCGGCTCCCCATGCCACTGCTCGAATGCGGATGTGCCCCGCCCAGTCACCCCGGCACCGCACCAACCCCAGATCACGCTGAGCCAGGCGGCGCCGGTGCACCCAGGCATCAAGCCAAGTAGGAGGTTGGCTGGGGGAGGGGGTCTCAGCCAAAACCTGCAGATCATCAGAACTATCAGTGCGGTACGCCCTGGCCACCGTTATCCCTGGTGGCGGACGATGCCACCACCATGTTGCACCATACAGGAGCGTAGGGATGACCATCGCCCTGTAATAATTGACACTGGTAGCTTGCTCCCCACTCATTTCCCGCCACAGATCTATAGAGGCTACCGGTCCTCTCCAACTTCCCGTCTATCACATCGATTTGCGGACCAGCTTTCTAGATTTCACAGATTTCTACCCCCAAGTAGCGAGCTCGCTCGTCACCCACCAGACGTTCGCCTCGGTATTCCACCACCAAGCGCTCCACCCCTGACGTTCTTCCCCGCAAGAAGACCAGCTTGGTCTTCTGCACTGCGAGGGCCAAACGAGCCCCTTCGCACCACGCGTCCACCGCCACCAGGAGCCTCTCGGCTGTCCCTCAAGGGATGGCCCCGCCATGACTACCACCAGGTCATCGACGTACGCCATCCCATCGAAACCCTCCTCCTGCAGAGCCTACATGAGGCCCGCAAAGAGGAGGTTCCAGAGCGCCGCCGAAAGGACCGACCCCTGCGGACAGCCCCTGGACAGCTCAGTCTCTACGTCGCAGCACCCGTAACGCGAGCGAATGCCACGGGACTCAAAGTACGACGAAGTCAGTCGAAATACGTCGTTTTTGGCACCCCCGACTCTCGCAGCGCCAGCAGAAGCGCAGGCCTCCACACCGAGTCGAACGCCCACTGGATGTCAAGCAGGACCGCCACACTGTACTTCCCATAGGGACCCTCCGAGATAGCCTGCAGAGCGTCCCGCGCCACTGGACCCCCCTTCACCCCTACGTACTGACGAGGGTGAAGCCTCTTACTAAAGATAGGCTCCAGCCTGGCCTGTACCACCCGCTCTATCACCTTACTCTCGCAGGTGAGGAGGCTAATGGGACGATAGCTACCCGGGAGCGCCGGATCACGATCCGACGATTTCAGCAGGAGCCGAACGACCACCACCCGCGACCTTACCGGAAAATACCCTACCGATAGGCATCTGTTGAACAGCCCACAATACGCATCCTCCGCCACGGCCGGAGGACTGCTAAACTGCTGTGTTTGGCCTTAGAGGTGAAGCGATAATGCCGATGAGGGGCACAGGGAATGGGCCCGAAATGCCTTCATTAAAAAACACCATGGCTGCATAGTTCAGAAAAGTTTATGGTCTACAGGCTAAATTACAATTCAAAAATGCTTTATTGGCCTATTCACGACTACAACTAATAGTTCCAAGATGTCCTTGCGAGTTTTAGGTCGACATAAAATTATTGTGTCGTTGTGGGATGTTTAAAAATAATGTTGCGTTTTCGCAACGCTGGGAGTTTACCGGCAACAATAACCATTACTCATTTCATTTCAAGTCTGACGTATCGTGTTCATGCCCGCTAGGCTACTACAGCTAGATCAAGTGGATGTTTGGTATTATCGATCGAAACCATGCCATAAAACAATAAAACCAGTAAATGGGGGGGGGGGATTGACCTTTATGACGACGCTATTTCTCACTACATCAGGATAAAAATTCACGGCAAAAATGGCGGTAGCCACTGTTGTCCAATGTTCTGTAGTGAGATGGTCAACGCATGGAATGTTACAGAGTCGTCACTATGAGTGGCATGTAAAATTATACAACTTCGGTCCTCGATAGCAATGAACCTTTTGAAAAATGAAGATGCCACAACTGAATAGCTGCTTCAATCAACCAAACAATGGACTACGGACGGATTGGCACAGTCTACGAAATTATCTTTACCATAGTCACAGCCCGTTTTGACAGTGTTGGACACCATAATATGCGGTTGGAAATCAGAGAAGGTGTCGTGACAGCAAATCTCGGATGGTGTTCTGATGCGCCAATGTAATATAGCGCTTCTTCCAGAGTGTTCAGGATTTTTGCAAGCAACAATAAAGACCCTTCTTCAATCCATGGCTTGCCTTTCCCTTGGTAATTAAATCCTCAATACAGTAATTAATAACTAAACTCACTGATTGACATGATTTTGTCCCGTAGAACCGCAAAATGTGTGACCTCATCGTCCAAAATCCGGTCAGTTACCCCCCCCCCTCGCCAATGCACTACCACAACTTTATGAATCCTCATCGAGGTAGTAGTAAAGATAATATAAATACCCCCCCCCCCCAGAAAAACTGCAAAACATCCATTTGTTTAGTATTTTAATCACCTGGGTGATTTGCCGGTAAACTCCCAAAGTTGCGGAAACGCAACATTCGTTAACTCAGTAACTAAGCAAGATAAAAATCTCCAAAAAATATGTTTGTGTTCCTTGAATTACTCTTATAATGTGAGTGCTAATAATCATGGAGAAATAACAAATGTTTATATCTTGCCATAGTTTACTACAGCCAACTAGCGCTTTCACAGAAATTCTATTTTCTGAAATAATAACAATCTATCGAGCTAATGACCTGTAGCACTAGCGTGGATGCTCTTGGGGGGGGAGGGGGAGGTTACAAAATAAAAGCAATAATAAAATTATTATTATACTTTAGAATGTGAGAATTATTTCAAAACAGCCACACTAATGAAAAGAAATCTTGCTCTGGCGAGAAGCAAAGGGTAAACAGGAGCAACGCTATACTTTTTACCCTCTCGCGAGACTGTACATAAATTTAACGGCTTCCAGGAAGAATCGGTGATGAGGGGAAGGGTGGGAAGGGGTGGTTAAATAAAGTTTATATTCCTTCAGAATGCTTTCCCCGGCGATGATAATGATATTATAATTTCTAGCACAGCCTCGAGTCGTAAAAACGCGCTTTTTATAGGCTCAAATTATTTCGTATCTTCTTGAAAGTGCTTCCATAGGTCCATGTCCATGTGCGTTCTTTTGGATTACGAGAAAACTTGAAAAATCTCTCGTTGTTTTTTTTTTTTTTTTTTTCAGAAAGAATTTGAAATGAGTACGAAGAAAATAAATTAAATTTAACTTGAATAATTCAGTTTTACTAACTTGAATTAAACGAAAACTCCGAAAAAGGGAACTTTTCAAGAATAATTTGTATGGACTTGGAACCTGACCAATTAAATTACTAAATTATTAATCTGAAGAACCTTCAAGAATGTTTCTGACTTCCCTTAACTAAGCTAAAGAGCGAGGACCATCCGAGTTTTCCTCTTTCTGATTACATATTTAGTATCGCGCTTTCCAAAGGATGACCCCTCCTTCGGATGATTCAATGGGGACCTTCGAACGGGGGAAAAATTGATTGGAAACACAGTGCTGGGGGACAAAAAGGGATGACCATTGCAATCGTATGATCTTTATCTATTTGTCTGTTTCTTTCACAAAACACGACTCGCAACTTTTCCCGTCGTCTAAGCTAGAACGAAAAAGTTTCTTCCTTCGAATTCGAAAAAGTAATTCATGAGCTAAAAACGTGAAAATTCTTTTCTCAATAACTCACGTTGACTCCCGAAAGAAAAATGAAATATTTGGTGACAAACACAAACTGTTAACAAAAAAATGATCCGATTTCAACTCATCACACTGTCCCTTGTTTAGTACAACCTAGAAAAGTATTTTTTCGTATCAAACTGAAAGTAGTACATAATGAATATTTCATTCAACTTTCCATTATTTTGAATCGTGAACTGACAAACATCAGAAAAGTAATCACGAGGATAACATTTGCTTGACAAAGCTGAAGCGATGACAGAGGATATAACGTACAGGTTCCAAAGGAACTGATTTAGTAGTACAACCATGCAAACCGGTAACGGTGGAAGAAGGAAGGAAGTCTCACCCCCCTCCCCACAAGCTCTAACTAGTTGGTAATTCCATGCTTTACAAGTTTTCCAATATAAGTTGTCCCAGGAGGGTGAGGGAGAAGAGCGCATCTGAAAGTCGGTGGGCCTGCGGTGAAGAAGAAGGGGATGGGTCTTCTTCAAGGCGAGATTTGTGGCAAGGACGACGTTGATATACCAGGACAAAGATGGTGGTGAGTGCTGGGTGTCACTGGGGCAACGGAGTTATAAAACAAACATAGAAGGTTGAGCTGAAATGATTGAGTATACTGGTGGTTTTCTCACGAGAGTGAACGCAAAACGGCGAAACGGCGAAAAAGCGCTGATTCAAAGAAAACAAAATCACTAATTTGAGGCTAAAAATGAAGAAAAACCCTAATACGCGACAATAATTGAGAAATAGCGCTAATTCGCCGCTATAAAATTGGGAAAAAGCAAAATGCTGCAGCCCACCGCTCAGCACTGTTAGCAGGGTCTACTATTATTTCGCGGATGCGATGCGCTATTTCAATGGATACGTATGTGATAAAACCGTAGAACCCGCTTAATCACGGCTAAAACTCAGATAATCCGCATGAGCATGAGCTCATAGACGAGGTTGTTGAGACCTTAAAGGCCATCGTGGTGGGCTCGGACGTGGTGGGGACGGATGACACCGTTCCGTGGACCCCACGCTCATGCAATGAGGCGGTTCCGTGGTGGTCTGCGGAGGTGGCAGAGCTCTCTTCTCGGGCTCGTAGGTTGCGCCGGGCTCTTCAACAAACTCAGGGCCTAAGTCGGGAGGACGCGGGGCGGCGCTATGCATTCA
Organism: Corythucha ciliata; assembly: GCA_038030265.1. Lineage (NCBI taxonomy): Eukaryota > Metazoa > Arthropoda > Insecta > Hemiptera > Tingidae > Corythucha > Corythucha ciliata. Next base: position 8,054,591 of record CM075943.1, on the reverse strand, counting down.
CGAAGAAGGACCTTAAAGAGGCAATTCGGCGGATCAAGCGGGCAGCGTGGAGGGCGTTTGTCCAGGAGGTCCTCACGGCAAACCCTTGGGGGACTCCCTACAAGGTCGCCGTGGGGAAGATCAGGTCTCCTAGCGTCCTCCCGTTTCAGGAAGAGTCACATAGGGTGGGGGAACCGTGGAGGATACGCTGAGAAATTTTCTCGGGCGTATCTTCCCGTGAGACGAACCTGGACCGCCTGGGATTCTGTCTCGGACCGCCACTTCGGAGTGGAGGCAATAGTGGTCCCGCGCACTGCAGGGAGCGAGCCATTCTCGGAGGAGGAGCTTCGGGGTGCCTTCGGTGGGATGGCATCAGGTAAGGCGCCGGGGTTCACCGGGCTGTTCCCTGAGATGCTTAAGCGTCTCCCCGACGCGGTTGTTGAGTCCTACTTGGACCTCTACAACCGGTGTCTGGTGACAGGGTACTTCCAGGTGAGGAGGCGGGTTGCTGTCGTAATACTTCTCCTGAAGTCATCTGACCGCGACCCGACGTCTCTCCGTAGCTATGAGCCGATTAGCCTCCTGCCTTGCGAGAGCAAGGTTCTGGAGCGACTCCTCCTTGGCCACATGGAGCCTATTATCAGAGACGCCCTTCATCCACGACAGTTTGGGGCAGTGAAGGGGGCTCAACGGAGGCGGCTTTGGATGAGGTACAGACTCTCGGCGAGGCCCCTTACGGGAAATATAAGGTGGCGGTTCTGCTTGATGTGCAGGGTGCCTTCGACTCCGTTTGGGGGCCGCGGGTTATGATGGCGCTGCGTGTTGCTGTTGTCCCGAACGGCATCATTCGGGTAATCGCCTCGTACTTCGAGTCAAGAGAGGTGCGACTCCGCTATGGCAGCGAGGAGGTACGAGCGCCTCTCTCCAGGGGTTGCCCGCAGGGATCGGTTCTCCCGGCTGCTTTGTGGGACCTTCTCATTGCAGCTCGAAGTGGTTGCCGTGGTGATTGGGCAGGGCGCCTCGGTCTTCTGGCCGATGAGTGGGGGACCGCTCGGGGCTTCTGCCTTCTTGATAACTTCGTCGTCGAGGCTTGGCAGGCGCGTTGGACTAACAGTCCAACGGGTAGGCGCTTGTTCTGGTTCGTGCCCGATGTTCGGACGAGACTGCCGGCGGCCAAGTGGTTCACCCTAGAGCATGCCGCAACGTCTATCCTTACGGGGCACGGCTCGTTCAACGCCAAGTTGTGGTTTTTCCGGCGGCGAGACTCTCCAATATGCCTTTGTGGCGTCGAGGAGGAAACCACCGACCACGTGCTTCGTCGCTGCAGCCTTCGTGGGGATCTGCGACGGGCAGTATGGGGGAGGGGGGGGTCCGCCAGAAGACTCGGCTCTTGTACGAGACAAGAGCTCGGACAAGAACTCCTCTCCTGGTCTTCTCGGGCTCCTGGCTGGGGCGTAGAGGACTGGGTCCAGTCATGCCTGAGTAGGGACACCTACCCTGCTCAGGCAACCTGGACAGGGACTCCTTCCCCATACTTTCGGCGCAAGCCAACATCCTCAGCTCATAAGGCCCACCTCCATGCGGTGTCTCTCAGGCGTGACTGGCTGGCCACCAGTCACGGCTAACGGGTCGAGATTTTTTTTTCCAGCCCATTTACCAGTGTTGGCATATTTACAAATATGAAAACTTCGATTCATTCGTTTTTATTTAGACAGGCACACATGTAAAGATATCGTTCATTCCTCTGCAATCGATAATTTATGTAATCTCGATCTTCGGTGTGATTGCATGTATTCTCTCTGGCATCAGGAAGACTCAAATTGAGATGTTTTAAAAGCATGGGGTGGAGCTCATCGATGAAATCTTGTGTCATGAAGAAACGTGCTGAGAATTTCAAGCAATTTTTTTTAAGAAGTATAACAACGGAACTGATAAAACAACGGCTACCTATCTTGACTTGAAAACGTTAAACATTTCAATTTTGTTCACAAGACGACCGAAACGACGCAACTCCCGCATTACAAATGAAAAATACCTTTTTCAGTCATTTTATTTATTCCAAACTCAAGAGATTAATGCCGACAGAGTATTATATAAAGGAAATGAAAAAGGCAAACGAGGTAAACGTTTTCCGATATGACTGATGATGTACGTACCTACTTTCTGTTTAGAACGACTTCTTCAATTTCCACCCAGGGAGAGAGTCATCGTTGTCACACTCGGTGGTTTCTTAATGCAGCACGTCATTTTAGAAATAATAGGTATGGCTGTACCTGTTTGAAAGGCTAGGAAAATAATGCGTTGTTAAGTGTGGCATAATGCTATTCACCGGCGTACAAATTGTACATAGGGATTGATAAATTAATAAGTGCACCAATTATCTCCGCAGGAACTGAGTAACAAGAATGAGTTAAGGAAAGAGAAAAGAAAGGTTTTCAACAGAAGTATTCAAAGCATTGTGAAATGTATGAAAAGAGTTCAACATTTTTAGTGCAATTTATAGAGTACGGTCGCGCCTCTGCGTAGGCTTCTATTTAACACAATATTCCCTTGATATTCCGTTTTCTTTCTCTCCGAACTCGTTAGCGTAATTGTTTGCTACTCACCTTTTCATAGATTGAATAGTTCACAACCAGAACCGGAGGTAACCGGTTGAACTTTTTGGAATGAATATGAAATCTGGCCGGTTTCTTTGCGAGTTATTCCCATTCAATTCACAGGGACAGAAAATCAATCGAAAGCGTCGGAGAAGATTTGTAGAAATTGAAATGAGTTAAATGGTAAATATCGTAAGAAGAGGCTTTTCCTACAGACATCGCCTTGAAAGCGAAAAACTTTCTTTTTATACGTCTCAAAGGATTTTCTTGTCTTCCTGTTTGAAATGAGGGAGAATTTCAATCGATCGAAGAAACTTGTACTGATGAGCGCTAACAGCTTTAAGGCCTTGAGGGGTGACTTCAAGCTTCGTAAAATTCAAGTTTTGACGCCTGTGCTTCTATCGAACTATTTAATACTCCCCTGTCGCCGAACTTTCACTATGCGATTTATCTCGCAACACAGCGGATTTTGACCCGAAAAAGTTTCATCTTCAGGTATCGTAGAGAGACTCAAAAAGAAAAATTGTCAATGTCACTGGAAGGAAATTCAACGTTCAAGTGAATTTGAATTCAATGGGAAATGCTTCAATGTTTCGGGTGGGGTGGGGGGTGGGTGATTCTAGCAGTTCTAGTGGCAAGCCCAAACAAGTTCAGATCAGACTCTGGACTCGTGTAGTGGGATAGTAAATAGTGTTGCGAATTTGACGGACCTCCCGTCAGATCTAACAGGTTCTGAAAGCGGTGGTTTCATCAAGCTTATAGGGCGCTGATCGGCCACTACAAAATTGGCTCCCAAACTTGCAATATCTCCGAAATTAAGCCCCCCCCCCCGCGAAAGTTGCAATCGCGTGGATTATTCAACCAGGAATTCAGGAAACGTCAGATTTTTGATTGCACCGTTCGCGGTACCGGATAGCCAGGGTTTTGCCGCCACAAAATAGGTCCAGAAGTAATTTTACAGGAATTAAGACCCTAAACTGGCAATTTTCACTGAAATCAAGACCCGGCAATGTCCATTTCGTGGAAATTCAGTCTAGAATTCACTAGTGTTAAGCTCCGAATGACCGCGCGGGAAGCAGTCACTTACAAAACAGTTCCCGAAACTTGCAAATTCGCAGAATTCCAGAACTAATCTTGTCATTTCGCTGAAATTAAGGCTCAAAATTTTAGCTGTTTCGTTGAAATTAAGCCCCCCAAACTTGCAATTTCGGAAAATTTAACTAAATTTTTGTAATTTCGTTGAAATTGGCACTGTCGCGGATATTCGGCGATGGAACTTTCCAATTCCCCCTCTTACCAATCCCAAGTACTCGGGTCTAGAGCGCTGGGGACAACAATTGGCCCAACGACTAGGAATAGAGGAACTCTCAACCACAGAGTTCAGGGCCCGGTTAAACTACCTCAGGAGAGAAAGATAGTCAACAAGAACTCTCGGACCACCCCGCTAGAAAGGGCAGAGACCACTTCAACCGGAAGGCCGGAACAAAATCGCCCAAACCAGAGGCCATTCTACCCGAATTGCCCAACTACCGCGGAGGTTTACGGACGCAACTCTCAACGGCACTCCGACCGTCTACGCGAGTGGAGGATGAACTACCTTCCTTTTCAGGGGAACTATGGGAAGACGTGGAGGATGTTTTACAGAAATGGTCCAACACGTTTAACCAAGGAGGTACGGTGTACGCAAGCAGGGGCGTAGGTACGGGGGGGGATATGGGGGATAGATCCCCCCCAGAGCTACAAGTAAACGAACGAAGGAGCACTAGTACCATAACGAAGAGCCCCATAAAATCTCAAAAAATGAGCGTTTCACATTGAAATTAGGTTTAGCAGATTTTCTGGACTTAAAGCAGCCCGAAAAGGTCCGAGTACGTCCAGCTTTTTCCTTGGACTTCATACCCAACGCAGTAGTGTACCGAGGTACGGGGGGGGGGGTCGCCCCGGACCCCCTATCAGACAAAAATCGGTAATATTCGTGGCTATAGCTGCTAAAAAGCGCTGATTCATGGTCTCACGATGCAACTTCCAGACTAAAATTAGGAAAAAAATCGCTGATTCGCGGTACATGGAGGCCATTCTACGAATAAATTGTGGAAATCAACGCAAAAGTGTTGTATTTGGGCAAACCACGCGGTTAAAGTTGAGAAAACACGCTATAATATTGAAAAATAAAAGACGCTTTCAGGTTAAATTGGACAAAAATGGCAAATTCAGAACTGAAATGGCGTAAAATCGCCCATTCGCGTATGGAAAAGGGAATAGGATGCTGAATGGCCGCAAAATTAGCACAAAACGCTATTTTACAACTGAAATTGGAAAAAATCGCTAATTTGCAGATATAAAGTTGTGGAAAAACGTTAAATCGCGTTTACAAAATGAAGAAAATCACTAATTCACGGCAAAAATTGAAAAAATCACCAATTAGCGCAGCCAAAATTAAGAAAAACGTTGATTTTCAGTTCAGTTTCAGTGGGGAAAAAGGCTAATTCTCAGTTGAAAATAGAAACAATTGCTAATTTGCAGCTTAAAATGAGTCAAACGCCAATTCTTTGCAAAAATTGACTAACCTCGGTTGGTTATGCACGGGTTGGAAACGTTACCACGCTGCTAAAATTTAGAAAAATCACTAATTGTCGAATTAAGTGTCGTGAAATTTATAATTTAAAAATGATGATTTTTTGACAGAAATGGATGGATAGATGTAAATTTTTTGGTTTGAAAAATATTTGAACAAAAAAATTTACATTTATAATTTAAATTCGCACCTTCTGAAGGCATTTTTGAGGCTAAAATTCAGAAAAATGGCAAATTCATGCATGGCTATAGTATAATGTTAAAAAATACGCTAATTCACGGCTAGAACTGCCGTGAAGCAATAATCTATACCTATAAAAGTTATACAAAATTGCTAATGCGATGGTAAAATGTGAAAAACCGCTAATTTGCGGGTAATATTTAGAAAATAAAATAATCAGAGGTCAAAATTAAGAGAAAAGTTTATTTCAAGTCTAAAACAATTGAGAAAATTGCTAATTCGCGGCTAATAATGGAAAAAATCGCCAATTTACAGCTACAATTAGGCCAAACGCCAATTTGTGACTGAAATTGAGAAAATTCGCTTATTCACAGGTTTGAAACGCTACGACGCGTCGCCGCTACAATGTAAAAAAAAGCTCTAATTCGCGGTTGAAATTGAGAAAAATTCTAATTTGCGCCAAAAACTGAATATATACGCCAATTTGCGGATTCTGAATGCAACTTTTCAGGCTGAAACCGCTAATTCGCGAGTAAACTGAGAAAAATCGCTCATGCGTTGCGTATGGTGAGCCAAAGAAATCCTAAGTCGTGAAAAGTCCCCCTATTTTGCGGCTAATAATGTGGAAAACACTTAAGAAAAACGTTAATTTCGATCTAAAACTGAGAAAAGTGCTAATCCCCTGGTAAAAAAAAAATTTAAAATCGGTAATATGCTGCTAAAATTGAGGAAAACGCCAAAACTCGTAGATAAATAAGAAACATCGTTCACGGGATAAAAACGATACTTTGCTGCTAAAGTTGAGAAAATGCGCAAATTCATGGCTATGGGAGGGGGTGGGGAAAAACCGCTAATCTGCGGCTGAAATTGAGAAAAACGATACACTCGGCCAAAATTGAGAAAAGCGCTAATTTGCGGGTAGAGTCCAAAAATCGCCCTTAACTGAGAGATTGAGGCAATGATGAGGCCAGCAAGATGTCCAGATTCAAGAGTGTGCTGGCTGGGTGGAATGATAACTAATATGTGAAATTAACCCCTCCCCTGACCCTTACGAGATTTCAATCTGACCCCCCCCCCCAGGACAAATTCCTACCTACGCCACTGTACGCAAGGAACCACCCCCTCTCCTCCTGAAGTAAGATGTTTGCATCCTGACTTGCACCAAGGTCGAGGGGACCCCTCACCATCGAAAAAAGGATGGGAAAAAACACAGTTCTTTTGAACTATGGCAATAAAATTAGCCTCGGAGATATAAAGAAAACAAAAGTCCGAAGGGCCAACAACCCAGGAGGAGGGGAAAAGACGCAGAAAAGCGAACTTTTCTAATAAATGCCGCAACTTAACGGTAAACAGTACAGTTTGACATGTCAAGGGAAACGCTACAGGAGCAACTCCAACCATATTCAGACTCGGAGGTAGTACCCGAACGCGGGGAGCACTTCAACGCGGTGTTACACCGTATACACTCACAAGGATAGTACGCGGGATACCCCGTAAAAGCAACCACTTAAACGCTAATATTAATTTCTGTACTTGAGGTTTTATGTATTTTCCTCCTTCTTAGTTTTTCAACTCGGCGATTCCCCACGCTATACCCCGCATCGCTGATAATTCAGTCCAACTGAATAATAGTGAGAAATAAATGATTGGCCATTTTAGAACCCGGTCGAGAGAGTGTGAAATATAGAAAAAGAAGGTAACGAGGGATGAAAAAGGAAATCTGAAATCGATTTATTATTAAAGTAGTGCCATTATCCTAATTATTCCACAGCTGAATAGAAGTAATGAGGGGGCTTTGATTCTGAAATTTAAACGAAGGGGGAAAAATAATGAAAAATGTATAGACATTTTCCTCAAGCGAGCCCTTGGGCTCTTTTGGTTCAAACTGAGGGGCGTAAATTGAAGGGCAGGGAGGACACAAGTGATACAAGTTATAAAATGAAGTTGGTATTTAGTTTAATGCAGTAGGCTTGGTGAAACTTATCAAAGCACTGCTTTGTATTATACGTCGTAGTTACTCTTAAATATTTTGCATTTCTTGAAATGTCACTACGACATATTTAAACCTTTTAGACTAGAACAAAGCACCATCTCTCGTAAGCGTAGCATTAAAGTGAATTGTGAGATTCAGCTATTTACATCTAAACACTTTGTAAAACCTTTTTCTATAATAGTTGCCGCTGGGGGAACATGTCGACATTTCAAACTAACATTAACAGGATTTCTTAAAAGGTAAAACCCGCTTTGAAAAAACGAAAACCAAGTTACCTTGGAGAATGAAATAATATAATTTATTCATGCTAGGACACTCCGCAGTATAAATTCTTTTTGTGTGCCTCCATGTTGGTTATATTTTAGCAACCAAGGGCCGGTGGTATACGTCGTCGAAGGAGATTGAGTCGACAGTCTGTCCTCTCTTTATTTATTCCCCCAGCTATATTGAACCTATTTTGTCGGTGGAAGCTCTCTAGTTTATTTTAATTAAATTAAAGCCCTAATGCCTCTAAGTCCTGAATAAATCAATCTTCTTGGCCTTCTTTCTCCCGTGATATCGAATACAACCGCCTCCGCGCATCTTCAACCGAAAGAAGAGAATAGCAATGCACCAATCGAAAAGTAATTTATTTAGACGTTGATTCTCTCTTGAAAAATTGAACACAAACTTAATTGGCTTCATTAATTAAATTTTTATTTTAATTAAATTACAGGTCAATATTAAGTACACAAGGAATCGTTCTGCCCATCAGGAAACGCTCAATTCTGGGAGTTATTCTGAGTTCCGCGGCCAGAAAAAAGACCCCGACGCTACAATTTTGCTGGAATTGATAATTAATACCCTAAACTCGTTGTTACGCAGAAATGTGTTCTAATGACGTACGTAATTTTGAAGTTGTTCTCCTATACATGCATTTTCGCATAATGATAGTGGTTAGGGAGGGGGGTTTCATCGAGCTTAAGGCGCTCGGCCACGATGAGAAAAGGCCCTAAAACTTACAATTTCTTCGATATTACGCGAAAACTTCCTGTTTCATTGAAAGAATCCCCTAAACATGAATTGGCCAGGAATTAAAACTCGAAGAGTCGCACTGCCTCGGGTATACGGTCATGGAAGTTCTTAATTCCCGTGTATTCGCTAGGCTGCAAGCTCTGCTAGGGCTGGATGGCCTGACTACGAGAAAGTAAAACTCAAAACATGCAATTTTTCTTGTACTAACAATAAGACCCAAAACTTGCATTTTCACTTAACATCCGAAGACCCGAAACTTTCAATGTTTCGTACATTTTTAAACGGGAAACTTGAAATATTGTGCTCTTAGAACCCGAACATTGGAGATTTCAAATATTAATCTTGAAATGTAGCACTTACACGGCTATTAAGTCAGGGAATGGGAGCCTTCGGGGCATGCTAGCCGATCGAAAAAAAAACAAAATTGGTCCTGAAACTTGCAATTCAGAGAAAGTTGGGCCTTTGAAACATCCAATTTCGCAAATTATTTGTTGTGCATTTTTTTGGGGAAACAGCGGCGTACGGGCCTTGTCAGCCCACGACTTGGTTGGTCGTGGCCGGCTACTCCAGACTCTGAGCCCACACAAAAAAAAAAATTTAAACATGAAATTTAACTGATATTTTCTTAGCGCCGAAACTAAAATTAAACGGCCCGTAACTTGAATTTTGCTTAAATCAAGACCCGAAGGCGCAAAACAGTCAATTTCACATTTGTTCAGCGAGAAAACTTGTAATTTCACTTAAATTAGGACCCGAACATGCAAACTCATTCAATAATTTTAAAATTGTCAAATGAATTAAAATGCCAAGAAACTGGTTTGCGACCAAACGATGACTGAATCATGCAATTTCGCTGAAATTAGGACGTGGAACTTGCAAAATCGTGAGTATCCAGCCTGAAAATTCCAATTTTATGGATATTTTCCTTCAAAGTGGTGCAATTATGGCGGTTATTCGTCAGAAGACAGTGGGCACAGCCGTGACCGGCTAGCCCGGGTTCAACGGTCACTATATGAAAGACCCCTCGAAACTTGAAATTTCGCAGAAATAAATACGAGAAACTGGCAATTGACTAATGGACTCGTGGGGTGATGGGGGACGCGACCGGGGGCCGCGGACACTGAAAAAAAAAATGCCCTGAAACTAGCAATTTCACTGAAATTAGGACCTGAAACTTGCAATTTCGTCGATAATGTGCCTCTAAAATGCTTGAATATTGTTGGAGGTACGGCACAATAATTATGTTTCGTCGGTACATGCCGCTTTTTGTCGTGGCCGGCTAGCCCGTGGGGTCCGAGCCCATGAAAAACAACAATTTCGAGGATAATGAGCTACAAAATAGTAAAATTTTACGGTTATTCGTCAAATTTTGGGTACTGCACCGTGATCCGGGATTCCGCGACCCTGAAAATTGGAACGTAATGAAAATAATTAAAAGAAACTTGTTGTTTTGCTATAGTGATTTTGTGAATATTCATATCTGAAACTCGCAATTTCACTGGAATCGAAATCTGAAAATCGCAATATGACGAATGTTCAGCCAGGAATCTTCCAATCTCACTGATATTTGCTTTCAAAATGTTGAAATTTCGTGGCTTTTTGTGTGTTTAGAGGAAGGCAAGAGAAGGTGGAGTATACAAACCGGAAACTGGTGGCTTCACGGTTATATTTGGTACCGAAACTTAGACACTTTTGCTGATTGTTTGCTCCAAGGGGTGTAATTTCATGACCATATTGGCGAGGCATTGGGCGCTATATTTGGGGGGCTTCGCGGCATTGGGGTGCCCACGATCCACGGCCTCTAGAAAAAGAAAGGCCTGAAAAATGTTATTTCACAGATTTTCAGTTCCAAATGACGTAATTCTGTGGCTATTTTTCTTAATTTCAGCTGCGAATGAGCGTTTTTCCTCAATTTCAGCTGTGAATGCCGTGAATTAGCGCTTTTTCACTACGTTAGCCATTGAGTTGTCTCGAGAAACAGCGAATTGGCGTTTCCTAAATTTTAGCTGAGATTGAGCTGTTTTTCAAAATTTTATTGCGAACGTACAATTCATTTTTTTTCTGTGAAAAATCAGTTTTTCGGGTGGAATTAGTCGATTTTTGTTAAGTTTTCAGGGGGAAACGTTTAGTTTTATTGCTAATCATTCTATTTGAGGGGAAAATTGACATGTTTCTGTCTGAGTGTTAGCTGGTTTCGAACGAAGACAACTTGAAGATGGGCCCATGCATCCCTGGCTATGCCATTTGGTTCTGTTGGGTTTCAACTTCACACGGTATGGTGTTCCCGGGATTCTCAAGAATATTGAAATAGTGTTGAAAACGAGACAAGAAAACATACAACCAAGACAAGATTTAATGTGATTCACAGACTTACAAAATAATCAAGACTACCAACCGTTTGTTAAAGTTATTGAGGCATATGTGACTGGCTGGCCTTCTTGAAGAAGATCGGCTCCTACTCCATAGCTGCCAGCGTCCACTTGGATTCTGGCCTCCTTCTGCACATCGAAGTGTCTCAGCACTGGAGCACTCAGCAGTGCTTTCTTGATCGTTGCCCACGCGATCTGTCCTTTCCCATTCTTCTGTCCATTTCCCGTAAGGGAGCACTGTGGTGCGACAAGTTCGGGACAAATTTCGACATAATAGTTGACTAGCCCCAGAAATATTTGTGGACTGCTGTCGGGCATCGGTATATCAGTTACCGCTCTGACCTTCTCAGGATCCACGATTTGACCCCGTTCGCCGTGAAAATATGGCTCATGTATCTAATTTCCGATTTATGAATAACGCTCTTCTTGGTATTGAGTTTTAATTTCTTTCAGTGACTCATTTCAGGATGGCAGCCACTTTCAGATCATGGTCCTTTTGAGCCTATTTAATTGTGCCCTCTTCGCCGAAGATTAGTATGTCATCAGCTATGACGATAACGCCGTCTAAATCGTGCGTGATATCATAAATCCGACGCTGAAATACTTCAGGGGCCACGGAAATCCCAAACGGACGTCGCTTAAAACAATATCTCCCGAAGATTGTTCAGAACATTTTTTTTTCTCGACTAGCCTCATTTGATTAAAAGCTATTTTTAGTGTCTAGAACGCTGAAAGCTTTCGCGTTTGTCAGCAAGGGCATGATTTCTTCTACTGGGCATTTTGTTTTTGTCAAATTCGTGCGACTGCCCACAAAATTTGCACGTGCGTCGCCTGTCCGTGCCGGATGGTCGACTATTTCTTTTTGTAGATGCATGCAGGTCGTAAATTTTATAAAGTTCTTCATTTTCTGCACTTTTTGTCATTTTTGCAATTCGCTTATCTGTCTGCTCAACAGTTGCAGCATAATCAATGACTCTCTACTGTCTACTAACATGACTGTCTACTAACATACTCGATGTTTGTTCACGACAAACTGACCACGTCTGACACCATGTTTTAAGTTATTTCAAACAAAGTAAAGTGAAGTAAAGTAGCACGTTTATTATTGAATCACTGAGCATGACACTTCTCAATAACCTCCACACTGACAAATCTTTGTGATAAAACATATCAACAGGCGTATTTTGGCAGAAACGAACCTTTTTTCTTTACTGAGCGTTGAAAGTTCGCCGAATAAGCGAATTTAAGGTCAGGAAGCGTCTCTGGCTGCTCTTCGAGTGTTCGAATGAAATTAAAACCCTTGAAAAAAAGTGACAAGACACTCCCACCCCATTGTGTCTACGGCGTGTCTGAGTTCTCTTCGCTGCTCTACATTCAAAAGAGTTATAAACCACCAAATTATTGTAGGATTCCAAAGAAACACAAAAGTACAAATAGACAAAGTGGATAAAATGCATTTATGGGGAAAGTGAGCCGCACTAAAAGAACGCGGAGTTGTCAAATTTTCACAATAATCTTCAAAGAAAGGGGTGAAGGGAGTTAACTCTGTGTATGGTGGTGGGGAGGCGGCGGTGTGGTCAGAAAGTGATGCCTTTGACGCTCCCACCCTCAGTCACCCCCAATCCGCCAATCAGGCCGGTCTCCTCTCTCTGCCTGCTCGTACTTTTTTAGAATTTATTCTTATATTCTCGGGAACTCTAAGCGTTTTGTGAGTGTCCATAACTCCCGGAGTGTGCTCTCGGTGGAGTGTGTGCATAACTGAGTGATTTTTGAAAAAATAAAATGAAAAATACTTTGGAGCTTTCTGCGTAAGTTTTGATTTTAAACTAAATTAGTATGATTTTTTTTTTTTTATTTATATTTTTGACCTTTTTCTGTCGGACTGTTGAACTTTTCTTTCATGACGTTTCGTCAGGATGATTCTTAACGTCTTCTGGCGGAGGCTTTTGAATTTGTGTTTTAATTGCTTTTCTTTTTATATCATCACTTGGTCCGGTAGATAGATAGCTTCATGAAGTATTATTAGAAATAGGTGTAATGTGTAAATTGGTGATGAGTGGTGTATAAATCCTAATAAATTAGTATAGAATACAATAAATAAAACCGATGCAAATGTTAATAATAATACTAATAAATAAAAAAAAAATAATAATCATAAATCATTGAAGTGTTCAACACATTTCAAACAGTTTTCAAAGCTTTCATTTCTGAATCTCTAAATTTCTTGGTACTAATGCAAAAGAAGGATATGAAATTAAATTTAAATAAAATATTACTTAAAGGGTAAAAAAGAAGGGGAAAAACGAAGCTTCCATTTTCTAAGCACGTTCAAAGTTGTCCTCCTTCGTGATATTCGAATAGTAATCAAACGAGTAAGTAAATAATATTTCATGTTCTCCACAGAAGTGTTTGACTGAAGAAATTCGCGTGGCGGCCGATGATTGCATGTGAATTATGATTGGCAGTAAAAAAAAAGAAAAAAGGCGGGAGAAGGCTATAAAATACAAGGGATTTTCCCATCCTTTTTATTTCACCGGTGTGAGGGTTACTTTTATAACTTTAAGCAATTTTGAAACATTTGCATTGTAGTGGAAAGAGGGCTTCTCTAAAGGACTTTATTCGTCAGAGTGTAAGAAGGTGCGATGGGTGAAGATTAGGAATTTATTACAGCGGTGCATTAGGGGTCCCTTTTTCGAGTGTTGTCTTTGTGAGTTGATTATAAAGGTTTTCCTAAATTACATGACCCGTTTTTTTAAAAAAGTGGGATGAAGCATTTTAATGCACGGCTTGCGCTAATTACGGTCCTCATTATATTTGACTTCTTTTGCCTTGAATTGATGAAATATTCACCTTATGTGATTTTCATTCGGTCACCTTATCGTCACTTGCAGTTCTCACTATCCGAATATACCCCCTTCCCCCGCCACGGTGCTCGGTGTTTTTTAGGTGGGCTATTTTGACGATTTGGGGGATCATTATTTCAAAGAGTTATAAAATTTGAGTCGGACGCGGTATGGTCCATTACAGAACGCGGCCGGTTCAGGGCAAAACGACACAGGTCAGTGATCATTGAACAGAACCTTCAGAAGGCTTTGCCTTGAATGGTGTGGTGGGGGGCAAAATGAGTAATTTTCCGCTATAAAAAAGCCGCAAATAGGCCCGAGAACTGATTATGTTGTCAATAAAATAGCTAATATACCGAATGAAAAATTTCGCGCTTCATTGGCCAGGACATTTTAATTAGGTCCGCAGCCTATCATCCTATCAAAGTCTGCTCAGCTCTGAGCCGTCAAAAGTCTCCCAACCTTCAAGTGCGGCTAAAAAGAAGAGCTTGGGTGGGAAAGACTCTGTTTATCCCATAAAATTGGCCAACAAATAATCAATTCAATACCAATTAGAAAATTTTCGGTTCCTATAAACCGCGGTGGTCAGAGTTGTCTCCATATTGGGACCTTCACGTTTCATAGCAAAAGATCCGGGGTCCCTGTGGCCAAATAGTCACTGTCCAGGTCATATTGTGGGGCTGAATTTTCCGTCTCAGAACAGAGTGAACATTGAGCGAAAGTTCTATTTATAGGCGTCAGTGTCGGATCTATACGCTTATCACGGGGCACGGGGAAGCAAATCTCCATATCTCTAAATAAACAAGAAACATTCATTTTAGCCATGAATTAGCGCATTTTCTATACATTTTTCCTTAATTTAAGCCTTGAACTAGTGTCATTTTCTATTTTAGTCAAGAATTGTCTTCAATTTTAGCAGAAAAGCAATTACAGCGGCGAATTAGCGCTTTTGCTAACTTCATCCGAGAATTCACGCTTTTTCTCAATTTAAGCTGCCAGTTAGCGATTTTCTCAATTTTAGCTACCAAATTACTGTTTTTCACAATTTTAGTCACTAACTAGCTATTTATCGTCATTTCTGTCACAAATTAAAGTTTTTTTTTTCAATTTTTGCTGTGAATTAGCGTTTTTCCTATTAATTTTAGTTGCTAAACAGCGTTTTTTTTTTTTCAAATTTTAGCCTCGGATTTGGCCCAAGATCAGCACATTAGCGTTTTTCTTCAATTTTACCCCGTAAAATAGTCCCTGAATTCCGCGAATCAGTTTAACCGAAAACAAAGCCATGAAACTTGCATTTTCACTGAAATTAAGACCCAAAATACGCAGTTTTACAGGATTAATGACCCGAAAGTGGCATTGCCGAGGATATTTGACTTTGGAACTTGCAATCCTGGTTACTCGACAGGCTCTGCACTCTGTGTGGCTTGAAAATTGCAATTTTGCTTAAACTAAGGCCCTACATTTGCATTTTCAGTTAAACTAACACCCAATGGCCCAAAACTGTAAATTTCGTGGATATTAAGCCAGGAAACTTGTGATTTAGCTCACACCCGAATTTGTAAACTCTGAATTTATCACGTTTTCAAACCAAAATGTAAAATGAAACCAAATGTTTCAAATTTGGCACCTTCAAAGAAAAATTTTACGGATTGCTGTTATTTAAGCTGATTTTCACGCTTTTAAAACTCAAATTTTCTGGTTTTAGCTTTCACTGAAAGCAGTTAGGCAGCAGTTGGTAGTTTCACTCTTTCAAAAACTAAATTCCCAGATTTGGTTTACTCAAACCCCAAATTTCGTCACTTTGGTTCCTACAAATCCAAAGTTTTGTGGATGTTCACTCTTTGAAAACCTAATTTCACGGATTCGGCTCATTTAAACCCCAATTTAACACATATTGGCTATTTCACAAGCCTAATTTCGTGGGTTTGCTCTTTCTGGAATTGACGCAGTTGCACAGTTATGTCTAATTCAAAACACTAACAAAAAACAATTTTCTTTATTTTGGCTGTTTCAACCCTGGCTTGATGCCTTGAAAGGCACATAATCAGGTGTCAGTCTGACTAGACGGCTGACTGACAGTGCCGGGAAGTGACCCCGCACGTACAAGTCCTGGTTATCCTCGCCTCGCCCCCCGTCTTGGCGGTGGGGAGTTTACAGGTGTAAGGTAAGGCGAAGAATGATACCCGTTGAAGAGTGGATGAGGCTGCCGGCGTGCAGTTACCGTTGACCCCTAGACATCATGAGAGCGTAGGGGAACGCTGTGAACGTGGTGTGGGACGGTTGAAAGCGTCGGTGGTGATTGCTAGTCGCGGGATTTCACACGCCGGTGCTCTGGGTATCCTGAGCACCCTTTGCGGTTGGCTGGTGTCTGGACCTGTTCCTCTCCGATTGCACCACGCGTTGGCGAAGCACAGGAAGCGGTGGGCCGAGGATTTACTGGTGACGAGGTGTGTTAGATCGCTGGAGATTCGCCGCCGATCTCGTTGATGACAGTGCAACGGGCAGCGGAAGATGACATGCTCCGCTGATTCGGCCTCGCCTCCGCCTGGGCAGTCAGGGCTGTCTCGGCGGTGGTGAAAGTGGAGCTTCTCATTCAATGAGCCGTGACCCGAGAGAAGTTGAACGGCGGGGTAGTTCAAGAAGCACCACTTCGGCCGCAGGCGCTCCGTTACATTGGGAATGATTGCGTGAGTATGGCGACCGGTAGTGGCGGTGTCCTATTCAGTTTGCCACTGTTGAATGGCTGCTTCGCGGCATGCCCGGCGGTAGTCAGCGTCGTTGAGTGCGGGAGAGATGTTGTTGAGCCATGGTGGTTAGTGGTTGGGGCGTACCCAGGGCCCGTGCGCGAGTGGCAGCTAGGATGTCCAGATCGATGTCCAGTTGGAGCGTCAAGTGGGCCGTCGTCGAGTATGCGCGGAACGCAACTAGGAGAAATCGACGTTGTAAAGGTGCGCAGCTGTTGTTGGTCGGCAGGACGTGCTGTTGGCCACCATACAGTACACGCATAGGCCACTCGCGTCAGGAACACGGTCTTGTAGTAGAGCAGTCGCCGTTGAAAGGTCGGTCCCCAACCGCACCCGGAGATTCCCCGAAGAAAATTGCAGGTCGGAGCAGTCGTCCTCGCTAGGTCTGCTATGTGGAGGGTGGGCAGTCCTGATCGCATAAGGGTCACGCCCAGGTATTTTACAAGGGGGCGTCAAGGGCACGGTACGGTCGCTGAGCGTCCTGGTGGGTTCCTCGGAATATTGTGAGCGGCGATTTGGCATAGTTGATAGTCAAGCGACGGGTGCCACACCATGTCGCAATGATGTTGTCTACTCGTCGAAATTCCCGACGAAACAGGTTGTGGTCAAGGGCAGAGGCGACGATAGCCAAATCATCAACGAAGGCAGTGGCCTCGAGTCCAGCTGCTGCGAGTTCACGGTGGAGGAGGAGTAGGAGGAGGGGGGGAATAAGAGGGCCCACATGAGACACGCCGGGGCTGCACCCTGGGGGCACCCGCATGTGATTTCTCTTGTCACCGTCTTGGCTGAGCCTGACAGTTCTGTCACTGAGGTAGCTCCTTAGGAGCTTGTAGATGTTACCGGGGATGGCGGCGGCGCGTATTTCAGCGAGTAGTGATAGCCACCATACGCGCGCATACCACGGTGGTGATCCGGGGGGGAGGACGTCGGCAAGCTGACTCCGGAGGTTTGTGATGGCTCGCTCAGTCGAGCGCCTGGGGATCCCTCCATATTGCTATCGATGGCAGTGAGCTTACACGGCGGGTGGGAGATGGTTGATGATGAGTTTCTCAAAGGCTTTTGCCTCAGCGGAAAAGAGGGTGATTGGCCTGTAGCTGGACGGGTCGCTCCGGTCACGGTCTGCGTCTTTGAGGAGGAGGCTCACGATGCCTTGTTTCCGGGGTGATGGGAAATAGGATGCATCGAGGCATTTGTTTACGAGCGACGTGAAGGTCGCAATGGCCGAGTCTGGTAAGTTGCGGATCATCCTTCCAGTCACCCTGGAGGGGCCCGGGGCTTTGTTGAGGGGGCTGGTGGCGAAGACCTCCGCTACCTCATCTGTGGTCCAAGGAGGGGCGTCTGGTGTCGCTGGTGACTGGCTGTACATAAATGGACGCGATGGTGTAGTCTTCTGACTGTACCACGGTTATGTGTGACGTCCTCAGATGATAGCTCACCCCCACACCACTTCCCCATCGGTGAAGTTGCTAAATCAAAATGTCAACGATCTGATGAGGAGGGGAAATCGGGACCGAGCAAACAATACATGGTGTTGTCGTGGGGGAAAGAGATAGTCCGGAGTTGAGTAGTTCCTGGTCGCCGCGGTGTCTCGACACCCACTCCGTGGCAGTTTCTTTTTCTCACGACACATAAAGCACCATGTCACTGTTGTTAAATACAAGTCCGAAATAACTTTAAATTTGATAAAAAAAGCTTTAAACTGATCAACGGTTAGTCGTTAAATGTTCCTTTGATTTTGGCGCCCTACTGTTGTGTCCCAATGTCCGTCACAAGCGTCCTACTTTTTCGTGTCAGGAGTCCTCGGTAACCACTTTTGCATCTGTTCACCATAAATCAGCCAGTTTGAAGGGTTAAATTAACGGTTCCCGATTGTAACTAGTTTCAAAATAAGAGGACTTGAAGAAAGGTGGGCAGCAATATCCATGGCCCTCGCCTCCTCCTTACCCTATGGCGGGGGGCGGGGGGGGCTCGCTATAATTCTTGCAAGTACGGGGTCCTGAGAGGGCTAGAAACGGGGCCCTGCTCGCACAAACTTCACCAGAGATTTTCTCGCTTAGCTGCAAGCGCCAATAGTCACAATTTTCTCACAGCGATGAACGATGAATATCACGTTTTGCACCCAAGAATTGTGTTATACTGAAACTAAAATTACCTAGCTACCAATTATTCCTTCATTGATGGCAACTGTGGCCTTCCCTTCCCTGTTTGAGGAAACAAATCATTTGATCGGTAAAAAAAAACCAGCCACGTTCGAACAACAAGTAAAACTGTGCAGCACCCAACTAACTCCCCCCCCCTCCACGCCATTCCAATCATTTTTTGCCCATAATATTCCTTCACATTCAATTATTTTTCGATTTATATTCAAATGGCCGGAGAGAGTGAGAAATCACACCTTCACCGTCAAGTTGTCGCCTGTGGCAAGGGCCCCCCCCCTCTCGTAGATAGCAAAAAAAATTCGCTCCTTTATTTAATTGTTTTCCAACGCATACAGTCAACTGTTATAGGAACTTGGAAAGTATACGAAATTTCAGTCAGCCACAGCAGGGTCAAGTAATGAGATCTTCGAAGTTTTTGAGAAGAAAAATGAAAATAGTGGTGGAATGATGAGGGGGTGGGGGGAGGTTATAAGTTAAAAAAGTAGTAGTGAACAGATGGGAGGACTCACCCTTTTAATAAAGAATTCATCTTTTAAAAATAACCGAGGATACCTCTTTATAGGAAAGGGGGGAAAAAGAGCCTTTGAGACCGATAAATTAAATTTACTGTCTCGGCTTTCACAGGCCATTTCAGTAAGAACCCATCTTTTGCTGAGGGCAGCGGTTTTATTTTGTGAAAATACCCTTTGGCGGAATAAAGGAGAATTCCGTGCTGTACGTTTCACACTGGTGGGTAGTAGGTCTTTCAATCACGGGATCATTGTCCGGTAATTCTCTCTTTAATTCATATGTTTTTATTTTATTTTTTAAAATTAACTAATTAATTGCTATAACAATTTTTTAGTTTACAGCACTTTGGTTTGTATTGTTTGTAATGCTTTTGTCACAAAAAGCAGATCGCAGCAGGGTATCGAATTAATTGTCAAAAAAAGGTCGTGATATTGGTGATTGAAGGGCGAGCATATTGCTGAATAGCCTGTTGTGATAAACGTAAAACTATCCCACTCCTTTCACATAGCTTAGAACATTAAAAGTTAAACGTCAACATGGAACTCACGTCAAAAACAAAACTGTTCAAACAATGAAACTATGTCGCTCCCCCCCCCACTGATTTTTTTCTTTCATTTCACTCGATTTAAGGATTTTTTTTTTATTTCACCCGTTCATCTATTGTTTTACTCGGATGAATGTGGAATTTAATTGATCCCGGGGACATCTCTTTTTATACAGCTCACTCTGAATTTGTTTACCGGCGAGGACACGTTTGACACTATGATGCGACATGTTGCTAGGGCCACTCAAATTTTCCACCATTGATTTTGGTGCTACTGCACCCCATTCTTCACAGTAATTTGTTTTCGCTGTGCTTAAATAATTGGTCTGTGGATCCTTTTCCAACTCGCTATCTCTCTCGAAACAATTTGTTTATCTTGAACTGGCTATAACAAGGGCAGAAAAAGTGTGTTTATTTTAAAGTCGAAAAGCAAGAAACGTGGGAGGCTTCATCCCTCCCCCCCCCCGAAGCAGTATTTTACAGCTTCTAAAAATGGTTTGGGGGGTAAGGTCTGGATAAATTTCATCTTGACGAGCAGAGAAACCCAGCAAAAATTAAATCTCTGACCTCATTAAATTCAAAGCCGCCCCGCCAATATCATTCATCATTTTCTCTCCATCATTTCCCACTTCCCCTTGTCCTTCCTGTCATAATTTACACTTGAGCACTTTGTCCGGACCACCACATGTGATTTCAAGATAACACAATAAGACTCGTTGATCAATCGATGAAGCGCATCACAATTTTTTTTACATTTTTTTTTTTTTTAACGTCTTTTCATCATTTTTATTCCTTTCCCGGATTCCATTAAATACACAAAAGTTCTCTGAAATGCTTCAGGCCAACTTTAAAACAAGATGCCACGGAGAGATATTCGACATTCTTTATTTCTTTTTTTTTTTTTCGCTCTTTGTCCCTCCACTCAGTCTTTCTCTTCTCCAAAGGGAAACCCGAGGACGCATTAGATGAGGAAGAGTGTCGGGGGGGGGGTGTTCGATAAGACGAAAGAAAGCCTTGCCCCTTGCGGTGGGAAAGGAAAAAATGAACTTACGAAAGATAAAATTGAGGAAAGGAAGAAGGGTAGGTCTCTTGATATTGTTTTTTTTCTCTCTAAAAGAAAAAAGGGATTTTTTTTCTCGAATTTTACGACAGAAATGTTTATTGCAGACAAGCTAAGATTTTCGGCAAGTTCTTTGTCATTATTAAAACAAAATTCTCCCTCTATCTACCTGCATTTTTAACGATCAAACAATTTCACTGGATTTTTCTTGGATTAACTTTTATGGTAATGCTTCTTATCCCGTTATAATTCTTTATTATGTTTCCCCATAAACGCTTTGTTGGTATGTAATGGGCGGTTACAATGAAAGCTTGGATACAAAACTCTTTAATTGTTCACAGCTGGATGAGGTTCGCTCGGATTATTGACTTTTTAAAATCTAATAAGTTAGATCGTCACCATCATAAGCATTCGGCTGTGCGGGTCAAAGTCTACCCATTCCAGGGTTGTGTGGGCCCGTGGCGTGGAGGGGGGTAAACAGGGCCCGGTTGGAACTTATTTATTTATGCCAGCATAGTCGCTGGCACGAGAAAAGTGGTACCTATTTTATCAAAACGTAGTGTTGGGCATTTGACCGGTCAAAATCTTTTCCGGTCAATTGACCAGAATTTGACAATTTTGACCGGTCAAATTCCGGTCAAAATTATTTTCAGGCCAAATTAGGACACATTTCGGGTTAAGCAAGTTGCGTTTGTGCATCAATCACTGTCAAACTCATTCAGGAAGAAAACTACACAAATTAAATTCAATCAATCTGCCAAAGAAAAAAAAGTTTTTTTGATATTGGTACTTTTTCCAATTTTGCCATAAAGAAAACGAAACGATTTTGCATACAAACTTTTTTTTTAATGGTGTTTTCCATTCAATGCAATACACTTGTGTGGTGCAATTTTGTCCATCCGTACTCTCCTAATTGAAACATAAATATGTTTATGGAGAGGACGCAGCACTATACTTGAGTAGTGTATCGAATGGAAATTGGTATTAGAGAAAAAGCGGTGGCAAATTTTTTCAGATACTCAGGATACTCATTGTTACGAAGTCTTACTCACTGCGTTGACTCACTGTAGTGAATAGAAAAGATTTCTTCAAGCGAGAACCAAAGAATAATCATTTATTTATTTTTTTAACATATGAAGGGGGGAGAGTTTGGAGGGAACTGCATGTATTTATATTTTGAGGTGTTACATCTTCCCCCGGACTTGAAGGTCTACTGTGGTATAGAAGAACGTTCTTTATTGAAGCAGTTCTATTTTGCCCGTTGTCTTCGTAAATAATTGCTTTCGGGTAATCATCCATTTTTATTACCCGTTTTACGGACCTTTTAATGGACCTTTTATGAACGGCTTTCTATTTTGATACCCGCATTGAACCAGAATCTCGCTTACAACTACTATTCTCGGGATGGTTTTAGGATGCCTAGAATCAAAGTTCTTCTTCATCCTAGAATAGTAGCGTTGTTGCTCTTCTTTTGTAAAGGGACCTAAGCGCATACCTCATCTGAAGATAGCGGGCTTTATTATTATTATTATTATTATTCAGTGGACCCGCACCCGGCCTAGCCGAGCCCGAAGCGCTTAAGCCGTTACCGGCTCATACGCCATGCCCTTAGGGTCGGACTCGGAAAAGCCTAATGCGGGTCCGCAAACCTAGCTACGGAATTCACAAACTGAAGGACTCGGACCCCCTCGGCTCTCGAGAATGTGATGCCTGGCAACCTATCTGTCCCGAAAATGCGGAAACGAGTAGCCGCATACCTCTCACACTCCCCTACAAAGTGCATAGCCGATTCCTCTTCCAACTCGCAGCCCCGACACATTGGGTCTGCCACCATTCCCATTGTGTGGAGGTGCTTACGTAGCGCATAGTGGCCTGTAAACATCCCCACAACTCTCCGCATGCTGCCTCTACTTAGTGATAGCAGCCACATCGTCGCCTCCCTGACCCATTCCCGAATGCAAGCCCTCGCTTGCCGACAGGCTGATAGGCTATTCCAACTCCTGGCGGCCTCCCTATCCGCCCAATCATTTATCTGGGCTCTCCCCACTGTCTTGGAGACCGCAATAGTCGGCTCAGGTCCCCATACTTCCTTATTTGCCCCCTGTTTCGCCAGTTCATCAGCTTTCTCATTCCCCTCGTATCCTCTGTGTCCAGGGATCCACGCGACGGTCACTTCATTACCCATTCCCTGTAGCCTTGTGATGGCCCGCCGACAGTCCGCCACCAAGGCCATCCCCGATTCCAACTTAGACCCATCCGTGAAGCAATTCATGGTTCCCTCTTGCACCCTGAATTCCTCTCTCGAAGATAGCGGGCTAGTAACCTCGTTGTTGATGCCCCTTAAAAAAAAAATACTATAATAATAATCACAATTATATGAGCAGAATAGGATAACGTAAGTGAGCGTATGTAAGTATGTGAGCGTGTGTCATTCAAGAGAATGGAAACTTACTGCGATGTATGTATTATGCATAGAAAGTGACCACTGAAAGAAACAGGTACCGCAAACAATGAAATCCGAACTCAACTCATCAACTGAACTGACTGAACTGCAGGAAGAAGAAGGGAGAAGAAGAAGAAAAATAGGGAGAACGGCGTTCAAGGTACGCTATTCACCCACCTATCGTTGTTTAGGGGAAGACGCTCTGAGGAAAAATGGTTTTCTTGTGAATTATGTTTTTTGTGTTTCGGTAAATTTTGTTCCACGAAAAATAGATCAAACTGCCTCATCGGTTGGCTGGCCTCACGAAAAATGCGTTTGCAATAAAACATTTTGCTCTATTAAAAGATGTTCATAAGTCAGCTCGTTCGTGAAGGAGTAACCTTCAAAACATTGTCCTAAAACATCAACTTAATTTCAAACGAGATAAATCTCTCAGCACTACTGCGTTGAACGTTAAATTAAGCAACGTAAATATTATCGAAGGATGAAGGGAAACGAGGCAGATGAGCGAAGACGCCACTGTTGCGATGACGCTCTCGCTATATCCTTGGTTCACTGGGGTGTGTTTAGTTAGAAGCATGGTGTCAGGCTCCCTTCGAGTCGCATTACATTCATGAATGATTTGACGCGAGAGGTCGTGGCAAATATTGCCTTTGTCTCTCTAGACTTCTAGAGGCAAGTGGTGAGAGTGAAACAATGCTCGTTTCATTGAGAAGGATGGTGGGGGGGTGGGGGCTGAATCTGTTAAACATCCGTGCGAGTCTCGAAGAAAATAATTGTTGAAAAGACGCTCATTACTGCTTTAACAGGAATGTTCTGTAATACCAATAAAGTGTCTAACATGATTTACATTTTCAGCACTACTTTCATTCCAATCCTATAACCAACACCATCGTTAGTATAGCGGAAACTGTACAGAACAATATTATCAAAGTAATGAAACGTTTTATCGAGAAAACACGCCTGAAAAATGTGAAGAATACAGAAAAAGGAGATGTTGAATTTTTCCAGGAAATGTGCATGGTTAAGAGGTGGTTTAGACAGAATAAAGACCCTTATAGAAGATCTGGCCCGAATTCTGTAATTTTCTTTAGGTTGAAAGGAAATACAATGAAATTATAATGAAGCGAAGTTGGAAAACGCCAGCCCGTGACACGCTTTTTATTTTTTTTCCGACGACCATAATTTCCATATAACAATTTCTATTATTTACGAAAAACTACATGAAATAACGTGAACGGAATCAAAAATAAGAGTAAGGAGGAAATATTCTTTGACGGCAGAAAAATAAAACCAGTAAAATGACGCAGCTTGAACAAAATTCGAGGTTTTTTGCTTTGCTCTAGAAGTTTTTTATTTGATGTCCGAACTGTCAGCAAGATCTTTTTTTTCTGCTTTGACAACTCTTTCGGCTAACATTGTCTCAAACAATCTCTCCGGCTACTTTAACTCAAAGCACTCACGTTTTCAACTTACTCTTTTATTGGTAGAGACAGGGGGCCTTCTAATAAATTTACTATCGTGAAACTTCGCCCCAGAATTTGTCCCTCCTTGAAAAGAATACAACTTTCGTTGTTTTTGGGCTTTTATTTAAGACGAGGAGAGACAGGGAGTTTCTTTTTTTTTGTTCTTTATTCGGTCGATGAATCCGCTAGCGCACTCATGAATAGCACTTGAAAACGCGACAAGAGGAGTTTCGACAAGAAGAGGACGTATGAGTAAAATGCGAGTTATTTTAGACTTTAAAAGGCTATCGTTTCTCTCTTGTGTCCATCGAGGCAAGTGCAGCAAGTTGAGAGGCAAGCAGGACCGTAGTTAACAGGCGATTCCTCACTACCTTTCCAAAGGGAAGAAAATTTGAAGTTTATGGTTCAACCTGTCATCATTCCATTTTTAGTGCATTTCATTCAGTGCTATGAATTAAAAATGCACTATCGGTCTCGCCCTGATGGTCGCAAATATGGGTTGAGATACATTTTTTGCTTGGCATCTGAGATAAAGAAGTAATTTTATGGCAGTATTTACCAAGCTTTGCGAGTTGTTGGGGGCCGGCTAAACCGGGTCCACCCTGGAAACTTCTAATCTCGCAGATATTTAGCATCCAAACGGCTAGTCAGTTGCGTACCAAGGTAAGGGGCGAGGGGGCTGACCGTCCCGCCGTCCTATCCCCCCGAAAATCTTAAATCAGCGATTTTCAGTTCACCCGACCGTTGAACGTTGCTGGTGATCAGAAAATACTGTGGCTGAATATTTTATTGAGACCACAAAGCGCTATTCTGATGACTGAAATTGAGAAAATTCGCCTATTTTGGAGGTGAATTCGTGGTTAAGATACAGAAAAACCCCAATCTAAGTTTCTTTAGGTTTTTCGAGCGGAAAATATAGAAAAAGGCGCTCTAATTTGCCGATCTCGCGGGAAAAGCATTAATATTCGTGGCCAGAACTGCGAAAAAGCGTCCGTTCGTGGCTAAAACTGCAAAAAAGTGCTCATTCGTGGTTTCTCGATGCAACTTTCAGACACTAATTTTGTGAAAAATCGCTGATTCCCGGTGTATAGGGGGTGTATGGCTAAAATGTACAAATAAAACAACAAAAAAAGCTAATACTCTGTTTTGGGCCGAGCCCTCGGCTAAAATTGAGAAAAATTGCTTAATTCACGCTTCTTGAGCGCAAAACTCTTTTCCCATCAGGGGCAGTGCTGGAGAACACCCCTGCTCATGCTATTCGGCTGTATTTGAACCTGAGGGGAAAGCGGCGGTCATGATCTTTTCCTTGACAAGGCGGATAGTTGTATGCCAGTACTCATGTGTATGAATAGGCCTTTATATATGTTCGGCTTCTTTTAGTGGGCACATTATATGCGTTACCCACCGAACTCCTAGTAGTGTGTGTGGGTACTCGCTCCTTTTCGTACTCCTTTTCGTCGTAACGAGCAGCACAAATAGCAATCTTTGATAAAGGTGCCATGTTCGAATGAAGGAAGCAACCGAAAATCACAACCGATAAATTCAGTACGAGTTCGTGCGAACTTGAAGTTTTTTGCTGCCATGCGTGGAATGTGGAAACAGATGCCAAGGTTCGTAACTGATGTCCTGGTGAATGAACCAGATCCTTCGTGACTCGGTCGGGTCTGGTTGACAGGCGATTGTGAGGGGAGGGGGGGGGGGTCGTAGTGCAGTAGCACCTTGTCCCGCTCCTGACAAAGGGCGGTCCATCAGCTCCCGTACTCGGCTCAATTGCCGGGCTGATGAGACCAGGACCGAAATGGAGACTGGACCGAACTTCGGTGCATTTTCATGCACTTTATCAATCACACCTTCAACGGGCGCCTCGCAAGTCTGCTGGGCAAATCCCATTTTTTGATTTGCATTGTATTTTCCGCCGGGCACTTGAATTATTCGCCAGTATGATTCACTTTTTAGCCACGAATTTTCCCACAATGCCTGATTTCCCACTTTGCCGGTAACATATCCATGGATTAGCGTTTTTCTCAATTTCAGCATCACGTTAGCGCTTTTCTCGCACTGTTTCTCAATTTTAGTCGTTGTAATTGATTTGCTCTCTATTTTAGTGGCGACTGAGCGTCTTACAATAATTTTAGGCGGGACCTTAGCAGAATTTTTCTGTTTTAGCCGCGAGTCAGGTGATTATCTCAATTTTAGCCGTGAATTGCCGTTTTTTAAAAAAAATTTTAACCATTTGAAAGAGCGTTTTTTTCAATTTCACTCCCGTTGCTGCCCCAAGAAACCACGAATCGGCGATTTTAAAAATAATAGTTGAACCTGCGGAGTGATTTGCTGAAGCTTTTTCTCAATTTTATAGCTGAGAATTAGCGCCTTTCCCCAATAATCGTCGCACATTAGTGTTTTCTCCATTTTTAGTCTGAAATTAGTGTTTTTTTTTTCGTTTTTTAACATGAATCGGCGCTTTTTTGCTATTTTAGGCACGGATATTAGCGTTTTTCCCCAACGTTTTGCCGCGGACTTGCCCCAAGATTAGCCCATGTCTTCTCAATTTTGTCCACCGAAACTTGATATTAGCGTAGTTTCTCTGATTTGTCCATGAAGTTGCTTTCAGATATTTCGAATTGGTTTATTTTTTTAAATTTAAGTGAGCGATTGTTCTCAATATTTGCCGCTAATCAACGATTTAAAACCTACAAATCCATATTTATCATCTTTGAGCTTTTCGCCCCCGCCCCTCTGAATTAGGCTCGGGTCTGACCCCCCCCCCCCTTTGTCACTTTGTAGACTGCATTGTAGACGAAGGATGAATAGAGGGGTCGAGGAATCATTAGCAATCGTGAATTGGTCTCGAAAACATCAATTTTACCCGAAAACCCAACGATATAAGGTCTATTCACACGCATCAGTGCACAGTGCAGTGAACGGCACGTGCGGCGGCGTCCGTAACACGTCCGGCAAGTAATAAAATATTATTCTACAGTGGGAATTGAAGGGGCTCGTTTTCACACGTTACACACTCGGTGCTCTCAACGGCAATGGACACGGGAAAGCGAGATTCCATTTCTGACGATATTTAAAGGTTTTAAAGGTCGATTCCCAAACATCAGTGCAGAGCGACAGCGACAGTGATTTTTTCAGAAAGTGAGAATTACTTTCAGTGTCACTAGCACCACCCTCGAACAGTTCTGAAGTGAGAAATGGAACAACCCTATAATTCTCCGTGCATAGTGAAATAATCAACCCCACGGGATCTTTGGCAGTTCACAAGGAAATAGTTCTCGGTTGAATATTATTTTGTTCTTTGTGCGTAGGTGGCTAACCCCTGAGCATTGCGCTAGGTGATCGTTAATTTGTGGTTAAGTTATAAGTTCTGCTGTGAGTGGGGACATTATTTTAAATTAGAATTAAAAGTGTTTAAGGGATGACTCAGTTTTCCTTTTAAAGTTTTGGTTTTTTTTTAATACGTACTCTCCCCCCTGAGAATATATTGCCCGAATAAATCTCTTTTTTCCGCCATCCCTCGCTCGCCCACTCCGCCCCCCCCCCACAGTAATAAATGAATAAAGACTCTCCACTGCCTATCTGAATATGAGATGACATTTATCATTCCGAATGGTAGCGATGAAGGATTCTGATCATGATATGATTTTTAGATACCATTTGTCAGAGACGGAAAGGAGCGAGATACAGATGGTGATCGATAGTAATGGAGGTCACAGAATCGCACTTTATTCGGATACTCCCCCCCCCCCTACTTTACTACCACTTCGCGACAGCATACACAAAACGCGTTGGAGTGTAATGTAAATAAATGCGTTGAGAAGAAATTTCTAACGATTTCTCGGTTGGGTTAATACTGGGGTTGAAATGAGCGAACTTGAAGATTTAAAGTAAAGGAAAATTGATAAACTAAAGAGGAAAATTCTAACGAGCGAATTTCGTTGTATTTTAGCACTGTTTTTATCTGAAACTCTGGGGAATAGTTGAATGGTAAAAAAAAAGTTCACGAGGAAAAACAGGTCCGTTCAGCTTCCCACAACCAGACGTTTTCTTCCATTGAGCACTGGCTCGCAGGTTCGGATAGGCGGATGAAAAGGGGTTTTCCGTCTGTAAGTCATTGAAAAAAAGGAAGGGGAAGAAGGAAAAGAAGGAAATGCAAGGAGTATCCTTGTTGGCTAATGAGAGTACCCCTCGGGCGGAATAAGGAAACCAAGACGCTCTTATTATACTTTATATTATCATAGAAATGCAAAAAAAATTGAAACCGTACGCCTAAGTCACTTTTTGGACGTACAATGCGAACTTTTAGGTCTTGTGGGTGGAAGCGCGCACCTCTGTCGACTGACATTTTGCTTTTCCCGTCAAGCCAAATACAAAATCCCTTCAGAAATCTGTCAAAATGTATTCCAACCTGTTAAAACGCCAAAGTGTTGGCTTTCTTAAATTTTCATTACCTAAAAAAAAAAAATTGTATTTTGTATTACAGTTTTGACGAAAGTTAGAACTTGCTAACAATAGAACTGCCCGTTTCTTTGAGCTGTACTGAATCATGAGCGTGGCAATTCATTCAAACGGTTTTACACCTCCCCCCTTCTTTCATATAATAATATAATTGTGTCGCCTCACCTAACAATCAATTTCTAGGAACTTTTTAAAAAAACCGTGCTGTCTTCAGAACGTATTATAAAGTAGTTAATTAGATTTTAACATTCAAGACCGTGCGGTCGTGCGGACTCTTGCCTATCTTTTCAGACGCGAGATTTATTTCGAGAGCGGTCAGTTGCTACTTTTCTTAGAATATGACACAAATTCCTTTTTTCCGCTAACCTTTTTTATTTATGTATGTATTTATCGCCAAATACAAGAATTGCAGATGCCCTTAGAGGAGCTCAGCCTCTGTCCTCTCACACCTATAGGCAGCAAACAGAAAAATACACTTCCTTCGGTATTAAGCGGGTCAAATTAAGCTGGTAATCAGTGGCGGATCTAGGATTTTATCTTGGGAGGGCTTCCACGATATATCTAATCTAAGGCGGCGTTCACACTAGACGATATGAAAGCAACGCGATAGAAAAGCAATATATCGCGCAACATATCGGTCCGTTACTATGTTTATACAAGCGATACCAAAGTGATATTTTTCTGTTTTTGCCATGAGCTCGTCGGAGGAAGAGGTTCTCATTTCGTACTACATGCGAAGTAGAAAGAAAAAACGAATTTGGGTACACCCCTATAATTTAATTAACGTGAAACACAGTTCGATGGTGGTTTTTCGCGAATTAACCCAGTTTGAAGGAAAATTTCATGAATTTTACCACATGAGCACCGCAAGATACTAGCTTTGTTTGTATTGACTGCTTCCAGTATTTCAAAAATAAAACATATAAAATAAAACACATTAATTTCATTAATATTTTATTTTTAGGGTTTTTGGCTTTTTTCTTCTACTTCTTCGTTTCCTGATTTTTGCCTTCATTTCGGCTTCATTTTTTCCAGGTATCTGGCAACTGGAAGCAGTTTCTAAGACCTAGCCCTGCAATTCTATAGAAGGAAATCCATGGTTTCAGAAATAGTTTATTCTACTTGCGAAGCCATATGGACACATTTGCAACCTCAATTCATGCCCATACCAGACGAACGAGCTTGGACAGCAATAGCAAAGCGTTATTTTGAGTTGTGGAACTTGCCTCATTGCATTGGTTCAGTCGACGCCAAACATATTTGAGTGAAATGTTTCAAAATGCGGGATCCCGAAACATTAATTACAAAGGGTCCTTTTAAATCGTGCTCATGGCTGTGGCTGACGCAGATGGCGTGTTCACTCTAATTGATGTTGGAGATCTCGGACGAAACAGTGATAGGGCTGTAGTTCGCCATTCCTATTTTGGAAAACTATTGAGAGAAGGAAAGTTGGATATCGAAGCCTGCTTGTATTCCGGAAGGAGAAAACCCGCCAAATTCAAAAATTATTATATTTATTTTCGGTTTGAAGCTGTAGCGTGATATCTATCTTGATACCATATGTTTTTTTCAACACTCAACTTTTGTAT
This sequence comes from Corythucha ciliata, assembly GCA_038030265.1. Lineage (NCBI taxonomy): Eukaryota > Metazoa > Arthropoda > Insecta > Hemiptera > Tingidae > Corythucha > Corythucha ciliata. The sequence goes on along the minus strand of CM075943.1, from coordinate 8,024,065 downwards.
AATTTTTGAATTTAGCGGGTAATCTACTTTCATAGTAGAGCAGCGCAACGTATCGGGAGCAAAAATCCCAACCCACGAACCGCTTCATTTTTTTAACATACAAATAATACAAAGTTTAATGACTTGGTTTTCCATATGACTTTGATTCCGGGAAGCAGTGACGACGAAAAGTTTCCATGCTATTTTTTGGGGGATGTAGAGTTCCCTTTGTTACCATATTTAATGCGGCCTTTCCCCAAAAAAGTGCTGAACGATGCAAAAAGAATTTTTAATTATCGACTCTCAAGAGGGCGGAAAAGTGTTGAATGCGCATTCGGAATGTTAACTTCAAAATTTAGACTGTTCGAGATAGCCCAATCTGCTGTAACGAAAAAAAACCATAGCCATCGTCAAAGCTACTAGTGTTCTGCACAATTTTATCCGTTCTCGCCAAAGAAAAAATTCAAGAACCTTCATACCTGATGGGAGTACACAGTACACTTGACGAAAACCGTTCTCAACCATACGCTAATTATGAGTGGAATAAGTTGGGAAACTACTTTTTGAGCCAATAGGGGAAAATTCGATACCAATGGAAGTACGTTGGCATATAATTGAATTAAAATTATTATTTTTTGATAATTTTTAATGGGAGGCAGGAGTGATTTGATTTATTCAATTTTATTGACCGATCCTGCATTTTTTTTTGTCTTCTTTTGACGACGTTTCGTCAAGGGAACATCCACAGACTTTTCAAAAACAAACATTTTTCGATTTTTTTGATTTTCTTGACTACGAAACGACGTTAAAAGAAGAAAAACTCAAGGCAGGACTGGTCAACAAAATTGAACAAATAAAAAAAAATCATACTTGTTAATAATAGGGAGATTTTGAAAGACGTAAAAAAGAAAAACGTTCAAGTATTTATGAAGTTTCACCAATCATCTCGCACCCTGAGTCAAAAATATCGGATTTCGAGTTACACCTTTAGGTAGGTAGGTCTGGGCAAGCCCTACACTAAAATAGTAGTGTGCTATTTCTAGGACGGCCAGGTGACGCTTGGGAGCGGTAGTTACACTACTACTTCTCACGCAGAAGCGGTTAATCAATCGGAGTAGCAGTGCTACTTCTTCACTGTACCGGCTTTGATCGAGACCGAGAGCCCATCGCGGAGAAATTAAGCCGCGAGTACCGTTACTTTTTGAGTTGTTACACTACTCTCCCAGTAAATTAAAACTGTTTTCGAGTTGTTCCTCAACAATCTGTGAGGACTAGTCAGAAATTAATAACATTTTGTGGAATAGTAACGTTACGACTCCCAACTTTGTTTAAATTTATGATAAAAATGATTGAAACAATTTTTTCGAGTGCTCGTTTGGCTGGGATAGATGGATGGGCCACCATCAAATCACCGGAAACCTCGAACTATGTATAAAATAAATATGTAATGGATCTGCTAGCACAGTCTTACATTCAAAACTTCAAATGTCGATTCCCAACAAAGATGATTTTTTATTTGTCACACTGCTATTCTCAGGGTGCGATCTCTTCCGTACCCTAGCATCCGTCGTAAGTTAGTAAAGACCTGCATGTTTTTACTTCATTCAAAATCTCACTAATAGAAGGGTCGTCAGTACGGGAGCTGTGAAAATTAATAAAATTGAATGTGGGTCCTCTCCAGCCATTACTCTCATTTTATTGACGCTTTCAAAACAGGGGGGAGGGTTGAGCCTTTCTCAAAACAGGTCGACCTCAAATTCCAACTCTGGTTTTGAAGGTTTTGAGAATGTCTGAGCAGCCGAAACCGGTCAATGGAGTAACAGTAACAACGGCAGAGGGCCCACATTTCATTTAACTAATAATTCATGTTGGAATATTAGTCCAAGAGCCAGCAACGTAAAAAGTGCAAGCATTTGCATACTTTTCTTACCCAGCACATAAAATCGAAAATAATTCCCTAATAGTGGGAAAAATTGACTGCCTCAATTTGGACGTGACGAAACAGATGGCAGACGACATCAAAGATGCACTTGAGGGGAGAAGTAACAAAAATTCCGGCCAGACGGCAAAGACGTGTTATTCTCGTGACAACGCATTTTATTCTAGTATCGAATCTGTTTTATTTATTCTATGCATTTTGAAAGATCCCATCGGCTGTACTCTGATTAACGGCGCATGGAAAATGCGTATTATGAATTTTCATATTTCGTGGTGAAAGTAACCATAATTTTACACACGCTGCAGCGTAAAACATTTCTTGGGGTGTGTTCATACCTGAAGTGACACTGTTTTTCTACGACAGCATAAAAACTGTTGATCATAGATTTTTTTATATTATTTTTTTTTCAGATTTCTCATCCTATTTTCCCCCAGAAAACAGTACCCTGACGCCGAAAACCGATACTTCAAATTACAGGGTTTTAAGCTTTCACGACTTTGCCATTGGCTGGACGCCATAGAACCTGATAACATTAAATGTAATATTCAATTCCCCATATTTTTCAATGCGTAATCACGTGAATAGAACGTCTTTGCCGTCTGATCGGAATTTGTGTTACTTCTCCCCACAAGTGAATCTTTGATGCCGTCTGCCACCGGTTTCGTCACGTCCAAATGGAGGCAGACAATTTTTCCCACTGTTGGGGATTTTATGCGCTGGGTAAGAAAAGTATGCAATGGTTGCACTTTTTACGTCGCTGGCTCTTTGTTTCACACAAATCGATGTCTGATTTGGTAGAAGTATACTGGTGATTTGACATGTGAACTGAAGGATACCAACAGAAGTGGCTACTTTACTGGTGCGTCTGGTGATTTTTAAATCAATTCCAAAGTTCAACGGGATTGTTTGGGAGTAGTGGTTGGGGAAATTACGTAGTTTACTGCATGTGAAGCATCCGAGAGAACTGTGAAATTGTTTTGCAGAAGTCATAATACAAAACTATCCCCCAGAAATCGCGTATTCATCCCTTCTCTGCACCACCCATTATGATCAATAGATAGTCATACCACCACTCAAAATTTTTGAAAATTCGAAACTCAACTCATGTTTTCGACCATGGCGACGAATAACTGTCGAAACCCATCCCCCGCAGCTCTATCAAATCTTACGTGGCAACCAAGATTCATCTAACCAAGGCCGAGAAAACATCATGCCCAAACAAAAGGTGCCTATTCACGATAGAATTCAATTCGGGTATAAATACGCTCCGCCCACCAAAGGATATTATCGGTTCGCTCCAAAGGCCTCTCGGGCATTTCTCTTCTTTCGGCCATTGTATTTTTCTCTTCATTCATGAAACGGAAAATAAAAAATTTCCCCGGGCGACATGGCTTTCCATGTAGCGTTGCGTGACAAGGAACCGATAGGTATCGCTTCAGTATCGTTATGGTTTCAATGTGAACGCTTCCGTACCACTCAGACTAATTTTCAGTCGTTTCTATTCGTTCGAGTTGCTTTCACGTCGCTTCAGCAATATTGCACCGATATCGTATAGCTCCGATGTGAACGCCTCCTTCAATAAACCGATGAGTATTGTTATCGCTTCAATGTGAACGGTTTCATATCACTCTCACACGGTTTTTGTTGTTTTTATCTGTCTGAGTTGCTTTCATGTCGCTTGGGCGATATCGCAGCGATATCGTGTTGCTCTAGTGTGTACGCCGTGTGTAGTCCAACTTGCTATCAAGCCACCCCTTTTTTTTCTAAACAAAAATCAAATACATCCGTGATTTAAGCTCCGTTCGTTTGTCAGTCCCGAACCACTCCGAGCAGCACGAGATTTTGTAATCTCGCGGGTTATCATGTGGAATAACAGGGGAAAAAATGAGAAAGGGTCAGTGCCGTTAGTGCAGCTCCAGACGACAATCGAACGAACCTTCAGTGTTTTTCTCAATTTTAGAAGCGCTTTTTCTCCATTTTAGCCGAGAATTGTAGCGTTTTTCTTCATTTTCGGCGCGAATCAGGTACCACGCTTCCTCAATTTTAGCAGCGGATGTTCTAAAATTGATCCGCGAATCAGCCTCCTCCTACCCCCATTTTAGCTGCGATTGAGAGATTTTTCTCCATTTTAGCCGCAAATTAATTTTTAATTTTATCCGCGAATTATTTCCTAGTTTTATCAGCTAATAACCGCTTTTATTCGATTTAATCGCCAATTAAGCTCTTAATCTTAATTGTAGGCGGGAATCTGCATTTGCCTCAGTTTTAGCTGTAAATAAGCGAATTCTGGCATACCCGTGCATGTATTCGTGACTTAGGCCTGTATTCCTGGTCGTCACTTGAGCCGACCTTTCGAGTATTTACTTTTTCCGACACAAAACAGATGGCCCACTAATTAAAACGACTAATTTGAAGCCGTTCAAGGAAATACTCAGCTCGAGTGACGACTATGAAGACGGCCCTCAGAGTTTTTCTTCATTTTAGCAGCACATTAGCGCCTTTCCTCCATTTTAGACCAATAAATTTGCGTTTTTCTTCACTTTCTTAGACATACGGATAATCGCTTTACAACTATTTCTCAATATTAGATGCGAATTACCGCGCTTGCTCAATTTTAGCCGCGTATTTTCTCAAATTGATCCACGAATTATTGTTTTTTTATTCCATTTTAGCTGCGAATGAGCACTTTTCTCAATTTTATCAGCGAATTATAAATCTATACCTATCTCAACTAGTTTTAGTCGTGAATAAGCGGGGTGAATTGGCGTTTTTCTCTATTTTCGCCAAGAATTATTAGCACATTTTCTCAAATTGAACTGTAAATCAGTGCCAGTATCCATTTTAGTCGCTATTAAGCGTTGTTTGGTCAATTAGTCACGAATTTAATCTTTTTTCCACCCTGAATTGAACTTTTTCTCAAATTTAGCGGCACATTAGCACTTTTTCTCTATTTTTGTCGCGAATTATCGCCTTTTCTCACATTGATCCGCACAATTTTACCAGTGCATGAGCTCTATTTTTTAATGTTAGTCGCTAATTAGCGATTTTCCCCCTTCTTTCCTTGTCAATTATCACTTTTTCTCAATTCCAGTCCCCATGTTTCCGTGAAAAACCACGAATTGGCGTTAGTTGATCCCGCTGAGGGATGGATTGCTGATTTCTCTTAATTTTATAGCCGCGAATTAGCGCTTTTTCTTAATTATGGCTATTCTATCCCAATCGCGAATGTTAGCGCTTTTCGCCTATTTCATGCCCCAAGATTAGCACATCAGAACGCCTCAAAGTAGAGAAAGGGCCCTAATGCGAGGCTAAAATGGAGAAAAACGCTAATTCATAGGTTTTGTGAAAATCCCAAAATTCGCGGGTGAAATTCAGAAATAATTTACTGCTAAAATTAAATGAAATGAAAAACAAAAAATGCTAATTCGCTAATCACTTTGAGAAAAATCGTTAATTCATGGCTATAAAATTGAGGAAACGTGGTAGCTTGTCGCCCCCACCCACCCGGAGGGTGCGCGGGAAACAATTGACGCTGATAGAAATAAAGCATGTAATTGAAAAAAATGATAGGTGCTTAAAAAATATGGGGTACATCACAATTCGTTTACACGACTAATGGTGTGGTCTAGTGGTCAAGGCGTCCGTCTTCACTTCTACAGGTCTCGGGTTCAAGCGCCGTCAATGCAGACAAAATGACGTCACAGAGTAAGTCTAACGTATTTTCCAGTTATTGACGGGAGTTGGCGGCTGGAAGGCAACATTGAGGTTATCAACCGAAGGTTATCCCTTTATGTTAGCAGCAGGAAGGCTATGCGCAACGTGGATGGAAGTTCAGGTTATCAACAGGATGGTTACATTGAGGGTATCAACAGGAAGGTTATCAACTGTTATATCATATCAGCCGTTATCAATTAGCAGCCGTTATCACTTATCAACTATTATCACCTGTCAGCTGTTATCAGTTGGTGTGGTGGGAGGGGTGGGATTTTGTAGTGACGCCATTTTCTCCAGCTCCTGCGATCAAATGCAGCGCCGGCAAATATTATCTACTAACACGTTGTGAATTAGCGTTTTTTCTACAAGTTCACCGCGAATTAGAACAATTTTTTCAATGTACCTTATCCGTGAATTATCGCTTTCTTTCAATTTAAAGCCGTGAATTAACGCCTTTTCTCAATCTTACCCACAAATTATCGTCTTTTTAACAATTTTAGTCGTGAATTAGTGATTTCTATCAATTTTAGCCTCAAATTAGTTTTTAACAAATTATTTTACAAGTGATTTAGCGATTTCATTCACTTTTCGTTAGTTTTTTCCCTCAACCTACATAAACCGCGAATTGGTGTTTTCCCAATTTCAGCCGCAAATGAGCTGTTTTTAGCCATACTGAAATCTTTTAACAGAGCGATGCTAGGGCACCTAATTCCAAATTGATGGACACGAGTAGAAGCATCGTCAATTTCATAGCGGCGTAGGTACGAATTATTAAAATGACTTAAGAGACCATTCTAAATACCACGTGTAAGTAGGTACATTATAACATCTCTGTTTGACAGGAGCATCATTAAGGAAGCGGTCGCTGATGCGGTTTTTTCTTCTGACCTCTGCAGTACATCTTAATAAAAAAAAGAATAGCAGCGGATAAGGGTCTTTTTACACATTTCATAAAGATAGAAGCACGTTGGAGAGAGAGGGGGAGGGGGTTGCATCAAAAGCTACAACCACATTCAACAACTTGAAGTCGTGCATTTCAACATAGTAATGATATATGCATGACGGCATGTAGCTTTATTGAATCATGCCATTGCTCGGGAAACACCTTCTTTCCTCCTTCCTCTATTTCAAAGCAAGCGTGTACCTGCTTCATCCCCTTTATCAACCTCTCTCTTTTCAATTCACTCTCGTCTCTTTTTTTTTTTTTTTTTTTTCTCTCTCTCTCTCTCCCCTTTTCTTACACCACCAACAGACATGGCCTTCGACATAAATTAGGTTATTTAGAAGGAAAGAGATCTCATTTTTTTACGATACTTTTCCGCACACATGAGAGAAATGTTTCACTTTCTGTGCAAATGCCTCAGTTTTTCCAGCCCCCCCCCACCCTTTTTTTAAGCTCACGTTTGACTAGTTTCAAGATGGCAAGTAACCCAGAAGTTTCATTTCCTTTTTTTCCACCGCTTCCATTATCAGCACTTTTTTCAGAAGTCTTGGGTGGAAAAGTGAGAAATAGGCCATGGTGCCTTGTCTGCTCGTACAATTTCCCACGAAAGGCGCTTTTTATGAATTGAAATACGTCAATAAAAGTCGAATATATCTCAAATTGTGATGACTTGTCAAGATAGACTTTTTCCCCCCGAGCTGATTCCGGATTTTTTTAGTGGAAAGGATCGCCCAATCAAAGACAATGTGTTATTCATATTTTCCAACTTTCCAATACGAGTCAAGGTCGCCCAGTACGAGGAGTGGTCCGAATAACAGGAAATTAACGATCAGAATTAGCAAAATTCAATTTAACGAGCAATGAATGATGAATCTTTCGTGTAACAAAAAAAAATTATTTTGTTTGTCCACAGATAATGTTGAAGCTTACACATGAGTTTGTTCTCGACTGAAATCAGTGCTCTCGCGATACTATGGCGTTCCTAAAACGATCAATCGGTGGCCCGTAGGAACGTATTTCGGCTAAATATGGGATTTCTGCACCCCGTTCTTCTTATATTTTTTCTTCAAAAAGGTAAGTCAATAACGGAGAACTGCACAGAGAGTCAATTTATTTTCCTCTTAGGCGGCGATACGATATCGTTTCTACATCACTCTGAGTAATTTTCAGTTGTTTCTCTCTGTCCTAGACGCTGTTAATTGGTGTCGGTGATGTCGAAACGATATCGCATCGCTCTAGTATGTTCGCCACCATATATCTACACCCTCTTTTTTTTTTTTTTAAATCTGTGGAGAGGGTGGGCGAGGTTCTTTGTGATTTATTGTAAGCAGGCTTCCGAGTTAAAAAAAAAAAAAAAAAAAAAAAAAAAAACGGGAGCACGAGTAAATAATTCAGCACCACTTAAGACTTCCCTTTTCCTATAAGTTGTGTTTGAGATGACTATAGAAGAGAAGTAGACAGAGGGGGGGTCGTCGTTGACAGAGCTCAGGCATGATTGAAATGTCTGGTGATGGTAAGAGAGAGTGAGAGAGTATTATAAGAAAAAAAAAGGGAGTGGGGACATGGTTGGAAAATACGTTTGGGGTGTGAACTCGCGTAGATAAAAGATGGAGCAAAAATAAATAATAAAAAAATGGCTCGGAGACATTCCTCCCCTTACAAAAAATGGGGGAACGACAAAAAAAAAAATTAATTGGTTTGACGTGAAGGTGATAAGACGTCTTTGAGGTGAAGCTGCCTTGTCATATCCTTCTCTCAAAGGGATGTTTTGATGAGAACAACTCAGTACAAAGAGCACGAGGAAGAATAATACTTTTTCCTTTTGATAAAGCTACTTTGGTAGGTGAAGGGTGGCTTAATTTTTCACCCCTTTATACTTTTATGAGAGACTGGGAAAAGAGACATTCTTATGAGAGACGCTAGAGCTTTTCTTCTGTTTACTTTTTTATTATTTGGTTTTATTTTTATATTAGCAAATGAAAGGAGAGGGTGTTGATGTTTCCATCTAACGTTGAAAGGTTCTTTCACTTGGGTTGGAGGAACTGAGGTTTTGGGGACAAAGGAGAAATTATTGAGAAATAAAGCGATAATATAAATGTCAAATATTGAAAGAAAATAGTGCTAAAGGCGTCATTAATAACCATTTAAATATGTATTCGAAGAGACGCTTTTCCATTCAGCCAAGAAACATCCAATATCGCGAATATTTCGTTCCAGAATTTCCAGAAGGTTCCGCAATCAAAAGAAGGTTGCGCCTTGCAATTTCAAGGAATACACAACGGCAACTAGCAATTTTGTGGATATTTAGACCAGAAAGTATCAATTTCAACAAAAGGCTCGCCCGAAACCCACGGCCAATGATAAAAAAAAGGCTCAAAATACTCAATTTTGCTGAAATGAAGGCTTGAAACGTTGACAATAACGAAAATGTTCAGCTTCAGCCAGGAAAGTTTCAGTTTCCGCTGGATATTCATCTCCAAAAAAGTGCAATTTTACCGTACATTTGTCAGACTCGGAGCACTCTCGTGATCGAGATTCCACGATTACCTAAAAAAAAAAAAAAAAAAAAAAAAAAAAAGCCCTGCAAATTGCAACTTCATGAAAATGAAGACCAGAAACTTGTAATTTTCCTGAAATTAAGACCGTAAGCTAGCATTTTTCGGAGTATTAAGATCTGAAATTCGCAATTTCACGGAATTTAAGTCTGAAACTCGCAAATCTTGAATATTTAGCCAGGAAACTGACAATTTCGCGGCTTTTAATCAGACTTCAGGCACTTTCGTGACCGGGTTTCGACTTTCGCGAAGGGCCGAAACTAAGAATTTTGCAAAAATAACAACTAGAATCTTGCCATTTTGCGAAAATAAAGACGGAAAACTAGTAATTTTGCGGATATTATACTTTAGACACGAAACTTTCAATTTTGCAGTTGATTTTTAGCTCCAAGGGGCGTAGTTTCGTGGCTATATTTGCCACGCTTTGAGCACTGTCGGGCCTGGCTAGCCCCGGCATCCACAGCCACTAAAAAAATGGTCCGAAACCTGCAATTACACTGAAGCTAAAACGTGAAACTCGAATACCACGAATATTCGTCCTGGTAAATTTCAGTTTTGCGGATAATTGCCTCCAAAAAGTTGGAATTTCACTGCTCGGGTTGGGGATCACTAAAAAAAAAAAAAAAAAAAACACTCAGAACGAGCAATTTCATTGAAATAAAGACCAGAACCCGGAAATTTTGCAGATTTCTCGCTCCAAGTGATAATATGTAATTCCGTGGCTTGCCGCAGTCTTTGGGTCCTGCCGGGCCTGGTTTGCACGCGACCCACTGGTCCAAAATTTGTAATTTCCTATGCCTATTTATGGTACCGAACGTTAGTCTCCTTTAGGCTACTCAAGCACAAATCTTACAGCTACAGCATTTTGCGTCAAAGTGGCCTATGGAAACTGACGAAGTGGCCTAGAAAGTGAAAAAATGGTCTGGAAATTGGCGCTGTGGCCTGGAAAAAGAAAAAGTGGCCTGGAAACTGACAAAGCGGCGTGGAAACTGAGAAAGTGGCCAGTAAATTGACGTAAGTGGCCTGGAAACTGACTGAGTAACCAGGAGGCTGACAAAGTGTCTTGAAAAGTGAAAAAGTTAGGGTACTTGTGAACTGACGAAAAATAGCCGGGAAACCGTAAAAGCGGCCTGGAAACAGACAGATTAGGCTGGATACTGACGAAGTTGCATAGAAACTGGCACGCTGGTAGTAGCCTGGAAACTGGCACAGATATAGTGGCGTGAAAACTTGCATATTGGGGTGAAAACTGTGACATAAGCCTGAAAACTGTCAAAATGACTTGGCTATTATTGACAAAGTGACTTGGATGCTGACAAAGCGGCCTGAAAGCAGGAGCGGATCCAGAGTCAGCTTAATGAGGGGGCCATATCATGACTCCAAACGGCCCCCGCACCTACCAATACCATGTGTCACACAGTTGCTAGACAGACACAGTTCTTGATAATTGAAACATCGGAAAATTGAGAAAACCTAAAGGCCGGAAAAGTGGAGAAAAAAAAAAAACAACAACATTCAACAACTACCTTACGTAACGTGAACTATTAGTTTGGCAAAAAAAAGCCTCCCGACGAATGAAGTGAACTCAGCGCAGTCGTGGAGGGGAAGCTCTTATGTCCCACGGCTATCACTGCGATTGTAACCCTCAAAATTGGGTTTTTTAGTGTGCGAAATCCGGGAAATTACTTTTTTATTAAGTGAATCCAGCTGGTTCCTTGATTCCAAATGGTTCTTAGTACCAAAAATCGGCGCAATCGGTTACTGAAATAGGCCACCCAGCGAAATTGCATTACCGGAAAAACGAATTTCCCGAAATGAGCGGTTCATCAAATTGATAGTGTCCTCATGAAATTGAAAATTTCCTCATAAAATGTACAATTTCTAATTAAATATACAATTTCCTCATAAAATGACAGTTTCCTTATCAAATTGACTGACTGAAATTGAATTTCATCATCAAATGGACAATTTCCCAGTGAAATTGATTATTTCCTCATAAAAATGACAATTTCCTCATAAAATAGACAATTTTCTCATAAAATGGACCATATATTCAAAAAATTGAATATTTCTTCATAAAATGGAACATTTCATAATAAAATTGACGATTTCCTCATAAAATATACAATTTCGTCATCAAACATACAATTTCGTCGTCAAATATAAAATTTTATCATAAAATTCACGATTACCTTATAAAATTGACAATTTTCTTATAAAATGGACAATATCTTCAAAATATTGAATATTTCCTCATAAAACGGACAATATCTTCATAAAATTGAATATTTCCTCACAAACATACAATTTCGTCGTCAAATATAAAATTTTATCATAAAATTCACGATTGCCTTATAAAATTGACAATTTTCTTATGAAATGGACAATATCTTCAAAATATTGAATATTTCCTCATAAAACGGACAATATCTTCATAAAATTGAATATTTCCTCATAAAATGGACAATTTCGTAATAAAATTGACGATTTCCTCATTAAATGGACAATTTCTTAATAAAACTGACGATTTCCTCTTAAAATTAACATTTTCGTCATCAAACATACAATTTCATCATAAAATGGACAATATCTTCATAAAATAGACGATTTCGGCATGCAATATACAATTTCATAATAAACTTAACGATTTCCTTATAAAATTGACAATTTCGTCAGAAAATTTACAATTTTCTCCTGAAATTGACAATTTCCACGTCAAATTGACAATTTCGGCTTCAGGTTGACAAGTTTTTAATTAAATTGACAATGCGCGGATAAAAATGTCAATTTGCTAATAAAAATTACGATCTGTGAAACCGACAATTTCGTCTTAAAATTAACGACTCAAAGAAAATTTATGATTTCCTATTGAAATTAACAATTTCCAATTCGAACTAACATTTCCCTTACAAAATTGAAAATTCATTCAAAAAGGGAAATTTTCTCATTATATTGACAATTCCTCGTAGAATACGTCAGTTTTTTTCCCTCACGATGTGACGTTTCGCTTAAAGTTTGCCCTTGGCGTGACCTTTCGCTTAAATTTTGCCCTTGACGTGGGCAGCGTTCAACGTCAATTTTCCCCTCAGTGAGGCCATTCGCGAGAGTTTTTCCGTTAAGTGACTCTCGAGAAGCCGGTGATCCTCGGGCCTCTGATGATTTTTTTTTTTTTTTTTTGCTCAAGTGACCTGGACTCCAAAGGAGGGGCCATGGCCCCTGTGGCCCCGCCCTTAAATCATCCACTGCCTGGAAGGTGTTAAAGCGGCCTAGAAACTGACAAAAATAGTGATATGGAAACTGTAAAAGTGGCCTGGAAACGGGCAAATTCGTTTGAATTCAAGCAAAGTGGCAAGGAAACTGAATTACTCGCCGTTTTGTTCTTTATCAGAATCTGACTTTTCAAACAAAAGTATTGAAAAGCCCTCAGAATCTGATTCCTTCGGTCATGAAACGCGTATTGCCGTCCTGATACCAAAAAACTGGATCTATGAGTGACAATTTCACCCCAACATCATTTAAATCGTAATTGCCATTTTTGCAACGTGAGGAATTGAATTAGATTTGGTGAAAAGAACGACTTGAGCTTGAGAAACGGGAGGGGTATCCTCCAGGGCGTTACCATGACAATAGTAACTATTGCTAAGGATAGCGTGCCCAGCGATTACAATAGTTGAAGAAGAGTGGGCACCCCATCTTGGCTATGCCCTTGGTTCAGCTTCAGACCCGATTGAGCTCCCGTGTTCTACAGAGGTGTTGAAAGAGTGCTCAAAATTCATCCATTTTAGCTGAGTTTCACTTGAATCCACTGGTTTTATGCTCCTAATAGTGAACTCGTTTATTTACAATTTAATTAAAATAAATATGATTTGAGCCGTATGGTATTGCTGATTTGGATTCAAAACGGAGGATTCACGAAATGAAACAACCGATTTGAGTCTCTTGGGGTAAATAATCGACTTGGATGAAGTCTTATTCTCCTGCCACGCACTGTTTTGCCAGACACTGCGTTTAGGGCGGCGAAGCTTACTGTGAATTGGTAGAGAAGCAATGATGAGCCACCGCTAGCTTGGAGATGGGTGAGTGAAGGGAAGGAACCTTTTAAAAGTAACCAATCGAGCGTGACGTCTAAGCTCGAGTGATCTGTGAAGCTCGGGGATTAATGTTTATCCAAGTTTATCACCACGAACCAAAACCATCATTTAGATAGATGGACGAACCCTTTTTATTTTTGCTTCGCCGTTCGACAACAAACCCATTTTTTCCACTTCTCCACTGTGTCCACCATCGCACAAGTAAGTAATTCAAGCGCAATGAGACTCCCCAGTCCAGAGAGAGGGTTTTGGCTAGAATCATTTTTCCAGCCGATTGGGGTTTATATCATCTTTTCCCTTCGTCACGGCGAAGTATTTTCCTTTCAGGCGGAGTGATAAAAAAAAAAAAAAAAATCAAACAAAGAGTTCCGTAAGAATGTAACGGCTTTCAAATCTGTCTCCAGCCAGACTATCAAGTTCAAACAACCAACACCCTTCCACCGCAAGTTTTATGTTTGACTAACGGTCCAGGAAGCTCTACCCTTAAAACCACAACTTGTACGTTTTGAAGCTTTCCTCTTATCCTTTTGCGATATATATATATATATATTGGTAAAACTGAAGCCTTTTATATGAATCGAACGATTTTTCAGACTGAAAAATTGTTTCGTGTGAGCAGGGTATTAAGGAGGATGGTCTTTTTGTAGCAGGTGTGATAACTTAAACAATGTCGTTATCCTATCTTAGTCACTGCTCTAATAAAGTCAGTGCAGCGTGTGACTTCACGCCCCATTCGACTATAAAAGGCTCGAACGCACCAAAAAGGGAAATAATCATTAGCGAAATGTTTTAAGAGTTTTATGGTTTCACATAAAAAAAAAGGTGCAGAGATAAAAAGCGTCATCGCATGAAAAGGAAGCTGAGATATATGAAGGATGGGGGAGGGGGGAGAAGATCAGATTATGGCGTACAGAGTGTTATGGGGAGATGGGGGATCATCGATCAAAAAAGTGACTGGCATATTGAGTAAAAAGGCTTGCGGGTTATGGCTCACAGTGTAAAACTCGTGATGAATCACTGCTGTCCGAGTCGCGTCGTTCCATAATTTTGAAATGGATGCATATTTCATTTCTTCTACTGGAGCATTCATTGTCGTTTGGCTCGGTTTCGGACAATCATCGAGATCTGAAAGTATTTAGCTTTTAAATAATAAATTGAATGAATAAATTGAGAAACAATCACTTAATAAGTTGGTAGCTTATACAAAAACAACACTAGGACTCGACTGCGGGATTAGTTTGGGGGACGTCAGCGCCAATTTTTATTTATTTATTCGAACGTGATTGTTCAGTTTTTGGATGACGTGGTTAAAAACCAACGAAACCCTTTAAAAAGGTCCAAAACGCGTCCTTTAAGTTGAGTTGTTTTTTTTTAAATTTCTTAAGCTCACGTTAACTGTGAGTACGGGCAGACATGGGGAAGGGAAACTTGAAAAATAATTCCTCGTGCGGGGGAGAAAGAAGGAAAGATTCTTCTATTTACTTCTTTTGTTCTTTCTATTAAGCCATTGTGAAAAGTAGACTTCTCATTTAGATGAGCTGAGAACTACTCTTCGCGAAAAAAAATCATAATAAAGTTGAGATTAAAAGCATTATCCAGTTATGGAATCTCAAGCAAAAGACAAGGCGAAGACAAAACGTGGAAGTAAAGAGGCGATTCAAGAGGATGAGAAATGTCAAGGGAAATATTAAATCTTAGAAGCAAAAAGGAAGTTTATTCGAAGTTAGAGAATGCAAATTCAATTGCAGTTAACTCCGTTATACACGTTTAGGCAATTTAAAATATGTTCAAGCCCCCGGGTTTAATTTGCATTCGTCTCCATTCGGTTGGGGCTCCCAAACAATTAAAAGCACGAACGCCCTCCCCCCCCCAATCTTATAGGCGAACTAACGTGATTTTACACTGACTTTTGTGTGCCTCCACTTTCCATTTCTTGATGGGGCGCTATATCACCTAAAATGATAGCTTTACGTAATAATAAAACATAGTTACAATCTACCATCGGGATCAATGGAGTTACGAATAGCATTTTTAAGGAGATTCTACTATAACTTTTGAATAATAATTACGGGAACTGCCGAGCTATACCTAAAGTAAAGGACGGACATGTTTTATCGATTTCAAGCTTTATAAATAGCAAAATAGAGATGAAATAAAGTTTTAAAGTCGAGTTCACACTGTTCGATGGTTTTATAAAATGAAAGTTTCAGCAATTTGCCGAACATCAAATAACGGTTGAAAGAGAGAAGAACGGGAAGGCTCGTCGTTTGTGGTCAAGACCGCGGAAAAGCTCCCTCCCAACCAACAAGTAGAGACTTGGATGGAAGGGGATTTTGGGAAAACCACGTAATGACACGTATAGGACAATTGCAACGAAAAGTAGGACACAACAGTATAGGAAGTCTAAAAAAAAAAAAAAAAAAAAATAATAACAACGGCTAATCGTTGATCAGTTTGAAGTTGAAATTGTTGTTTACTCGACTATAGGAATAACCGTTAAATGAGAGTAAATGCCTGCGAAATTGAGAGTTGAAAGAGCCATGTCCACGAACTTTGGTTTTTGAAAGATCCAAATTCCCGAAATTTGGATTTCGGAAGAACCAAAATCCGTGAATTTGCTTGTTAAAAGATCTATATTTATTTTTCGAACTAGCCAAATCTACGAAACTGACTCCAAAAAGAGCAGAGGACACGAAATTTGTTTTTGAAAGAATGAAAATACCCGAAATTAGGGTTTTCAAACAGTGAAAATCCAAGAATTTTGGTTTCTAAGGATCAAAATCGGTGACATTTGGCTGTGAAAGAGCGAAATTATGGTTATAAGCCAAAATCACGAAATCTATAACCCTTGCCTGTGACAACACCACAGAAATCTCACGATCACTAATCATCACCGTGGTATCATCCGAGTATAACACTGAGGAGAATCCACGATAATTGAGGAGTGGCGGCAGGTCATTAATGGCAACCAGAAACAATATGGGGCCCAAGACGGATCCCTTGGGACCACCTGTGCCAACAGAGCACCAGTCCGAGTACAACCTGGCCACCAGCACCGTCTGCTGCCTACCACTGAGGAATGACTCAAGCAGCAGGGATGCCGACTGCGAGAGACCATAACACTGCAGCTTGCTAATTATCATTCTGTGAATGATCATAATCGAATGCTTTTGTCAAATCGACGAAGACAGAAGCTGTCGGCATCCTCGACTCAAAGCTCTTCGTGATATGGGCGACAAAAGCCATGATAGCGTCTGCAGTGGATAGACTTCGACGAAAGCCAAATTGGGAACTTCTAAACAACCCATTCGACTCAAAGTACTCCACAATTTGCCGCGTCATTACGACCTCCAATACTTTTGAGAACACCGGCAGAGGAGAAATGGGCCTATAATTTCCAGGAGCATCCCTGTCTCCCTTCTTGAAAATTGGCACCACAATTCCGAGTTTCAGGCAATCAGGAAACACACATTTTTCCAAGCTCTCGTTGACAAGTAAGGTTAAGGGGTCAGAGATGAGGTCACTTACCCGCTTACAAATGACTGTGCTAAGTCCAAAACAGTCAAGACTCCTGGAGTTTTTTAGGCCTTGAATTATTGAACGAGTCCGCTCCGACGAAATTGACCCCGGAGCACCAAGGTGCCAATGTCAGTAATGTATGCCTAACTGTCGCCAAAGAGGTTCTCTCAACAACGTGATCTCTCACAGACCCACTGAGCCCGGTGATCAGAAATCACCGGGCTAAGGGTCTCCTACCCTAGGGCAATTGAATTGTTCACGTGGACATTGTCCAGGGGCCTTATTCTCTAACGAGATTGAAACATTGCTTTGGTAGAAACATTAAAATATCATTCATGAAATTAAGAAAAATGAACGGAAACGTATGATTTTTGAAAAAAACAATTTTGAAAAAAGTTATAGCGTTCCCCATTTGCACAAAATTCTGCAACGGGGCTCTTCATTTCCACCCGTCTTCTCCACTAACATATGATTTAATTCAGTGAAGACGGGTGGAAATGAACTGCCCAAATGCAGAATTTTGTGCAAATGGGGAACGCTATTAGTGAATAAGGCCCCAGGCAGTTTATCCCCAAAAGTCGGCTCCGTGAATAATAACGAAAAACCAAACGACATCATCAACTCATTGAGTCCAGCGACTCCGACAGTCGCCCTCCAACTGGAAGTGCGACATTGAAGTCCCCAGAAACAATTACATCAGCACACGATGACTGGTGAAACAAAACAGAGAATGCGTTCTCCATGAGTTCAGAAGAACGGCTCGAAATCACCCCAAAGGTGGGTGGTAGACGGTAACTACAATAATTCCGGTTGAACGACACCTTGCAGGCGCGAGCTCACAATGAGCCTGTCTGGACGTAGACGTTATGCTATTAATGGATGCTATTCCGGACAAAATATGTCCTTGGTCAAGAAAATCAGGCATGCCTATACTTTAAATGAATGCTAACCCTCTCGCCTAGTGTTTAATTTATCCACAACATGCTTCTCATTTTTAAAAGCATTAAGATATTTCATTATATCTTCGACTCCAATTATGGGGTCTATACGAGAAATGATAGTCCAAATTTTTTTTCGGGACTCACAAACAATTTATTTTAACCTCTTCTCTCTTTTTGGAACCAATCATTACTTGTTTTTTGTTGTGCCTTTTATTATTAACACGCGTCTTGAACTCCTCAAAGTCGGTCAGCTTCTCGTTGCGTCCGCTGGTGATCATGCCGTCAACACCTGGTGGTTTTTCCCGATTGGCAATGACTCTCAAAAGGGTACGTCGTTGCTCAGAAAGGCCTGATTCTCCCGGCAACCTCGCTGTACACCACAGGCTTGCTAGACTGAGTGTCCTCAGATTTCGTGGTTCAGTAAAGCTGCGTAGTAGCACTTTAAAGGCCCGTTCACAAGCTCTATGTTTTCGTTGTGTGGTGTCTACGCAACCTATCAAAATGCTTCATTTTTCGAGGGAATAAATTTGTTTGGTTGCACAGACTCCACACAACGCAAACATAGAGCTTGTGAACGGGCCTTAAACGATCCAAAAAACTTACTAATATGTGCTATTTTTGAGCCTTTTTGTACTCTCAATTTAACATTTTGAGCCCAACCAGAAATGACTCAAAATGTCGTTTTTCAACTGCAGCCACAAATGGACCCCCTAGCAGCACTTCAGCAAATCTAAAAAACAAAAGCGCCGGAATTCTGTGCTATTTTTGAGCCTCATTTTTGTGCCATGTTATTCGTTATCTGTGAACCAGGAAAACCATGGTTGAACGTTTCAGGTCCATACGGCGACTTGAGAGTGGGAGGTGGGAGGCAGTCCAACTTTCTCTGTTATTTAATTAATTACAGGGAGTAAATAGAGACAAATATTTCGTTTTTGAGGCTAAATTAAACTGTTTCAGGGGCCAAATAGCCAGTTTCAGTGGCAAAATTGACCGTTTTCAACCAAATAACAGCTTTAGGCTTTTTGATTTAGGATTTCGTGGTAGTTCTTATGATCTTGGTGTGTTCCTATGCAAGAAATGACATCCTTTGAAGCACAATAACAAGTTTTTGTAGTCAAATAATCAGTTTCTGGGGCCCAATAATTAGTTTGCCCGCGTGTGCCATGCGGACGCACAATCAAATACGCTGCAGTGTGTTAACATTGAAACTTCGTCCAAGATTACCTAAGTTGTGGTGGTTAAACAGTCAGTAAAATTCTTGGATTCCAGGCTTAAATACAATGTGTTATCAGATTTCCGGAGGTAAATTCCCTGTTTTCTGTTTGATTAGTCAGTTTCGTAATTAGGCAAGGTAAACGTCAATTCTTGGCTCGTGAAGGTAAGTTCGTGGCTCACACTGAGAAAAAAACGCTAATTCGTGGCTAAAAGTTAAAAAAACACTAATTAGCGGCTAATATATTTTTTAAAATGCTAATTCGTGGATAAAATTTGGGGAAAATCGCACATTAGCGGCTAAAATCAGGAAAACCACGAATTCACGGCGAAAATTTGAGGAAAAACGCTAATTCACGGCTAAAATAAAGAATAAATGCTAATTAGGGGGTTTGATTTGAGAACACTGAGAAAAAAGGCAAGTCGCGGTTTGCGGAGGCAACTCCTTGCTAAAATTATTAAAAAGCGCTAATTCACGGCTGTAATGGTGAAAGATCGCGAAACCACGGCTAAAGTGGAGACAAATCGCTTTATTCGCGACTGAAATGCGGACAAATCGCTAATTAACCGATGAAATTGAGTAGAAGCGCTGAAATATGGGGAAAACGCTCATTGCGCGGTTAGAATGGAGAAAATGCCAAATCGCGGCTTTGGAATGGGCGACTTCGAAGGCTGGTGAAAGGTTCGCCCGCGGGGAAGATGCCAAATGTCTTATTGTGTCTATAAGGCCGGCACCGGCCACCGGCGTGAGCATTGCATGAACGACTATTCTACTCCGGGTGATCTCTTTTGGGGGTGAAACCGTTTCCGGTTTTCAGCCCGGACCGCACCGAATTTGATCTGGCTCCAGCCCCATTTTTTTTTGGTCCGGGCTGTGAATTATTCCGGTCCTGTTTGGTCTTTTTTGTGAGGACTGGACCGAAAAAAGTCGGTCCTTAAATGTCTTATAGAGAAAAACAGAAAATCGTTATAGGGATTCGTTTCGAGCAGGAACAGCGTGCATCGGAGACCATTTCCATGGGGGGGGGGGGGGGGTATCGAAAACTCTCCCACAGAATAACCCCTACTCATATCCACCCTCCCCACACCAGTTTCAGTGATTTGACTAGTCCTACTGGCCTATTAGGGGTAATCCTGTCGTTAACCCCACTTTTGGATCGGTTGTAAACATGCTGTAAATTTATTTCCTTCAAAAGTGAGCCATTTTTGGGCTTAATAGCCCACAAGAGACGTGTTGACTGAATTCATTATTAGGTCGTCATTAAATGTTATCTTGTTAGCTTGCCTGAGACTCCGCCGGTAATCTCTACGAGCCGACGTCAAGGCAGATCTCCACGCTTTGGTATTGCTCAGATCGCACTGAGCGGGATGAAGGAAGGTCACACAACGTGCACGTTTCAACGCCAATTCTGGTCCATACCAAGCATATTTCCGGGTCTGCATACATACAAAGAGCTTGTGAACCAAGGCCAAGGATCATTACTTTTATTTCGTGAACGTTTTGCAGCGATATTTTTTTTAAGACTCAAGAGAAAATCGGTCCTTATCGGTCCGGTCCAGTCCTAAGACTCTTTTTTTGGTCCGGTCTTTGGCTTGGTCTGGTACCGGTCCGGTTCAGACGTTATTATTTTTCGGTCTTCATCGAAAGGCCGGACAGGACCGGATCGATTTAACCGGATTTCATCGACCGGATCATGGATCATGTGATTGACCGTTGTATTGATCTCTTATTAAACGCCTCTGTAAGCTGTCGACTACCCTGCCTACCCCTAAATACGGCTCTTCATGGTGCCGCACCATTGGCTGCCCGTTTGCACGGTGGTATAGCGAAGGAGCGTTTTCTAAAGAAGAATACTCCGAGGCTCAGTGGGGGGGGGGGTCTGGAGTCTCCCTTCCGGCTAACCGGATTAAAACTCCGTCACTTCTAGGCATTATTTACCCATCGGATTACCTCGTAATCTCTCTTCCAGTAGTTTTTTTTGGCTCCGAGAGCTTCTTTCAATTCGATTTCAGCCCGTTAGTGACTTTATTTTCACATTTTCTCTTTGCATATTTTAAAATACTCTTCAAAACAAGAATCTGCACGTTGAAATGAGCCCAAGTAAAACAAAACGGTCAATACGAAGGCTTTTCACAAGTAAGTGTACCATAGAAGAGTCAATTGGCGATTGAATGCGCGACCAGTGGTGGTCCTATCAGTGGAGTTTGGTTTCGGTTCTAAAATTCGAGACGTCCCAAACGCCCGAGCCGGGAGCCCAGATGGAAAAATCGAAAGAGAAATCGCCTGCTGGAAATTATAAGAATTACGCCATCAAAACTATAAATAGAAGTCTAGTTCGGCGAAGAATGGATATTTCAATACCCCCTCCCACCCCCGGCAGCTTTTAAACATTTAGAAAAGTATTTCACGATCGCGTCCAATAGGCACGTGCAATGCAATACAAAAAAAATTGAATTCAGGGGGAAGGCGGGTTAAAAGTCTGTTGGACCGGGAGCTAAACAATCATCAAGTTACCTGGAATCCATGATCAGAGCAAAGGCTCGAGATAATTTTTATTCGTGTTTGGATTATCTCGTGGGATTGATTGATTTGTTAACTCGGGATTCGTTAATTAATATTCCTCAAGGCCATCACAATACGATGTCAGCAAATCAGAAAACTGTATTCATTTGTAAGTTTGTTGTTTTTTATTTATTTATTTTTAATCATCAGATTTCGAGGAACGCCCTTTTTTAAACGTATTCATCTACCTCATTATTTTTATTTCATCATAGAATTATTGTTGTCAATCAAATTGAAACTTTTTTTTTTAATGGCAAAAGGCGATTGGCTTGGGATACGTCCCTCCTCAAAGAAAGAAATGGCTGCAAGTCTCATTCACAAACATGGCTTATTTACTCTGGTGCTGTAACTGAAAGCGTGGCAGTGCCTCATTCCAGTGGCGAAACCACACCTAACGGCGCCCGGGGCGGAAATCTCTAGGAGGCCCTTTAGTCTCTAATGAAACTTGGAATATACATATACTTGTAGTAGCGTTGAATTATATTTTTCTCAATTTTAGCCACGAAATTGCCTCCGTAAACTGCGTACCTATGTGTGTTTTCTCAATTTCAGCTTTAGAGAATTAGAGTTCAGAATTAGAGTTTTTCTTTAAATCTTAGCAGTGAATTAGCACATTTTCTCATTTTTAGCTACGAATCGGCTCTTATTATAAACTCCTAGCCGTGAAGTTGCCTCAAGAATCCACAAATTAAGTAGCATTTGAGTGCTCTTTCCAAATTTTATCGACAAATTAGCAATTTTTCTACATTTAAGCAATGAATTGGCGGTTTTCTCCATTTTATACACCAATTCGTGTTTTTCTCCATTTATTACCCGCGAATTAGCACTTTTTCACAGTTTTAGCTGCTAGAATTAGCTTTTTTTTCTCAATTTTATTGCCGAAGTCGCCCCAGAAATGAGGAAGTAACACATTTTCCAAAATCATGCCGTCGTGATAGCTTGGTTACGAAAACTCATGAAAACACGATCCGTTCAAATAAAAAAAGGCCCTATATTTTTTTATTAATTTTTAAAACTATTGGGTTGCGGGACCCATTTGAAATAGGCTAGATAGACTGATGACGCAATAACAGCCTTCGCATAACCTTCACAATGGCTTCCCACAAATCAAACAATAGGACTTTAGAGAAAGGGGAGGGACAAGAAGGGGCAACACATGATAACAGCCAATATGCGGAGGGTTGGGAGGGGTCACGACCCCTTAGCTACGTCACGAGTCACAGACCGGCCGTTTAAGGTAACAAAAAAAATTGGCAAGTTTTATTATTTTGCTATAAATCGAAATCAATCATTTACGCACTAATATTCAATTACTGGTCACATTTAGTCATTTTCTTTAGAAAAAAAATGTCTCCAGCGATTTTTATTTTTTATGTTACTTCCTCAATTCGTGAGTGGGCGTTTTCTCAATTTCATCTGTGGATTAACGTTATTCTCTCAACGTTTATGAAAAAATGGTCCAGTACGCCTCGTTTAAATTCAATTTATTATTGTGTGCCAACGTTTAGTCAGCGTTTAGCAGCGAATTAGCATATTTTCTCGTTTTTAGCTGCGAATCGGCGCTTATCATAAACTTCCAGGCGTGAATTAGTCGTGAAGTTGCCTCAAGAATCCGCAAGGAAGGAAGTGAAATGAGTGCTCTGTCCAAATTTTTTCAGAAAATCAGCGTTTTTCTCTATTTTAAACGCCAATTCGCGTTTATCCTAAAATTTTACCCGTGAATTAGCACTTTTCCAATGTTTTAGCAGCTTGATCTGGCGCTTTTTTTCAATTTTATTTCCGAAGCTCCCCAAGAATCAGCCAGTTTGCTTTTTCTCAATTCCAGCTGTGAATTAGCCTTTTTTACCTTCAATTTCAGCCGTAGATGAGCAGATGAGCACATATCTTTATTTTAGCTGTGAATTATGGCGCTTTTTGTCGATTTTAACCGTATAATCGCAATTTTTCCTACCTCTTACACGTTTTTCTGTATTTCAAGCCATGAATCAACGCTATTTCTCAATTCCGACCCAGCCCCGAGAATCCGTGAGTCGGTGTTTTCTCAATTTTAGGTAAATGCTGCCAAATTGCAACATTTTATCGCAATTTTAGCCGTGAATAAAGCGTGTTTCTTTATGTTTAGACTCGAGTTCGCGTTGTTCTCTTTTTTATCCGCGAATTAGCATTTTTCTCAGATTTAGCCGCACGAATTAGCGTTTTTTTCTCAATTTCCCGAAGTCGCCCTAAGAATGGGCGGGTTGTTGGCGTTTTCTCATTTTCAGCTGTGATTTAGCTCATTTTTCTAATTTTAGCTGCGATTTTCAGCGTCTTTTATTCGATTTTATCCGTAAAATCACAATTTTTCACACCTTGGTAGCGTGAATTATCGTTCCCCTTCACGTTTAGGTGCGAATTCGCGTTTTTTTTTTTCATTTTACCCGTGAATTGGCGTTTTATCTCAATTTTAGCCCCAATGATGCACTGAGAATTCATGAGCTGGCGTTCTCACTTTTAGCTGTGAATTTGCGCTTTTTATCAATTTTTAAAGCTTCTAAACTAAATTGTAGCACTTTATCACACTTCGCGAATTCGCGTTTTTCTATTTTTTAATCCTTGAATTAACGCTTTTCCGTGGGGGGTGAATTAGCGCTTTTTCCAAATTTCAGTCCCGTATTTTGCTCCAAGAATTCGTTATTTTGCGTTGTTTCAACGTCAGCTGTTCTAATGGCTCAAATTGTCCAAAAAATCGCGCCTTCTGGAGGTCAGCTCACGGCTAAAATAGAGAAAATACCCTGATTTCCAAGTTTCCTTAGGTCCATAAGCAGATAAAATTGAGAAGGCGCTCTAACGTGCCGATGTAGGGGGCTAGTAGGCGGCAAAAAGTTTGGAACAAGCCCAAATATTCGAGGCTAAAACTATGAAAAAGCGCTCATTTGTGGTTTCTCGATGCAACTTTCAGACCATAATTTAGACAAAATCGCCAGTTCGCTGTGTACAGAGGCAATTTTACGGCTTGAATGTAAAAAAACAAACCGCCAAAGTGCTGTTTTTAGGCCAAGCTCGCGGCTAAAATTAGGAAAATGCGCTATAACAAGACCTGTACAAGTGAAAAAAATCACTGATTCGCGGATAAAATTGAGAAAACGCCAAACCGCAGCGTCTGATGGATATTTTGAGGCTAAAACGTATAGTATAACTAGAAAAGAATAATTGATAATCCATAACAAAAATTGAAAAAAAAGCGGGCTTGAAATGTAAAAAAAAACGCCAATAATTTACGCCTAATATTGAGAAAAGCCCGAATTATTGCGGCTTTTCTCGATCCCAGCTAAATTTCAGGTGGGATCGAGAAAAAAGTGCCAATTCGCCGCTAAAAATTGAGGACATCAACGCCAATTTGTGGCAAAAATGGAGACAAATTCCTAATTTGTGAGATAAAAATGCCAATGAATACGATAGTGTTCAGTTTAAATTGAGAAAAGTGCTAATTTCCTGCTAAAATGGTGAAAAGTGCTAATTCGCGGCTGAAATGAAGACAATTTTCAGTGATTATTTAAAATTGAAAATACCTACTCCGCTCCGGTTCCCGGCTTCTGAAGGCAATTCATGCCTCAAAACTGAGGAAAAGCGCCAATTCATGGCTATAAAGGTGAAAAACCCTGCTAATTCACGGCTTAAACTGTGGGTATAAACGCTAATTTGCAGCTCGAATTGTGGAAAAGTGCTTTATTATAAGTGCTTTACGAGTGATTTATTTGTGAAAATGGAAAAAAAGCGCCCATTCATTTCTATAGGAGAAAAAACCCGCTAATTCATAGCTAAAACTGAGCTAAAGCACTAATCCATAGCTTAAAGTGAAAAGGAAATGTTAATGCAGGGCTAAAATGTAAAAAAAAACCTGCAAATATTCGGCTAATTTTGGAAAATCACTAATTGACGCAACAAAAATGAAGAAAAACGCTTATTTGCTACCTCAAATTGAGAAAGCATGCTAATTCACTGCTAAAAATTGGGGAACCCCGCTAATTTAAAAAACTCCACTCTGCTGCTAAAATTTAGAAAACCCGCTAATTCGTGGCTATAATAGAAAATTTCAATTTGTGTTTAAATTGTAGTACCAACCTACGCCAATTCTCGGCTTCAGAAGCCAATTCATGCCTCAAAACTGAGGAAAAGCGCCAGTTCATGGCTATAAATATAGGTGAAAAACCCTGCTAATTCACGGCTTAAACTGTGGAGAAGCGCTAATTTTCAGCTCGAATCGAGAAATGTGCTAATTCACTGCTAAAACGCCGTAATGAACGCTCTCGCTCTCTCCTAAAAACTCCAATCCCTTGCTAAAATTGAGAAGAATCGCTTTGTCACGGGATAAAAACACTTTGCACGTTGCGTGCGGCCAAAATTGAGAAAAGCACTAATTCGCGGGTAAAATTGAAAAAAAAAAACATGGAATTAAAACACTCATTCGAGGCTAAAATAGAGAAATTCGTCAATTTCACGGCTTAAACTGATCATAAGCGCTAATTGGCCGATAGGGGATAGAAACAATGACAATCCGTGGCTGAAGGTAAAAGCCATAGTTTAACGCATACATAAAAATTATATTTCTTGTTGATCCTATTATAGACCAAGGGGCCTCATAGAGTTAACCGCCCCGGGCCACGGATTGGTGTATAGGCCCGCCAGTGACAATTCTAGCCGCGAATTAGCGTTTTTCTCCATGTTTGGGCCGAAAATGCTCGTTTTGCTCAATTTCAGGCGTGAAATAGTGACAAGCGAGTTTAGCCATTTGGTTACATCTTATACACTTAAAAATCCCGATTTTTTCATCTTTAAGCTTTTCAGAGGCCCTATCCCTAGGAGCATGATGCTCCTGGTCCATTTTTTATGAAGACGCCAAGACTCTAAGTATACTCCTCTATCACCTCAGACAGAGTTGATTTTAATGAAAGTGACGAGGGGACGCGTAATTATGTTGATACTTGCTCGAAAAGGACATTTTTCATGAACTGGAAATGAGCAAATTCAAGATCTAAAAAAATATTTGCTCGTTCGGACTCCGTCATTAATTTTTGCTTTTTTTTTTCATTTGCATCAACCATTTATAGCACCGTACCCCGCAAAAATGCACAATCCTGACGAGTTTTCACTGTTGAAATATAACGAGTAAATTAGTCCGGGGGTTTACCATAGACTGGGAATTAGTTTTCCCTTCAACATCTCTTTCTAGCATGGGCTTTTCTAATCGAAAATGGGATATAGCCAGCGACAGAGTCAGGTTCATATTTACCCCCCCTCACCATTGCCACCTCTCGATGAATATTTTAGGCATGATAATCTCCTCTTGAAATAACATTCCATTTACTCTTCTGAGAAACAGCACCGTTCCTCTTTTAATGCGAATTTTTTTATTCATGAAAGGTACTAAGGGCGTTAAACATTTGAAATATATAAACGCTGTGTAATATTAAATCTTCCTCGAAAAACATTATTGGGATTGAGTCGTACCACGATTTTACAACAGTGTTTTTTTTTGCGGGGGAGGTGCAGGCCGTACAACGTAAGTTGTCTCTCAGGAATTTCGAAGACTGAAAGCTCCGCTTACATGAAGCACTCCTGGAATTGAGAAATACAATTAGTTAGAGGCTGGAAGCAAAGAGAAATGTGGAATGGTCGTAGTAGTTGGTTGCCGATGGGTGAGAACTCGTTAGCTGATTGCCAGGTGCCAATTAATTTTAGTGGAAAAGACAAAAGACTTTAGGGCCGCCCTACAGCTTCCAAACGTGAAACAAACCTTTCCTTCCCCTCCCCCATCCTGTCTTTCCGACTGTTCGCACTAATAGCCGGATTCGAAATACCATAAATCAATCATCTTGCATTTACAAAACCATTTAACCTCGATTCCAATCACTGGTCCAACCATTTTCGTTCTATTGAGTAACATCTTACCTCGAGGGCCTGTCTGGTCCTTATTGTCGGGACCAAACAGGGCTCATTGTCCGGGCATTCCTCTTTGTTTTTAAATCAATTTTCAAACTTCCCTCGCGCTGCGGGAATCGTACTGAAACTGAATAGACGATGTGGAAGTAAACATTTTACTACAGCCATGTCCACCTCGTTCATTCACATTTTTCAAAACGACTACGTATACCGGGGAGCTTTAAAGAGCCCCGTTATATTTACGCTGGTCTGAATCCTAATGATAGCGTAGCGTTCGTGTTTTGCGTATAGAGAAATCATTTCCACATTTGTGAACGCTGCAAACACAAAATAAATTATGTAAATAAAGCGCGAGACCCTCTGTGTGTTAAGAGTTTTATTATTTCAATACACAATTTGCCTCAATGTTGTACTGAAGGCCCGGGACGGAGGGGGCATTAATAAAAATATAAACATTTCCTTTTACCTTTTTTCATTTTATTGAAAGCGTAATTATTCGCCTTCTGAACATAGAGAAAAAGTGTAGCCTCTTTTACTTATATTTTTTGTTTCTTTACATCCTCGGGTCTTCCCTAAAAACGATGCCATAACGTACTGGAACTGCGAGGTTAGCTGCAGTGTTAGCACACTGTGAGCACCGTGGCCCATTCAACCGTTGAAATCAATCAACTGGTGACTTTTTTTTTTTTTTTTAATACGAATCCAGCGCGAGAAGCAGCAAAAATATAAAAGCTTTATGACACTCCACGCGCGCCTCCGGCAGAGTTTCCATTAATATTATGGCCCGGGACTGCACCAGGAGCAGAAGCAAAGTTTGAAGCTTAACAGTTGACAACTCTTAAGTATTTTAGTCTACCGCTCTTAGGTAATGAAAGGAGGGGGGAGTGTTTTAAATTTTTTTTTTTTATCACGGGTGCCTCGTTAATGAACGTGCTATCAATACTAAATTATCGCTCTACAGTGGACACCAAGGTAATACTATTGTAATTCGTGGTAAAACTTGAGATTCTAATCGATTCTAAATCAAGAGATTCAATAAATTGATGGTTTTAATATACTTGTGGTAATTTATGAAGTAATTAACATGAAGGGAGTCTTTAGAAAGAGCGGGGGGATCCTCGGGATGACCTAATGTGTGCTGGTCGGTATAGAGAAGAGGACCGCCCTCAATTTTAAATAACAGCCGCGGCGGTCCTTTTGAAACATTTCCATCTTTTTTTCATTTCTAGAAAATTATGATTGATTACAGTTGGAAAGCTTTAGTGAGGATGCCCCGCAATCGAGGGGAGGGGGGGCAATGACCAACCTTATCCACCAAATAGCATTCCCTTCATCGGGATGAGTGCCCCTTTTTCCTAACGAAACCGGTAAATCGGAAAACGGTAATCTACGATTAAGTTATACGGCACTATAACCACTTCACTATAACAATATGAACCACTTCCAAGTATCAGACATGGGTGGAATCCTCAATTTCCTGGGCTCATCCTCAACCATAGTTCCGCCTATAATTCAACTTGATTGTTGAATTAGTAGGTATTTCTGATTTAAAAACGTCAATCGGGAAATTCAGTTATTCTCCATCAATTTTCCCGTTTTTGTTAAAACTCCATTTACGCGGCTGTTAATTAATTAATCGGGTACGCCTGGCTAGACTTCTCATATCAGCCGTTGTTTGTCCTCTACGATGGAAAATTATTCACCAAATACCCGGTTTGAGGGCTGGGGGGGGGGATTGATCTAACCAAACAACACCTACAACGCATAATTGCGGTATTCACTTATCAATAATTAGGGAATTTGTAAAAAAAAAGTCTCTCTTGTTAATTTTCGGTCGCGTGGTAAGTAATTAAAGAACATGTCCTTATAAAATCGAGCTAGTCTTTTGATAGCTGTATCTATTGATTTGTAACCGTGGAACAATACATTAACTTAATCTGCGTGACACTAGTAAAGCTCTCGAACAAAAATTGGCTCTCGTTAAAAGTTTTAACGAGCATAGCTTTGAGATATTAACTGTAGAGAGCAAAGAAGCAGCTTTAGCCGAACTATAGTACGGAAAATCCAACATTTTTAAAGGTCAAATATCCGTTTTTGTCTCCTTTCGATTGCTTCCGAATAATGAGGTCTGTATGAATGGCACTTAGAGGAACCCAAATTATTCTGTGACGTTAGAGAACGTTTTACATAATGCAGTTGCTGTTTTATTTTTCCACTGACTATTTTTCTTTTTGATGTTGTCAATAAAAGGCGCTTAAACTACGATGGTTATAGTAGTAGGTAATTCATGCAAAAAATCGTTGTCAGTCTACCCCCATATATGGGGTGCGTAATCGACGGACTGATTTTACAACTGAAACAGTTGTTTCCAATACTTGCCAGAGTTTCGGTTAGGTAACGCGATCAGCATGGAAACTGAATTTGCTCACTTCTTGGTCAGAAATAGCCATTTTACCCCGAAAATGGACTTTTCAGCCAGGAGTCTAATAATGTCGCCACAGAAACTTAGCTTTCAGCTTCATGAGTAATATCTTAATCAAGAAACTAAAGATTTTACTTTATTATCGACCATTTTAACACCTACGGGTGCTTCCTGCGCGCGAAATGTGAATATATCGCCTCTGGAAAATCAACAGGAATGGTCCCAGGAACCAATCAACTGACACTGGTGGGGCTTAAAACAATTTAGAAGCTTAGGGATGATCTGATAAAGCGATGCAGCCCTGAAACGATTGCACGCTATGGCATCTCCCCATTGACAGGCCGTTGAAAATTCCCCCGAGTCTAGCAAATTTAGCGATCGTGAATTGGTCATACACCGGCACATGTATTTTTAGGTGTCAAACTTTAAATTTCTCGGCACATTTCGGCCGACCATAATTTGCCTCAGCTCAAAGGCGTAAAGCTCTTAAAAGAAGGGTACAGAGCCCTCCAGCGTATTCGTTTCAGCAATGAACGCGTCGGATAATGATAGGCGGGGAGAGGAGGTTACGGGTTTCATCAAGCTTACGATGCTCGGCTACAAAAAAGACCCGAAAATTGCAATTTTGATTGGACAAAGGCCCTGGACTTACAATTCCACTTATATTAACACCCAAAGACCCCCAAAACTATCAATTTCGTGGGCATTCAGCCAGGAAACTTGTAATTTTGTTCAAATTGGAGCTCGAATTTGCAAACTCACAAGTATACATATCGAAATGTTGCAATTACACGGTGTAAGCGAGACCAGTTTGCCCATGGTTCACGATTTCTAAAGACATTGGCCCTGAAACTTGCCATTTCGGACGAATTATGCCTGTAAACAACCCGTATCGAAGATACTTGCCCCCAAAATGTTACAAATTTTGTTGGGAGCACGGCGCGGGCCTCGTCCAACTACGATGTGGGAAACTTGCAGTTTCCCCGAACTTAAAACCCGGAACTTGCCATTCTGCTGGAACGATGACCCGAAACTACCAATTTCGTGGTAGTCGTCACGCTATGACCTGTATCGAGGCACTCGGTTACGCCGCTACAAATATTCTCTTAATACAGAGTCCAGAAAATGCAGCATAACACTGGAAAAAAGGGACAAAATCGTCGTTCCGACAAAATTTGTTTGCGCTATAACCAGGAGAATATAATGTGCTGGGAGCTCTTCGAATAAGGAATTTTTACCAAAAAGTGACAAGGTGTGGCTTAATTAATTTAAAGCGTTTCCGAGCGTAATGGGCACTTCCAGGGGTCCCCGATGTCACACTCGGGAGCAATTAGGGCCTATTTCAAATGCTTAATAACGACGTGATAGTTTTATGAAAAAGACGAGCTCCTAGAACAGTATATTCTCCTGGTACGAAAGATCAGAAATCGCCGAATTGCACTGTAAAAAAGGGGCAAAATCGTCATTTTTAAATGGACTTGGTCCACAACGACCAGGATAATATGTAGAATGTGCCAGGAGCTCTTCGGCGAATGATTTTTGACAAGGGGCTTGAAAAGTGCACGAAATTCCCATGTGGTTATAAAGCGTTCTAAGTGGGTCCAAATTTTTCTCGAGAGTGTTATCGGACACCCCTAGAAATGTCGCTCTCTTAACCCGTATAGAACGCACAAAATCGCGCTTAAATTTTAGTCGTACGTCTGACCACTTTACGGTCAAAATTCCTCCGGTGACGGCCTTCCAGCACATTCTATTTTACTTGAATATGAAAATTGTAGGTTTCCACCCACATTCTATTCTATGTCTAGTATGTCTGTTCTATGGAAGTAATGCAAATCCAATATTTTGCTTTGATGAAGACCTCAAACTTGCAATTTCGCCGAAATTACGACCCAAAGCTGTCAATTTCCAGGAAACATGTAACTTCGCCCAAAATTAGGACCCCCAATTTACAAACTCATTCAATGTTCATTGTGAATGCACGTCAAATTTAAATTCAACGTTATGGGCACAGTCGGGGCCCGGTATGCCCAGGGTTCGTGCTTACTAAAAACAAACGGCCGAGAAACTTGCCTTGAGATTAACGTGTAAATGTATATTTAGCCAGTAAACATTCAATTTCACAGATATTTTAACCTGAAATGCTGCAACTTTGCGGTTATTTTGACTTTTAGCGCTGTCGTGGTCGTTAGGTTCCAGCACCATTTTGATAAAAATTAAAAAAAAAACAGCGAAACTTTTGCAATTTTCCGCGAGAATGAGACGTAAAACTTGCAGTATCGCTAATATTCTGCCTGGAAAATTCCAATTTGGTGATTATTTGCTCTAAAAACATTGCAAAATTGAAGGCTGGGCATTGTCGTGGCCGGCTTGCCCGAGTTTGACGTACTCCGAAACTCAAAAGTTCGCGGAAATAAAGTCCACCGAAAGGAAATTTCGCGAAAATAAATGCCGGAAACTTGTAATGTCGCAGATTTTTAGTCCTGAGTGATTTAATTGAAAAGATGGTTTATATTTGTCAGCTAGCCCTCTGGATCCACGGCCACGAAGACTATTTCGCTGATTCTGGGCGCTCCTTCGTCATCTTCCTCGAACACCCGTGACTCACAACCAGACAAATATAAACCATCTTTTAAATTAAATCACTCAAGACTAAAAATCTGCGACATTACAAGGGCTCAATACTACCCGCGCTATTAAGACGTTGCATAGGCGGTGGTGAGAGGTGGGGGTTACGAAAGAGAATCCGTGACTCGAATTGGGTCAAACGATAATAATTGATGAAGTAGAGTGGTAAGGGAAAAGTAGAGAGGGAGGAGGGGTGCACCTTGGACCCAAGAAAACAAGCTGTTGGTTGTGAGTTCTTAAGTGATTTAATCGATTAACCTCTCCTTACTTTTTTTAAGTTTTACAAGAGGAAAATTAAATGATCCTCAATTGATTCCCATGTCATGGTATTTCCGTCTTGTCACTTTCATTATTTCCTTTTCACGTCAATCTTGGATGGTGGGAGGGGGCAGTAGCGTGATGTAAAGTTCAAAACTAATTGAGTCCAGTATTTTTTTTTTCTCATCAAATAATTTTCATTCGATAGTAAAACGCAATCAAATCATTGCTACTGGCTGTTGAACTCTACTCGGTTAATGAAAAACATGCTCCTTATTTCTCTCGTGGCATGATCATCATAAAAGCACAGACAGCATAGAAAGAATATGAAAGACCGGATAGAACAGGGTGTTTTTTTTGGGGGGTGGGGGGAAGACAATAGAAGTGGGAGCTACGTGAATTTAAATTAATATTACATTTTCCTCCGAATCAGCCGAGCGGAATTTTCCATGGGTGAGCGTTGAAAAAAAAAGAGGGGAAAAACAAGTAAAACAGAAGGGTTTTTGGGCTGATTAAGAGTCGTGTACAACAAAACACGGAAATAAAAAGTGAAAGATTTCTATTGTACAGCATAGAAGGTCGTATGAATGGCTTCATTTTTCAGACACTCTTGGTATTATTTTCTGAACGCACTGAGACAAGAATGCGGGTACGACTCTGTCATATTATAAAAACGAATCTATCGCGGCGGTTTCTTTAATAGATCAAATAGAGGGGCGGGGGGCTATCGAAATAATTACGGGCAAGCTTCCAGCTTCCCCCTGTTTCCCCCAGGGGGGATACAGGGTTTCCCCAGTTAAATACCTTCAAGAGGTCCTAAAATGAGGTGCCATCATAACTTCAACAACATAACTTAACTACAGTATAATAGCGTTTTCCATTTGAAAAAAAAAAAAAAAAAATGTGCCCTATTGGAGCTCATTGCAGATTTGCAGTGCCGGCCTTAGACTTGGACATTTGGCGACCCCAGGCGAATCTTTCACCAACGTTGCTTGGCTGTGAAGTTGCTTCAGAAGCCGCGAATTAGCATTCCTCCGCCTTCATCACTACTTCACAATTTCATTTTTGGAGAATAATTAGCGATTTGTCTCCATTTTACCCGTTAATTAGCGCTATATTCTACAATTTTAACCACGAAATTGTCTTCGGAAACCGTGACATGCCATTCACTCAATTTATTTCTGTGAAACTGGTAGCAAAAGTTCTCAATTTAACCCTATATATAGCCATTTTTCCTAATTCCTGCCGTCAATTAGCGTTTTACATAAATTTTAGCCCCATAGCGAACCTTCAATGAGAGTTTTGTTTCACAATTTTGCTACAAATTAACGCTGTTTCTGAATTAAATTCCACAAATTAGCTCATTACCCTCATTTAGCCGCGGATTAGCGATTTTGTTAACTTTCAGCCACGTAGTTAACTTCAGAAGCCGCATATTGGGCGTTTTCTCAATTATAACCGCGAATTAGCGTTTTTACCACACGTCAGCGTTTCTTATCAATTTTATCGGTGAATTACCGATTTTTAGTGATGCACGAGACCGAGACGAGACCATCATTTCTGGTGCGAGACCGAGACCAAGTTTTCTGGTCTCGAGCCGAGACCGAGACGAGACCGCTATTTTCGAGACGAGACCGAGACTGGTCTCATTCATGAATACAGAACATTTTAACAATGAAATGACCTTGTTTCATGCCGAGACAGCTATTGTGTTATGGGCCTCCGGGATGTGGTGGATCCAAGGGGTGGACATATCCCCCCTCCCCCAACGAACAAAATAACATAAAATAATGGCGAAAAATTTACTTTTTGTAACATTATCGTTGGAAACATGCATATTTCTTCTTCTTTCACGAATTATACATGATGGTTTTCGCACGATCACGGAGGGAAGTGATACTTACTCTTCGCCATCAGGTACCTCAACAGGGAAGTTGATTTTTACTTGAAAAGATGAGCTAGGTGAAAAAAGTATTTTTCTTTTTTAACTCACTAGTGAAGCAAATTAAGGCAGAATGCCAATAATTTCACATTTTCCCTCGCAAGTGAAGGAAACAGGAAGGTTTTCATTCACTATTGAAGGCAAGTGAAAAAAAGTTCTGTATTCAATTAGCGTACCCTTGCCTCTGAACACTTGCAGGAAAGACAATTAAACCTGTTGGTCGTGCGAAAAATAATATCCACAACTCGTGAGGAAGAAGCTTTCACTCTGCTAGTTGTTTTTAGTTCACTCGGACCCGCCTCGTGAGCCAAACACAACTCGCAGGTAAAACTACACTTCCCTCACTTGTTGTGAAATATACTATTATTTCACTTGTCTCGCGAAAAATATCGTGCATATACCTCAAGTCACTTGCTCGTATTCATTTAGCCGACTCGGCTTTGCCTCGCCAGCCAAACAACGTAGTCGCAAGTAAAATGGCACTTGCGTGTCTCGTTATATGTAAGATACTATTTTTTTTTTTTAAAAAAAACAACTAATTATTTTAGAGCCTAGGGGATAAAACTTTCAGCCCGTGTTTTAATAAAAAAATACTGTACACACCGCGTCAAAAAAGGTATTTTGGGGATTTGGGGGGGGGGGGGCTACGCCTCGCCCGTCCAATTTTTTCTTTCGGCCTCGAAAAAATCGCTTTCTTGCCTAGGCGTATAATCTATTATTCCTGAGATCATTCTTAAAGGAGTGTTTGAGCAGACGTTCATCGTGCGTAAAGACCTACTTTACACACGCCGTGCGGTAAAGAGTTCACGGTAAATGAGTTAACTATTTACCACACGGCGTGTGTAAAGTAGGTCTTTAAGCACGATGAACGATGGGTGAAGGATGAGTGGAACCGTAAAAATTATAACCCAAAAAGGTCAAAGTCAGTTGATTAAGTTGGTAGAAGAATTGAGGCAGGGAAGCCCGCTTTCATCTTACGCGCTTCTTTTGTTTCTTCTTTTTTATTTCTCTGGAATGAAGTTTTGTGGCAAATGGGAGACTTTACGGAACCCTTAAATTAAATAATTATGAACCTAATTGGCTTTAAAAGGCTTTGAACGATCGAAGGTAAAAAAAGCGTACGATCCTGAGGCGTATAATCGCACTACAAACTCTACCGATGATGGCACTCGACTTTGTCTCGTGTCACAAACATCGTGCCTCGTTCGTTAAAAGCTCCTTCATGCCTAGGTATCGTAAATTAAAAAAAAAATGGGTTAGGGTTCCCGGGGGGCCGGTGAAATACAATGCAACCTAGGGTTGCCCGCGCACTAGGCAGCAAAGATTTCGAGGCTGGGGCACCCACTAGGACAAGCCCAACTGCACAGCAGCCAACTGGCTGCCGCGGCCAGGCTGCTTAGTGCAATCGACGAATTATCTAAGTTTTATCGACGAATTAGAGTTCCTCCAACTTTTGCCGCGAATTATCTAATGCTTTTTCTGAAATTTGGCCGCGGATAAAGCGATTTTAAGTTATCTTCAGAATTAGCGTTTCTTCGTTACTTTAGCGCTTCTTACCATTTTATCGATGAATTAGCAATTTTTCTCCATTTTAGCCGCGAATTAGCGTTTTTTTTGTCTTTTTAGCGATTTCTCATCATTTTAACCGTGAATTAGTGGTATATTGGAATTTTGCAGTGAATTAGTTTTTTCCTCATTTCCTTTTAGCTGTGAATTACAGATTTGTTTCGCTTTTAGCTAAGGATTAGCGTTTTTCGCATTTTTAGACACGAACTTGTCTTCAGAAGCGGAAAATGGTCGTTTCTGTACGTCTTCTAGCCTTCAAGTAGCTGACTACGTGATTTGAACCACTAATGATGGATTTTCTCCAATTTTATCCGTGAATCAGCCCTTTTTCTTAATTTTCCCTGCGAATTAGCGTTTTGTTTTTAGATTGAGTCACGAATTTGCGTTCTTCGACTTTGAATTCATATTTTTGTAATGTTATTAGCGCTTTTTCTCAAAATCATTGGTGAATTATCGATTTTTCACTATTTTATCCGTGAATTAGTGTGTTTAGTAATTTTAATCGTGAATTACTGTTTTTTTTTTTTCATACTTTATGCGCGATTTTAGAGGGTTTTCTCAATATTACCCGTGAAGTAACGTTTTATCTTCCCCCTCTCTGCGAATTAGCCTTGCATTTTTCTTAATTCTCACTTCTGTCCGTGAATTAGTTATTTTTCTCAATAATTTCAGCCGTGAATTAGCCATTTATCTCAGCGTCATCCTCAAATTAGTGTTATTTTCAATTTTAGTCTGGATTAAGTGGGCACTTAGCGGAGAATTAGCCGCCCACGAGGAGGCATAAAAATCCGAGGGGCGCCGAAATCCAACATTAAAAATGATAATTTATCACTGTATATGGCACGGGTGGGCCATCGGGAGCCCGTGGGGATGCCCACCCCACGTTAACTAAAGTGTCTACGACAAGTCGCCGCTCCTGTCGGAAAGTACGGCTGAAATGTTCAGTACCTTGCTAATCCTTCAAGGGAACGTTTTCAAGAGAATGAGTGACTTCGTCGTGCAAAGAGCATTCCTGCAGCCTGTTTTTTTGGCTACTAGAATGAAAGCTCAAGGTTTCTGACTGCACAAACTTAGATGACTCCTCACTAAAGGACCTCTTGAAGGTATTTAATATTGGTTTCCAGCTTGCCCAGATTTTACTGGGTTATAAATAAGACGTTCGGACTAGTTAAAAGTTACTCACAGAGGGTTATAGGCTAGCCACGCGAATGAACACAACCCAACAATGCCGCCATTCTTAAACATTTTTATTTTCGCAGTCGACAGACAGAGAAAAGTTGCTGTTTCCATATTACACGGTTGCGTGACAACGGTTGCATAAATAACGGAGGGAAACAAGGAATGAGTTCCTTTGAGCTCGACAATCTTTTGGAACGTTATGTCTGATAAAGTTAGTTTTCGAGCAATAACATCTGAAGGGCTTTGACGGGAGAGCTCTTATGGCATAAAACTTGATCCGAACTTGACTCGCAGCTAAATTTTAAGTACTTGAAGAGTCTTAACTTTAGTTAGTTTACCTTCAACGAAACTTGAAAATAAAAAGAACAAAAAAAAAGTTTCTTTTGCTGCTACTGAAAAAAAATAAACAATCCAAACGGAGTTAGACTTTTATACGCTCACTTAGAGCTACTCTAGATTGAATAAAGTTGTTATAAAGACACTCGGCGAGAGCTTGACTCGGACGATTACTTCCAAATGCTGTAATGAAATTAAAAATCTGTCCGCGATTCACTTCAGCTCTCTATAAAAGGCTTATAGGCCTTGAAGTCCAGATAAAAATAAAAGAAACGATTGACGTGGATCATAGAGCGAGGATGAGTCGATTGTATTCAACTAGAGAAAACAAGGAGTGTTGGGCGAGTGTGGATGGGGGGGGGGGCTGAAAAAAAAGAAGAACATGTATGGAGTGAATGGCTCCAGAGGAATAACTGGACCACGTGATAAAGTAGGAAGTCATTTAAAGAGACCCCATGGGGGGCAGAGCCAATTGTCAGGGGACTCTAGTTGGCCCAGTTATCTCGTACACAGATCGTTTCTTTCAACCAATCACGAAGACTCCCACAGAACAAAGCCTGCCCTTCACAAAGGCATTTTTTTTTTTTTTTTTCGTGAAAGGCTTCAGGCGATTTACCCCCCCCCCCACCCATTCTCATCACTCTCATTGCTAGGATTGGACTGGAAGATAAAACCTGGCGCAGAGTACTAAATATATCATGCTCATCAAAAAACGGAGTGAAAGATTGTGCAATCGATGATGTATTCTGCATCAAAAGATCATGACTCAACGGAATAGAAATTTCGACGTGTTGTAACCGGGATTTCATTAC
Organism: Corythucha ciliata; assembly: GCA_038030265.1. Lineage (NCBI taxonomy): Eukaryota > Metazoa > Arthropoda > Insecta > Hemiptera > Tingidae > Corythucha > Corythucha ciliata. Next base: position 7,985,547 of record CM075943.1, on the reverse strand, counting down.
CAGTATACAGTCTCCCGTTTTATTTAAATAATGTAAAGTATGAAGACTTTTATTGTCAACTATAATTCATGCTAACCCCAGGTATCAGACTCAAAATGTTTAGGTTGTTTTACGGCTCAAAACAATGCTTTCATCACTATACGTTCCCCTTCCACCAAATCTCCCTAACCAAAGCCCCCCCCCCCCAAGAGCAGAAAAAGCCATGTAATTAACTTGTAAATTCAGAATGACTCTCAGGGGGGGTTGAAGTGTTAACCCGAAGACAATGGTTTTAAGCAGTCATTTAAGAAGTATCGACAAATTGGATTGTTAGGCCGTTCACTCGTTGTGTAAATAGCTATTTCACCCTCTCGCACTCATTCCCACCACCACCACCACGTGCCCACGCCTCAAACGTTAACTTTAACGTTCGGTCTTTTTCTGCCCCTACAAATGATAATGACTTCTGTTTAAAGGACGAGAATCGGGTGGACTGTTTGAAGGGCGGGTAGGGGGCCAATCACACGTTTTTCTTCTAATTTCGTTGCTTTCCTGAAGGGAAAGAATAACATTCATTGTCTCTCACGTTTTAAGTTGGAATAGACTTTGGGGCAACGTCGTGCGAATCGGGTTTAATTACTCAGTGAACAATGAATGATGGAATAGATGAGAGCCACGTTCTAAGCCTTGTCCGCAGTAGCTTTATAATTTGCGTTAACAGGCAATTGTCAGCTACGCATAAAGGCTCGACAGCTGCGTCTCAAGCAATTTAATGCTGAAATTGGGATACTTATTCACAAAATGTCGTTGGTTTTGGTCGATTTTCTAGACTCCAGATCGATTATCGACTCGATATCGAAGTCCAAGCCCGTTGAGGCCCTTCCGTGACCCCGAAATTACCGTGCTGCTTTTCAGGAGCGGATTTGTAGGATAAAATGTTTTGGGGGAGGGGGGCTCAGCCCTGGGCTCATGATCCCCCCACGCTCTCTTACAAATCAAGTCAACTTCCATTCTTTGTGGATTATTGGTCGCAGAACGAATTTAGAGGGTTTTTCATCACTCAAAAAGGCAACACCACAGGATTGACTCCCAAAAGCCAATTTGCACTGGGTTGACTCATCACAAATGCATTTGATGTCCAAATATCACGGATTGGACACTCCGCAGAACCCTATTCCGTAGTTTTAGCAACTGAATTTCACGTTCGCAGACGTCTTAAAAAACGCAACTCGCCGGTTTGGCACTTTCTGAGATCACATTTTTGCGGATTTCGTACGTCAGAAACCAATTTCGTAGGGCTCGGCTCGTGGCTAGACTGACGGTTCGTGCAGCCATGAAAATGCATGAAAAGATCACGAGTCCCTCTCCGAAAAAGACTAAATCGTCCATTCGCGCGCTAAAAATAGCCAAAAGTAGCGATTCCAGATCTAAAAGTGGACAAAAGTGACGTTATGCGATCTAAAAATGGCTTAACTATTATAACGATTCGCACTCGATCTGAAAATCCTTAAACAGACCATTCCTGCCCTGAAAACTACATACTCGACCATTTCCGTGCCTATAGAATGCCCAAACCGACCATTCAAATCGACCCAAAATCGAATGCCCAAATCGACCATTTTACATTATTTGCATGCCTACTGCCTAGAATGTCCGAACTGCGTTCTAAAAATACCAAAACGGACGATTCGCGCTTTAAAAATGACCAAACAGACTTTACGAGCCTTAAAATATGGAAAAACCAACGATTCATGCCCTGAAAATATCACACTGGCTATCCACTCTCTATAAATGACCAAACTGACAATTTGCGTCCTAGAAATGGCAAACTGACTATTCGCACCCCATAAATGGCTTGACGGACTATTCGTACCGTAAAAATGGCAAAATTGACCGTTGGCGTTCTCAAAATTGTTAAACTAATGATTCACGCATTGAATTATGTCAAAATTGAGTATGTACCCTACAATTGACTGAAATGACGGATTCATGCCCTAGGAGTGGCCATACTGGTGCCGTAAAAATTTGCCAAACTGGCTATTCACGCCCTATAAAATTGGTAAAACTGACTCTGTGTGGCATTATGAATGGTTAAACTGGCAATTTATACTTTGGACATCCCTAAGCAGATGATTCTTGTCCTGAAAAATGGCGAAATTGGCCATTCGCGCGTCTGAAAGAGCCAAACTGAGCCTTCGTGCCTTGGAAACGTCTAAACTGATGATTCGTGCTCTAAAAAAACTGGCGATTTACGCCCTAAAAATGGCATACTCGTACCAGCAATATTCACGATCTTAAAAATGGCCAAACTGATCGTTTGCGGTTTACGCTCTACAGACGATTCGCGCCTTTAATGGTCAAAAATGACTATTTACGCCCTTAAGGCGATCAACTGGTTAACTTGCGTTTGCGCACGGTGGGCCGTCCTCACCGTATCAACTGATCGACCCCCCACCCACACCCCACCACCACCCCACCCACTTTCCAGCTGTAGTCGGATCGGTGAAAGAATGTGCATGAAATTACCCTCTCTCTTTTCCATAAACCCACATGACTTACCGCTATATCACCTGAGAGGAGCCTCTCCTATTTCATCGGTAAAACTCTCTGTTATTGGTTGCAGTTGTTTGATAATAAGAGGAGAAGTAAACAACCACGTTCAGAGAGGGAAAAAGCGGGCTTATGGCCTCCCACCACTCATGCACATTCTTTCGCCGATCCGACTATAGCGTTAACAGGCAATTGTCAGCTACGCATAAAGACTCGACAGCTGCGTCTCAAGCAACTTAATGCTGAAATTGGGATACTTATTCACAAAATGTCGTTGGTTTTGGTCGATTTTCTAGACTCCAGATCGATTATCGACTCGATATCGAGGTCCAAGCCGGTTGAGGCCCTTCCGTGACCCCGAAATTACCGTGCTGCTTTTCAGGAGCGGATTTGTAGGATAAAATGTTTTGGGGGAGGGGGGCTCAGCCCTGGGCTCATGATCCCCCCACGCCCTCTTACAAATCAAGTCAACTTCCATTCTTAGTGGATTAGTGGTCGCAGAACGAATTTCAAAGGTTTTTCATCACTCAAAAAGGCAACACCACAGGATTGACTCCCAAAAGCCAATTTGCACTGGGTTGACTCATCACAAATGCATTTGATGTCCAAATATCACGGATTGGACACTCCGCAGAACCCAATTCCGTAGTTTTGGCAACTGAATTTCGCGTTCGCAGACGTCTTAAAAACGCAATTCGCCGGTTTGGCACTTTCTGAGATCACATTTTTGCGGATTTCGTACGTCAGAAACCAATTTCGTAGGGCTCGGCTCGTGACTAGCCTGACGGTTCGTGCAGCCATGAAAATGCATGAAAAGATCACGAGTGCCTCTCCGAAAAAGACTAAATCGTCCATTCGCGCGCTAAAAATAGCCAAAACTAGCGATTCCAGATCTAAAAGTGGCCAAAAGTGGCGTTATACGATCTAAAAACGGCTTAACTATTATAACGATTCGCACTCTGAAAATCCTTAAACAGACCATTCCTGCCCTGAAAACTATATAATCGACCATTTCCGTGCCTATAGAATGCCCAAATCGACCATTCAAATCGACCCAAAATCGAATGCCCAAATCGACCATTTGCATGCCTACTGCCTAGAATGTCCGAACTGTGTTCTAAAAATACCAAAACGGACGATTCGCGCTTTAAAAATGACCAAACAGACTTTATGAGCCTTAAAATATGGAAAAACCAACGATTCATGCCCTGAAAATATCACACTGGCTATCCACTCTCTATAAATGACCAAACTGACAATTTGCGTCCTAGAAATGGCAAACTGACTATTCGCACCCCATAAATGGCTTGACGGACTATTCGTACCATAAAAATGGCAAAATTGACTGTTGGCGTTCTCAAAATTGTTAAACTAACGATTCACGCATTGAATTATGTCAAAACTGAGTAGGTACACTACAATTGACTGAAATGACGGATTCATGCCCTAGGAGTGGCCATACTGGTGCCGTAAAAATTTGCCAAACTGGCTATTCACGCCCTATAAAATTGGTAAAACTGACTCTGTGTGGCATTATGAATGGTTAAACTGGCAATTTATACTTTGGACATCCCTAAGCAGATGATTCTTGTCCTGAAAAATGGCGAAATTGGCCATTCGCGCGTCTGAAAGAGCCAAACTGAGCCTTCGTGCCTTGGAAACGTCTAAACTGATGATTCGTGCTCTAAAAAAACTGGCGATTTACGCCCTAAAAATGGCATACTCGTACCAGCAACATTCACGATCTTAAAAATGGCCAAACTGATCGTTTGCGGTTTACGCTCTACAGACGATTCGCGCCTTTAATGGTCAAAAATGACTATTTACGCCCTTAAGGCGATCAACTGGTTAACTTGCGTTTGCGCACGGTGGGCCGTCCTCACCTTATCAACTGATCGACCCCCCACCCACACCCCACCACCACCCCACCCACTTTCCAGCTGTAGTCGGATCGGTGAAAGAATGTGCATGAAATTACCCTCTCTCTTTTCCATAAACGCACATGACTTACCGCTATATCACCTGAGAGGAGCCTCTCCTATTTCATCGGTAAAACTCTCTGTTATTGGTTGCAGTTGTTTGATAATAAGAGGAGAAGTAGAAAACCACGTTAAGAGAGGGAAAAAGCGGGCTTATGGCCTCCCACCACTCATGCACATTCTTTCGCCGATCCGACTACAGCGTTCACAACCATGCACCTCATGGACTTGATAAACTGACTACTTTGGTGCTATAAAATTGCTTGATTGGCAAAACACTCCCTAAAAATAGCTAAATGTACGCTAATTCGTTCCCGTGAAAACATTACGAAACTTATTCCGTTCGTACTGCAAAAAATGGACAAACTGAGTCTTCACGCCAATGGCTAAAATGCAAACGATTTGTGCCCCCCACACTCCACCATCACCGCATTGAGCGCTGCCTCAAACCCCCTGAGCCCTTCCCTAGATTTGTGCCTGGCAGGGTTGGTGAAAAAAAAAAAAAAAAAAATCCAATTTCGCGGGTTGGTGTTGGAGAAAAACCAATTGTTTGAATTTATGGCTTTCACTTGCTAAAAAAAAAATCAATTTTACGATTTTGTACACTTGAAACCAATAATTTTCGTCATTCTTACTAGAATTTTGCGGGTTTTATTCGCTAAAGAACCATTTGAACGAGCCAGCGGCTCACAAAAAATAAAATAAAAAAAAATTCGCGGATTATTCGTTGCTGGCCAATCTATTTCACGGAGTTGCTTCATTCAAAAAACATTATGGAACATTGTTTATGGTGGTTCCACTATCAAGTGCGATAAACAACGCGTGGGCTTCTGCACCTGAGTCTTTTTTCACCAGAACAACTTGGTCATCCGCAAAGTGTGCTGTGAAGACAGGTGGTTTCTGAGGGTAGTCATGCGTGTAAAAGATGTATAGTAACGGGCCCAATACACTGCCTTGAGGCACTCCTGCATGGATGTTGTAGGATTTTGATATAGATTACTTTACTTGACAGCAAATGTCCGATTATACACAGTATGACACTGGTTTTAATTTCGCTATGAGTCCTTTGTGCCATACTCGATCGAGCCTTTTATTTGACCAGAAACAGTCCCAATCACGCACCTTTTGCCACGTAAGTAGATACTAGTTCGTTGTCGGCATGCCCACGGAGCTGTTGTGGGCATGAATGTTCAGTTCTAAATCCGAATTGCTCGTCTGGAATGAAACGATTCAGACATTCGAGCAATTCGGGTAGCAGCAACATCTCAAAGATCTTGGCGAGTGATGACAAGAGGCTAATTGGTCTATAATTGGTAATGTCATTAGGCGGCTTTCCTTTTTTTTAACCATTATGACGTGGGGATGTAGCTAAGCCTCATCATTGCATTGTATAGGGACGTTAGCTGTGCGAGAGCTTTTCGGGGCAGGTTTCGCAAGGCAGCATTAGCTGGGCGTGCTGAGCGCGCGTGGGCATCACTGATTTTGCTCAATTTCATAGCCGCGGCTTGCTTTTTTTCTCAATTATGGCCGCGAATTACAGTTTTACTCAATTTTAAGCCGCCAATAAGTAATTTTCAGCCACCAATAGGTGTTTTTTATATATAGCCGTGAAAACACTTTTTGTACAACTATTTGCCGCGCGCTTGCACCAAGATTAGCACAGTAGCCGCCTATTAAGGGCCGTTTTAAATTGAGGTTGGCGTATTTTCTCTAATTATTCATCCACGAAGTTTCCTTTCGATTCAGATGCATCTAATTTGTGTATTTTTGTTAATTTTAGTGACAAATGAGCACTTGCTCTCAATATTAGACACAAATAAACGCTTTATAACCTTAAAATCTCTTTTTTTTTCATCTTTAAGCTTTTGGTGTCCTAGGTCTCGTGTCCTAGGATGATCGGCACCTCTCGCCGCTATGTCGGTACGCTTCTGCCTTGCCCACCACAAAACTTTCCAAGCACAAATTGGTTGAACCACTCAAGACGCGCGAACCACGCTGTTACGATAGGTGGATTGAGCATTTTGTGGATAGTTCCAAAAATTATTGAACTACAAAATGGTCAATCCACACAACACTCGAACTATAAAAAATGTTCGGATCACAGATAGTTCTAACCTCAAATTGCTCGAACCACATTTCTGCGGTTTGAAAGGGCCAAAAAGTCACGGTAATTGGTTTCCAAACGAGCCAAATTTATTATTTGTAAGTAACCAAAATAATGGAAAGATCTAAAGCCATGAAATTTGGTTTCTCACCCAGCGTGGGGTTTTTAATGAGCCAAATCCAATAAATTTGGTTTTGGAAGAGCAATCAGGCATAAAATTACCCCTGCTTTTGCGCCATAAAAAATGGCCCTGAAAATGGCAAAACCGACTATTTAATAAACGGGCGTCATTTAAATTAAAGTGTGTGATCTATTTAGAAGCGAGAGGATCGTACAAAATACATTATAAATTTCAAAGAATAGGAGGGGTGGGTGCCCCCATTTGACCCCTTCTTTTATCCGTCAATGATACTGGTTGAAGGGACCAAGGATGGCGTATTGCCGTGCTCGTGCTTAGTTAGTCAGGAACATCAGGCTGAAATTAAAAATGTACCCTTATGGCATAGCGTACCATTGTACATATTTCACGATAAAATAGAATAAACAACAAATAAAATAAAAAAGGAGGGTGACCTGATTTAGTATAATTTATTCAATTGAGAGAAGGTTGGTTTCAGGGTAGTTGGCAGCGTAAATATATTAGTCCCACCGGAGTTTCCCTTCGTTTTCAGCTACGATATCTCCAGGGCATATTCACCGTTGTCACTGTTTACTTTTCTCTTTTCTACCGATCTGTGCCGACTACTCCTTCACCCCCACCCCCAGCACCACTGCATCATCACCGTCGTCCAATCGTTTTTACTTAAAGTTTCGAGGTAGTTTCGGAGGAGGGGGTATATCCGTCAATCAAGCCCTGCCGGGGCTGCTACTCGGGGAAAATTCGTAGGAAAAATTTTTCTTTGGTCGACAGTATGAATACAAAATTGCATTCTCCCTTCGGGGTTTTAGAACTGGGGGCTGGTGTAATTTAAATCGACCGTTTAGTGGTTTCACGAAAACGAAATAATTGAAGAAAATGGAAAATTCGTGGCAAGTGTGGCAATTTTCCGCTCAGTTCTCCCCCCCCCCCTTCTTAAGTAGGACTCTTAAGTGCTTTCATTTAAGTAAAATAACGTAGCTCCCTCATACCACATCCGCGTCATAAGTCTAAAGCCTGCTTTCTATTTCTAGTTACAACTTTTGCAAGTGCCGCTATCACTCACTCGGCTTATACAACAAGCAATTCCATTGTCACATTTATTTTTATTTGAGGCTTAAGTCTTGCGCTCGAGACGATTTATTTCCATTATCTTCTTTGCTCGGGGATTTCTGTTCGAAGCGGCAGGCTTCGTGGATTGAAGTATAAAACTGTAAACTGAAAGCCTTTTGACCGTTTAATTCGACCAAAAGCGAAGAGATAGAAATATCGTAAGATGTGTTACACAACGCGTTTTCTGATGACTATTACGAGCAAATAATATCGAGGAGAAATTAACCACGTGGGATAAGCGAAGTTTTATTTTTTAACTTTTCATTATTCATTAGTGAGCTAAAGCACCTGCGCTACACGCGCGCTACATACCTCATTATGATTTAATCGCGATAAACACATTATTTAAAATAAATGTGAGTAGATACAAGCGAGGAGGTGAAAAGTATTGTAATGCTGAAATTAAGTTTGTGTATTTGTGTATTGTTTGTGTGAAAAAAAAAAAAAAAAGTTTGTGTGTTTCCCACTTTCTAAGGTGGTGCCTCCCAAAAAGTTTTTTTTTTTTTTTTTTTTCGAGAGAGGGAGAGAAGGAAAGAGCAAAAAGCTGGACGAATTCAAGGTTCTCTCCAGAAAAGTGGGGAAAAGAGTGTGACTGTTCAATTAAAACTTTTTTTTCCTAATCGCATTTCTCTTTGCGTGTTAAAGTCAGCGAATATGTTCCCTACGGCAAAAATAGAAAGGAGAGATGACGAGGGAAAGATACGGCCCTGGAACTGAGATTATCTTCTCAGTCCCTCGCACAGCCAATACAAAGACATCTGTTAAAGAACAAAATTGTTTAATCGGATTACCCGCTGAAGTTTACGGTTTAATTTACTTCTTTGAAGTTCACTGCTTTTCAAGGAAAAAAAAAAAAAAAAAAAAAAAAAAACCTGAAAAGGGGAGCAGGTATTTTCATGAAAGGAGTTAGATTAGATTAAATTATCAGTCATTAGATCATCGTGAGAAAGACCGAAAATATAAATACAGCAAAATAATTCATAAACTAGAGAGACGAAGGCATAGAGAAGAATTCCTACCAAGTTGGTAGCCTGTTCCAAGCTATTGGACGCTCCAAGTCAGAGCTAACCACGGTAACGCTGGTTAAACGCTAATTCACGCGGATCTATTTGAGAGGATTTAATACGTGGCTGAAACTGAAACACATCACAAAAATTCCGGATTACATTGAGTTAAAGCACTCAATCGCAGTTAAACTTGAGAAGGTGCTCTAATTGAAATAGAGAAAAACGCTAATTCGTCTTTCAATATGAGAAAATCCGCTAATAAGCGGCTAAAATTGAGTGAAAGCGCTAATTTGCGTATACAACTAAGAAAAACGCCAATTCATGGATCAATTTGATAAAATCCGTAGATTCACGGGTCATGGGTACAGTTGTGTGGAAACGGTAATTCTCGTTTAAAATTAAGAAAAGTTAATTCATGTCTGAAATTGACACAAGCGCTCAAGCGCGGCAAGAATTGAAGAAAAGATAAACTTGAGAAAAATAAGCGCTAATCACGGCAAAATCAAAAAATCACTATTTCATGAGGCTAAGAAGAAGAAGAAGAAAAACATCGCTAATTTGTGCCTATGATGAGAAAAGGCGCTGATTCGCGGATACATCGTTACTGGAAAGGCAAAGTATCGTAAGCGCTAATTTTCGTCAATTTGAGTTTTTGGGTTTTTTAGATTCCATGGCACGTACATACATACATAAAACAACAACAAAATAAGCCAAAATTGGGTTGAAACTATTTTTTTTAGCTTTGAAATTTGGACGGGAAAACGTAAGCGCCATCAAAAACATCGTATCCACCCTCTCAGCCAATTTTTTTTTTTTTTTTTTTTTTTTTTTTTTTTTTTTTTTTTTTTTTTTTTTTTTTTTTTTTTTTTTTTTTTTTTTTTTTTTTTTTTTTTTTTTTTTTTTTTTTTTTTTTTTTTTTTTTTTTTTTTTTTTTTTTTTTTTTTTTTTTTTTTTTTTTTTTTTTTTTTTTTTTTTTTTTTTTTTTTTTTTTTTTTTTTTTTTTTTTTTTTTTTTTTTTTTTTTTTTTTTTTTTTTTTTTTTTTTTTTTTTTTTTTTTTTTTTTTTTTTTTTTTTTTTTTTTTTTTTTTTTTTTTTTTTTTTTTTTTTTTTTTTTTTTTTTTTTTTTTTTTTTTTTTTTTTTTTTTTTTTTTTTTTTTTTTTTTTTTTTTTTTTTTTTTTTTTTCGAGAGAGGGAGAGAAGGAAAGAGCAAAAAGCTGGACGAATTCAAGGTTCTCTCCAGAAAAGTGGGGAAAAGAGTGTGACTGTTCAATTAAAACTTTTTTTTCCTAATCGCATTTCTCTTTGCGTGTTAAAGTCAGCGAATATGTTCCCTACGGCAAAAATAGAAAGGAGAGATGACGAGGGAAAGATACGGCCCTGGAACTGAGATTATCTTCTCAGTCCCTCGCACAGCCAATACAAAGACATCTGTTAAAGAACAAAATTGTTTAATCGGATTACCCGCTGAAGTTTACGGTTTAATTTACTTCTTTGAAGTTCACTGCTTTTCAAGGAAAAAAAAAAAAAAAAAAAAAAAAAAGAAGAAAAAAAAGCAAGCCGCATTGGCCAACGTCCCAAAAACTCTCCTCGGCGAGGAACTGACCAAGACTCGGCCAATACCGAAGTGGTACCAAAATTTCCACCTTTCCTCAAATAAGGTGTTCAGTGGCTTCTAAGCGATCAACCAGATGTCAGTTATCATCAATCATTTCGTCGGAGTTCCTCAAATGCATAATAATCCATCTCGATTGTTGGGCTGCGATTATGAATATGGCCCTGAGTGAAGTGATGCTGTGTTTCCCTGCTTTGGGGGCACGTCGTATTAGGAATTTGAATTAATGACAAATAAATTCTCCCCTGTCGTACTAGATTAGAGAGTCTTCATTTTTTGGGAATGGGACACTTTGTACGGTGGTACTCACAGGAGGACAGTTTGTACTAACCAGCGGGTACCTGTGAAATCAAACCACCTAAGAAGGAGGACAGTTTGTACGGTCGTAAGCGAAGAGGCTCTCTAGGAGGAGGACATTTTGTACGGTCCATCGTCCCCAGTGTGGGACCCAATAACATGATTGATTGATTGTGTGTTATTAAATGTATTTTATGAACTATGTGTATTAAATCTTTGAACATGTGAAACCAAATCTTCGAACTTGTACCTTTCTTGTTTCTTTTGTGCCCTGTCACTTCCGCATCGCACCAACGCAGATTAGTTGTCTCTCATTTCTTGTTCGGATTAAAATGTCGTCTATTACAACCACGAGCAGTAAAGGAAAGCCGAAGCTTGTCCATGACGGGTATTCCTATACGATTTTGCGCCAAAATGAAAGCTCAGTACGGTGGAAGTGCTCATCATCTAAATGTCCGGGTAAATTATCCTCTTCAGTCCGTGAACCCTTCAATGATTTCACTAACTTTGTTCCGCATAATCATGAAACAGCGTCTGCGACTGAAGTAGGAGTACTACTGGCCAAGAACTCAATCAAGGAAAGACTACTTACTTCTCGAGAAAGTCCTACTCAGGCGGTCCTCTCTGTGGCTCACAGCATTGATCGCAACATATGCAAAAACCTCGGTAAGGAAATAAGTATAAGAAACAATAAAATTAATAAAACACATTTCTTAAATTAAAAATAAAATACACACAAGATAAAAACAAAAAATTAAATAAAACATGCTTCTTTGCTGCAGGTAAAATGACAACTGTGAGACGTTCGATGAGAAGAGCTCGTCGACGATTGTTACCAGAAGAACCGAAAGGGATCGTCTTTGACTTACCAGATGCTTGGAAGACAACTATGGCAGCCAATCCAGAGAGATTTCTTCTGTATAGAAGAAATCGTCTGTAAAGAGACGATAGAGTTATCCTCTTCGCGACTGATGACGGTATTTCTACTATAACACATTCCCCGGTTTGGTTCATGGATGGTACTTTCAAGTGTTCGTCAGTATTCGCGCAGTTGTACATCATTAGAGCACGTCGTGAAGATGGAAAAGTGATATCATGTTTGTACGCCTTTCTGCCGAACCGTACCAAGGAAATCTATGTAGAAATGCTTATGGTACTCCTGAGACATTCCATTGAAAAAGGTAGCCCAGTGCACCCTCGAACAGTAATAACAGATTTTGAGACAGGAGCCATGCTTGCAGCAAAACAAGTATTTCCGAACATTAAGATACAAGGATGTTTTTTCCACCTCTGCCAGTCAACGTGGCGAAAGATTCAAAGCTTGTGCTTACAGGAAGCATATAGAAATGACCCTGAAATCAAGAAGCCGTGCAAGATGATCAACGCCGAAGTTCTGCCGAAGTTCTTCCTCTGCTGATGTACTTTGACGAAAATTATGTGAGCGGAAAAAATGGTATCCCCAGATTTAACCTAGAAATATGGAATGTCCGAGAGGTGACGCTGAGCAGAGGAGCTCGCACGAACAATTACTGTGAAGGGTGGAATTCGTCATTCAACAAACTTGTGGGCTGCTCAAAACCAGGATTTTGGACTGTTCTCCGGTGCTTGCAGCTTGACGTCGCAGCTGGTAAATTCCAAACAGAGAGGATGGAGCCAAAAGAAGACATTTTCTTCAAGCCAACACAAGAGCATGCCGATGGGTTGCTGGCTACGGCAGAATTCCTTCAGAAAATTGCTCATTTCATCAAGCACTGACCTACAATGTAAAATGGAAAAAAAATAAATATATTGACGTCTCATGTTTTGACATAATCATGAAGTAGCTGCGATCGAAATTATTGACCCCGAATGTATTATATTCCTGCGTAGTACAAAGTGTCCCCCTTCATATCTACCTATTACTTTCGGAGAGTACGAAGTGTCCTCCTTCTCGATTGAGGATTACCCAGGTGACCGTACAAAGTGTCCTCCCTCAGCTAAAATAACAATGGACAGTACAAAGTGTCCTAGCACCCATTTTTTAATTGTCAAAACTTAATTAAATGTCTCTTCTTCCACTCTCACTTTTTCTGGACGTCGAATTCATAGTGACTTCTCACAAATTTATTTTCCCTTTAAATCTTTAATACCAACCATGGAACGACATTACTGCATTTTTCTAACGCCTTATCTTGCGTTAGAAAAACGCTGGAGTGCACGGAGCCTTATAGCGCAGTCAAACAAATTTTTATGAAAGGCTCCAAGAGGGTAAAACTCGTCCAGTCCGGAGACTTGGTTCAAGAATTTCATATTAAAGTAGAATACTAGATCCGACGAGTGCCGAGCAACGATATATAAAAGGACTGGATTGCTCATCACGGCTGATAAAGACCATCTGATAATAGCCATCAAATAAGCTCCCATAGAGGATGAGAGGGGTGGAGTTTCAAAATAAGTGCCATATTGCCATAACTACACAAGGAGAGGGACAGGGTGATTGTTTCCCAGGGGACGACCTGCCCCCTCCAGTCATCTGTGAGCAATCCAGGTTTATATATCGTTGGTGCCGAGTTATTACAGAGAAGGGGAAAATTTGTAAAAATGCCTAAATTTGAGATGTTTGATAGAAATAGAATGGTGGTTCCTGACGTATTTGTGAATGCTGGTGATTGATTTGGTCGAATGAAAGCAAAATCAAGCCGATAGAGGGCCAATAATTTCCGCGTCATGTGAATTATAACTTGAGAAGTTTCTAATGGACCCTGAGGGCCCAAATTTCCAGATGGTTCTAGAAGCATGTGTTTAGAAAGTTAACTGAATTTACCACTTCTTTCTGTCCATAGGAAACTTGTCGATCTATAGTACTAAAAATACTTGTTTTCACCCATAAAGTTGCGACAGTTTTAAATTTGATGAAAATTTCAATGGTAGACCGACTTTACTGTTATTTCTTACGTATTTTTCAACGTGGAATCTCACAAACCTCACTATAGTCTTCTTGAGTTATGACCAAAAGTGCACAATAAAACCAGATTTTTGGGACTGGAATAGCAAGTACTATCTTCTGGCGCTTGAAAAACATGTAAATTCTTGGATGAGATCAATGAAACTCATTCTGTCCACGTATTTATACAACAAAAATGCAACCAACACCAGGTCGCTATCATTGATAGCTTTCGATGCACGCCAAAATTGGTGACTTTACTGTTGTCATTCTTAAAATAGGGCGTGTAATGCGTTCAATTATGTTTTGTTTTTATGACTTGCCGTAGTCCAAATAACAACCAAACGACTATTTGTTTAAATTTTTGATGAATTTGACCCTCCAAGGGAAAACGTAAGCGACAGTGAGCTGATTCAGTAAACGTAACCCCCTAAATCGTATCCACCAAATAACAGAAATTGTTTTCCCATGTTCGATCGTAAGCGACAAAACATGTTTAAAAAGTATCTTGCTCACGGTAGAAAGTTTTGATGGAAATAATTAAAATGAACCACTAGGATCACGTACACAAATTTTCAAGAGAATCAGACGACATTAAGTTGTCCTAAACGAAAAATGCATCTCCTGTAAAGTTGGCCAAGTGGCGCTCACGATACTTTGTCTTTCCAGTAACGACATTTGAAAACCCCGCTGATACGCGGCTAAAACGGTGAAAAATCACTGATTCGCGGATAAATTAGTAAAAAATCGCTGATCCGCTGCAAAATTTGAAAAAAAAGTTGGTTCTAGGACAAATTGACATAAGCTGATTCGTGAAAAACGCTAATTTGTCGGATTAATTTGAGAAAATCCGCGGCTAAAATTGAGTAAACGTGCTGATGTGTATTTTATTATGATTTTATTGCGTTCAATGACCGAATGAAAAATATTTATTTATTTTTAATAATTAAAAGGCATGTGTTTTTTCTAGTCTGTAGATGCACAACAGTCTCCCTTTGTATTGCAGTCTCCCCTTGAACTTGGTAAAAACAAGCTAGACGTTTTTCGAATTGCACTCTCTTTTGGTTGGTTGATTTCAGAGGCGCAACAGGATCGTCTCCCTTTGTTACTAACGTGGCTCTTAACTGATCGATGTGTCATTTTATCGTGTGACCGTTGTCGAGCTTCACGATGTACTGCAATTTGCCAAGTTTCTGGACGATTTATCCTAATTTCCATTGACATGAACCGTTATACTTTCTTGAAAGCACTTTTTCACCAAGACGAAGGGTTCTCAACGATTTGGAGTTATGATAGATCGAAACTATGTCCTTTCTTGACTCTGAGGGGGACGTAGGATGTCGAGAGATGTACGGATTTTCCGGCCAAGAAACAGTTCGGCGGGTGTTTTACCGTCTATCAGAGGAGTCGTTCTCATCTTGAAAATAATTTTATCGAGGGAGTTCATTATATTGCCTGTAGATCCGTTTTCAGATTTGAGCTTTCTTTTCAAAGATTTGACTGCGATTTCTGCCCGTCCATTTGTAGCAGGGTGGTTGGGTGCTGATAGACAGTGACGAATGCCGTAGTTTCGGCAGAAAGTTTTGAAAGCGTCGGAAGTAAAAATTGACGCGTTGTCCGAGACGAGAGTATACGGTAAGCCGTTTCTAGAAAATATGTTTTCAAGGTGGCGAATCGTGGAGGCCGTTGAGGGTGGATATGAGAGGGCAACGACTTCTATCCATTTCGAGAAAGAATCTACGACGACAAAATAATAAAATCCATTTTTTGACCGGCATGGTCGATATGGATTCGGAACCAGGGGGGTTGATGGTTGTTCCCAAACGTGTGGAGTGGCCTTCGAGGGAAGATTTGGTTCACACATACCGCACAAGACTTGACGGACCGTTCAATACGTATTGTACGTGTTGACGAGCTAAAGCTTTCATTTTGACGATTCCGGTGTGCGTAGAGTGAAGGTCTTCCAGGATTCTTTCGCGGCAGAAAGTTGGAATATACACGCGGTTTCCTCGAAATACAATGCCGTCATGAAGCGCAAATTCGACATTTCTTTCGGCGCCTGACAACAACCGATCTCTTAAGATTTTCAGGGCGGGGTCAACGGCTGTTGCTGCCAAAATGTCCGCGTAGACTAAATTTGAAGATGTAATCTGCTTTATTGTGGTAGCGGATACGTCATATTCAGCATCGGTAGCGTGTTCTGAATCCAGGGGCAAAGGAAACCGGGATAAATAGTCAGCGTTACAGTTCAGGCCAGAGCGTCTATGTCCAACGTTGTATGAAAATCCGCCGAGAAAAGTGGCGTAACGAAGGAGGCGAGCAGCTGATATCACTGGAATTTTCGTGGAAGGGGCGAAGATGTGGGTTAATGGTTTATTGTCGCAAATTAAGGTGAATTTACGACCGAATAAATAATGGTATTCGCGAGTCAAATCGGAGTGGCTGCCTCCTGGTGACTGGTAAGGAAGTTATATCTAAGGTTTGTAAATGATTGTGTGACAATTTGTTCTTACTGATAACAGCAGGAAGTTTAATGTTTCTATATGTATTCGCTACTAGCATTCGACAGCTAGTTGAATGCATTTCAAACGAACATGACTCCGAAATTGTTAATTTCCCACGAATAATACAATTCATTCGGGATTATTAACGTCCTCTCAACGAAGGAAAGTCGACTCATTTGGTAGAATGTTTAGTGATCTGCGAGCACGAGAGTTTAAGTGTTTTCGCCCTGGGCCTTTCGACATCAATTTTGGACTGTCTGTAGCACGAGATTTGTGTCAATATTAAAGACGGGACAAAGTCATCCACTTATGTACGAGGCAAAACCGGTTCTGTCGTGCTGCCATTCCAAAGCGCCCCAAGTTCCGTATAAATGTTTTATCCTGCCGAAGTTTCATTCTTGCTCGTCCCTAGGACGACCAGCCAGTTTTATTTCAATTTTCCTTCAGCAGGAAAATTGTGGAACGAGACATTCATTGTGCGGAGTGCGGTCGTTGTTGGAGCTCTGGGGGCTCAGACAACTCGACTGATCGTTTTCCCGATGTTACTTGTAGCAGCGTACGCATAATAGTGATCCATTTTTGGTCTAAAATAATCAATAGAAGTAAAATCTCCGGAAATACCAGCACTTCCTTGGATAAATTCAGTAAACACACACTGAGGCCTGTTAAATTTAAACAAAACCTCCCCAAGTACAAACCTTAATATGAATAATAAGAGCGCTATCTACAGCCCGTTTGATCGGCGAATAGTCTCCTGACGGCCCAATAAACAGTGAGATCTTCGTGGTCAAGCTGGGAGTAGGCTTGTTCAGCTTTTGACAAAGACCTCGAGATGAAAATTACGGGTTTTTCTTCCCCGTCGATTCTGTAACAAAGCACGGCTGCAATTCCAACGGGACTAGCTTCGGTCGCTAAAATGACGGGATAGGAATTGTTAAAAGGAACCAAATTTCTAGGGCCGACTATTTTTTTTTTTTTAACAAGGTGAAGGCGTTTTCGCATTTGGGAGTCCAATTGAATTCGAAGTTATTACGAAGAAGGTCTTGAAGGGGTGCGGTTAAATTTGAAGCCTTGGGGATGAACTTTGAATAATAAAGAACTAGACCGAGGAAGGATCGTACTTGATCTGCGTTCTGTGGACGTGTAACCTTTAGAATGGCGTCTATTTTATCCTCGCATTTTTGTAGCCCTTCGGCCGTTATTTGATGACCGAGATATTTGACCGAGGTTTTGAAAAATTGACATTTTTCGAGATTGACGTGAAGGTTTCATGAACGCAGTTTGTCAAAGCACATCACGAGGTGTTCGTAGCATTCGAGCAATGTTAAACCTTGGACGATTATAATCGTCGAAATAGACGGCTGCACGCGGAATACAGAGGAAGGCTTCATCCATGATGCGCTGAAACTCATTGGGAGCGGTCTTCACTACGAAAGCTAACTTGTTCACCTTGTACGTGCCCAAGTGTGTCAAAAACGATTGGAGAAGCGCGCTTTCCTCATCGATTGGAACGTGGAGGTACGCTTTGTGAAGATCGAGCGTACAAAAATAATTTACATTCTGTAACTTATGAAATAAATCCTCGATTATTGGAATAGGATAACGAGCGTCTAACAGCTGGGGATTTAACGTAGTTTCAAAGTCTATGCATAAACGAACGTCTTGGTTTGGTTTTGGAACTACGACGAGGGGTGAACCCCATTCACTGTATTCAATTTTTGTAATGACGTCTTGGAACTCGTTAACTTTTGCAATTAGAGCGTATGGTACGGGGCGGGGTTTGAGGGAGATTGGTCTGACTGTGGGTTTTGTCTTCAGCTGACAAGTCATGCCTGGGATGGAGCCGATTTTTTTTCGAATACGTCTTGATAATCAGTCAAAATTTTTTGTTGAAGGTAGGAGGGACTGACTCGCGTTATCGTTAGGAGCAGAGTGGCTTGCTGGCTGAATGGATGAAAGAATTTGTTGCTGCTGTTGCGAGAACGTTTGCAGCGTCGAAATGAGCGATTGGATGAGGTCGTTCGCTGCCATCGTCGTCGACAGATTGGATGTGTATTTTATTCCGTTCAGCGACCGAATGAAAAATCTTTATTTATTTTTAATAATTAAAAGGCATGTGTTTTTTCTAGTCTGTAGATACACAACAACGTGCTATTTCTTGGCTAAAATTTCAAAAAGCCATAACTTATGCAAAGTAAAAATTAAATTCCTCAAATTTAGTGATTAAGGAGCATACATCCTTCCACCCCGGGCCAGCAAAGATTTTGGTCCGCCATTGCGAGATTCGAGCATTTTGTGCAGGGCCGTCTTTACTAATGTTGGGGCCCCGGGCCCGGGATAACACTGGGCCCCCTGTGTGGTGCTATAGGGAAAGGAGGGGGGGGGCACGTCCTGGCCTCGCCTTTGTTCACCTTTAAACGTTAATCCATGGACGTAGCTAGATGGTGGCAGGGGAGTTGGGGGGGTTGGAGTGGTAATCCAACGGAGATTTACGTCCAACTACCATCAGGTGTCGTGGACGAGGGCGAAAGCACAACCTTTACTTACGTAATCGTGAGATATCATGTTTTGTTCAAATAATCCAGCCTGTAGTGGAATCGAACCCACGCTGTAGACGATAACTGGTCATGAGAGTCTACGCGCTAACGACCTCGGCCACTCTGCTGGGCTGGGGTGGGCAGTTACCCTCCACTAAACTCAAAATCAAAGCGGTAGCGAGGCATCTGTGCCCACATATAGATAGTACCATCAAAAAGTACAAAATCATACGGGGTCACCACCGATTTCGTGGGGTTCATAATTCAAAATTTGTTTCCAAATATTTTTCTCTAATTTTTTTTTGCGAGTCTGGCTGACTAAGAAATGCATTTTTTGGATTTCTTTCTCTAAAATAACAAAACGTCGGATTTCATTCTCTGAAACCCCTATATCGCCGATATTTTATGAATCTCCAATTTCGTGGTGTTGTCTCATTTGAAACCACAATTACGCGGTTTAAGCACACTACTCAAAGCTTTTTCGCGATTCTGTCTCATTAAAACGCCAATTTTGTGGGATTTGCTCGCTATACAACCATTTTTACGCGCCTTGCTTCACTTGAACGCTAATTTCGTGGAGTTTTCCTTCTGAAGAACTGCAACCCCAAATTCATGGGTTTGGGTGGTTTGGGGGCTTGCTGAAAAACCAATTTCGTGGGTTTTGGATCTGCTAAAAACCCAATAGGTATCGTGGGCGGTTGGCTGATTGAAATGATTTATTTCACAGACAGAAATAACTCTTTTTAGATACAAATTAGTTTAAAAGGAGCATTGGCACTATCTTGTTGCCTTCTGGAGGTAATTTCGCAGCTAAGATGTAGAGAAAATACGCTGATCTGATTTGCTGTTCTTAGGGCAAGTACGTGGCTAAAATGTTGGAAAGTGCTAGTATTCGTGGCAGAAATTGTAAAAAAGTGCTGATTTGAGGTTCTAGATCAAACTTCTATAGAAACAAAACTGCGCTGATTCGGGGATAAAATTTAGACAAATAGAAAATTTACGTTTCAAGTTAAAACGATAACTTCGCGGCTAAAATTGAGGAAAATAGCTAAATTCGTGCATAAAGTTGAGAAAAAGCAGCCAATCACGCCTAAAATCACGGAGACGTCAATTCGCCGCCAAACATACGAAAGTACTATAATTCGCTTCTTCGTGAGCTCAATTTGAAAAAAAACGCTAATTCATGGCAAAAATTGAGATAAGTCGCGAATTCGTGGCAAAAATGAAGAAAAATCGCTAATTCACCGATGAAATGGAGAAGATGCGCGCTGAAGTGTGACACAACGCTAAATTGCGCGAATTCGCTGATAAGATTCAGGTTCCCAATTTATTCGCGAATTAGCTACTTTCTCAATTTAATCGGCGAATTAACGTTTTCTCAATTTTAGCTGTGAATGAGCGTTTTTACTTAATTAGTGCTATTCATACATTCTAGTTGACAATATGAGTTTTTCTCGATTATTAGCTACGAATTAGCAATTTCTTTCACGTTAGACATGAAATTAGCACTTAAATTCGCTGTTGGAAACTGTAAACTTTCACAATTTTGACTGTAAATGAGCGCTTTTTCTTCATTCTAGCCGCGAATCAGCACTTTGTCTAGTTTTTAACCATCCGTGAACCGTGGCCGAGTGAGTTGGATTTACCAATTTTATGGCACAAATCGTCATTCTAGCAATTTTGAAGTAGGGAGTGGTCAGTTGGGCCATTTTTAGAGCGAGGACGGTTCGTTTTTGCCTTTTTCGGGGCACGAACATTGTCCGTTTCGAAATTCTCACCACGTGAATCGTCATTTTAGCAATTCTAAGGGTGATTTTCAGTCAAATTAGCCAATTTTAGGGCGTGTAGAGCCAGCTGTGCTATTTTCAACGCGTGAATCTTCAATTTAGCTGTTTTTAGGGTGGAAAGAGTCAGATTTGACAATTTCAGGTCAAGAACAGTCAGTGTGATTTTTTCGGGGTTCGAATGGTCAGCTTAGTTAAATTTTGAGGGTGCGAACGCTCAATTTATCGTCATTTATTGACCGAGAATCGTTAGTTCAACCCGCCAAGGCGAGTCGGCTAGCCATTTCGAGGGCATGGATTTCCAGTTTGGTCATTTTTAGGGCGCTAAGTCATTTTATAGGCGCGATTCAAATGAGTGTGACCAAGACCATTCCAAATTAGTTTCGCGTTCTTTAATGTAATTGGTGGGGCGTTCCCATCAGTAGTGAATGCAAGGATAAATTGCCAATTGTTTGTTGTTGCGGAAAACGAGTCTTTTCGGCTCATTTTGAAGTATTTTCAACTCATTCAGGGGACGCTATTACGTCATCATTTTCATTAATGCAGCCTGTTAGTCTTATCAGCTATTGGTATTATTTGCATCTATTTACTTCATTTCCGTCCCGAATTAAAACGTTAATCTTCGAGGCTTTACGGGAGAAGCGAGGAAAAATAAATCCAAACGGTGCCAAAATGGTTCTAAAAGAATGGCTCGCTTTAGATCAAGTTGTACAGCTTAAGTATTAAAGGTTCGTTTCTATTCGTTTTTTCTCTCTTTCTCACTCCCTCTCTCTCTCTTTTCTTCTTTCTTTTTTTTTTCGGCCAATTTGTTTGTTCGTGGGGGCTTGGGTGTGGGCAAGACTAATAGGGGAACAGCAATATTTCTCCGCGCCCTATAACTAATCCCTTCACTTCGTTCCCCCGTTACAGGGCCAACCCTTGCCCTACTTTTCTACATTCTCACTTTTTTTTTCTTTTTTTTTAAGGCGCTCAAGATGTGAATATGACTCATCGTTTGTTATTTACATAACGTCATCAACTTACTAATGACTTGTACCTATACGTAATAATGGTTCTCAATATTCGTTTTCGGAGATTAATGTGGAAGATTCAAAGCTCTCATTTAACGCCTCATTAACACTATTCCTGGCGCATTAATGGTTGACGTGGTATAGGACACGACGGAGGCTGATTAAGAGAAAACGAGCGAACCAGATAATGAGGTCTCACTTAGTAATATAAAATCAGTTCTTGTTCCTCAGGATAGACCTGTTGCATAAATGTAAACAGGAAGATTTTGCCAATCATTCTGATTAAAAGATCGATGAACTGTTTTAGACGGGCCGACATTATCTCCTGTCTTCCTTTTCCGAATTTCCCAGTCTCGCGCTGTTATTTTTTTGTTTTGGGTTGCCCGCTGTGAAACTTTAAGCAGTTCTATAGTAGGGTAATTCATAGACTTTGAATATTACAGTTTCATGCTGAAGGACGGACGCATTGAAGATTGCCAAACCTCAAGCATTGTAGCAATGTAGCCTCTTGTTCCATGGATACCGTGCAAGGTTGACACACGTTTATAATCTCAACTAAACGAGGGTGACGAGAAAAACTTCGATAAATCACGGAACAGTGAGGAATTTAAGTGTATAATTCGACTGAGTGGCTACGTCGGGTTGAAGCTCACAAGTCTCGTTCAACTTGACAAACGAAATCTCTTTTGAGGCAGAAGTATGCAGAACTTACCTCCCCCCCCCCCTCAACACAGTAAAAGTTTAAAGGTTCAAACACAATGCGGAAATCTCGATGTAAATTCCAATCACGCTATTTCGTCAAAGGTTTGCCAAACTCCCATTGTACTTACGATATTATCCAGTGTTAATGGATTTTCCGTATAGTAGTCAACATTTTATTTCATGAAAAAAATCGAGTCCGTGGTAACTTCGCACATTCGTGATACACAACCTCAGAAATGTTGAAAATAAATCGCCGAATTACACTGTCAAAAATGGGCAAAATCGTCGTTTTTGACAAGATTTGGTTCACCATGACCCGAAGAATAGAATGTGCCGGGAGCTCTTCGAAATACTTTTTGACAGAGTCCGAGCTCGTAGCACAGGGCCGGCTAACCTTTTTTGGTCGTGGGCCATAACGCACTGACAGGGGGCCTGTAGTTCATGTTCAATAACGTCAACAACATTAAGTTTTAACGACAGTATAATATCGTTTTCCATTTGCACAAAAATGTGTCCTGGGGCAGCCCATTGCAGTGCCACGCCGTTCTTAGACGTCTGGCACCCCCTGAGAGAATCTTTCACCAGCGCGCCCCGTACGAAGTTGCTTCCAGGAGCCGCGATTTAGCGTCTTCTCAATTTCATCGGTGAATTGGCGATTTCGGCTCTATTTCAGCCGAGAATTAACGATTTTTCTTGCAATGAATTTGTGTTTTTCCTGATTTAGCCGCTAATGAGCGATTTATTCCAATTTTACCCGTGAATTAGCGCTATTTTTTAATTTTAGCCACGAATTTGCGCGCCCGAAAACCGTGTCTTGCCTTTTTTAACTCAATTTATTCCTGTAAATTACCAAATGTTATCTATTTAACCCCCTAAATAGCAACTCATCTCGATTTTCGCCGCCAATTATCCTTTTATTTCTGAGTTTTATCCGCAAATTGGCATATTTTCCTCGATTTTATTCACTTTAAGGGTGGGTTTATCAATCACTGGATATCTCATTGAATAGCAATCCGTCGAGTAACTTTGAATTACTGTCTAAAAAAAGGCCCCTAGCAGCCAGACTTATCTCTGCTTTATCTGAATAGTATTTCTGTATTCATAAACGCACCCTAAGCCACGAAGTTACCTTCAGAAGCCGTGAACTGGCGTTTTCTCTATTTTAACCGTTTTATTTTTCGATTTCACACTTCAACACTTCTTCTCAACTTTAACGGTGAATTAGCGATTTTGGCCCATAGCTGGGAATCAGCGATTTTCTCCACTCTAGCCACGAATTCGTGATTAGCCGCTAAAGAGAGATTTTCCCCAATTTTATCCGTGAATTAGCACTTTTTTCTCAAATTTCTCCGCGAATTAGTGATTTTTTCAATTTTAGCCATGAATTAGATCTTTTTCTCAGATTGAGCCACGAACTTGCGTTCTGAATAAGCCGAGAATTTATGTTTCTTTTTCACTATTTCATCCGATGAATTAGTGTGTTTCGAAATTTTAACCACGAATAATTTTTTTTTTCACGCTTTCTCCGCGATTTTAGCGCTTTTTCTCAATTGGAGCAATGTCCCGCGAATCGATCATCAATGTAATTTTCTTGTTTTTAGCCAGGATTTAGCCATTTTTCTCACTTCCGTACGTGAATCAAGAGATTTTCCTCAAGAATTTCAGCCGTGAATTAGCCATTTTTCTTAATTTCATCCCCAAATAAACGTTATTTTTAATTTTGGTCTGGATTAACTGTGGTCACGAATATTAGCACTTTCCAAACTTTTATCCGCTAACTTGCCCTGAGCACGTAATAAGTGCGCCTTTTCAATTTCAGCCGCCCACGAAGAGGCGCAAACTATAGCGTTTTCCATTTGCACAAAAATCCGAAAGGCGCCAAAATCCAATGGGCGAGCCATTGTGAGAGGCTCAGTGGGCCACTTCTTGGCCCGCGGGCCCTAGGGCCTTATTACGAACGGTCGGGAAAAAATGCCGCTAGCGGTATCTAAGGGCGCCGAATAAGAAATAACACTATCCCGCCATAGCAACCCCATCTTGCGGCATTTTCTCACGGATTCGTAATTACGGCCCCTAGGGTTGGCCTCCCTCGCTTGACCCAGCAATTTGGGCCCCCTTGGAACGCTTAATATCCACGTAGACATTTTATGCCCATTTAAGCCACGCCTTATAACCACTTAACAGCAAAACTCCATCGACGATGAACTCCGAGCACATCTTATTCTCCTGATACGAAAGTTCAAAAAACTTCACAAAACTCACGGAAAAGGGGGCAAAATCTTATGAAGCGTAATGCGGCGTTTTCTGATCTTACGTATGAGCTAGGAGGTCAGCACTGGAAAACATTTTTGCACGTGGTTTTGTTCAAATGAGTATAAAATTCCCACGTCGTTATTAAGCCCTCGAAATGGGTCCAAAATGATCCCGAGGGTGACTTATCAAGCACCGCCCTGGAAATGCCCACCACTCAACCCAATGAGGAAGTAACATAAAAAATGAAAATCGCTGGAGACAATTTTTTTCTGAAGAAAATGACTAAATATGATCAGGAATTGTATATTAGTGCGTAAATGATTGATTTAGATTTATAGCGAAATAATAAAACTTGCCAATTTTTGTTGTTACCTTTAACGGCCGGTCTGTGACTCGTGACGTAACTAAGGGGTCGTGACCCCTCCCAACCCTCCGCATCATGGCTGTTATCATGTGTTGCCACTTCTTGTCCCACCCTTTCTCTAATAGTTCGAGAGCTGGCGACAGTCCCATTCAACCGGAAGAACATAGTCACGAAACGTGTGCAAAATGATAGCTTACGACCTCCTATTTACGAGTCCTGGAGTCTGCCATGCCGCATCTGGGGCCTAAGGATTTTATAGCTAATCAAAGTCCTTAATTTGGGACATTAATTTAAACGGAAGAACATAGTCCTGAAACTGGTCTCATTCGAAAGGTTCTATGGGGTTGATTACGAATATGAATGTCTGCCTGGGGCATTTGCCCTCTGTGGCTCGTTAAACTCATGAAATTTGGGAAATTCAAACTAACCGAAAGAACATAGTCCTGAAACTGGTCTCATTCGATAGATTTTATGAAGATGATTACAAATATGGTCGTCTGCCGGTGCCTTCTTGGGGCATTTGCCCTCGGTCACCAGTCAAACGCACTAAATTGGGGTTAATAATTAACCGGAAGAACGAAGTCCGAAAAATGGTCTTATGCATCAATTTTTATGTAGATGTATACGGAAATAATCGTCTGCCGGCATCTGTCAGGGGCATTTGCCCTCATCAGTGACCAGAAAAATCGCACGGAGGGAACATAACTAAACGGAAGATCATAGTCCTGAAACTAGTATCATTCGAAAGGTTTTGTGGAACTGATTACGAATATGATCGCCTGCCGGCGTCAGCCTGGCGCATTTGCCTTCAGTGATCAGTCAAACTGCACTGAGGGAAAATAATTAACCGGAAGCTCTTAGTCCTGAAACTGCTGTTATTCGATAGGTTTTTTGGACATGATTGCGAATACGATCGTCTGCCTGGAGCATTTGCTGTCGGTGACCAGTCAAACTCCTAGGGATATTTATTAACCGGAAGAACGAAAGTCCCGACCTGACCGGAAGTCGAAAGGTTTCGTGTAGCTGAATAAAAAAATGATCGTCTGCCCACGTCTGCCAGGGGCATTTTCCCTCAGTGAACAGTCAAACCGTGCAAAGGGAAATTGCTTCCCGCCAAGGGAAAATGCCCTGAGCAGACGCCGCAGTCGATCATATTCGTATTGAGGTCCATGAAACCTGTTGAATGAGACCTGTTTCAGGACCATGTTCTTCCGGTTAGTTAATTTCCCTTTGCGCAGTTTGACTGATCGTGGTGGGCAATTGCCCCTGGCAGACGATCATTTTCGTAATCATCTCCATTAAACCTGTCGAATAAGACCAGTTAATACAGGACTATGATCTTCCGGTTAATCATCTTTGCTGTGTGCAGTTTGACTGATCACTGAAGGCAAATGCCCCAGGCAGATGGCGGCAGACGATCACATTCGTAATCAGCCCCATGAAACCTTTCGAACGAGGCTAGATTCAGGACTATGATCTTCCGGTTAATTATTTCCCCTCTGAGCAGTTAGACTGGTCACTGAGGGCAAGTGCCCCAGGCAGACGATCATTTTCGTATTCAGCAACATAAAACCTATTGCATAAGACCATTTTACGGACTTCGTTCTTCCGGTTAATTAAAATTCCCCAAATTTCGTGAGTTTGGCGAGCCACTGAGGGCAAACGGTGGCAGACGATCATATTCGTAATCAGCTCCATAAAACCTTTCGAATGAGACCAGTTTCATGACTATGTTCTTCCGGTTGAATGGGACTGTCGCCAGCTCTCGGTCTATAAAGTCCTATTGTTTGATTTGTGGGAAGCCATTGTGAAGGTTATGCGAAGGCTGTTATTGCGTCATCAGTCTATCTAGCCTATTTCAAATGGGTCCCGCAACCCAATAGTTTTAAAAATTAATAAAAAAATGTAGGGCCTGATTTTATTTGAACGGATCGTGTTATCATGAGTTTTGGTAACCAAGCTATCAAGATGGCATGATTTTGGAAAATGTGTTACTTCCTCATTAGCAACGCAAGAAAACGCTTGAAATTTGATTAAACCACACTGCCTAGCTCCCATCACATTCTATTCTCCTGGTCGTTGCCGACCAAATCTGTTTTAAAAACGACTATATTGCCCCTTTTTACTTCCACGTTCCCGTGGGAAATTTCAGGGAGCAAAACCCCTCGAAGTTGAGCTAGAACGAGAAATTTTGCTTTAGATAAGATCGGACCCGCCAAATTGGTTTTCCGACTGGCCCAAATAACTTGCCTAGTTGATTTTTTGGGGTCATCAAATCCGACGTATTGGTTTTTAATGGGCCATAACCTGGCTAAATTTCGTTTCTGAAAAAAGCCAGACTCATGATATTTCTCCAAGGGCAAGGGCCAGGGGCGTGGTTCAAGGGATAAAACCGGGTTGACCACACAGTAGAAATGTTTTCTTTAGGGGTAGTAGAACGGCTTCTCTTTCACTCACTACCCCCCTCCCACTCTTGTCACACACTCTCTTGAATAGCAGCAGATATGGGTCTCAAAGTAGCCAACCCCTTCCCTTGAAATTTCGTTAATGAATGTGGCGAATCCGCGAGATTGATTTCTGAAAGGGCCAGATCCGCGATATTATTCAGGGTTTGTTCGAAAGAGCTAAATCCGAGGAAGTGATTATCTATAAATGAGTCAATCTCACGAAATTGGTTTTTGAATGGGTTAACAGCGCGATGTTTTATTATATTTCATGCAGCGAAGCCCGCGAAAATGCTTTTTTTGGTGAGTCGAACCCGTGAAATTGGTTTTTAATGAGCCAACACTGCAGGATTTCATTTTTCAAAAAGTCAGACCCACCAAATTGGCTTGACTATTGGGCCGAAATCCTGAAGTTATTTTTTTTTTTTTTAGCCGGCAATCCCACAAAATTAGTTTTTTCTTTGTTTTTATGTTTCAGGTGAGCTTTTCCACAAACCTTTCAGAAGGACAATCTGCCGTCCGTAAGTAAAATATTATAGAACTTCGGTATTCCGATATAAAAGTGCCTACCCGCGTGATGATGAATTTTGAGGTGAAAAAGAATGAAAAAAAAGTTTAGTTCGCACATTGAGATCGATACAGTCTGCCGAAGAAGTTAAAGGTTTTGTAATCACCCTCCCCCCGCAGCCACGCCCAAAGAATAAAATATATTTTCCTGCGGTAATGTTTTTATACAAAGTTAACGCACTACTGTCATTACCATGGTACAAACAGTGTTCGCTGGAATGTTTTAAAATAAAATAAGTGCAAAATTAAAGCGAAATCCATAAATCCTAGCATTTTATGGTATTTATTAACCTCACTGGTTAATGTTTCTGGAATAAAATATAACAACTAACAGCAAGAAATTAAAGGGAGGGGGATATTAAGATCACCGCGGCACAGTAATTTCAACTTTCATAGTAATTAATCAAAACATCGAGTCAATCACATAAATTTTTGGTTAGATATTGGAAAGCTCGAACTTCTGTGATTTGTCCGATCGGAATTTCCCGGGCGCCGGTGGCGTCGTAAACAGCGTCCTAGGATCGCACTGCTAAAAATGGTTTGGTTCGTCCCCCATGAAAATGCCCATAACGATTCCTGCACTGAAAACTTCAAAATCGATCATTTTCGCGCCAAGAATGGCCGAACTGACCATTCGCGCCTTTGTCTTGACGGACTAAGAATTTGTGCCCTATGAATGGAAAAACCGACTTTTTGAGCACTAAAATAGCCAATTTGGTGATTTGCGCTCGAAAAATTGCCAAATTGATTCTACGAGCTCCCAATTCGCGCCAGAAAATGGCCTGAAAAACTGGCCAAAACTGGCCATTCACACGTAGAGAATCCCAGACATGCAACGCTCACTGTAAAAATGTTCTCTAAAACGGCGAAACTGACCATTCGAACCCAAAAATGGTAAAATTGTTGATTCATGCCCTGAAAACATCGCCTTTGTTATTCAATCCTTATATAAATGACCTGATAATTACCTCATAATGGCAAACTGACCATTCAAACCCGTTTATAATAATTCTATCGGGTCCGGACGCTTTTCCAACTCGCAACCCCCCCCCCCTCTCACACGCAATAGCGTTAAACGAGCTTTGAAAGCTGCCTATACAAGAAGTGAGAACGGTCAACGTTCATTTTTGATGATAAGTCTTAATAGTCGAGGAATGGGATTGAAAGTGGTGGCTTCGACGGAAAATAATAAAGCTTCAAGCTTGGTAAGTCTGTGAAAAGAGAGAATTTTCCCATCGTTCATTTATTGTCAGCTATATCAACCGAGAAGATCAGCCCTTTTTTCCGTCTCAGAGAATGGTCTTAGCCACAATATTCTCACAGAAAACTCCTCTCTTCCTTCGCTGTCACACTGCTTAATGCTTCGTTACCTTTTTTTGTGGCTTGCTAGAGCGTGGTATAAGTTCGGAAGTGTCGCGTAGGAAGCGCAGGGGGTTAATTTTATAATGTCAACTCGTGGTGCGTTTTCCTACTAGTCTATTTTTTTTACTAATTAGCTGATTACTATGACAATTGCTGGTTACATAGTGAAAATTCGTATTTTTCCGTGTTTGGGCTTTTCGGCGGCCCCTCTCCCCCTCACCCCAATCTCTGCATGGTGATTTATGTCGACCCAAACCAACAATATTGACTTTACGAAGAGCTAAGATCACAAAATTCGCATTTACAATAATTAAATAAAACCACGCGAAAATGGTTTTTCGAATAGTCAAACCTGTATTTAAATTTATTGAATGCCAAATCGACGAGAATCTTTTTTTCAATTGGTAAATCCCCGCGAAATTTGTTTTTTCAATAATTCAAGCCCACAGACTTGGTTTTTGAGTGAGCCAAACCCTCGAATTTCGTTTTTTGAAGAGCCAAATACGTGGAAATGGTTTGTCCCCACGAAATTGATTTTGTTTGTAATTGAATTGAAGCCCACGAAATTGGTTTTTCGAAGAGCCAAACCTGTGAAATTGGTTTTTATTTAGAGTCAAATCCACGATAATGGTTTTTTCCAGCTATCGAACTCTGCGAAATTTGTTGCGAAAGCAGCCGTTTTTTAAAAAATGAACAGGTTATTAAAAATCGAAAAAAATGGATGGAAAACGGAGAAAAAATGAGGCAAAATGAAATTTTTGATTCATTTTTCTTCTGTCGTAAAAGTGACACTTATTTTTCACTATTTTCCTTACATTTTTTTTCGATTTTCAACATCTGGCGACCGTGACAGGACAGGACTGGGAGGAATGGAGAAATTAAAAAAGCAAGTTTCATGCGATGCTTCAATCAGCTAATGGAAAAGCTGGAAGAGACCGGAATCGACGTCGTGGAAGTTCAAGCGTTTTTTGAAAAGCTGACAATTAAGTATCAGTAGTTACAAAAAAACCGATGGTAATATTTTTGATCTTTTATTAGAAACTGAAAAAAAATTACCGATGAAACGACAGCTCGTGACAACTACATTTCGAAATTTAAACGTTAAGAAATACGTTGAAAAGATTATTAACTGGAGCAATTTCACTGTCGTAACAGGGTAAACTTATCTCTGAACTCGTCGAAAAGTTGTAAGTTGAAGCTTCGCAGGTTACACTTAAGTAAAAACGGCGATTTGAAAGTATGGTTGTAATTTTTGGCCCCATTTGAAAAAAAAATTGATAAAGATGAGGAATTAGACGAAGCAGACAAATTTCAGTACCACATACAGTCCACATTCCGTGGGCTAACGACTCGGGAAGTGATTGATCGAAGCCTGTCCCTCGATTGAGCTTTAGAGGTACGTACAGTCGGTGAGGATTTCCTGTTTAGGCCAACCTCACCGGCCGGCTGGAGCGTTTGGACCTGGCTCTGAGTTCAGTTTAAGTCATCTTGAAGTCGCCGTATCGCCGTACATCAATCTCATCAAGTATATCAATCAATCGCCCTAATGTCAAAGTCTGGGCCGTCGCTCCGGCTGGCCGGTAGAGGTTGGCCTGAGCGGAAAATTCTCGGGGCTTCAGGAAGGAGAGCCTGGGGGGGGGGGCAACAGAAAGTTTTGGGCTATAGGACCAATGCCCCCCTCTATCTCCCCCCATGTTGTAGTGTTCCAGAGAGTTCCTGAAACGGTTGAGAGAAATTCCTTGCAGGATCTCCACTGCAAATCTTCATATTCTATTTTACCTGATATTTGAGAACCTTCTTGCAGCGTTGCAGCCCTCGTCGTTCAAAGGAATAACTTCGAGTTTGGGACTTTCGGGTTCTGTGAATGCAAATTACGTGTAAATATTCGTCCATGATAATAATAATACCTTCTTAAGTAAGGATAACTCGAAACATTTCCTACGCTAGTTTAGATCACCATGCACGATTCACCGTTGACATCGCTCCATTTTAAAGTCTGGGCCCTTCCTAGCATGTATATAACGGGAGGGGGGGGGACTCCGCTTAGCATCATAAACACTATACAGGACAGGTTTAAACAAGCGTTGAAGTGCATGGAATGCACTTCAATGTTGTACAACACACAATTACCTATACTATTATTGTTGATGAAAGGCAGCGAAAGAACGGTTGGACAACAAAGGATGAGGTGCTAAACAACTAGCGAGGTGAAATTAGAGTGAAAGTTCGCTCGTGGATCAAAGACGAGAAATGCAGGATGAGTTGCCTTCGTATATATGAACGCATTTACGAAGTTTTTCTTTGTAAATTGAACCGAATACCCAGAAATGTGGCCGGAAGTGAGGTGGTTGGAGGAGAAAAGGGAACTCCTCAGCTTCACCCAATAGTATAGGAGGGGAAAGAGGATAGGACCCTTGACTGTATTATAACTTTATTCATGTAAGTAAAGCCTTTGGAGCTCACACCTTTTCCAACAACTTTCCACTTTCGTTCACAGAATTTTTAACAACGAGCTTCCAATTTGCATTTTTTTTTTTTTTTTTTTTTTCTCGACGTGAAACTTTTCGAACATCAATCTTTCCCGACCATCTCTGAACTTCCGCATCACGAAGCAACCAAGGCTCTCTGTTGAAATCTTATTTAAAAGACCATCCCATCTCCGCACTCCCCACCACACAGATCCCTAAATTGTGCGTAATCCGACTACAATGACCAAAATATCGGAACTGTATCAAAAGAATGCTACATGCGTGTACAGTGTGTACACTGTTCGCCCACTCGTCCATCTCTATAACAATTTTGAGCCGTATAGCCGCAATTTATTTGTTTCACGCTTCATGAAACACTTTACGCTTATGAGATTCGCATTTCTGACACTTTCAAGACCCAATTCGGCGTATTTCACCCGTTTTAAGATCATTTCACTACGGGCTAGGTCTTGAAAAAAAAACAAAGTTCGCGGGTTCAGCTCTTTCAAAGCCAAAACGCTCCATCTGGCTCGCACAAAAACGTATTTGACTAGTTTTAATCCTGCAAAAAAAGCAATTATGCGTCGTCGCTCTAAAAATGAACGAAGAAATAAGTGTAAACCAGGCACGGATCCAGGGTCGGTTTAAGGAGGGGGCCATGACTCCAATCGGCCCCAAAATGATGAAAATTTATAAATGACAAAACCGACACAGAGAATTGACAATGTCCCACTCAAAAATGGCAATTTCCTCATAAAATTGACTATTCTCTTATGAAACTGACGATTTACTCATTAAATTGACACATTTAAAACTAAAAATTTCCTCATAAAATCAACCATCAGTTCATCAATTCCCGTGAAATTGCAAGTTTTCTTATAAAACAGACAATGCCTTCTGAAATTGACATGTTCTTCGTGAAACTGTCAAGTTTTTTTCACGAGATGGACACTTGGTGAGACGTTTCGTATAAATTTTCCCCGTTGACGTGGCTTTAAAATTGGCGATTCGCGTGAGTTTTCCCCCGCATGTGGCGTTTTGTCCACAAAATGGGGCATTTAGCGTAAATTTTGACCTTGGCGTGGCATTTCGCACATCAATTTTCCGGGTTTTTGCTCACTAAAAAAGCAATTTCGGGGACCATTCGTTTGAGGTTACAGGGAGGGAAATACCACTTTTTTCACTGGGTAACAATCGTTCACCTACGTAGCCTACGCTTACGACAAGTCACCGGCAAAGTTCCACTTTCCTCTCTCGTTGTGAAATATACTAATTACTGGCGATAAAATCCCCGAAATTGGTTGGCCAGTTAAGCTAAATCCGAGAAATTTATTTTTCAGTGAGCCAGACTCGGGGAAATGTTTTTCTTCTTCGAGAAAAATCCGCGAAATTTGGTTTCTTAGAGAGCAAAATTCGATAAATTGTTTTGTATTTTTGTGAGTCAAACCTGCAAAA
This sequence comes from Corythucha ciliata, assembly GCA_038030265.1. Classification (NCBI taxonomy): domain Eukaryota; kingdom Metazoa; phylum Arthropoda; class Insecta; order Hemiptera; family Tingidae; genus Corythucha; species Corythucha ciliata. The sequence continues at coordinate 7,952,397 of CM075943.1, read as the reverse complement.
ATGGTTTTACAGTGCGGAAAAATCAGGAAAATCGTAGCAGCGTACCGAAATTTGTTTGTCGGTGACAAAATAAATTAAGTGATTTTTTTTTTGAACTCAACACGCAAAAATATCCACAAAATCGATAATTAGACAGTGAAATCTGAGGCATTTGTTTTTTAGTGAGCCAGATCCGGGAAAATGTGTGTTTTTTTTCCAGAAAAATCCGGAAAATTTATGTTTCAGGGAGTGAAATCCAAAAAATTGGCCTTTTAGTGTGTCTACCAACCGAGCTATTATGAAATTCTATTGCGCAAAATCTTCGAAAGCAGTCCCTTAATTTGGGCACACTGTTAAATTTGTTTGATAGCAACAAAAATCCGTAAACTGATTGTGTTTAGAGAGTTCATCACGTAAAACTTTTTGTGTTGGTGTGGAAAATCCGCAAAATTGTTTTTTTGAGAGCGAAATCAGAAAAATTCGTTTTTCAGTGAGCTAGATCAAGGAAAATGGCTAGAAAAAATCAGGAAAATTGGTGTCTTAGTGATCGAAATGTGAGGGAATGATTTTTTAGTGATGCAGAGCCGCCGCAGAAATGGTTTTTTAGATTACGAAAACCATGAAAGAGGCTTTTGAATATTGAGCCACTCCGCGTTTGGTTTTCAGCACAAAAGAAACACGAAATTGTTATCTTATTGAACGAATAATCTGAAAACGTGAAAATTGGTGTATTGCTGAGCCAGACCTGTGAACATTTTCGCTGTACAAAATGTGGCGATCTTGAAGAATTTTAACTTTATTGGTGGTATATGGGAGTGGTCAGCTGATGGCCCACTAAGTCTGCGCTTTAAAGTCTAGGTGAGGGCAACTGACCACCCCTGCCAACCACAGCGAAGCTCTAACCACAGAAATCTCAAATTACTGTGAGCCGCCAACCTATAATCAATATTTTGGGGTTTCTCCACACGGGGAATCCGAAAATTGAGACGAATTTTTTATAATAAGATTCAATGAAACCGGCTCTAACTGTGACGATCGCTGTGTTTTACCAATAGCGCACGAACTTTCCCACGGACAGCCCTGAAGTCCAAGGAAAAGTCCCGGATGCACATAGAACTCATTGGGCCGCTCAGTAGGGGACATCGGTCTCAAGACCACAGTACACGTTTGAGAAAATGACCCTAAAATTTGACTAGATGGAGGCGGTTTTGATGATTTTTGTTTTAAACAAGTGACCTGACTCCAAGGGAGGGGCCATAACCACTGGTGTAAACATATTCATGGGTTGTTCATTTATTAAAAAGCGGAGGGTTCGCCTGTGAAAAAAATTCTTGAAATGTAATAATCCAGACCATCTATAATGAATCTATCATTGAAAGAATTGAGGGGAACGGGAAGGAATGCGATCAACTTTATGAACCGATATAAAAGTCTAATGAGGGAAACGGGGGAGGAGGGGGGTGAAGTCCTTCTTGCCTCCATCCCCCATCGATGCAGTTTCAGGTGATTTCAATATAGATTAAATTATGTACTCACTTTGTGGAATGGCTCAGTTGGGGCGGGAGTAGGGGTGGGGAGGTGAGACGGAGTGATGAAGGAAGAAGAAAGTCCGAATAATTCGATATCTCTCACCCCTCTTTCGTCTCAACGTCTACGTGACGAGCCTTGGGAAGTTTCCGGGTCCACCCCCTCCCCACCACTACGGCTGTCCCACACGAGCGAAAGTAAATTGCTTCCAGAACAAATTTATATTAGTGGCACCTTCGCCTTTCCCCACCTTCAAACTGACTACAGCTAACATTCACCGCCATTCACCGATCTCTCTTCATGCATGTTATGCTGTTGATCTTTGACTTTTTTTCTTCTATCCTTGTTTGTTTTTGTAAGACGGTGGGTGACAGTTGATTTTAATTTCAAGTACGAGTCTTTACTTTCTTATTGTATATTATAGTGACCAAGTGTCGAGAAATGAATTTGAGGTCAAATTCTGATAATAAACATCATCTATATGACTTTCAGCACTGCTTGATTTCCACATCAATGAGAAATACGTGCCTGTAACTTTCTTGTGCTAATCGACAGGCGAATCCACAGCAGCGATGCATTAGAATTATCTCCTCGAGAGGTCATACTGTGTGTTACTCACCACTCCGCAACATCCTCCCCCCCCTACCCAACATCATATTCGTTCATCCATTATCATTCAAAAGCCCTCGCAATATGCCAAGGGCCATTATTTTAACGAACGCTACCCGAGTACCTCTTCCAGTAAATCATGCAGAACGCAGATGGCGTTTTCTAAACTAATTCATATATACACTTTTCGCCCCCCCCCCCTTTCAACGGTCTCACGACCCACTCTAGCTGTGACAGGCAGAGAAGGCAGCAACGGGTTTGTTTAAAACTATATTTTGATGGAAAACAAAGTTAGAATAAAATACACAAAAATGGAAGGTTTAAATGTTATCAACCATCCATTGAAGCTTCTCTTTCATCTCATAATATTTGTGATTTCAAGCACGATAATTCTGTGTGAGCTAGTAAAACGTCCCAACGCCACGGATCGCGAGCTTTTTTTTTTTTTTTTTTTGATTGTGAAAAAACTAATTATAAGGAAAAAAAATGAAAACTTCTCATCTTCCTGTTTAACTTTGATAATTCAGCCATGTAATTAAAAAGATTAAGTTAAAGAATGCGAGAAAAAGCAAGCCTGTTTTTCATAAAAGACTTCTATAATATTCGTAATTTATAATTAAAAATGAGCAGCCTTGATAAAAAAAAAAAAAAAAATCAAAAATTAATCGACGCGTCCGTACTACGAATGATGGAGCCTTCGACGTAAAACAAAATAAAAACGTGAAAAAACAAAACAAATAAGTAATTTTTATTCGTTGTTTAGCGTAAAAGTCAAGAGTGAAAAGAGCCCGAGCGGGCTCAGTGGTAATATATTTTTGCAATAGCCGTTAGCGGGAGAATGCTAGTGACAAGGCTTGAGCGATGTGGGTGGTGCCCCCCCCCCTTCATCGCCAACAAAACAAACAAAGCTGTCAGAATGGTTTTGCGGCTTTCTTTTTCTTTTTTTTTTAAAAAAAAGATAGACAAATGCAGAAATAATTCTTTTTTTTTGTCACTGTTGGAACGATATGGATCTAAAATTCGCTTTTTGAACGTTCAAACCAGTAATTTGGCAGAAATACTTAATCAGATTTCTTACGCATAGTGATTGTCGGGCTACCAACCGTAGAGAAATGACGCTTACTCATCATAGCATAGTCATCAGTCACCAAAGGTGCAGACAGACGACTTCACGTGTCATAGCGGTTTCCAATGAGCCGATACACCGCGAAATTTTGTTCTTTCGGGGAGCGAAGACCTCTCGTGCGTGGGTCAAGCCGTCGAAATTGTTTTACTGGCGTAAAGTCCAATAACCCGTGAAATTGGCTTCCAAAATGCATCAAACCGTGCAAAATTTTGTTTATGAAAGGAGCCCCGGACTCGTGAAATTTAGTGATGCACGAGACCGAGACCGAGACTTACGTGTCTCGGTCTCGGTCTCGGTCATTAGCAAGATGATCTCGGTCTTGGTCTCGGTCTCGTACTTAAAAAGTCGGTCTCGGTCTCGTCTCGAAAGTCTCGGTCTAATGACTGAAGGTGGATGGGGGGGGGGATCAAAACCCTTCTTCCTCACACGGTTCACCCCCGCCACCAACCCACCTATATGTTTAGAGTGATTTTGACAGATCCCCGGTTACCCCGCCCTCTCCGGAAGCTGGTGGTCGGCTATGGAGCATTTAATTTATAACCCCCCCCCCCTGCAAGTGAATTCAGCAGAAATACCCCCCCCCCTGGAGCTTGCCATATCCCTTTAAACATAGGAGAGGGGTGGGGTGGGAAGGTGGTCGGGGAGTATATGATGGGGAGTGGGAGGGATTTCGATTACCTCCCCCTAAGAGAGGTCCCAGAAATCGAAATCCCAGATCCGCCCTTGGACCTATATGTACACATTTTGTGGGCTATGTAAGGTCAAAATGCTACACTTTAGGGGGGGGGGAGAAGTCTACATCCGATCCAAGAATGGGCGTAAAAATGGGATTAACCCTAGTAGGCTAGTATAGGTCTTGTCATATCGCTGAAAACTTGTGTGGGGAGAGCGTTATTCTATGAGAGGGTTTTCGATCCCCCCCCCCTTTAAAAGGTCTCCGATTCGCCCTTTGATGCTTGATGCTATGTGTGTAGGTCACAGTATTCCAAACTGGAGAAATTAGAGGCACGCTATTTCCGCACGAAAACTAACCGAATTCAGGCCGGTCTTCGGTCCGGGCTAAAGACCCAAACCGTTTCCGAAGAGGGGAGCATTTGATTGGGTCAGTAGCGGATTTACGGGGTGGGTTTTGGGGGTTTAAACCCCCCCCCCCCTAAGAAGATGGCGTATGCTATTGCTGGTCATTGGAAAGATTTCTTTTATCTTTACCATGGCTGCTGAATAAGGGTCGCGCACAGATGATTCCTATAGACCCTCCTCCCCTGTATTCGTCCCTCATCATCAATGCAGCCAGTAGTGCATCGATGAAGGGGTGAAGAGGTGGGCAGCCATAAAATTGATAGCGTTTTCCATTTGCATAAAATTCCGCTGTACCAAAAATATATAAAAGAGGAAAAAATAGATAAAAATCGCTAGAATTGAGGAAACTCCGTAAAATCGCTAATCCACATGACTAAGAAGGGCAGTGCTAAAAAGGGGAAAACGGATCAATTTAAGAAAATTCCCTAATTTACAGCTAAGATTGAGGACTGCGGTGATTCGCGGCTAAAATTAAGAAATTAGCGGCGCGCCGATAAAATTGTCCGCACAAATTGAGAAAAAGCGCTGATTGTGAAACTAAAATGGAGAAAAACGCTAATTCACGGATTTTCTAATTCGGGGCTGAAATTCAGTAAGAGCGGTGATTCGCGGGTGAAATTGATTTTTTGCCGGGAATAATTCACGGCTAAAATTTAGAAATAATGCCCAGCTAAATTGAAAACCGCTAGCTCGGCGGATCAATTGAAAATCCGCTATTTCGTGGCTAGAATTTAGCAAACGCGGTAATTCGCTGCTAAAATGAAGATAACGCCAATCCACATGAAGTCATGACATAAGAACTGAAAAAAAAAAAAAAAAAAAATTCAAGTATTGAAGAAAGAAAATTAATTTTCAGATCAGTTACATTAGGTTAAATGGTATGTCACAATTTCATCATTGCGGAATGCGGAGTGCCTGGGTTCGAATCCGAAACAATTTTTTTTAAATTTTTTTTTGTTCCTCCCTTTTTGGCCCACCTCAGGATTTCTTGCTCAAGATTTATTAGGCTGTAGGCAAATCAAATAAAAGAGACGGCTCAAAATACAATCTCAATGAAATTTTTTGGTAATTGGGTGGTCCAGTAAAGCATAGCGTTAATTTAATAGCTCCCCTCCGCCGAGAACTCCCCTGCCATATCAACGGATTTGGTTCACAAAGGTCTCATTCGAAAGCGCGTTCATTTCTCATTACTCGAGTCAATTTTGGGGGCAATTGCAGCAACAGCCGTGCGGTAGCGAATTTTCAACTAATTCAAACCCCTCTTTCACACCGTTCCCGTGGACCGATTCATCTGGATCACGAACTCGTCCGAGATATTCACGCTATTGATTTTTAGACCAAATTTGGTTAAAAGTTTCCTCACAACCAGGGGGCTCGAGCCCCCCTCCTTTGGGGCAGTGGTGACGGAAAGGGGGGCGTTTTCGCGTTTGATCAGTTTGACCATTATTGAGCCTTAGACAGCTTTTTGCTATTTTTAGGACACGTATCGTCAGTTGAGACATTTTAAACGTGTGAAAATATCTCAGTTTAGCCGTTTTTGACGCACAAATGGTTGATTTTCAAAACATGAATAATCTGTTTAGGGCTTTTCAAAGCGCGAATCGTCAGTTTAACCCTTAATAGGCCACGTTATTAAACATATAGAGTCAGTTTTAGCAATTTTTAGGGCGTGAATACGTCAAACTGCCAGTATATGGCAATTTCTAGGGCATGAATAGTGAGCGTGATATTTTCAAGCCACGAATCGTCAGTTGAGCTACTTTTAGAAAGCGTAGAGCAGGTTTTGCCAATTGTATGGCTTGTATAGCCAGTTTGGCCAATTTTAGGGCGCATAGTCGATGAGTTTTTTTTTTGTTTTTTTTCATTTAAAAGCCGCGAATACGATGTCATACCAAGGCGAGAATAGTCAGTTTGGCTATTTTTTGGCGAAATACTGGTCGATTTTACCATTTTCAGGGCTGGAATAATAATTTATTTAAGCGCGTTCAGGGCAAGAATGACGTCAGTTAAACATTTTTGGAGCTCGTAAAGTCAGTTTGGCCATCTTTAAAGCGGCGCATCCACCAGTTTGGCTGTTTTTAGCGTGCTTAGTCTCATGAAGGTTATAGTTTGACCATTATTGGCGCGCCAATGGCCAATTTTGCAGCCTACAGGGCAGGAATCATCAGTTTAGGCATATTCCGGGCGTGAACCGTCAGTTTAGCCAATTTTTTGCACTTGGAGTCAGTTTGGCAATTTTTAGAGAGGTACCTAATTGCCAATTTTTAGGGTATAATTAGTCGCAGTTTAGCCGTTTTCAAAAGGCATAAATCGTCAGTTTTGCTATTTTGGGGCGCGATTATAGTCAGTTTAGCCGTTTTTATGGTGGGAATAGCTATTTCTAGGAAGTAATAAATCGCTGTTGACTCATTTTTAGTAGAGCGAAGGACTCAATTTCCCCAAGCCCCCCCCCCCTTGAGGAAATCCTGGATCAGCCGTCTGCTCAAAGATATATCCCTTAACGTAGATAAAAAAGCTCATTCGCTGCTCAACTCGAGAAAATACGTGGCTGAAGTGGACAAGACGCGGTCATTCGCTGCTGAAACGGGAAAAACGAATAAATCACGGATCAATTTGAGAAAACCCGTTAATTCACGGCTAAAATTGTGAAAAAGTGCTTATATCGCGGCAAAAATTGGGAAAACACCAATTCGTGGTTACTACGTATACAGGCTAAAAGCCTGTAAAAGTTTCGGGCTAAAACTCAGAATTAAGAGAGAGTTAATCGGACTTACGAGCTTATCCGCTGAGAAAATAGAGAAAAATAGAGTTAATTTTCCACAAGAGTGGATTTATGGTGTGTAACCCCTCCCAAGACAAAAACCTAGATCCGCCACTGGATTGGGTTCATTTGCTGTGTAAAAATATCTATACCAGCACTATATGCATCGAGCTTTTTGGATCACACCGAGACCGAGACTAAGTCTCGAGAAAATGAGGCTTAGTCTCGGTCTCGTCTCGATCTCGGTCCGGAAAATGCAATCTCGATCTCGGTCTCGGTCTCGATTTCGAGACCGAGACCGAGACGAGACCGATACTTTTTCTCGGTCTCGGTGCATCACTGGTGACATTGCTCTTCAAGATGAGCGAACACGGTGGAGAGTTTGTAATTTTGAGGATATGAAATCAATGCTTAAAAACGAAAAATTTTAGTTATTAGTGAAAGATTAGTCGCGAAGTTGCCTCCAGAAACCATGAGTTGGCGTATTTTCAATAAAAGCTGACCCTGCTGAGCGATTCATCGCTGCTTCGTCTCAATGTTATTGCCTCGAATTAGCGATATTCTCCATGTTAGCAACACATTAGCATTTATATCTGCTTTAGGCAAAAATTGGCGTTTTCCTTAATTTTAGCCGTGAATAAATCTAACAATAATGTATCTCCTTATTAGCCTGGAGGGAGTACTACCCACCTCGTATCTCGAAAAAAAGAAAAATGCCCTTTGGCCAAAATAAATATAGAGAATGACGACCAGTGTTTTAGTAGAAATCTTTGTACGACCCCGATTGTGTTCCCCAAAGTGTCCTAGCTAAAAAAAAGTTGCTCAAATTGCGTGCAACGGGAATCCGAAAAACGCTCTCTCACTGGCTTTTTTTCCCCTTGTCTTTGTCTTAACACAACGGTGTGAGTCAACTTATTTTAGCGGAACACCTCAATACTCAACGTTTTCTTTCCTCAACGTAAACAAGTCTATATTGTATGCATTTTTGCCCCATATTTATTTATTTATTTGTACATGAAAGTATAAGTATAAGTATCAAGCCTTAAAGACGACGTACAAAAGCCCTCAAGGCATGATTGATTGATTGTAAGCCGTTAAGTTAAAGCACAAACCCATTTCTACAGAAGTTATTGCCGATTTCATTTAATGAGTACACGGAGAGTAATTCCCCGAGTCCTAAAAGACACCGGCTGCGGCCAACAAGCGAGACATAAGAGTGTTTCCAATAGAAAGAGGCTGAAGGGCTGGATGGAGTTACCAGACCCGGGCTTCCGACCCAACCACGCGTCACTTCCGCTGAGACACATCTCGTAATAAGCTTGTGGGTGTAATTAAATTTACGACAGAGAGAGAGAGAGAGAGAGAGAGAGAGAGAGAGAAACTCAATATGACGACTTTACGCTCTCGGCTTTTACGTTTGTCACGTTGGTAGAGAGCGTTTTATAATGAATTTATATCATTGCTTATTCAGCTTTATTTTTCGACTCTGCTTATTTTCTGTTATTTAAATATTTTATCCTTCTGATTATATCCGTTAAATCCCTGCTATGTTCTTGGCAATAAAAGAAAACAAAAGATTAGATTTCAAGCACCCACGCGTAATAAAGTGAGCGTCCCAGCATACCCTAGTATAGACTAACAATAACACGAAAAAAGAGCTCCTTCTGAAAGTTTACAAGAACAGATAATTAGTCGAGCAATTAGCACAACTACGTTGAAGCCCGCATTGCGCTTTACCCCCCTCCCGTCCACCCTACCAACCACCCACTCACATATAAATTACACTCGCGCAATGTAGGTACTTCTTTAAGAATTCTCACGTGGTTTCACATTTTAATTATAGTGCAGTTTTACTTCTGTTTGCTTGAGACGTCCTCACCTCCCACTTTTCACTAATTAATCGTGAATTTAAGGGCGACTCTTGGTTTTCTCAAACGCTTTTTCGCTTATAATTGATGTATAGTTCGGTTAAGCTTTGAAAACCGCAGCTTAGAGGATTTCATCTACAAGTTGGATGTCAACTGTTTCCCATCACTTTTCTTTTCGGGAAATGGAAATTTCAGGAGTTTGTCTTACCCCTTTTCACGGATGTTTTTGTCAGAACCTTCATTCATAAATCAAGAGGTGGTTCAATGATGCTTGGGCCATCCCTGCTGCCTTTTTTAAGATACAAACTGCGGCGATTATAAGTGATTTTACTGGGAGGAGTGGCAACTCTTTTACGACTTCTGTTATGACGTCTCCTAACATGGGACAACGCTGTATTATAAATAATGAAACGGATAACTTGAACAGTGCGGTTCACTAAACCGTCTTATGAGTTAAAAAGTTTTCTTTCGAGGAATCCACGCATTAAAATTCCCCTTGGATCACACGCTAAATAAATCAAGTTCGAGAGACGGCAACCCATCGATTCGAACTAAAGATACCACCATTTTGATTAACACCATTTAGAACTCAAACTTAATTGAGTATGCCACTCGGTAACTAGTTACGCGGGTTTCCCTGCGAACAACTACATCATGTTACGTTTGCCTTTGACTTGGCCTTATCAGAAACTCTTAGACTTGTTTATGTTCGCCCTATCTTAATTACCCACTCTATACGAAAGCAGAATGCAAATTTCCCCGTCTCTTGAGCACAATTCCTTCCCTAATTCCTTGGTTTTGTGGTTTTAGAAGGTGTCCGCGACGTAATTTAATGGCATTATTTCAATCCATGACAAGGGAAAAAACATAGCCATTTACATTTTTAATTACTCCCATATTCTATATTTTTCCGGAGAGCAAAATTTCACGTTATTCTTTAACTTTTAAAGTAAGCCGTTGTGCATCGACTCTTGGCAAACGAGAAATAATAGAATGAATATTCATAGACTAGAGGAAGAATTGCAATCTAATTTATATGTTAAAATTGTAAGAGAGGGATGCTGTTGGTGACAAACCGCTGAAGGCTCTTTCAAAGTCGGTCTGAAATCAAAAACGTCTACAGTTTATGCCCTTCGATTTGACTATCATTTCACAATTCGTATTTCAAATGCCTGTACCGTTTATACGTGGTACACATGATATTCGCGCCGGTAGAACAACACATACAAACATTAATTCACCTCTAATCCATCAATTATCAATGAAAAAAGAAGGAGGTAACACAGTTTTATACGAGTATATCGCTTTTGAATAATTCGGGGGTTGGATCATATTGGAAACCTCTTTGCGAAATCAAATAAAATGATGAAAATGTAGGGGAAAGTCTTCGCTCTCAGGGACCGAGTTTTTGCCACTTTTACTTATTTACTTTCAATGAAGTTATTTCTTCATATTTTTTTTTTTTCATTTTTCTCTTCCTCATAAATTTTACACACATTTTCCCGTATATTTTCCGCGTCTTCCAATGGGGAAAAAGCTCACTGTGCTATATAAGAAGAGGGACAGGGAGAGAAAAAATGCACGAGTAGCTGTTTATCTTTTAGAAAACCAAGGAGTGGTGACGTTTTCTTCACATATATATTTCAGGATGGTGGTGGGGAGGGAGGAGCTCCACGAAATCCCCTCCAGAATGAAAATACGATTTAATTATGTATGAGGAATTAGTCGAGGGCTCGGGAGATCGTTAGACTTGATATTTAGAAAACGACTAACGGGAAATTATTATGCGGGGAGCAATTTCGAGAAAAAGTAACTTTATACTTTGAAACGGTTAAACCGCGATTCCACGATACTCAATAATTGAGAAATACAGCCGGTTGCATAAATGCAGCCGGCGGTACGTTGTACTGTGTTTTGCTAAGAGAAAAAAAGGAAAAGACGGAGAAAAAAATGACAACTTTTAAGGTAGGAGCTCTACTGAGGTTAGAGCTTTGCAGTGGTTGGACCTTTGCTGTGGTTGTAAGCTTTGATGTGGTTCGAACTATGCAGTGGTTGGATGTTTGGTGAGCTTGCAAATGTTTCTATGGTACGACCTTTGCTACAACAGTGACATGGTGCTTTATGTGCCGTGAGAAAAAGAAACTGCCACGAAGCGGGAATCGAACCCGGACGCCCTTTGCTATGTTTGGAGCTTTGCTGTGGTTGGACCATTGCTTTGGCGCTGGACCATTGCTGTGGTTGGATCTTTGCTGTTGGTTGAACTTTTATTTGGTTGTGAATTTGGCTGTGGTTGGAGCATTGCTGTGGTTAGGTTATTCTGTGGTTGGACCTTGGCTGAGGTCGGACTTTGCTGTGGCTGGATCATTGCTGTGGTTGGACCTTTGATGTGGTTAGGTTTTGGTGTGGTTGGGCCATTGCTTTGGTTGGTCATATGCTGTGGTTGGATCATTGCTGTGGTTGGACCTTTGATGTGGTTAGGTTTTGCTGTGGTTGGACCTTTGCTGTGGTTGGATCATTGCTGTGGTCGGAGGTTCGCTGTGGTTAGACGATTGCTGTGGTTGTTCCTTTTGCTGTGGTCGGACCTTTGCTGTGGTTGGACCTATGCTGTGGTTGGATTATTGCTGTGGTTGGCCCTTCTTTGTGTTTGAGGCGTTACTCTGTCGTTGGACGTTCTTACTGGATTACAGCTTCGCTGTGGTTCGACCTAGGCTGTGGTTGGGCTTCATTGTACCGTGTATTGTACGTTGTACTGTGCTGTGGCCTTCTTGGTTGTTTTGTTGTTTGGTTGCAACTGGAGCTTTACTGTGGTAATATTGTGTCTTTTCTTTCGAGAAAGAAGTGACGGCAGCACTGGGCGGTTGCTTGGGGGTTACTCACCCCAATGAAAGGGCCCCATTGAGTTTGGCAGTCGGTCCCGATCAAAATACACCAAAAGGTGGCCGTCATTGCCTCTATAAAGTGGGCAAAAATGAGCGTTTGGCCTTCACCATTGGTTTTCGGTCAATTTTTTCGACTCCAATGTGGCCAACCAGTGTCAGCTTGCGTGGAGGGTCTTTCTTGCACTTTTGAGTTTTTGATAACCTGACCACTGCCTTTACGTTCTGAAAAAGTGCGCAAGTGGCCAAGAACGGGTGCTGCGTTGTAGTGAACACAGACAGTGTTCCGATCTGCACCAAACGCGGTTTGTGAGTCTCTTATTAGCTTATTGATACGTCCCTAACAATAAGTACATCGCTTTTTCGTCTGGCCACTTTATATGTCGACTGTGAAAGAAGAGAAAAAACAAAAAGCTCGCTTGGAGCCAGTAACAGGCCTGCATGGGCGTGGTTAGTGGTTTTTCGATGCCCTTCCCTCCAATAAACACACTCATTTATTCAAGATTTCCGTGCAAAGTCTATTTGGCGGATTTGGCTCACTCCAATCTCACATTAGTTATCAAATTATTGGCAGTCGCGTGAACAAATTTCACTGAAAACCCCAATTTCACAGGATTCGTGGGGTTGGCTTTAAAAATACAATCTCACAAATTTTGGCCCTTCAAAAGGCCGTTCCGTGGGTTGGCCTCTTTCGAAGTTCAAAATGCGTGAATTTGACACTTATGGAACCACTTACATAGGCAAACTTGAGGTTTTTTTTCGCAAATTTCACTGTGTTTCTTTTTTGTCTATCCTCAGCAATTTTCATGTGGGAGAAGAGGTCAAGAAATTGCTTAACTTGTTTCTAGATAGAAAGGTTTCAGAAAAATTCGTTGTCGTCACAGGAGCATCCTGGTGGTGATTTAGCCTTCTCTCACATTTATCATGTGTTGGTTTTGTAACCTAATCCAGCGATGGGTCCATACATGAATTTAGGAACACGCTTCAAATCTCCTGCAGAATTATTTCTTGGTCGGCAAATAAGGTCACGTTTGGATGTTTCGTGAGGACTTTGAGTCGAAAGATGAAAATAGAAAAGATTACCCTCTCTTTGGAGAATAAGTCGCAGTGAGATTCTAGGGAAACAAATGCTTGATGCCAGCGGCTCGTGGACAGTATGTTTGAGTGGTGGCAAGGCAAAGTCTGGGGACAACCAGGTTGTCGGCGTCTCGAGTTTGATAGCCATGGCCAGATGAAACGAGTGGAATTTCAAGTTGATTGTCCTTGACAAAAGTTAGGAGCTCCAGGATGTAGGTGCCAGGTACGGTAAGCACCCTCGCCTCCCTGAATAGGGGCTGACACGGTGTTCCTGGACGGGCATCACAGCAAATTCTGACGGTCATCTTTTGAAGGCGCAAAATACGACGGGCATGCGGCGAGTTTCCCCACAACAGGATACCATAGGACATTAGGGAATGAAAGCAAGCAAAGTAAACTGTTTTTATGACTGCCTGAGTCACCGATATCGAAAGCCGACGCAAAACGTAATTGGCTCGAGCTAGAGAGGAGACGAGGCTATTTACGTGGGGAAACCAGGAAACACGAGCGTCGAACCAAATACCGAGGATTTTTACTGGGGGACGAGCACCTTGTGAGGAGCCTGAGAGCAAGCCTGAGGACGGAGCAGAGCACAGAAGGGCGACGTCATCTGAATAGAGGCAGGCAAACGAGTGCGGATCAAGAAAGAGGTTCGGAAGGTCATTAATAAAGATTAGAAACAGGAGTGGTCCAATGATTGACCCATGTTTTACTCCCAAATCAATATTTGATTCCAGGGTAGAAACGAGGCCGTTGAAAGAGACACATTGCCTCCATCCCGTAATCAACGATTTCAAGATTCGTACCGCTGCATAGTCCAACCCGTAATGTGTAAGTTTGGCGGAGAGAATTTCAGGATCGAGAGAATCGAATGCTTTGGTCAAGTCAAACAGCCGAAGTGCAGTCTCGTCCTGGCGCTCGAGGCTCTTCAAGCATTCTTGAAGGATGGAAGTCGTGGCCTTGGTTGTGGATCTACCCGACCGGAAATCGAATTGATATTCACTGAACAAATTGTTACTTTCGAAGTACTGGACTAGTTGCTTTGCGAGGAGGGCTTCAAAAACCTTGGTGAAAATTGGAATGACTGAAATGGGCCGATAATTTGAGTACTCCACCGAGCCATTTTTGTGAATCGGAACTACTCTTGAAATCTTGAGAACATCCGGAAAGGCGCCATCGCGAAGAAAGGAATTGAATAGATGCGACAGAGGCTCAGACACGATATCCACGCAAGACAGCACCATTTCTGCTGTCAACCGATAAAAGTCATGGGAATGAACCCTCTTCAAAGCCTTGATAGTTTCGAAAACTTCTTGCACAGTGATCTCCGTGAAACCGAATCCACAATTTACGGGCGGCATGAAGTCCTTAAAATGAAACTGAGATTTTTGAATTTTGTCAATGCAATCAGCTGCTGCCTTAATAAAAAACTTGTTGAAACCGTCGGCGGTGAGCTTCTCCCCTCCAGGGCAGACGCGAGGTGTGCCGAGGATTGGGCTTTTTATCTCAAATTGTACCACTTTCCAAGCTACTTTTGTCCTATTGGCTGAAGACTCAATAAGATTGTCATTGAAGCTGATCTTGGCGGCTTTCAAAAAGGATCGATACTTCTTCCTCGCTGAGACAAAGGACTCTCGAGTACCAGAGGGAGGGTCAGCAACAAACGTGACCTGTGTAAAAGAGACATATAGTGGTCTCGCATTCTTCTGAGATCTGAAGTAAACCACTTGTGTCGAGACTGCTGTTTAGCTGTAATTAAAGTCCAGGGTTAAGCCGCGTCGCTAATGCTAATCAAAACATCGATAAACAGTTGAGCCGCTTCGTTGGAGGAAACCCTACTGTAAATGGGAAACCAAAGTCCAGGCTGTTGCAGGAGAGACCGTATATGCAGAAGATTCCGATCATGAGACTGACGTCTTTGATGACCGAGAGGTGTCCTACCGTGCAATTGAGGCGACGGGCTGCGAACCACGATTTCTTGGGCGAAATGATCAGAAAAAGTATGTTCACACCTTTTTACGGCGAACCAGTTGTTGTGGATATTTGTTATAGATGGAACTCTTTCCAGTCGGACTGACCCTCGTGTATTCGGAGACCGTTGCTCTAAAACCAAAGCTATTGATCAATGCTTGGAAATCCAAGCACTCTCCGTCCTCAAGATTCTCAAAGTGGATGTTGAAGTCACCGAGGATGACAGTAGGAGCGTTAAAATTCGTTAAAGCGGAGTGGAGTTCGGCGCAAATGCTCATAAACTGACGAAAAGGAGAAGCCGGCGGTCGGTAGACCACAGTAACTAAGAGCTCTGGATTCAAAATACGTGTTGCAGAGATTTCCAAGACAAGCTCAGCAGAGATTTCTTTTAATCGATCGAGACTGGTAGATAGAAGGTTGGATTTCAGGAAAATAGCCAATCCACCATTCTTAGTTGAGGTTCGGCAAAAACTGGAGGCGCAATAGAGCCCCTGAGGTACATATAAATTTACGGCATCATCCCTGAGCCAGTGGTCCGTAAGACAAAGAACAGTTACGTCGGATCTTGCAAGAGTAAATCCTTCAAGTTCAAGTAATTTGTTCGAAAGGCTTTGCATGTTGGAATGAATTAAGGTCAAGTTTTAGGTACAATGGTGAAGACGCGCCAGGGAGGTTTCGTTGGAGGGGAGGTTTTTGGGGCGTGTGATTATGATGGTTGAGTTGAATAATTGACTAAGTGTGATTATAAATAAAGTATTGAGTTTGTCTTACGTAGTCAACGTTAATTGGAACCTTGTCATGCTCCAATAATTCAGTGGCGACGAGGATTAAACATTTCTTTTTCAAAGTGCTCCGGGCCTAGTATTCTCATAAAATAATATGTGTTCTTCCGAGAAGCTTGTGAAGTTTCCCTGCGAAACGATTCCTGCATACTTTAAGCGTGCCACTATCGCTTTCGAAATTCGAAAACTGACCAATAATCGTCGAAAATGCTACGAGTTTCTCGTTGGTCTTGCGAACGATGAGTACGCTCGCTTCCACCAAGCGATGCTTCCGAAAGAAATTGACGACGTGACTTGGGAGGACATCGAAGCAGTCGTCAAGAAGTTGGATTCGAGTGATGTTATCCGCAGCCGCCTGAAGTTGACAACTCTACTAGAATATTGTAGTATTCTCCGGGACAAGATATCCAGGAATACGCTGATCAGGTAACTAGTATGGTTACAAAAGGTCAGTGGGGCAAATTGTCTGGGGATGAGGCCACTCAACAACTCAAGTTCTTAACTTCGTTTTCTCAACCTCATATTATTGAAGAGCTGCTCAAGCTCCCGATCAATACTTCATTCAACGACATGGTGAAAGCTGCTGTCGAAGCGCAGGCAATTAAAGAAAATTCTTCCTTGGTTCCCATGTCGCCGATCGCTCCTGTTCATGCTCAAGGCGAACACAAATTCACTTATGATCGCTCCAAGCAAGTTTTTTCACGCAGCACAAGGCCCCGTGGCTACAAGCGCTGCAAGAATTGTTTTGCTGACCACACCCCTTCCTAGTGCAAAGCGAAGACCTTAAATTGTAAGAGGTGTGGGAAAACTGGACACTTGGCTGAGGTCTGTCGAGCCAACTCTGTGACATCTCCGATAATTGCGCGGATTGAACATGAACCGGATCTTCCTGGGAACGACACCCAAATGATCACGACAGCGGCTGCAAACGTCACGGTAAGCCACATGCCTAACAGTTCGACCTTTTCATATGTGATCCCTGTAGTTCGACCCTATGAACCGTACCCATTAAACAACCCACTTGTTGTTCCAATCCGCTGCCCGTACTTTACTGTGCCCTTGCAATTCATCGTTGATACGGGCGCTAGTATTTCGCTACTAGATTCGTCGTTGCTTCCAGAAAATTTTCAGTTTTCGAAGCTAATCCCCTTTTCTGGAAACATATCCGCCGCTAATGGCTTACCCATCCACTTGCTCGGGAAGTTGTCCAATGGCAACACTCCACTGTTGTTGACGCGACCATAATTATCGTCAAGAGACTCTACCCGAGGGCAATTTTGGGACGTGATTTGTTAGATAAATTTGTTCCCGATTGGAGGATCATGCTGGGCACTTCCTGTCAACCGTCTCCACGCTCTGGCCTTCAAGTGGCAGCCTTTCCGACAATCGAAAATAAAACGGGCTTGACAACTGTACCGGAAAGCCCCCTTGAGTCATTCACGTCACACTTCCCTCGTGCCTTTGGCATAGTTGACAATGATAAGCCAATTAAATTCTTTTCGGCTCACATCAATTTGAAAACAGATGCTATTCCGGTTTTTCAAAAAGCTCGGATGGTTCCTCTTGCGCTTCGTGCCGAT
Organism: Corythucha ciliata; assembly: GCA_038030265.1. Taxonomy (NCBI): domain Eukaryota; kingdom Metazoa; phylum Arthropoda; class Insecta; order Hemiptera; family Tingidae; genus Corythucha; species Corythucha ciliata. The sequence goes on along the minus strand of CM075943.1, from coordinate 7,935,161 downwards.
GTTGAAGTAGCCCTTCAGAAACTTCAAAAAGATGGTGTGCTTTTCCCTGTATCCCATTCAGAGTGAGCGAGCCCCTTGGTTATCGTAAAAAAAAATGACGGGGGCATTCGTGTTTGCGCCGATTTCAAACGCTCGGTAAATCCTAATATTCGAACCGACATTTATCCCCCACCCCTGCCGGACGACTTATTTAATGATTTCACTGATTGTAAAATTTTCTGCAAGATCGACCTTACGTCAGCATATTTGCAGCTGGAGGTACACCCCTCTAGTCAACATCTTCTCACGGTGAACACCCATGTCGGGCTTTTTCGATTTTCCCGTCTAGCCTTCGGATTAAGCTCAGCTCCAGCTATTTTTCAAGCGATCATGGACCGTGTTTTGTCGGGTATCCCTTTTTGCCGCGCGTACCTTGATGATATCCTCGTGGGGGGGAAGTCGTACTCGGAATGTTCAGCCAATGTTCTCGAAGTGCTCCGCCGTTTGGATCATTACAACATAAAAATTAACGTCTCGAAGTCATCATGGTTCACTAGCACGGTTCGATTTCTTGGCATAGTATTGTCGGAAACTGGCAAATCTCCGGACCCAGAGAAAGTTTTATCCATCATGCAAATGCCCTCTCCGCGAAATCAGTCCGAGCTCAAATCTTTTTTGGGTATGATGAACTTCTACCGTTCTTTTATCGGAAATCTATCTTCGGCCTTGGAGCCGCTCCATGAACTATTACGAAAAAACGTTCAATGGAACTGGTCTCAATCTTGCCAACTTATTTTTGAAAAATGCAAAAACTTGTTAGCTCAGGCCACATCTCTTGTCATCTACGACCCTTCAGCCGAACTCATTTTAACAACTGATTCCTCTGCATATGGTGTCGGCGCCGTTTTAAGCCAACGTAAAAATGGTGTCGTTCGACCTCTGGCTTTTGAGTCTGCGACCCTGAACCCCGCTCAACGCCGGTACTCTCAACTTCATAAAGAGGCCCTTGCCATCATTTTTGGTCTTCAGAAGTTCCACCGCTATCTGTTTGGCCGACCCTTCATTATTGAATGCGATCATCAACCTTTGAAAACTATTTTACCTCCCGATAAAGGCATTCCTGTTACAGCGGCCTTTCGGTTAATTAGGTGGGCGGAAATTCTTTCTGCGTACAACTATACGTTGCAATATAAACCCGGAAATGCCATACCATACGCAGATGCGTTATCTCGCTTACCTGCCGCCGTGGATAGCAAAGTTATCCATGTCGCCTTCGTTCACGATGCGTCACCCCTCTTGAGCCATGACATCATCAAAAGTGCAACTCAAAGTGATGAACTTTTGCAGAAGGTTATATCATTGCTTCCCGCCTCGTGGGGTTCACAACCGGCAGACAAGGAACTATCAAGATACTTCACAGTACGAGATCAATTAGAATGCGAAGATGGCGTCCTTGAAATGAATGGACGGGTGGTGGTCCCACAAAAGCTCCGGGCACACGTACTCCAGACCCTGCATGAAGGTCGTGTGGGCCTCTCCCGAATGAGGGAAGCGTCCAAATCGTTAGTTTGGTGGCCGAATCTTAACGCTGATCTGGTGCAACTGTCTTCGACGTGCGATCTGTGTAACGTCCACGCCTCGCGGAAACCTGACGCTCCTAACAGAATACCTCGCCCTGAACCGTCCTTTCCTTGGGAAAGAATGCACACGGATTTCTTTGAACTCGAGGGCCAAACGTTTTTACTGGCGGTTGACGCATTCTCTCATTGGATCCAAATCGAAGAGATGGCTTCAACGGTAGCATCTAAAGTTATTACGTTCCTAAAGCGTTTCATGTCAACATTTGGATTAATCCATACCATTGTGACTGACAACGGGCCTCCTTTCAATTCAGAGGAGTTCAAGTCGTATTTGGCGTCACGGAATATCCGGCACGAATCAACAGCACCATACAACCCTCAAAGTAATGGGAGGGCAGAAGCAGCAGTTCATAGAGCCAAACAAGGACTCCGGAAAGCCGCCCGTGATATGCCTGGATCTTCTTGGCTCGATAGATCGTTACACTTCATGTCTGTCCAGCATGCCGTGCCTACCTCGGTGTCATCTTCTCCAATGTCACTCATTTTCAATTTTCCTCCGAGGACACATCTTTCTATCGCTCCGGTTCCGCCGCTAGACCACAAAACAGAAAAAGACGCTCCTTTCGCTGTCGGCACCAAAGTCTGGTTTATGCCGCGACCGCACGAAAAACATCCGCAGTGGTTCAAGGGTTTCGTATCAGAGGTCCTTTCGCCCGCAATCCAGTTGGTGACGTCTGACCTAGGCCGGGAACATAGAGTTCATCAAACTCAAATCCGCTTGCGCAACGATGGAAGCTCTGCTCCAACAACCTCAACTCCTCAGCTTGTAACTTTTCCGGATTCATCACCTGATTCTCCTGCTGTCCGATCCTCGACTCTTCCCCTTCCATCCCGATCGTCCACTCGTAAAATCACACTTCCCTCTCGATTTTGTGACTATGACCTTCGTCCATGATTATTATTATTATTTTTTGTTTTGTTTTGTTTTTCATATAAGCTATTTGACGAATTCCATCCAGAGTGATGTGCCTCGGTCTTTCCCGCTCTGCATCCTCCATCAGTTGTTGTAGTTCGTTCTATTATCTCTAGTATAGTTTTCATCTTCTATTTTTGTTTGGTTCAACTGAATTTATTATTCGTCATTGTGATTATCAATTTTTTTTAAGGGGAGGGCGTGAAGACGCGCCAGGGAGGTTTCGTTGGAGGGGAGGTTTTTGGGGCGTGTGATTTTTTTTTTTTTTTTTTGGCGTTTATCTAGAAATTAAAGAAACATGTTACAGGGAAATAAAAAAAAAAAATAATAAAAAAATAAAATAAAAAAAAGATAAATTAAATTGTTATTCTTCTTAACGCTAATCACCCCCAAAGAGCTTAATACTCGCGCAAGGGGTGATGAGTTAAACACAAGACCTAAAGCACATCAAAATGCAAGAGAGAGAAAAAGAGTGAGAGAGAGATATTTGCGCTATAAAACACAAAAAATAGAAATGAATAAATTAAAACATTACATTACTTATATAAACATAACATCATAAATTATAGGCTCATTCTAGTCGCAAAGTAAATTTTTAAGGCACTCTTAAATTTTGACAGTTCGGTTATTTTTCTTATATTTTCTGGTATCTCATTAAACAATTTAACTCCTCTATAATCTAGGGATTTTTGGCAGGTAGAAGTGTTTTTGAAAGGCAGTTTTAGTAGCATTTTGTTTGAAGATCGCGTAGGTCCATCAACTATTTCAAACTTACTAATATTTTTTTTCATTTTAAAAACTTGAATTATTGAAATTTTATCAATTAAATCATTGGAAGAAAGCACATTGATTTCCTTGAAAAGTTTTTCAGAATGGTATCGCCGAGGCTTTCTCCAGAGGATTTTAATTAGCGTTTTCTGTGAAACTTCAATTGTTTTGAGGGTTGTCGGCCAGGCACAGCCCCAAATTGCGGAACAATATACAATTAGCGATTGTACAAGACCATAATAGACCATTTTTTTTGCTTTGAAGTTAAGGAAATTTCTAATTTCATAACACATTGGTATAAGCTTCCTCAGTTTAGAATTGAGGAAATTAACATGAGCAGTCCAATTTAAATTCTGATCTATCAACATTCCCAAATACTTTGTTTCAGCAACTTGTTTGACGGAGGGACACGTACAATTTACAGTGAGAGATTGCTGACAAGCGTTCGAATGTACGGCCAAGTTTCCGATCACAGGGACATCGTTCGGTCTGAACGCGAACGCCATGAAATTTGTCTTGGTATAGTTCAACTTCAGCCCATGTTCGGAAAACCATGCGTTTATCTTATTGAGATCAGAAGAAGCCGCTCGCAGAAGGCGATCCCAAGCGTCGTTGCAGAGTATAAGAGCTATGTCGTCAGCGAAGCAAACCAGTTGTCCTTCTAGTTTAAGTCCAAATAATCCATTGACATAAAGTACGAAGAGAATAGGCCCTAATACAGTTCCTTGCGGGATTCCATACTGAAAAGTTCGGGCGTCGCTGAGATGACTTCCAATTTTGACGCGTTGCAATCGTAGGTCGAGATAGCTGGTTACCCATTCAAGGAAACTTTCATTCATACTAACATTTCGAAGGACTTGGACAAGTTTTTTATGTGAAACCGTGTCGAAGGCTTTGGTAAGATCCATAAATATTGCCATAGCTTTCCGACCCTTATCGAGGCTGCTTTCAATTTGACTGAAAAGAAAGGCGATAGCATCTTGAGTTGACTTGTTAGCTTGAAACCCAAATTGAAATTCACTCAGCAGCTTTTCGTCCTCTACAAAACGGGTAAGGTATAATTTGACAGCCTTCTCGATTACCTTAGCAATATTTGACAAAAGGGAAATGGGACGATAGTTTTCTGCTCTTCTGGGGTCTCCATTTTTGAACAGTGGAGCTACAATGGCTTCCTTGTAAAGGGAGGGGAACTTCTTGGTCGCAAAGCTTAAATTTATTAAATATGTTAGAGGCTCACTTAAATGACTTTTGAATCTTTTCAACATGGCTACTGTCACTCCATCGAAACCAGGGCAAGAACCACCTCTTAAGCTCTCGATAATTTTTGAAACTTCACTGGAACTCACCGTGAAGAAAGGGTCACACAGGAAATCTGGAGGTGCCTCGTGATCATCCATTGGCTGAACACCATCACATAACTGACCAATGGTTCCAGCTATTTTCCCGCCGACTGTAGTAAAGTGGCGATTTAACAAATTCCCAACTTCAACAGGGTCGTCTTCAACTTTTACAACAGTTCCTGTGGAATCGTCGATCAATGAATCAATTCTTCTTTTGCCTCGCATGGAGGTTGGAGCAACTTCGGACACAACATTCCATACCTGCTTTGAATCCTTACCTGCTGACTCCAATCGAGCTTCATAATACGAATTTTTGGCCTGTCTGATCAATGAGGTCAACTTATTACGGTACTTATTGAAATGCTTGCGGAGTGCCTGATCAAAAGGAGACTTCCTGATTTTGTTGTATAACACTTCTTTTTTCCTGATACTTTTCAGTAAGCCAGGTGTGATCCACGGTTTCAAGGAGGTCATCTTATGTGACAACAGTTGCTTTTTCGAAGTACAGGAGTTGATACAGTCTTGCAAAATCTTGTGAAGCGCCTCCGCACATTCGTCTACGTCATACGAGTTAAGAACACGCTCCCATTTTTCGTCGCCCAATTTGTCCCCCAACAGGTTGTAGTCAATTACAATTCTTTCTGGACGCCCAATTGTATTGGAGTTTTCGATTTTGGTTTCAAAAGCCAGCTTCAGAAGAGAGGTGAAGTGATCCGTTACGGTAGATTGCCAGATTATACCTTCAGCATCAAAATGCCTGGATGGCCGAGCGAAAATTTGATCAATACAGGATTTTTTATCTCCTTGTATCCTTGTTGGGCGCGAGATGTATGGTGTAAGACCAACTTCAGCCATACCATTCAACAGAATCAGTTTACTCGCTGTGTTTAGGTCTGAGTCTAAGGTATCAATATTGGTATCACCCATCACAATAGTATTCACCCCTTTGTTGCCGCACAACTGCACAATTTGATCCACAAATTTTCCGACTTCGTTTGACGAAGGAGAGCGATATAACCCTATAATTCTAAATGGATGACCCCTGAAATCAAAATTCGTAATAATACAGTTACCTCCTTCTAATTGGACTTCAGTCGAGTTGACGTTTCGACAACTGTCCCTGTAAAATACAATAACACCTGAGTTTTGATTGTAGAAGAGAGAACTTGATATAGAGCAGTAGCCAGGTATGCTCTGAATTATAGATTGAGAACTGTTCCACGTTTCCGTTAAGCAAATAAAATCAGGTTTTCTGCCTATTTGTTGTAAATTAATAATAAATTCATCAAAATTTTTTTGAATACTTCTTATATTAGTACACAAAATTAGGAAGCTTGTATTATTCTTTAAAGTTATGTTCAAATCATTAACAGTAGAACATTCAGTTTCTGTGACTACATCAAACCATTCCAAGTTATTGTGTAATGTGTTCATCGTTGTTTAGAGTTTAGTAAATAATAGTAAATAATACTACATACGGTCCAGGTCACCAGCAGACTTTATTGTGAACACCCTCTCGCCGTCGTCTTTCCTTACGTGTACAATGCAGTTCTTCACCCAAACGTATTTAAAGCCTTTCTCCTTGGCCTTAGCTTTCGCCCGACGCAACAGCTCGGACCGTAAAGACGTTAGGTTCTCATTGACGTATATTCTTTCATTGGGCCAATCCTTACATAACTGCTGGGCAGAAAGGCTCTTTTCAGTTTTGACAGCTTTTAGCAACTTATTTACATCATCGGATGAACTGAGCACTGCCAAAATTTTCCGCGGACGGTCTTTGCGAACCGCGCCCACTCTGAAAGCTGCACGAACCTCACCACACTGCACGTTTAAGACTTTTGACATAGTTTTTACAATTTCTGTACAGTCTTCATTCCTAGTTTCCGGGACACAGTTCAATTCCAAATTATTGCTACGTGAGCTTTGTTCAAGTATGTCGACTTTGAATTGAAGTTCATTTACCACTGATTTCAATTCCCTATTTTCCTTCGACATATGTTCAATGGTCGCTTCCAAGGATGAAACTTTCTCAGAAAATACGTCGAACTGATCACTCATAAAGGTGACAGCCTCTTTCAGCTCTTTGACATCCTCTGCCATCGAAATAATCTTATTGAGCTTGGCATTCATCTCTAATAGAGTACTCTCAACATTTTTGGTCACTTCTCCTTCTGTTCTCAGAACGTCGGTGTCGCGGACTGTTTGTTTATTGGTGCCGCTCCCGGTACCATCAGTTACACCTGCTCCTCCTTCTTTACATGAATCACATTTCCAGCGGTCCTTTGCCTCTTTCGACATCTTCTTGAAACTTTCCAAATTTTTAATGCGAGTGCATGAAGGATGAAACGAGGATTCGCAAATTGCACACTTCGCAGTTTTTGTTGGCGTGAAAAGATCGCGTGAGCATTTTTTGCAGTCCATTTTTTTAATACGAACCGTATTCAACGTAGATTTATTTATGAAGTTTATAATCTACGCGAAAAACACAAAACTCCACCAAGGTCAATGTCCGTCAACTCACAAAAGTTTCAATTATTTATTTCAACGCGTACTATTTTATTTTTCCTTTTGTCACTCATACACGCACCGAATAATATAGGAATTGAATGAAAACAATCCAATTGAATAGAAACAAACAATCTCGAGTCCACAGAACGAATAAATAGCTCCTCACTGCTTGAATGCTCGTGATCAACTGATTATGATGGTTGAGTTGAATAATTGACTAAGTGTGATTATAAATAAAGTATTGAGTCTGTCTTACGTCGTCAACGTTAATTGGAACCTTGTCATGCTCCAATAATTCAAATGGCTTGCGGTTTTATTTGATAGTCATTCATGCGAACTCAGTGGGGGATCAGCTGTCGGCTGCGAAGGCAACACCCATGACACATGAGGACATGAGGAGACACCCATGAGGCCATAAATTCGGATCGGAGACCTTCTCAAAATCCTTCTCATCTACAATGATGCGGAAAGAAGATGCGGTGTGCAGTTTGAAAATACCCGCTTCTTGACTCAAGGCAATGGTAGAGAGTACGTCCGCGAAATCGGTAGATCGGTAGAACGCAGATAACTCGCCGAGTACATTTCGATCTTCCGGGACTTCCAGTCTCACCCCAGAATGGCTGATACGGTGGCCCCCCCACATTTCTTGAACAAAGTATTAAATTGTTCATCTTTCTCCAAAATAAAACCATGGGAAGACCTTTCCGATCCCCCAAACCATCCGAGCTTCTGCCTCGTAGACTTTTCTGTATTTATTCCTCACACCTAACACCATGAGCGAATAATGCTTTCGTTTAGTTCGCGCTGGTAAAGGAAGAAAAACTGCCGTCATCAGGAAAACTTTCGTTAGGCGAGGGGGAAAAAAAAAAGTTTGAATGCAATTCAAAAACTTTGTTTTGCCATTTAGATGCTCCCCGCGCTTCAAAGTTCTTAAAATAATTTTCGAGAAACCCCATTACACTGATCTAACAGGCCCTTATTTGACTCGAGAAAGAAAGCTCTCTCACAGTATACTTGCATTGGCCGTGAAGTTTTCCGCCCGATGGAAAACAGAGAAGGGGAAAAAAGGGATTTTTCCATTTTCTAAGATGTATAATAACTTTCATAGTTTCAAGTAAAGTCACTTCGATTATAGCTGGGTTTCTTTTGAAAAGGGGTCAAGTTCAAAGTTAAATATTTGGAGGATTCTTCAATATTTTTGTATACTATTCTAAGAATGTATTTCAAACGATATCTTTAGTTTAAAAGTTCCTTTTCGAACTGTGATTTGTCGTGATTTTGCTAATTCCCATCCACGCGCTACCATCTATTCGAGTGCAACTGAATTTTGGGGAATTGAGCGTTAATGAAGTTCACTAATCGTTCGGCACAAAATACCGTGGCTCAATTAGTGAACATGGCTTTGATGTGAATCTAAGAAAAAAGAGGATAAAATTAAATTATTGTTTCAATTAAATTCACTGTTGTATTTCGGTTCACGTCTCTAATTTTCTCTCTTTTGAGGAATTTTATCCGTCTATAAAGAACTGTCCTTATAAGAAATGAATAGTAAAAAACTCCTCCAAGCCAATGTAGCCGATTTTTGTAGGATCAACGATAAGGTATAATTAGGGCAAAGGATCTCCCTGGTCGTATCGTCCGTGGGTTTTTTCATCTGAGGGTTTCGCGTTGTCCTTGGTTTCCGCATTATTTCTCCGCTCCACTGTGAGCCAGCGACGTCCGCCTGCGTCAAGGGTTTTATTCCCAAGACTTCCGGGCAGATGTAGCCGTCGCCCACAGGAAAATTCGTACGGCCCCGGAAAAAGGGCCGAAGCGGCCGGAATCACGGGGAGAACTATACTTCAACGGTTCGTCCGATGGAAAATCTGTATCGATTTTCCGTTTCCCCGTGATGAGAAAGCCAAACGAGGTCTCGTCCATTTCTATATTTTCGCCAAAATGCCTCATGGTTAGGTGGGCGGAAATTTTGGCCAATTTCCACTTTCCGACTGTCTTTCAGCGCGCTCATCAGAATAGAGAATTTGTACTTTAGAAACGACATAAGACCCGACTCCGACAAATGTAGGGCGTGAGGATTTTAATAAACTAATCAAGCCAAAAACAACGGTTTTTTGTAACAAATTATGCTATAACTCGAGAAGTAATCAGCCCATGGACTTGGGGCTAATTTTTATCGACTCAGCACACACAATAGACTTAGTCACCTCATTGGAGAGATTTTAGGATCTCCTATTAAAATTACGACGATAAACCCGAACACAGCTTTCGTCACCATCCGGTATATCGGCCTCTCTTTCCATACATTAGCCACGCCGAAGGCCCCCATGCGTCGATACAAGTTCAATCCTTTCTGAGGGTAAAGTTTAATAGCGATAAGTTGAGCCTTGTCTAGAAGATCATTATGAAAGTGGAGAAAGTGAGGTCGGGGGTTAAACTTCCCAAAATTGTGGCAAGCGGAAGGCTTTAGAAGGATGAAGAGGGGCCGAGAGAGTTCATCTTCAGAGCTTCTCATCAGGATTAGTCAGAGACGTAGGACCGTAAAGATTTAGTTCTGCCTTTCAAGGAGTTTTGTACTATATTATACGAATGAGTTTCATTTTGAAGTAAACGAAGAAGAGAAACTCGTTTAAAACAGAGGTTTTAAACTCCAGCTAAACAGTTTGTTCGGTCAATCTTCTTTATCTCGTGTAAAGCCTCGTGTTTCACCATTTTATAAAATATCATATTTATCACATACCAACCTACTTTTGTTACTTGTTGACCTAGAAGGGAAAATAATAAGTTTCTACCTGCATGATTTGGAGCAAGAAAATATTTGACACTTATCAGTTTATAAAAATGCTTTCTCCTGAACAGCTTTCTTCTTTTTACCCAATTCCTTCGGTTTGCCTTTCTTATCCGACATTTCCTCCTTAATATTGTGGAAAAAGCTGCTCGATTGTTAAAGAACACAGTGGATTCTACTCACGTTCTTTCTGTTGAAAGTAAAGCCATCTTAATGAGTTCTGGAAAACATATTTAATATTCTTTCCGTGTAAGAAGGATTCGTTGTAATTACAATGAGTTGTGAATTTGGAAACGAATGATCCTCTGGATTGTTGACTTTAATTAACTGATGGCTCATTTCTTCGATAAAAAAATAAACAATCGGGTTGCTTGATGAACCAAGTTAATAACTCAATAGAAGTCAGTGAAAAATCAGTTCCCTCCCCCATAATTGAACTTGAGTTACCCTCTTTCCATTATTAAAAGCAACCGAGCTTGTTTAAATAGTTCCTCCTCCTTCGAGGGCTTTCACACAATTCCCTTTTTGTTTTAGAAGCGTCATGCAAAGAGACACACTATGAACAATTCGCTCCTCCGGAACAAAGAACAAACAAGTGAGCCGACGTTTCTCTACCCCTTGTGGGTGGAGTAGGCATATTGTCTCCCTTTGAGTTTCCACGAGATCGGTCAGAAGAACACAATTAAGGGGTTGCGGAGGCATAAGGCTAGTATAGAGCCTCCTATAGTAAACTACCATGGACGCATCTCTACATCACGGTGGATATAAAGGTTGCTAATACTCAAACTCTTCCCCCTCCCGCACTACTGAAGGGGAAACCATTTACGCCTTAATGGCACTTAAAGAGAGCTAAAGCCGCAGCTATCAAACACTAATTGAACGTCACCTCTTGTTATTTCACTCCAGGTGGAAGGGTTGCACGGCTCGCGGAATCCTTTTGGCCTACTACACCAAAGGGCTTAGTCACCGGGAAATACTGTTAGTCGGGTTAAAAACGAGCTGAAAATATGGACATTTTCAAAAAGTGATGCACCCAAATTCCTCATCTAAAATGACACTCGGCTTTTCTAACTGTACACACGAACTGCGCTGTATAATAAATGCTGATTCGCGAGGTCGCGAAATATGGAGCTATTCAAATCCAGGACGTCACACAAAATAACATATTTATTGCACGTCCTTTTTATTTCTCCGAAAATATCACAAATTCAAATATCCATAGCACTCTAGTATTTTTTTTCTTTCTCTTTACACAAATTAAATTGCTATTGACTTTGAGCGGAGCATGAATTTTTTTTTTTTTTTAAGCCCTTCAACGCTAACTTGTATGGAACTAAACTGAAAAAAGATAGAATGGATCAAAGGGTCAGAAAGAGAAGGAGAGTGAAAAAAAATAAATAAATTAGTTACTTAAAACTTTACTCTCTCTGCATTATTAATCAAATAATAAAAAAAAGTACAAGAACAAAAGACTCTCGCAGAGTACGGCTAAACAATTTAACATTCACTTGGCACGGGGGATGCGGGAGGGGGGTGAGTAACATCCCCCTCCTCGCCCTATTACCCTCTCTATAAGTTTAATGTTGGTATTTTCAATAATTTAACGAAACAAGGTGGAGCAGCGTCATTATTTTTTTCAAACCACCAAAAATATAAAACCCCTTTTACACGAGTAAGTTTTTTGATCAAAGTAGCCATTTTGAATAAAATTCAACAGATGTTCCCGGCATCAAATCGTCTGTTTGTGATCAGATTGAACATATTTTTGAACAAAAAACTTACTCGTGTAAGGTCCAACGCAAAATGACCCCACGCGTGGGTTCGGAACCCGAAAAACATACTCCACGTGGCTTTGGGCGAAAAGTGCTTAAAATTCCCACGTCGTTATTAAGCCTTTGAAATGGGCTCAAATTGCTCCTGAGAGTGACATGAGGCACTCCGGGAAATGTCCAGCTCACAACCCGATTAGTACCCTAGAAAATGCTAAAAATCGATTAAACCGTGCTCACATTGTCACTTATTTGCGAAAATTCCTTGTTCGACGAGCTTCTGGCACATTCTATTCTCCGGGTCATAGGGGAACAAATTTTGTCAAAAACAAAGATATTGCCTCTTTTTACCTGTGGAATGCATCGATTTCTGATCTTTCATAGCAGGAGAATATAATGTTCTGGAAGCTCGGCTTCCGTCAAAAATCATTTCGACGACGAGCTTCTGGCACATTCTATTCTCCTGATCACGGAGAACCAAATTTTGTCAAAAACGAGCTCAGTGTCTCAAATATCAGGTCGCAAACAGCATAGTTAAGCCACATAAGAAGGCAATTTTCGTCACGGATCGACTATTTATTGTCACGGTGCGGTCACCTGCTTCAACCCTATGTTGTCTCCACCAACGGTTGTAGGCCAACTTTTTTCCATTCCGTTCCAATCCAAGTGAGTTATTGTGCTTTAATTGGGAGATTTGGGGCAACTAGCAGTTCACTTTTGCCGAAAACAAGATTTATGGACAAAGTTTTCAATTTTTTTGCCGACTTCTCGCGACAAAATCACCAATTTTCCTATATTTTAGGTCTCCGGAGGTTCATGTTTAACTTTTCTTTGGAAAAATCAGTTTCCAGGCCACTTTGGCACTTTGTAAGTAGGGATGGCCTCGGGCTCGGGCCGGGCCGAGGGTTCCTGGCTCGGGTCGGGCCGCAGATTTCTCGGGCCGGGCCGGGCTGAGAGCTGAAGCCCGACTCGGAAATTTTGCAACCCCCCCCCCCCACGTTTGTCGGTCATTACCTCACGTCAACTCGTCCTCTTTTTTGTCCTACCTTCACTTACTATACCATTATGAATAATATATTAAATTTTCTTGGGTAATTCTACAACAATGCACATTTTATACTCGCCTCGTTTTATTTGTTACTTCGCTTTTTTCCTCCATTTTAGTAGTCAAACGAGTTTGATAGAATGATGAAAGAGATGAGTGATGGAGTTTCGCGATAGGAAGGGCGTTGTTAAAATGCCCAGTTTGGTAGGCCACAAGCTCGCAAATGCTCATTTTCGCCATAAAAAAATCATTAAAAGACCAGTTCCATGGATTATATGTATAATGAGGGAAAATTTTCCAGTTGTTAGGAAGACTAAAGAGGCAAGTGTAATCTCTCGGTCGAACAGGCGTCGTAAAAATGAAATTACATGTTTCGTGGGGTTAATAGACGCGAATTTCCCCAGTTTTTTATAATAGTAGAAACTAAGGTACGAGAAATTTTCCAGTTTACCCAGAAGCGGATCCAAAAAACATTTTTGGGAGGGGACATTAAATTTCGCATGCATGTCCTTACTTTGTAGGGGTATGATTGGTGGGGGGGGGGGGGTTCCCGCTACGTTCTTGCTTTTTTGTCTGTTGAAGCCTCAAACTCACAATCAAGGGGTTTTCTCAGAGCATACGACAACCAGCGCTCAATCCCCAACAGGGGTGGGCAAGATACTTGAGTATTTAAAATACATTTTTGAAAGTATTTTGGGCTTTGTATTTGAAATACATTTTCAAAAGTATTTTGTATTTCACACTCAACGAAAATACAAATACAAATACTTCTAATTTCAACGTTCTTTAGTTTTCACTTCTTCGCCACCATTCACCAGTATAACCTAACTTAGTGACAACATATTTGGCACAAAAACCCAGTGTAATAACAGCCTTCGATTGACGTTTTCATTTTTCGAAAAAGTGGAGAGGGAAGGGTAGTCATGGTGGGAGGTGGAAGTTCCGAATTCCTTGTTAGCACAACTGCCGCAAAAATGATGCTAGCGGATGGAAACTTTGCACAAAAATGGAACATACAGAGCCCTAGCCTACAAGTGCACAAAGCTGTACAAGTAAACAAAACTCGTGGCAATTATTGCGAAAAACGACGCTAATTCGAGTTCAAACTGGACCAAAATGGCAAATTCACAACTCAAATGGTGAAAAATCGCCTATTAATAAACAAAAAAAAAGAGAATAGATAATGTGCTAATTTGCTGCAAAATTATCAGAAAACGCTATTTCACAGCTGAAATGAAGAAAAATCAATAATTCGCGGCTGAAATTGAGAAAACGAAAATCTGTATAGCTTCTGAAAGAATCGAGGCTCAAACTGAGAAATACAGCGCTAATCCGTAGAAAAAAATTGCTCACGCGGGCTAAAACCTATAAAAAAAACTACGCGGCTAGAATTGACAAAAATATTAATTAGCGGGGCCAACTTTAAGAAAAACACTAATTTTCAACTCAACAAACTGAGAAAAAAGTGCTAATTGGCTGCTAAAAAATGGCTAAACTGCAGATGAAAATCGCCAAACAAACGAAAGAATCCCTACTGCACTGCTAAAATTGATTAAAAGCGCTAACCCGTGGCCAAAATTGGTTAAAGTTGTAGCGTGCCAACAGCTAACAAACCTCAATTTTTATTTTTTAAAATAACAAATATTATGTCAAAAAAACAACATTAGTCAGATTGATCGCGAGTTCGTATTTTCCCAATTTTTCATTGTCGTTATAAAAAAGATCTCTAAATTTTTCGTTGGCCGTTATTTTGTATACCGAAGAGAGCGCGACCCACAAAATCACTAAACCTTGAAAAATTGACAAAACGCAAATGCGTAGCTTCTGTTCGAGGCTAAAACTAAACAATAAACGCTAATGCATAGCAAAAATTGAAGGAAAAATGCCAACGTGGGACTGAAGTGTAAAAAATACCAAGCTAAAATTGAAAAATTCACTATAATTAGCCTGTCATAAATAAATAAAAACTCTCGTTTTCAGCTCAAATTGGAAAAAAGTGTTATTCCCGGCTAAAATTTGAGGGAATCACAAATTCGTGGCTGAAAAACTAAGGTAATTCGCGAATTCACAGATTATAGAAACGCTTCAAAGCAGCTAAAGTTGAAAAAAACGCGAATTTACGGCTAAAATTGAGGAAAATAATCGCGGATAAAGTGTGTTGGAATTACTAATTCCGCCTTCTGACAACAACTTTGTGACTAAAATTGAGGTAAACGGCAAATTCAATGGTTGTAAGTAAAAGAAAAAACACTGATTCACGGCTAGAACTGAGATGAAGCCCTATTCTACATATGATTAAAATTGAAAAAAATTACTAATGCGGTGCCAATTTGCGGCAAATATAGAGAAAATCAGTAATTATTCTGGCTAGAATAAAGAGAAAAGTTAATTTTCAGCCTAAATTGAAACAAAAAGTGCTAATTCACTGTAAAAAATGGAAGAATTGCCGATTTGCAGTAAATAATCGGAAAACGCCAATTCGTAGCTAAAATGAACAACATTCGCTAATACACGGGCTAGAAATAGCTACTGCACTGCTAAAATTACGAAAAAGCGCTAATTTACGGCTATGAGTGAAAAACTCGCAAATTCGCGGCTAAAACTGAGATGAAATCACTATTCCGCAGTGAAGGTTACGGTGAACAAAAAATGCTAATTTGTGGTAAACATTTCGAGAATTTTACGGCTAATATATTTTTTTTTTTTTTTTTTTTTTCACGGTGAGATTTCATTTTTTTAACCATTGATTGCCGTGTAATAATTAACAACGTGGAATGTACAAATTTAATTTGAAATTAATTACTGTTATATTGACGTTTTATGAAGTTCTTGAATCGAAATGAAATGCTTCCTCAGATTGTCAAATTCAATACTAGCGTACTTGTTTCAATTCGGCGTTACCTTATTATCATTGGCAAGGTCTTGAACTTTAGGAATGCATTCGAGCCTTTGGCGAAGGAGATGAAACGTCTCAGATTGCGGAATCAGCATGAGAAGGCTGTACATTGACCGAATGAGGTAGTAGTTTTGAGGCGTAAATACATAAATATGGGTGATTCGATCAACTGGATCAATCTGTCGATTTCGGCGAGGAATTCGACGGTAACTTCATAGCCAGCTAGTATCATAATGAGATCGCAAACGTGTTGGTAATTGTGAGTTAAAAGGCATAATGAAATTGTCGCCACGGAGTTGTGACACCAGGAAGGGTACAGGCTTTCAAATAGATCGGAACTGGATTCATTTTTCAATTTTGTGCGCAAGTGGTACAGTTCGGAGGATGTGAAAAGAATAGTGTTGAGCGTGTCGATCATAACTCGTGCGAATTTCAAATCCTTTTCGGAGCTGATGATTTCAGCAGCATTTTTATACACATCCTCCGCGCTCAATAGCGTGCACAACTGTCGAATAATGAAGGAGCCTCGCTCTTCAAGAAGTTGTCGATCCTCCCTAAATAATTTTACTAAACTAACGAGGAATTTATCGAAATAAGGAGACATTTTTTGAGTGGACGATGGCAGAGCTGGGGCGTCGATATTATCTGAGCCAGAACAGTTAAGGCCTGTTGAACAACTTCGTCAGCATTGTCTGATAGTGAGTTTAGAAGGGACGGAAACAGAGCGTCCCCAAGCATGCTTTGGGGGACTCGTGAATGCAAATGATGAATCCATTTTAGGCTAGCAACTCTGGTGTTCACTGAGAAATGACTCAACTGTTTTTCCAGTACACTAACTACAGATGGAAGGTCCAAAGAGTTTTTTTCTTGACTGGCGTCATCCAGGCTAGGCACAATTAGATCCATGAGACTAGAATTTACACTCTTCGCTAATTCTTTAATACTCCTTTTACTGTCACTCTCATATGCTAAACA
This sequence comes from Corythucha ciliata, assembly GCA_038030265.1. Classification (NCBI taxonomy): domain Eukaryota; kingdom Metazoa; phylum Arthropoda; class Insecta; order Hemiptera; family Tingidae; genus Corythucha; species Corythucha ciliata. Next base: position 7,918,543 of record CM075943.1, on the reverse strand, counting down.
TGGTAGAATTGCCGATAATACGCCAGATGTGTGAGGTAGCATGTTTTCTCCTGATAGACGTAAGAAATCATTGATCCAAGTCAAAGCCGTCAGCTGTAACGTTTCATCAGAGTTTTGCGAATGACTAATTAAAATATTGATCATTTTAGAAAAATCAACTTGAGAAGGATGTTTGTTGATGCTTCTAAGAAACTCCGACAAAACATTTTCACACATAAGTTTGACATTGGCGTCAGGTAGCATGACAAACAATCCATCGAGAATTTCAGGCAAAAAGAGGATGAGCTGTATGTCTGGAACAGCGTACAATACAGAAACCCACGATATGATGTACTGACGAGCGAAAGTATTTTTAGAATAAAGCCTTTCCCTCAGCAAAGGCATAAAACCGACTAGATCAAACGTGGCGTTTTCGGTGACGATGTCTTTCATCAATCTATCGAGATGTTCGAAGCGTTCTTGACCATTGGATCATTGTCGGCAGCCAGGCGACTCAACCCTGTAAAAATATCGGCGAAGTAGGGTAGGACGGCTCCCCGAGCGACTTTGACCACATTGAAAAGAGCCTCGCAAGCGAAATAACGCATTCGACCCTCGCTGTCCGTGAAATTGGCGAGAATGGGTCGAATAAGATCTTCGGTATATTCCGCTGAGTCTTTGCCAAGAGCAAGCGCCACGCCAGCCAAGCCCATGAGTCCGCCTCTTTTGTAGTTCTGATTTTGCGACATGGTGAATTCAGTACCCAAGACTTTCAAGAGCTTCCTTATTTGAACCGTGTTGTTCACGGCCACAAACTCTTTCACCATTTTTTCAATCTCAAGAGTCGCCGCCTTTCTCTTGTCGTACTGCTTGTCTATCAACGCCCGGACGCAGGCAATGCTCAAAGGAGCGTATTCTCTTTCGGACATGGCTTACTACCGAGCGAAATTCATTTAGTTTTATTAAAATCAAAACTCATACACCAATTAAACAGCTCGGACCTTTCCAGAGAAGCACTTCAAACGTTGAGTAATTTTCAGCTCATACTAAGTAAACCGCTAGAAAAAATCGCTAATTTGCAGCTAAAATTGTGGAAAACGCCAACTCGAGGAAAGTTGAAGAAACATCGCTGATTCACAGATACCAAATCTACTTTGCTGCTAAATTTGGGGAAAAGCGCATATTATGTATTTATTGTGGGGGGGGGGGATTACCCCGCTAATCAGTTGCTAATTTGCGGCGAAAAGCGCTAATTTGCTGTTAAAGTTGACTAAAAGCACTCATTCGCGGCTAAAATGGAGAAATTCGCAGTTTAAACTTGGCATAAGCGCTGTTTAGCGGATAGACTGTGGAAATAGCGGTAATTTGCCTACAATATATGGAAAAGGCCGTGGCTAAAATTAGGAAAAGGCCTAGGGAGTGACCTCACCTCCTTTTCAGCTCACGATCCACCAGTGCTCGCCGGTTCGGTACTAATTACTTCGTGACAAATTGCCTACTTTTCTTTGCGCATCGCGGCGCAGCGCCATTTCGCGCTGCTATATTTTGTCAACTTGTCTATTGAAGGACCTGATATTTTTGAATTATTTATTTTTCGTGTTTTTCGCACTATCTGCCGTCGAAATCGAATTTTTGAAAAGTATTTTAAATTGTATTTGTATTTTATTCAAAATACAATTCAAAAAGTATTTGTATTTCAGTATTTAAAATACATTTTTGAAAGTATTTTGGGCTTTGTATTTAAAATACATTTTCAAAGTATTTTGCCCACCCCTGATCCCCAAGCGCATGGATCGTTCGTAACGCCACTGCTTTGGTCTGTCGTTTGTGCTGTCAGTTTTTGTGGAGGAACAGGACGCAAAATTCCCTGTTAATTGTTCAACTGTACGCGGTTAAGGGAGACTTGTACATGTGTTTCCGGGACCCCCTCCAAGCATACGTCGCTTACTCGGCATTACGTAAAATATCACCACGAAAATCGGAAAATTGTAGGTTCCGTAAAATTATTCCGTATTTCTGCACCAATCCTGGATATCAAGGCCTCATTTAAATCTCCAGGAGATTCTGCACGTGCGTACGATCTTTTTTCATGTTTCACTCCTGAAATAACTGTAAAACCCACATAAACTTTTATCTTGAAAATTAGTAATGAGGAAAGGCAAGAGTCTTGCTGGTCTTGCTTTGTTGATTCAATTTTTTTCGTATTTACTTCGAGTGGTCTGTCTTTCGTTTTTTGTTTTTGTTGTTCTTTTTGAAGGAAACAATTGCATTGCATATCGAAAAAACAACTGAAAAACAACCTAGTTCGGGACTTATGAAATGAAAAATTTCTTTTTTTCAGTTTTATTCATTTATCCCCACCTCCGATATTTTTGGATGTTCTTCGTATTTTTCCTTCATATCTCGCCGTATACTGAAAAAAATGTAACCTGCCCCACCCTTCTGCAACCATGTGTGGTTTGAGAAGGCCAAAATAACGAAATTTGGGTTTCAAATGAGCTGAATTACTTTTTTGAACGAACCAAACCTGTCCATCTGGTAAGGAACAGCTGATTTTAATAAAGCGTAAATCGCCGAAATTGGTTTTAAGGTGCCAAATCCAAGAAATTGGGTTTTAACGCGCGGATGTGAATTTGGCTTTTGAAATAGCAAAACTTCCAAAAACTGGAGTTTTTAGGAGCCAAATTCGCAAAATTTGACTATGAAAGAGCGGAAATCCACGAAACTGACGTATATGAGAGCCGATGGCCGAAATGACGAAATTTGGTATTTGAACCAGCCAAATCCGTGAATTTCTTTTTTGGAAGAGCAACATTTGGTTTTCGAAACAGCGAAATCTGTATAACTGATTCCAGAAAGAACAAAGGCCACAAAAATCGATTTTTTTTTTTTAAATAATAAAAATGCGCGAAATTAGAATGGCTGGAAATTTAAATGGCTAAAATCCGTGAAGTTTGGTATCAAAGGGGCAAAATCAGTGACATTTGGTTGTGGAAGAGCGAAAATATGGTTGAGCGCCAAAATCACGAAATTAGTTTTTTTCGTTTTTCGACTATTTAGTTTTTATAAATAGCCGATCCCGTGGAACAGATTTCAGAAAGAGCCAAACTCACGTTTGTTTTTATATGGCAAACATCTGTGAGTTTTTGAAGGAGCCAAATTCACGAAATTACGTTTTGAAAGAGTTTAAATATACAAAAATTGGGGCATTTATATTTGGGTTTGAATTGAGCCAAATCCAGAACTTGGGGTTTGAAAAGAGCTAAATAAGTTTTCTGAAGAGCCAAATCTGTAAAAAACTGATTTCAATAAGAGCTAAAACTACGTAATTTGGTATTTAATAACGGGTAAATTCGCGAAATTGCGGAGTCCAAAATGGCAAGAATCTGTGAAATTGGATTTTGTAGGTGCCAATTCTGAGACTTTTGTGATGGCAGACTGAAAATTTCCGGTGAAATTGGGGTTAGAAAAATCCAAAATCACAAAATGTCGTTCTTTTTGGAACCAACCGAAAACCTTCTTCCCTCCTTCATTTCTTCTTTTTCTTCCTAGAATAAATAAAGAGCTAAAGCCACGAAAATGTGTTTTTGCGATGATGCAAAAATCGCCAAAACTAGGTTTTAAAGGAGCCAAATCAGCAAAATGTGTTCTTGGAAGAGCAAAATCCACAAAATTCGGTTTTTAAAAGCAGAACTTCTTTTTGCAAGACTCGCGAGACTCTTGCAACACAGTCTTGGTCTCGCGCAAGACATGTTCGTAAGGTCTTGTAGAAAGTCTTGGTCTTGCATTTCAAGTCTTGGTCTTGCAGCCGTTAGAGAGTCTTGGTCTTGCGTCTTAGTCTTGGTCTTGCTGCAAGAGTCTCGCGAGAAGACCAAGACCATTTTTGCTCATCACTATTGAAAATTCTCGCTTTTTCGACGACTTATGTAGGAAAGCAAGATCATACGCGAGTGCGGAATTTCCTGGAGACGAGCGTTTTTCAATCTCATTGATCGTCTCATTGTATTGATGCGAGGTGAGATAGTGCAGTTTGGATGACTCAAGTTTTTTGGTGAAAAAGGCTAATCTCTCCACGTTTGAAGTGTCTTTATTAATTCGTGACCATCGTTTCGGTCCAGTAGAGCTAGACCATCTTCAGACAAAGTTTGGGGCGTAAGAACCACCCTCTTCACACGACTTTCAGTAAAACGAGCAGTGATCACAGGCTAATCCGACAGGCTCATGTGTAGCCTGTGATCACGGCTCGTTTTAGTAAAAGTCATGTGGCGAGAGTGGTTTTTACGCCCTAAACCTTATCTGAAGATGGTATAGTCGACCGAAACCACGGTCACAAATTAAGAAATAAAGACTCTTTAAACATGGAGAGATTACCTCTTTTCACCAAAAAGCTCAAGTCTACGTCTGGTCAATCTCATCTGGTGGGCGGGGGCAATTTCCCCTTAGCAAGGAAGCCTATAGGTAGCTTATTGTGCTACCCTTGGAGACGTGAGTCTAGTCCAATCCCCCCCCCCACCGACTTGTGGGAGAAATGTCCACCAGAGTGTGTGAATCGAAAAAGCTCAACAGCCACACAGCGAGCGTTTGTTCAAGGCAAAGGCGTGCTTTTGTGAAAAATTCTTCTCCCTCACATATTTGGTGTTTTTTCCTCGCTCTCGAAGTACATGTGATTGGTGGAATGCGGGCTGTTTAGCCATTGCATTTGAGTGCAGATTTATGCTCTATTTATGCAAGCGTAAAAAACTCGGGCCGGGCTTCGGGCCGGGCCGCAAACGTCTGGCCTCGGGCCGGGCCGATTTTGAGTCGAAGCCCGGCCCGGCCCGATTCCATCCCTATTTGTAAGAAAAAATTGGCAGTAATGTAGGAGTAAATTGATAGTATCTAGGTCGAAATTGACAGTTTCAAGGATGATATTAACAGTTTATAGGACAAAATTCAACCATTTTCAAGGCCATTTTTGGAGCGCGAATGGTCGTTTTTGCCACTTCCAGGTCACATGATCGTCTGTTTAAGTATTTTCAAGGCTTGGATCTCTCAGTTCAGTCAGTTTTTTTAGGGTCTTAGTATGAGACACAATGGCCCTTTTTTGCCATCAGCCTTTTGCTATGGCCTTTTTTGGCGCAGATCAGTCAGTTTAGCCACTTTCAAGGGGCGAATCGCTTTCCAAAGGGCGCGAATGACCAGTCTTACTATTTTTGAGCGAAACACTTTGAAGATTGAAATTTTTTAGGGCATTTTGGGCGTTTGGTTATTTTATGACATGACTTGTCAGTTTTGTCATTTTGAATGGTGTGCGCGGAGCAGTCTATATGACCATTTTCAGAGCGCGATTGCACGGTTTTGCCATTTTCAGAGTAGAAATCGGCAGTTCAAACATTTTTATGACGCCAATCGTCAGTTTAGCTATTTTTTCAAGGCACATAAAGGCATTTTTCGCACGAGTTGCACGGGAAGTGAAGAGAACCGCACTGAAAACCTCCCTCGAAAGTGTCTGTTTTCGTCAACCCGTGCGGAAAAAACGAAAAAGGCACGGGGGTGTGTGTTAGGAGAACATCTGATTTGGCTTTTCTTTTTTTTTTTACAGTTAACCAATGTTTGCTGTCCACAGATTATGTTCTCTTGAAGGTCTCAACTTGTATTCTGTGATATGACGTTATTGTTATTGTTTTTTGTTTGTTCCTCTTCCTGTCTGTGCCTGTTGGTTTGTTCACTGTATTTGGGTTTCTCACGTAAATACCATAACATTTCCAGAATGAGTACCTGCCTATAAATTCCCCATCGTCGTGCGAAAAACGTCGTTCATTACTCGTCGGAAAGTGAAATATATGCTCGTGTAATAAGGTCTGTTCGCGAACCTGCTCTGGGGCGCACCAGGGTGCACTAGTGCGCACCAGAGCACCCTAAATGCTTTTCCTGAGAAGTGAGTGCAGGCTTGGACAAGCTGGGGCAGCTGGTGTAGCGAGTGTAGGGCGTTCGCGATGAATTCTGTGCTGCACCAGCCTGCCTCAAGTTACTCCAAGTTTTTTGATAAATGTAACGGTCCCGTTACCTTCTTTCCTTCTCATTCTTGTTCACTTCATTCAATCTCGGCGTTTAGGCCGGTAGTAGTAATTTGAATAAACTTCTTCAATTCGAGTTAATCAAAACTATGTGTATGTTGTATGCAGTATGTTGTGTCGGGTGAGCCTACGTCTTATTCTGTTTAACAAGAAAAAGAGAAGGCAACAAGACTGTTATGAATTTGCACCAGCCTGCACTGAAAGAGAAAGCGTTCCCGTGAAAATTCTCCTGCCCACTCCTGCACCCAGCTGCCCCAGCTTGCCCTGCCCTGTCCTGCACTACACTGAACTTTTTTTTTCGCGAACAGACATATAGACTCGCACGATATTTCTTACTTTCCGCACTTGTTATGAAATGTACTAATTCCACACCCCGATAAAGCGTCATTAGCCACACCCAGAAACGTGTATGGCTACTGTAACTCCAAATTTGACTTTTACGCTTATTGTGAACCTTTTGGAATGACTCCCCATTAAGACTAAAAATGGCGCCAAACAAACGATTTCGCCCGTGGGTCGGTTTTTTTTTCAAATTCAAATTTACCTTGCATTGGCGAGGTATCGTATTATAAATGATAATGCTGTGTTCACTTTTTCCCTGTGTGCTTTTGTTGACAAAATAATAACTTTTACGTATCCAAGTTCACAGGTTTTTTCAAGCGATTCTTCAGTATCTTGTTATTTCCTTGCGTGTGGTAATGTTTATTGAAAAGCGCATAATAATAATGCTATCCAATCAACAACCATAGAGATCATACTTTTTTGAGAACATGAATGCATTCTTGCAGGAACAAATGCACTCTGGGATACTTGCTTAAGAATTAGTAATAATTAGAGAAACCGTGCGCACGAATAATGAAATAGCAGCAAGGGCTCACTCAAGATGAACTCCAACATGTTTTTTTCGCGAAGATACGACCATACCTTATTACTAGTATAGGCAAATCCGCAACGTTCCCTCTCCCACCTCTTTGTGCAGTTAGGACCAACCCTCATACTATAGGTTAAAAGAGCGTGGAAGAATTTTCATTAAAGTCATTCCTGTGGCAGTTTCACATAGCCCAGGATTTAAGGAAAAAGAGAGAATATGCCCTACTTTTTCCCCCTTCATTGAATTCATTTCACTTTATTCTTCGCTTACGGATTATAGTCCCAAGACGCTATGGTTTTTGCCATGAAGAAAATCCAAAATTCCTTGTTGTTTCAAAATAGTAATAAGGTTTTCCAGCTAGCTATTAGAGCTGTAATTATATCCGTCTTTTTACGGATCACTGGCGGACCTACACGCATCCTTCAATATGGCATCTTTCTGGTTTAGCTTCATAAAGTATACCTTTCAGAAGACACGAATTTGCGCGTTGATTTGTCCTAATTTTAGCGCTTTTTCTCAATGTTAACAGCTAATTGGCGCTATTGAATTCGAATTAAGCTGCGAGAAAACGTCAATTTTGTAGTTAAGATTAGGAAATCGCTAGATGTGGCTATTCGTCAATGCTTTGAGTGCTATTGCAGCTGGGTTGGCCCAGGATCCGTGTGTTTACAAAAAAAAACAAAACTAAAAAGCACCAAGGCTTGCAATTTTACGTACATAAAGACCAGAAGTGGCACTTTCGTGAATGTTCAGACCCAAAATTTGCAATTTCACAGACTTCGAGCTCATTGGTGGTATTATTTATTTATTTCTTGAAGCGTAGATCCCTAAAAGAACCTCGACAGGACTCCCTCGACCCAAAGCCTTTCAGTAGCCTTACAGTCTTTTTCTGCAGTTTAAACACTTTCAATGCATGCCCAAAGTTTCCCCACAATATTGTTCCATGTGTAAGATGGCTATGAAAAAAACCCGAAGTAGACCTTTAAGGAGAGCCATTTCATCCAGTGAAGACTTTAGCCGACGGAGTATGAAAAGACCGCGAGAGACAGTTTAGCCAAGAGACCGTCAACATAAGGGTCTCAATCCTTAGAAGAACCCAAAGCGAAGCCTGCTAGGACACAAACAACATTATTAGAATGGCCGTTCGAACGTTTCAAACTCACTTAAAGACTCTGTGTTGTATTGTTATTCAAAAACAGAGGCCATTGACTTGGCACTAGTCTCGTACGATTTTAACGCACTCTTCACTGCTGCCATTTTTAGAATATGTCAGAGTAGTATCGTCGGCGTACAAAAAACATTTTATGTGAGGAGAAAAACAGAATTCCGAGTCATTCGGAATTCCGATTCTTCTATTCGATGAATAGAAGGGGACCGAGGACGGAACCCTGTGGGGCTCCCAAGAGGACAAGTCTAAAATCAGAGAATTCCCCATTATAAGCCACGCACTGATAACGTTCATGCAAATACGATGCCATCAGCTCGAGAACAGAAGACTCAAAATCAAAGAATTCCAACATTCGAAGTAAGAGGTAATGGTCAACGAGGTCGAAAGCCGTTACGTTTACGTAACTTACGTGATTCTCGCAGTGGAAAACTTGACTCCTCAAACATCTTGAGCACACAGAAAAAATAGCTCGCCGCCGTAAAACTCAAGCCATTTGAAATCACGCAGTGCCACAGTTCCCTTTGGGGAAACAAATCGGTTTATGACCGGCAAGGTTAGCGAAGTTGACGACTCTACTAGCCCAAAACAACTTAATTCCAAGGCGAGGTGATCCGAAAACAAACCCGAACAAATTGATCACGACGTGTTAGAAACTGACAAAGAAGTGGCTATGTTGTCAGGACAGGTGCCACTAAAAAGGCGGGAAATTTCGTTGTTAAAAACAATACGGAGGCCAAAATATTCTAGCAAGTGCAGAAGACGCTGTCTGATGACACTATGGACAAGAAAATTCACGTTGAAATCAGCGCATATAACTACAGCTCTATTTTCCAACGGTAACTAGAGATAAAGCTTGTTGAAGTCGATCCAGAAAAGTTTCCCTCGCAGCGCTCGAATAAGGATGACGATACAAAGTCAAAATGGCGAGTTTGCTCGCTTCTAGAAAACACGCAGACACCTAGAAAACCCGCTTGATGCTTAGACCGTTTACGCCCTCTTTCACGAAAGTACAACAACCACTATGCTGAGAAAAAGAGCGGCAATACGCATGAGCTACAACGTAACCAGGTAATCTATAAAGCTCAAGCTGTTCCTGTCTGAGCCAGGTCTCCACCAAGCTTAACACACCAAATTTAGATGTGGCTGCTAGAATCATAAGCTCCGAAAATCCAGTCCTTATACACTGGACATTCTGATAAAAGATCTGTTATATTTTTCCCAGGTTTGCTGGTGAGGACATCAGGTCGTTGAAGAGATTTGCCCTCTAGTCAATCCGAGGCGACAGGCTGAGTCATAGAACCGCATACTTTTAACCACGCATACTGCGCTGCTAGAACGCGTCCAGCGTTAAGAGGCTATCGAAAGTGCGTTACACGGGGTACGTCGCGGATGTCCAGCGCTCTGTACCGGCAATTTGAAGGCTTTCTGGAATTTTTTTCAATTATAAGGAGGGTGGCAATAGATATAGGCTAGGTGGTCAGATGATATGTTTCTGGGCGCTGAGTGGGACTCGGATCCACAGTATATTGCGGATTTGTTTCGTTGTCATTTTTCGTCTGTTTTTGACCCTCCAGTCATCGTTTCTCCAGATCTTCCCGTTCAGAATGTCGTATCCATCGGTTCCATTCTGGTAAGAGAGGCCGATGTGCTTAAAGAGTTGGCAAGGCTGGATTTTTCCAAGGGTATGGGTCCGAATGGTGTCCCCAGTGTTTTGCTGAAAGAGTGTTTGACGAGCCTAGCGTAGCCACTGACGGTGCTGTTCCACAGGTCACTGGCGTCTGGTGTTTTCCCCGGAAAATGGAAACTGGCTTTTGTAACCCCTATCCTTAAGAGCGGCGATAGATGTTCCATCTCAAATTACCGATCAGTTTGTTCATTTTCTGCCATTCCCAAGGTGCTTGAGAAGCTTGTCGTCGTTCACCTATCATTTGAATTTTCTTCATTCATAGCTGAGGAGCAACATGGATTCGTGCAGGGTAGATCCACAGTGACAAATCTGCTGCAACTTCAGGAATTCATTATGGAAGGTTTCCGTCAAGGGTGGCAAACTGACCTGATATCAACAGATTTCGCAAAGGCATTTGATAAACTCTCCCACCATCACTTTACCTTGCTGCTTGATTCACTAGGAGTTAATGGTTCGTTATTGAAATGGATTTCATCGTATTTTAGTTCCGCAGGAAACTAGCAGTGCGCGTGAAAGGAGTCCTGTCATCGCAGTTTACCGCTACTTCTGGAGTTCCTCAGGGCAGTCACGTTGGTCCACCATGTTTTTTGTTGGAATAAATAGTGTTGTCCGGGCATTAGGTCCTAACGTCAGATGTCTCCTTTTTGCGGATGATCTCAAAATTTTTCGTCACATAGAATCACCGACGAGTTACAGGGAGCTGCAGGTGTCAATCGACGAGCTTGAGTTATGGTGTCAAGGCAACAGCTTTCATCTGAATTCCTCGAAGAGCTCTGTCATTTCTTTCAGCAGGTCGCAACACACATGTTCATTCAGGAGTACTTCCTGGGTGGTCTTCCTCTAAAAAGGGTGGACAAGTTGAAGGACCTGGGAGTGCTGCTTGACAGTTACTTGACTTTTTCTGACCACATAGTTGCTGTTTCGCGAGATGCCATGAGGGCTTTGGGATTTCTGAAAAGGCAAACAAGGCGTTCTCCGACGTTCGAGTACTCACTCTTCTCTTCGAGGCGCTAGTTTTGCCAAAGCTGGAATACGCATCCCTGGTTTGGTCACCCTTTTATGCAGTTCATAAGTATAGCCTCTGTAGAGGTGAGGTGTGATTTCACTGTCGGTGATTTTGTCACTGTGACTACTCCGTCACTGTTGGCTTCGGTGACGACCACATTCAACACACACAGACAATTCGATTTCCCCGGAAATCGTTACTTAGCATTCAATATACGGGGTGACCGTCTTTTCATCAACGTCTTGTCTGAGAGACGTAAAAATTGAACATTTTTTAACCAAACATAACAGGTTTTAACTCAAACCGACGTTTTTTAACAAAAAAAAACTGAATATTTCACTATAGTATAACTGAATATTTTACTTCCAAAAACAGACGTTTCTACGCCAAAGACGAAGTGTTTACGCCTAACTAACATTTCACAGCACAACTTTTAAAATCCAAGTAATTTACCCCAAAAACTGGTGAATTCCGCTTAAAAATGGCGGGTTTAACACCCAAAACGGGTTTTAAAAAATGATCTTAATTACAATTAACAGACCACTCAGTACTACAAACTGCCGACTATATCCTTCAATTGGCGATTTTAGTAAAACAAAAAAAAAACAAAACAAAAAAAAAACGACAATCCTGGCCATGTCTGACGTGCCCCCCCCCCTCTCAAAATGAAGATGCTACCACAAAACTGTAATTTACTCCAAAACTGACAATGTCACACTTTAACTCAAGTTTTCCTCAAAACCGGTGATTTTAGACCATTCTGCTTGAAAACAGGTGATTCACAACAAAAAATGGCAAATTCATCGCAAATGTGACGATTTTATACCAAAACAGAAGATTTCACGCCAAAGCTGACGCGTTGCCCCATAACTGATGACGTTAATACAAAACTGGCCCATTTTACCCCCAAAACTGACTGTTTTAATTCCAAAACTTACGATTTCATTTGCCCTATTAATAGGCTTTGTTTGGGTCTGGGAATCAACCACACCCAACAAACTGCTACAGGGGGCCTGTCCTGTAAGATTTCAGGGTTCCTAGGAATATCCTTAAATCACATGTTGATGGGGAGGACGGTGGAAACAAACAGTGATAGTGACATTAAAAAGCTATAGAACAGGCCCTCAGTAGTCCCTTAAGTGACAAAATCACTGGTTTTTGACACAGTGACTGCACAGTCACCGGAGCTAGTTGTCACTGTGACCGACAAAAGCTGTCACGTCACACCTCTATTGGAGAGGGTGCAAAATGAATTTTTGAGATTCATTGCCTTCAAGCTCAATATTCCTCAGTGTGAGGTCGACTACTCGTTCTTACAAGCCACTTGCGGCCTGCTTCCGCTGGAAAAAGACGCTGCTTCGCCGATCTCTCTTTCTTCCACAAACTGATGAACGGTCAAATAAACTGCTCTTCTTTGTTATCGGAGATTGGTCTCTTGGTTCCTCGAATATCCACACGTTCTCCTTTGCTCTTTCATGTTCCTTTTTGCCGTACGAATTATTTATCCAACCGCCCACTGATTAGGATTCCCCGTTTAAGGCCCGTTCACAAGCTCTATGTTTTCGTTGTTTGGTGGTCTATGCAACATATAAAAATGCTTCATTTTTCGAGGGAAACAATGTGTTTGGTTGCATAGAACTTGAGAACGGGCCTTTATGCCTGTCCCCTGAATTTGACTTTTTTTCTCACACCGTTTGCCGTTTAAAATCTTTGATAGCACCTTCGTCTGTTTCTATCTAGTTTCGTTGGTTATTATTTCACAATACCTATTGTTATTTTATGTTCACGGTATCCCCCCTTTCTTATATACGTGCACTACCTACTTATTTCAACTTATAATTTTTGTTATTGGGCTCGCATATAAATGAATAAATAAAAAAAAAGAAATTGCAAGTTTCGGGATGCTCATACTTCGTTCCACATCAGCTGGTTCCTAGAGCACCCAAAGTGTGATAAATGGTCACAAAATTGCATCATTTGGTGCAAGATATAAATGAATTTCGCAAGTTTCGGGGCTAAATATCCACTAAATCGCAAGTTTCGGGGCTAAATATCCACTAATTCACAAGTTTGCAACTGTTTTGTTGAGGGCTGGAAATAGTCCCTAAACGCTCTCTTAGGGCTTATAATATACACTCAATATTCTTTTCGCAAGGCCGATTCGTCTTTCCGAATACAAAGTCTCCAAAATACTAGTATACGCAGTACAACGAAACTACCCCCAGAGGAAGAACAAACAGACCGAGCGAACAAGCATGCTATCGAGGTTGGCCGAACACAGAACACAGTCACTTTTCTACAAAAGGGAATCTGTACACCGCGAAACAGCGATTTTTCATCAACTTTGGTCTGAAAATTGCATTGAAAAACCACGAATGAGCGCTTTTTCGTTTTACAAACTTTTTGTCGCGTACTTGCCCCAGTACGTGGTAACAGTAGCTTTAAAGGCCTAAAGCAACTTAGGTTCAGCGTAATTTTCTCTATTCTAGCCGCGCAGTTAGCTCCAGAAGGTGAGATTTCTCTCAATTTGAGCCTTCAGAATAGCGCTTTCGTGGGCTGAATAAAATCTTTAGCCACGCACTCAGGGGGACCATGGCAGTCCACCCCCCTCGCCAATACCTCGGTATACGGTTCCCTGTTGAAAGAATAAACTTCAAAGAAGCAAAATATTGCCCTATACACCCGAATAAACAAATAAAGAAAACGTTCCATTTAAAAACTAGATTTGAGGGAGTAAACATTTCGATGCTTTTCAAAAAAAAAGACATATGCCAGACGCGGGTGGGAGAAAAAACTGGGAAAAAGGAAAATATCAAGTTTTGTAGTAGTACCCGTGGGAGCAGTATAGAGGCGTTAAAGCCAAGGCTCTGCCAAATAGCCAAAGGCCCCCAGATGCTTATATTGCGATTATACCCTTTTCTACCCCCTTGGAGATTACGTAAATCATACATATATCTAGTCCGCGTAAAAAAATAAAGTAAAAGAATAATTCGATTTTTTTGCACACAAATGCACTAATATCGTCATTATTGTTTCTGCAAAATTGTTTATCGTTTTCAGCTAGTACAAAATAACGTGCTATACCAGCAACAACGTGAGATATAAACCGTTGAAGTACTTTATTAAGGCCTTTTCGGGTCTATTATACTCGCTGGGGGTTGGTTCTGGAACTGACAGTTTAACTTGAAACCAAGTTAAAACAAGCAACAATACTTTCCACAAGAAGAAAGTGAAATAAGCCCAAAAAAGTGTGAAGTGGAAGTTTTTTTTTTTTTTTTGGCAAAGTTTTGTTTTCTGTTCTGTTATTTTCTTTTTATTTTGTCTTGAAGCAAGGGAACGATGATTTAAGCTTTTATGTAAACTCAATTGCGCACTTCCGCCGTTGATGTAAAAAAAAAAAAAAGAAAAAGATGCCTCCTAACATTTTTCACGTAAAGCAAAGTTTTTCTTTCGAGCGACACAGTTCAGCTAAAGAGGCCACATTATACGCATATGTACCAGAGCAATGTGTCGTCGATATTGGATGAAACTTCCATGCCCCCCCCCCTCACACTCTCTCACGACAGCACATTCCAGTTACATCAATCCCTCTACTCCTCTATATACGTCCTCTCGTTATGGAGTGTCAAGAGGAAGAAATGCTTCACATCGGTGGGGAGGTTGCGAGAATGTTCCTGGCTTAGAATGAAACGGGAGTTTATGAGGGTGGGGAGGATTGTGGATGAGAGAGAGAGAGGGGGGGGGGATTGAGTGTATGAGACACTATCGCTCACCCGGGCTAACAACCACACTGTTGAGAAGGGCGAGGAGGAATGGAGGACAATAGATAGAAGCATGCAGAGTAGGCGAGACGCAGTGGAATATTTCCCTAGCCCTTATAGCTACGGAGGATTTCCATGAGATAAAAATGCGAGGGAGAAAAAAAAACACTGCTTTTACTAATATAAAATGGTTGCTGAAGCTAAATCATTTTGCGGCAAGTTTCGTGGCCTCAGAGTATTATTGTGATGAGGGAGAGAGGGTAAAACTTAAGATATTGTTCAATGGTATTTCTACTGAAAATTATTTAAAAACATGGACGAAAAATTAAGGAATTACCCACGAGGAACCCAAAAAATCCGTGGCACTCACCCTTCTTCTCCTTATAATAATTTACTGGGAGGTATTTCCAATGTGTTCATGCAGGATTTCGAGACTTTTCTTACTGGATTTCGTGATAGTAAGTAGTATTTTAGGCTCCCCCCCTCCACCACCATAGAAACATTTTTCAAGTCTAAATTAATTTGTAGCGGTGTAGGTCTAAATCACCCCTTTTGGGCACAGGGCTATTAAAAGGGACTAAACAAGCAAATTTTCCAGATTCAGAAGCTATATCTATTTACCATACAAATTGATTGGGCGATTGAATTTTCAGTTTCAAATGCCATGTTTCTTGCAGCCGAATGGTAAGGTTTTCAAGCGGACTTTTTGGTGGAAATGGACGCAGTCACACAGTCATGACTCATGACTTAGCTTCTGGGGTTTTAAACCGGCCACTCACGTGCAGTTTGAACTGTCAGTTCAAACTGCACAGTTTAAACTGTCAGTTTGGACTGTTCAGTTCAGTCCCCCACACACGTACAGTTCAATTCTTCAGTTAACATAATAGATTCCAATGAGCAGGACCGCATTGCCGTTCTCGGTTTAATTTGTGCAGTTATTCATCAGGAAAGTAACCAACCTAAAGACGCAGGCAGTGGTGCAAGGAATGGTTGAAACGGCGGAAACAATCGTCGGATATTAGCAATTGAACTGAGAACTGTACAGTTTAACTGTGCAGTTCACCTTAGCTGAGGCGAAATGCCTCAAATAATTTGAACTGGACAGTTCAAACTGACAGTCTAAGCTGCACGTGAGTGGCGGGCTTTAGGTTTCCTGGGTAAAATTAATTTTCAAGAGCCATTGAACGCTCACAACGTCGTTACCTTCCACAGTTTAGTCAAAATAGTCTTTCTGAGCTTCAAGTGCAAGTATTTTGGCGGATAAACGTGATTCTAGCAGGAACGTTTTCTGTTTCTTGATCGAATGAAAGCGTGCCGGGGGAAAAAGTGTGCCCACTACTAAATTGTGAACAGGAAAATTCATATTTTCAGACATAATTAACGGTTTCACGGCTAAATAGCTGGTTTCTTGTTCCTTGTCGGTGTGGTATTTCTGGGCTTAGTTTCTACAATGGAGATGGTAAAGGGGAAAATTATTGACAATTTTCCAGCGGTTTCCTGGCTTTTTCATGAAAGCATATGGTTTTTATACTTTTTCACAGTACCATCACACGAACATATTGAAAATTTCATGGCATGACATAAATGTCTCCGTGTGTACAAGCTTTTAGAGACGAATTTCTATGTGATAAAATTGTCGTAGGTATACTTGACGATGAGGTCAGAAAATCGCTGCTGTCAACAGACAACCTTGATTACGACAAAGCCGTCTCAGCTTGCAGAGCCGCGGAATTAGCGTGTAAGCAAATGACTGGCATAAGGGAAGACCGATTAACAAAAAACATCACGAAACTAAAAAATCGAAAAATGATCAGAAAAGGCAGAAATCCAAAAATGAAACATTCCATTGTCGACGGTGTGGAAATGAACACGGCGCCGATCCTGTCCTTCATATAAACACCGATGTACAAAATGCCAATTAGAGGCATTTTGATCAATTTTGTTTCTCAAAATCAGTTAATACTTGCGAGAAATCATTCGAGGAATTAGGCTCAACAATGGACTTGTATGTTGGATCGGTTCAGAAGGCGATCTCCAGCGAAGGGGATTGGAATGAGCCCATTACATTCCTGGAAATCACTCGGTAATCTTCAAATTGGACACCGGCGCGCAATGTGACATAATCACGATAAACGAAGTAAATAAATGTAAGCTTTGCCAAGAGCAAGCGCCACGCCAGCCAAGCCCATGAGTCCGCCTCTTTTGTAGTTCTGATTTTGCGACATGGTGAATTCAGTACCCAAGACTTTCAAGAGCTTCCTTATTTGAACCGTGTTGTTCACGGCCACAAACTCTTTCACCATTTTTTCAATCTCAAGAGTCGCCGCCTTTCTCTTGTCGTACTGCTTGTCTATCAACGCCCGGACGCAGGCAATGCTCAAAGGAGCGTATTCTCTTTCGGACATGGCTTACTACCGAGCGAAATTCATTTAGTTTTATTAAAATCAAAACTCATACACCAATTAAACAGCTCGGACCTTTCCAGAGAAGCACTTCAAACGTTGAGTAATTTTCAGCTCATACTAAGTAAACCGCTAGAAAAAATCGCTAATTTGCAGCTAAAATTGTGGAAAACGCCAACTCGAGGAAAGTTGAAGAAACATCGCTGATTCACAGAATACCAAATCTACTTTGCTGCTAAATTTGGGGAAAAGCGCATTATTATGTATTTATTGTGGGGGGGGGGGGGATTACCCCGCTAATCAGTTGCTAATTTGCGGCGAAAAGCGCTAATTTGCTGTTAAAGTTGACTAAAAGCACTCATTCGCGGCTAAAATGGAGAAATTCGCAGTTTAAACTTGGCATAAGCGCTGTTTAGCGGATAGACTGTAGAAATAGCGGTAATTTGCCTACAATATATGGAAAAGGCCGTGGCTAAAATTAGGAAAAGGCCTAGGGAGTGACCTCACCTCCTTTTCAGCTCACGATCCACCAGTGCTCGCCGGTTCGGTACTAATTACTTCGTGACAAATTGCCTACTTTTCTTTGCGCATCGCGGCGCAGCGCCATTTCGCGCTGCTATATTTTGTCAACTTGTCTATTGAAGGACCTGATATTTTTGAATTATTTATTTTTCGTGTTTTTCGCACTATCTGCCGTCGACACCGAATTTTTGAAAAGTATTTTAAATTGTATTTGTATTTGATTCAAAATACAATTCAAAAAGTATTTGTATTTCAGTATTTAAAATACATTTTTGAAAGTATTTTGGGCTTTGTATTTAAAATACATTTTCAAAGTATTTTGCCCACCCCTGATCCCAAGCGCATGGATCGTTCGTAACGCCACTGCTTTGGTCTGTCGTTTGTGCTGTCAGTTTTTGTGGAGGTACAGGACGCAAAATTCCCTGTTAATTGTTCAACTGTACGCGGTTAAGGGAGACTTGTACGTGTGTTTCCTGGACCCCCTCCAAGCGTACGTCGCCTACTCGGCATTACGTAAATTATCACCACGCAAAATCGGAAAATTGTAGGCTCCGTAAAATTATTCCGTATTTCTGCACCAATCCTGGATATCAAGGCCTCATTTAAATCTCCAGGAAATTCTGCACGTGCGTACGATCTTTTTTCATGTTTCACCTCTGAAATAACTGTAAAACCCACATAAACTTTTATCTTGAAAATTAGTAATGAGCAAAGGCAAGAGTCTTGCTGGTCTTGCTTTGTTGATTTAATTTTTTTCGTATTTACTTCGAGTGGTCTGTCTTTCGTTTTTTGTTTTTGTTGTTCTTTTTGAAGAAAACAATTGCATTGCATATCGAAAAAACAACTCAAAAACAACCTAGTTCGGGACTTATGAAATGAAAAATTTCTTTTTTTTCAGTTTTATTCATTTATCCTCACCTCCGATATTTTTTGATGTTCTTCGTATTTGTCCTTCATGTCTCGCCGTATAATGAAAAAAATGTAACCTGCCCCACCCTTCTGCAACCATGTGTGGTTAGAGAAGGCCAAAATAACGAAATTTGGGTTTCAAATGAGCTGAATTACTTTTTTGAACGAACCAAACCTGTCCATCTGGTAAGGAACAGCTGATTTTAATAAAGCGTAAATCGCCGAAATTGGTTTTAAGGTGCCAAATCCAAGAAATTGGGTTTTAACGCGCGGATGTGAATTTGGCTTTTGAAATAGCAAAACTTCCAAAAACTGGAGTTTTTAGGAGCCAAATTCGCAAAATTTGACTATGAAAGAGCGGAAATCCACGAAACTGACGTATATGAGAGCCGATGGCCGAAATGACGAAATTTGGTATTTGAACCAGCCAAATCCGTGAATTTCTTTTTTGGAAGAGCAACATTTGGTTTTCGAAACAGCGAAATCTGTATAACTGATTCCAGAAAGAACAAAGGCCACAAAAATCGATTTTTTTTTTTTTAAATAATAAAAATGCGCGAAATTAGAATGGCTGGAAATTTAAATGGCTAAAAACCGTGAAGTTTGGTATCAAAGGGACAAAATCGGTGACATTTGGTTGTGGAAAAGCGAAAATATGGTTGAGCGCCAAAATCACGAAATTTGTTTTTTTCGTTTTTCGACAATTTAGTTTTTATAAATGGCCGATCCCGTGGAACAAATTTCAGAAAGAGCTAAACTCACGTTTGTTTTTACATGGCAAACATCTATGAGTTTTTGAAGGAGCCAAATTCACGAAATTACGTTTTGAAAGAGTTTAAATATACAAAAATTGGGGCATTTATATTTGGGTTTGAATTGAGCCAAATCCAGGACTTGGGGTTTGAAAAGAGCGAAATAAGTTTTCTGAAGAGCCAAATCAGTAAAAAACTGATTTCAATATGAGCTAAAACTACGTAATTTGGTGTTTAATAACGGGTAAATTCGCGAAATTGCGGGGTCCAAAATGGCAAGAATCTGTGAAATAGGATTTTGAAGGTGCCAATTCTGAGACTTGTGTGATGGCAGACTGAAAATTTCCGGTGAAATTGGGGTTAGAAAAATCCAAAATCACAAAATGTCGTTCTTTTTGGAACCAACCGAAAACCTTCTTCCCTCCTTCATTTCTTCTTTTTCTTCCTAGAACAAATAAAGAGCTAAAGCCACGAAAATGTGTTTTTGATGATGCAAAAATCGCCAAAACTAGGTTTTAAAGGAGCCAAATCAGCAAAATGTGTTCTTGGAAGAGCAAAATCCACAAAATTCGGTTTTTAAAAGCAGAACTTCTTTTTGCAAGACTCGCGAGACTCTTGCAACACAGTCTTGGTCTCGCGCAAGACTCGTTCGTAAGGTCTTGTAGAAAGTCTTGGTCTTGCATTTCAAGTCTTGGTCTTGCAGCCGTTAGAGAGTCTTGGTCTTGCGTCTTAGTCTTGGTCTTGCTGCAAGAGTCTCGCGAGAAGACCAAGACCATTTTTGCTCGTCACTATTGAAAACTCTCGCTTTTTCGACGACTTATTTAGGAAAGCCAGATCATACGCGAGTGCGGAATTTCCTGGAGACGAGCGTTTTTCAATCCCATTGGTCGTCTCATTGTATTGATGCGAGGTGATATAGTGCAGTTTGGATGACTCAAGTTTTTTGGTGAAAAAGGCTAATCTCTCCACGTTTGAAGTGTCTTTATTAATTCGTGACCATCGTTTCGGTCCACTAGAGCTAGACCATCTTCAGACGAAGTTTGGGGCGTAAGAACCACCCTCTTCACACGATTTTCAGTAAAACGAGCAGTGATCACAGGCTAATCCGACAGGCTCATGCGTAGCCTGTGATCACGGCTTGTTTTAGTAAAAGTCATGTGGCGAGAGTGGTTTTTACGCCCTAAACCTTATCTGAAGATGGTATAGTCGACCGAAACCACGGTCACAAATTAAGAAATAAAGACTCTTTAAACATGGAGAGATTACCTCTTTTCACCAAAAAGCTCAAGTCTACGTCTGGTCAATCTCATCTGGAGGGCGGGGGCAATTTCCCCTTAGCAAGGAAGCCTATAGGTAGCTTATTGTGCTACCCTTGGAGCCGTGAGTCTAGTCCAACCCCCCCCCCCAGTAGCGCTAAAGGTGTCGACTTGTGGGAGAAATGTCCACCAGAGTGTGTGAACCGAAAAAGCTCAACAGCCACACAGCGAGCGTTTGTTCAAGGCAAAGGCGTGCTTTTGTGAAAAATTCTTCTCCCTCACATATTTGGTGTTTTTTCCTCGCTCTCGAAGTACATGTGATTGGTGGAATACGGGCTTTTTAGCCATTGCATTTGAGTGCAGATTTATGCTCTATTTATGCAAGCGTAAAAAACTCGGGCCGGGCCGCAAACGTCTGGCCTCGGGCCGGGCCGATTTTGAGTCGAAGCCCGGCCCGGCCCGGCCCGATTCCATCCCTATTTGTAAGAAAAAATTGGCAGTAATGTAGGAGTAAATTGATAGTATCTAGGTCGAAATTGACAGTTTCAAGGATGATAATTATTAACAGTTTATAGGACAAAATTCAACCATTTTCAAGGCCATTTTTGGAGCGCGAATGGTCGTTTTTGCCACTTCGAGGTCACACGATCGTCTGTTTAAGTATTTTCAAGGCTTGGATCTCTCAGTTCAGTCAGTTTTTTTAGGGTCTTAGTATAGGACACAATGGCCCTTTTTTGCCATCAGCCTTTTGCTATGGCCTTTTTTGGCGCAGATCAGTCAGTTTAGCCACTTTCAAGGGGCGAATCGCTTTCCAAAGGGCGCGAATGACCAGTCTTACTATTTTTGAGCGAAACACTTTGAAGATTGAAATTTTTTAGGGCATTTTGGGCGTTTGGTTATTTTATGACATGACTTGTCAGTTTTGTCATTTTGAATGGTGTGCGCGGAGCAGTCTATATGACCATTTTCAGAGCGCGATTGCACGGTTTTGCCATTTTCAGAGTAGAAATCGGCAGTTCAAACATTTTTATGACGCCAATCGTCAGTTTAGCTATTTTTTCAAGGCACATAAAGGCATTTTTCGCACGAGTTGCACGGGAAGTGAAGAGAACCGCACTGAAAACCTCCCTCGAAAGTGTCTGCTTTCGTCAACCCGTGCGGAAAAAACGAAAAAGGCACGGGTGTGTGTTAGGAGAACATCTGATTTGGCTTTTTTTACAGTTAACCAATGTTTGCTGTCCACAGATTATGTTCTCTTGAAGGTCTCAACTTGTATTCTGTGATATGACGTTATTGTTATTGTTTTTTTGTTTGTTCCTCTTCCTGTCTGTGCCTGTTGGTTTGTTCACTGTGTTTGGGTTTCTCACGTAAATTCCATAACATTTCCAGAATGAGTACCTGCCTATAAATTCCCCATCGTCGTGCGAAAAACGTCGTTCATTACTCGTCGGAAAGTGAAATATGTGCTCGTGTAATAAGGTCTGTTCGCGAACCTGCTCTGGGGCGCACCAGGGTGCACTAGTGCGCACCAGAGCAACCTAAATGCTTTTCCTGAGAAGTGAGTGCAGGCTTGGACAAGCTGGGGCAGCTGGTGTAGCGAGTGTAGGACGTTCGCGATGAATTCTGTGCTGCACCAGCCTGCCCCAAGTTACTCCAAGTTTTTTGATAAATGTAACGGTCCCGTTACCTTCTTTCCTTCTCATTCTTGTTCACTTCATTCAATCTCGGCGTTTAGGCCGGTAGTAGTAATTTGAATAAACTTCTTCAATTCGAGTTAATCAAAACTATGTGTATGTTGCATGCCGTATGTTGTGTCGGGTGAGCCTCCGTCTTATCTGTTTAACAAGAAAAAGAGAAGGCAACTAGACTGTTATGAATTTGCACCAGCCTGCACTGAAAGAGAAAGCGTTCCCGTGAAAATTCTCCTGCCCACTCCTGCACCCAGCTGCCCCAGCTTGCCCTGCCCTGTCCTGCACTACACTGAACTTTTTTTTCGCGAACAGACATATAGACTCGCACGATATTTCTTACTTACCGCACTTGTTATGAAATGTACTAATTCCACACCCCGATAAAGCGTCATTAGCCACACCCAGAAACGTGTATGGCTACTGTAACTCCAAATTTGACTTTTACGCTTATTGTGAACCTTTTGGAATGACTCCCCATTAAGACTAAAAATGGCGCCAAACAAACGATTTCGCCCGTGGGTCGGTTTTTTTTTTCAAATTCAAATTTACCTTGCATTGGCGAGGTATCGTATTATAAATGATAATGCTGTGTTCACTTTTTCCCTGTGTGCTTTTGTTGACAAAATAATAACTTTTACGTATCCAAGTTCACAGGTTTTTTCAAGCGATTCTTCAGTTTCTTGTTACTTCCTTGCGTATGGTAATGTTTATTGAAAAGCGCATAATAATAATGCTATCCAATCAACAACCATAGAGATCATACTTTTTTGAGAACATGAATGCATTCTTGCACGAACAAATGCACTCTGGGATACTTGCTTAAGAATTAGTAATAATTAGAGAAACCGTGCGCACGAATAATGAAATAGCAGCAAGGGCTCACTCAAGATGAACTCCAACATGTTTTTTTCGCGGAGATACGACCATACCTTATTACTAGTATAGGCAAATCCGCAACGTCCCCTCTCCCACCTCTTTGTGCAGTTAGAACCAACCCTCATACTATAGGTTAAAAGAGCGTGGAAGAATTTTCATTAAAGTCATTCCTGTGGCAGTTTCACATAGCCCAGGATTTAAGGAAAAAGAGAGAATATGCCCTACTTTTTCCCCCTTCATTGAATTCATTTCACTTTATTCTTCGCTTACGGATTATAGTCCCAAGACGCTATGGTTTTTGCCATGAAGAAAATCCAAAATTCCTTGTTGTTTCAAAATAGTCATAAGGTTTTCCAGCTAGCTATTAGAGCTGTAATTATATCCATCTTTTTACGGATCACTGGCGGACCTAAACGCATCCTTCAATATGGCATCTTTCTGGTTTAGCTTCATAAAGTATACCTTTCAGAAGACACGAATTTGCGCGTTGATTTGTCTTAATTTTAGCGCTTTTTCTCAATGTTAACATCTAATTTGCGCTATTGAATTCGAATTAAGCTGCGAGAAAACTTCAATTTTGTAGTTAAGATTAGGAAATCGCTAGATGTGGCTATTCGTCAATGCTTTGAGTGCTATTGCAGCTGGGTTGGCCCAGGATCCGTGTGTTTACAAAAAAACAAACAAAACTAAAAAGCACCAAGGCTTGCAATTTTACGTACATAAAGACCAGAAGTGGCACTTTCGTGAATGTTCAGACCCAAAATTTGCAATTTCACAGACTTCGAACTCATTGGTGGTATTATTTATTTATTTCTTGAAGCGTAGATCCCGAAAAGAACCTCGACAGGACTCCCTCGACCCAAAGCCTTTCAGTAGCCTTACAGTCTTTTTCTGCAGTTTAAACACTTTCAATGCATGCCCAAAGTTTCCCCACAATATTGTTCCATGTGTAACATGGCTATGAAAAAAACGCGAAGTAGACCTTTAAGGAGAGCCATTTCATCCAGTGAAGACTTTAGCCGACGGAGTATGAAAAGACCGCGAGAGACAGTTTAGCCAAGAGACCGTCAACATAAGGGTCTCAATCCTTAGAAGAACCCAAAGCGAAGCCTGCTAGGACACAAACAACATTATTAGAATGGCCGTTCGAACGTTTCAAACTCACTTAAAGACTCTGTGTTGTATTGTTATTCAAAAACAGAGGCCATTGACTTGGGACTAGTCTCGTACGCACTCTTCACTACTGCCATTTTTAGAATATGTCAGAGTAGTATCGTCGGCGTACAAAAAACATTTTATATGAGGAGAAAAACAGAATTCCGAGTCATTCGGAATTCCGATTCTTCTATTCGATGAATAGAAGGGGACCGAGGACGGAACCCTGTGGGGCTCCCAAGAGGACAAGTCTAAAATCAGAGAATTCCCCATTATAAGCCACGCACTGATAACGTTCATGCAAATACGATGCCATCAGCTCGAGAACAGAAGACTCAAAATCATAGAATTCCAACTTTCGAAGTAAGAGGTCTTGGTCAACGAGGTCGAAAGCCGTTACGTTTACGTAACTTACGTGATTCTCGCAGTGGAAAACTTGACTCCTCAAACATCTTGAGCACACAGAAAAAATAGCTCGCCGCCGTAAAACTCAAGCCATTTGAAATCACGCAGTGCCACAGTTCCGTTTGGGGAAACAAATCGGTTTATGACCGGCAAGGTTAGCGAAGTTGACGACTCTACTAGCCCAAAACAACTTAATTCCAAGGCGAGGTGATCCGAAAACAAACCCGAACAAATTGATCACGACGTGTTAGAAACTGACAAAGAAGTGGCTATGTTGTCAGGACAGGTGCCACTAAAAAGGCGGGAAATTTCGTTGTTAAAAACAATACGGAGGCCAAAATATTCTAGCAAGTGCAGAAGACGCTGTCTGATGACACTATGGACAAGAAAATTCACGTTGAAATCAGCGCATATAACTACAGCTCTATTTTCCAACGGTAACTAGAGATAAAGCTTGTTGAAGTCGATCCAGAAAAGTTTCCCTCGCAGCGCTCGAATAAGGATGACGATACAAAGTCAAAATGGCGAGTTTGCTCGCTTCTAGAAAACACGCAGACACCTAGAAAACCCGCTTGATGCTTAGACCGTTTACGCCCTCTTTCACGAAAGTACAACAACCACAATGCTGAGAAGAAGAGCGGCAATACGCATGAGCTACAACGTAACCAGGTAATCTATGAAGCTCAAGCTGTTCCTGTCTGAGCCAGGTCTCCACCAAGCTTAACACACCAAATTTAGATGTGGCTGCTAGAATCATAAGCTCCGAAAATCCAGTCCTTATACACTGGACATTCTGATAAAAGATCTGTTATATTTTTCCCAGGTTTACTGGTGAGGACATCAGGTCGTTGAAGAGATTTGCCCTCTAGTGAATCCGAGGCGACAGGCTGAGTCATAGAACCGCATACTTTTAACCACGCATACTGCGCTGCTAGAACGCGTCCAGCGTTAAGAGGCTATCGAAAGTGCGTTACACGGGGTACGTCACGGATGTCCAGCGCTCTGTACCGAGCAATTTGAAGGCTTTCTGGAATTTTCTCAATTATAAGGAGGATGGCAATAGATATAGGCTGGGTGGCCAGATGATATGTTTCTGAGCACTGAGTGGGACTCGGATCCACAGTCTATTGCGGATTTGTTTCGTTGTCATTTTTCGTCTGTTTTTGACTCTCCAGTCATCGTTTTTCCAGATCTTCCCGTTCAGAATGTCGTATCCATCGGTTCCATTCTGGTAAGAGAGGCCGATGTGCTTAAAGAGTTGGCAAGGCTGGATTCTTCCAAGGGTATGGGTCCGAATGGTGTTCCCAGTGTTTTGCTGAAAGAGTGTTCGACAAGCCTAGCGTAGCCACTGACGGTGCTGTTCAACAGGTCACAGGCGTCTGGTGTTTTCCCCGGAAAATGGAAACTGACTTTTGTAACCCCTATCGACAAGAGCGGCGATAGATGTTCCATCTCAAATTACCAATCAGTTTGTTCATTGTCTGCTATTCCCAAGGTGCTTGAGAAGCTTGTCGTCATTCACCTATCATTTGAATTTTCTTCATTCATAGCTGAGGAGTAACATGGATTCGTGCAGGGTAGATCCACAGTGACAAATCTGCTGCAACTTCAGGAATTCATTATGGAAGGTTTCCGTCAAGGGTGGCAAACTGACCTGATATCAACAGATTTCGCAAAGGCCTTTGATAAACTCTCCCACCATCACTTTACCTTGCTGCTTGATTCACTAGGAGTTAATGGTTCGTTATTGAAATGGATTTCATCGTATCTTAGTTACAGGAAACTAGCAGTGCGCGTGAAAGGAGTCCTGTCATCGCAGTTTACCGCTACTTCTGGAGTTCCTCAGGGCAGTCACGTTGGTCCACCATGTTTTTTGTTGGGAATAAATAGTGTTGTCCGGGCCTTAGGTCCTAACGTCAGATGTCTCCTTTTTGCGGATGATCTCAAAATTTTTCGTCACATAGAATCACCGACGAGTTACAGGGAGCTGCAGGTGTCAATCGACGAGCTTGAGTTATGGTGTCAAGGCAACAGCTTTCATCTGAATTCCTCGAAGAGCTCTGTCATTTCTTTCAGCAGGTCGCAACACACATGTTCATTCAGGAGTACTTCCTGGGTGGTCTTCCTCTAAAAAGGGTGGACAAGTTGAAGGACCTGGGAGTGCTGCTTGACAGTTACTTGACTTTTTCTGACCACATAGTTGCTGTTTCGCGAGATGCCATGAGGGCTTTGGGATTTCTGAAAAGGCAAACAAGGCGTTCTCCGACGTTCGAGTACTCACTCTTCTCTTCGAGGCGCTAGTTTTGCCAAAGCTGGAATACGCATCCCTGGTTTGGTCACCCTTTTATGCAGTTCAT
The DNA here is from genome assembly GCA_038030265.1 of Corythucha ciliata. NCBI lineage: Eukaryota > Metazoa > Arthropoda > Insecta > Hemiptera > Tingidae > Corythucha > Corythucha ciliata. Next base: position 7,891,690 of record CM075943.1, on the reverse strand, counting down.
AAGTATAGCCTCTGTAGAGGTGAGGTGTGATTTCACTGTCGGTGATTTTGTCACTGTGACTACTCCGTCACTGTTGGCTTCGGTGACGACCACATTCAACACACACAGACAATTCGATTTCCCCGGAAATCGTTACTTAGCATTCAAATATACGGGGTGACCGTCTTTTCATCAACGTCTTGTCTGAGAGACGTAAAAATTGAACATTTTTTAACCAAACAATAACAGGTTTTAACTCAAAACCGACGTTTTTTAACAAAAAAACTGAATATTTCACTATAGTATAACTGAATATTTTACTTCAAAACAGACGTTTCTACGCCAAAGACGAAGTGTTTACGCCTAAACTAAACATTTCACAGCACAACTTTTAAAATCCAAGTATTTACCCCAAAAACTGGTGAATTCCGCTTAAAAATGGCAGGTTTAACCCAAAACGGGTTTTAAAAAATGATCTTAATTACAATTAACAGACCACTCAGTACTACAAACTGCCGATTATATCCTTCAATTGGCGATTTTAGTAAAACAAAAAAAAAACAAAACAAAAAAAAAACGACAATTCCTGGCCATGTCTGACGTGCCCCCCCCCCCTCTCAAAATGAAGATGCTACCACAAAACTGTAATTTACTCCAAAACTGACAATGTCACACTTTAACTCAAGTTTTCCTCAAAACCGGTGATTTTAGACCATTCTGCCTTGAAAACAGGTGATTTCACAACAAAAAATGGCAAATTCATCGCAAATGTGACGATTTTATACCAAAACAGAAGATTTCACGCCAAAGCTGACGCGTTGCCCCATAACTGATGACGTTAATACAAAACTGGCCATTTTACCCCAAAACTGACTGTTTTAATTCCAAAACTTACGATTTCATCCCAAAAACGTTCCTAAACTAAAGATTTTACCCTGAAACTTGCGGTTCCGCCCCAAAAATATCACTTTACCTCAAAACTGAATATTTTACTTCAAAATTGATATTTTGACATAGAGTAAGTTTTGACGATTTCAAGGCTGGAATAGCTATAATTGCCATTTTTAGGGCGCATAAAGTCAGTCTTTCCAGTTCTAGGAGCGAACAGTACGTCCCAAATCAAGGCGAGAACAGCCGGGTTGGCCGTTTTCGGCGCTCCGAATAGTCTATTTTGCAATTTTCAGGGCAGGAGTCACTTGTTCGGGCATTCTTAGAGCTCGATTCGTTGGGTAATCCATTTCTAGAGCTCGTAAAGTAATTCGGCAATTTCTGGGGCTCAAATATAGTAATTTTAGCCATTTTAAAGACACAAATCGTCAGTTTTGCCATTTTCAGGGCTCAAATACCTAGTCCATCAAGCCAAGGCCATGAAGTTTGACCATTCCTGGTGCGCAAATTGTCGATTTTGCAATTTTCAGGGAAGGAATCATCTTTTTAGGCATTTCCAGGACACGTGAAATCATTTTGGTCGTTTTCAGGGCTTGATTAGTCTTTCAAGCCAAAAGCGCGCATTATGGTCATATTTGGCTCAAGAATGGCCAGTCTGATCAATTTTAGCTCACGAATGGTCGATTTAGCTACTTTCGGGCGGTAGACATGATCTTTTTAGGCATTTTCAGAAGTTCACCAGTCGCCACCAATTTTTAGGGCGCGTGAAGTCCAGTTTTAGCCATTTTCAAATTGCGAATCGACAGTTTTGTTTTTTTGGGCGTGACTTTAGTTACTTTAGCCGTTTTTATAGTGTAAATAGCTAGTTTTAACTATTTTTAGGCAGTGAAAAGGCTGTCAAACCAGTTTTAGTAGAGCGAACCACGACAGCATTTCTCTAGCACCTCTCTTGAGCAAATACTGAATCCGCGTCTGTCTGCGAAAATGGTATTCTAGGACGCAAAAACGGTGAATTTGGTCTTTGAATTATGTCACCCTTGCGATGTCCGTTTTGTGAGCGACAAAACCGTTGAAATTTATTTTTTTAATTAGTGAAATCCGTGAAGTTATTTTTTTAGTGAGCGCCGACGAAGCACAATGTGATTACCCTGAAAGATTTTTACTATCAGAATGCATCTAGGGGTGGGCAACTGCCCCGCTGAATCTGCATTTTTGAGTCTAGGGGAGGGCAGCTGCCTAGCCCTGCTCCCCTCTGGCTATGCCTATGTTCCTAGTAAATTCGTGCATTGCCGTTTTTGATCCATGACTCACCTTCATGTTTGCATTTGAGGCTGTGGGTTCGCCGTTCATAGGAGTTTTCCACGGATAAAGTTAGAAAAAGAATTATACTTTTTTTTTATAACCGATGCATACAAAATTGATTTGCGAAGTGTCTCTCATTTGCCCTATTAATAGGCTTTGTTTGGGTCGTGGAATGAAATTCGCACATATATACCGGCTCAAACAAACTGCTACAGCAGGGGGCCTGTCCTGTAAGATTTCAGGGTTCCTAGGAATATCCTTAAATCACATGTTGATAGGGAGGACGGGTGGAAACAAACAGTGATAGTGACATTAAAAAGCTATAGAACAGGCCGTCAGTAGTCACTTAAGTGACAAAATCACTGGTTTTTGACACAGTGACTGCACAGTTTTACAAACTTTTTGTCGCGTACTTGCCCCAGTACGTGGTAACAGTAGCTTTAAAGGCCTAAAGCAACTTAGGTTCAGCGTAATTTTCTCTATTCTAGCCGCGCAGTTAGCTCCAGAAGGTGAGATTTCTCTCAATTTGAGCCTTCAGAATAGCGCTTTCGTGGGCTGAATAAAATCTTTAGCCACGCACTCAGGGGGACCATGGCAGTCCACCCCCCTCGCCAATACCTCGGTATACGGTTCCCTGTTGAAAGAATAAACTTCAAAGAAGCAAAATATTGCCCTATACACCCGAATAAACAAATAAAGAAAACGTTCCATTTAAAAACTAGATTTGAGGGAGTAAACATTTCGATGCTTTTCAAAAAAAAAGACATATGCCAGACGCGGGTGGGAGAAAAAACTGGGAAAAAGGAAAATATCAAGTTTTGTAGTAGTACCCGTGGGAGCAGTATAGAGGCGTTAAAGCCAAGGCTCTGCCAAATAGCCAAAGGCCCCCAGATGCTTATATTGCGATTATACCCTTTTCTACCCCCTTGGAGATTACGTAAATCATACATATATCTAGTCCGCGTAAAAAATAAAGTAAAAGAATAATTCGATTTTTCTGCACACAAATGCACTAATATCGTCATTATTGTTTCTGCAAAATTGTTTATCGTTTTCAGCTAGTACAAAATAACGTGCTATACCAGCAACAACGTGAGATATAAACCGTTGAAGTACTTTATTAAGGCCTTTTCGGGTCTATTATACTCGCTGGGGGTTGGTTCTGGAACTGACAGTTTAACTTGAAACCAAGTTAAAACAAGCAACAATACTTTCCACAAGAAGAAAGTGAAATAAGCCCAAAAAAAGTGTGAAGTGGAAGTTTTTTTTTTTTTTTTTTGGCAAAGTTTTGTTTTCTGTTCTGTTATTTTCTTTTTATTTTGTCTTGAAGCAAGGGAACGATGATTTAAGCTTTTATGTAAACTCAATTGCGCACTTCCGCCGTTGATGTAAAAAAAAAAAAAAAGAAAAAGATGCCTCCTAACATTTTTCACGTAAAGCAAAGTTTTTCTTTCGAGCGACACAGTTCGGCTAAAGAGGCCACATTATACGCATATGTACCAGAGCAATGTGTCGTCGATATTGGATGAAACTTCCATGCCCCCCCCCCTCACACTCTCTCACGACAGCACATTCCAGTTACATCAATCCCTCTACTCCTCTATATACGTCCTCTCGTTATGGAGTGTCAAGAGGAAGAAATGCTTCACATCGGTGGGGAGGTTGCGAGAATGTTCCTGGCTTAGAATGAAACGGGAGTTTATGAGGGTGGGGAGGATTGTGGATGAGAGAGAGAGGGGGGGGGGATTGAGTGTATGAGACACTATCGCTCACCCGGGCTAACAACCACACTGTTGAGAAGGGCGAGGAGGAATGGAGGACAATAGATAGAAGCATGCAGAGTAGGCGAGACGCAGTGGAATATTTCCCTAGCCCTTATAGCTACGGAGGATTTCCATGAGATAAAAATGCGAGGGAGAAAAAAAAAAACACTGCTTTTACTAATATAAAATGGTTGCTAAAGCTCAAAAACGGTGTTGCTCTTCAATGGCAGCTTTTAACAAAAAATCGTTTTAAGTAAAAGATGTGATGGGGAACGTCAGCGTGTGATCATTTTGTGGCGGAGAGTGGTATGATGTTAAGCGCCCCAGACACTGTCAGTTTAACTAAAGGCAATCGTGAGGCCGTCGATCGGGGTTACCCACACTTTTATCAGTTAATCTGAAGGTCACGTGAAAACTGAAGGTGTGTGGACGTAGGATCAGACGTGAGATCGTTGACTGACAGTGTATTTTGCTCGGCAAATTTGGTCTGACGTTCGCCTCTTGAGGCGACGGCCTGCAGGCAATTGCATAGTGCTATGGGGCGCTTTAGTTTTCGAGGCAGAACTTGACTGCATGGAGTTGGAGTCGTCTTTAAAACCTATTTAACAGACCAGCCCAAGCAGGTTCCGGCAGGAGTAAGCCGACCAGAAACTCAAATGTAAGTTTAGAAACAAGTTTTTGTTTATTGAACGATCCGAGGAGACGTGGTGGTTTTAATCCACCAGCTTGGAATATACAAACCAACGAAATCTGTTTTTTGGGAGACCAATCCAAGGCAATGGGATCCAATGCCACAATGTTTAACCCTCCAAATCCTCTGACCACATGAAATGCTCCAACCACAAAAATGTACCACCTCAAAATCCTCAAAAGCACAATATGCGCGACCGCAAAATGCTGTCGGAATCTTTTCTCCGTACTGGCAGCGCACGATATAAATCCTACCAGTAAATTCGAATCGGATCCTTGTGAATGTAAATTCGTCGTCGATATAGAAAGGTTGTTTTTACCGGAACTAGACAACAGCACGGAACTTTGTATCGAGCATCATTTCATCCGGTTCAACCTGATGAACCGAGTGTCAATCAAGTCGTAGGTACCGATACCTTGCAATTGTACCATGAGCGATGGGGACACCTGGACAAACAATATATTCGAGCAAAGCAGCAATCTGAGCTGGGTATCGCGGTCAAACCTAGCAAAGAACTCTGTGGTCCATGTCAATTCGGAAAGGCACACCGGCTGCCATTTGTTACCAGGATTCCAACGACGAAACCAGGAGAGTTGATGTCAGGTGACGTCTGCGGTCCTTTCGATAAATCATTCAATGGGCGCAGGTATTTGATCGTGATTGTGACGGACTAGGTACCTCCACTACTGTGACGTCACCTCAAGAAGAAACTTATTCTTTTACACTTTATGATGTACCTAAGAGGTTACAATGAGGTTATTGATTTCTGAATAGAATATTGTATCAATAGAGCCCCGTTCGTGAATCGGTCTCGATTATTATAAAAACCCAGTTTTCCCTTAATTTTAAAGTCAATTGGTTTACATGGTGCCGAAACCAGTGTAGTGAGTGAGATCGTTCGTTAGGTACCTAGTCAGTTTTTCGCCGTCGCAGCCATTCCCGTCCAAACGCGCAGCGGTTCGTCCAGGAGCAGCCCCTTCTACGAGTTGTGGTTTGCGGCGTTTGGAATAAACCTACAGGAATTCTACGATATGTCGGAAGACGAGGCCGTAAATCTTCGACCACCGCCACCGTTCAAATTTGCGGATAAGCAAAATGTCGCAGGTCAGTGGGAAGAATGGGTTCAATCGTTTGATTGGTACGCCGAAGCGATTAACCTCAGTAAAAAGAGCCCGCAAAAACAGGTCGCGACTTTTATGACGGTGTTGGGTCCAGAAGCGATAACGATTTATAAGACCTTCAAACTCACCGAGGATCAGAAGAAATCAATGAAACACATCAAATCACTGTTTGACGCGTACTTCCTACCCAAGGTAAATAAAACCTACGAGCGATTATTATTCAATCGCTTGTCACAAAAAAACGGGTCAACCCTTTGACGAATTCCTTACGGAAGCGATAAATCAGGCAAATAAATGTCAATACGGGACCCTTAGAGACGAATTTCTATGTGATAAAATTGTCGTAGGTATACTTGACGATGAGGTCAGAAAATCGCTGCTGTCAACAGACAACCTTGATTACGACAAAGCCGTCTCAGCTTGCAGAGCCGCGGAATTAGCGTGTAAGCAAATGAATGGCATAAGGAAAGACCAGGTGGAAATAAATGCGATTAACAAAAAACATCACGAAACTAAAAAATCGAAAAATGATCAGAAAAGGCAGAAATCCAAAAATGAAACATTCCATTGTCGACGGTGTGGAACTGAACACGGGCGCCGATCCTGTCCTTCATATAAACACCGATGTACAAAATGCCATTTTAGAGGCCATTTTGATCAATTTTGTTTCTCAAAATCAGTTAATACTTGCGAGAAATCATTCGAGGAATTAGGCTCAACAATGGACTTGTATGTTGGATCGGTTCAGAAGGCGATCTCCAGCGAAAGGGGATTGGAATGAGCCCATTACATTTCCTGGAAATCACTCGGTAATCTTCAAATTGGACACCGGCGCGCAATGTGACATAATCACGATAAACGAAGTAAATAAATGTAAGCTTCGTGTGAACAAATCGATCGTGAAATCGCTAATTTCATTTGCATAGACCTTACAGACGTTAACAAAAACATAAAGCGCCGCCAATACCCATGGCTCTTCATGGTTCCAAAATATATTCCAAACTAGACTGCACTCGAGGATTTTGGCAAATAAAAGTATCCCGCCGAACGTCAAATTACTTGGCATTCTCGACGCCATGGGGAAGATTTCGCACTCTCAGACTCCCGTTTGGCTTAAGCTCGGCCCCTGAAGTGTTCCAGACGTGGATGTCGACCCTGCTCGGAGGAAAAAAAGGCGTGGAAGTTGCAATGGATGATATTCTTTGTCATGCAAGAAACAAAGAAGAACTGGAAATTATCACTCAAGATGTCCTAAACACCCTGAAAAAAGCCTGACTGAAGCTGAATCCAGAGAAATGTATTTTCAATACACCGAAGGTGGTTTTCCTCGGACACGTCATTTCTGAAAAAGGAATAGAGGCAGACCCTGAAAAAGTAGCAAGTTTGGAAAAATTCGAAATACCTGAGAATGTCAATGAACTTCAAAGATTTTTGGGCATGGTTACATACCTGTCAAAATTCATACAAAATCTCTCAGATTTGACTCAGCCTCTACGCCAGCTGCTACATAAAGAGTTAGAGTGGTACTGGGGTCCCGAACAGCAGTCAGCATTTGATTTACTGTTGTCAAAAATCAAGAAAGCTCCAGTCCTTCGCCACTACAACCCCAATGAGCCCGTCACTCTCTCCGTAGATGCGAGTGAACATTCTGTTGGCGCCTGTCTAATTCAGAATGATCAACCCATAGCCTACAGCTCAAAGGCACTCACCAAATCAGAACGAAACTACAGCCAGATAGAAAAAGAGGCTTTAGCAATTTTGGTTGCTTGCAAGAAATACCATTCCCATGTCTGGGGAAACACGCACCTGGTAGTGGAGAGCGATCACAAACCGCTCGAGAATATTTTCAAAAAACCACTGCACAAGGCTCCAGCTCGACTCCAACGAATTTTATTTGAGATAATGCCGTACAGCGGTCTATAAAAAAGGAAAAGAGCTTTTTATCGCTGACCCACTCAGTAGGGACATACAAAATTTGCCTGAATTTGACCAACCACCGGAAATAACTATTCATGTTGCCATTCCATTCTCAAAATCGCGTTTGGAACAACTTGAGGAAGCAACTGTGCAGGATCCGACGCTGAAGGAAGTTAAAAATTTTATTTTAAACGGATGGCCGGATGACAAAAAACTCCTCCCTGAACAGGTTCAAATTTATTTTAGTTTTCGAGAAGAACTGGGACTTTACAACAATTTGATCGTGAAAGGAGAACAAATTGTCATTCCTCAAACAATGGTGGAAATTCTACTGAAGGAAATTCACCGCAGTCATAGAGGAATAGAAGGCTGCACCAAATTGGCTAGAGAAAATGTATTTTGGCCAAAAATGGCACAACACATCAGATCTTATGTGGAAAGTTGCCCAACCTGCCAAAAACTCCAAAAAAATAAGCCAATGGAGCAGATTACCACAGGTGAAATTCCAGAAAGGACCTTTTCAACCTCAATCACCGCGACTTTCTCGTCATAGCAGACAGCTACTCTGGATTTTACGACTTTGTTGAATTAACATCTACCACTAGCTCAGCGGTTATCAAGAACCTGAAGCGTTGGTTGCAACCTTCGGAATCCCGGACCAAGTGAACTCCGACGGTGGTCCCCAATATTCCAGCAGTGAGTTCAAGGACTTCCTCAAGTCCTGGGAGATTCGACACAGAATATCAAGTCCAGAGTTTGCACGTTCAAATGGGTTAGCGGAGCGCTATGTCCAAGAAGCCAAATTACTTTTGAAAAAACGCCTTACCGACAACTCTGATCCGAAATCAGCGTAATACGCCAAGGGGTAACATCGGCTCACCAGCGCAACGTCTCATGGGTAGAAGAACGAAAACTCTTCTCCCATGTCTGCAGTCTACTCTTAACCCACATTTGATCAAGCCAGAAGAGGTACGGCTAACACTAAAAAAGATGCATGAGAGGGAGAAAACCGCCGCAGACAGAGGAAAATCCGCGCCAATGCTCTTTGCCAACGGAGATCACATCTTGTGGAGAAAATCACCGAGACATTGGGTGCCTGCGGAAGTAATCCAAAAGTTAAGTGACACTAACTCGTATGTGATCCAGACAGCCGATGGTGCAAAGTACCGAAGAAATTCCTGGTTCCTACAGTCTCGACTAGATCGACAGCCTAATGACAAGGAATTTGTAGCACCGCAGCCTGAATCACAGACTAGCCACAAATCAGTCATGACTTCGCCTCCCAGAGTGACGTCAGAGACACAGAAATCCTGTGGGTCTCCGATCAAAATCAGTCCTCGTACCAGCACTGCACCTCCTGCCCTGATCCAGACATCGACTGCCACAATGCTTCCTCCAGCCTTCAAGCCCAAAGAAGTCCGCACTGCCAGTGGACGCCTGGTGAAGCCTCCTCAACGTCTACAATTCAACTGACAGTGCGCTTTCAAAGAAAGGGGGATGTGACGGACTAGGTACCTCCACTACTCAGTGGAGTAGTGGATAAGTTTCAAGAAGAAACTTATTCTTTTACACTTTATGATGTACCTACGAGGTTACAATGAGGTTATTGATTTCTCAATAGAACATTGTATCAATAGAGCCCCGTTCGTGAATCGGTCTCGATTATTATAAAAACCCAGTTTTCCCTTAATTTTAAAGTCAATTGGTTTACAGTGATCAAAGACCATCTATCACATTTTCGTTTTTGTTTCGTGCGGGAATTGACAAAAGTCGCTGATTAAACCGCTGCTAAAATTAATAATAATTCGTGAAACACATTGGAGACAAAGTGTTAAATAGAGGCTAAAATTAGGGGGAAAAAACAAATTTATTTTTCCATTTAAAGGGCGAAGACCCTCCCCCACCCCCACCCTTAGGCACATCACTTGTGGAGGGTTGGTACATTTTCCGAGATCTGCTACACCTCGTTGAAATCGTTTTGGCACCACTGTCTGCGGCATCGGAACCCGCAGGCTAGGCTAGCCGGTTAGACGAAAGAGCGCCAAAAGCCTGACGAATACACACGAAATTGGAAGTTTCCTGTCTGAATATCCGCGTTATTGCAAGTTTCGGGTTGTAATTTCGGGGAGAAATCGCACGTATTTTGGTGCCACTTTTTTTTTTTTTTGTTTGTGGCTGCCGATGAGCTCTGAACAGGTCCGACATCGAGGCGGGTCGATGGCTCAAGACGGAGTGTAAAAAGCTGCCCACATCTTTCTTTCTTTAGCTATAGCTACGAACGTGTTTAGACTTATTTGAAAAATGGGATACTGCTGCGTTTACAACATTTCCTGGAGATTGAAACGAGACCTTTAAATTCAGGATTGGTGCCGAATGCAAAATCGCTGCGTTGGAGGGGGTCGACGAATAATCCGTGCTGCTCTCCGTTCTACAGACCTTTTGGTAAAAGATAAAATAAATCTCTCGAAAGACGATCTGAAATTATAGTAGACTTCTTAGTGGCGGGGGGGGGGAGTTAAACCCCCCAAAACCCACCCTGTAAATCCACCACTAGTATAACTTTTCTTACACCGAGCGAGGAGGGAGTACGGTAGATGCTCTAGGGATATATTTCAGTTAAGATAAAATAAGATAACTCCCTGTGTAATAATTGAAGTACAATCGTATCACACGTTTTGATAGGATTATTCGCTTGAGCCGTCCAACTGCAAAGGCTACAGTGCAAAGTGTCGCAATTCCCTCCACCCCTCAGAGAGTACTTTTACCTTGAAAAGAAATTCACCTGGGTGAATAAGAGTGGAAGGGTCGAATAGAAAATTCTATTCCTCGCTACTAAGAAAAAAAAAATTGAATAATCCTGTATCATGTTTATTCAGTTTCAAAAGAAGGGTTGAATGCACTTGAATGACCATACGAAAGCAGAGCTCTTTGTTAAGAGATGCTCAAGGGTTGAATCCCTCCCTGCATCCAAGTTTTCTCTTTCTTGCCGCTGAGTTTCTTTTTATTCTGCAATAACTCTTGACGCAGAATGAGAAACGTATAAGCAGAAGAGGTTCGCGTATAAGTATCAGAATCTAAAATAGTTACATTCTCAACGACAAATTAAGTTACTTCAATCAGCATTGTAAGTTACTGCGGAATTAACTGTGAATGAGAATATTTTAGCAGTTCCTTTGGCTGCTGTTAAGGTTACATCTTAAAACCCTTATTTCCCCCCTTATTTATTTGAATATGATAATTTCGAACATTGAAGTTTCTCTCGACTATCGAATGGTCACCAATTCAACGATAGTGGTTTTTCGATAACCGATCGTTCGGCTCACGTGAACAATAGCAAAGAGAGAGAGAGAGAGGGAGTGAACGAGAGAGAGATTGTATAAAGCAATTGTATAAGGTACAACCTTCTTGGTCATGGAGGAGAGCGGCGAGATAACGAGGAAAATATGGGTGACCCTGGCCAAAGTTTCACCTGCGTCTCCCTTACCTATCTTTACTGACCTTTAATGCCCCTCGCACTCCCCCCCCCCACCACCATTCTTTCACACTCGGTTTTCCTGTATTCACGCCACCCGTATAATTCACGGTTGGAATACTTACGGATGAGCGTTTACTTTATCCAAGGGACGAGGAAAGGGAATAAAAAGAAAAAATATTTAAGGCGTGCTGGTACCTACTATGAATAACCATTATTTCATTTGACCTTCAAATGCTTCACATGTGGAATGAGTGACTAGACGATGACGCTGGCTGAACAAATTATGACTGCATCCGCGCAAGTTGTCTCCAGAAACCATAAATTGGCGTATATTCAATTTCAGCCGCAAATTCGAATTTTATCAATTTTAGCTGTGAATCAGAGCTTTCACTAGGTACACTTTATTCGTGAAATTAAAAAGTTTTAATTTTCCTCACATTTAGCCGCGATTAAGCCATTTTTCTGAATTTTAGCCCTGAATTAGCGTTGTTTTTTGTTCTTCATTTCAGCCGCAGGCATGGCCCATGAACAGCACGTTACCGTATTTTTCTATATTGTGTTTTTTCACCGTAAAATGTTCTCTATACACCTCAAATCAGCGATTTGTTTCTCCATCTTAGTCTGGAAGTTGCATCGAGAAACCACGAATGAGCGCTTTTTCGTAGTTTTAGCCACGATTATTAGCGATTTTTCCAAACTTTTCGCCGCGTTCTTGATCCAAAAACAGCTCTTTAGTGCGCCTTCTCAATTTTATCCGATAAAGGACCTAAATAAACTGGGAATCAGCGTATTTTCTCTATTTTAGCCGCAGAGTTGCAAGGTTATTCAGCCAGGAAACTAGTAATTTCGCTGAAAAGACCCGAAATTGCAAGCTCACAAATAGTTATTTATGTATTTCACTTTATTGCAGGAACCATAATATAGGCATTACAACGTCAAATCTTGTATATATTATACCTTATATGTGTAAATGTTACAATTACACGGCTATTCGTCATGGCATTGGCGCAGTCGGGGGTCTGCTATAGTCCAGCTGGGTCCACCCATTCTAAACAAAAAAAAAACAACTAAATTCCTTTACTCAAGGGAACGTGATGGTAAAAAGGGTCGAAACTTGCAATTTCACTGAAATTATTACGTGAAACTCGCAATATCGCTAATTTTCAGTGATTATTGGAGCCAAATTTTGCAATTTTGTTGGTTGGTGAGGGGGCGTGTCACTCTTCTCAGGTTACGTCACAGCGCCGTCGTCAGCCGTAGCCGGCTAGACCAGGGTCTGGTTGTGAGCCAACAAAAAAAATTCACGGATATTTGCACCAAAACTTGCAATTTCCATGAAATTAAGACCCTAAACTTACAATTTTCTTGACATTAGACACGGAACTTGCATTTATGGAAGCACCAAGAGCCGAAACTTGCAATTTTGCGGACAGTCAGCGGGAAAGCAGTTATTTCACTCAATTTAGGTCCCAAACATGAAAAGTCAATGCTTGGCACTTGTATAATGTTGCAATTACACGGCTATTCACCATGGTATATTGGTGCAGTCGGGACCGGCCTGCCTAAAAACAAAAAATAAAATTGCCTGAAAACTTTTTCAATGTCGCTTGAATTAAACTGTGAAACTCGCCTAATTAAATCCAGGAATATCTAGCTGCTTGAAATTATGATAAAACCGGAAATTTGAAAATTCGCGGATATTTAGACCCCGACACTTACAGTATTGAAACAAATTATATAATTTTGCGGCTATTTCTCTCATTTTTAGCTACTAATGAGCGTTTTCCCTCAATTTCAGGAGTGAATTACCGCTTCTTCTCAATTTTATCCGCAAAAAATCGAGCAATTTTCACAATTTTGGTTTCAAATTGGCGATGTTTTACTTTTAGCTTTGAATTTATCGCTTTTTAAAATCAATTTTAGCTGTGAATCAGCGATTTTGTTACTTTTGGCGCAAATCAGCGTTTTTCTTAATCTTACCTGTGAATCGGTTTGGTGCAAAATGACCATTTTTAATGTAATGTCCAGTTCTCAATCTAGTAAGAACGCTATAAAATGCTTGAATTCGTTTGAACCTATCCTTGTCCACATAATATTGACAAACATTGACCTCCTGGATTGGGGGACCAAATCTTGTCAAAAACGACGATTTTCAAGTGGGAAATAAGTTTTTTGGGTGGAATTTGAAGATTATTAGGTTTTTTTGGAGGTGAAACGTTCAGGTGGTTCATTGCAAAGCCGTTTGCCGTTCATCCCACGTCCCAGTTTAACATGATAATGTATCAAAGTAGGCAAAATCAAAGTAGGCATTAATTTATTAATTTGTGTCCACATTCACCCTATTCCCAAACTCATAAAACAGACCAGACGAGGATCCAGGATTGGCTCATGGAGAGATTGTGTGCTTCGCTCTGACTAAAGACGGTTTGACAGCCATTCACTGCTATTCCCGCCATAAAAACGGATAAACCGTCTACAATTACGTCCCTAAATGGAAAAACTGGCGATTCCCGCCTTGAAAAGGACCAAACCTACTATTTGTGCTCTGGAAATCCCATTCGAAAACAGTCAAAATGACTTCACGCCCGTCCGCGACAAAGCCCTAAAAATCCCGCTCTGAAAATATCGTCGTAATAAAAATGGCTTAGCTGACGATTTTCGCTCTGAAAATTCCTCAACAGATCATTCCTGCCCTGAAAACTGCAAAAACCTTCTATTCGCGCTCCAAGAATGGCCCAACTGATCAATTGCGTCTTGGCTTGACAGAACTAATTGCGCCCTAAAAGTAAAAAAATTGGCGATTCGCGTTTTTAAAACACCCGACTAGATTATTTCTGCCCTAAAAATGGCAAAATCTACCATTTGGGTGCCAAAAATGGCACAACGTGCTATTAGCGCCACATAAATAACAAAACTCATGACTATAAGCGTCCCCCAAAACTGATTATATCCATAAGCCTTAAGCCATGAAATCGGCAAAACTGACGATTCGCGCCTGATCCATTAACGTCTGTAGAAAATTTCTGAACTGGCAATTTCTCTCCCTAAATACAGCCATATTGACAATAATTCTCGCTCCAAAAACCATACAAAATGGTTGAACTAACGGTAAGCACTCTAAAATTGATTAAATTGACGGTTTCGTGAACTTAAAATATCGTTTTGGCTATTCAAGCCCTATAAGATTGGTAAAGCTAAACTCTACATGCGGCCTATAAATGTTTGAAACTGACGATTCTCGTTTTGAAAAGCCCTAAGCAGATTATTCCTGTCCAGAAAATGGTGAAATCGACCGTTTTGCGCGTCAAATGCCCAAACTGAGCCTTCACGCCTTTAAAATGTCTAAAGTCGACAAAGCCGATTCCTGTACTAAAAATAGTAGAACTTGCTATTTACGCCCTAAAAATTACATACTGGCGTACTTTTCAGCGCCGCAAATATGGCAAAGAAATCACCACGCGGTCTAAAAATGTTCAAACTGAACCCCTACAGAGACTACAGACGACGATTCACGCCTTCAAAGTGGCTATATACAACCGAAAAATGGGCAAACATGGCTATTCACGCCCTTTAATAAACCGATCCATGGGTCGTCCTCACTTTACTGACTAGTCGACCTTTCTCCCCTCCCCCCACCATAGCATTGGTTGCATGCACCTTAAGGTCGACTGTATAAACTGACAACTTTCGTGCTGTAAACTTGGTTGGTTGACTATTCCAACCGTATGAAGCTGGCTAAACGGACCATTAATGGGCGTGGGACCCTGAACACCTATCGAGTGCTGCCCCAAAGGACGGAGCTCAAGCCCCCTGAGCCTCTCTCTGGATCCGCGCATGAAACTGACCTTGTTTTGTTTTTTTAATTAAAATTCTGTTTTGAAACAAAGAATAATAAATAGGGCTGTTTTGATAAACGTTATCCGTAGTGGGCGTGCAAAAAAAAAAGTAGGGAGGCATGTTGTGAAAAAAACTTTTTCTATACTCTGCGAATAACGAGTTTTTCTTCGGATTGCCTCAAATGAAATCAGCCTTCATATATTTACATACAACTTTTTTGACGTCTCAAAAAGGGATTTGAGGGTGGTGGTTCTGGCAGAGCGTGGGTAATAGTAACGTTTGGTGTACATTTTCGCGCTACTTGCTTCGTAAGACGCCCATAAGTTGAATTTTTCATAACCTGGTACTTTATAGCTTCAGTTTTTTGAAAACTGTACAGTAAATGTTTAAAACTGACATGAAACGTTTTTTACATGTCAGTCAAAGTCATATGGAAAACCAAGTTATTCGACTCGAAAAAAAAGTGAATTTTTTTGAGGGTTGGGAAATTTGCTCCCGTTGATATAATAAAAAGGCTAAAACCCGCCAAATTCAAAAAAATATATTTTCGAAGAGGAGGCGAATGTTCAAGCAATAATGTTGATAAAAATAATCAGTAAAGGAGAGGAAATAAACTATAAATTCGCTGGGCTCTAATAATTATTTATTCAGTTTCAAGAGGTCCGGTTTTTGTAGAGATGCTGATAAAGAATGTCCCCCCTCCTTATTGCTGCTGACCCGTCTCTACCCAGAAAAAATTTTGTGGCTCGGTGTCATGTCGTTGCAAACTAATGTACTATTCAACATTTACATTACACCCAATAGGGAAAAATCAGTTGCGTCCTTCGCTTCCCATGTAGTCCTTTCATTCGAAATTGATTCCGGCTCCTCATAATATGCAAGTGCAAACTTGCATATGGTCACCGTAAAACAAACAAAACTTGTGAATAAGGGGCCAATACGTTCAGGAATGATGAGGTTGGGCATGAAAGAGATGTACAGAAGTTGTTAAAATCGTAATTTTTCAGATTTTGCCACATTGAGTTTCATTACTATTATATGACGACCGTAATTTCCACATATGCGGGGAGAACAAACTCCTTGGGAGGCTAATCAGCCAAGCTCCTCATGGTGTCTCCTGTGTAACGCGGGTAGGCTTCCTTTCACTTATTATAGTAAGCTATGGGATGGAGCGAATACGTATAGGAACATTTGCTCCCGTTGGGATAAAAGAAGGGCTAAAACTCGCCAAATACAAAAAAAAATTTTTTCAGATAAGAGGCGAATAATAATAAATATTTTATTTCATTATAGAAAAACGTTGATTTTCTGAACTATAATAGTTAGTTATTTAATTTAAAAAAGGCCCGGTTTTTTCCGGGATGCAGAAAAAGGATGCCGGACGTCGAAAACGATAACGAGAGAGTTCAACAGTTGATACAGTTGAACATTTTCATTTGCACTGCTCTCGATGTGCGGTAGGTGTACTATTTTCAACAGACTTGAAGAGGCTCTTGAACCATCTAATGTAGGCGCTATCATGAAATTTATACGCAATCATAGATCCCAAAAGCCCTGAAAAACAAGCACAAAGAATCATGCCATAGATATTCTGAATGAAAGCAGAACTTATCTGATGTTAAGAGAAGAACGCCTTCGAAGAACTAGGTATCTACTGCGTGGGAATCAGGCAGAAGAAAACTTTAAAACAGGATACATGTGCTAGATGGAACTCAAGGAAACAATACAACACGAGACCTATACGTCACTCAAGCTACTATACATACATGAATATGTACGGCTAATTAACGGCCTCGTTAGACCCAAAAATAATAATTAATAATAATAATAATAATTATAATGATATTAACAACCAAAACATTTAAATCTATTGATATGATGGAATAGTTCAAAAGATCGGGTGGAATTCAGTTAAGCGTCCGATAGCCGAGACTTCAGGCTCAGAGCATATGGCAGATCTTCGAATAGGTTCGCAACGATATCACATTGACTGAACAATCATTATTAAGCCAAGCGATTTTGTCTCATGAAACAAAACTGTCAGCTCGCATCGTGGTTCTTGATTTTTGCAGCCTTGAATGCACGTCTGTGGTCGCGCCTCGCTACTCTGAAAGTGACTCTTCCTACGCAATGGCCTAGCAGCATTTATCAATAGAGAGACAAGCATTTATACGAAGATCGCGTCTCACAATTGCTAGCTATTGAAGAAGAAAAAAAAGAAGAGAGAAAAAAATAATAAAAATTAAAAGTAATGAAATATGCTATTTTGGTACCTGAATATTATATATATATATAGGGTGTTTCTGAAATGGATGTCAATATTTAGGCTGGTGGTTCTACGTCACAAATGCGTCAAAAAAATTAATATTGACCCTAATACGATTCCTAATAGTTTCCGAGATATTCACGGATTTAGTAGTTTTCAAAATGGTCTTGTTTTCTCGAAGAAAATCGTCCGTACCTTAGCAACCAGGTGAGTCACGTCAAATCTGATGGCACCGTTGGAAAGGACAGACTTATTTCTACGTCGTTTAGTGTTATTTTCTTGAATTTCTCCCACTCCTGCTGAGAAATTCAGCGTCAAACTTTAAATTGTTTACAATATTACTCTTGCAGACTAGGTTTTGAAGTCGATTTTCTCAGCAACAAGTGGTTTCCACGATGACCTTTTTTCAGAAAAGTTGGCGTATGGTGTCAGCATCATTATGGTATCTTGACATCACCTTCCATCTCGGATAATTTTTCGATTATTCCAAAATGATTGCTGAAAAATCCGTTTTAGTGCTCATTACTCAAATAGTCTTTCTTCACGAATAACTCGAGAAAAACACGATAAATGTTTGCCATCCATTCTTGACTAAAAAGGGCCTCTGAAAGTAAATATTTTGAAATTATAAAGGACTCAACCGTGCTGAAGACACAGTGGGTGGTATAGGATGAAGCTCGTTTGGTTACGTAACCCGCGAAATATTCTGCGGCGTCAGTGTAATTTATGAAATGAGCGTCGCCGGCTTCGAAGTCACCTGAGGTAATAATCAAGGTAATAACTAAATTAAATAACGACGGCTAATGGCCTTAGGAGCCCATGCCGAGAAAAAATAAAGAAATAAAGAATAATAGTAATTCAATGCAATGAACTGAATGAATCTCACTCGCACTGTCCAAAATGCGGTCCAATATGAAATCCACGTGGGATTTCCGGTCCGTAACATTGGACGTATCGTCTTCTCGCGATATCAGTGACTGGAAAGCCTCTTCCACATTAACATTATTGCCTTTCGGTGGCCTTATCAGGGAATAGACGCTCAATAGTCGAAAAATGTGCATGAAAACCGTGGGGCTAGGGCGGTTGTTACAACCACCACTTGCTCTCACTATACCGAAAAACCCCTGAGGCATAAAATGTTTCTGTTATAGATATTCTCTATCAAGAATAGATAGTACACACTTCTAAGCGATCTTGAATCAATCTTGATGTCATAAGAAAAGTATTTCCCTGTTTTCTGAGCTCTTCAAAAATTGAGAGAGCTGAGTTCAGCGTCACGACGAGACCAACTAAGGTGCTGGTCAACACGTTGCCACACGTTGCTTTCCACTCGACAAGGTATTTTAAAAATCTTTAGCCTGTGAAGAAGCTAATAAAACCGAAAGCTCGGCGTAAAGGGCGGAGGCGTTACAGTTATTACCCTCAACCGAATCCATCCATTCACTCATCAAACTCAAGGGTTGATACTTACTTTCCTTATCCTTTGACAGTCTAGAAAATTACATTACATTAGTTATAGTTATAGTTATAGAACCGCTTGATATGATTAACAATCAAAAATTCAACATCAAAAAAGAGATTGTTTCAATTTTGAAATGGCTATGAACCAAGTAGGTATACCAACTTATTACTGGCGAAAAATGGATTTTCTTTTCTCCGTGTGCCCTGGCTTTTACAGGGCGGCCCAGTAAGAGTTGCGCAAAATTTTGGGTGATAGTACACCAAAAATAGGGTAGACTATTTCGATAAGCCACCCCCTTTTGATTTTGAACTATGGCTTTGTGTTTTTCATAGAAAACGTATAACTATAAAAATAATTTTCAAATAGTTGTTTCCCAAATTTAAATGCACCTTATCATCTTCTTTTTTCGTAGGCGAATACAAGTTTTAATTTACAGAAAATTCCTATACCACGAGAGAATATAGATTATTTTTGTGGGGTTCTGAAACAAGCAGAGCTTTTTGGGACGACCCAAAAATTAGTAGAAATATTGCCAAATTCATTAGTCATCACTTTTGAAAACACGAAAAAGTCATTTCAAGGCGAGAAATAACAGTTTATCAATAAAGCGTTTGGCGTGCTTTCACCTAAAAATGTGTGCGCAACCCAAATTAGTCCACCCTTGTGTGTTTTAATCGTTGTTTAAAACAAGCAAAAGTTCGCATACCTCTAGTTCGGCAGATCCCCCTTTTTACTCGAAGAGTTCATTGCTTTAATGAGCTCTTGAATTCGTCTCACAAATTTACAAGTCGGCGCTGTGTCATCCTGAATAACCCCAGAATTTTGGAGAGACACAAGAGAAGCTGGAATGTCAACTCCGAAAAACTGTGACAGCAAAAAAGGTGGATTTAACGAGATCTTACATAACCAGATCATGCACTATACTATAGACCGTCAAGTTAAACGTGGACCTGCCCTCCTGTGATTGGCCACTCTAAAGTTCGCGACACGAAATAAGGCGAGTTTGACTCATCGACTAAAAAACCAACGTTGCGCATTAGAGTCCCAAAGATGCGATGAAAAGCTCAAGTCTACACCCATAGCTGGCAACGTTGCGCTCCCATCGTTGTCACTTTGGAGAGCTGTGAGCCGGTGAGCGTTTGTAAAACCCCACCCCACATCACCACCCACAACGCACGGATGGCAACAGGGCATGGGAGGGCCGAAGAGTCACACCCGCCTTATTTCATGTCGCGTACTTCAGCTACTTTTCCTTACTACCTTTACGGAACTTTGGTTTGATAGTAAAAGAGTAAAACCTATCTTTGGTAAACAGTGGAACAACCAATTCAGGAGCGAAAGTAGAGGGAATAGAAGTTGCAACTAATCGAATGAGAGAGCGCTGGCCGCGGGTTCATGTTCTTCTTGACGGACTATAGGTAAGCTTGCCATTTTTTAAATGCATTACTTGATACGCCAGGGCTACGTTCATTTTTTCTTAATGACAGGGGTTAGTGTGGCTCTGTGTCAATTTTGGGCATAAATGAATTCCCTCAGTCTTTTGAACTTCAACTATTTTCTTCCAGTGGTCTACTTTTACAATGCCATTAGGGGTCTGTATGGAAACATTTAAAATATTACTCATATACGTATGTATCATCACAACTGGTTCCGTCTTACCTGAAATGTTTTCATTCTGAGTACCCAATTTCTAATATTTTTGACCAAGTGTGGAAAATCGCTTATGAAGTGGAGCCTTCTGTTTTCGTCCATGAAATGTGGGACGGAACAGTTGCTGTCATCAATGCCAAGAATTTTCCATAGCAAGTGAAAGCAGTGAGTGATTCGGCATTATGTGACTTCAGTAATTACGTACCTCTGTTCCACGATGCACCATCAGTGACGACTCCGTCCACGGAAAACCCAGCGTTCTCAGTTAATCTCGCTTCGATAATTAATTTATTCAGAACTTGAGGAGCAGCGTTCCTGCTAAGAAAGGCTCCTAACGCCTGTATCCATTTTCCGTGAAACGGTTGAAAAATAAAAACCAGAGCGTGATCTCCCTCCAAATCTATTTGTTCTGGCGGCGTATACTGGCCGAGATCAGTGAAACCAATAATTTTAAAATGATTATTGTCAAATTTGAGGTCTTTGCTGAGACACATTTCGTCCAGTAGCAGCGTTCCTATGAGAGTACGTTCTAAGGTTATTTCAACACACGAGAAACTCACTACAGTAACAATCACAACTAGTCCCTACCGTGTCTCTCTAATGGAGTCATGAGGCCTGCTTTTTTCTGCATGACCTCGAAAAGACTTGATTGGAAGCCGAATGCCGGTTTCAATTTTTTCAAGTACGCATTCAATGTCGTTGGAGCTGGTAACGCCATTATTTGGTCTCGACGCAAGAAATTGTAAGCTGCGTTGCAGAGGATTTTTAGCAGTAGGCAGTGGTATACCCATGCCGTAGTGTATCTATTTCCTTCTCCTCTTTTTTTTTAGCCGCTTGTTGTGGTTGAGGCAAATCAGCAGTCATGTCCCGTCCCACAAAAAAGATACTGACGTCTTTTTCCGTCTAGTGTGAAAGGGGCGGAACACTGCTATTTGAAAAAATATATTTTAAATTGAGGATACTATTAAATACAGCAGAGAATGGCAGCTTAAACCTATAAAAACTGAATAAGTTAATCTTGTGCAAGTTACCGCTGGTGGTCGGAAAAATGAAACTTTGTCCACGTCCGCCTTCTACTCGAAGGGCGGTAACCACTTGTGCAGTGGGGAACAAAACACGTCCTCGGCATTTTACCCTTTAAAAAATATCATAACTATACGATTGCGTGGATAACTTACCTTACATATTACTTGAAAAATAATAATTCTCTATCTTACCTCAATTAACTCCGATTTCCAGTGCGTCACTCACTGTGCACAATAGGGAAGTGGCAATAAAGATTCGTGAACGGGCCGAGCTTACTGTTGATAACATATGTTTCTTTCAACTCTTGGATTCATAGAAATTTTGTATTTAACGGGTTCTAGCCTTGAAGTTGACGAGAGCGCAGCCAATCGGGAGCAAAAGTCCCAACCCAAGAACCGCTTCATTTTTTTTATATAGAAACCATGGGAAGTCGAATAACTTGGTTTTCCATATGACTTTGATGTCAGTTTTCTATAACCTTGTGCAACCTTTGTTGAAATGTTATCACCTCATCCGTGATTATAGAAATATCTTAAGACATAGTTTTTTTTTGTCAAAAGAATAAAACTGGTAATATTCGACGACGGTTGCGCGAAAAATAACGTACATCACTCGACTATTAAGTCGTAAATGGACCACTTACTAATCTTGTAATGTAATCTACTATAACTATATCTATATCAATTGTAGACATTACTGTTGATGTTATTGTTGAGAAAATAGTTGTAAAAGTGCCTGGAGCAAAATTTACCACAGGCCGCAGGTTGAAGGACGATTCATCTGAATAACATTATCCCCCGGCCACCCTTAGTTAACTCGTGAAGGAGAATATCAAAGAGGTAGGCAAAACCTCCAAGATCCTGTTTAGATTAAGTTGCTCTCCCAAGCCTTTTGATACAGAACTGTAACAGGCTCTTCGTTTCTCTGCTCTGTGCACTGGTATCTGTTTCAAGTTCATTCTATTATTTTCAGCCCAAAGAAGAACTATAGGAATTACCGAAATTGAGAGCTTGCTTAGTTTGCGGCCGTTCCATTCATTTTCGACAGCCTTTTCTTTCAATTTTGAGAGTTTTTTTTTTTTAATTATGAGGTAGTTATGAGGATGACTTAATAAAAACGCCCTGGCTAGTTGTTATAGCGAGAAAGGGACCAAAAAACGTTCGTTTACACACGCATCAAGGCCGATTCACGCACCTATCATGACCCTACCAGACACCACTCGTACGGTCATACATTCCGTGTAAGGAGAGGGAAATGAATAGAATGTGCCGTGGAATGCATCCTTATTAACTGACATAATGTGTCGGTGTGAGATGCATTCCATCACGGCATTTATAAAAAGAGAAACAAAGGAAAACAAAAATAAATCGAAACATATCGCATTTAATCGAAAATTAAACTTTAAAATTGGGAATATTGTCCGCGTGACCTCTCTAGCCAGGTTGGAATAACACGTTTGTATACTTAGGCGCTCCGTTTATTCTGCCCAAAACCATCGTCTCCCACACACACTCCCTGCCTCGCAGCACACCTTCACACACAAACACAGTAATCTACCCCCACGCCTTCCAACACTGACACATCATTGATTCTTGAGACCGAATACTGGCTGGAGCTTGAACTGTCAAACTTGTATTATGAGAGTTATTAGAGGATCGGGAAAGCCGGTCTTTTCGCCTTGAAGTTGCCTTGAATCGGTTAAAGTTTTGCAGCGAGTGACGTGCTGGTTGTTGAGGAGGTTGAAGAATATATGGGGAATGAGCGTGTCATGTTAAAAGCAATAACTTCTATTAGCGAGTTGCTTAAACTCTTCATGTTGAAACAATTTCCACCATTGAAAATTCAGTATTTAAATGAGAAACGCGAATCAATGCCGCATACAGGTTCTCAGATAGTAAAGAGAAGCAATTTTGGGCAAAATACCTATTTCCCCCTCCCGCGGGTAAAATTGGTGTCCATTTCTGGGGCCAAATTGCCTTTATGTCCTTTGCCCCAAACAGTACGGCGCCATTTCAAATAAGATGTCAATCATGAAAAAGATTCCATTGTTTTCTTTTTTGAGATAGGTAATAGATTTTTAGGTAGAATTTTCTCTATAACGGCCAAGTATGGAGTTTTTGGGGGGGCGTAAACTGCTACATTCTGAAGCTTGTGATCAATGAAGCGGACAAATGTTTGCTGCCAAGCGGCAAATAATGACGTGGGAATATTCGATTTTAAGGGTCGAAAATGAACGTTCTGAAGGGCGAGGAGGGGGCATTTATTGGCCTCGGAGCCTTGATTTATTGGGGACTATACGCTACTTTGACCGAATGGTCGTTTGAAGGCCTCAGAAAACCCCGTCCAGCCCAAATCAAAACACTTTGAAAAAAAAAAGGCGACCTTTGAGGCAAAAATTCCTTCGTCGACAGCTCCATGCGCCTTCTATCCTCCTAGTCGTTGGGCACCAAATCATGTCCGTCGAAAATTACGGTTTTGCACCTTTTTTTAAAGCGTAATTCAGCGGTTTTCAATCTTCCCTTCTGAGAGAATTTATAATGTGGTAGGAGCTCAGCTCCATTTAATAATTATTCCGTTGACGAGCTCCCAGCACATTCTACTATCCTGGTCGTTGGGGACGGATGCGGCGATTTCCCGTCGTTCGTATTAGGAGAATATCATTTGCTAGGAGTTCGGTGCTGGAAAACATTTTCTGCTAGGAGCGGTGCAAATTGACTTGGAGTCAATCCTGTGGTATATTGCCTTTTTGAGTGAGGAAAACCTTTGAAATTCGTTCTGCGACCAATAATCCTCCTCCTGGGGTCCTAGGGGTGACAAATAAGTCCGGCTTTAGAAGAGAGATCAGAGGATGGGCAATAGGCCGTGCTCAGGCAATATCAGGGAAGAGGGAGCCCACTGCCGGCAAGCAAGAGAAGGCATCAAGGGTACGGATAGGAAAACAATGAAATGGCTGGTCAGTTTGGGGCGGAGGAAGACTAGGAGGGTAGTGGGGTACTTCACGGGACTTCTGATTGTGGAGAGACAGCTGCACAAGATGAGGGTGGTCAGCAGCCCTATCTGTGGGAAGTGAGAACTTGAAGAGGGGACGATGAAACACATGGTGTGAGAATGCGATAGGTACGCGGGGACGAGATTTGAAGTTTTCAGGGATGATAGGATACCCTCGGGAGGATAGGAAGATTTGAGGAGCCATACTAGGCCTTCCGAGCTCCACGGGGTATGGTGTATGAGCCTACCGATGGCTTTGGCGCCGGCGGGCTTGGCTAGGCCGGACCCGCGCCCACAAAAATAAAGTTGAAAAGTTGGATGGCCGAAAAGTGTTGGAATACTGGACAGCTGCCCTTCGTTTTCAATCCCCATTCCCGTCCTCCTTTTGTTTTCCGAATGAATATAATATTATTAATTGAAGTTTTGATTGAAAAGAAAAATAAATTCAGTCAAAAGATTTTTCTTCGAGTTACGTTCTAACACCGAGTTTTGAATTGGGAGAATATAATGTGCTAGGAGCTCGGATTCTGTCAAAAATTATTTTATCCTAGAGCTCCTGGCACAGTCTATCCTCCTGGTCATGGGCAACCAAATCTTGTCAAAAACAACAATTTTGCCCCTTTTTGACCATTTAAATCCGCGATTTATGGCCTTTCGTACCAGGAGAATATGATGTTCTAGGAGCTCGGCGCGAGCAAAATGTGTCCACCTCGTTTCGTATAAATGTTGTTAAAACTTCCACGTCGTTATTTAATCATCAAAAAGGGCTCAAATTTCTCTCGATAGCGATAGTGACATTTGGCACTCCTGGTCATGCCCGTCTCTTAGTCCAATTAGCACGCTAGAAAATGCCTAAATTCGTTTCAACCACACATTGGCAAAAATTCTTCTTTTTTGACGAGATTCATGCGCATTCTATTCTCCTGGTCATTCGGGGAGCAAATCTTTTCAAAATTGACGATTTACCCCCTTTTTTGAAATGTATTGCGGTGGTTTTCAATCTTTCGTATTAGGAGATTATAATGTGCTAGGAGCTCGGTTTCAGTCAGAAATTATTTCGTCGACGAGCTCCCATCAGCACATTCTGTTCTCCTGGTCGTCGGAGACCAAAACTTGTCAAAATGGACGATTTTGCAACTTTCTTGCAGTGTAATGCGGTGTTTTCCATCTTTCGTATTAGGAGAATATAATTTGCTAGGAGTTCGGCGCTAAAAAACATTTTCCACGTAATTTGGTCTGAATGTGCACAAAACTCCCACATCGTTGTTAAGCCTTCAAAATGGGCACAAATTGCTCTCTAGTGTGGCATCTGGGACCACTGGTAATGCCCAGCTCTCAATCTTTGGCGAAACTTCATCATCAAGTTAAACATTGGCGAAAATTCCTTTGTCGACGAGCTCCATGCACATTCTATTCTCCTGGTCATTCGACCAGGAAAAACGACGACTCAGCCCCTTTTTTCATTTTCTGATGCGATTTTCAGTCTTCTGTATTAGGAGCTCGTCTCCGAACGTTTTTTTCCTACAATTGGTTGTGTGTGTGGCCTGAAAAGGGCATAAAATTCCTACGTTCTAAGTGGGCCCAAACTTCGATCGAGAGTGATATCGGACACCCCTAGAAATGTCGATCTCTTAACCCTTATAGAACGCTCAAAGTCGCTCTTTAATTGTAGTCGCTCGTCTGACCTCTTTTCGGCTAAAATTCCTCCGGTAACGAGCTCCCGGCACATTCTATTCTCCTATGGTCATTCAGGTCGGAATCTTGCCAAAAAGATGATTTTAGTGTGAGTGTAATGCTAGTGCGGAGATTTTCTGTATCTTGTATTAGAATAATATAATTTGCAAGGAGCTCGGTTTTAGTCAAAATTATTTCGTCGACGAGCTCCCAGAACATTCTAGTCTCCTGGTCATTTTGAATATTTTCTGTCTTTCTTCTTGATTTCCAAAACCTGGGCCCTCAAGGCTGCCAGGCCGGTGAGAAACAGACACCCTGGCTTGGGTCTAGCCATAGCAAAGATCCATAAAAAAGTATTTCAGCGTACTTTTCCCCCTTTTACGTTTTTAAGTATGAAACGTAGAAAAAAAGTAGAATAATTTTTAAAAATTGCGGTTGGCATCTCCATCACTGCCGTTGTTATGAGTTCGCCAAAAAGTTACCGCGTGGCGAATCGATTTAGGATCGGCATTATAGTACGGACAATAGAATGAGGCAAGTCGATAATCGCCGAGCCGGCCACATATTGCAGCCATAAAAGTCGACCAACCCCCAAAAAGCGAAGAAAAATTGTCTTGAACCAAACTATCATCACAAAAACAAATCCTTCTCCAGTAAAAACCAAAAATCTTACTTTCCCCAAAGAGGAAAACGAGCAAATTCGTATTCTCATGCAGCTCTCACCGCCTCTCCATAGATGGTTTGCCCCTCTCTCACTCACTCTCCCTGACTCGTTTATCCATATGAAAATACAAGGGTAATTCAAGTACGTGCAAATGGAATTCAACGATGCGGACCGTTTAAAAGACTCGGACCCAAGAAAACGCTCTTTTCCTTTTATTTCGTTTGTCTGGAAAACAGCTTTAGCTCCTCGAGAGAAAGAAAGAGAAGTAAAGGGGAGAAAAGGAAGTGAAACTGAAGTAGGACGGCGCATTGGGCAAGATGAAAAACATTCTTTTCTCACTCTTTCTCTCTTTTTTTCAAGTTCTCTGTTTTACTGTGAACATTGTTTCCACGTGAAGTTACAAAGGCTTTGCTTATACTAAAAAACAACAAAAAACACGTAAAGATATCGAACGTGGTGGATCAAGAGTAATAATCCAACGGAATACTACTTGGAAATCATTTTCGAAAGCTCTCCAGTTAGGGCAAATCCAATGACCTCGATTCACCGCGATGACTAAACTATTCAGCGTCATCACCATCTTCTCTCAAATATGGCAATTTAAGCGTTTTGGCAAAACAAATTATCGCGATAGGAGACTTCTGTCGCTTCTATTTCTCGGAGGGTCGTTGCGGTCGTTATAAGATGACCGTTTCCAGTTTCTCATTGCTGGCGGTTTGAAGTGTCTCGGTTTACCGGCTAAAGTTTCATTGCTTGGAGCCGCCCCCCTCATCCCATCTAACGCTTACAAAAGGTTACTTTTGCACTTTATAAACTATTTGAACGGCTTTAAGAAGGGGTGGGAATCAACGTTTACAGAATATATTAACCACATTTAACGTTACGACCTTATAAGACTACGGCTTTGTTTATAAACTGTTTCAATGGTTGTCCTCAAGAGCGGGGAGCTTATTGAACAACGAAATTTAGATTGTTATTAGACACGTGAAATACAATTCTCTACTCGGGATGACACATTTAATTAATTATCGCGTGAGCGAAAATTATTATGACCTCATTCAGCAAAGAGGTAGGTACTATGAGGCTCTATGGAAGCCACAGCGTTGAAATTGCCAGCTTTATTTGCTAACAATTTTATTATGCTATAATTAGAGTGGAGGGGGTTCAACTTACGCAGTCATTAGGATGCCCCAAAGGAAATTACTCGTCTTGTACATAAATTATTTACATTTTTAGGGGTCTGGAATTAATTTATTTTCCATTTCTGAAGTCGGAACAACGAATTGACTGTGGACAATTTGCGCTTTTGAGGACATGCAGAATGGCTTTTTGACTGTCCCACAGGAGGAACGTGGGGGCAAATTAAAAAACAAAACAAAAAAACACACAATTAATAATAATAACAGCCAAAATTTCAACAATATAGACATTAGATGATAACTTCGCGTAAATGACAAGAAAGGCCCGAACACTAATTAAATAAAGAAGATTTTAGCTAACACTAGCGTGTAAGAACCAAGAAATCGCTGTGAGTAACTAACCCTCAGGTGCGATTTTAACGAAACTAACTTACGCACTTTACTCTCTGTCCCACTCACTCACTATCTCTCTCTCTCACAATGTGTGCCTACAGCTAACTCCCCTCATTGATCTTTCAATCTTTGTCCCTTCAGCCCATCACCTCCACCACCAACCATCCTATAAAAGCTTTCGAGATCCATTTACCCCCTCATTCACTCAAACCCACTTGTTTCAACTTAAATAATGTCCTCGACATAAACACAATGTCGAGTGTAATGAACTCAAATCGTGAAAGACACTTCCACCACCACCCCACCACACCCCACCATTCCTCTTTCAGATACCCAGGAAATGCCTGTTATTCCTATCCGCTAACTCATCAAGCCTGGCTCTTTTGCTTTAAGAACTGTAAGACTGTAAAAGTAGTTAAAGAGATAAATTAGGGGGTCTCGAGGATTTTCTCGCTCGCCTATGGTTCCACTCAAAAATCGTATATTTATTTATCCATTCGTTATCACTCAAGAGAAAGACGAAAGTTAGCCATTTTTGGTAAGCTGAGGGCTTAAAAAGAGCCTTTTTTTAAACTTCCAGAATTTGCAGCAGTTTGACTACCCTGGAATAGGATGTCGAAAGGGTGCTTTTAAGGGTGAAAATATAATCCATTTTACGCCGTGTTACATTACGACCTCTTTTTTTATTAATTTAATATTATCACATTTCACAGCCATGACCTCGTGGCCTTTTAAAAACGGATACATTTTTCAAATTGATCGATCAAAATATCTTCTTTCCAAATAAATCAATACAATTGGGTGTATAAAATAAAATCAAAACTCAATAGGCTGTGCATTTCATTTTATCAGTATGTACTCCAAAATCACTGGGACAATCTGATGAAAACTCCTGCCCAGCGATGTTTGATAATGTCACCAAGAATTTGAATTTCATTCATTATAAATTCTTGATAGTCATCTGATATCGGTTCCTGATCCCGAATGAAGTGAATTCAACCTACGGATGGAGGATGGGGGGAGGCATGGCCTATGATGTCCCGCCGCCGGAACTTCTGAGTTTTGGACTCGGCAAACCCAACAATCTGCGCGTTATCAACCTCGCTCCTGCTTTATCTTTTGACCTCTTTTCGACACGTTTTCTATAGGGGCATTTGGGCATTGTCCAAGGGACTCATAAATCACTATCTAGTTCAAATAGAAACACTTTGAAAACATAAACAATCAGCCTAAAAACCGTCCATCGGCAATTTCCGTCAAAAATGATCAAATTAAAAAAATGGCTAAACTGTTTAAACAGTGTGATATTATTTTCCGTCTTAAATCCGTCTTTTTAGTCCAGAGTACGAACTCTTTTGAGCGATTATCGAGGGCCGAATCGTTAATATAACCATTTTGTGGACACTAACACTCAGTTTTGCCATTTTTATGGTACGAAAAGTCCGCCATACCTATTATTCTTTTCTTTTTATATGTCCAGCAATTAATGAATATATTCATTCCTTATACTCGTAAATGACCTGATAGGACTTTTTCAAGGGATTACTCCCCCCACACCGCACCACCCTTGTCACGCCTGTGAATTCGACGGAGTGAGGAGGCTGAAAATAAAGAATTAATCTTTATTGAAGCTAAACACGTACTATTTTTACTTGATTTGAGTTCCGAGAAAAAATTGCTCCCAAGGTGGGATTCGAACTCACGACCTCCTAGTTTCGCGCCAGGCGCTCTACCACTGGGCTAGCCTGAAATTAAATTTTAGACGACCCTTGTCTTAGGACTTTTTCAAGGGATTACTCCCCCCTCACCGCACCAACCTAGTCACGCTTGTGAATTCAATAATTAATTAATTGCTGGGCGTAAAAAAAGAAAAGAATAATAATGTTAAAGGTGCACTGACCCGATGTGTGCGTTTGAGTTCCGAGAGGGAGTTTCTCTCTGGTGGGGTTCACTCTTAGCGTGAGCCTCTCAGGCTAGCTCAGCGGTAGAGCGCCTGGCGCGAAACCAGGAGGTCGTGGGTTCGAATCCCACCTAGGGAGTAATTTATTCTCGGAACTCAAAACAAGTAAAAATAGTGAGTATTTAGCTTCAATGAAGTTTAATTCTTTATTTTCAGCCTCCCCACTCCCTCGAATTCACAGGCGTGACTACGGTGGTGTGGTGAGGGGGGAGTAATCCGCCATACCATTAATAGGTTGCGAATGGTCAGTTTGCCATTTTCCAACGTGTAAATTGTCAGGTCATTTACAAGGAATGAATATTAGCCTCAGCTATATTTTCGGAGCAAAAATCATCAGTTTTGGCCTTTTAGGGTCCGAATGGTAAGTTTTGCCATTTTTGAAGCGAGAATTGCAAGTTTTGCCATTTTTACTGCACGCATTGCATTTTTAGTAACTTTCCAAGCACGAATTGTCAGTTTTGGCTATTTTAAGGGCAGAAATCACCTGTTCAGATATTTTAGTGCGCGAATTTGTGGCACGTAAAGTCAGTTTTAGAGCGCAAAGCGCTAGTCAGATTTCAGGCATTTTCAAGGCGTGAATCGTCACCGTTTTTCCATTTTTAGAGCTTAAATAGAAATAGTCACGTCAAGCCAAAGGCGCAAAAAACCTTCGATCCCAAGTGTTTGGGAGGTGGTTTCGATGATGTTTTTGCGCAAGTGAACTCGCGACTCCAAGGGAGGAACTATGGTCCCTGTGGCCCTGTTGTAACTTTTGAGGTCTTTGTATGAGGACCTTGGAATTATTGTGAAAAACTCGACGACATGACCTAAATATTCGATTTTCGTCTGAAAAAAAGTACATTTCTTTTTGTTTAAATGAAGGTCGTATTCAGTAAGACGTTGTAAACAGCTGTGTAAATTCTGAAAACATTCGTCGAGCGTTGAACCGTGTACGATAATGTCGTCGAAATATGCTTCCGTCTTTGGGACACCTTGGAGGATTTGAGAAAGGATTCTATTAAACTCCGATGGGGCAGTCTTGATACCAAAACTAAGACGGTGTACACGATACGTACCGCGGTGAGTAGTAATTGTCTGGACGTTGCTGCTTTCTTCGTCGACCTGTAAATGAAGATACGCTTTAAATAGATCGAGTTTACAGAAGAACTTTGAGTTACGAAGGCTGTGCAGCACATCGTCTATTCGTCGAATCGGATAACTGGCTTTTACCAGTCGTTCGTTGACACCGCATTTATAGTCAACGCAAAGGCGAACTCCTCCATCTGGCTTAGAGATCACCACGAGAGGTGAGCCCCAGTCACTAGTTGGAACAGGGGAAATAATTCCGTCTTTTTCGAGTACATCCAGCTCCTTATCGACGCGTTCACGAAGAGCGTAAGGAACATCGCGCTCCCTCGTGAAAACTGGTTTTACACCCGGATGAAGATTGAGGCGTACTGTAAAACCTGGAACGCAGCCAATTTTTTCCTGAAAAATGATCGAAAAGAGATTTTATCGAGTCATCCGAGTGAAGTTGTTTGACCGGAATCGGCAGTTTCATTTCCTGGTCAATCTTTTTTAGGTCAATGTCGAGCTCTCGTATCCATTGTCTACCGAGAAGTGAGTCATGTCCGTTGGGAACAATGTATAAATCGCCAATAATTTGTTTTCCGTGATACGCAACCAGAACGGAAATTTTGCCTGGTGAATTGATTATGCTACCTGTGTACGAACGGAAGGCGATATTCGAACTTTTAACTGGCACATTCAGTTTTAGACATTTGAAATCCCGCTCAGAAATCAGGGAGAACCTGGCGCCGGAATCGACTTCAAATTGCTGAGGTGTTCCGTTCAGCGTCACTGAAACAACATACTTGTCAGAATCTGGATTAAGTTCGAATAAATCCACGACTTGTGTTCGGGTTGGGACGGTTTGTAGGATGTTTATCCCGTATGAATGTTCTGATGTGAAACAATCGTCGGACAAAGTGTGCAACGACGAAAGGGGTGCTAAATTCGTTCGAAGAGGCGATGGTTTCGTTAGCGTTGTGAAACAAACTTTGGCAACGTGACCTATTTTATTACAAGAGTCACATTTAATTTGTGAACGATCACGCTTGCAGTCAGTTACTCTGTGACCACTTATCCCACACCTGAAACAGAGGTTATCGATACCGAGGGACTGATAATTGGGTCTACTGTACCGAGTATGAAAATTGCGAGTGTCTGATGATTCGGAAAGCTGACCGTGAACCAGGACGACTTGTAGAACGGCGGCGAATGGAAGAGGAGGAAACCTTGTGAGTGTCGGCACTGCAGCTGTCATCAAACGTTGAAACAGCGTGCGAAGTACGCTTGGTTAGTTCCTTGCTCTCTACTCTCGACGCTTCGAGAGCGATTGCTTTAGTTAAAACGTCATCGAATTTTACGGCGTCGGACTGTAAAATTTGCTCGCGAAGCCAGTCGTCGCGTAAGCCTCTAACAAATTGGGCTCGGAGAAAAATTTCTGAAACTGAGACGGATTGATTACACTGGCATTTGATCGAAAACTCACAGTCGGCAAGGGCTTTTTGCAAATCTGCGACGAATTCTGCCACGGACTGTCGGTCTTGCTGATATATATTAAGAAAATAGTGTTGGGAAACGACGACACTTTTCCGAGGCGTGAGCATTTGCTTAAACGCTGCAATTAAAGCATCGTACGGGAGATTTTTGACAGATTTATCGGGACCAAGAAACGCGGCAAGGTTATTGTAATGGACTGAGCCAATCGACGCACACAATAATTGGGCAATTTTTTCTTCTGAAGTGACATTTTTCATTGAACAGTAATTATCGAAACGTTCGAGGTAATATGAAAGTTTTTCTCGTCTGGGATCGAAATTTTCAAAAGGCGAAATGGATGAATAATTCACCTGATCAATTGTGCGCTGTTCGGGACGGGTTCGCTCTAACAATTGAACGAGTAATGCTTCCTGCTGCTGTTGAAAAACGGCAAGGAGTTGCTGAAACTGATCCGCGTCCATCAGAAAGAAAATTATACTCGAAACTTGAAAAAGACATGCAACGTATCACGACAATGTTGTTGTTTTAATCCTCGTCGCCAAACTGTTGTAACTTTTGAGGTCTTTGTATGAGGACCTTGGAATTATTGTGAAAAAGGAAAAGAAAAAATGCACGTTTAGTTTTTAGAACTTGAAAGGAAAAACTGACTTCTTCTTTTTTTTATTAAAATTGAATAAATAATCATTTGTCCAGTAATAAATACTGTAGTGAGTAGTGAAGGATATAACAGGCCCCTCCCTTGGATCCGCCACTGCCCTCCGGAGGGGGTGATTCCGACAGTCCGCAGCCTACTAATGGCCTTCGTATTGCTTGGGATCTCGCAAAAAACTTGGTTAAAGACGGCCTCCCGGAGGGGGCGATTATTTACCTATCTGGTGGACACCACTCTAGGTAAAAGCCACTGCGGTCACAACAATAAACGGTGGAGGGGGAAATCACACATGAAGCTTTCGTATAGCGTGACGAGACGTCCTACTTTCTCCGGACATATCCGGTTTTTCATGGGTTCGGGGAGAGATAAAAAGTGTCCTCTTTTTTGTCCTAATTTTTCGGCTCAGTAACTTCGAACATCTCTTTCGTTAATATCTAAACAAAGCAGTGGGAAGGACTTAGCCGAAACTTCCCCTGTCCAAGTTTCACCTTCACGGTTCTTATCCATCACGTTCTCACGAAGATCTTCCATAACCAAATGTTTCAAATTTCGCTCCAATTTCGCGGATTCATGCAATGTCATACTCAAATTTCGCGGATTTTCAAGCTTTTAAAAACTGAATTTCTTAGGGTTCACCATCTAAAAAACCAATTTCCGTGAGTTTTTGCTTTCATAAACCATTTTTACGAACTTTCGCTCTTTCAGTACCCAATTTCGTGGGCTTGGCTCGTGTAAAACCAAATTCAAGGAAACATTTGCCAGATAAAATCCAAATTTCGTTGCTTCAGCTATTTACAAGATGAGTTTTACAAATTCGGTTTATTTAGTACTAATTTGCAGGAAAACGAACTTCAGAAAAAACTTGTTGTTTTGGCGTACTATTATTCCTTCAATTTTGTCTTGCGAGTATTTTGAACTCGGAACCAATATAACGGATTTTTGTTATTTCCTACCCCAATTTCGCGGATTTTCACGCTTTGAAACGTCAAATTTCATGGGGTTTGTGATTACTAAAATCTTTTTCGCAGGCGAAATAGCTAAATTGGAAAATTAATTCAACTCTTTCAAAAAGCAAATTCTTTCAAAAGTGAATTCGGCTTTTGCAAAACCCAAATTTCGTCATTTTGGTCCTTAGAAATGCCAAGTTTTGCGAGTTTTCGCTCTTTCAAAACAGAAATGGCCAGGGTTTCATTTTCATGCAATTCATCGAGAAAAAAGCGACAGACCGACGGCACGCCGAAAATAACTTTTTTCGACCTTATTCCTGAGGTTGTGTTCCACGAATATGAAGCCGTCTCGGACTTGATTTTTTCACGGACATAATTCCCTATAAGGGAACATGAAAGTAAAAAGTGAATCAAAGCATTGTAAAAATGGGAGGGGTAGATAAAAAGTAAATAAAAAGAGAGTATGTCCTCGTTCTTCAATGTAATTTTGCATTCATAAGTCATTCCCTTGGCAGTGATTCATTTTTTGTACTATTTTCAAGTGTCAAATACTAACTATTTTCAAAGATTCGCGTATTATTATGATAGGAAGAATGGAGGTATATTCCGTTCAATCATAAGCTCAATGGCGAATGAATAATAAGTAATTTGACTTTTAAATCAAGGTAGACAATAAATTGCCCTTATCGGGGAAAAAGTGAAAACAAAATTTTTTCCATTTATTCTGGCATGCTTAAAAAGATATTACCAGAAAATGGATGACGTTTCACCCTAATATTCAGAATAATTCATTACTTATCCGTTCTTCGACTTACCTAGTCGACTAGAAAAACATTTCTTCAGGGAAGATATTATCTGCCACGAAAGGGAACAGAATTTTCGTAGTGGTGCTCGATGAATATTTTACCCATGAATAATAACAATTTATTGCAATTTTTAATTGCATCATTTGACAAATACTTCGATAGAACTTTCTTCTTTAAAACCGAACCGAAGAAAGAAATAAATAAAATAAAAGAGAAGGACTGAAATTGGTTCTTAGGCTCGAATAAAACAAGGGAATCTCATTAGAAGTGACTTGAATCAAACAGGCCACTTACTATAGAGTTTCGAAAGAAGAAAACCCGAGTAAACCACTCGATTAGTACCGCTCCACGACGTTGAAATATTCGTTAGATGAACTTTACTTACAATCCCCACCCCCGCCTTCAGCAACGTTATTTTAAGTTGAACTTCATCATAGCAGTTGATCAGTTACCACCCCTTCTAGCGCAGGGCGTACAGAGGAGTATAAAACCTCGGTTATACACTATTTGTCAACGGACCTCGTATTTTCTCTTCCTGTCTTGCTGAAAGGGTTGAATAAAGTGAGTGACGAACAAGGGACTTTGGGAGAGAGGTGACTATAGTCTTCAAGTCCAGTATTTAGGATGATGGAATTGAGTGGGGGGGCGTGGGGGGAGGGTTTGGCAGTGACGGGGTAACGCCTTCCGAGTCACATAGTATCCGATGAATGATCACTTCCTAAACACTGTTTACAAGCTGTCCTCGTTTGCCTTTGCTTTTTGCTCTTCCTCACCATTTATATCAGTCTGGTTTTTCAAACAAACTTGGCAACGAGATAGTAGTGGAAGGCGAAGCGCTTTTCTGTCAAAACTCCTTCTATACGGAGAAAAGTTCAAAGTTCTTTCTTTCCTATCTCCCCCCATCCCACCGCCAAACTCATTCATTTTATTGGGCGTAGCCTGAAATTCAGCGGGGGAGAAGATTAGGTTTTTAGTTCTGAAAGAAGCAAAATGTTCAACAATGGAAGAGCTTTTTAGGGGAGCTTTTCACGTCTCAAACCATTTCCAATGTATTCAATTCGTACAAGTTTGTTATGGTGTGACCACACTATGGAAATGGGTTGGGTGATATCGATTAATCGATTCCCCGACCACAAAAAACTTCATACCAACTTTTTTTCCCCCCCACTGATTGCAGAAGTGATGCTGACGACGCGTAGTGTGCAGGGTTGCCAGATCCGACTTTGCATGATAACTAAAAATAACGGTAGATTCTGAAGAAAATCTGTAGAATTTCTATTCTACTGTAAAATAAGTGAAACTCAGCTAGAACTGTTGAGTAGTGAGCACTATTTGAAACCCGGGAACTCCGTCGGACCCGAAAGCGGAACACGACTGAGCCTGAGCTCAGGTCTGAACCAGGGCTAAGCCAGGACTGGGTAAGGGGGCATATGGGCAGCGGCCCACCCTTGTTCAAGTTGTTTTTGTTGGAATTGGAAACCAGCTACATGCACTCTCAGAAAGTGTCAATTTGGCCCATACAGGTTGATTAGCAATACAACTAAACATTTTGACCTTGGAAAAACCAATATTGTCAGAAAAAAGTGGTTATTATTATGTTGACGAAGTCGCTACACAGCTAAAATTGAATCAAAGCACTCATCTAAATAAGAAATCTCCAATTCGCGGTTTCTGGAAGCAATTTCGTGGCTAACATAGAGAAAAAACTCTAATTAATGGTTAAAAGTGGAAAAAAAAGTGCTGTGATTCTTGGGTCAAGCTCGCAAATAAAATTGAGACAGAGCGCTAATTCACAGATCAAATTAAGAGAAATAGCCAAAAAACTAAATCATTTGGAGCTCAAATACATGCGAAATTAAAAATCTCCGGGCAAGCCGCAGCCCCGAGAGGAGTCAAAACCTGGCAATTATATAGCCACGAAATTACAAAACTTGGAGCAAGCAATATGCGAGTTTCGGGTTCAAGTAATATCCATGTTTGCAATTAATAAATGTCCCCAAAATTGCAAGTTTCTGGGCTTTTTTTTTTTTACTGATGGCAGAACCCGGGCTAGCCGGTCGGTGCGCCAACGCATGGGCGTAGCCAGACGGGGGGCACGAGTAGGCAGCTTCCCTCCCCTGGACTCGAAAGCGCAGATTTAATGGGGCAGCTGCCTACCCCTCGTTCTGAAAGTATAATTACGTTCTGAAAGTATAAATACTTCAGGATAATCACATTTTGTTTCGTCGGCGCACACATAGAAAAAAAAACAAAAACAATTTCGACAATTTTCGTTGCTCAGCACGAATTTCGCAAGAGTGACATAATTCAAAGATCAATTTCACGGTTTTTATGCCCTATAATACCGATTTCGTGAAAACTAAAAGCCAATTTTTCCAGATTTTGCTTCTTTTGACAAAAAAGCCCTGAAATCTCCATCTTAGTGCTAAAATCGTCATTTTTGCGCTTTTAAGGGCCAGATTGACAATGCCCGTCTAAGCGTTGTTAAGGGCTTAGACGTTTTTGGATGCAAAGTGATAAATTTTGATTGGGGTACGAGCTCTTAAGCCCACGGAAATTTGAATCCATGTGGTCAACCCGGGCCTAAATCGCGATTAAACAGCCATTTTCAGCTAAAATTGCCAGATTACTGGTAAACCCATTAGTTTTGAAGGTGAAATCTCCAGTTGATACATCAGTGAAAACATCAGTTTTCAGTTGACAGTTTTAGGGTAAAAACTTCAATTTTAGGTTAAAACTCGTCAGTGTTGTGATACAATTGCCATTTTGAGGTAAAACTTCCAGTTTCAGAGTAAACTTTTTTTTTTTTTTTTTTTTTTTTGGAAAACTGGCAAAATTAGTTTTTCGGTAATATCGTAATATCACCAGTGTTGAAGTGAAATCTTCAGTTTGGTGTTGAAATCGTGAGTTTTCAAGACGGAGTCATTTGCTGTTAAGTTTGGCGAAAAATATTTTTACAGGAAAACGCCAGTTTTGCTCTGATATTGTCAGGTTTGAAGTGAAATAATCACTTTTTGGGGGAACCACTGATTTCAGGGTAAAATCGTCAGTTTAGGAAAGTTTTTGGGATGAAATAGTAAGGTTTTCAGTCAGTTTTGGGGTGAAATTGCCAGTCTTTGTAGAGAAATATTCAGAAGAACGGAGTACCGTCAGTTTTGTGGTGAAATAACCCATTTTGGGGTAAAAATATTAGGGAGTTAGTGCGTAACCGTCTGACGGTTAACATTAACGGTTATGTGACGTCATGATAAGCGTAAAATTCGGACTTTGAGTTTAAGCGTTAATCACAAACGTTTAAAGACCAGTATGACGAGGCGTTTATTAATTTATTTGAAGCTATTAAGTGCACCTATGCTCTACTATGTGTTCATATTTTAGCACAACTATTATTTGCAATAACTTTTTTTCCACCGACTCAAACGGCTACGCTTATGGTGACGTCACATAACGGTAAACGTTAAGCGTCAGACGGCTATGCAATAACTCTCTAATATCATTTGTTTTTTATAAGTTTGGGTTAAACCCGCCAGTTTCAGGTTGAAATCATCAATTTTGGGGTAATGCCTTGGATTCAAAATCTCTAGTTTGGCTGTGTGTGTTGGATAACGCATCGGTTTTGGCGTAAAATTGTCAGTTTTGAAGTAAAATATTGAGTAATAAAGTGAAATATTCAGTTTTGGGTTAAAAAACGCCAGTTTTGAATAGTAAAATGTTGGATTTTTACTTCTATCAGACACCCAGTATTTGAGTGCGATACCTCGCCTACAAAGTACCGATTTCCGGGGTAAACATTGCCAATTTTTGTACAAAAAAACAGGAATAGAAGGCTGAAACCGCTAGATGTTTGTTTTTGATGGATTACAGCCCTTTTTTGTGAAAACTCAATTTCCGGAGATGAATTTGACGATTTAATGAGCCGATATAATGGACCAGCAGTTCTTTTAATGAGTTCTTTCTGCCCACCCCTGGATCAAGGGCTGGCTAGGCCCCTGCCAACGCCTTACGAAAAGCCTCAAAGTTTCAAAGTTGAAAAATTGAAAGTTTCCTGGATGAATATTTGTGGTATTGCAAGTTTCACATTTTAATTTCAGCAAATTGTCTGCAGGTTTCGGGCCCTTTTTTTAAAAAATCCACGAAGATGCTATAGTCTCCGTTATTTATTTTGGCGACATCACAAGGTTCTAGTGATCGCCGAACCTTGACTGACCGACCCCAACACCGCTCATAAATAGCGTGAAAATTATCCTCGGGATTGGAAGTTTATTGGCTGATTTTCCCCGACGCTGGCGGCCCAAACAGCGCCAAGAACCTGAAGAATGGTTTTAATTTAGGAAAAATTGCCAGTTTCGGGGCTGTTTTTGTTTTCAAATGGCCGCCAATTCCGCGAGATCGCCGTAAGCTTTAGGGCGACCAGATGTAAATGTTTTTTCCGAGGACGCCTGGTATGAAAAATTTAGGCCCAAATTGCTCCCGAGAGTGACAACGGGCACCGCTAGAAATGCCCATTTCTCAAAGAAAACGCTTGAAATCGATTAAACCACACCTTGCCACTTATTGGCAAGAATTCCTTTGTTGACAAGCTCTCGCGGTCAAAAACGGCGATTTTGCCAATTTCCATCAAAATTCAGCCCCAGAAAATTGGTGACATTTGTTTCTTTTAACAAGAGAGGGTGAAGCGTTAACTCGAGATCTTTTTTTTTTATGGAGAGTAGAAAACCGGAAAAGAATGAAAATGCGCTGAACGTGAAGAGGAATAAAAAACCTCCAAGTATTACACTTTACCTCTTGCCACTTAAGGGTAAGTGTACGACATGAAATTCCAGGTGAGAGAGAGAGAGAATGAGTAAGAGTTCTTTACTTGCCAGAGGCACTTGAGACGAGAGAGAAGCACACCTCAAATTAACTGTATTGCTTGAGGGAATACTAAATATGTGCCACCTTTTTTAATTGGATCAAAAGCATTATTTGATCCGTCTAGTCATTAATTATGCTTTAGGACATTTTGTTGTTAAACCAGATTTTTATTGATTTTTTTTTTTTAAATCTTAGGAGCGGCGAGGGAAAGAATCCTCAAGGATCCACATAAATCAAACGATACTTGTAAGCGTATCTTACGACCAACGCCAAAAACTAGATGAAAACCTGTCACAAAAAGAGACGAAACCCAAGAGATCTCTCGAGAAGCAGAAAATTGAAGGTTGAAAAGTAGCTACAAGGCATGATTGAGGCAGATGCGCAAACCTCTTCGCCTCACACTCATCCTCTCTCTCTTTCACATTCCCTCCTCGCTCTTTTTTTTTTTTTTTTTTCACTGCCGGTCTCACCTCCTTCTTCTATCACACACTTAGCAACCCCAGCCACTGTAGCAACCTCTTTTTCCTGCAGATTTATGAGTGGAAGCTCGCTAAGTGGGACAAACACCACCTTTGATAGATGATGCCCCCTCTCTATACTAAACTTTCCAATTCCATGTACCATTTCCAACCCCTTTCCCCGCTATTTCACTATAGTGTATACAATCAGTGGGTGTCTGTGTGAGGGGGGAAAAAAGACGACTCTACCACAAACCGCTCAATTTTTCTACGTCAAACCCAGTAATTATCTGAACTGGAAAAAATGTCGATAATCTTCTTGAAAAGGCGTTGTCTTTCCCACGTCAATTTTTTATTTTTTATTTTTAATGAAGCTGGTGGTCGTTGATTGTCATTTTAATCCTGTTAGCCCGTGTTACTTTATTTTTCTGGATAACGTGGATAACGTGCTGATTGGAAACATAATGTTTCTCTCAGGTTTTTAGAATTCCTCTCGACAAAGAGATGAGCTTCAAAACTCAAAATTGAATCATACACGTTCTCGTCTCAAACATAGAGACTTGAGTGAAAGAAATAGCGGATCAGCAGAACGGTATAAAGAAAGAGGGCTGACCGCAGAGCCGCCCCCCCCCCCACCCATCAAGAAAAACTTTGGTTAGCTTACTGGCTGACATTACCTTGGTTGAAAAGGGAAAAGAGAGAGAAAGAGAGTGAGTTCTCAGGGAAACAAGAAAGACCTTACGTTTTTGTTTGTAAGTTTCTTCAAGAGTGGAAATGGGCTAATTTCAGTTTCCTTCGCAAAAGTTATCGCTGGGTGGGAATTTCCAGCGTTGCAACCACTGACAATATTTTCTTTTTTTTTCCAAAGTATTATTGTTGTTAGTACAAAGAAGTGTCAATCCCAGTCGAATCTTCAGTGGTTTGTTTACAATGAGGAAGTTGCATGGGTCGGAATTTGCGGAGAAATTTATTTTTCCCCGTTTATTTACCTACACTAAAATGGAAATTATGAAATTTTAAGCCCCCCTTGACTCTCCCCCTATCCTGTTATGACGTAATTTAGTCTTTTGCTTCAATGCTGGCATTCACTGATTTCCCTACATGTATGTTAATGTTGATCCTTGATTTTTTTATTTGTTTATGAATAATGTTAGGGGACAGCCTGACAGCTCATTTCAATTTGAAATACGAGAATAGTCCAGATATTTGAAAAACATTGCAGTTTCCAGTTTGCCCTCGTTGTCGAAGGAACCACAAGACGCCGAATACAATTTTTGTGAGCTTACCTAAAAAAAAACACGAAGAACGGAGTGGATTCGAATCATCCGAGGAGACGTACTGAAACAAACGATATATAAACATGGATTGCTCACAGCGGACTGTCCCCTGATAAACAATTACCCTGTCCCTCTCCTTGTGTAGTTATGGCAACACAACTCTCTTCCCGTATTTACTTTGAAACTTCACTCCTCTCATCCACTTTAAGCTCCACTTGGAGCTTATTTGATGGCTATTCTTTATCAGCAGTGATGAGCAATCCAGTTCTTTTATACATCGTTGACTGAAACTCTGAAACCGTTGATAATGCACAGAAAAACTTTGTGTGTGTGCAACAAGATCAATTTGCCGTGAGTGGAAGTGGAAAGTGGTACTAATTGAACTGGGTTTTTCTCTCAATTCGACCCATTTTAAAAATCGGTCAACCTGTAGTAGCACATTTTGAACCGTTTTTGTACAAAACGAGAGAGGGCACAAAATTCGAAAGACTCGGCAGAAAACTCAAGGAACATTTTGCAAGTTCTACTTTTTGGATTTTGTTTTGTTGAAACAGTAGTTTCAACCGTTAAACTTAACCGTGAAAAAAAAAAAACGTCATTCAGTCTTGTGCGAGTGCTCGAAGAGTTAATATCGGAGGTGCTCTCGCGAAAAATAAATTAAAAAAAAAAAAAAAAAAAAAGACATTATAGCAGTTTCGTGTGCGGGAATGTTGACGCAGCGAAATGACTGACCCGGACGGTGTTGAAAGTGAGCTAACAATTGAAAACATTGTTTTAAAAACAATGATTGTTACATCATCGGGAGGTAACTGGCGCGATTTGGAGTGTAGACCCCCATGTAAGTAGCGCATTTAATCAATTATACGACGTCGTAGCTTCATTGTGTGAGTATCTCTCACAAGCTAATGAACTAATTTCGAAATTAAATCAAAATATAAAAGTTTCGGAGAGCAAGAAAGGGGCATCTAGCTCGACTCAGCCCCTTGTCTCTCATGCTGACCAGGCTGCTGTAGTAGGTAGTCAAGGAAAAAACGCCACACAATATGAAACCGACGAAGAGGAGCTTGCTAGAGAAACTGACTGGATTCTCAAGAGGAGCAGCAAAAAACGTAAAGCCAATTCATCTCCAGAAATTATTTCAGATGGTAACACAGGTAAACCGAAAACCTCCAACTCATTGCAAACTGGAAAAGTAATCAATCGCAATAAGATTGAAATCAAAAAGCCTAAAAAGGACCCACCTCCTCCGCCAATAAATATAACGGGAATAAAAAACTACTCGTCCCTCAAAGATATTATTAAGGACATTCCAAAGGAACA
Source organism: Corythucha ciliata (assembly GCA_038030265.1). NCBI lineage: Eukaryota > Metazoa > Arthropoda > Insecta > Hemiptera > Tingidae > Corythucha > Corythucha ciliata. The sequence continues at coordinate 7,848,637 of CM075943.1, read as the reverse complement.
AATCAAAATCACGGCCCTTAGCAACAACGTTTGGAAACTGAACCTGGATAACCGGGAAAGCTGGAAATTAATTACGGAAAAACTGCGAGAAGGCAAAAAACAGTGGTACACATACCAAGACAAGAGTGATAGACCTATAAAGGTCATTGTCAGAGGACTTCACGCTACCTGCGAGAAAAGTGAGATCATGGAAGATCTTAAAAACCAGGGGCTCAAAATATTGGACGCGACCAACATAGCGAGAAAGGAAAAGAAAGAAAATGACAGGGGGGAGATTGAAACCGTCTTGAGACAACTCCCCCTCTTCATGCTCTCATTTGATAAAGATGAAGACGTTACAAAAATCCATGAAATCAGGTCTATTCTAAACTTAATTGTGAAGATAGAGCCAGTGAGGAAGACATCGAAATTGATCCCACAGTGCAAAAAATGTCAGAGCTATAATCACACGCAGTCCTATTGTGGTAGGGACCCTGCATGTGTGAAATGTGCTGGACAGCACAGAACATCTGACTGTAGCCTAAAGGACGAGGATGCTCCAAGATGCGTGAACTGCAAAGGAAATCACCCTGCAAATTACCGGGGATGCGAAGTGGCAAAAGCCTTGCAGAACATGAGGAACAAAGCAAATAAGCAGCAACTTACTGCAGAGCCTCGCAGCCGCTCCAATTCAATCGGAAATAGTGAAAGACGTAAATCTCTAACGATAGTCGCTGCCGAAAATAATGTTAAGAAAACCACTTATGCAAAAGCGGTGGCTCCGCCGAAACAAGAAGTGTCGAGCACGGAGAAAATGCTCACGCTCATACTTGAGAAGTTAGATGAGCAGAAGCACACTAACAAACTTATATTCGAGAGAATGAATAAGCTTGAAAAGGGCTTAGCAGCTTACGGATTAATCTAATGGACAAGACATTAAGAATCGCCACTTGGAATGCAAACGGATTAATTAGCCATATTGGAGAAATTGAATTATTCCTTCAGATTAATAAGATTGACATCTTACTTATAGCAGAAACCCACTTCACCAAAGCTTCATATGCAAAAATAAAGGGTTTCAAATGCTACCATGCGATACATCCAAGTAATAAATCGAGAGGGGGATCGGCCATCATAATTAAAGAAAGTATTAAGCACTACGAAGAACTCAAAATTGAAGAAGATAAAATGCAAGTGATTTCGGTAAACGTCCATTTTAAAAGCAAGCACTTCATTATTGCATCAATATACTGTCCTCCCAGGTACGATCTAAAAAATGAAGACTACAGAGTTCTATTCAAACAACTTGGAGAAAACTTCATAATCGGTGGTGATTATAACGCGAAAAATACCTACTGGGGTTCACGCAGTACTACGACTAAGGGGAAGGAACTGTACAAAGCAGCAAGTCAAATCAAGTGTGATTTTCACTCTACTGGTAGGCCCACGTACTGGCCAACGGACACCAATAAAAAGCCAGATCTGATTGATTTTTTCATATCAAGAGGTATTTCAAGCGGCTACGTAAATGTGGAAGACAACAATGACTTGGTATCTGACCACTCACCAGTCATCCTAACAGTAAGTGAGTCCGTGATACTCAAGGAAGATGGGCCAAGATTGTTTAACAACAAAACATGCTGGTCCTGCTTTCGGCAAAAACTGGAATCGTCAATCGAACTAAAAGCTCCCTTGAAATTCCCTCAACAACTCGAGGACGAACTGGACATTTTCGTTGAAAAGATACAGAAAGCCGCATGGCACAGCACTCCAACAAGCCAAAAAAGCAACTGTATGAAACAAAAAGTGACATATACTCTTGAAGTGAGAAACTTGCTAAATGCAAAGCGAAAAGCAAGGAGAAAATGGATGAATAATAGAACGCCTGAAAACAAAAACATACTGAACAAGTACTGCCATCATCTAAAGAAACTGATTAGAACAGTAAAAAACGAAACAATAAGCAATTGTTTAAGCACATTAACCGCTGAAAAAGACACAGAATATTCTCTTTGGAAAGTTACGAAATCCATGAAGAGACCGAAAACCCATTCTCCACCTATAGTGAAAGCCGATGGGACTTGGGCTAGGAGTAATCAAGAGAAAGCAGATTTATTTGCGAATCACTTGTTTGAAACGTTTCAGCCGTATCCGACGCAGACTACAGAGGAAATTGTTACTCAGACGTACAAAACTGACGAGTATGAAATACATCCAGTCACGCTGAAAGAAATCAAGAGCGAAATAAAAGACAACATCAACGCTAAGAAGTCTCCTGGTTACGACCTGATTACAGGTAAAGTAGTGAAAGAGCTCCCAGAAATAGCATTAAAGAAATTACTTCATATTATTAATGCTGCGTTCAGATTGAAGCATGTACCTTCTCAATGGAAGGTAGCTGAGGTAATAATGATCCCTAAACCAGGAAAATCACCGAGTGAAACAACAGGATATCGTCCTATATCTCTTCTACCAGTCTTATCGAAATTATTTGAAAAATTGCTATTAAGAAGGCTTAAGCCAATTATAGAAAACCGAAAACTAATCCCTAATCACCAATTTGGCTTCCGGCATCACCACTCAACGATCGACCAAGTACATCGAATAACAAATGTGATCGAAAAAGCGTTAGAAAACAAACATATTGCATCTAGCGTGTTTCTGGATGTTGCTCAAGCCTTTGATAAGGTGTGGCACGAAGGGCTTGAATACAAGCTACACAGGGACCTCCCTAGACAATATTATCTGCTGCTAAAGTCGTACCTGGCCAATAGACACTTCAGGGTGAAGCAAGACGACAAATACTCGGACCTAAAGGCCATATCAGCGGGAGTACCTCAAGGCAGCGTTCTCGGACCAGTCCTCTACTTATTGTACACAAGGGATCTACCTTCAAGTGACGATGTCACTATTGCCACATTCGCCGATGATACAGCCATCTTGGCTGTTGGAGAAAACGTTGAGCAAGCTACAAGGAAACTGCAAACAACTGTTGACAAGGTTGTCAAGTGGACTAAAACATGGAGAGTGAAGCTAAATGAAAACAAATCAGCTCATGTGAATTTCACCAACCGCAAAATTGCCACCCTGGACGTCAATATTAATTCGAGTAAGGTTCCGTATGTTGAGTCAGTAAAATATTTAGGTATGACACTTGACTCCAAGCTGAATTGGAAGAAGCACCTACAAAAGAAGAAAGAGGAGCTCAACATCAAGTTCAGGAGTATGTATTGGCTAATGGGAAGGAAGTCCCAATTAACTCTACACAACAAAATTCTCATATATAAACAAATTCTGCGGCCTATTTGGACGTATGGAATACAGCTTTGGGGCTGTACTAAGAAAACAAATGCTAAAATAATCCAAACCTATCAAAACAAGGTGCTGCGCAGCATTGTGAACGCGCCATGGTACATGCGAAACGATGACATTCATCGCGACCTGAAAATGGAAACTGTTGGCGAAACCATTGCCAAATTCGCTCGGAAGCATCAAAGACGCCTCCTCAAACATAAAAACCCAGAAATTTCGAATGTCCTGAATAATAAGAACGAACTCCGGAGACTCAAGAGAAATAAACCATCGGACCTCGTAGTGTTGTGTTGACGTTTGTAGTGCGAGTGAACCTGGTGCACTAAATTAATTATAATACAAACAAAGGATGTGACTTGTTGAATGACTATCCTAATAGTGAACTAAGTTATGAGATTTGATATTGCTAGATGAACTATGATTTTGCTTAATTTTTTCAGTTGCAATAAAATATCACGGAAAAAAAAAAAAAAAAAAAATCTGTTAAAGACGGCTCCAACAGTTATTTGTTCGGTTAAGAGTGCAAACAACCGTCAAAAACACTCTTTTACCGTGTATTTAACAGACTTTTCTACACTTTCACGTGCTTAACCGTACGAACAAAGTCGGTTGAGCTGAAAACTTGTCGCCCAGCCGGTGTGAATAACGGTAAAACCGAGTTGAATGACGGTAAAACCGAGTTGAATGACGGTGAAACCGAGTTGAGCGACCATGTTACCGAGTTGAATGACGGTAAAGCCGAGTTGAACGGTCGTGTTACCGAGATGAATGACGGTAAAACCGAGCGAAGTGACGGTAAAGCAGATTTCAATGATGGTGAAATCGAGTTGAATATGGCGACGTAACAGAGTTTAATGACGGCGTTACCGAGTTTAGTAACTGTAAAGCAGAGTTGAATGAAGGTAAACCCGGCTCCATGGCCACTAATATCAAATGTACTGACGTTGTACTGTGTAGGCGGACGATAAAACCGATGAAATGATATTTTCATTTTCTAAAACTTCCGGATCTTGCAACTTTCGCAAACTGCCCTGGGTCCCAGGTCACAATCAAAGAAAGCGGGATATTTTTCGATGAAGAACACACACAAAAAATGTAAATCGAATCAAACTCAATGCTCCAATCGGTAGCCTAGTATTTATTTTTATTTAATGAAAGCATTCAGATACATATAGATATAACGTTACCCAAGAGGTCCCCTCCCCCATTTCATCATCTTATAAAACTCTCCTGTTCTGGCAGTCTTAGACAAGCAGTTTTTAACCGACTTCGCGCACTCGTAACTAGATGCAACAACTAAGTAGACGGTTCAGTAAGGCAACCCTTAACCGTCAAAATTCTGTTGATTCAGGGTGCTCTATCGGTTGAAGCACTCCCTCTCTTTGTTTTTAGCTGCATCTGCAGAAAACGCGCAAGGTCTGTCTTCCTCACTGCTCCCAGTAACTTCGCACTTCTCATTGTTTAGTCCTCGCCTGCTGAATTTGTTTCAGTCACTGTAGTCAGTGAAAAAGTTTTTTTTTTTTTTTTTTTTTTTTTTTTTTTCTTGAAGTGATTTGAGTCGTGTTGAAACAAGAACTTGTGAGTCCAAAATGGATGAAGATGTTAAAACTCTTTTGCAAGAGTGGAAGCTGAGCGACTACAATTTGAACGTGAATTTTCTAAAATGTGAATTTTCTACTTATTCTTTTGTACTATGTTTGAATATATTTCGTGTTTCTTCTTTCACGACTTCTTCGCATGCATTCAGACAAAACTTCGTTTGTTTACGTTTGTTTAGCCCAAATTTTCGTTTGTTTAGCCCAAATTTTCGTTTGTTTAGCCCAGCAAAACATGTATTAATAAGAAAATACATCATGTGTGCCGCCAACTTCACGCAACGGCACACATGACTCCAATCGTTTGTTTCGCCACATATTCAGACATGGAATGTTTTTTTTGTTTGTTTAGCCAAAATTCTTTTGGTTGCAGTATAAAAAGTTTGGCAAAATTATTTTGCCTTGCAGTATAAAAAGTTTTAAAAACAAATTTGCGTCGTGAAATTCACGCAGCGGCACATATGAATGTAATCGTTTGTTTAGGGGCACACTCTGTAGCAACATAGTTTTTATACGTTTGTTTGGTCAAAATTTTCGTTTGTTTAGCTTTGCAATATTAATTTTTTTATCATCAAAATTATTATCCCTCCAACTTTTTGTAGAGGCACTCATGAACCAAAAGGTTTTTTCACTGGTATTTCCGGGGGAAGTCTGAACGATTATGGTTGAACTGTCGTTGTTCTATTCGTCTTGAGCGATACGCAGCTGTACTGATTATAATAACTCGTGTGATTCACAAAGATTCGTTCATTATTCTTACTAATTCATTTTTATATTTACATTGTTTGGCTGTTTCGCCCTGTATGCGACGACACACATGATTATTTCTGTGTTTTTCTCCCTTTAAAATCATGCTCAAGTAGTGTAAACTTCGAAATTAATAAGAAAAACAATAACACCATGATGTTGACATGGTCGCCGTTCCTAGAGGAGGTTGACGACCAAGGAAAATTGTGTATTTTTGGTCTCTCCAGGAAACAATTTGTTGTTAAAACGTTTTCTAGTTTTTAACTCATCCTGAGTGCTCCTAACATGCTCCGATGGGGTTCCCCGTGTCCATATTATTACCTACACGTCAGGTTTGCTGATGAACACAATCATCACATATTGATGCCGACGGACAGTAGCCCGTAAGCATTGCTACCACTCTTTGCAAATTGCGTCTTGGGAGTGACAACAACCATGCTGTTGCTCCTCCGTCCCAGTCTCTCAAACATTGCCTGACTTGCCTGCATACCGAAATTACATTCCAGGAGCTAAGTACTAATGCGTGATATACTAATCAACTGTTGGTTGCAAGGGGACGGGAGATGGGAAATATTGTTGTTGATTGGGGTCATGTGTGCTGTTGCGTGAAATTGGCGGCCCACACATAGTTTTTTAAATAATTGTATGTTGCAGGGCTAAACAAACGAAAATTTGGGCTAAACAAACGTAAACAAACGAAGTTGTTTCTGAATATGTAGCGAAACAAACGATTCGGGTCACGTGTACCGTTGCGCGAAGTTGGCGGCACACATGATGTATTTCCTTACAAATACATGTTTTGCTGGGCTAAACAAACGAATATGTGGGCTAAACAAACGTAAATTTGGGCTAAACAAACGTAAACAAACGAAGTTCTGTCCGAATATGTAGCGAAACAAACGATTGGGGTCATGTGTGCCGTTGCGTGAAGTTGGCGGCACACATTTTGTTTTTTTTTAAATTGTATGTTGCAGGGCTAAACAAACGAAAATTTGGGCTAAACAAACGATTTTCTGTCCGAATATGTAACGAAACAAACGATTGGGGTCATGTGTGCCGTTGCGTGAAGTTGGCGGCACACATTTTGTTTTTAAAAAAATTGTATTTTGCAGGGCTAAACAAACGAAAATTTGGGCTAAACAAACGCAAACAAACAGTAAACAAACGAATGGCGCCATTTTCGTCGTGTTTACTGATATGTGTGCCGCCAGGTTCACGTGCATCTTCTATGCGTGTGAACTAAAATTTACGTTCATCCCATTTCCAATTTTAATCTTTTTTGACCAATAACAGAATTTCAGAACACTCACTTTCACGGTAACTCAAATTTTTTTTTAGGGTCTCAAACGGGTCACAAGAAAGGCTGAACCGAGCATCGAGAGAAATCAGGATTTGAAATGGAAATTTAATCTGCGGATTACCTCTGACGCTCGGCTCAACCATTTTTTGCGGCCTTAAAGAATCAGTTAGGCTAACAGTGAAAAGTGGAAGCACGTACCGAGAAAGTCGGTGACAAATTACCGTTTGTACCACAGTAGAAACGGTATATTCTACCGTATGCCGACGGTAGTATATACCGTTATTTCACGGTTGACACCAGACTCAAGACGGTACCTCTTAACCGAGGTGAGACACCTGTTTTAACTGTGATATAACGGTATATTCCACTGTATGCCAACAGTAGCATGTACCGTTATGTCACGGTTGACACCAGACTCAAGACGGTAATTCTTAACCGAGTAGAGATACCTGTTTTACCGTTTAGTAACCGTTGAAGCAACCGTCATGACAGTAGAATTTTACGGTTTTTTTTTTCTGCTGATGTTACCGTATAATATCCGAAATTAGGTTCGCCACTACCGTAAACACACTGTTGGACTAAGCGCCTGACACGGCTGTGATTACCGAGTATACGGTCAGCTTTCACCGATGTTAGACAGTTGCTGTAACAGACAAGGGAGTTGTGGGTCGGAAGAATCTACCGTAAAGTAACGGTTAGAGTTAACCGTCTAGTGACGGTTCATTCAACAGATATGTCTCAACTGACTGGGATCATGTGCTTAACCGTGTTTGTGGCTTGACCGTCAGACTCGGTTGCAAACATTTTACCGACAATATGCGCTAACCGAGTTCATTTAACCGTATCAAGCTTGTCGGTAGACTTTACCGACTCATGACGGTTGCAAACATTTTACCGACAACATGCGTTAACCGAGTCAAGACGTGCATTCAACCGTATCAAGCTTGTCGGTTGACATTACAGACTCGTGACGGTTGCAAAACATTTTACCGAGATTTCTCGGTTAAAATTAACCAAGAAAGTGCCTCTTTTTTTCCCAGTGTCTAAATTTCCCATTTTCACCCCTTTCCCGGGGGGCAATCGTTTTTCCGATTTGGAATAGGTGCTACTACAGCTTTACGGACCTTGTTACAAGGATCACTTGAAGAGTATTGTTTATAACCTTTGATCGGCTTTCGGGCGTTGGGGAAGGTAATGTTCAGGTTATAAAGGAACACTAGGCTGGTTTTACGGAACTCCAGTCATTATCACAGGAAGCAGTTCAAATGACAGTTACAAGGAACAGTTGAAAGGACCGGGAACAGTGACAGTGACACTCAACTAAAAGTTACAGAACAGGCCCCCAGGGCTCGACCTGCCCCCTCCACGCCCCTCCAGACCGCTGTGAGCAATCCAGGTTTATAGATCGTTGGACAAGGCTTTTTTTAAGGGAATGAATTCAACGAAACCATCGCGATGGTTGCCTGGCAACTCACTAACATAAGAAAACCTCATAATTTGAAAAATTCAGTTTTTGTGAGAGAGATAGATGCATTAGACAGTGGTTGCATTGCAAAACTCGGGGCTCGTGTTTAAACGCTGAAGTGTAGAATTAAGTGCTTACTGGAGTTTTGCAGCGGTGACTTGTATCAAAATGGGATGTGTTTCGATGGATTTTAAACACTTACTCAACGCTGAGCTAGATTGACAGTTTTGCAACGGCATAAGACTAAGTGCTCATTAAGCGCTGAACAAGCCTGAAGTTTTGCAACGCGGCCACTGTTGATTACAAATTTATTTTAATAAAAATGGAAAAACTTAGAATATGGTTTGTGCCTATACGAGCCCTATACGAGTGATCTACGACTTTTTTCACGCGACAGCAAGGAAATGTTGAAATTATTGAAAACAGCGTCATTAAACGTAACGTGAAACTAAAAAATAGAGGGCTGATCGACCCGTCGACCAATGATACTGAAGAGAACCTTTTAACGTGGTTATAAAACCAAGAAGGTTTGGTTACTAGTGTGAAATTGGAACAAGTGAGGTGAGAGAGCCGGTGTTCGTGGGCCTGTGTTGAGAATTTATGTGTATTCCAGCAGTGCTTCATTCCATTTGGTACGAAATGAAATTGATTGAAGTTTCCGGTAAAATACTTACGTAGTTCCTCGTTCGGAATTCCATGCACGTTTTCTGTTGTGAAGGACTGTGACAAACCGACCACTGACTTCTCGTATGTTCGTTTAAGAAAACCTGAAACGAGGTTATAACACGCATTCATTTACTTTCTGTACTAGGACGGAAAATATTTTCCGGGCTAGTACAGAAAATTCGTCGAATGTCCCTGTGCGGTAATGGTCAACTTCCCAGACTTTATTGGGTACAGAAAATGACTACTTTCGGAGCATGTCGTGTGAAATAGTATACATCAGGAGTTTTCACTTTACCGTACAGTAAAGTAACTTCACAGACTGAGTATGGTAAAGTAAAACTTTTCCGTTCCAAACTAGTACAGTAATTGGCTACTTACGGGTCATGGAGTGCGAAAAAGTGTTTTTCATAGCAAGCCGTTGGTCGGTCGTTCTTAAAGAGCAATTTTGTTCATTTTGCATCACCAAAAAATGTAGTTCTGTGGGTTTCACTCCACCAAAAATAAATTTTCGTCGTTGCGCAAATTCGCGTTTACTGGCATTTTCATAGTTTCAGCAGTGAATTGGCGCTTTTAATGACTTTTTTTTGCCGCACATTATAGCGCTAAACTTCAATTTTATTCGCCAGTTCGAGAGTTTTTCACAATTTCAGCTCCCAAAAGATAAGTTTTTCTCAATTTAAGACAGCCTCGCCTTAAAGCGCCTTTTCGCAATTTTGGAAGCAACTGAAGCAAGTAAGCGATTTTTTCACATCTTAAAAAATAACTTTGAAAACCCAAATTTTGTCATATTTACGATTTTCTGGGGGCCCCATCCGAACGGGCGGGGGCACGCGAGACGGTCCGCTAATTCCACTGGCAAACAGGGGCAAACTCGTCGTTTTTGACAAGACTCGGTTCCCCATGACAAGGAGAATAGAATGTGCCAGGAGCTCTTGGACGAAATACTTTTGACAGAATCCGAGCTCCTAGCACATTATATTCTCCTAATACACTTGAAAAACGTTTTATATCATTTAGACCTAACCGTGTGGAAAAATGTTTTTGGCGTTGAGCTCATAGCGAACTATATTCTCCTGATATCTATAAATGATGGGAAATCGCCTCATTACACTGCAAAAAAAGGGCAAAATCGTCAATTTTGACAAGGATTACAAGGACCAGGAGAATAGAATGTGCTAGGAGCTCGTCGATGAAATAATTATTGACTGAAGCCGAGCTCCTAGCACATTACATTCTCCTAATACAAGATTGAAAACTGCTGCATTACACTTGAAAAAAGGGACAAAATCGCCAATCTTGACAGTTACTTGGCCCCAAAACGACCAGGAAATAGAATGTGCATAGAGCTCGTCGACAAAGTAATTTCGACCAATGTGCGATAACTAGTGGTTTAAACGAATTCGAGCTTTTCCCAGCGTGCTAATCGTGTTGAGTGCTAGGCATTTGCAGTGGTGCCCGACGTCACTCTCAGGAGTAATTTAGGCCTATTCCAAAGGTGGAATAACGACATGGTGATTTTGTGCGCAGTTAGCTCAAACCACGTGGGAAACATTTTCCTGCGCCGAGCTCCCAGAGCATTATATTCTCCTGATAAAAAAGACTGAAAAAAGGCAAAATCGTAGTTTTTGACAAGATTTCGTCCTGAATGACCGGGAGAATAGAATGTGCTGGAAGGCCGTCACCGGAGAAATTTTGGCCGTAAAGTGGTCAGACGAGCGGCTACAATTAAAGACCGATTTTGACCGTTCTGTACGGATTAGGAGAGCGACATTTCCAGGGGTGACCGATGTCACCCTCGGGAGCAATTTGAACTTATTATGAAGGGCTAATACCGACGGGGGAGTTTTGTGCACGTGTGGATCAAACCACTTTCAAGATTGTTTTTAGCGCTGAGCTCCTAGCAAATTTTATTCTCCGGATACGAAAGTTGGGAAATCGCCGTATTACACTGCGAAAAAGGGGCAAAATCATTTTGACAAGATTTGATCCCCAACGACCAGGAGAATAGAATGTGCCAAAAAGCTCGTCGACGAAGCTGAGCTCCTAGCTATTATATTCTCCTAGTACGAATTATAGAAAATTGCTGCATTTCGCTACAAAAGATGGGCAAAATCCTAATTTTCGACAAGATTTGGTCTCAAATGACCAAGAGAATAGAATGTGCTAGGAGCACGTCGACGAAATAATTTTTGACTGATCCCGAGCTCCTAGCTCATTATATTCACCTAACCTACGAGAAATTGAAAACCACCGCATTAAAAATCGTCAACTTTAACATGTTTTGGCACCCCAAACGACCAGGAGAATAGAATTCGCATGGAGCTCTTTTAGTAATTTGTGTGACAAGGAGTAGTTTATACGTAATCGAAAGGGAACATGGGAGTAATAAATAAATAACTAAAATCGCTCCAAACACCTGCAACTTCAAACTCTTTTACATAGTTTTCACACGCTTCACCTCGATCAAAATCAAATGTTTACAACGATTTCACTATGGTACTTCGGTACTCTTTCAGGTACTCCAGTGAGGGAATTTTGTGGAATAATTAAGAGCCATCAGCCGTCATTGGGTTGTTTCTTTGTACTGTTTTTAAGTATTAGTGTCCTTTGTGTTACGTTTATGAGCGAAACTTCAAAACTTGACTTTTCTCCACCTTCTTCGACAGAGCACAAAGGAGCAGTTTGGCAACTTTCAGCTATTTCTCTCGCGGTGAATTCCCGTATTTCACAGTTTGCAGACATTTCGATTTCTCCACCGCATACTCGTTTGTTTAAACAGTATAATTGTCGTTCTCGCAAAGCGTGGGAAGGCGTTGATGCTATTTTTAAAAGTGGTTGTGGGTAGTGAGGGGGGGGGGTGAGTGAAGAGAAACCGGTTAACGTCGTGGTATAGTGAAAGCGACAGACATTGCATTAATGAGTAATATCCCCCCGCTCTGGTATTATTCGTATTTCGTACATTATTGAAACTGAATGAAATCTGCCGTTACGTCGCCCCCGCAGAATTAATAACAATTCTTCACTAGCCTGGCATTTTTTCAATATTTCCCTAAACATAGCGACATTCCTGTGTTAATGATGGGCCAATACAAGAGAAAGAAACAAAATAAAACACAAATATTATGGCCCGCAGGCCCGTTTTTCCCAATGGACCAGCGGTCAAGAAAAAACCTAAACGCAGGTGTGCCTATAAACAAACGACTGAAGAAAAAGGCAAAGAGAGGGAGAGGGAGAGAGAGTTTGAGAAGAGAGTGAGAGATATAGGAAGAGACTGGGCTCCTGAATTTAACCTCCGAGGCTAGTGACCCCTTTGCAAAGCCCAAAGTTTTAAAGAGAAATTCTCACTCAATTTCACTTGAAGGTTTTTCTCATTAGGTAACTTATTAAATATTTTCCGAAAAAAAGAGGATGGTAATCTCGTGACTTCAAACTTGATTAAACACACAAAAAAGCTCCCTTTCCATCTTTTAATTTTCTGTTAATATCCGGTAATCGATTAGCGCAGAAAGAGTGTAAAATAATTATGAAGGATATATTGAAAAACTATTAATAATAATGTTATTTTAAATTAAATATTGTGTCGATAAAATTATAGGAATTAGATCGATAAATTTTAGGGGTGCGAACAAGAAAACAGCGATTCATGCGTCTGTTCGTCCGGGGGTGATAGTTGCAGCTGCTTTTTTTTTATCCCATACAAGGAGAGATCTCTGCAGAAAAGTACAGGACGGAAGGCTTGACCACGAAAGAAGGGCGGAAAAACTTTGAAATTTCTATCGCACTGCTTCAATTTCTCATCCCCCAACGTTGTGTTGGGTGAAAAAGGTTTAGATGAAAATAGGAATTGATCAGAAAGTGGCTGCAATTCGTGTTTCGAAAAGTTCTAGTACACCCCCTCGAGGGACGTGCAAACGTAGTGGAAATGACTTATTTACTTACCAAAAAGAAAAACTATAAATGTTTACGTGCACAACTCTGTATGTTTGCAATACCAGAACTTTTCGAAATCAAAGAACATTGTATAAAAAAGAACTGGAGCGTCAAATCTCTGCAAACTAGAGATTTGAGGTGTTTTTTGTTCTCCACAAAAGGTTCAAGCTCAACTTCAAACAGAAGCCAAAGCGTGAAAATAGGGGGGGGGGGGTGCGGGCTTTCTCCGTCCTGCTTGAACACAGATATACAGCAGTCTGCCACTTTCCTTCAAATGAACATATTTTATCGAGCGTCATGAATTAGGTTGAATTGTGGTTGATAGCTTTCTTCTTCAAATGTGCAACTTTTAATCGCGATCGAAAAAATAAACTGTCAATGTTACACAAAGGACGTTGGTCTTTGACCAGAAATGGCAAAAATGATGAAAATCAGGCCACGTTATTACTAGCTGTGACAATACAATCATTCCAAGCTTGTAAATGAAAGCTTTTAGTAGTAGTACCTAGCAGCCATAGCCACGTTGTTTTTACAATTAAAACAGAATAAAACCAGGCTCTCTTTGGAAATAGGAACAGGGATGAAGGGGGTAACACCAAGTTTTCTTCCTTTAATCAAATCAATAGAGCTTTTGTAACGCGAACCAACCCATCTGCCCTTCTTTTAATTACAATCATCGAGCTTCACCTTTATTTTTCTTACGCCTATAGGTCACGTGGTGGTATAGTAGTAGCTGGCTTAAGAGAGGTATTCATTAAAATTGCACAGCCTCCCACCCCCCTCCCGCCTATTTTAATCTGCATATATAAGACAGATGCTCCCGAGGAAGAAGAATTAATAATGGTAAGGATTAACGCCTCTCTACAGTCACAGTCGTTTCCTTCTTCCAGGGAACGATTTCCACTCCCCCTCCGCCTCACCGACAACACCGGGCATCTCTTTTCACGGCTGGCAATTTTCGTTTAATTGCGTGCTTGCCGAGAAAGAGAGAGGGAGACGTGCCAAAACGGTTTTGTCGTTAAATGTATTTGCGGGTGATAAAATTAATAACCTTGAAAGAAGAGAAAGGGAATAATGAGAGGCATTTTGAGCCGGTCCTTGGTGTGGGCCTGTGGCTTGGTGTGGGGAGGGGGTGGTACTGGGTCCTTTATTCTCGGGTCTGGCCTTCATTGGGGGCCCAGATTTCAGAAAAGGAAGAAAATAGGAAAATAGAAATGAGTTGAAGCTCCACCGTTGAAACTCAACTGTGGTTGGACATTTGCTGCGGTTGGACCTTTTCTGTGGTTGGACCTTTGCTGTGGTTGGACCTTTGCCGTGGTTGGATGTTTGCTGTGGTTGGACGTTTGCCGTGGTTGGAGCTTTTCTGTGGTTGGATCTTTGCTGTTGTTGGACGTTTTCTGTGGTTGAGCCTTATTGAGCCATATTTGTGGTGGGAGCTTCGCTGTTGTTGGGGCTTTGCTGTGGTTTGACATTAGCTGTGGTTATGGTTTGGAGCTCTTGCTTACGATCACGAGCACGCGAATCTCCTCGAGACTTACCGGTGTGTCTCGAAAGTCCGCTGAAAGTCTTCTTTCCTTTATTCCCGCTCTCTTTTTCTTATTCTAACCTCCTCCGGGGGAGTGACGACCCGTCCCCGCTCAATCTTCGCGGAGCAGGGAAATTCGCTCTTCTCAGACCGCTATCCGGCCGTCTATACTTGCACTTCTGTAAAACGCTCACAGCCTTCGCACAGGGGTTTACGCTGAGAGTTGTCAGTGTTGCCTGTTTTTGCACGTGGCGAGCCATCCCACGTCGTACGGCGGCGATTTATCGTCATCTAACAATGGAAAAAAGGGTCACATTAATTGTGTCCTAACCCGTTAGTCCCATAGGGACAAGACGCAAACCGTGTTTTGGAGTTTGGCTGTGGTTGGATGTAGCCCGAATGTAATAGCGCTGCCGAGAAAAAGCGGGGGGAAGGACTGGGTCTGCTACTCACTGGGCTGGCCGTCTGTGGGGGGGGGGGGTCTTAATTACAGGTTGAATCTGTGGCCCCACAAGGAGTTTAGCGGAACAATTTACGGTAACTTGTAGCGAGAAAACTGTGTTCCTCATTATTCCCATATGAAAATAGCGTCTTAACGCCTGCTAATAATAAAAATGTCAAATAAATCAACATCGGATCAAATTCGGACCTGGGGGCCGATTCTCTAACTTTGAAGCAATAGCTTTTTCGCAGTCATATGTTTATTTCATTAATTTTCTTCAAACAAATGAATGAAATAGACACATGGCTGGCGAAAAAAATATTGCTTGTTGTTAGAGAATAGGCCCCCTGATATTTTCCTTCTGTAAGTGGGTGCTTGGTGCTTGGTGTGTGGGGAGGGGAGGGTAAATTCCCTTTTCAACATTGTTCGTCGAAGTCACTCGACTTAGCCTTTTTACCTGCAACGCGTTGAACTGCGCAGACAAAACTTTGTGAAAAATGTAGCGTGTGGACCGCACGTTTACACAAACTTAATTCAATACAGATAGCAAAGCAAACAGCTCATGGAACAAGAACAATAATAATGAAATAAACAATTATGTTACATGAGTTAAAGAGAACCACGTTTTTTTCAATGACCGTGTGCGTTGGATTTATAATTTCAGGAGTTTCACGCTCAACGCGTCCACCAATGGAAGTTCAGCATTAATCGAGAGCTATGTATTCAACCGAATGATTAATCAAAAACGTCATTATACCCACGTCTGAGAGAATTTTCAACTTTTTTTTCTAGCGGAAAAAGGAACTTTTTCTAGAGGAGCTTCAAACTTGATAATGCACCCCCCCCCCCTCTTTATGATAATTGTGCTCGTCAGTGGAGAAAAACAACTATATTATTCAATCTTCTGAATTTCGCATCGACTCGGTCTTATATTATATTTTTGGTTTTCAACATTCGCCCCGTAGAACGGTTTTCAAGTAAAAGAAACTTCGTTATGATTGGATTACAAAGGATCCGCTGCTCTTTTCCAAGAAACGTGCCGAGGTGCCTTGATGTAATTATGTAAACGAAATTTATCTTTCCTCTCTTAAGCACCTGGATAGTTCCTCAAGTTATACTTTTTCCATTCCCTTCTACCATTATCCGTATAAATGAAGGTTTAAATTTTCATTTCTGACGTTGCGTTTCTTCCGTATTGTTGAAATCGCTAGGCATCTACTTAAAAATAAAAAAAATTGTCGTATTTACTTTACTGCTTTCAATCTCCGCCATTCTTGCTCATTCAATCGACAAAAAATTAGGACCAAAGTGGTACATTTAAAGAAATAAAATAAAACACCCTAGAGATTTCCTGTCTTTTTCACAGGTTACACGAAGAAACTATAAAAACAAATTCTGAGAATGAGGTCAATCAAAGAAATGGGAAAACCCATCCGATTTTATTTATTTTACTCTTTTCTCGACGTTCTTTTTTATCAACAAAAGTTAATTCAGACCCCCGCGATCACCATCCCTCCGTCTGTACGTAGTTCCCATTTGGAAGATGGCTGTAGGGTTTGATGTCTTGTTTTAGATAAAAACGCATATTCGTTGCTTCTGTGTGACATTTCTTTTTCGGTGTTCAAAATATGCAGCTTTTGAGTTGCGTTGAACTTTGAGCAATACCAAAAACTAACTAGTTGTCTATACTCGTATCCTCATTTTCAAAATTAACTGAGCATTTATAGCGACGTCGGAAATCGTGGCATTTCAGGGTGAGTGAAAGAATATCGACTGAGTTTGTTTACGCTTTTTGTGTGAAAAGCAAATACATCGGCAAAAAGGAATGAACTAGAGAGCGAGATAAAATGACAAAGATGAAAAAAAAAAAAAGGTACGAGAGGAACAATCGCTAAAAGAGAGAGTGAGTCCCTTGAAAATTGCTCGAGGGGTTTATTTTTGATTCTCTCATTCAACACTGGAAGTCTATATAGGCGGTATCTTCTGTATCACCCCCCCCCCCACCAACCACTCTACACTCCTGAACACCCTTCCGTCATCCGCTTTTTCTCTCTCTTCCCTTGGTCAGTAAGAAGATCACGTAGAGAATACTGAAGGTACATGGTTAAAGCTCGAACCTCCGTGAATACTAAAAACGGATCTCTTCGATGAATTCTTTAAAGTTCCGGTTTGCACGGCTAGATTGTTTGCACGCTTATTCCCAGACTCATTCTTGCGGAATGAATTCAATTTTTAAAATTTATTGAAATAAGAGAGAATCGCGAATTGCTTAATAAAAACTCTTCGTGATTGTGAGATTCGAAAGAACGAGGAAGCTATTATGAATTTTTTTTGTTAGAAAGAAGAAACGAAACCAGGAAAGCCAAATTGAATTTCATGAAAGTTTGAGAAAAGGGTTTCAGTAGTTAATTGATTCATGTTCGTGTTTTTACTTTCTCGATGCTTTCAACAACAGATATTGTTGTTTTTTCTCCCAAGAAAAATAATTATACCCCACAAGACTTCAACTTTATTGACGAACTACGTCCTCATTATTATTAATATTTTCCTACGGTGTACTCCGACTGCTCAACAGCCCCAAAAAGCATCTTCTCCGCATACGCACAATAGGACGTCAACGTGACCCCTCCCTTGACATGAGACATCTCGTCCAACTCCAAAAAAAATATAATTTTCGGAAGATTGACTTTTTAAGTAAAACGAAAATGAAAGTGGGTTCTGTGGTGACAATAATCCGCAATTTTTTTTTTTTTTTCTAAACTTTATTATTTCAAATGACGTGCAACAATTGCTTATTTCTTGGATTTCCCGAGGAGAAATGACCAATAAACTAAAAAAACACTGACACGGAATTCAAATTCAGCGTCGTTTTCCACCACGTCTTTTTCTCAGATACTGCTCGCAGCCTGCTGATTTTCTGCTTCATGGAGGTGGGTTAACTGAAACCAGATCCTTTCATTTTCTAACAGTAAATGAAAGACAATACAATTGAAATTGGATGGATTTAATAGCGCTC
Source organism: Corythucha ciliata (assembly GCA_038030265.1). Classification (NCBI taxonomy): domain Eukaryota; kingdom Metazoa; phylum Arthropoda; class Insecta; order Hemiptera; family Tingidae; genus Corythucha; species Corythucha ciliata. The sequence goes on along the minus strand of CM075943.1, from coordinate 7,830,660 downwards.
AGTAGCGACACTGGAAAACCTAGAATCAGAGAGAATTCGAACGTTGAGCGAAGAGCTCAGAAATCGCCCATTGGAGGTTGAATGTGCCACGAGCCCACGAGCGGAGTCAGGCGGTGGGTCCCTAATGCCTATTATGCAGAAGAGAAGACTGTGGCCAGTGGCCACTTTGGGCAATTATTATAAAATGTTATTCCTTCTTTTTTTCGAGTATTTCTCTTCCGAAATCCATCTAATTTCAATTGTATTGTCTTTTATTTAAGGCTGGTTTCTTTACCAGTAAGCGCGCCATTGACCACGATCCAGTAGCTGGTGCCAGTTGACTGGCCCATGTAAACATGTGCTGGCGCCAGTCCCACGCCAGTCCAGTAAAAACAATTCGCACCAGTCGACTTGCCCTAGAAGTAGCCAGTTAGCATTCCAGGGTCTCCCATCCCAGAAAATGAACTGGTGCCATCCGCTCTGGTACCGTGAAAACGAAATTTTCATCTTCCAGTCCAGCATTCACTTATCATATCAGTCAGTTTACGCTTGTTATCTGATATCCATCGTTTTGAACTCTGCTGACTGGCACAGGTAACTTGAATCGTCTGAACGGACTGGCGCAAATCGACAGGCTTCTATAAAATAAAAACCTTTATTGAAGCGTTTAGGCTCCAATAACTAGTGTCAGTCGACTGGCTCGCTTACTGGCATCGTGTAAACCAGCCTTAATTGCTAGTAAGATAATCAAGATTCTAGTTTCAGTTAACCCACCTCCATAAAGTAGAAAATCGGCAGGCTGCGAGCAGTTTCTGAGAAAAATATACGTGGTAAAAAACGACGCTGAATTTGACTTCCGTGTCTGTATTTTTTTAGTTTATTCATCATTTCTCCTCGGGAAATCCAAGAAATAAGCAATTGTTGCACGTCATTTGAAAGCTTACCAAATGAGAAAGTTTTTCCAATGAATGGAAAAAAATAAATTTATTTGATGGAAAGGTGAAAATCGCCCATGAAAAATGTGTGAAAATACGAATAACAAATTTCCTTCGGAAATCGGCTGCCTTACCACCGTCGATTTTGGATCATTTTATCCATTTGATAGCTCATTTTGAAGGAAATTTTGTGCTCTTTCCAATGAGCTATTTACGTTTAGTCTAGCACCTGTTGATGAGCGTGCGGAGGGCTTTTATCTGAAAAACCATTGGGGTTAGTAGAAAATACACAAAATGAGTTATATCTCGGAAGCAAACCGAATTTCGAAAAACGTCAAATAGTGAACTTGATCGCAAATGACGTGTACTATCACCATATTTTCTCTGAGCATCTAATTTCCGAACACCCTGTAGAATTTTACAGTTTTGTTAAAGAAGAATACGGTAGGCGCAGCCTAATTCACATGGTAACTTGCTCCAACGTACAACCCATTAGTTGCCCTTAACCAGAGATATAATATGTATTGTTTTTGTTGTTGTTATTTTTTGTTTTGTTTTTTTTTTTGTTGTTTTTTGTTTGTTTTTTTTTATCATTTATAACACTTAATAATAAGGCTATGTATAACGTTTTGCTACTCTCCCACACTTGTGTTCAGTAAGTTGTCTTGTGGTAGTTTTCGCTTTAATCGGCGCGGTACCTTGGTTGGAGCGGTGGGTCTGCTGGGATAGCGGCGACCAGCGTATTGCTGTGATTCGCCATGCGGTTGTTCATATTTTTGTACTTCTCTTTTTTTATCGTTTCGACCATCGGGATGTCAAGGTCATGATGTAGCGTACTGTTGCGCACATACCATTGCGCTCCTGTAATAAGACGGAGTACTCTATTTGGGTGACCTGGATCTTGTTGATATGCGTTTTTGCTGCTGATCCCCATATTTCACAGGCGTACAGCCATATCGGACGAATTAGCGTCAAGTGCAGTAATCTTTTTGTTGCTAGAGTAAGTGAGGAGCGGTTGTCTAGCAGATGTTTCAATTGGCTGATTCTGAATCTTATTTTGCCTACTAGTTATTTTATGTGGACTTCCCATGTAAGTTTTGAGTCGAGGTAGACCCCCAGGTACCTAGTACTTGATTCTAGATGAATTTGTGCTCCACCGAGAGTTACGCCATCCGTGAGTGTTTCGTGACGAAGGTTGAAGAAGATAGCTGCTGACTTTTGTGGGTTTATAGAGATACGCCAATCATCGCACCAGTCCGATATCCTATCCAGGTAAATTTGTGCTTCACCTCTCACTGTGGTGCTTTTTTCTCCCTGTTTCAATATTGCCTTATCATCCGCGAAATCAGCCGTGAGGATTTCATCATTGGATGGGGCATCATGGACATAAATGAGGTATAAGAAAGGCCCCCATACGCTTCCCTGAGGGACTCCCGCACGAACACTCTTCGATGTTGACAGGGCAGTATCGCATTTTACACTGTATGTCCGATTTATTAGGTAAGATTGGAGTAAACGGTAATGTGTGTCAGGTAAATGTTGTTTGACCTTGGCCAAGAGACCATCATGAAGAACTTTGTCGAACGCCTTTTCTGAAACAAGGTAGATTCCCAAACAAACCTGCTTCTTCTCATACGTCTCCAGTATAGTGTCGACGACTCTATGTAATTGCATCTGGCACGAGTGCCCAGCGCGGAATCCAAATTGCGAGTTTGGGAGGAGGGGAGAAAGAGATTCTAAAAGATGAGGGAGAAACAATCTCTCAAATATTTTGGGAAGTATGGAGATCAGGCTTTTTGGGTTTTTTAATCATTGTAATGTGTGCATGTTTCCATTTGTTGGGGTAATGTGTGGTCCGAAGAATTGCATTATAAATTTGTGTTAGCATCACAACCCCTTTCCTCGGGAGTGCCTTTAGGAGATTTTGTGTGATGAGGTCTGGCCCCGGGGCTTTCCTGGTAGGTGATCTTTTGATGGCGTTCATTACTTTACCAGGGGTGAAGAAGAGGGAGAAACGCTGAAGTTTTAGTGGCTCTTCCATTCGCTGCGCGATGAGTGTTGTTTGTTCTGGTGGAATCTCTGGATTGGGCGAGAATTGTTCTTGCAGTATTTCACTAAAGATGTTTGCTTTTTCTTGTGGAGTCGAGAACCAACAACCCCCTTGTTTTAAAGGGGGTATGCTCAAGTTTTCTTTGGTGAGCAGTTTGGTTTTTCTCCAAAGTGACCCATCTGCAGCATTTAGTGAAGCAATCTCACTATGTATCGAGGATTGCCGTTCCTTCTTTAGGGCCTCATTGAGTAATCTGGTGGCTTTATTATATTCAGCCTTATCTCTGGGATATTTTGTTGCCTCCCATCTGTTTCTGGCTGATCTTTTGCTCGACAGTAAGCTTGTGATGATAGGTGATAAGGTACTGGAGTATTGCCGAGATCTAGCTGATGCCGAAGATGAAGCTAAACCAGCAGCTACGTGAATTACGTTAGTGAATGCTGTCACAGCCATTTCGATATCTTTTCCGGTTTTTAGTGGATGAGAAAGGTCTATACGTTCGGCTTCCTCAGTTTTGTATTTGGTCCAGTTAAACGGGTGACGCACTAGATGTGGGCGGGAGTAAGCGACATCCGGTTGTATTCCAATTTCCAATATTACAGTGTAATGATCTGAACTCATTTCGTGTGCCACAGTGGTTTTCGAGTAGAGTCCTCCTACATTCTTTCCAATGAAAAAATCGAGCACATCTGGTGTTCCCCCGTCGGCCGGGTGATGTGTTGGCTCTAATGGTGAAAATACATTCAGGGCGTGTTGGATTACGGCGTCTCGAAGAATACGTTCTCTTGGGTTTGCCACATTGGAAGAGAACCTCGGATGTTTTGCGTTGTAATCTCCTCCCAATATGAATGTCGTTTTCAGTTCGTGTATGATAGCCCAGAAGTCGGACATCAGATCACGATTTTGTGGAGCTGAGTAGAATGATCCGATTCTTATACTTGGCAGAGAACATTGATTCAGCTCTACCTGCGCTATTTGATAATTTGATTCTACTATTTGAAGTAGTTCATTGTGGTTTAAACAGTTTTTTACAAGGATGGCTGATCCACCTTTTCTTTTGCCCGATGGGTGGTCCGCTCGATAGCACTTGTAACCTGTCGCAAAAAAGTGAATATTCGGTGCCAGTTTTGTTTCTGTTAGTAACATTATGTCTATTTGATGTGTATTTAGAAAGAGGCTGAGTTCGTGAGTTTTGAGGTTTGAAATAGCCAACACTCTGGAAAGTTTGATTATGAACGGATGCAATCCGTGAAGTTGACTTTTTTTTTAGTTAAGACAGCCCACGATTTTGTTTTCTCTGACGTGCAAGATTCGCAAAATCTATTGCTATCGAATCATCTAGACTAATTTTGGTTGAATTTTCTTCTTAATCAGAGCTCAATTGCCGAAACTGGTGAGTGCTACCCTCCCCGCCCCCAAACAACCCAATAGATTCGGTCCTGTTCAATAAAGGCACTCCGCTTGAGGAAGCATTGTGCTACAATTGTTAGAGTTTTTTTTTATTATTTCTGCGGAGTGCTCCGATCGTTCAACAGCCAAAAGGGCAGCCGGTACCCTTGTTCAGTATCAACAAGTTCCCAGCCCATTCTATTGTCCTGGTCATTGGAGGACCAAATCTGTTTTTAAAAAAAAATACTATTTTGCCCATTTTTTTCAAGATTAGTGCGCAAATTTCAAATCTTTCGTACTAGAAAAATGTAATGTGCTAAGAGCTCGAATTCAGTCAAAAATCCTTTCGTCGAAGAGCTCCTGCCCCATTCTATTCTACTGGTCATTGGGAAGCAAATCTTGTCAAAAACGACGATTTGCCCCTTTTTGACAGTGTAATTTGGCGATTTCCAATCTTTTGTATTAGGAGAATATAAGTTTCTATTAGCCCGACGTCAAAAATATTTTCAAACGTGGTTTGGTCTAAATGTGCAAAAAAATCCGACGTCGTTATTAAGCCTTCAAAATGGCTCAAAGTGCTCTAGAGTGTGATGTCGGGCACACTTTGTAATGACCAGCTCTCAATCCAATCAGCACGCAAGAAAATGCTTCAATTCGTTTGAACCTTTCAATGGCGAAAATTCCTTAGTCGAGGAGCTAGCTCCATGCGCGTTTTATTCTTCTGGTCATTTGAGGGCCAAATCTTGTCAAAAATGAAGATTTTGCCCCTTTTTTGCAAGTTGAATGGTATAATGGTATTTTCCCATCTTCCGTATTAGAAGAATATAATGTGCTTGGAGCTCGGCGCATAAAAAAAAATTCAAGTTGCTCCCGGAAGGCTAAGAATTCCTCTACGGAGTAAGGGCTAGCGTCAAGGATGATCAGTCTAAGCTGGGCTCTAAACTTTGTAGACGAGCCGCTGGGCACCTTGAGTGAAAACGGAAGCGCATTGTAAAGCTTCACGCCTAGGCACTTTGACGCGCAAAAGTGGCAAGACGGACGGAGTTCAAAGCCAAGTCATCGGCATGTCTTGTAGCGTATCCTCAAATGGTAGAGTTTAGTCGAAACTCACTAATGTGAGAGCGCACTAGTAACAGGATGCTCCAAATAAATGCCCCGTACATTGTCATAATTTTCAGGCGCTTAAACCATTCGTGGCATGACTGGCGGTTCTTTAATTCTCACATTGCACGTAGCTTGAAGATCTTATCACCGAGCGCGGAGTTGACCCAGACCGCGATAGCGTAGAACATTCTGCAGTAGAACAGACCGAAAAACACCGTAAAGAGAGCGTCCAATGTGACCACGCTCCTCAAGCGACGGATAACGATAATTGCCCTAGACAGGTGCATCGAAAGGCAAGCGACATGCCTGTGCCAAGACAGGCGCGAGTCAACAGTGAGCCCGAGGAAATTTACAGCCTGGCCCGCCGATGCTAAGTTCACTGCCAGATCTTGAGTTTTGCTAGAGTTTAGTGCCAGATGATTTGCCGAAGACCGCTCCAGGTGTGCCACCCAGATTGGCCCAGGAGTCACCACGGCACAAAACCGTCGTATCGTCCGCGTAAAGAAACAGCTCGGAAGAACGGAGGGACGAAGACGCAGAGCATTGACATAAAATAAGGAACAGCAAAGGACCAAGAATGGATCCCTGCCGAATCCTCAAATCAATCGCTCGGGCGAGCTCCGATCTCTCGCCGCCGAAGGACACGCACTGCAACCATCCAGTGAGATAAGCGTGGAGATATTTGATGGCGCGCTCATCAAAACCGTAATGGTGCAATTTCGCCGCCAAGATGTCCATGCCCACGGAGTCAAAAGCCCGTGTGAGGTCAAACAGCCGTAGGCAGATCTTGGAGCCTAACTCGAGAGCGGAGAGGACAGACTGGAGGAGATGGATAGCGGCCAGTGTTGTTGGGTGTCCCCTTTGGTAACCAAAGTGGTTCCTCTCAAGAAGCCCATTGGTCTCAAAGAAGTGACGTATCTGGGACAGAACGAGCCGTTCGATAATGCGAGTGAATTTAGGAATTATAGATATAGGCCGGAAGTCGCTATATTCCTTATTGCCGTTCTTTGGATCGGGCGTGACTACCGACATTTTGAAGCAGTCAGGGAAAGAACATTGAAGTCGCCTCAATTCGAATAACCCGTTCACCGTGATCGTGAGAGGTTCCGCGATGAGGTCAGCTGAGGCTTTGATGGTTTCCACAGTCAAACCATGATAATATCGGGCGCGCGAGTTGTTTGTGCCGATAATCGCCCTGTATACACGCCCTCCACCGACTCATCGATCAGAGACAAAGAAACATCGTGGTCCGAGCTCAGGAAGTCACGGAAACTGACAGGTGATTCGGGCAGCGTGCCGATACATTTAGCTCCCGCGTCTATGAAAAAAGCGTTGAAGGAGCTCGCACTCAGACCGGGGTCATTAAAGGGAGAACCTCGACCACCAGATGGCAGTTCACGCTTGACGACTCTCCTCACGGTCATGCTGAAGTTTGAAGCATTTTTAATAAGAGAATCATTGTAAGCCTTCTTCGCCTTGACAACGCTGGCTCGGAAAACACCTCGAGGCCGCCCGGAGGCGATACGCTAGAGCTGATTGGTCAGTAAGCCGTGCAGGGGCGTAGCGTGACATTTTGATGCCCGGAGCGGTGGTCATGATAGATGCCTCCCCCCCCCCCACACTATCAAAAAATGCGAGTATTCGGGCTACTCGCCTCAATCGGAAATCATCCAGGGCTTAGGGTAGGGGAAACTTTCAGGGTTCTCCGAGAAATTTTCTCCCAAACATCGTATTCCATTTACCTGGGAAGGACCTATTTAACATATAGGTACGCTTTTTTCGGAACAAACAGACCGGCTTGGTGTCAGATTGACAGATTCTTGGCGTGGGAATGTTTCTCGGGACAAAAATCAGCAGTTTCATAGTCTGTAATTAAGCCAATTTGATGTAGGTACGATTAAAGATGGGGGGGGGGGGGACGTTCCGGAGAGAACCAACTTCACGGGAGTGGGTCTTCAAGAAACCGATTTCTTGGGGTTTAATCGTTGAAAAAAACAATCTTGAGGGTTAGGCTCTGTAGAAAAAAAGTCATGAGCCTGGCTTACATGAAAAACACAAACTTTGAGGATCCGGCTTTTCCAAAAACCACTTTCACGGGTTTAACTCCTGAAACCCCTAATTTCGAGGACTGGCTCTGAGAACCACTTCACAGGTTTTGCGCTTCAATAAACCAATCTCATGGGCTTTTGTCGTTCAAAAAACCTATCTTGAGGGTTAGTATCTTCAAACAACAGAATTCCCAGTGTAGTGAGTCCTAGTGGGTCCAAATCTCGTCCTTGGGCAGGCCATATGAGACAATGATTCCCTCGAGCTCCCGTTTGTTGTTTGAATCAGAGTCGAAATCCACATTGAAGTCCCCAGCAACGACAATGGGGGCGGCGTAGTTGAATGCCCTCTGAAGGAACCCCTTAAACGACCCACAGAAGCTGCCAAAAGAAGAACTAGGCGGTCTGTAAACGCAGCAGATGATACGTCAGGGGACCCCAAGCGCACAGCAGAAACCTCAAAGAGGCCTTCAACCGCAAGTTGAACTTGATGCGAAAGCTCATCGGCTGTAATGGAGGACTTAACAAAGATAGCAGAACCACCGTGTGAAGAAATTGCTCTTGAAAAAATCGAAATACAAGTGAACCCAGGCTGAGCACATGCTGCAATACCACAGCTTGGGAGCCATTGCTTCGTAACCGCGTAAACAATGACTTCCGGACGCTCATTAAAAAAAAACTGATTTCGTCAATTTTGTTACTGAGATTCTGGACGTTGGAGTGAATAATTGTGAAGCGTGGAGCCGAGGCGAAATTTCTCCCGGCCTATACGATGACGACGAGAAGCCACCACCGGGAACCCCCAAGTCAGGCCGAAGAGAAAGGGTCAGGTGCCGGTGAGGGAGAAAAGGGCGAGGAAGACGCAAGTAAGGTTCCAGCAGGCCAGACTTCTGGATCAGAGGTTCGAACGTAGTCTATCTCGGATACTATAATTCGGAATGGTGAGTAGGTAGCATGTTTGACAGCCAGATTGAAACATTCGGCATTATGGAGGTTCAAATCAATAAAATCCGCTGTTACGTCCGACACTTTGGCGCCAGGTATCAACCGAGAAACAAAGAGAACTTTAAATAAATTAAATGAAAGTGATAATTATCTTCCGGACGACGATGGAAGGGCATAGCCCGACACGATTCGAGTTTCGAGAAAAATGGGCTGCCCGGCGGGATTTGAACCCGCAACCTCTGGTTTACTAGTCCAGCACTCTGCCAATTGCGCCACAGTGACGCCTTTGGCAGTCGTACTGCCAGGGATCAGCTAAGCCGAACCCCACCCAGAGACATTGTTTTTCGACCTCTAGGCTTTTCTCCTTATGATTTTCGCTGCGGAGACAGTGCTACGAGACTGATCACTGTTAGTCTCAGATGAAGTTTCCCCTTCTCGTACACTACTCGCCTCTGAGGACTCGGACAAGGCACGCACCTCAAGAACATCCAAGCAAAGATAGGCGATCTCGCGTTTTTAAGCCCTAATTGAAAGTAATCAGTAGCAATAGTTTAGAGGACTAGGAGGGTTAGAGACATCTGATTTTGTCCCTCGATTAAATGTGCGAGGAGCTGACTGTTTTCCAGTCCGTCAAGATTGGCTTGTTCGATCGAGCATAGCTTCGTCCGCGTGGTCAAAAAGCCATCACTCGAGATAGGAGCTTGGACGAGCAACTCCTGCAACACTCGATCTCCGAGGCCTCATCTGGGTGACCATGCCGCTTAGCAAAACGCTTGTAGCAACTAGGGAGGAATGTGAGGTCGCACGTAGTGCATTGCAAGAATTTGTTTTTAACTGCGGCGTGACATAATTTGCACAAAAGAGCAGATCTGTTTTCGCCCGCGTTATCCCATTGTTTATCACGATATCAACAATGTCAAAGAGCTCCTGGCACATTCTATTCTCCTGGTCATGAGGAACCAAATATTGTAAAAAATGACGACTTTTCCAATTTTTGACACTGTGATTCGGCAATTTATGATCTATTCGTGCCAGGGCAATATCATGTCTAGGAAAGCATTTTCCACGTCGTTTGGTCTAAATGTGCATAAAATGACCACGTCGTTATTAAGCCTTTTGAAATAGTTCCAAATTGCTCCCTTAGGTGACATCGGGCACGTTCAGAAATGCTCATCTCACAACCCTTATTATCACGTTAGAAAATGCTTGAAATCGATTAAACCACACCTTGGCACTTGATGGCAAAAATGTCTTTGTTGACAAGCTCCTGGCACATTCTATTGTCCTGGCCATTGGGAACCAAATCTTGTCAAATGCGACGATTTTGACCGTTTTTTCAAGTGTAATGCGGCGATTTGCAATCTTTCGTATTTTTCACGTGTAATGCGGTCATTTTCGATGTTTCGCGTATTAGGAGAACATTATGTGCTAGGAGCTCGGCCTCCATATAAAAAATGTTACTTCCTTTAGCTAAGACTAATACGCGATTTTTCTCCAATTGAGCCATGAAGTACCGCTTTTCTCCATTGTGCCCGAAAATAAGCGATTTCATCAGAGTTTATATTCTATTTTACTCACAAAATTAGGGCATTGTCTCAATTTTAGCCGCAAATTAACGTTTTTCTCAATATACGTGATCAATTGTTGTGAACTAGCAATTTTCTTTACAAATTGTATTTCTCAGCAAAATAAAAGTACGTGCTTGTCGCAGCGTTTCGTACATTATTCTTATGTCTGAAGCGTGTAATTCAAACTCGAGTATTAGGGGTTCTTCCGAAAAACACAGCATCTGACCCTCAGGAACAGTTAGACTACCCGAGAAACAGCGAGTATTAGAGAATGATGAGGGTGAAATGGATCTGGTGGGTGCGAGGAGAATGGGTTTTTCCCCGAGAAAGAAGATGGTTTGGGGATGGTAGGGTTGGGGGGGGGGGATAAGGAAAAAGTTTATTGAATAATGCATGCCAGTGTATTGGCCTAAGAGGTGTCATTAATCATTGGATCGTTTGGGTTGTGTTGATGATGTTCGCCCGGGCCCTATAGGGACACACTACACGCTTAATGCCACAACATAGCTATTCACTTGGCCCTTACCTTCACGCCGCTCCCTTTTACTGTATATACGAGCGGGATTATTCTTCTCCGTCTCCTTCACCGTATTCTCTTCCATTCAGTCGTGATATTCTCCATTACACGAAGTGAAACCAACCAAATTACATAAACCAATAGCTATTTGTAGTTGATTGATATTGAATATTTGTGAGCGCTAAAAAAAAAATTGGCGAAAAGGTGATTATGTAAAACTTTACATGCTCAGTGAGCATGAATCATGAAACTCTGGAATCATTTTTCTTTTTGTCCCCATAGTAAGTTCATTTCGCCCGATAATCAAGTAGATTACTGCTTATAATTAAAATCTGCTTCCCTCTCGTCGTAATTCGTCGGTCAATATTCTCTTTTAGCCCTGTGATTTGCAGGTTTTATAGGGTAAAAACGTTCCATAGTTGTTCTGTAGCGATTATCCTAAAAGCTAGTTACAAGTTGAATGCACATCAATTGAGATGGATTTCACGTTAAAAATTGATTCCTGTTTCAGCTTTTTGCCGGTTTTTGTAAATACCATTTTGTTTCCGCGGAAACGACGATTTTTTTTTTCAGTGAGTTGCAACACTTTCCCGTTGGTGCGTAAACTCAAACAACAAATCAGGTCAAAACAACTGTGGAAAATATGCAGAAATAAGAATAACACAGCGTTCTGTGTTTGAATATCGTTTGCTCTCAAACCGCCCCGGGCAATGCTTGTTAGATCAAACGTTATTGACCCATAATTCTCTATAGAGAATGTATGCTATTTCCTTATAGAGTTATTCGTGAAATATGTATCAAACGGAATAGTGACAACCCCCCGTTGTAGTTTGTAATTGAGCTTTAAAAATAGGTGAACTTTTAGACTCGAAAGCCCCTCACACACTAACTGGACTAATTATTTAAAGTAATAAATGAGCTCCTTTTGTTCATAAAAGATGGAAGCATTTCTATTTTTGAGGTTTTGCACTCCTTTTGGTAAAAGGAACCGTACTTCATCCCCTCCCCCTCCGACCAGGTAGTGGCTGCTTTAGACAGACGCGAACTCCTCTAATTTGTCAGTTAGAAACAGTCCTATTCTCGGTGTTGTAAATTTAATTCGTTTGACGTCGCTTTTATTCGCTGCTGGCTGAAAATGAAAATTTAAAACATTTTTGGCGTGTTTCATGCAACTGAACATTATTATGTTCCAAGACTCATCCACTCGGATTCCTGGTTGTTTTATTTTCAGACAAGAGTCTTCATTTCTTTTGAAATGATGTGGAAAGCAATAGATTTTACGTCCGTCTGAGTCGAAACTGTTTCCCAGTATAAACGTGCACTGGCGTTTTCGTATGATTGAGATTGAAAGCAAAAGACAGACAAAAGTAATAAAAATGAAAATGTATTTTTTGCTCTTCGCCAACATGAAGCACTTCGGGTGCTCATTTTACTCGTAAAATTTCAATGCATTAAAGCTTACAGATAGTCATATTGTTGCTCTATCCATTTGATGATCATAACAAACCTCTGGGAAACATTTATTCGAGACTTGATATGACCCTAACTGAATTGAAACCAGACCGATTTGATTAAATGAGTCTGTTGTCGTGTGGTCAAAACCTTGTCAATTAATTCAATAACGCCCTTCCGAGAGATCTTGAAGCTCTCCACAACCATCAGCCGGCCCGAACACTAATCACTTGTCTATACAAGGAGTTTGGAAGTCATAATTGGTGAAGTAATTAATTCCACATCAACGGACAGCAACTTATTAATTGTTTTAATTTAATAATACGGATCAGCCATTTTAAAACGATTAATTTTTATCTTCAATTTTCTTCCAACACGGTTTCATTTTTAAGAAGGCATTTACGAAATCAATACTCGGGTTTTTGTTACATTATTTTATTAAGATCGTGTCTGAAGTTAGTGCCGAGTTTTATCAAGCAAGGAGTGTTTCATTTTATTTTGTCCAGAGAGATCATAACCCACACGATATTTAGCGCAATTAATTGAAAGCATTAGAGTGCTCGTAACCTTAATGGTCCCCTTCTCAATTCAACTAAAGGCTGTGCGTAGGTAGAGTACATTACTATACGGTGTAGTGCAGTAAATGAGGCTCTGAGAGTGGATTGTGTAGCTCTAGTCCTTATCTAACCAACCAACGCTCGTATCCACATCATTTTTTTTTTTTTTTTTTTTTTCGCTGACCCACTTTGTGCTCTGTGCCTGTTTCTCGTCATTATTATTATTATTTATTCGAAGAATAATTTAGATGCGTGAAATAAGTAAGCCAAAGGAATTCTGAGCCCAATGTTTGAGAACAATGAATAATTCACAGCTGAACAATAAAGTGATTTGATCTACACGTGCCACAGTCTGCTAAAACAAATCTTAGGATACTCTCGGGAACAATAAGAAAACTCATTGCGAGGAGCTAGCTCAAGAAAACTGGCAATCCCACTCAAGAAAGCCTCTGAAGAGCCAAGCCATAGTAGAGTTTCTGGCTGACGATCACGCGACGCGCTCTTTCGGAGCCGAGCACGTAGCACATCATTATTCTTCCGATACCATAGACCAAAATATCACCTCAAAACACGAGAAAAACGGGTCAAAATCGTCGGTTTTGCCAAGTTCTTGCCTCCCCCCCCTCCCCAAAATGACCTGGAGAATAGAATCTGCTGAGAGCTCGTCAACGGAGGAATTTTCGCCTTAAAGGTGGCCAGGCGTGCGATTACAATTAAAGAGCGATTTTGAGCGTTCTAAATTGGTAGAGAGATCGAAATTTCTAGGGGTGTCCGATATCACTCTCGAGAGCAATTTGGGCCCATTTTGAAGATTTGATAGTGACGTTGGAGTTTTACGCACATTTAGACCAAACCACGTGGAAAAACATTTTTGGCGCCGAGCTCCTAGCACGACATATTCTCCTGATACAAAAGACCGAAAATCGCCTGAAAAAGAGGGTAAAATCGTCGTTTTTAACAACTGCTGAGAGCTCGTCGACGATATAATTTTCGACAAAGGCCGAACTCCTAGCACATAACATTCTCCTAATACGAAAGTTGAAAAATCGCTGCATTACTTTAAAACCAGTTTTTTCTGGTGGCTCTAGTGGTGGTATTGAAGAATATGTTTAAGGAATCGCATCATCGTCTTTATGTAGAGCAGGGTTGGCTCTTGGGAGCAGGCTTGGTAATTGTGGCTAGGTGGATTGTGGTGGCGATTCGGCTAAAATCGAGGGAAAATGCTAATCCATGGCCAAGAGAGAAAGAAACTGCTAACGCACGGCTAAAATTGGAATAAGACAAGGCGCTAATTCGCAGGGTAAAATTGAGAAACAGCGACGGCGATTGAAGAAAATGGCAAGTGTCGAATATTTCAAACCGCAAATAAAGCTCAACCACAAAAAATCTTAAAACACAGTAATGCTCCAACCATAGCAAAGATACTAGCCCAAAACCACTGCAAAGCCTCCAACGACAAAAAAGCTCATTTTCACAACAAAGCTTCAAAATACAGTGAAAATCCAACCACGAAAAATACCCCAGTCACTGCAATGCACGAAACCACAACCAGGCGCGTATCCAGGGGGGGGGGAGCAAGGGGATAGATCCCCCTGGTAGGTGAGTTTCGATGCTTCAACTCAGGGTCGCAACTAGCGGAGGGGTAGCTGGTGCATTTGCCCTCCCCTCGCCGATTCAATGGGGCGCCAAAAAGGGTGAATAAACGAATTTTGTACCAAAATTTTGAACAAAAATAAATATTTTACGGATTGTTCAAACTAAAATAAATAACAAAACATTATAAGTTCCTTGCACTCGTCCCAAACATACTTTGACCCTTGCTTAGATGCACCACCCCACGTGAAAGACTAACGCTCATCTTGTTACGCCCCTGGACTGACGTTAGCCACAGCCAGAACGCAGGATGAAACGAAGCGGCGAGTGAACAGGAAGCCCCTAGGAGAGTAGGAAAGAGAAGTGGGTGACGTAGAACCATCGCCCCTGATGACCCGGACTCGGATGGGATAGCACGCCTCCTTATCCTCCCACCCTAGAAACTCCAGCATTCGGACACCCCCTGAGGAAGATATCGCAATTGTTGTATCCAGGAGCCTATCGCATTCACAATGACATGTCTCGTGGTCTCCTCCTCCTGCAGTCCCACGTTGAGTCCCCCAACCCCCCCGAGTGTTTCTGCACTGCAAAGTGCCTTGTAAACACTCCTACTATTCTTTGGTTTGTTTCCTTCCTAATGCCAACAGCCACTTTATTGAGTTGTCGTAGTATTTCTTTTCATCTCTTCTTTTGATTGCCTTCAATCCCAGCAGCCTAGCAGCAGCTTTTGCGGCCCACTGCATCTAAGCGCGCATGGGCGTTCGTTAACGGCCACATGCGGGCTTCGTTTAATTCCAAGTCCCCTGCTACCCCTACCGCTCGTTTGGGACTGGCGTACCTACTCAGTCCTGCAGTTCGTTTGCTTCCTCATACCCTGGAATACCAGAGTTCAGTTCAGATGCCTCCAGTATAGCCGGTAGACGTGATCTACAGCCCTCCCACCACCCCAAGTTGATCAACGGCCTGGAAATGGCAAGAGAGTGGCTAGTTCTATTGCAGCAGACCTTGATGGCCCCGGGTAAACGCTGTTGTATATCTTTGATTTAGGTCTATAGACCTAAATAACCTATAAACCAATTCGTTCTACGGAGTTGAAGAATGTTCCAGACAATATCAGGATTCTTATTTGTGACCAAAATTGAGGAAATTGACGGAATATTTGAGGATCATCATCATGCAGTTCCTATGTTGCAACGGAAAGGACGTTTGATGATCGGTAAAAACATTGATTTAGAGCTGACAACGGATCCGTGATCCAGGACTTCCGAATTAATAAAAATGGGTTATTGGGGGAACCATGCCCGTTTTGGGGGAACCATGCTTTGTTCTTCGTTTCGTCTTGATCCAAAAATGGTTCTTTCTATTGAAATCTGGTACCTTACATCCTAATTCCTACATTTATGTGGTAGGATAGGGGGAGGGGAAGGGATACAAATACGGTACACTATAAGGGACGCCAAAAATTAGGCCTGCTACTCCTGCTCCCCCTTGACGGACGTAGATCCGGGCCTGCATTGTTCGACCCATCAACGTCGAATCAACGTAGAATTGCGAGGCATTTTTGACGCGATGTCGACTCCATTTTTGATCGATCATCGACATTGAATCATTGAATCGATGTTGATTCAATAAAAGTGTGTTATGGGGGGGGGGGTCAACCTGACCACCCGCCTCCGAATTTTTTTCTGGGTACGCGCCAGAGTAGAGGGTCTTGTGGTCTCTTTCGTTTGAGCCTTCTTAGATTCAGGGGTGGTGGGACGTTAATTGCTGAGGTGAGGACTAAGTTACTATTGTCATGATCAGACATTTTATGTTGCAGTTTTTTGTAGCGAGACTTGATGGTGTCTGTCACGATATCGATTTCAAGGTCTTGGTGTAGCGTGTTGTTGTGGATGTACCAGTCGGCTGCTGTTATGATGCGTTGCACCCTATTTTGCGTCACTTGGATTCTCTTTATGTGAGTACTTGCAGTGATCCCCATAATTTGCAAGAATAGAGCCATATTGGACGGCTCATAGTTATATAAAGGAGTCTTTTGGTCTCTAGTTTTAATGGTGAGCGGGGTGATGTAGGAGGGGCATCAGTTGCCTGATTCTTTGGCAAAATTTTCTCCTGATCGGTAAACCACGCCGGTTTGGCTACGCTCATTCCTCTCTCTGCGTCTCCCAAGGGCGTCACCATAGCGCAATTGGCAGCGCATTGGACTAGCATTCCAGAGGTTGCGGGTTCAAACCCCTCCGGGGAGCCCTAGGTTAGCGAAGAACTGACGACGAAAGTAAAACGGAGTTACTGTTGATTTGGACGTTGTCACACCATTCGCCAATATTGTTTGTAATTATCTGAATTTCTCGATTGGAGGTTTCATAATCATTTGAAGATTTTAGAATTGCGACGTCATCTGCGAAGTGGGCGTTCAGCGCTGAAGACGTGGAGGGGAGTCGTGAGTAAAGATTAGGTATAGGAGTGGCCCTAATACGCTTCCTTGTGGCACAGCGGAGAGCATCGTAATTGAATTCAAAAGACTTGGGCCGGATTTGAAGGAAAATGTTTGAGCGTCAAGGTACGAAGATGTACAGGGAGTCGGGTAATTGCGGCTTTACTTTAAATAATAT
Source organism: Corythucha ciliata (assembly GCA_038030265.1). Lineage (NCBI taxonomy): Eukaryota > Metazoa > Arthropoda > Insecta > Hemiptera > Tingidae > Corythucha > Corythucha ciliata. The sequence continues at coordinate 7,813,914 of CM075943.1, read as the reverse complement.
ACCGTTGTGTACTTTATCGAAGGCCTTTTCAGTATCAATGAATAACACTAAGCATGCTTTCTTTTCCTCGAATGTATCTAGTATTAAATCGACAACTCGGTGAACTTGAAGCGGGCAGGAGAGACTTCTACAGAAACCGAACTGGTTATCCGGTATCAGAAAGGGCAAGGGCCTGAGCAATATTAGGTAGAAGCAATCTTTCAAAGATTTTCGAAAGGAGTGGCTGTAGCTGGTTGGGTCATGAGCCACTTTTCCTGGTTTTTTAATCATGGTGATGTAGGCATGCTTCCATCTATTTGGATAGTGGATAGTGTCGTTAGGTGTCGAGGGGGAAACCGCCGACTCCGTGCTTCGTCGCTGCAGCCTTTATGGGGATCTGTGGCAGGCAGTAGGGGGAGGTGGGGGTCCGCCAGAAGACTCGGCTCTTGTCCGAGACCGGCGGGCGCATGGCCGAATCCTGGTCTTCTCGCGCTCCTGGCTGGGGCGTTGAGGACTGGGTCCAGCCATGTCTGAGTAGGGACGCCTACCCTACTCAGACAACCCGGACAGGGACTCCCTGTTTGTCCAGTTTCGGTGCGTGAAACTACCACGTCGTTATCAAGCCTTCAGAATGGGCTGAAATTGATCTCGAGTCGTGACATTGGGAACCCCTGGTAATGCCCAGCCCAAAAATGTTTTAATTCAGTCACGAAGTTGCCTCAAGAAGTGGCGTTTTCCGGGATGGTCCGCCCCCCTCGCCAACCGAATTGGTACGCTACTGCTTCCGCGGTGGCGGTAACGGCGGGGCAGCGAGGCTCGTTCGCGGTTTTCGCTTTTACTCGCTCTTCAGGGCTGGCGATCACGAGGAAACTGTTTACGAGAAAATTCTCTTCTCATTTTCAATTGTCATGCGTCATTTGTTGATGGCGAAGCTGAGGAAAACTGTCCAGGATTGAACAAAAAGTATATCCTTTCGTAATTATTATTATATGGCGTCATCCGGCAATTCGTGCATTTTTCCACGTACTTTCCACTGATGTGTCCTTACGTATTATGATAGCTATAAGGATCTCAAAGGATGCGGGGGCTTCTGATCAAGATTGATGAGTTCCCCGTCATTTTGACTGAACATGATGTAAACCTTTTAACTATCCCGAGCCTATTTCCTACTCTCTAGAGAGATTGGAAAGGGACAGACATTTTGATGAATGATGATGACGAAAACTAGACTTTTTGCCTTCGTGACAACAGTGTGTATAATGAATTGAATATGTATCAAGAAAAATGTATTTTTTTTAACGGGATTTCTCTGCAAAAATATTGACACTGTATTTTAGACGACGGAATATTGCTACGGATGATGCTAGAAGTCATTTTGGAATTTAACAATTCACCATCCAGCCCCTCCCCCCTCTCCACAGGGATAGGAAATTTAGGAAATTTCCGGGCGTGCAGAAGCCTTTTGCAAAGAAATGAAAAACACAGGGTTTACAGGGTCTGGAGAAAGTCAAGTCCAATTTCATGGTTCAGAGAATAAAGGGTCAGGCATAAAGGTTGTCCGCAGAGAGGAGCGAAAAAGAGTCGCAGTAGTGTAATTAGGCCTATACCATTGGAGATATCTGTGGGTTAAAGGTCTATAACGATCGGGGTTTTCCGTACTTTACATACTCATTCATGTTAGTTTCTTTGAAAATATGGTATTGGTGAAATACTGTATTAGAAACTTTAACCATTCGCAGTGCAGTGAATAAATTCACGAGCGTTCATTAAGAAATTAATAAAACGCGTAGCGCCAAGTTCCTTCTACAGTGAACTCATAAAGCTCCTCTCATATTGTCCATTTCATTCCCTTTGTGATTTGGCGTTTATTCAGGGACCTCACCCTTCAACCCCTTGTCGGTCCATAGTCAAAGAGGCTCTCTCAAAACACGGAACGTCGCACCCTTTTGTACAGTAAACGTCCAGACACATCCTGTTGCAGGAAGCTGCCCCTTTCCTTTCTCTCACTAACCCCCACCACCTCCCCCGCCCCTAATCTTACTCCCCTCATGGTATACGAAAGGACTACAACATGGTAAATATCAGTTTCACTCTGAGTTTGCATTGTGAATTCCGCAGCCTCTCTCAAAGGCATTCGCTTTGCTTTTATGCTTCACTTCGTTTTGCGTTTATTCATGATAATTTGAATGAAGGAGTGTGTGTACCTATCTGGTGGTACAATGAACTTCTACAATTATTCTCAATAATTGAAGGAGAAACAGGGATTGTGCCGATTTAAAATGAATGTAAACCATGAAGGCTTCTCTCATCATATCCGTATTGCATAATACAAGACCTTCAAAAGGGGGTAAAATCAATTGTTGTAAGTGCTCAACATTCGGGAACAGACGTGAGATCCTTTCCTTAGTGGTAGAACTGTCTGGTTCAAAGCTTGGATCGATTAGTATAACAGCCAGCTTCACTTTCCTATTTCCAGGGAGAAGCAAAAATTCAGAGGCAGATTTAGGGTAAAACGTTTATGGTGGGGGGGGGAGGGCTTAGCCCTGAGCTCAAGATCAAGGGATTGACTCCTCCAAAAATGTGATTCCGCTGGTTATACGCTTCCAATGTCCACATTATTGACGCTCACAGAACCAAATATTGCGTTTGTAGGCGTCTTAAAATACAAAAAAAAAAAACAACAACAATTCGGCGTTTTGGCATTTTCTGAGACCAAATTTCGCGAATTTGGCACGTTGGAAACCGAATTTGGCTGGGCTGGTTCCCTAATGAGTCGATTTCACGAGATTTCACCCCCCCCTCCTCCCCACAAAGGTGATAGTTCCAGCCAATTTTAGCTATGGGCTTTAGCAATTTAGCTTTAGCTAGGAAAGCGCTGATCCATAGTTTTCCTCATGGGAGGGGGGTTGGGGGGCGCACAAAGGAGATCCTTTCCTCCACGTTTTTTCTCAATTTTATAGCCGCAATCAAGCCCTTTTGCTCAATTTATCCTTAAAATGGTCTCCGTAAACCGTGAATTAGCGTATTTTCTTAATTTTGGTCCGCACCTGTAGGATCGTGAAACCACGAATGTGTGTGTGTTTTCTCAAATTGAGATGCCAATGCTACTCAATTGCAGTTTGTCAATTTTATCCACGAGTAAGGCCTTTTCGCTTCATTTTAGCCGTGAGTTGGCGGAATTTTAGACCACAGACTTGCCCCAAAGAGCAGCGCATTATTATTTATCTTTTTGGCAATTTTCGACTAGATGTTGCTGTGACTTTTTTTTCCTGCATTTTGGCCACAGATTAATAGAATTTTCCCCCTAACAATAGCGCATATATTGAAAGGCTTTTTCTGGAAGTCTGACGCATGCGCGGATCCAAAGTCGGCTACCCCATCCAACTACCGCACCAATCAACACCACACCACACAGTTTCTGTGGCAAAATAGCTCTCAGTCTATGAACACTTGAACTATTGACAAATTGAGGGAAACCCAAACGCCCGGAAAAGTGAAAAAAAACAAAACAACAATAACAACAACAACATCGAACAACTCGTTTCCTGTTTTAGAGCTTGATTAGTTATTCATATCATTGTTAGCTCAATTTCAAGCGTGATTCGTAAATTTAACCATTTATAAACCACGTAGAGTAAATTTTACCAATTTTTGAGAGTGAACAGTCGCAGTTTGGCAATTTTTACGGCACAAACTGTCAGTATGGCCATTGCTAGCGAGCGTGCATAGTCAGTGTGATGTTTTCAGGGTCCAGGAATCCGTCTTTTAAGTCGAATTCTACGGAAAATTAGTTGTTAGTCAATAGTGCGAACTAAGTTTAGCCATTATTAAGGCGCAAATCGTTAATTTAACCATCTTCTTGACGCAAATGTTATGGTGCGAATCGTCAGTTTCCCATTTCCAATGTGTAAAATTGTTGGGTAAATACGAAGAGTGAATATTAGCCATGGCAATATTTTCAGGGCAAGAATCCGGTTTTGTCGGTTTTTGAGCGGAAATTGCCAGTTTGGCTATTTTTACATTTTTGCATAATTAGCCATTACACCATCGCGAATGTTTAGTTTTGGCAATTTTCAGAACGGAATCACCTGTTCAGGCATTTTTAGAGCGTGACTCGTCAGATTTGACAGGGATTTAGGGCGTTTATAGTCACGCCAAGTCAAAGGCGCGAATGGTTAGTTTGGTCATTCATGGCACGCAAAATGGTCGGTTTCACACTTTTCAGTGCAGGAACCATCTGTTTAGGCATATTCAGATCGCGAATAGTTAGTTTAGCCCTTTTTTTTAGGACGCGAATAGCTGGGTCCGCCAAACCAAAGGCGTGAAAATAGTGAGTAATAGCCATTTTGGTGGGCGAATGGTTGATTTAGACATTTTCAGGGCTGCGAGAATCGTCAGCTTAGCCATTTTTAGGGCACATGAAGTCCGTTTGGCTAATTTTAGAGTAGGAATTTTCAGTTTGGAAATTTTTAAGGCGCAAATATATTGTCAGTCTAGCCCTTTGCAAGGTGCTAATCGTGAGTTTTGCCAATTTGGGGCGCACTTACAGCCAATTTAGCAGTTTTCATGGAGCGGAATAGTCACAGTTTGGCTGAGAGGCCTTCGCCGGAGGAATTTTGGCCGTAAAGTGGTCAGACTTGGACTACAATTAAGGAGCGATTTTGAGCGTTCTATACAGGTTAAGAGAGCAACATTTCTAGGGGTGTCCGATACCACCCTCGAAAGAAATTTGAGCCCATTTTTAAGGCTTAATATCAACGGGAAAACTTTATCCACATTTGCACGTGCATAACCAACATGGAAAAATGTTTCATGGTGCCGAGCTCCTGGAACATTATATTCTCCTAATACAAAAGATTGAAAATCACCACTAAAGACGAGAAAAAGGGGCAAAATCTTCGTTTTTGACATGAGACCGTAAACTTTGTAAATCTACCAAAATTTCGAAAAATTTGCCAATTTACAGGAAGTTGAGACCAGGAACTAACAATTTCACGAATATTATGCTCGGAATTAAGTAATTTTACGGGCTTTTCTCTAAATTTTCCAACAAACTTAAGGTAAAATTGAAAAGTTTTTCGTCAAAAGTTATTTCGCAGAAGTTTCATTGGGAACGGTCAACTCCATCCAATATAATGTCAATTTTTCAAACTTAAATTTAGCCCTGGATAGTGCCAATTCTGTCCATGGGCATAATATACAGTTTTGTAAGACAAATTTGGCAGTTACAATAGTTCCTATGAAGAATTTGATATTTGGGAGACGAAATTAACTGTTAACCGACCGAAATTGACAGTCGACAGGTTCAAATTGACAGTTTCTAGGACGAAAGTGACAGTTTGATCGTCAAAATTGCAAATTTCCGGAACAAAGATCGGTGAAAGTTCCATGGAACGAAATTGACAGTTTCGATAGTTTCTGGGTCAAATTTTGATAGTTCCTAGGACGAAATCGACTGTTTACTGGCCAAAATTGACAGTTTACGGTAAGAAATTGACAGTTTCTGTGCGAAATTGACACAGTTACCAGGCCCAAATTGACAGTGTCTGGGATGACAGTGGCAGTATGAACCAGATTGTCCAAATTGACAATGTCAGGGTGAAATTGATAGTTTTTTGGATGAAAGTGACAGTTTCTAGACAAATTTGATAGTTTCTAGGATTGAATTGATACTTTCTAGGGCCAAATTGATAGTTTCTTGGACCACGTTGACGTTTTGAACCTTAAAAGAAGGAAATTGCCAGTTTCGGGGCATAGATTCAATTATTTTAGGAGAAAATTGGCAGTTTTGATATAGTTTCAAGGACACATTTTATAGTTTTTAGGACGAAATTTCCTGTTTATCGGCCGAAATCGACTGGTGACAGGTCTAAATTGACAGTTTCTAGTGTGAATTCGACAGTTTCTTGCATGAAAGTGACTGTTTCTCGGACGAAATTTACAGTTTCTTGGTCAAATTGACAGTTTCTGGGATGACATAGGCCGTTTGTACGATGAAAATGCCAGTTTCGAGACCTGCAGTTTCGATCGCTTCTTGGAGAAATTTGATAGTTTCTATGACTGAATTAACACTTGCTAGATCCAAATTGTTAGTTTTTTCGACGATTTTGACGGTTTAAACGAAGGAAATTGCCCGTTCCGAAGCATAGATGCAATTTTTTTAGGCTAAAATTAGCAGTTTCGGTCGTTTCCAGGACGAACTCAACAGTTTCCAGGACTAAATTGACACTTTCTCGGGAAAATTGATAGTTTCTTGGATGACGTTGGCAGTTTAAATCAAGGAATTTGCCAGTTCCGGGGCATAGATACAATTTTTCAGTAGAAAACTGGCAGTTTTGATGGTTTCTAGGACAAATTTGATAAATTCTAAGGCGAAATTTACTGTTTACCGGCCGAAATTGGCTGTTTACATGTCTATAACTTGACATGTAAACTTGACATTAACAATGGGCCCAGGAACATGTGTTTAGAAAGTTAACTGAATTTACCACTTCTTTCGGTCCATAAGAAATTAGTCGATCTATAAATTGACAGTTTCTGGGATGACATTGACAGTTTAAACGACGAAATTGCTAGTTCCGGGACACACATGAAAGTTTTGTAGCACAAAATTCGCGGTTTTGATGGTTTCTAGGATAAATTTGATAGTTTCTCTTCTGGCAGGTTGGGAGGTGATGCTCCCTCAGCTTTGGGAGGGATATGAACTCCAGCCCTGGGATGGAACGGACGTCATCACGATATTGTGAGGGGTGCGTGTGAGTGTGTGATTCGTGAGCATTAATCGAATTTTCGCAAAAGGAAGGGCTTAAAGATGATTATCTTGAGGGGGGCTGATACTAGCCCCCATAGTCCCCCCCCCTTAAATCCGCCAATGAGAAAAATTGGTATTAAATGTGAAGAACTGAACAGTATTTCTTTGTTTCGTTTCAGGAGTACTCAGCTCGAGAAGGTTCCGAACAGATTTTCTTCAAGAGTTACCAACGCCAGGCACGGGTCCCAGCTTTGACACAAGCGTTCCAAACAATATCACAGGGCTCGTCGGAAAAACAGCTTATCTCAACTGCCGCGTCAAGAACCTCAGTAATAAGACGGTAATTTCACATTTCGATAACGCATTAATTGAATATTCATCCAGTATTACTGCTTTTGAATTAAATGATTCTAATTCGAGTAACTGTACATTTTCAATCGAAGACATTCCAGAATAATGCCGGGTCATTTTAACTTAAATTTATGTATTTCAATTCATTTCTCTCTCTCTCACTCACTCTCTCTCTCTCTCACCACTTTTCAATTTAATTTCTCTTATAGTCGCTTTCAACCATCCTTATCATATTCTTGGCACGATTTTAATTCAGTGCCATGGTAGCCCCCGCGGATGACTTCGCATAATTAAACATAAACCCAATAAAGCGGGCGTCAACCCCAAAGGGACTTGTATAAAGCCGATGCCCTAGCCCCCTTGAGTCAAGTTGTATTCATATTTCATCGCTCTAAAACAATTCCAGTAGGATATGGGGAACAAGCAAAAACTAATTCTTGGAATTCCTCCTATTTTGATTTTTTTTTTTTTTTTTAGCTTGAAATACCCCAGCGTTGGTGCTCTCTAGGATGTTTATGAGTTTACTGAAAACCAATTTTAGATTGAAACGTTTATTTTCGTGCACAGTTTATGCTGGCAGTTTTTTTCCCTTTTTTTTTTTCAATAGCCGAGGACATTAAGTAAGACAAACGATTCAGTAATAAAATATAACGATATCAGAGGCACTCTGGTGTGGTATGAAAAAAAAAAAAAAATAGAGATTTGAATTAGTTCAATTTTCTTTGATGAAGTCGGAAAAACTTCTTGTCAGTCTTATCCATTGCAAGAAAAGAAACACTCGAAAAAGTTAAAAGACGCCTGCGGGTTATTTGAAAGGTCTCGTGGACATTTTTCTTTAAAACGTTCGTCTTCGAAAAGTTCAAACGAGAAAATGAAATGAGTTCAACGGGGCAATGAAACTTTTTTTTTTTTTTTCGATTTCCCGTGCTCAGACTTCTTCGTATAAAATAAACAAACAAAATTAAAACCATTTTAAAGGCGCACCAGCAGGGGAAAAATGTAAAATGATTGAACAGGCTGGAACCTTTTTCCCCGCTTGAAAAACTCATTACAGTGTCATGTACCTAACGATGAGAAAGGCTCACGCCACGGTGCCCTGTTGTTGATTTTTATTTCTTTCTATACACGTTTTCAGAGCACGTTTCTGGTTGGAATTGAACGGTTTTGACGCCGTAAAATTTACAAATAGGGGGGGGGGGACAATTCGTTTTACGACAAATCACGAAGGTGTGGTTGGTAGGGGATGCTGAGTCTTTGTTTCCGTGTAAGAATATTAACAGACCAGCGTGCTCAATTGCAGCTCATAACCGTACATAGGCTTGTTGCAAGCTTTATTGCAGGCCCCTTATACATTTGAATCAATCAGGAGCGCCGCCACTATACATATATCCAAGGTGTAGCGGCCGCTACTCCTCTCTCTCTATGTGAGGAGGGGGGGGGGTGTTACGTGATCGAGGAGGTGATAAATAACATTGAAGTCTATATTTTGGGGCTGAGAGAATTTTGACAGTTTCGAACGTCGAAATCGAAAATTTCAAGGCCAAAATCGGCAGTTTCCAGGAAGAAATCAACAGTTTATACGACGAAATTGACAGTTTCAAGGACAAAATTGACAGTTACGAGGACGAAGTTTACAGTTCGTCGAACAAAATTTACAGTTTATAGGACGAAATTGACAGTTTATAGGACAAAATTGACAGTACCCAGGGAGAAATTAGAAGAGATTACGGGATAACCAGTTTACCGAGAGACAAATAGACAATAAAGCATGATATTATATTGGTTCGCAGTGGGTAATAATTATTAATTATTATTAACCCATCCTCGAACAGTACAAAACCGCTAATCCGTGCCTGAAATTGAGAAGAACGACACACGAGTCCAAAATTGAGAAAATCGCTAATTTGCGGGTAAAGTTGACAAAAAGCACTCATTCATGGCTAAAATTTTGGGAACGAACTAATTTGCGGATTTCAATAAAAGCTTGCGGATTCCATATGTAAAATGACGATAAAGAGCTGCAAATCGACACGCATACTGCCATTGAGTTACGTCCATTAAGTGCCTTTAAAAGTTATTGGTACGGTATAGCAGTATACGTGTCAATTTGCAGCTCTCTATCGTCATTTCACATATACATAGAATCCGCAAGCTTTTGTGGAATCCGCAAATTAGAAACTCCCAACATTTTGAAATTCGTGGCTTGAACTTGTCATAAGCGCTAACTGGCGGATTGAAAAGGTGAAATAGCGGTAATTTGAGGTTAAAATAAGGAAAAGGCTAAGTAAAAATTATATTTATTCTTGTTTATCCAGAGACTTAGGGTTCTCTTGGAGATTTCCGCCCCGGGCCCCTATAGGTGTAGGTCCGCCAGTGGTTCCACGGCATTTTTCGTGGCGGTATGGATCGAACAGGCTAGCCGGCCCTGAAGCCTGGACGAATAATACTCGGGAAATTGGAATTTCTGCGGTGATGCGGTGACCTTGGAGATGAATATTAGGTTCGTTCGTTTGTCGTCCGGAGCTGCTCTGGACTGCACGAACAGTTCGAAAATCGTTTCTTTTTTAATCCCAAACTACACTGAAAGCGTTCGTTTGTCAAAACTCGGACTGTTCAGTGCAGCACTATCTACACTGACAAATTAGGAGGAGTTTGCTGCTCGAAATGTTATAACCTGCTCTATAATTACCTTTTGTCAACATTTCTGACTGGGAAGCGGGAATAAATTATAAAGGTAACGATTTTGTTATCGTTAGGTTGGCCATTTGCACGAAAAGCGTTCGTTTGCTTTTCAAAAATGACGTCAATCCCGAACTGCTCGAACTACACGCACACCACTACACTGAACGACAAACGAACGAACCTATTGTAATGATCCCATATTTCCAACTGAAGCAACAATATGATTTTAAAGTGAAATTTTAATAAAAGGTTAGATTTTGGAGTTTGAATAAAGAAAGTATTTTGGTATCAATACATTTTGGCGCAGTCGGCAAATAACATCGCTTGTTCCTGGATGGAAGCAGTTCACCTGCGGTTCAAAAAGTCGGGCGGTAATTATTACCTCCATTGCTTTAAGAGGCAAGATGCTGCGTCGTCGGAGTGGACCTATTTGGCTCCCGAACATCGCGACTTACGCCTACACACATCTTTACTCGCGCTGGATGTAGTTGCATCCTTAATGTCGGAAGAATTCACATAAAAGACAATCAGAGTTGAGCTCGATAGATCGTTAATATCTCACTTGTCTAACCTCGGTGAACCACATGAAGTTGTTCATGACAATTTGAATTTTTCGTCTCTCTCGGCTTTTCTCCAAAATCAACACGAGAATAACTTACATTTTATGAGAGAATTGCTTCAAGATTTTACATCCTCGATGAAATGTTGTTTCCAAGCAATTCGAGAATCACCTCAAAAAATGTCAATTCCTAAGTTTGATAGTAAAAACGAAGATACTAAGGTTTGGTTGGCACTCTATGAAAAGGCATGCGTCATAAACCAGTGGACCACCGATGAATTGAAGATTAATAAACTTATTTCAAATTTCGTTCCTGGGAGCATCGCCGAGAAATCGTTTTTTTTACTACTTGGCGATGGGACTGAGCGGCCCTGGTCTCATTGGAAAGAACTGTTTCAGTCTGCTTTCGGCCAAAATATGTTACAACTGGCCGAGCGAGCGAACTCATGGTCGTATAGGAGTGGGCCACTCATGGAATAGTACTACGAAAAGCAGTCGTCTTCTAAATCTCGCCTATGGAGTTTTGCCTGCCAGAGCTTTCAACATCTTGATGATGCTTGGCCTTCCAGAACCTATTCAAAATCAATTGATGGTACAGCATATTGAAGAAAAAGAGCAACTCTGGCTTGCGATGGAGAAAATCAAACCTTGGTCGAGCAATTTCAACAAAACCGTGGGTGAGCTCCATTGATTCACTTGATTGTTCCCCTAGTTATAATACTAAAGAAAACTTGTCTTCTTACTCTGGTACCATAAGTCATTGCACTCAGCTACTCACAGACGAGCTAGTCGTAAATGGTACTGAAATTCACGCCCTTTTGGACACGGGTGCATCGGTTGACCTAATCCGGTCAGACATCCCACAAAGGAGAGGGTGGAAAATATTAAATCATAAAGGGGTAGTTTTGAGAAGTTTTGACGGTGCAAATCAAACTGTACACAAGACGGCGGAAGTTAATATTTCCCTCAACCACGCGGTCTTAAACACTCAAGTTTTCCTAATTGACCGACTAACTTACGAGATGATACTTGGATTTCCATCCGTGAAGAAATTGGGATTCCGAATTACATACCCCACCCAATAAATTGTACAAGCGACCATGATCATGCAAAGAATACCATATCTAGTTCAAACCCATTCCGTTCATTCCAAGAAAAGCGTATTCTGTAAAGACCAGGTGTCGTTTCTAGGAAGGAAAATAGACGGCAAAACAAAGTCAACGAATGAGGAGTCTGTTCAAAAAATTAGAAATATGTCGCGACCCGGAGACCTACACTCCTTGAGAGTTTTCACTGGTCTTACTGGTCATTTTCGGTCTTTCATTAAAAACTACGCCCACATAGTTAGACCTCTCGACAAGTTAAAAGCAAAAGGCACTGTATTCCAATGGAATCCCGAAGCAGAAAAAGCTTTTAAATTGCTAAAACAGGCAATTTCGTCAAATCCTGTCCTCCAATTACCTGATTGGAGCTTAAAATTTGAACTTTGTACTGACGCATCTAATTACGGTTGTGGTGCAATACTTTATCAAAGGGATCCGTCTAAGCCTAAAAGTCAGCAGCTCCGGGTGATAGCTTATTATTCACACACGTTCACTTCGGCAGAGTGCAACTACTCGGTGACCGACAAGGAGGGTTTAGCAGTAGTTAAGGCAATTGAATATTTCAGGACCTATCTTGAAGCTCGCCCATTCGTCGTTCATACAGATCACCAAGCGCTCAGTTTCATTTTAAACCTGATGGAACCGAAAGGTCGATTGGGGCGGTGGCAGGTATTTTTGATGGGTTTTGATCTAATTATCAACCACCGTTGCGGAAAAGAAATGGAAGATGCTGACGCTTTATCTCGATTATGCCTTGAAGATGCACCGTCCCCAATAAATTCACTGCAAAAACTCGCTGGGAGAATAGAGGTGAATCCCCAGAACATTGTTGAAGTGCTACGTGCGTACCACGATGATCCAGATTCTGGAGGGCACGACGGTTTTCTTCGTACCTATTTAAAGGTGAGGAAGAGATTTTTTTGGCCTGGAATGAAGTCATCTATTCTTCAATATGTGAAAAGCTGTCCTGTATGTCAAATCGCCAAATTCAAATTTCGTCCCAAACCAGACGTAATGATTATTCCACAAGCATCAAAGGTACCATTTGAAAGCATACACATTGACTTTGCGGTGCTTCCCAAAAAGAAAGAAGGTCAAAGAACATCAAAATCATTCCTAGTTGTTGTTGACGAACACTCAAAATTCACCATAGCTAAGGACATGCGAGAGAGCGCAAGAGCTGTCGTAAATTATCTCTCTAAACTCCCTTTCATCGACAAAGTAAAAAAAATTATTAGTGACAATGGTTCTCAATTTGCATCGAAATTACTCGAATCGTTTGCGACTGAAAATAATATAAAACTAATAAAGTCCTCACCTAACCATCCTCAAGGAAATGGGCTCGTCGAAAGGAAAATAAGGGATATCAAGCAGTTTTTATCCTTGTACGAAACCTACAGAGGAGGGTGGAAAGCATGCTTAGAGGCAGCCGTCAATCACCTCAACAGATCTTACTCGACGAGCATCGGGTGCTCCACTCATTTCAAAGCTTTTGGGACCCTTTCACTTTTTCCAGCTGACGTCCGATACGGAATCACGAACGACATGATACGAGAGCAGCCACACGATCTAAACACCGAAAAGAAATACCAAGAAAATATGAAGCGAAACTTCGATCGACGTCATTCCAAGAAAATTCCTACATTTCAGAAAGGAATGTTTGTACTCGTACAAACGACAACCGACAGAAAATCCCCTAACGTTAAAGGACCGTTTCAAGTCGAGAATGTAACTTTCTTCAACGGCACACCGAAAACGGTGCGTTACAAGGACGATGACGGTTCCATAAAAATAGCTTCCATTAAAAACGTCCTACCATACATCAGCAGGGGCTGTGTGGTCTTTCCGAGGAGGGGAAAGCAACAATATGATTTTAAAGTGAAATTTTAATAAAAGGTTAGATTTTGGAGTTTGAATAAAGAAAGTATTTTGGTATCAATACAATATCTGAGATATGCCTGGCTGACAAGTTTTCTTCTGAATCTTACAGCTTTTTAGTACTCGTTCTTATACATTTGTTTTTGTTTTTTTGTTTGTGTTTGTGTGTTGTAACCCTGCGTTCTGGTCTGCCGCGCGGAGTCCCCTGAAAACGGGTCCATGCGGACAGATAATAGGCAGATAATATGAATTTCTGATGTTTTCATTCTTTCCAATCTCCAGGTTATGGGTCGGAGTAGCAAATCCGCCAAGTAAAAATCGCTATTCTGTTAACTTTTCACTAAAGTTAAACAACCCTTGAACCTTTTTGAACAAATTAAAAAGTTTAACTCATCCCCCTTGCTATTGGGAAAATTAGATGTCCCTGAAGCGGAAATAATTCGTGAAAGTTTCTTCTTTGGACTGATTCGAGGGAAAGCATTAAAACAAATTATTGGACATTTTTTAAATTGCACGTGTTTTTGCCGGTCTGAAACGTTCGCGTGTGTTTTTGATTTAAAGGGGCCATACACGTACAATATTACTGCGCGATATTTGGACATTTACTTTATTTTTCAGATGTTAATAAATGAAAATTGTTAGCACAATATATTGTGCAACCCCTGTTGCTATAGTGCAATATTTATTGTGCGTTTATGGACCTTTTTATATTATAAATAACTTCGGAAATTCAATTTTTCCAAACTTTCGCGAAGCCCAAGATTATTGTGAAGTTTCTTTAAAAACAAAAAAACGAAAGACAGTAGTAGTGAACTTTATTCTGAAGAGCGATCCGTGGCTAAAAACAGTGCCTTGTGTATGAGATATAGATCACGTCAGACCCATGTGGACTAATTTGAATTTACGTTAAAAAAAAACTCTTCAAATTACATTTTCAACAGTTCACTAGAAGTTCAACTTCTCTCTTTGAAATATTCAAATTCTATTGTAAGAAAAAAACAACTTTGCCTAAAAAAAAAACATTATTAAGTTCCTGGGTAATAAAATGCACCTAATAGGCCAAGGGGGAAAGCTAATTTTATAAAGAAAAAAATTTAACCTTGAAGGCTATAGAGCGCTGGAGAACAATAAGGGAGCAAGAGGTTAAAATAAGGGGTGGAAGAGAATATCTTTAATTTCGCGCCGAGATGTTTTTAAAGCCTCCATTAACTCACTCAAATAAAATGCTGTCGAGGACGAGGAAAGGGCGAGAAGACAAAGTGTGGGAACAAGACGATCTCTCTCTGTACCACTGGTTAGGGGGGGGGGGGTGTGCGCTATTATGAAGAACGATAAAAACTATAAAATTCTTAAGGGAAGGAGGTTAATAATTAAAGTGTAGCGAGACAAGCAGTAGAGGTCGAATGGAGAGATAAGAGAAAGAGGGGCAATTAACTACGGTGGTTTCCATCCCCCCCCGCCCCCACACTCCGTCCCATCGTCTCTATCTCGGCCTAACCAACTCCTGTCCAGGGACATATTATGCGGAGGAGCTAGGTTATGAAAAGCATTGGTTAATAAGAGGGGCTGGATGGATACTACACGGATTCCGGCGGGGCAAGTGGGAAGTATAAGAATGTGTAGGAGACTATAAGGAGTCGGTGTGGGAGGATGGAGGTCCTTTCATTTGAAACAATGGTCCTCACCTGACCTGATTAATTCGACACGTTTGTCTCTTCATAGTGCTCACAGTTCTCTCATGAAGAAATTTATTCAAATTAATCATTTTAATTTGTTCCCTTCACGACCTTCAAAATTAATTTCTGAGGTCCTTCTCAAAAGTATATGTTTGATTTAATTATTGCACACATTACAGGGCCCGTAATTTTCACCACTCACTACATTGATTAACGCCCTGGGGCATTATTTTACGAAATAGAAACTTTGCTTTGGTAAAAACAATGAAATGTCATTCATGAAATTAAAAAAACTGAACGGAAGCATATGATTTTTGAAAAAAGCAATAATGAAAAAAGTTAGTGAATAAGGCCCTTGATTAAGAGAGTCCGCAATTAAGGCTTAACCTTTATAGAAGGGACATTTTTCTCTTGTTAATAATTTCTCGGCTACGCAATAGACGGTTCCAATATTCCCAAGGAATGTTAATCGCCACGGCCATTGCCTTTCAGCCAAGGCGGAATTTTTTCTTTTACACCCATTTTTACGACTTGATCAATCGGTTATTGACAGAGCACACATAAAACAGTTGTAAAAGCGGAATCTGTTGCCATTGCTCTCGTCTGGACGGAAAAATTTAAAGATGGGAGCTCGTAAACTATCGGCTATAATAGTGTATAGTAAAATCGAACAAAAAGGGGATTCGCTTGTTATTATTTGTTTCTTTTATTTCATTATTAGTGGTCCTTTCCATCGAGGACGATGTCAAGTAGTTGGGACGAAACAGCGTCACGAAGTATCAAAAAATTGAAACGAGTGTAAAAGGGGAGACGCTGAACGTGTTCCTTCTGTAATTACAGCGTTTTCGGCCGCCTTTTGGCTACGTTTTTTGGGACAGAATGAATTTCGCGTGGATGGTGGCTACGTAGAACTTGGACACAGGCGGGTATCGCTGCCTTGCGCTCTAGAGTTAGGGTGAATAGGCCTAAGCCATCGACAAAAACGATATGGTCAATGCGTACATTAAGTGTAAAGAAGGATAGGCTCCAACCAGCCTTACCCATTGTGTCACGTGTGCCAAAGCATATCTTTAACGGTCGTTTAAAAAATAGTAAAAGTTTCGTCGTTAAAAATGGGAAATTAGGCGAAAGGCTCCCCTCTCCACCTCAAGGGTGGGGAGAGGCATTCGATAATCGAAGCTGAATTTTTTTCATTCTTGATTTTTCATGTCTAAATGTGCATGAAACTCCCAACTTACACTACAAAAAAGCGGCAAAATCGTTATTTTTAGCAAGGTTTAGTCCTGAATGACCAGAAGAACAGAATGTGCTGGGAGGCTGTCATCGGAGAAATTTTGGCCTTTGGACTACAATTAAAGAGCTATTTTGAGCGTTCTATACGGATTAAGAGATCGAAATTTCTGGGGGTGTCCGATATCACCCTCGAGAGGAATTTGAGCCCATTTTTAAGGCTTAATATCAAGCGTGGAAGCTTTATGGAAATTTAGACCGAACCACGTGGAAAAGTGTTTCGTTGCGCCGAGCTCCTATAATATCATTACATTCTCCTGATATGAATGATAATAAATCGTCGAATTACACTGTCTAAAAGGGGGTAAAATCGTCGTTTTTGACAAGATTTGGTTCCCCATGGCTGACTAGGAGAATAGCATGTGCAGGGAGCTCTTGTACGAAATAATTTTCGACAGAATCCGAGCTCCGAGCACATCGTATTCTCCTACGAAGGAAGTAGAAAAAATCGTCTCGCTCAATTCTTTTTATTTTTTCAACCAAACGTTTTCGACATTTGCCGAAAAGCAACCGTCAAAAGCTTAACTTCTGCACTATTTTACAGTGGTGTCACATTCTGTGACTTTTCGAAAATGCTCCTCGAATCATTGTTGGCTTATTTGTCAAAGTCTCTGACAATTTTCGTTTTTAGAAGTCTTTGGAATGTTGTCCGACTCCGACTACTGTAATAATTCAATTTTTTTTTAGAAACAAAAAATATTATCGTATTAACAATAACAACTTGAAACCGTATAAAGAATGGCAATTGAGGAACGCATTGCCTAGCAAACCAGACGCGGATCCAAAGAAGGTGTACCACAGGGACCATGTTCCTCCTTTTGGAGATTCAAGGTCACTTTTGCTGTGAAATGTCATGGTTTCGCCACCCACAGAGCTTTATCAAGTGAGTTTTGCTCTAAAAAAAAAAAAAAAAAAAAAAAATAAATAAATTACGCAGAATTGACGCCCTAAACGGGCAGTTTCGCGGTATTGGCCCACAAATAAATCCAAAATCCATGGATTTGAGACTCTGACAGGACCTAATTTCGTGGTTTTGACTAATTCAAGAACCAAATTTTGGTCCTTTAAAAACAGAAATTCGCCGGTTTGGCTCTTTTAAAGCCCTAATTTCACGGATTTTCGTGTCAGAAATCCATGTCGAGGGGATTGCTCCCTGATTTCGTGGATTTCTCGGAAAATGGCTTCAAACGACGTGAAGAATAGGCAAAATTCTTCGTTTTTGACAAGTTTGGATTCCTAATGACCAGGAGAATAGAATGTGCTAAGACCTCGTCAACGAAGGAATTTTTGCAGCTCCCAGTACATCATAATCTTCTGATACAAAAAAGCGAAAATCGCCTTATGACAAGAGAATAAAGGATCAAAATTCGTCGTTTATGACAAATGCTGGTCCTCAGTGACGCGGAGAATAAAATGTGCTGAGAGCTCGTCGACTTGGGATTTTTCGCAGCGCACAGCACATCATTATTCTCCTGTTAAAAAAGACAAGAATATCGCCTCTAAACATGAGAAAACTGCAAAATTCGGTGATTTGACTCATTTTGGATCCTAATAACAAGGACAATAGAATGTGTTGGGAGCTCGTCGACGGAGCAATTTTCAAACCTCAAATCACATATATGTTTGTCTCAAACTAGCACCTTTGAGAAAATGTCCCTGAAATTTTTACACAGTGAACCCTCCCACCCCCCACCTATCGTTCGGCCACTTTCTTTGGATCCGCGACTGTTCTTAATAGGCGAGAAAGTGGTGAAGGGTAATTCACCTTTCCCTGAGTACACCGGCTGCCATGCCTTTTGGTTGGTTTGGGGGGGGGGGGCGAGTACGAAGCTCTTTGCCGGAAGAACAGCAAAAAGGGAAAAAGCTATATATTTGGTAGAAAGCTCCTATTTATACCCTCTCCAACCTCTTCTTTATCTTAAACGACGCGGTAAAATTGTTCAGCGGTGTTCGTGTATAGCCGTACAGTCCGGAGGGGAGGGGATGGTAAAAGGGAAGAACCGGGTTGATTTAGCCTTTTGCCCGGAAATTAACTGAGCCTTCTCATATCTAATCAAAAGGAAAATTGTCCTTTCTATATAAATCACGCACACACGAGTTAAAAAATTGTACTCAATGGGCATGTCCTCGTTTCCTCCTAAAAATATTATTCTCCGAACCAGTTTATGGTGGGAATAAATCGATAGACCACCCAAAATACCAAATAATTTGTTGGTTTAATTCACAAGTTACAGGCAGGTCGCAGGGGATTGAATGATGCATTATAGTGGTGGTCGGTAAAGTTTAGTTTGCTTTAAATCAGGATTCCTGTAGTTTCACTCGTTGTAATTAATTAATTTTGTTTGGTTAAGAACATGATCACCGTGTTGGAAAATAACAAGTGACATACCTACCATATAAATTGGATAAATTGGAGGCTTTTTAATTAATTCAAGCCGTTTAATTAGGGTTCGAAATTGGAAGATACAATGAAATTAATTAATTTTCTTGTTAATTATTTTCGTGTGATGTTTTCGTAGATTTTATTTTTACTTCAAATTCCTTGAAAAAAGAAAAAAAAAGGTAGAAGAACAATTGCAATCTGAAACTTTACAAGGCGAGTGAATTCTCTTCTAAGACCCACGGAGCAAGATTGCCTGCAAGTTTCGTGAAACCTCGCGGCAGTTTTCACGGAGCGTGACCCCCCCCCCCACACTAATGAACAAAACTTGCACCGTTTGATTAGGCCGTTTGATTGGTTTTCACGTATACCACCAGGGTATATTTGTGATGAAAAATTTAATGACTATTGCCGGAATAATAATATAAATTAATGAACAAATTCAGCAAAACGAATTAACAACCTCACTATTGGGAATACATTTTCGAGCATTTCCACCCACGAATAATCAAATAAAATATACGTTTCGCGATTACCTGCAAAAAATGAGGTTTTGACCCGTAATAAACTTAATTTCCCAAACTTTCCTTCCTTTAAAGGAAGTGAGCGTAGTAGAGCTCTATTACAGCTAAAGGACTCTCTTCTCAACATTAGCCTTGGCAGTTAGAAACGAATAACCGCACAAGCCGCATAAACTTGAAGACTAACTAGCAAGTTTATTTTCGTCGAGCAACAAAGTAAGTTAACAGGGCTCGAGTAAAGCTGTTGACCCCTTTCTATACGGTTTTACTAATATAAAAACATTGCCCCTACCCCGACCTCCAATCAACCCACCGTCAGCTACATTTAAATGGTCACCTTCCCATGCTCTTTGGCTCATTTGCGTGCTCGAAAAACCACCATTGTTTAAAGAAACTTTTTTGTCTTTCTGAATGATTCGCGCGAATTTTCTGACTTTTAGACGGGGTTGAGCACGTTTTAGTCGCAGATCAGCGGCAGCGCGCTTGGGTTTTCCCAGTTTAAGGCACGAATTATCATGTTTTATCAAAATATTTCCTCGAATTAGCATTTTTTGTCAATTTTAGTAGCATTTTTCTCAATTTTAGCAGCCGTTAATTCGCAGTTTTCTTCACTTCTTAGTCGTGGGGATCAGCACTTTTTCTTTATTTTAGTCGCGCCATTATACCTGCGAATAAGCGGATTTTCTCAAATTGATCTGCGAAACAGCTTTTTTTTCTTTTTTTTCAATTATAGCAGCGAATGATGCAATTTCTTAATTGATGGACGCGAATTATTTCATAATTTTAGCCGCGAAATACTACGTATCCTCAATTTCAGTCAAATTAGCGGATTTTCTAAAATTATTATCCGATATTTATCGTTTTTCTCTATTTTAGATGCAAATTTGCGCATCTTGTCACCTGTAGCTGCGATTAACGCATTTCATGTATTTTAGAAGCGGATAAGTGGACGTATCACGAAACATGACGAAAATGGCGCCAGTCGTTTATTTACATTTCTATTGGCAATTGTAGCTAAGGGATACGATATCTGGCGGCGTGTCAGAGAAACATTGAGTCCGGTACTCCATGTGATTTGTTGTTGTCATTTGACAACAAACTACAACAAAGGATTTCTACCATGAGGAAGTTCACGTATCAAAAATGTTGGTCAGCGACACTTTTTTACTGTGAACTACGACTAAATTATCCGACGGTGACGAGGAGGCCTCGATATTGTACCTTTGGCATCACCGAATCAAGAAAACAAGACGGTTATGCGGGTGCGCAGTACACCCGTACAGAAACATTCACTGTCGGCTATTTGTTGGAGCAAGAAAACTCGAAAATATAGATTCAAAAACATTTTTGACCATTTTTCTGAACCCGTGCCGTTCTCTGAGCACTAAAACGAAACGGTGAGCTGGCGAGTACAAATAAAGAAATGATAAGGCGCTCGTCGGATATCTCTCAAGGGTGAATCCAGAGAAAACTGCTGTGTCTTCGGTTGCTCTTCCCATCGTAACCGAGACACCACATTGTCATTTCATTGTTTCCCAAAAATTGAGGGTTCAACGGTGTCAGCTATCAATTAGCCCAGTGTTGGGAGAAAGTCGACCGCCGAAAGACTTGGGAGCTTGCTTGACGTTTGAGTATAAATGTATCAGAAACCACGTTCTTCTGTTCTCGTCACTTTAGGCCAACTGACTACTTTTTTCCCATTATGTTACGGACGTTGACCACGAAAAAACAATTTAAAGAAACACAGAACTTGCTATAATTTAACATATGTAGGGAGTACCGGTTTCATTAACACACGACACTAGCGCCGCTAGTGATAGCTACAATCGCCAATAGCCCAAATTTTCGTATGTTTAGCCCGGCAATGTGCAATTTATTTAAAATATATATTATATGTGTGTGGCCCCAACTTCGCGCTAAAAGGGATTAACACACACGTAAGAAAACAATGTCGTGCTTGAATATGAAGCGAAACAAACGATTGGGGTAAAATGTGTGCCGTTGCCAGAAGTTAGCGGCACACGTTTTGTTTTTTTCGAAAAATTGAGAATTACACGGCTAAACAAACAAAAGTTTGAGACAAAGTGTAAGGAGCACGACTCCGAAAGAGTTTTTTTCCTTCAAACGGTTGGGTGTAGCATGAAAAGGGCATAAAATTCCCACGTGGTTATATAAAACGTTCTAAGTGGGCTCAGTTTGCTGTTGAGAGTGATATCGGAAATCCATAGAAATGTCACTCTCTTAAACCAAACAGAACGCTTAAAACCGCACATCAATTGTAGTCATACGTCTGACCACTTTACGACCAAGATTCCTTCACTAACAACCTCCTAGCACATTCTATTCTCCTGGTGATTAGCGGACCAAAACTTGTCAAAAACGACGATTTTTACCCCTTCTTTCAAGCGTGATACTAAACTCGGCAATTTCAGTTTTTCTTGTCAGGATAATATGCATGTGTAAGGAGCTCGGCTTCTGTTAGAATTTATTTCGTCGACGTCGAGCTCCCACACAATCTTCGCTATTATAATTTTCGCTCTATAATTGGGGGGGGGGATATGACCCCCCCCCTCCCCACTGTGTGCTCACGTCTCGTTTCCAGCGCTATAACTAGGTGAAAACATGGCGTTTATTCCTGGAAAAATTCGGGATGAATAAAATAGCAAAAGTGAGAAAGTGAAACTGGATAACAGAGGCTCTCGGGTCTTTGAGAGTCATTATAATATTGGCTTTTGTGACTGTGGAAACTGGTGATGAGTGGGTGTGGGGTGTGAGGGGGGGGGCTAACGGGGGGGAACCAAGACCTTTCTGCGTCGAGTGAACGTTCATGACTATGAGACATTTTGATGTGGTTAAAATAGTGGACGTCATTAGTTTCTCTGTGCAGCGCTGAATGCTCTAAAGACACACAAACTTTGCGGTTTCTTTGACTGTTTCGTGTGGCTGTCGTCAAAAGAACGCCCAAGTACGCGATTTACACGAAGTCAAGTATATTCAACCTCGTTTTTGCTATTGAATAAGCTTTGTAAATTGTTTTCTTTTTTTTAAGAAAAGGAGTGAATGGAGGGGAAGAGCAAAACTTATAATTATGGCGGAAAACTTTTGTCGCATTTAAAATTGAGGGCTCTTGAAGTTTTCAAATCCTCTTTGATCACTCGAACAGTTCTTACTTGTGATTTCTCTTCAACAGGAAATTCGGCGTTAAAACTGCTCTAGCAATTTTAATATTGAGAATAACAATTTTGTTTCATCAACTAATTTTAACACAGCTCAATGCTAACAATTCCGATGAGTTATATTTAGGCGTAAGTTTACCTTATGAGCTGATTGATAACTAGTTACGCACAAAAATATTCTAAAAATACTTGGCGAAAACCTAATAAGCGTGGAGGCAGAATGGACATTATCATGAATTTGAAACGGATGCGCGACAGCGTGCCAACTTTGCGTCAACGAGGATTTATTGCGCTATTGGCTAGGCAGCTGACACGTTTCCTTACTCTGTTTTCCCATCCTATCGAGGCAATCCTTTTCCACAGTGTCTCGTCTCTTTTTCCTCCCCTTCCCCCCCCCACAGTAGCTTGCCTTTTGTATTGTTGAAGGAAAAAAAAAAAAAAAAAAAAACAAATCGTTCGAAAGACGCGGACGTTCATCAAAAACTTACAGTTCAACAGTAGACTGATGTTTTTCTTGTTGTTGTTTTTGTTTTTTGTTTTTTTTTCGTTTTTTTTTTTTAATGAAGCATTTCGCCCTTTATGTTGCTACAGGTGTCCTGGGTGCGGCACAGAGACATTCACCTTTTAACGGTCGGTCGATACACGTACACATCGGATCAGAGATTTGAAGCAATACATTCTCCACACACGGAGGATTGGACGCTTCGAATTCGCTATCCACAGCGAAAAGACTCCGGCATTTACGAATGCCAAATAAGCACCACTCCTCCAATTGGTCACCCTGTTTACCTGAGCGTAGTTGGTAAGTCAACACCATTTTCTTTCATTTTCAGTTCCTATCAAAAAAATATTCCGGTTCCGAACCATGACCATTCGGCTAAAAACGTATTTACATCACCGACAAAAAAAAAAAACTCAATAAAATCAAGGAGCCCTGATTTGCACACACGCGCTTCACAACAATAACCGTTATGAACGCCATTTAACCGTCGCATTGTTGTAAAAAAAAAAAAAAAAAAACGCCACCTGAGCCAAAGTCTTAAAAGGTTTTCTTCCTCTAGTTCCAGCTTCTCGTGTGTTTGAGTCAGTTGAGGGCCAGGTGAGGATTGGGAGTTTTCTCAATACTGCACAAACCTTTCAACGCGAAAGTACACGCTCTATTTCTCAAAGGATAAATGCTTCCTGTCTTCTTCTTCGTCCAATTTAGTAATGTATCTAATAGGTAGAGTGCGTATAGCTCTGTATGTGATAAATCACTCGTTCGGTGCTGGATGGACAAAAACGGCCGTAAGTTATAAATATAAAAGGTGTTTAAAAGAGCGTCGATTTTTAGGTCTATTCCTCATCAAATTAATTGAATGGCTCATTATCATTCTTCTTCCTGATTCGTTTCCGTACCCATCAATTAATAAAAATACCTAATCGACGTAAATACTTATCTTAACAGCTATTAATCACAATTTCAACGACGATGAGCAAGTACAGTCAATATTTTGTTGGTGGAATTGCGCTAGGGTCACAAATACTAATAAAAATGGTCTCGAAAATTGTTGATTTGGCCCAGAATTCGTCTATTTGATTACACAGAAATTAATATTCGGTCTGAAATCAGCCAAATTACTCGTTGTACTGAAAGCCCGTCAAATTAGGGGATTTCCTATGTCTTTCCTCGACCCCCCCACACAATCATACCTCAACATCCCGGCATTGTGTGAAATTTAATCGTATTTTAATACCAGTCGACATTCGATCACCCTTGCCCGGTTTTCCTTGGAGGCCCGGTTTTCAAAATCAAGGAAAGGGAGAAAAAAAAGGGAATGCTTTACTGGGAGCTCCACTGTGGTTTGGAGCTTAGCTGTGGTTAGACCTTTGCTGTGATTAGACCTTTGCTGTGGTTTGACCTTTTGCAGGGGTTGGGCTTTTGCCGTAATTATAGTTATTGCTGTGGTTGGACTTTTACTCCTCCTCCGGGAATCCCAGACGCAGCCGAAGAGCATCTCTCTATCGACTGCCTCACCTCACAGCCACAGCCATGGGCCTCACAACGACCCTAACCGCGCCGATCCGACAGGAGCAGACGATTGGAAACGGTATGCAAGCCGAGGAGGCGGCTAACATGGAATTCTCTCATGAAAAACCCCGTCAGATGTGCACAACTCATTGAGGACGAAAGACTTTCGCACGAAACCTACTAGTTCAACATTCCATCGATTCGTCTATCAGCGTTTTATTCGTCCAGGAACCATGTGGAACAGTTACAGGTAAAACAGGTATCCCCTACGGATACCCATACGTACACGCTCTCCCGAAGCTCGTCCATCTTTCTTCCGGAGTTATCGACGCCCTGGCCCCGGAAAAGTCGCGAGACTAGAAATCCCCACCCCTCTCTATATCATCTCACTGTACCTCCCCCCCCCTACCAACAGGACATTCGATCACACCTAGGTCACCTAAATAGCGCGCTGAGTCACCTACACCCTCTCCCAATGCTACTGGCCGGGGACGTCAACGCACAACACCCTGCCTGGAACTCGTGCACCACCGCACGGCGCACAACGTCTCTCCACCCCATTCTCCAGTAGTGGGACCTTACTATCATCGGACAGCGACACCACTCCACTTTCGTTGGCCCACAAGGGACGTCGTTCATGGATATTACGGCCGTAACACATCGTCACCTTCAGAGGATCACCGATTTCCACCAACATCGTCATTTCCCCACCAAGCACACTCTTTTCACCTGGAGCCTAAGCGGTACCCGGACGACTCGTACCCGGGACTCGACCCGTCATGATTTTCCCCGCGCTCGCTGCAACGCTTATCGCGCTCTTGTCCAGGAATACGTACTTGCGATTGCTGACGACGACGACGACGACCTCTCGCCACCTGACGCCAGCCCCCTTGTCAACATCGAAGTGACCCGCGCGACACTAGTGTCTGCCCTGAATCTCGGGTCTGCCTACGCCATTCCGATTGTGTGCTCATGGTGGTGGGGGCTCATGGTTCAGGGGTAGCAGGACGACTCCAAAAGAGGTGGTGGCGTCCCAAATCGTTACTGGCCATGGTGCCTTCAACAGTCGCTTACACTTTTTCCACAGACGTGACTCCCCCTGTGCCCCTGTGGAGAACTAGTCGACGAGGTGGCCTTCCCATGTACTCTTCGAATGTCACCTGTACAACGACGTCCGCACAGCCACTGGCATTCGCAGTGGTTTAACCATAACCACCTGCGAGGATACTCGACGGCTCGCACGCTTCTCTGCTGCGGATCTCTTTAAGAAGTGGCCAGTGCCTAGTAAGTTTCCAGACCTTACCTGGCCTGTACCCCATCTTTGGCCCGGACTCCCCAGCAGAGTCGGTCTCATTACTCAGCTCGACCCGTTATCCGCGACTGGTGGCCAGCCAGTCGCGGCCGAGAGGCGCCGCGTGGAGGTGGGTCTTTCTCAGATCTGAGGATGCTGGCTTGCGCCATGGACTGAAACCGGGCAGGGAAGGTACGCCACTCCCTCAAAACCCTCCCCCTGCAGCAGCCACAAAAGCGCAGCAAAGAGAAGGTTCCACACAGCAGCCGAGAGAACCGATCCCCGACGACCGAACCGACGCTTCTCCCAGGCCTGGGCCAACCGGAGGAAACATTTAGAATCCTGGTGGCCCACACATGCCACCGCTCACGATGACGGTCACGAATCTCCTCAAGACTCGTCGTGAGAGCCCTCCCCCTCTATACCCCCCACTTAGGACGCTTTTTAACCATGTGTGAATTTTATGCCCTTTTCAAGCCACACTCAACCAATTATAGGAAAAAAACTCTTTCGGAGCCGTGCTCTTAACACATTATATTCTCCTAATACAAAAAAACGAAAATTGCCTCAAAACACGAGAAAAAAGGGGCAAAATGACCGTTTTTGACAAGTTTTGGTCCTTTAATGACCAGGAGAATGGAATGTGCCAGGAGCTCGTCGACAAAATCATTGTTGACTGAAGCTCAGATGTCAAGGATCTGAAATCGTCGTGTCGACTTTTATAAATGCACCAGCGTACTATTGTGAAATTGCAATATGCAACAATACAACGCAAAAATAGGTTTTTAGTGCGCATAATCCGCGAAATTGGTCTCTTTTAATCACACCGAGGTCCCATACTTTGGTAAAGACGGCCCTGCGGATACACTCATCTCTGTCTGGTCGTTAGAATTATTCGCCCTTTTTGTCCTGTAATGCGACAATTCCCTAACATTTATGCGCCCATTTTCGTGCAGGGTGTAAAATTAGACGTAAAGTGAACGTCATTGGAGGAAACATTAAGAGGTCTGTGTGGTATCGATTCAGGGAAATGACACTATACACATTATATCCATGTATATGCACATCCAAGAACAGTTTGATGGATGAACAGGATGTCGTCTGCGATAAATTAGCTTCTATACAGTTTTGATAATTAGACGTCCTTCGAAAATTGCTTTTCAATAATCTTTCACCAGATTTCAATAGAAAAATGGCGTGATTGCTGGTTTAAATCAAAAATTCACTAAAGCGTCTCTTAAAAAGGGAAAATTAATTTAGCGTAAAACGTAAGTTTTGCTGAACAATTAGCTAGCCGAAATTAGGTATACACAAACTAGTTCAAGATAAAAAGTCGTGTTCCGTATAAAGGAATCATTTATTTATGAGCGCGCTGTATTAATTGCTTCCAAGGCAAGCTCACTTCACACAGGTTTTACTCTTGAGAACGTAATTAACCATTGGAGTATGACATTTTCATTTTACTTTTCGTTCTCATTTCTAAAGAGAAATGGATCGAGTTAAAATAACGAAGAGATTAATTTTCTTAAGTGCTTTCCTATTCTGTTTGGACGTTTTGACAACAAGGTTGAAAGTTTCCCGCGAGACGTTCCTCCCGTATAACTGAAATTCACTCTGAATGTAAAACCAAGTTTTCTGGACGTGAAAGGTCATTAACTTTCATTTGTCATTGCATTCAAGAGGTGAAGTTGTGATTAAGGAGCTAAGGATGGGCCATATTTTGAAGTTATGGATCCTTTTCTTCCTTTTTGATTCATAAATTCTATATTTTTTTTTTTCGAGGAGAGAATAACGCAATATGAGAACCAATTTAACGTTGGCGCTTTGAACTACAAAGAACTCTTATACGAGGAGAAAGTTAGTCACCCATACTTCGAATGAAAAGTCAGCCCCAAATAGACAGTACAATAAGTATGGAAATCTCTTCCTCTGGCCTTCTTTTATTGTCCAGGACATTGACGGTACAGACGAAAAAATGGAAGTCCTTTCCCTACAGTATGCCAGAGAGATCTCAGGGTATATTGTGAGTTCCTCTTTCACTTTCGAGAATATAGTTCAGCAGTAAACAAGGGAGGAACCTCGTCCCACACCTTCTCAACCCGGAATTTCTATAAGTCCTCTTCCTCTTGCCTCCGAGGAATCAGTCATGTTAAGAAAAAAAAAAAAAATGGCAGTGACGTCACTCTTACCACACTACATCGTTCACAATTCAACGCCACTTCCTAATAGAGAAAAAAGAGAGCGAGCGGCGGCGGCGACGGGGGAATGAAACGGAAACCCAGAGCAGCTTCAACTTCACGCTTCGTAAAATCCTTCCCTTCATTAACGATCTGTCAAATAGAGATACCGTGAAGAAAAGAGGAAAAAAAAGGAAACGCAGAAAAACAAAGTCATGGTGTACTCTTTAGTTAGTCATTTTTCATTTAACCACGGGAAGAGTAAAAATACGAAGAAAAAATTGTGTTTTTTTTTTTTTTTTCGAATTCACCCTTTGATCACTTCTAGGTATCTCTAAAATGGAAGAACGAAGACCATTCTTTTGTTTTCTTCCACCAATTTGAAAAGCCGGCACTTTCTTAAAGTGAGCTTACGCCCCGGCAGTGATTCATCGCTCAACGTCAGAGTAGGAAAAAAGTTAGATCAATAGCTAAAAGCGTTCGGTTGACCGCATATTGTCTGTTAACGTAATGATACGCGGGAGTATAAAACAGCGTTTGAAGTTGGACTCACTAGGAGTGTGTGTGGCGGAGGGGGGGGGGAGTAATTTTCTGAGCTATTGAAATTATTTTTGTGAATTCTTCTAATTTCTAAGACGTGCATTCATTAATTTTTCAACAACAACCCCCCTCTGCATCCGTTAATTTAGTAGCCATTGGTGGATACAAGGGAGAGCCACAGGGGTTATGGCCCCTCGCCCTTGGAGTCGAAGTCACTTGGGCAAAAACACCTCCAAAATATCTTCATTTTAGACTTCAGGGCTGTTCGTGGGAAAGTTCGTGCTGCTGTGGTTAAAAACCGGTGGCATTACAGTAAGAATTCTTTATAAAATTCGTCCCAATTTTCGGATTCCCCATGTGGAGAAACCCCCAAAATTTGTTACGGTTGGAGCATTTCAGTGGTTGGATTGTTTTAGAAGGTGGAGCCAGAGGGGGGCAGTTGCAATCCGCTAGACTTAAAAGCGCAGACTTAGTACGGGCCCATGTAGCAGAGGAACGTTCGTTTCATGTTATTAAGGTTTTCTGTTAGATTCCAACACAAATCTAATGCGGCCGCGAAGGCGGCGCCTAGCCACGGAGAGAGGAAATCACAGGACTAGGGATAAGTGTATGGTGGATACTCTTGACGTGCGAAATGCGTTTAATTCTGTTAAGTGGGCAGATATTCTGGAGTCACTGGCACTGGAGTCTCATTTTAGAGCACCTGGGTATCTCATGAGAATACTGCGGGACTACTTGAAGGACCGGTGGCTAATATACGAGACGGACGAGGGAATCAAAAGAAGGAAGGTAACAGCTGAATCGTTACACACCGCTGGTCGATAAACACAGCTTCCACTAACGTTAGTGCCAACCTTTCTTTAAATTAGTGAGTCCATCCCGTGTCCCGTCCAAAATCTCATTAACAAACCCCTGGGTCATCTCCCAGGAATCAGGTCATGAAGATGGTAATGTTTTGGATGAATGAGCAAGCTTTGCGGCTGGCAATACAGAAAATGGAGATCATCATTCTCACGAAGGCACGGATCGAGAGACAGATACCCTTTACAATAGGGGAGGAAGTGGTACGCACGGCAGGCGGGGGGGTATATTTGGGTGTCATGCTTGATAGTAAGCTCAGCTTCTGGGAGCTGGTCGGGCTGAATCCAGCTGACTGGGAGGTACTGGAGGCTCTCCTTTCACAATAGTTCACTCAAATATGCAGGGCATCAGTAATAAAATTGATGAAATAAATATTTTCCTCCAAGATCGTGAAGATGTCTGTGTTATTGCAGCAACCGAGCACTGGCTTCCAAGTACTGGAATCGATGTTTTTTCTCCTTCTGATTTTAAGTGCGTCTCCTTTTTCTCAAGAAATTCCATGATCCACGGGGGCTCAGCCATTTTCGTTAAGTCTTCGTTGCCTGCGCGTGAGATTACGTCGCTGACCCAGTTTTCAGTTGAAGGAGTACTCGAGGTCTCTGCCGTGCGGTTGGCCGCACCTGACTTAGTAATATGCTGCATTTACCGGCCTCCTAGCTCACAATTTCACTATTTTCTCGAGCTCTTCGACGCCTTTCTGACCAAGGCTTTCTCGTATTCCGCTCCTTTTGTGTTGGCGGGCGATTTCAATTTTGACTTCGATGAGGATTCTAGAAACTGCTTGGCCTTCAGAGACGTTATCGCCTCGTTTGGTTTGTCATTGACTATCACCTGGCCCACAAGAACTCACTACACCGGCAAAGGCTCCTGCCTCGATAATTTCATAACGAACTTCTCGTCTTCATCGTTTTTCTCTGGCCACAGTTCACTCCACCTTTCGGACCACCGTGCTCAGGAATTTTCGATTCAGCTCCACAATTGCCTCGACTCTCCTGGATCTAGAATTTCGCGTCTCATTTCCCCGGAGAGTCTTCTTGCTCTGAGGCACTTTCTCTCCGCATATAACGGGCTCTGGTTCTCCACTTATTCCGAAGAATGTCCTAAATTGAGGGCTGATGCATTTATTCACACATTCCTTTCGGCCGTGGACCTTGCGGTGCCGCTTCAGAGTGTCAAAATTCCTGGCTCTCAGAGGAGGCGGAACCCCTGGTTTACCGAAGAACTTCGGCTGAAGAAGCGCCGCTGTGGGGATCTTTCCGCTCTCCGAAATTCTTCTTCAACATTCGCCCCGTCAGTTATTGCGCCTCTCCTTCGTTCCGCTCGCAAGGACTTCCGAACAAGCGTACTTGAAGCGAAAAAGGCATATAACGATTCCCTGATAATAAATAATACCAGCAATTTCAATAAAACGGTATGGTACGTGGTCAAGGGCGAACTGCCGTTGGGTGCTCGGGGCTCGTCTGGACCTGTCAGTGGTCTTGATGCCGATGGATTTAACAATTTCTTTATAAATGCGGCCGCCACCGGTGTCGACTCGCTGCCCGATTCTCCTTCTAGCTTCCGCGATTTCTTGCGCCCGGATTTTCCGAGTGTCTCGGTCGAGGATGTTTTTAGTGCTATCGCCAGTTTGAAGAACTCTACTTCGTACGACTACTACTGGTTAAACGTCGATATTGTAAAGTCGTCAGCTGACCTCATTGTAGAACCACTTTCTTCTGTCATCAACAGCTTTTTTGAGACTGTGGCTCTTTCCCTGAGTGCCTGAAGATATCAGTTGTGACTCCCGTACCGAAAAAGGGCAACCAAGTTTACAGTGACTTTCGGCCAATCTCTATCATCCCAGTTTTCACACGCGTAGTCGAGCGTCTCGTCCTTAATCAGTTACTGGACTTCCTTGAACAGAATAAGATTCTCGCTGAGAATCAGCATGGTTTTAGGAGGGGCCGTTCTACTTCCATCGCCGCTATTCGTTTGCTGCAATCGGTAATGTCCGGGCTTGAGTCTGGCTCAAAGGTGGGTCTCAGACTTTTCGACCTCTCTCGGGCTTTTGACTCTATTGACGTCGGGATCCTATCTGAGAAACTTCGTTATTATGGTTTCGATGAGCGTTCCGTCAGTTTTCTACATTCATACCTCGTCGGCTGGCTGCAGTGCGTGGCGTACGGGGGAGTCAGATCAGACCCTACTCCGGCTCTGGACCTTGGAGTTAGGCAGGGCTCAATCCTCGGTCCCCTCCTATTTCTTCTTTATGTTAATGATTTATGCTTAGCGCCCTCGTCCCTTCTCTCGTCCGAGATCTTTCTCTACGCCGATGATACGACGGTACTCTGCACGGGTGATTCTGAGGCCGAGCTTTTTGATGAGCTGGAAGCGGCAACTTCGCTAATAGAATCATGGTGTTTGGCCAATCGTCTCGTTCTTGACGACAATAAAACTCAAGACTTAGTTTATGATCTCAAAGGGCCCCATAAGTTTGTCAAGTTCCTAGGTCTCTTCATCGATTCCCGTATGTCCTGGGACAGTCACATCGAACACCTTTCGCCCCACCTATCAAGGGCCACCTTCGTGCTTCGCCGCTTGAAAAAGGTCGTGTCAGCTGAGGCGCTGCGACTGGTTTTCTTCGGGCTCTTCTATTCCCGTATGACGTACGGTATTCTTGCCTGGGGGAATTCCTCGGGAGCAGTGAAAATCTTCCGCTTCCAAAAGACCGCTATTCGTGTGCTTTGCGGACTGCATCCTCGCCAGTCGTGCCGTGGGTCGTTCAGGAAGCTGAGTGTGTTGACCTTCCATGGTGCTTACATACTCAGCATTTTGCTCTTTGTGCGGTCACACTTGACCGAGTTTCCTCTCAACTCTGCCTCTCACAATTACTCGACGCGACGTGCTGACGACCTTTCTGCACCATTTGTGCGCCTAGCTGCTTCTGCCAGGTTGAACCCAAGCTCCGTGGGCGTGAGTCTTTATAATGCCCTCGCTTCCCACCTCAAGGACCACAGCATCTCACTGGCTAAATTCAAGACTCAGGTTCGCCACCTTATCCTTGATCTTGAGCCTTACTCGATCGCAGAGTTTGACCTTGCTCTACGCTCCAAATGAGTTGTTTCTCTATTATATTTTGACAATGGCTTATAAATTCATTTATGCTGGCAATAAAATTATTATTATTATTATTATTATTATTATTATTAGGGGAGCGGCGGACAGATCTGCAAAAGTAGTGGCCAACTTGAGCAGGCTGCGGGCAAATGTAGGAGGCGCCTCGCCGAAGAAAAGAAGGATGCTCATTGCGGCCGCTGATTCCGTCATGCTGTAACGGGGTGGAGGTATGGGCGGGTGCGCTTTGACATCGGAAGTATAGCAACAGAATACTCGCTGTTCAGAGGAAAGGGGCTCTACACATTACCAGCGCATGAACGGCACGGTGTCGGAGCCGGCGGCCGTGCTGTTGGCCAGTCTGATCCCAATCGATCTGTTGGTAGCGGAGAGAGCGAGAGTGTACCGGAGGAAAAATGAGCTGCGATCGAGTGTAAAAAAGTAGGAGCGGGAGGAAACGCTCCAACTGTGGCCGGCGTCGTGGGAGAGTGAGGGGAGAGGCCGATGGACAGCCAGGCTTATTCCTCGAATTGAGCCGTGGATAGCGCGGAAACACGGAGAGGTCAACTATTACCTGACGATGTTCTTATCGGGGCACGGTTACTTCCAGGAGAATCTCCATAGGATTAGCAAAGTGGACGGTCCGGAATGTGTGTACCGGAGTGTGTCGTGCCGATATTGATGTCGCGACTCACACCTTCTTCAAGTGCGAGAGGTGGGCTAGAGCTGGGAGGGACTTAAAGGTGAAAATTGGGGTGTTGCTTGAGGAGTCAGATACGTCCTGAAGATCAAGAAATCAGAAATTGATGCTCTTACAAGGGGCAACTTACCAGGATGATGTGGGGAGACCTGATCGATGGGATGGTCTAGGAAATGGGGTAATAAGGTGAAGATGCTGCCGTGAGTGCCAGAAAATCCCCCCTGAAGTTATGCCGAACAGGCGAATCCGGGTGGGGGTATCTCCTGCGGTGTCCGGGTTCAATTCCCGCTCCGTGGCAGTTTCTTTTTCTCACGATACATAAGCACCATGTCACCGTTCTTAAATACAAGTCCGAAATATCTTTAAATTTGATACAGAACGCTTTAATTTAATGCCACCATCCTCCGCTTGGTGAACGCAACAAGGGTGATCTTCTCAAGGTTAACCCTGAGACCATGCCTTCTGCACCATCGCTGCACTACGTTAAGGGCACCCTGCATCCTATTGGATATGGTATTATCGAATTCGCCCCTAACTAGAACCTGTACTGAAGCTGTACTTCTGACCCTAAGAAAATCGACCTCAAACGAAATCAGCCTAAGTCAGACATTGATGTTTCTGATCAATTTCGCTGGGTGGCCCAATTCAGAGACCGATTACTGATTTTTTGCAATAAAACCCGATTTTAGCTGTTTGACTCAATAAAAAAATTAATTGAAATTTAGACGACCCTTGTCTTGGGACTTTTCAAGGGATTACTCCCCCCTCACCGCACCACCCTTGTCACGCCTGTGAATTCGAGGGGGTGGGGAGGCTGAAAATAAAGAATTAAACTTTATTGAAGTTAAATACTTACTATTTTTACTTGTTTTGAGTTCCGAGAAAAAATTGCTCCCAAGGTGGGATTCGAACCCATGACCTCCTATTTTCGCGCCAGGCGCTCTGCCACTGAGCTAGCTTGAGAGGCTTACGCTAAGAGCGAACCCCACCAGAGAGAAACTCCCTCCCGGAACTCAATCGCACCCATCGGGTCATTTAAATTGAATACAATTGCTGGGACATATAAAAAGAATAATAATAATGTTAAACGTGCACTGACGGACAAAAAAAAATTAACACTTTTGTGGGTTAAAATTTCATTTTAAACGTATTGTTTACGCGTGTAGTTGGGTGCGAGGGACAGGGGTAAAGGTTGGGGAAACGATAAGCGCCCAGCCTTTTTCCTGGCCCTTCCTCTCTAATTTTTTGTAGTAGGCTTACCTTTGCCCAGCCATTAACTTGCATCGTGAAAATGAACCAAATTGTTCATAGTTGTAAAACAGAGAGTTAACGAGTCAAGGATCGGTGTGTTTGTTTGTTTCTTTAAAAATCGTCAAAACGCCATAGTTTTTCGAGTCGCGGGGTTCTTTCGGTCTCCCACAATTTCCATTCCCGTCGTCTGTCTCCCCTGCCGGCAGTGTCCTTTTCTTCCTCCACCCCCCTGACCACACTCGAGAGCTGGAAGAGCGTGACTCGCCGGTTAAGGTGAGTACACCACTAATAAGGTCCTCCGGTAATATTATTATTGTAACCGCTTAATTCCCTGGGGTTGGAAAATCGCCACCCCCACGTATCATTTAGGCAGACTTTCGGTAGGAGAGGAAATGCCAGGTCATTTACTATAATATCTACTCTATTTTTTCAATAGTAAAAATAGCAATAAATGTCCCAGGAAATGTACAAATCGTAATAGCCTCGCTCTCGTTAAAAAAGTATGACTGTAATGAAGCTCAGACTTCATCCTCAGGGATGACATTAAAACAGGTTTGAAGACAAAGGGCCGCCTTTTCAAAGGAATAGCGTCTTCTCGACTTTTGGTGTCCAATTAACGATTTTAGGGGGAGAAATTGACAGTAGTAGTGGATCCACTGGTACTAGAAATTCATTGGAGAACGCTTTTATTGAGAGTGACCCCACTCTAAGGGGTGAGCTCCACGGCAAAGGCGTCGTCGCCATTGTTATGCATATAGGAGGTGGAAAATAAAGTGGTACATACGTCTCGGATGTATAAGCCATCCAAGAGAGGGAGAAAAAAAAAACGTGTATTCCTAAAATATTTCACACGCATGCGCACAGAACCGGTGAATTTTACCACAAGTACTTATTAAAATGAGCGCTCTCAACAGGAACCGATGGCAACGAAACGTGAAATACACCTTTCAAGTTTTATAAAACGGCCTGTGCCTGTAGATTTTTAAAGATGAGCACTAAATTAAATCCGCAAATCGTAAACCGCTACCCATAGCAACAGAACAAGGCTTGAAATTGAGAGACTCAACACAGGGCAATAGAGGGAAGAGTGGGAAACGAGTTTTGTTCGGCGAATTGTGAGGATGACGAGAAGATTGGTGGATAGGAGGGGTTGAGGGGGTTTCTTACCTTCATTGAGAAACTTGCCCTCCGTGGGTAGAATTAATTCAGTGGAGCACTTAAGTAAACATTCCGCTTTTCTTTATTGATTAACCTGAGGGGGCTTGAATGGAATGGAAAGAGGAAGCCGCGAGAGAGCTGAGGTGAGTTTTTAAAAAGGAATTCCCTAATAACTGCGGAGTTTCGGATCCCAACCCTTGTTTTTTGTTTATATGGACTTTTCTTACAAACTGAAATTCGAATATAAGACTGTTTTCCCAGACAGAAACAATCTCCTTACCCGCCACAGAAAAAGAATGACTACCTATAGTCAAGTTACTGCGTTCTCTGACAAAACTCCACTTTTAACTCGAAAGCACTGAAGACAAGAGAATAGAGAGAAAATTATGAAGTTCCCTCCGGAGGATATTATTTCCCCTCTTATCGTAAAAAAAAAAAACATAAAAAATGACATTTGTGAGAAAACTCCTGATTTATGTCTTCTCAGAATAACAAAAAAAATCTCAGATTTTCGACTGGCTCAAAGTTTCGAGAGAGATTTTCTTTGAAAATTCTCCCTCTAATACTTTAGCTTCAAGAAGCTGGTAAATGCCAGCTACTCAGGGAAAAGTATGGGATTGGTATAAAGAAGATTTTTAAAGTCTTCCCTTCCCAGCACTTTCATACCCACACTACGTTACATGGATCCCTTCTTAGACGGCGGTAGAAGTCATAATAGACGGGGAATCTTCAAGAGGAATTGTGTCAAACGTGTGAGAAAAGCTCTCTATTGCATAAAGCAAGTTAAAATTATTGAATTAAGAGATTCGGAGGTGATGAAAGGACGGCAAACTCGCAGGAATGAGTTGCCAGATTGGATCGCATTTTGGGAGATTTCTGGAGGAAAGTTTACAGTTGAAATGGAGGAAAAGCGCTAGTATTGGGCTACTCGCATAGAACCGGAATCGGTCAAGATTTTCTCACTTGGGAAAATTGTTGAGTTGTTCCCGGGGAAATTTCACTAGCTAGCAGAATGTTCAGAAGCTAGCAAGGATAGAGAATCATTGAAGCTAGACTGGCTAAACTGACGATTCGCACCATGAAAATACATAAGCTAACTATATCCAAGCCCTGAAAATGACCAAACCAAACATTTGTGTTCCAAAAATGGCTGAACAAACCATTCGCTTTTTCTTAAAAATGGCTAAAATGAATACTCACGCCTTGAAAATGCCTTAACTGCTAATATTCATGCTCTGAAAACGGCCAAACCAACAATTTACGCTCCAAAAATGACTAAACTAACAATTCGTTTCCTGATAATAGCAAAAACAATGTCCAAAAGTTAGCAATAAAAATGTCAAAAATTTATCTTCCCTTCTAAAAAAAAAAATCTATACTACCAACACCTATCGGTTACTGAAATGCTTCCCATCAGTGCTGATGAAAATGACTGCTCTCGACCTAAAAATTCGCGCGCTAAAATTGACCAAACTGACTAATTTGGGCTCGAAAAATGGCAGCAAGGACAAAATGGCAAAAACTTGGATTAAATAAGCGGTGATAATTGGAGTAAAAATTGTGTGTTCTTTCCCGATACAAAGAGGATCATTGGGGGGGGGGGAGAGCCAGTTTTGATGGCACCCTCTCTCAACCGAAGGCCACGTGGGGGGGGGGGACAGCCTGTAAAGACGAACGCCACGGGACTCGATTTTAAGAAAATCGCGCGAAAATTGGTCAATTAAGCCAACGACGTACGCTGTACATTGGTTGGGTGACGCGAATTCTCGACTGTGTCCCATTCACGGCTGAAATTGAGAAGTAGCGCTGATTCACGTTAAACTTGAGAAGTAAATCTCATTATTCGCGGTTGAATTTAAGAAAACACACGGTTTAATTAAAATTACATTAAAAAAACACGCGGTTAAAATTGCGGGAAAACGCCAATTCACGACTAAAATTGAGAAAAGACGCCAGTTTGCGGTTTCTTGAACCAAAATCTTGGTAAACACTGCAGAAAAGTGTTAATTGACTGATTTTACACTTACACATGGCAAGTTGGCGGGTACAAAATTGGCTAAACTGAACGAGTGCTATTATTAGCGCATACATTTTTAAAAAGGGCTCACGGCCAAAAATTGAGGAAAATAGTTCGTTTACAGGTGATATTGAGAAAAACACCCCTTTCAAGGTATAGCATAATGAAATTCGTTAACTTGCTGATTATGTGGACATTTTCACTGTTAAAATTTGAAGTGGGGAAAAATTGCTCAAGGCAGAATTGGGAAAAAGCACTAATGGCCGTATTCAAAAACGCACCTTTACGATACCTTAACCTTTGTGGCTCCTTATAGCAGGAATTTGTATTCAGAAACCAACCTTATCCGCATTGGCTAAGGAACTATAAAGGAGTTCTTTAAAGCCGCGTCCACACTTGTAACAAACTGCCGCTCCGCTCCTCCGAACCGAACAAATGGCGTGTTCGGGGCGGCGAAACTTGAAAGGAAATGTGTATGGTGGAGCAGAGCGGGCACGCTCCATCAGTTGTCGGTTTTTCACTGCCGCATCAAAGGAATGTTCGAAATTGGGACGATACAAGTGTGGGCGGTGTGGTGTGGCTTGTCATTCCGCTCAGCCGTTTTTCTGTTTGTTTTTTTTTGTTTTGTTTTTTTGTTTTTGTTTTTTTTTTTGTGGCATTAGCCCGAAAGCCATAGCCCGAGGGTTGTTTAAGAGTGTTACCTACACAGTGTGGTTAATTGAAATTAAAAATTTGTGTATATTTCGGAAAACAGTTGGATTTTTTGACCCTAGAATAGTTAGGTAGTTAAATGGATTGGGTAGAGCACAGACCAACTGGTCGAACGAAACCCGCCTCTCTCTGTCACACAGAATACAGTGAATAATGATAATATGTTCCAGGTCCGCCCGTTCTTCTTATCACTCCTTCTACCTACTTCGTAAAGTGCATTGCAAACTGACTGAGCCCGCGTTTTCCCTCGCATTTGTTTTTATGTGAAACGTCTTTATTTTTACTAGTCGTAGTCTCATAGCTGGTGTCAGTGCGGATTTCATTAGAAGTTAAAAATTATTCGAATAAACAATGAAGTATGGAGTGGGATACGAAAGAGACAATGGAGATCATAGAAATATATCGGTACTTCGACGTTTTGTGGAACCCAAAAACCAAAACTACTACAATAAGTTCCGCAAAAACGACGCCTGGGAAGAGCTTGCCAGAAAAATGGGTGAGGACGTTTAATAAACAATTAAAACAGAAATCCCTTTGTGTTTCAAGTGTGACCGTCCTATCTATTTCATTATTTTCGTTTTGTACGGGATTGGAACCTAGGCCAAAATAAATAATTTGTAGGTCTGAAAATAATTATTTAGTCAAAGTGCACGGTGCGTGGCACCGTTTCGTCCTCTAGCCTACTACCGCGGCCGGAGCTGGCGCCAGGAAAAGGCCCCAGTGCCAGTGCCAGTGCGTCTTCCCCACCGTTCGGAATAAGGCCCCAGTCGCAAGGGCGTACGAAAGTCCTCGCTCATCATTGTCGGCGCTACCTCGTGAGGCCTCCTGGAGCTCAGAGGCTTCTCTTCCATCCAAAACTCCTCTTTAGAACTTCAGTGGGGGCAGAAAACTGTGTCACAAGTTGAAGAGCGTTACATTTCCTTCGAAATTCACTGGAAAAACTCATTCCTCATAGATACCGACCAACGGCCCTCGCAGAAAGTTTTGTGACCTATACGAGGTGAACAGCCAACCGGTGACGCAGGTGGTATCGTGAGCAATAAAGGAAGTGTCTAAAAGCATTGCGGGGCTAATAAAACGGCTTATATATTTTCCTATTGGCCAAAGCGTGAGAGAATCATCCGTTCCATTTTTCAGATTGGGTGGTTTCCCCGGTGTCGTCGGCTGCAATTATCGTGCTCATATACTCCGCTTAAAATCTCCGTAGGTGACGAGAGTCTGGATGAGTCTCAAAGTAGTTGAGTTTTGCGGCTCAAGGATGGAATTTGTAGACGTTGTCACCCGTTGGCTACATTCGATTGACAGCAGTCGAATTTTCCAAAATAGAACCGTAGCCGTTGCTCGATCACCCAGTCTCCAGCAGGGCATTCCCTTGTGGGACAATGACCGTTATCCGCACAAACTTTTCTGTTCTCTTCGGTCTTGAACTTGTCCACGCTCACCAATAAATTAAAATTACGCAATGTTAATAGGCTAGCATTTCAAACAATTTTGATAACTAATGTGCTTTTGAAGGCGTAAACACGAGAGGTTTCACATGATAAAGCGTACAGTCACCATTAAAAGCATATTTTCATTGTTTATTTGCTTTAAGGCCCCTTTAGCTAAAGGAACTGCCAAGGAACTCTAAAGGAACGTTTCTGAATACGACTTTTAAAGGAATCGCTAAAGGAACCTTAACTAAAGGAGCTCCTAAGGGGACGTAAATGTTGGTTTCTGAATACGGTCCTTAGTCTCGGTCTCGTGAAACACTACCATCAGCCGTGATGGACCTTCCATAATTATATGAATGCGGCGAGTGACGATTTGACGACCATTGACAACCCTACAACAGGAGACAACGTGAAGGAAGCAGTTCTCCGGGAAACCATCAATAAACCTGCATTGAATAACGTTAACTTCAGCGAACAAATCGATAAACTCAGCAAAAAATTTTTGGAATTGGCGGGGACTATTCGGAATGCTGAAGAGCTTAGAGCCGGCCGTGAGTCACTCGCGTCCCTTGGCGCAACGCAATCAGCTTCTACGAGAGTCTTCGACGGCCCAGTCGGCCTCCCAATCACCTCTCCCAAAGGTCCCGCCAAATTTAACAATATCGCCGCAAAAAAAAAGATTTATAACACCAGCAAAACTAAAGCCACAACGCTTCTGTGCTTGGCATGTCGATCGTGCATGGAGAAAAAAATCTGAACAAAATAAAAGGTGGCTTAGTCGAAAAGAGGGCGGTGTTTGTGACTGGTGTGATTCCCCTCGACCAGCGTCTCGATGTTAACTGTCGGCTATACGTGACACACACTGTTTGACTAAATGCCGCGCCGGTGCGTTTGGTTGATGTTCCGTCAGTTGACGGGCGACCCATGACTATTTTCCCAGTGATGTATGCGTAACTTATCCGCAAAAAAAATCATCGTAAATCAGAGAAAACAAACCAAAAGCCATACACTGCGGAAATGTCCATGAATCACGAATTGTGGTGGAGGGGGGATTAGATAAATAGAAAGGGTTTGTTGATACGCTCGATTTAACTATACCCTTCTTCCCCTGTAGGCCACTGAGCAATGTCTTTGCCTCCAGTTTAACTAAGTGAATCACTTTACCCGAAAGTTATCAAGCCCGACAAAACAGAATGTTCATTAATACAGTCTTCCTTTAATTGAGTAAACGAACCCAACAAGTTTTGCGAGTGGTGGCGAGGGAATGAATCTTTGGTGCCAACGATCATAAGTTCATTTGGACGCCTTTCCTTGGTTCAGTTTCACGAACTATCAGTTCCCTATCATAATTATGTATAGCGTGACTAATTAGTTTGTTCTTGATCACCTATAATCAAAACTTTGATATCCCTCGCGGTATACATCGTCAGCTATATAGAAAAAAAAAACAAGAACCTAGGCATAGTGCTGTAGACGATAACCTTCCCCTAAGCTCGCTATTAAATCCACAAATTTAATTAACTGGAAAGCAGAGGAGTTTTTTTTTTTTCTCCTTCTTCTAAATTTTAAGCCTTAAGGCACCGTTTAAAAAACGGATATGGCTGAAAAGTCCGCTAGAATGGATGGGTGGGGGGAGTTAAAGAGGCAATAACAAATTACAAACGTTGTAGGTTGGGCCGGCTAAAGACGGGGGTAAGTTTTAAGTCCGTGAAGCACTTAAAGCTTTTCCTATCTCCCAAGCAACCCCCTCCCCCCCCACACACATTCCGGTCGGGGTTTTCTCATTCTATGGCCTCAAATTATTGTCCCTAGCTTCGAGAGAGTAAAAGAGTCTCATAGTAAAAGGAAAAACTTGGAAGAGAATTGGGCGATAGAACGAGATGGAAGTTAAGAGCGTGAAAGAGTTCTGAGATAGAAGCAATTAACTTTTTCGTGGTGACACAGAGTACAATTCATGACAAAATAAAAAAAAAAACCCTCCCCCTTTTCCTCAAGGAATTCCTTTATGCACATAATTTCTTTCACATTAAATTATGCTCTAATATCCTGTTGTTCTTCTTCTATTCATCTTATCAAACGAGCTTCGTGAATGGGGCAATTTAATTTTGTAACCTAATTTTTAAAAGTGAGATATTAGAGTTATGAATGAAATTATAGGGAAGAATTCGGAAATAGCGTGTCTACGTAGGTCTTTCGTGCGTGTTTCCCCGTGTTGTGACTTGGGAATTCGTACTATTTGGCAGATAACTCGCTGTGGTGCTGTACTGGGCCAT
Organism: Corythucha ciliata; assembly: GCA_038030265.1. Lineage (NCBI taxonomy): Eukaryota > Metazoa > Arthropoda > Insecta > Hemiptera > Tingidae > Corythucha > Corythucha ciliata. The sequence continues at coordinate 7,772,052 of CM075943.1, read as the reverse complement.
GAAAGCCGTTTGGAATATTATTTTAATAGCGCAAAATGCCTCGGAAAAATGAATTCCAACATTTTGCTACGATAGTTCCTACGAACGAAAATTAATTTTAGGGGCTTGAAATTGTGAATAAATAACAAGTTGTTTTCGCTTGGAAGTGAAGATTGGTGCTTCGTAAAAATGCATTACGGAGCATGCATAAAACATGTATAGCGGAATATTCAATACAACCGAGCCGGCCGCTGCGAGAGTGGGTTTGCACTGCCCAGTGAACTAATTTGAAGACTGTGGCAGAATGTAACACATTTATGAGATGTCTCTATTGGAGTTGCTGGTCAGTTATGCAGAGTCTCAATGGTAGGCAAACAAAAAAAAAACACGGTTGCCATTTAAACATTCAGCGTTCAACGCGATCGTAGCTCGAAAAGTCAGGCGGGACAGCAATATCTAACTGTAAAATGTGAACTTAAATAACAAAAACGACTCCCTCTAGACACAACATAACTTAATTTAATAGTTTTTTCAAGATTATCGAGCACCATCAGAAAGAGAAATCTAGTAGTTACTAAGTCAAATTCCCAAGATACAAAGAAATCCCGTGATGTTCAAGGTTCATGACTGTCTCCACCCATTTTATTTTCATGCCTTCCGAATGCTTTAAAATCCCAGGCTACGAGGGGTAAAGAATGTGTCTTTACTATCACAACTTGGTTTGAAAAACTGGAGGAGATTGATGCTCGTCCCGAGAAGAGGGCTCAGCGTGGGTATACGAAAGAATTTCCGACAATCAAATGGAACAGCTCTCTCAATATAACGAGAAAAAAAAAAAAAAGTGAGGAAGAGAGTTTGAGAGTCTTTTACTTGAAAAGGAAATACCAACGGTCAAGGATGCAAGTAGGGTAAATCGGTTAAGGGGAAAGAGTAGCACGAGTTGAAACGATTTATTGCATTCCTTACGATAGGTTTAGGGAATATTTTTTCTCTCTCTCGAACGCTATCGTCGCAGACTTTGTTATATTTTCATAGCAACACGACCACTCACTCTTGCTGGCTTTTTTATTGGACAGAAACACCATCATAATGCAGGCTAAGGGACTTCAAACTCAGTATCCCAAATTGCTCACGAGAGTGATATCGGCCATCCCTAGAAATGCCGCTCTCTTAACCCATATAGAACACTCAAAACCGCTCTTTAATTGTAGTCACACGTCTATCCAGTAAAGTGTTATAGCGCCTAATCCTTGCCTGGATGGAGCCTTACCTCGGTGAGATCATCCGCACCCTCGGCAATTCGATGGGATGAAGGGGGGCTCGACTGAGGTGGCGCTGGACGCTCTCCAGTCCCTCGCTGAGGCCCCGTGGCGGTCCTGCTCGACATTCAGAGGGCGTTCGACTCCGTCTGGCGGCCAAGCTGTTGTTGGCGCTGCGAGAGTGTAGGACGTGCCGAATGGCCTGTTTAGATTGGTGTCCTCGTACTTCGCGTCCTCGTGGCATTCGTCCCAGATATGGGAATTGTGAGGTTGAAGCCGAGCTGTCCAGGGGCTGCCCGCAAGGGTCGGTGCGCTCGGCGGCGCTCTGGAACCTCCTCTTTGCGGGGCTCATGTGGGCTTTACAGGAGGGGGTTTCGAGAGGGTGGCGTATGTGGATGACCTGGCGGTGGTCGTGGCAGGGCACTCCCTCGAGGAGCTTCGCCGGGAGATTTTGAGGCTCCTGATGGTAGTGGTTCGTGGAAGCGCGTCTGGCTCTCGAATGGTCTTTTTGTGGGGGGAAGCCGAGGAGAGAGGGACGGCTGGTTGTAGCCTGCCGGAGAGTGCGTTTGGCGGGGGCCGGGCAGGGACGTTACCTTGGTGTAGAAATAAATGAGAATCGGGATGCTGGGCCGCAGTTGGAGGTGGTTGGTCGTAAGTTGGAGAGGGTGTTTGGCCTGTATAGGTCAGTCACACGGAACGGCGAGGTGCGGACTGCCAGTGTCGCGCCAATTATTACAGGGCGGTGGTGATCCCAACACTCCTGTAAGGCGCGACATAAAAGGTCTGCAGTGGCAGGCACTTATCCGGGTGGCTAGGGCTTACTTGCACGTGCCGGGTCACTTCCCGGCCGTCATTTCAGGCTTAAAACCTGGTCACGTGTCTTTCAAGGCATCAAGCCAGGGCGGGAAGAAGGCACAATCCTCCGGAGTGTTAGCTCGGACGCTCTGCAGGTCTTGGTCGGGACCCCCCCCCCCCTCGGACGACCTCCTGCTAGATGCGTGGGTGCAGGGCGAGGCGCCGTCTAGCCCAGGGCGACTATTTTGTTGATCGTCCCAGCAAATTCTATTCTCCTGGTCGTCAGGGACCAAATCTTGTCAAAAATGACGATTAGGCCCATTGATGCATTGTAATTTGGCGATTTTTCATCATTCGTCTAAGGAGATTTTTTTTTTTTTATCCGGAGTTTTTGTCTGGAAGTTACATCGAGAAACCACGGATCAGCGCTTTTCCAAATTTGCCTCAAGAACAGACTCATTATAGTGAGGCCTCTCAGAATAACACTTTCTTTGTGTGTGGGGGGGGGGGGGCTGAACCTAAATATCCAGCCAAACAATTTGCTGAGCAGCCTGCAACGCTCTATTTCCGAGGCCAGATGGAATTGAAAATCATTGAAAGGATCCAAATCGCGGAGGTCTCTTCTGATATGGGGAAAACTTAAATTAAACGCTAAATTTGACCTATTTTATGAAATTTGCATTCATTTGGACGTAAAACATTACTGAAAGTAAAGGAACTCCCTCGACTTATTTACTCTGAGCTCCTGACCCAAAAGGACGTAATCGACATGAAATACCACCCTTTCAGTTTGAATAAAACATTCATTCATTCCCACCCAGACACCCACACAGATATTTACAGGTAGTCTCAGTAAAAGAAAATAAAGAAAAGAAACAGAGCTATATGGATAAAGGAAAGGCCGGGGAAAAGGAGAGTGAGAGAAAAAGAAAAAAAATGGACGAGAGATAGGGTAAGCACCTAAATTATCGGAGGTGTGACATTTCTAACCTGAATGGGCGGCCGACCTTTGGAAATGTTAAACTCTTCCTTTTTCATCTTTCTTATTGCCGGAACCGTGTGGGGAGGGTTCCACTTTGCCCCTTCTTGACTCATCACCTTGAAAAATCCGCAAGTCTGAAAAGGCGGCTATTGAGACGGACTGACAACGGAGGACAATAATCCTATTTTAAGCTCTTAGTGAGGCAACCGCTGAGCCTTTTGTCAAAGAATGTTCCATTGGTGAGATTAAAGGAAAGTGGTGGGGGGGTGGGAGGGAATGAAAGCTTGTGGGCGGCTTTAACTATGTGACCGAATTTAGGAGCAAATAATACTTTAATCGCTGATGAAAAGAACTGTTGTTTGCTTCTATCCAAAGAATAGAAACAATTTTTCATTCTTTGTATTTCTATAAAAGGAAATTTCTAGTCATTCTGGAGACACGATTATAACGTTCCCGGAATATATTCCACAGAGAGCTGACTGCTGACTGTGTTTCATGGGACACAAGGATCAATCTAAACCATTGGAACACTAACTTAATTAATGAGTCGTCTTCGGGAAATTCGAATTACTTAAGAAATTATTTATTCTATCTTATTGAAGGTTATGCAAAAACACGCAAAGCAGGTCGTGTCTTGCGTGGACTTCCATACCTTCGATTACAATATTTTAATGTTAATGCACCGACGGTGCGGTACGGTCGAGTTTCCGTGTCGAACTCAAGACATTCCACTGGCAGAGCTACTCAGCCCTGTCCTTTATCAGCCTGTAAATTGAACCGAGTGAAATAATAATTTATTCTTATTCCAGTGTAGACAATTTTCAATTAACACACGTAAGAATTTCGTCCATGATTTTGATACACAGCCATGGCTGGGGCGAAATAAGCTTCAAAGAGAATAACTTGAAATCACATCGTAGTTTCATGGCAACCATTTTATCTTCCACTCAACGTGATAAAACAGAATTAAATGAACTTCCAAGACAAGGCTTTCTCGTCTTTTACTACTCCAATTGATGAACGCGACGTCGGGGCCTTGTGAAATATAGGCATGCGAAAAGCTATGAAAATCTTCCTACGTCTTTCATAAGATATAAACTAAACAAAAAAAAAACTTCGTTGTTCGTCCCCGCAGAATTTCCCAACTTATTAAAGGTATGAAGCCGTGGCAAAATTCAAGTTTACGCAACGGGTGGATTCATCGTTACTACCAGTAGCCTGAAGGAGTGAGACAAAATAATGTTTTTGTGTTTTTCTGTACTGCTTTGCCATCAAATCCAACAATTTATTTATTATTATTATTATTATTATGTTATTAGTTTATAATTTACATTTTGCTCTTTTCACGGCATGGACGCTGGATAGTCCAAGACTGTGGCCCAGGGCGGAGTTGCTTCAATAAATTTCTACCTTAACCCAACATTTTAAAAAACTCTTTTCAAGTGCGCTTATCGCTTACATTTTCCGCAGTAATTAATTAGTAGAAGCTAGTTTAAATAAAATAGTTTAGATTAGTTCTCTAGCGTACAAATTTACTCTATAAATTTATATACATTAATGAAGTTCTAATGTTGGGTGATTTTTCACGAATTCGTCGAGTTTTGCATTTAACAAATTTTCACTTGTCATATCTAACATTTGACATATTTCTTCAAAATTGTTATTTATTATTAGCAAGCCCTTGAATCTAGTGGTCATTTGTGCAAATCTTTGTTTTACCTTTGGCAATTTTAACCTGTATGCTTGGGACCGGCGCTGTCGTACGTCAACGAAGAAGAAGTCTTTGTTTTTCTTTATGAATTTTAACATATTTTTCACATAAATTTGTTGTATAGTGCACAGATTTAATTCTTTGAACAAATCAACCGATGAGTGCCACCATGGTTTACGGAAAAGTATTTTAAGTGTCATCTTTTGTGTTCTAAAGATTTGAAGCTTCACTGCTCTTTCTCGAGTTCTTCATGAAGACAGATTTTGAGGCATTTATTGTCAGTTTGTTAACACTCGTCCAGTTTCCTATTTTTCGAAGATCTTTTTCGGTGTTTTCGTGAGCTTCCTCCCAAGTTTTTTCTGCACTGACTAATGCGACATCGTCAGCGAACATGAAGATTTTTCCGGAATACGTCTGTTTCGCCAGCTCGTTCACGTAAAGTAGGAAAAGGATAGGTCCGAGCGAAGTACCTTGTGAACAGCCATAGTCCCTTACATACATGTTTTCACTTTTAGTGAGACCGATGTGTACTGCCTGTTCTCTATCTTTTATGTAAGTTTTAAATAGTTTTAACGGAATGCCTCTGATACCCGCTCTTTCATGTTTCTTGACCATCTTTTCCTTGCTTATCGAGTTAAATGCCTTGGCGACATCGAGACACGTCAATATGACCTTTTTCCCGTCGTCCAGTTTTTGCATATCTCGTCTGTAATCATGAAAAGAGCGTTTTCAGTACCAATACCTTTCTGGAATCCGAACTGCTGCGCACTGATGATATTACATTTTTCCAAGAAAGCCACGAGAGATTTGAGTAACTTTTCAAATAATTTTGTCGTGACATTTATTAAAGACATTGGACGATAATTTGCCGGATCCGTCTTTCTCCCTTTTTTGAACAGTGGTATCACTTTTGCCACTTTGAAGCAAAATTGTGGGAAAATACCTTCACGCATACTTTTGTTAAACAGATGAGCGAGTGGCGCAGCTATAATTTCAATTACTTCTTTTATGCACTGAGGGGGCAGTCCGTCGGGGCCGGGTGCTGATCCTCCTCTTAGTGATCTACCAGTTTTTATGACTTCTTCGGGCGTTATTTTGAAGAGAGCCATTGAATTTACGGGTGGACTTGAATTTGTCTGCTGAGTCACCTGCGAAGCAGATTTGATTTTGTTGGCTAATTTTGCTCCGATCGTTGCAAAGTAGTTATTGAGCGTGATTGCGACGTCTTCTTCATTTTTTACTCCGCTACCTTCTCGAATCCAGTCTTGAGTGGGAAAACTGTGTGTTTTTCCTTTTTGTTGCGGCTAGCTGCTTCGTCAATTATTTCCCATCTCCTTCTCATGTCATGTCCATTTCCGTCTAATTTGAGCATGAAGTAACGTTCTCTTTCGTCCTTGATCAAATTGTTGAGAGCATTTCTGTACAATTTGTATTTTCTCCGAAGCTCAATGTTGTCGGGCTGTCTCCTCAATTTTGAAGACATTCTATCCCTCTTCCTAATCGATTTCAGTAAGCTGATGGTGATCCAAGGCTTTAGTATTTTTTTCCTTCCTTTCACTTGAGTCGGAACTAACGATTTTAATTTTGCTTTTTCCAAAAGATTAGTTAGTTTTTTTGCTCCTTCACCCACCTCCTGCTCTTCGTAAAAATCGTCCCTATTCAGACCAGCAACTTCTTTTTTGAATTGTTTTCATGTCGATTTCTGTTTGTGTGGTGATGACTGAGCCGCCCTCTGTCGTCTCAGAATTATGAATTTTGAAATTGCATATTACTGGAAAATGATCTGTAATGCCTGTATTCACCATTTCCACCGTGGCAGGGTTGGAGCCTCTGTAGAAACAGTGATCCAAACAAGACTTCTGTCGTGTTGGAAGGTGGTTTAAGCACTTATAGCCAATAGAGCTTAAAATATCAATATATTGTTCTGTGGCTGGGCTTGGATTTTCAGCTATAATATTCATATTTATGTCACCCATCAAGAGGGAGTGAGTACGCTGATCTTTCTCTGACAATTCCTGAATTTCCTAAATAAATATATTTAATGTGTCCTTATTATACATATACTGGGCTCATGTAACAGGCTTTAACTTTAAGCTTTTCCTGATTTACGTTAATGATGAATTAAATCACACTTGCTCTAGTTAAATTTAGATCAGTGTTTACTTCAACTATGTTTATATTTTCCTTGACATAGGCCACGATGCCGTCATTTTTGTTCGTCTTCCCTGTCACTTTATGGATAGAATAATTTTTGAGTGGTTTGATATGCGTGTATTCTTGTATAAATGCTTCTACAAGGATTATAATGTCTACTTCCATGCTTAAACTAGAAAGAAAACAGAAAAATTGGTCAAGATTCTTAGAGCAACTTGTAATATTGAAACACATTATTCGAAGATTTTTATTTAACGATTTTGGCATCTCGATCAGGTTCATGGGATTCGTGATAAAAACAGCTTCCGATTCGATGTACGGTGTGACGATGTTTGAAAGGTCCTGAAGAAGTGCAGAGGTCGTGGTTTGCGATGAGGGGATTACTGCGTTTTTTACCCGTCCGAATATCATGTTAGTTTTAATAAATCTGACTGCCTTTTAATTACGAGGCCCTCCGACTGTTCAGATTTTTTCAAGTAAATATTTGAATTTCTTACCCATTTAAAGGCGTAATTATGGTCACTGGCAAATTTCCTCGTCTTATACTACAGCTCCGCTTGGTAACGTGTTAGCCTTTCATTAATATTACATTCGTTCTGCCGGCCAAGCTTCCGCCAGTGTTTTCGCGGTGAGATTTGCTGATTTTGCCAGTTGTATAATTTTTTCCCTCTCCTCTCTTTCAAGACGAACCAAAATTTTTCGGGGACCTTTATCATTCTTACGTCCTAGGCGGAATGCCGTATGAATTTCCGTCTCCGACTTTAGTGTTTTATGTATTTCAGATGCTATTTCGACGCAATTTTCATTTTTCGATTCTGGTATCTCGCTGATTCGTCATCTCTTTTTATTTGTTGTTGCTCCAGGTAGCTGATTTTCTCTTCCATTTCCTCTATTTTACCAACTAGTTCCGCGTTTCTTCTTTCTACGGAGTTTTTAAATTCCAGCAGCTCCGCAATTTTTCCATTCAGAAGGTCACTTTGGAGGTTCCCAGCTATCAAGCCTCTTCTTAGATTACAAAGAAGATCCCAAATGTCCTTATTGGTGACTGTTTCCGGGTTGACTTTGTAAGCGTGTACAAGAAAAACGAGACCGCGTAAGTCAGAGAACGAAAGCCTATATTTTTCCAACAAAGAAAAACCGAACAACTGATGTTTTTATGTAAAAATGTGAAGGGACTCCACATTAACCCCCCTCCCAGTGAACGCGAGGAAGACGAGAGTGTCGCGCAGAAAGATGGGATAGGCCACGTAGTCGAGTTAGTGAACGTCTCGAAGGGGTTGAGTTGGTAGATGAAACGCAGGTTTTAGACGGTCGATCGAAACAAAAGTTTTCTTGCCGTGTATGTCCAGTGTGAAATATTTGTCGTTTCTTTCGAGGACAGGGTAAGGTCCATCATAAGGTTGTTGAAGCGGTTTTCTGATGGAATCGACGCGAACGAAAACTTGCTCAGCCGAAGAGAGGTGAGGGTGAACGAACGTTTTTTGTGAGGAGTTGTGGATGTCGGTGGCTGGCCGGACATGACGAAAAAACTCTTGAAGTCGCTGAAGGAATTGTGACAGATTGACGGTGGATGGGTCAGGTGGATCGAAGAATTCACCGGGTAATCGTAGTGTAGAGCCAAAATGAAGTTCTGCAGCTGAATGGCCAGATTGGTTTGGCACGTGTCGCAAACCGAGCAGAACGATTGGTAGAAGTGAACACCAATCGGTAGAGTTATGGCATTTGAGAGCGTTTTTAAGAGAGCGGTCTTTCAAGTTTACCATTGGACTGCGGATGGTACGCTGTCGTACGACGGTAGTTGAGAATTCGGACAAGATTGGACTCGAATTGTCGACCTCTGTCGGTGATGATCTTAGCGGGAACGCCGTAACGGGCGATCCATTCCTTGAAAATAGCGTCAGCCACTGTTTCGGTGGAGATTGATTGAATGGGTATGGCTTCGGGCCAGGAAGAAAAACGGTCGATCAAGGTGAGGATGTAGTGCATACCGTGTGATGGGGGAAGAGGACCAATGATGTCCAAGTGGACGCATTGAAAACGTGCGTCGACGGGAGGGAAAACACCGAGAGGACTACGGGTATGACGTCCAATTTTGGATTTCTGACATTGAAGGCAGTTTCTTGCCCAAGATCTGGAGTCTCGCTCAATTCCGGGCCAAACAAATCGTTCACGAATTAGTTGTGATGTACGCTTCGGAGATGGGTGTGCGCTGTTGTGAATTAGAGCGAACGCTTGACGACGAAGGGGTAAGGGAATAAAAACGCGGTGTCTATCGTCGCAAAATAACGATATGTTGAGGCCAGGTATGCATTCTCGACGAAGATTGAGTGACAAATTGAGGCAGAGCTTTTTTAGCTCGTCGTCTGCTTCTTGAATTTTAGCGACGACTGTGAAATCGAAAATATGGATGGAGTCGACTCGGGAAAGGTAATCTGCTACGACGTTTTCACTTCCTTTGATGTGTCGAATATCGGTCGTGAACTGCGCTACAAAATCTAAGTGACGAAATTCACGAGGGGACGCCTTTTCTGGTTTTTGCTTGAAAGCGAAAATGAGGGGCTTGTGGTCTGTGAAAATTGTGAGTTGTTGACCCTCGACGAAGTCCCGAAAGTGCTTGACTGAAGCGTAAATTGCTAGAAGCTCTTTGTCATAGGCACTGTACCGTCGTTCGGTTTCACTGAGCTTCCGAGAGAAAAACGCTAGCGGTTGGCAGGTACCGTCGGTTTGTTAATGAAGAGCAGAGCCAATGGCAGTATCTGAAGCGTCGACGAAAAGGGTCAAGGGTGAGTCAGGCTTGGGGTGGACGAGAAGGGTAGCGTCAGCGAGATCTTGCAGGCAATGGTCGTAGGCCTCAATCAACTGATCAGTCCATCGGATGGGAGATGTTTCGCTTTTGCTAGTTTTTAAGGCGTCGTGAAGCATGATTTGGGCCCAGGCCGCGCGGCGAATGAAGCGGCGGTAGAAATTTATGGTTCCGAGGAAACGACGCAAGGATTGAAAGGTTGTAGGTCGAGGAGCTTCGGTGAGGGCACGAACACGTTGAGGAAGTGGTGATGTTCCGCACGGTGTGACTCGGAAACCTAAGAAGTCTACTTCGGTTACGCCGAAAACACATTTGTTCACGTTAAGATGGAGTCCGTAGCTACTGAAACGCTGGAAAACGAGAGTGAGATGCTCCAGATGTTCTGCGGGAGATTTGGAAGCGATAAGCGCATCGTCCCACGTCGGCGCCTGAGTCAATGAGGAAACGAACTTTGGTTGTTTTGTCGGTGACAAATAGGAGGCGTGTCGAGTTACGGCGATCGCTTGCCGCCACCTGCGATCGGAACATTAGTTTTTTGAAGAAAAGGAACAGGGGGAACGACAGTTTTGAGCTTTGTCCTGGGTTTGAGCCGAACCTTTCGTGATAATAACAGAAACCTGTTTTTGGGTGAAGTGTGTAGTTCTGGTTTGGGACAAGGTGATCTGTAGCGACGGGTATCAGCGAGGGGGTTGAACGTTGTTCGAGGTCGGTAAGGCGTTGAGTGAGCCGTTGGATCGCGTCGAGAAGGGTGGAAAAAGAAGGTGCGGAAGTTGTGGGTTCGGAAGGGGAAGGTGTTGACTCTGGAGGAAGGAAGTGATGTCGTCCACGGTCAGCAGCTTCGAAAACTTTGTCGGCTAATTTTGTGAGAATCGGTAAAGGTTCGGAACTGATGGCGAGAATGGATTGGACGGAAGACGGAAGTTGGTGAAGCCACAAAGTTTTGAGCGCGTCGTCAGATATTTGAGTGCCGGCGAGCTCCTTCATGCGCCTCCAAAGTTGTGACGGTTCATCGTCTCCAAGTTCGACCTCGTGGAGGAGTTTGGTGAATTTGTGTTCGTCGGTGTCGGTGAAAGCGGAAAGAAGCACTGTTTTCAGGGCATCGTATTTGTGGGTCGCAGGCACCCTGGTTGATGATGTCACTGACGTATTCGAGGACGTCCATGTCGAGAGTGGAAACGACGTAATTGAATTTCGTAGTGTCCTGAGTGATACGGTTGGCTGGTAAGTCGAACTGAGCTTCGACTTGGCGGAACCAAAGATCGGACCGGTGGCGCCAAAACGGAGGTAGCCGAACGGAGACACTTGAAATGCGTTGTGGCTCTAGAACCGCGTCGTCATTAGCCGGTTGAGCCATAATACTACGAGTGAAGTCGGGGTCACCAGTTGTAAGCGTGTACAAGAAAAACGAGACCGCGTAAGTCAGAGAACGAAAGTCTATATTTTTCTAACAAAGAAAAACCGAACAACTGATGTTTTTATGTAAAAATGTGAAGGGACGCCACAACTTTACAGGTGGGGCACTTCCACTTTCCTCGTTCTTTCGAGCTCCATTTTTTGTAATTCTCAATGCTCATGTTGGTGACACACGTATAATGGAAGCTTCCCTTGCACGCCCCTGTGCAAACAACCTCCCTACCGCCATCCTCCGCAAGCATCTCGTCGCATTCATCGCATCGACGACCCATCATTAAATGTGTCATTTTAAAGCGACTAACAGTTATCAAAATAACAAGTAGGGGTTTAATTTGATTTACTAATTATTTGTAATCCTTGTTTGCTTACGTACGAGTGGACTTTGGATCACGGCCTTCCTTGTCCGTTTATCTCAACTATGACCGATTATAGTATTTAGAACGTCCCTTAAAAGAAAAGAAAATCGATTGTTTTTAATTCACAGAATTCACAGATTTGATCACAGAATAGCGCAAAATAATCACTCGAAGGTGGGCTATACGACCCTCACTGGGCAAAAGCAACCGAGCAACCCAAGTTGCCGACCAACCCAAGCAATCCAAACAACTTCTTCCTCGATAACTCTTGCCGTCTTCATCATTTTGGCATTTTTCTTTACATTCTGTTTTCTTTGCACACGTCTTTCGTCTTCCCTTGTAGTTCCCAAAACTTATTTAGCTCGCGCCTTCAAAACCACCAAATTTTATTCAGTACGTTGGAACAATATTGGTTTTCAACGCTCCGGCAGCAGGCGGTCGGAAAGAGTTCATTTCTATTTGTATCATGCGGATATACCCAAACCCAGAGCCGGCCAACCTTTTTTGGTCGCGGGCCATAAACCTGGTTGAAAGAACTCAGGCGTGCCACCCACATTCGCCGCCCCCCCCTCCCGCCATTGAGCACAACAGGGGACGGACACCTTTTGTTTGGCATCCAAGTTTTCTCGAACATGATTGATAGATTCTTGGATGCCACATAGGTTTTGATTGACCGACGGGGGCGGGATTTCTATGGGAACGTTGCCGTGTCCAATCCCTACACTTTGATATTGGAAAGGCCGTGACGCTCTGAATAAAACCTACTTGGGGTCTGTTCAATAACTTCAACAACTTAAATACATATAATGGCGTTGTCCATCTGCACAAAAATATGCCCTGGGACAGCTCATTTCAGTGCCGGCCTTAGACATTTGACGCTCCCGGGTGAATCTTTCACCAACGCCCCCGTGAAGTTGCCTTCAGGGGTATTATTACGAACGGTCGGGAAAGAATGCCGCTAGCAGTATCTAAGGACGCCGAATAAGAAATAACACTATCCCGTCATAGCAACCGCATCTTGCGGCATTTTCGTGGCATTTACGGGTTAGTAATACGGCCCCAGGAGGCCACGAATTAGTTTTTTTTCTCCACGCTTCACCACTTGCTTCTCAATTTCATCGGTAAATTAGCGATTTGTCTCCACTTTAGCCGCGAATTAGCGATTTATTTCCATTTTAGCCTCAAATTAGTGATTTCACATTTTCAGGGGACAATTTTTCTTGTTATTTGTAAACAAAAAATGTTAGAGTGCCAAATCACATGCTTCAAAATTAGGGATTGACGTAATTTCCCCTCGTAACATCTATCCCCTCTTGAAGAACTTTGAAATTTATTTAAAAATCACCAATCGGGCTGCAACTACCATTGATATCCTTCTGTCCATGTGCCAATTCACCGATATACTTTTCTCCAAAATCGGACATTCGTGCAAGTTCCCCATTATTGCTGCTTTTACACTTCATCCGTGATTTAGCGATTTTTATCATTTTTAGCCGTGAAATAAAGCTTTATCTCGCGAATTAGCTACCTACGTATTTTTTTTCTTCATTTTATGCGTGATTTGGCACTTTTTGTCACTTCTATCCATGAGTCAGAGATTTTTCTTGATAATTTCTAATTCGAATATATCAACATTCCAAACTTTTACCCGCTTAATTGCCCCAAAAAAGAGCACACAAGTGCGCCTTTTCAATTTTAGCCGCCCACGAGGAGGCGTGAATTGTAGCGTTTTCCATTTGCCAAAAAAAAAAAATTAATCGCGCGGACATTCAGCCAGGAAACTTGCGTTTTTGCTCAAATTAGGGCCCGCATTTACAAACTCACAAATATTTATCACTCAAGTATTGCAATTACACGCCTGTTTGTTTAGTTATGGGCGGAGTCGGAGCCTTCTCTATAGCCCAGAGAGTCGACGACCTTTGACAATTGACCCTGAAACTATGCGATTTCACTGAAATTAGAACTTCAAACCTGTGATTTCACGAAAAGTATGCCAGGAAGGTTCCAATTTTACATATATCCCTTCCGCCTGATGAATGTAGCGTATGGGCCTCGTCAGCCTGCGACGCGTTTCGTTGTTGCCGGCTAACTTGCAATTTTGCTGAAATGGAGACCCGAAACTTTATAATTTCGTGGATAACCGCAAATTCACATGGCCTGTTGCTTTAATTAAGACCCTAAAACTTGTAATTTCGCGAAGATGAAGAACGAAAACTAAGCAATCAAATTTTATAAAGCAACTTTCAACCATCAATATCGCGAATTTTCAACCCGTAAATTTTCATTTTTGCGGATGTTACAATCCGCATCCTTCAGAGTGTTACAATTTAGCGGTTGTTTGTCAGGGTTTGAGTACTATATCGGGGGGGAGGGGCTGGTTTGCCAAGGATCCACAGCCTGCAAAACTATGTCCGAAACTTTCTATTTCACTGATATTGAGACGTGAAACTCACCATAATTTTTTTTAGTTGAAAACCTGTTTTTCGTGTAAAATTTCAAAATTACTTTGTTTTTGTTTTTATAAGGGCAAAATGTTCGGGGCTTACGCGTTTATAACCTGACAAAATTGAGCATTTATGGGAGGAAAAAAAAGGATGCTGGGAATGACCTGAATTTCTCGGGACGTGTGATGAGCTCATGGCCAGAGCCTTTGTAGGGGGGGGGGGGAGACGACTATACGTCAGCCTTCTCACTCGTTGTCATCGGTGGAAAAAAGTTCCGTTGTATTACAGTCCGTAACAAAAGGGATTCAATACAACATTTTATTGTTTTGCAATCAGCTATATCTATAGCTTTATATGGTAAAATACCGTTTATTTGTCGTGAAAAAGAACGCATGAAAGAGCGTACTATATTGCCTGTGACTTTATATTTATTTGAACGAGGTTCCACGCTATCTCGCACATTGATAGTCCCCCCCTCCTCGTCATCCCACCCTCCTCACTTTTCATCACGTGCTTTGAAGAAGAGGTGTATTGATTATCGTTTGAAACGTTTCTTTTGTGGTGATTTGGCGGGTACATTTCCCGAACGCCGCTTTCGTATTAATGATAAATGGAAAGCTTTAAAAGAAAACCTTTGATGGATCATTGAACGTAGGAAGGAAGTTTGATCGAGGACGGATTTGGTATATGAGGATTAATGACTCCGTTGGTGAAGAGTGTGGGTGCGGGGGGTGTGGTGGGTTGGGGAGGGGGAAAAACAGATATTGAAGTTCCTACGCGTTCACCTGAGGGAATTCCAACGAGGAAACGACAAATTATCTCATAAATATCTCAAGTGAGATGAAGAGTGAAGCGCCGCGAGGAACATGCCTTACTTTCCTCAGGTTTGAACCCTTGAACTTTTAGACGTTTTTTAAATAGACATTAATTGGATGGAATTAAGCTTCTAGGGACGTCTCGATGCAACTAAATGATTGATCTACGTTGTTAAACACTGAATTCCACTTTAAACTCGACTTAACTCTAAATGAAATAAATAAAAAACCCGTGTTTAATTAATGAGAACAAGAGAGATTATACTTGAACTTCAACTCACTGAAAATGTACCCTTCAAACGACTATAAAGGAAGGGAAAATAACCCTCTAAACACGATATTAAGTTCTCATTTCTACTCACTTTCCACCAGCTATCCAGTGATTAAAGTTAAGCCGCTATGAATACGAGCGTCGCTCCCTTCTAAAATGCTAAATGTTTCCAAAATGGTCAAAGACATTTGCTTTTGATGGATAATAGCTTGGGAAGTTTTCAAAAGATAGGTTTTTTAAGTTAAAAGGCGTTTCATTTCATAGGGCATGAATTAAAGAACTTTTCTTTACCCTTCCTTTCACCATGTTCACCACTCCTTGAACTCTTTCGTATTTATTGTTACTTTTTTTTTTTTTTTTTCAAGAGGATCACTCACTCTATGGGATTTCATTCATTGCAATAGCAGCTCATGACTCAAGATAGAATATATCACACTTGAATATATTTTACCTATGGGAGCGTCCTCTTTAATCCAATGGAAACGAGAAGGGTGTGAGAAAGAAAAAAAAAACACCCACTGGATATGGCAACCAGAGGAAATACGGACAGCTCAATTTAAAGATATCATCAGTACGCCCGGTTTTTTTTCCTAAGAGCCCTCTTTTTAGGGGTGGCAAACTCTGAATTGACTTAAAAGTCCATTAAATACATAAAGCGACCATGTTTGTTTAACACTGGCTTTGAAAAACAGATCTGCAAATATTGATCTTTGAGCTCGGCGACAGGGGCCACGAAACATCTTGGAGATGAGAATTTTTGAAAAGATGAGATTGAACGAAAAAAAAAAAAGAAAAGAAAAAAGTTTGCCCGTCTGCGGAATTTTCCAATTTGTATCTTTGGATTCAACACATGACTGCCTTTCAGAACTCGTGTTGAACATTCCTATAAAAGAAAATAAATAAATCTGTATCATTGTTTGCAAAGGCAACACTCTCATCACAGGTTGCTCATGTGTAGCGGAATGTCAGTTTGAGGGGCTAAATTACCAGTTGCCTAATGCTAAGCAGTGTCGGCATTGAGGGGGGAGGATCGAGCCGGGCGACCATCCGAGGGCGCCGTATTGAAACGTTTAGCAAATGTGAGGGGGGGGGGAGAGGCTGACGAGATAAAATGGCCTTAGAAGCGTATTTCAGTTTGGAAAACAGCCCGCGTTGTCTTCATTCCTAAAGGCGGGTCCTTCACCCCTCCTTCTCCTGAGCCCTGCTCTCTTCGACCCCACATAGCCTCGGGTTCTCTGCTCCCTTCTTCGCTCACCATCCAACATATTTCAACTGGTAGCGAGCTATTTTGACGGCCAACAGACCACCCTCAGGAGCGGATGCCAAATTGCCAACGAGCTACAGCTCCTGTCACCGCAGGCTCCCCTGCTATGGGCCCTCCACATCGACCCCTTACTGCTCCTCTTGCAGCGCGAGAGATTCACGCCCATTGGCTACGTCGATGACCTGGCGGTCTTCATCTCGGCTCGCTACCACAACGATGTTCGCCACGAGGCCCGTCGCGCCACGTCAATCATCGCGCACTGGTGCCAACCTAACCGGCTTTCCTTAGCACCTCAAAAAACTCAGACGCTACTCTGGCACGCCTCCACCACCATCCGCTCTCGGGGCTTCCGGGGCTCTTCGACAACCGAGACGTTACACCCTTCTCGTCAGCCGTCAAATACCTCGGCGTCCACCTCACATCGCGCCTCAAATCCGGTCAGCACATCGACACTCTACGCCTCAGAGTTCAGAAACTGTTCGCACAACTTCGTGGTCTCGCCGGTCGTCAGTGGGGGGGGGGGGGCTCGTTCAATACACGGCGCCTATACTATCAATCCATCTTTCTGGCTATCGTCCGCTATGGAGCTCCGGTTTGGTGGCGGTGCCCCTATCTGCACGTAATCGCACCCGACTTTGGACTTTACGGTGTGATGCGCTGCTCTGCTTGCGCCCCTCATATAACACTATCTCTCACCTCGCGATCCAGATCATCTGCGGTGTGCCCCCTATCGATCTGGAACCTCGACCACATTGTTCTTCATCAATCTTTCATGACCGGCAAACTCACGGCAAATGATGGTCTCCTCACTGAGCTTCGCGATCGACTCATCGACCTCCCCGATCCTGCCATGTTGATCCTCTTCTCGAGTCCTCCCTCCTGGACCACTGGCATCTTTTACTAGGACGCAGGCCCCACCGCGCGGCATACACATCACCTGCTGCCCTCCATCCGCACTCGCAAAGATTTGTCATGGTGGAGTCCTCAATTGGTTTCTAACCATGGCGCTTTCAACTTTCGGCTTCAATTCTTTCGGCAACAAGAATCCTCCCCTCTCTCCCCTTGCGAGGCCCCCGTCGAGGAAACTGCCACTCACGTACTATGGGGCTGCTCATTATATGCGGTTGCTCGCTTCTCATTTTCCATCCCGAGCAGAGACGCCTGAACACTGTCTTCCCGTCAGGACACCCGCCGCGCCTCAACCTCTTTGCGCAAGCCTGAGCCAAGCCTTGTCACCACCTTGAGACCTAGGTTCCTCCGCCCAGCGCTGCTAATGCCTCTCGTACTGTCGACTCTAGCGACTCTGATGACGAGAGCTAGCCCTCTCGTCCCTCACACCCCTTCTTTCGTTCACATGTTTTTTTATATGTCCGGCAATAATTAGTGAATTAATTGCGTTTAGAAGACCTTTTCTACGGACAATTATGGGATTATTCCCCTCGTCACCGCACCATGCAAGTCATGACTGTTAACTCGAGGGAGTGGGGAGGCTGAAAATAAAGAAATTAATCTTTAAATTAAATACTTACTTCTTTACTTGTTTTGAGTTCCGAGAAAAAATTGCTCCCCAGGTGAGATTCAAACCCACGACCTCCTAGTTTCGCGCCAGGGGCTCTAACCAACTGAGCTGTCCCGGCACTCCACGTAAAGAGCGAATTCTCCCACGAGAAATCCTCTCTCGGAACTCAAACTGCACCCATCGGGACAGTGCACGGCATACTTCCATGTTTCTTTATATGTCCGGCAATTAGTGAATTAATTCTCCTGGGTGGATTCGCTCTTTGCGTAGACTCTCGGGATAGCTCCGCGGGAAGGCGATATTTTAGCCGCAAAGTTATCCCCAGAAAGCGCGATTTCTGTCAAGAGCCTTCAGAATAGTGATTTTGTTTGCTAAATCGAATATTCAGCTGCACTCAATCCAACCTGGGTCAGATGGACAGAACATCGTCGAAAAGGAGCCAACATCGCTGTCCAACCGCATACCAAAACTCGTTTTCACGTACCTATACTTCCAAGAACATAAAACCTAAAAAACCTAATTTTTCCATCTATAAGCTTTTCGATGGCACCCTGGTAGAGGGACCGGGACGGTCCGCCCCGGCGCCCCCATCGCTCCTACTTCGGTACGCAACTGATTCGTGGGCAGAAGTGAAAAAAAAGCGCTAAATTACTGCAAAAATTGAGAAAAATACTTCACGGCTAAAGTTTCTTGAAGCTTCCGCTGATAACGTGTAGAAAAAGCGCTAATTAGAGGCTAGACACTAGAAGGCAAGTTCTTGGCTTAAACTGAGAAAAAGCGCTAATTCATAGCTAAAAGCGAAAAAAACTCGTTAATTCGCAGCTAAAATTAAGAAAATTGCTAATTTATGGATGAAATTAAACAATTACTTCTATCATTAGCGGTTAAAATCAGGAGAAAATTCGAGTTCACTGCAGAAATTCTGAAAAATCGCTAATTTACAGCTAATAGGAGAAAATAATCGCTAATTCGCGGCTAAAATTTAAAAAAAAATCGCTAATTCACCGATAAAATTGTGAAGAAGCGCTGAAGTGAGGAGAACGCGCTAATAACGAGGTTTAATAAATTGAGAAAACGTCAAATCGCAGCTTCTTAGAGTGACTTTGGGCCAGAAAGTGAAAAAAAAAATGCTAATCCGCTGCCAAATTCAGAAAAAGCGGTAATTTGCGGCGAAAATTGGGGAACAGCTCTAATTCGTGTCTGAAATGCATACAAATTTGTAATTTAGCGGCTAAAATAAAGAAAAATGGCTAATTGGGCGGTTAATTTGAGGAAATTTGCTCATTTACAGAAAATTGAGAAAGTGTCAAGCCGCAGTTTCCGGAGGAAACTTCGTGTCCGTCCAGTTACGGACAAACTGAGAAAAATCGCTTATTCACGGCTAAAATGGAGACAAAATAGCTAATTCAACGGTGAAATTGAGAAGAAGCGCTGAAGTGTAGAAAAAACGCTAATTCGCGGTTAAAATGTAGAAAACACCAAATTGTGACTTATTCTGAACGGGGGCTTTATGGGGGCGCTCGTGAATGATTCGCCCTGGGGCGCCAAATGCCTATAAGGACGGCACTGATGCTAAGCCTCCAGGGGGGTTCCTGGTGATG
Organism: Corythucha ciliata; assembly: GCA_038030265.1. Lineage (NCBI taxonomy): Eukaryota > Metazoa > Arthropoda > Insecta > Hemiptera > Tingidae > Corythucha > Corythucha ciliata. Next base: position 7,752,686 of record CM075943.1, on the reverse strand, counting down.
AAATTCTTCAAGTTGAGTGCCAAGGTTTGCGCAAATTTATAGTTTAAGGTCAAGGGGAGGGGTATAAATGGAGAAAAAAGTTGAGTACATATTTGCTTGTTTCGATTCAAAATCATATAATTTATGAAATTGAACGAAACAGTTTGTGTAAATACTCAGATTGAGGGTGGGCTATTGAATGCGAGCCTTAATATGAATCAAATAAAGCCAAACAAACACATCAATAGTAAATTGGATGATGTGAAAGGCGACTTCTACGAATGCTGTACACGCCCTTTCAATTCGTGCTTGCTTTTCTTGGAAATTAATAGAAAATGAATCTCAAGCGATGTCATAAATTATAGGAAAAATACCAGTCCGTTTAATTTCTGCTACGAATTTCTCGAGATCCTTCCAACGGCTTTCTTACTACACTCAAAAAGAGTTTAATGTTAGCTTTAACCGTCGCCTTGGGTCTCGTTGCCAATTTCATTCAGGACTGAATAGCGAAGAAGAGAAGCGCTTCACACTCTATACTGAAAGAGTCTTTTTTACTTCTTTTATTATGTGGAACTGGTGACTGTGGGGGTCAGTCTTTGTCGTTTGAATTCTCAAAGGAACCCAACTCTTTGAAAGTTTCCCGTTATAGAAAGCCCCCCCCCTCCCCACCACCACCACCACCAAAACCCTTTGTGACCTTGAGGAAAAGACAAATTCCCAATGCCCCACTATAGTAGACGGCCCATATTTTATTGAATGATTTGTTGTTGATTTGTTGGCGCAGAGTTATAAATGGATAATAGAGCTATTAGTGTTCCAACAAGGGCTCCATTTTAATTTATCTCCCATTTTAACCATTCCATATTTTCTGACGAAAACTTTAAAAAGTCGGTTCTCATCCGAAAGATCCGCACTGAAGTCTCGGAAGAAAGGAATGTGGTTGTGAGGTGTTGAGGGGCAAGGGGGGAGGGGTTGCTCGGTGGAGCAGGATGAGGCATTGATCAATAGCTGCAAAGATGTGCTGATGAAGCTTTCTCACAGGGGAGCCCAGTCATGGAAGGAGAAGAGGGAGCAATATATTTTTGTAGCATATTTTCCTATGGCCCTTCTCTTTTGACTCTTTACCGCGAGGAACTTTTCGTATAATTCTCTGGCACTTGCCTTACCATACGAACGCGTTTTTTGTTTGTTTTTTATTATTTCAATGTTTATGACTCCATGGAGATTTCGCGAGACGAAGTTGTTTCCGTTTATTTCAACGCGATATCAGTGAGACAAACTCAGTTTGCCGCGCTCACTATAATTCAATTCCTCGCATCAAACCAAAAATTCCAAGAATCGTATTGTTTTTACTAGAAATATAAAGTCAGAGCTGAAACAATGCGCCGTTGGATTCCCATGCCGAGGAGTTAACCCAAAACATAAATCAATCACTGCGCTATGCATTATTATCAAATTGGAGCACTGTTTGTTAGTGCCTCAAAACACAACTTTACAGATCCGCCGGTTGGATGCCGGGATGGATTACAATGCAAATAATGGAAGTAAACAACTTGACACATCTTATTTGACTGAGTTCTTTTCTTGTTGATTGAAATTGCTCTCTGTTTTTATTGAAATTTTACAGAAAATACTCGCTTGACTAATGATACCGAAAGAATGCAGAACAAAACATGAGGGGAAAACTTGCAGGCTTTATTGCCCCTTTGTTCCTACTATTTCTTATTTTCTATCTTTTCCTCTTGGCTTGTACAGTTTGATCAGCTTTGAAAAGGTCGTATTTTAACAGTGACCTCTCCTTCATTTGTCTTTTGCTCTTGAGTAAGTGCCAATTCGTTTAGTGCTTCTTCTTCTTTCTCCCTGCCCTATCTTCAATCCTTTCGTTCGTTCCAAAAATCCAACTTGCTCCACTCCATACTATACCAGCCTGATAGCGCGGGGATTGTGTACTTTTTTCCCTCTCGGGAAATAAATTACACGTCGTATGAAACGATCGAACAAGACTTTATGTGTCACTTACGCAAATCAAACAATTCATTCTCAGTTGACATTTACTCGTGTCAATAAAAGGAAAGATGTGGGGGGGGGAGGGAGACAAAATGTTTCCTCGCTGGAGAAAACATGGAAATATTTGTTTAGGTACGTACTCTAATCCCAGAATAAAAGTTCCCGGGTTTCCTTTTCCGAGAAATGAAAAATCATAAGAGGGGAGGGGTGATGAGTGGCAAGTTCAAAGTCTAGCAAGGAACGGTTTTCAACGATTCAGTAGAATACCGAAGAAATCTTCCTTGGGCATGAAATATTTGACCACCGAACTCAAGTATAGTATTTCTATATGTGTAACTTGCCACATAAATAATAAATTAATAATTAAATAAATAATAATTAAAAGCATATAAGATACAATAATTCAGCTTCACCTTGAGGTTGAAAAAAAAACTATCAGAAATGGAGATGCTTACCCATAGCTCAAGAAGGATTTTTTAAAATAATTAGTATTTATTGCCCCAAAATACAACTTATTAGCAATATTGCTCTGATAATTGCGGTAACGAACAAGTTAAGTTAATATACATCACTTAGTCTCTTTGACAATGACACTTTGCACTACGAACGATCCCAGCAGATCGTGAGGTTCCCGTCTTTTGATTCTTCGAAGATGGTCCTCAACATTTGACAGACGGACCGCTTCTTCATTGATATGCCCCTGAAGTCTGAGATGATGGGCTATAGCTTGACTTCGAATGACTTCAGGAATCTGAAGTTCTGTGTGAAGTCAGCTGTTTCGATAGTGCCGGAATGCATGTATGCAAGACCTCAGTACTTTGTTTTGGAATTTCTGTATTATGTTTCGGTTGCTCTGAGAGGTACAGCCCCACATCTGTGCTCCATAAGTCCAAACAGGGTTGATGACTTGATTATACAGCGTTATGTTGTTTTCGACCGACATCTTCGACTGGTGGCCCACGAGCCAGTAATTTTTCGGAATTTAAAGTTCAGCTCGGATTTATTTTTTTTAACATGGGATTTCCATCGCAATCGAGTATCCAATGTCATGCCTAAGTACTTGGCCTCATTGGCGTGCTTTGTTATTGTTAACGTAGACTGGTACATTACTGATTCTTCGGTTTGTGAAGCCAACGTGCACCGATTGTGTCTCATTCATGCGAATTCTCCATCTCAATGTCCAATCATGGAGCTGGGAGAGTGATCTCTGGAGTTTGTTAACTGACTCACAGTAGTTGTCACCGACAGCTAAGATGGCCGTATCATCTGAAAATGTAGCTGTTGTGGTATCTCCGTTTTCAGGTAGATCACTTGTATAAATGACGTACAAGAGTGGACCAAGTACACTTCCTTGTGGAACACCAGCTTGGCGCGTCCGAGTAGGCATCATCTTGCTTAATCCGAAAATATCTGTCTGTTAGATAAGACTTCAGCAGTTCAAAGTACTGCACAGGCAGCATTCTGAGAATCTTGTGGCATAAGCCTTCATAACAAACTTTATCGACCGCTTGTGTAACGTTCAGAAAGACAGCGGAGCACACTTTCTTCACTTCTAACACTTTCTCAATGATACTTTTGATTCGGTGGACTTGATCGATAGTGTAGTGTTTAAGCCGTAATCCGAATTGATGGTTGGGTATTAAATCACGTTATTTTACAATTTACATTAGTCGCTTATGGAGGATCATTTCGAACAGTTTAGAAAAAACTGGTAACTAAGATATTGGTCGGTATGAAGACACCTTCTCCTCAGGTTAATTAGGTTTCAGTATCATAAATGACTTCGGCCACTTTTCATAGCTGTCAAAAGTGCCTGTTTTGACTTCTGATGTGTGATTTTTGATGGCCAGCGTTCTGAATTTTACCCAGTCTGCAAAATTGGCCTTGCTCCTCTTGCTTTTTCTGCGGTAAAGAGGCGAGTTGTTTTCTATAAATTGGTACATCCTTCACTCTCCGGATGTTATCTTTGTAACGTTGTTCAGCTTGAACTGCAACTGGACATTTGCGGTAGTTAGCAGTATGAGCGTCACAGCAGTTGGCACAAACTGGGGGGATGTCTTTTGTTTTCCTGCACTCATTAGTTGGGTGATATACACCACACTTTACGCAACTCCCTTTTTTGTTGCAGTAGTTCTTAGTGTGCCCGAATTCCTGACAGCATTTATATTGGGGCACGATTGCGGCGGTTGGGGTAGTTTTGCTACTCATCAGCAGAACGTTTCTGGAAGGTTCACTCTTGTGAACTGTCAACGTTATGTCGTTGCAATCCACTACCGATGTTGAGTGTAATGGGACCTTAGATTTTTTTACGGAAGGAATTTCACGTCGAGAATGATTAACCGTGCCAACCAGGCTTATCCTTTTTTCTTTGAGCCTTTCTGCCAGCTTGGCAGTTGTGAAAAAATTGTCTGTGGTGAAGTTATTCCCCTGACTCAGGAAATGCTCACTGAGAGAGAGAGAGCAGAACGGTACATTTCCGAAATGTTTCGAACATATGAGAAGTGACAGATTCCATGCACTGGAAATCCTCTCTTCACTAGCGTTCCTTTTGGCATGAGGAGTAGGCCCAGGTGACTCTTTTAGAAGATTTTGTGCAGTTCGGCGGCCAACAGGCTCAGCAGATGCATCCATCACAACCCACTTAGTACCATCCATCCCAAAAAAAACACATCACCTGCTTTAACCTTGTTCAAGTCACAAAATTTGAGGCGCTTTGGATTAAGCCTACAAGAGTTAAAGCATTTTTTCCACGCTTCGGGGTCAAAATGACCCCTCTGGCCTGTCTAGTGTTTGGGGCCACTCTTGATTTTGAGGCAATTAGTCGATACGGGCCCATAACCATTTACAACCTTGAAATAGACACAAGCTCCGAAAGCTTTTTCGATGCACCAGATAAGCCATGAATTTCGACAAATTTGATTTTGTTTAGGGAAAATGCATCATTGGATATTAATTTGTTCTATGTACTTGACTGTCGAAACGAAATTAGACCACTCTTACCACTCTTTCTGGAAAGGTTGAATACTTTTGCTATCCCAATTGCTTTTTTATTTCCAAATGTTTTGAATTATTAATTTTCCTGCGAGGATCAAAGGACCCAAACGGCCGATTGGATCGAAATGAACGAAAGCACAGATCACTTTGTATGCACAGTGTTTTCATTTATCTCTGGAAAAGAAAAGTGGTACTTGAACGAATCACTACAGGGATTCCATAGAAGACCTAAAGTTTTGACGTGTACGTCCTTTTGTTCGAAATTGTCGTCTTTTAATGCGAAAATCGCGCTATTCTCAATGTCCTCGGGAGGCACCGACTCCAAAGAACGCTAATTATCAACGTTGGAATTTTATGCTCATTTAAGCCAATAGCACGTGGGCATCCATTTGACGGTAAAACTCCTCTGTGGACGAGCTCTGAGCACATCATATTCTCCTGCTACGAAAGTTTCAAAATTGTCAAAAATGACGCGGAAAAGGGGGGGGGGGAATCGTCGATATTGACATGTTTTGGTCACTGGCGGACTTCTACCGATTGCGGCCCGGGGCAGGAAATCTCCTGGAGGCCCCAAGTCTCTATATTTATGAACAAGGAATATAATTTTTACATAGCGTACTTAAACTATGGCGTTTTCCTCATCCACACGTACTACCGCTATTTCCACACCCTATCCGCAAATAAGCGCCTGTGCTTCAAGCCTCAAATTTCTTAGTTTTAGCCGCTTTTTTAGTGCTTAATTGACGCTTTTATCAATTTTGGCTGCATCTAACGTCTTTCCCAACCCATGAGTTAGCGATTTTTCTTAATTTTCCACGAGTTGGCGTTTTTCTCAATTTAGCCTTAATTTAGAGATTTTTTCTAGTTTTTTTTTTTTTTTTTTTAGCAGGGAATTAGCACTCTTCTCAGTTTGGGTTGAAAATTAGCAGTTTTCTCAAGTCTTTTTCTCCTTGATCCATGGGTATAGAACCTAAAAATCCTCATTTTCCTGTATTTGTAAACTTTTCGGGGGCCCCGTCAGATAGGGGGCCCGCGGCGCGGCGGTCCGCCCCTGTCACCCCTTCCACAGTATACGTACTGGTTTTGGTACCGAATCATTAGGAGAATATGACGAGCCAGGCGAGCTTATAGCGAGTGGAATAACGTCGAGGTGAAGGCCGAGCTCTCAGCACATTGTATTCTCCTGGTAAATTAGACTGAGAATTGCCGAAAACCACGAGGAAAACGGGGCAAAATCCTTGTTTTTGAACAATTTTGGTCTCCCATTTGATTAGGAGAATAAAATGTGATAGGCAAGCTCGGCTCCGGAGGATTTTTTGACTAAAAGTGGCTAGGTTTCGTTGGTGCGCAATTATATCGTACAATTTCAATAGCGTTCTAATTGGGTTGGGAGATCGGCATTTCTAGGAGTGCCCGACATCACCCTCGAGAGCAATTTTGGCTCACTTAAATAACGCTAATTATAAATGTTGGAACCCATTTTCATGCAATTCATCGAAAAAAAGCGACAGACAGACCAATGGCAGCATGCCGAAAATGCCGTGAAACAATAAATCAATATGTTCTAACAAAGTTTAGATGATTTTTCACCTGACGAATCATTTGTGAGTATTAATTTCTAGTTTTATGACCATAAATATGTTGTATATCGAGGATTTATTTGTAGTGGAGCAATGAATCCCCTCTCCCCTCTCGTTAAAAAAGCAGTCAATTTTTTCCTGTTGACCTGCCAATAATAGAAAACTGTCGTTACATTGTCCTTGTCCTATTCCTTTTTCCTACAGGCAGATTTCCCTATTTTTCCAACCGTGAGACAGGGTGCTTTAATTCGTCTTGAGTTTCCTGCGGTAAAAATAATTTTAAAACATTTTATTTTTGTTGAAAAAAAAAATATTGATTGCCGGCACAAGGGGGACAGTCAATTGCAGAAGAAGTGACAAAAGCTTTTAAGAGCTTTGCTTAAGACAGGATTTATCCCCCCGAATCTTCCATTTCAGAGCTACATAAAAGTTTTTTTTATACTATATGTATAGAGTTCGTTCAGAATCAGCAGTTCTCATTTATTGCTTCCTTTTGTTTGATTCGTCAATTGAAAACCAACGTGCTCCACCTCATTTTTTCTTCCACTCGGAGGGGTATTTGTATTGCTATTTAACAAAAGCTAAGCGGTAAAACGATTGGTGCGAATTATTTGTTCATGAATAAAAACGCTATGATGTATGGCAATCTGAAGCAAACTGCACTAGCAGTTTTTCATTGTATGTACTGCGGTCCTTTTTCAACTCTATAAACATTGGTACTGCTCCAATACATCTACCACCCTGGACACTAAAAATAATAGATTTTTTTTTCCTCTTGCCCTCTTCAATGAAGAGAGAAAAGGACATGCTCCCCTTATGTATTTTATTAAAAATTGTGAGGGGGAATTCTTGATAAATGAGTCATTCACCTGTGCACAATACATTCTTTTGTTCAGAACATGGCTAACCGGAGAAAAAGTCATTGTTTTCTTCCCCTTCACTATCTATGACCCCCTCCCACTCTTTTTGAAGGGACCTTGTGTAAAAAAGGGAAGATATATATATATATTTATGAAACCTCTGTGGCTTTCGTTCAATCTCTTTCTCTTTGCCTATGTAAATTCTCTGCGATGGCCGTACACACTAACACTCACGTTGGCTCAGTGAAATTGTGAGGGGGTGGGGAGGGTTGGAGTGTTTGTTACGAACAAGAAATAAACGGTTTTAAAAAGCTTAACTAATATTCACCCGATTAACTCTTATAAGTCTTTAATGAGCAAGTTTTTTAAGGATGAAAGTGCGTGTGATAGCGAATCAACATTTTATCAAAATAATGAAATATACTGTGAATACACCGGCATGATGGTGAGTGATGAAAACGTTTCATGGTCCTCCTGGGTTAAGGAGTGCTTTATAACGAAATTTTTCCGTGCGGTCACTGCCACCGTGGCGCAACCGGGGACCACTACATTGGTCTGTGTCGCTTGTTGAACACCCACCATGGGGAAGTTCATGTTTCCCCGAAAATTGCCTTACCTACAGAGTTTATGAGAGTTTTAGCACAATCAATCGTCGCTAGATTACGGCACATCTTATTGGTTAAAATTTGAATACATAATTTCGTATATGTAGGTATAAGGTTTTAAAATGATTCATCTGAAGGGAGCTAAAACTCTCGCTAACTATCATTTTTTCATTTTTATGTATATGTATTTTATTTGAGCGAATGGTATTTGTATGAAAGAAATAATTTTTTTTTTTAAAAAGTTTGTTTTTGTATTCCCTAACCCTTTCTCTTCAATCATGCATCACCCCCTTCCTTCCTATCTGTTTACGATTTATCACAGAAAAAAAAAATTGGCAAAACAGTTGAAAAAAGCGAATTAATACAAGGAAGATATCCATTGAGGAATGGATGAAAATGTCCAGTAGAGGCTTAAAATGTATTCTAATGCGGTAATCTAACGCACGGTGACGTGAAACAAAGGCAAACAAATGTTTCACTTCAACTGAACCGTAAACCATTCGACACGACTCCCTCATATATGCTTGGTACGAGGGAGGAGACAAATTAATGTTTTTTTCTCTCTCTCTCTATTCTTCGAACAACTGCTGTAGTCCGCTAACAACCGGGGGGAGGGGTCACTCTCAGTTTTGGGTTGGCATTAACTTGTGCTTTGGACCGTTGATTTGCCGATTCAGTTTATTTCGTTCTTTTTTATTTATACGTTCGGATTTTTTTTAATGTGTCCATTGCCATAAAGAAAAATCGGGTTTCTTCTTCATAAAAACTGATGGCTACACCACTGCGTGTGGTCGACCCTGGCCCTTCAAAAAAAGCTCACAAAAAGACGTAGAACCATGCGATATCTCTCCGTAACTCTCACCACTCATTCAATCACTCTCTCTCTCTCACAGAACAAAATAAAAGGTAGACTATTCAAAGTAAGACCGGTCAGTCGTGCAGGCCATTGCCTTCCTGGTCCTCTGAGAAGCAAACAAAAAAAATTTCGCTCTGGCAGCTGGCGGTCGGAAAGAGTGCATTTCATTCCCTAAGCCGTCCCAGAAGTAATAATTTTGATACCATAATTTGTTCCATTAAGCCGAACTTCTTCCTCTATTTTCACCCCCCTCTCTTCAAAAATATCGAAAAGTGTCGTTAGTTTTCCAAGGGCTTTGTTATATTACATTTTTGTGCCGTATTTTATAATACCTAAACGTGTGAATTTAAGCGATTTTTTTGAAGTTTCATCCCCATTCTGTGGGTGGGGCAGCTGTCCCACTAAGTCTGCGCTTTCAAATCTAGGGGAAGGCAACTGCCCCCTCTGGCTACGCCCATGCTCTACGGCGACTGATGGTGAGGTGACGACAGACAATTAATCTTCCCATGGTGGGTTCTTGTGGCTCCTTTTTCCTTTTTCTTTAGACTCAGATGCCTAAAAAGAAAAGAGCTCGCGAAATGGACCCACTACTAGCTCTTCCATGAAGCCCGCCGACACCGGTGCTGCGTTATCTACGGTTAACATCGCAACATCAAGGCCACAAAACCCTGGCATTAGGGGAGAGGGGGGGGCAGACGCGTGGAGGCACGTTTGGAAGAACATACCTTCAAAAATACACGGAGCAATAATCTTTTGGGAGCGAGGTAAAACGCCACTTTCATCATTTTTTTGCTCAGGGAAATGTATGTTGGGCTGAACAGTGAACTCTAAAAAGCCTTGAAATCATCTCCGGCTTGTTCAAAAACTGATTGTACGAAACACTTGAAAATTAAGCCGCTTACTAAATCGATAGCCTCAAAAAGCGACAGTGCACAACTGAGTCACACTTGATGGTATAGATCCATATAGGCCACTTAAATCCCCTTCCGTCCACGGTTATTTCGTTTTAATGTTTATACCACGCGAATCACTGACCACCCGCAACCTATCCCCCCCCCCACCTACACGCCCAACAGTATTACGCCTTTCACCAAATGAATGAACAAGCCAATGTACAGCATTAAAATGTAAAGCCGGAGAATTGAATTTACACGGTCAAAGACGGGATAGAGGGACTTTGCGGTTATAATTGAAATACCCTCGCTATTCGTAAAGGCGTGAGTTCGTTATTTGGTTGATCGGTTAAAATTGAATCACTCCATTCGATTTGACGAAGTGATGATGTTCGATTGCGTTAATTGAAGCGTTGGTTTAACGTTAACTGTTCCAAGGAAGCTAATAGAGCCCAGGCAAATGTTATTTTGTCGCCGTTTTATTAGTAATAAGAGCCTCATAAATGTTTAATGTATTATTCTGACATCTTATAGTAGGACTATAGGACAAATAAATATAAGAACTGAACGCGGGAGTCATCAACCTGAGCCGATTATGTAATGAATTTGCTCTCTCATGTGAAAACGTTATAGGGAAAAAGAACTATAGGCAAAAAGATTTATTATAGTTTAGTACTACGGGCTAAAATAAGTTGTCCTATTAAGCTCAAAAATCCTTCACATTTTCCATCATACTTGTATACAGATGCAGAAGGTTCTTGAATTGAATTTTCCCCATCGTACCCCGCTGCCCAGCTTAGCCGAGAATTTGTGATTGACAAGTATTGGGAGCAGGTTTGAGGCTTTGCCTAAATTTTGTTTTTTCTCCCCCCCCCCCTTCCCCTGTGCGCAATGCTCTCTCTCTCAATAGATTGAGTTCCCTTTCGCAAACACCCACGAAACTCTCGGTTATTAGGGGAAAAATATGGAAAGAAAAAAAAAAAACAACTTTTCGAACAACTTGTCGGTAGATAACAGATTGAAGGAGTGCAACCTGTCAAAGTCAGCCACGGGAATGGGAAAGAGAGAGAGAGAGAGAGAGAGAGAAAATGATCCTGGGAACAAGGCAAATGTACAATGTGTTTTTTTTTCTTCTTCTTCTTCTGAAAGAGAAGTGTGTGGATCCTTCTCGTTCTCCAATCCCACGTCAGTGGTGTGGAGCAAAAAGAATGAAACGAAAAAAAGGATAAAAAAAATGATTTTCCTTGTTTTCCCACAAAGAAAGTTGCCGGATTGAAGAGGCATGTCTTAGGTCGATTTTGTACAATGAGAAGGATGCATGTAAGCATCCCTTAAGTTAGGTGGTCAGACCATGGTCGGCCCTGGCTCTCTCATCAGTCCGACACTATTTTTTTTTTTTTATCCCGACCAATCAAAAATGAAAAAAAATGAATCTTTTAAAACTCGTCATAAAACTCCACAAACTGCAATTTAGCTTTTATCAAATGAGAAAAACTAAAGCACTTCTATAGGAAGAAAGAGGTTGAGATAATATCTTTTCATATAAAAGGCGGTTGGAAGCAAATGAAAAAAAAAAGGGCAGAGCAGTGCAGCAAATGAAGGGGGTTAAGTCGGATAGAAAGCTGACAAAAGAGTTATAATCATTTTTGCTGGAAATCTTTTCCCTCCCCCCTGTTAGGCGCATAGTCTTTTTTCCTAGACAATTTCCAAGTTTTCTATTAACGCCGGAGAATTGCAGCGTCGTATAACCGCCTCCAATGGAATTGGTTTCTCAGGCCTTTCTCCCGGGCTATATGTGACGGATTTACGGTTTTTTTTTCTTTTTCTTTTAAATAAAGATCGAAAGCTGTAAATTTTAGCATCTGCTGCAAAAAAAAATAATTTTTCTTTTTTTTATTGGAAAGTTTATTTTTCAAAACCTTGAAATTGGAGCAGGGCGGCTGGATAAGTCAACTTTCCGGGTTGATAGTCAATTACAGAGAAATCCATGCTTTTTTCCATTAAGAAAAACTTTGAAGAGTGGCTTATTCGGTTCGTGTCATCGAGTGGTTTGTTTTTTTTTTAAGAAGAGAGCCACCACTGTCGAACTAATTTAAAAAAACATGAAAGTATAGAAGGCTCACGGTGTTTGACTGATGTGCGCCGCACAAAAACGCGTCCACCGTCATCCAAATTATTTCTATCGCCCGTGTAAACCACTTCACAGTTCACACCAACCAAGTGGTTCACTCAATCCAATTACTATACTGATTTACCCGGGAGCGAAAGCAAGAAAAAAAAAAAACGATTTGTACGTCATGAAAGAGACTGCATTTGATTGTATTTATAATTTTCACCAAACGAAGAGTCGTTTAATGAGAATTTTAGGTTTAATCAACGAAACCAATGCAACTTTTAACGATTTAAAAAAAAAATCTGTTCACAGAGCCCGTGACCGAGATAATAGGTGGACCAGACATGTACATACAGCGTGGAAGCACAATAAATTTGACGTGTTTAGTCAAATTCGCTCCGGAGCCACCTCCTGCGGTGCTTTGGAGTCATAATTCACAGGTAATTTTTTTTTCCTTCAATTACTAGAATTTTAGTTCATTTTACTCGGGTGGTATATAATTATGTTATACCTTGCAAGAGTGATAACGAACGAATATGAGTGACACCGAGTCTCCTGACAAAAAACTGTTTTTGTGTGTAAACTGTGACGTTTGGCCGCCAAGAAGCTTTTTGTTAGCTGCGTGAACTGCGACTCTAAATTTCACAACAGTTGCTTCAAACGCTTTCACGTGTTGTGGTAACTCTGTGTCCTCCCCTGCCGCTGCATCTGAAGATTAGGGGGCAAATAATGCCCAGCACACTGAGTTTTTTCAATCGGCTCTCTAGAAGCACAAGCTCGCTGAAGACATTGAATCAGGGGCGCAAATTGTGAGGGGGGGAGGTGCCACCCCCTCCCCCACCAAATTCGGTGAATGATTTTTCAGGTGGTAAAACTCGCTCTGAGTTGTACTTTCAGGTGGTAAAATCCCTTTTCGCGTTACCAGTGAAAAAAGGGGTATTTCCCTCACTGTAGCCTGCCTGCGAAAGTAGAATTTTGCCTCTCAAGAGAGGAAATAGTATATTATACAACGAGTGGGTAAAGTGCGATTTTACCTACGAGTTTTTTTTTTAGTTTCACAAAAAAAAAACACGGGCAGGTAAATTCCAATTTTCCACGAATTGAATACGCTATTTTTCGCGCGACGCCAGACGACTTCAGCAGAAAATTGCGAACTCATTCGTTGGGACAGTGAGAAAAAAGTGAAGGGCGAATTCCTCTGTCATCGCGAACAACTTTAATTACGTCGAAAACACACATCTCACTCACTGAGAAATGGAAAGGCCGTGGAGCCCGCGGTGAAACCGACTGATAACCTCAGTTTCGCTTATTTTCAAAACAGTGGCTAAAATGCAACTTTAGGCAGCTGCTTTATTTCCAAAAAAGTGGCTAAAATGACATTTTAGCCACAGTAGCGCGAAAAATATTTTTCCTCACTGCAGTGAGGAAAAGTCGAAAAGTCAGGCTAAACAGCTGTCATTCTTCACTCTTGACCTTGGGGAAGATAGCATAATGATGGGAAACTCTCTTCTTTTGTGGATTTCTCTTTCTCGTGGAGTGGGGTGTGTTTGGTTGGATGACTTTGAATCAATTTTTTATTTGATTTATCGTTTCGTACAAAAACAGAATAGCTCCGTTCGTTTGTCAGACCCGGACTACTCCGAGCAGCACGAGATTTTGTTACCTCACAGGTTATCATGTGGAATAACAGGGGAAAAATGGTAAAAGGTTAGTACTTTCAGTGGTGCTAGTGCAGCTCCGGACTACAAAGAACGGCGTTAATGTTATTTTTAATTCTTTTTTTTATTTAATAATTTTTCCCCCCAGTTGGTAGGTAACGCGAAGAATATCGTTCACAACTCGGGAAACTTCACCCGACTACAAATTGAAAATAACGCTAATTTGGGGCTGAAATTGAGTTAAATTGGTAATTTACGGCCGAAATTATTGAGAAAAATAACTGATTCACCAACAGATGTGAGAATAAGTGCTAAATTACAGATAAAATTAAGAAAAATCCATAGCTAATTGGCAAACGTTACTTCACGGCTAAAATTGAGAAAAAGCTCTCAAATCGCTGATAGAGTGTAAAAAACGCTAATTCACGGCTAAAATGGAGAAAAATTGCTAATTCGCCCCATAAAATTGATAAGAAGCGTTGAAGTAAGGAAAACGCTAATTCGCGGATTAAATGAATAAAACGTCAATTCGCGGCTTCTGAAGGTTACTTCGTACCAAAAAGTGAAAAAAAAAAAAAAAAAAAATCGCTAATCCGCGGCCAAATTCCAGAAAAAGCGAAATGTTATGTAATTCGCGGCGAACATTGGGGGAACTTTAATTCGTTGATGAACCGTAGAAAAATCCATAACTAGCGGCTAAAATGAGGAAAACCGCTAATTTGCGGCTAAATTAAAGAAAAATGGCTTTCAATTAAGGCCCTGCTTGCTACTTCCAGCTATCATCAGCAGATGGTGGTTCCAGGACCTCCTTGCTGGGGCTAGTGCGGAACATTTTTATTGAACGATGTTCCACTCAATAACCGATTTTTAAAGCTTTGTAGGTTCGATGAACGAGTAATAAACATTAATTAGCGTACAAATCCCTGCGTATATAAAAGAAGCCTCTTTGAACTCACCACTCTTCTCGTCTCAGTACGTTTAACATACACTGTCAATATTTGATTAATCACCGAGTTACGAAGAAGAAAATCCAATTCAGCCTTTGATAAACATAAACCACTATATTAAAATATAAATAGACACGCTGGTTACAGAATATCACCTCTCAGTTTCTCAATTACAAATAAATATTATCTCGAAATAAACGAACGGGCTAATTTTACGACATGTAACTCGTAAAATTCCCTTTGAAGCCCGAAAAATCAATAACTGATGGCGTAGATTAATTATTTCGATATCCTGAAACCGTAAAATAAAGAAAAACAAAATTAAATAAAGAGAGAAATACTGCCAAAGAGGGAGAACATACCTTGAAATTTGTTTAAAACACTAAAAAGTATAGGTGTACAATCCCTTGTCTCGGTCCTCTTTCACGTTAATTAATGTCAGCATCGATTACCCAACTGACGCATCTTCCCTCTCTCTTTTGTCCAACAAAGAAGAAAATAAGTTTAACTGTTTTCTTCTCCCCCCTTTTTTTTTGTCACTTTGTAACTGCTGTAGAGTACAAGCGTTTCCCACTGTCACTTCAGTTGTCCTTTTAACCCTCTTTAGGAAAAGAATGACAAATCTTTTAATACTAAGTTAATTCGTGTAACTGTCTTTGAACAGTAATTTAAAAAAAAAAAAAGATTTGAGAATGGACAAAAAATTCCTTGAAAATTCAACTTGTTTGCTGAAGGTATGTTGTGTGACAAAAAGAAAAACATTGGTATAGGACGTGTCCTATTTACCAATGAAGGACGTGTACTTTCCGTGAAAAAAGGTATTTTGCTTGATCACTCTGTTTTATCGGGTACTGGTTTCAAATCTCCAAAGATCTCAAACAAACAAAACTACATTTTTACATGACTCAAGTCAACAACATCAAGGGGGGCATAATAACCGAGTGTGTGTTTTTCCACTTCTTACGCCTTCGCTCGATATATTCCTCGTCTCCATGTTTGAATTTCAAAACCCATTAAACAGCATGCATCAAGTTTCCAGAAACTCGAGTTTCAACCAACCTGAAGAGGGGAACAGGGGCAAATTCCCCTAATCATATTAATTTATTCCGTTAGAAAGATGAAATTCAGATGACTCAACTGCCTCGCCTGTTTGAATTTATATTACTTCGGTTTAATGCCGGCTAATTTTGTTAATGAATGAGGAGAAGGGCGAATATAACACTTGTGGATGAAGAGACCCGCACTAAAAGCCGAGGGCGTTCGTCTGGTTGAATGTTTCTCACCAGGATGGCGGTTTATGAAACAACGAAATTTCATATTTTAGATATACTTTTATTCAATCGGTAGCTCCCGAAATAAGACGTAAATAGAAAAAAACATTTCACTTGGGGAATTTTCGTATTTTTTTTTTTTAATAAATAAAACACTCTCACTACTCCACCCTGGCTGTTACGCTTGATGCGTAAATACCCGCTTTCTAAGAGGAAACTTGTTTGACTTTTTATTTTTACGTTTCTGACGCTGAATTATTTATTTGTCCAAAAACCTCTCGCTAGTATACAGGTAAAGAATTGAAAAATTGAGCGAACGATGTAAGACTGTGAGTGCGCGAGTTAACAGCAAAAAGTTTTTCAGCTGTCGAATCAACAGTCGCATGGCTGTGTAAGAAATCATGTGATAAATTGAATAAAAGAATTTGCGAGCACCGAACGTTTTCTGTACGATAGAAGGCGAAAAATATCGAAATCTTTGGTGTCTCATCGCCCTCAGCCATAATGTTTGGTTCACCAGCAGAGGCGTAGAGTTTAGGTTTTCGTTGTGAGGGGGGGAGGGGCGATGGGCAAAATTAGCTGGGCATAGATAGGGGAGGGGTAAGTATTGAAATTTCATTTTCATTCATTTCAGGACAACAAAATAATAAAAAAACGTCTGCTAATGATTATAGCACAGTACTTCCTCGCTTTTTTTGTTAACATATTTTACTGTTTTCTCAAATCATTTTAAAAAACAAAACATAAGCATCTTTCAACAATGGGTCAAATGAGGTAGGAAATATTGTAAAGTTAACCGCTGATTTGTTTGAGCTTTCTTTCAGTGTAAAACTGAGGAAAAGTGCTATTCACGGCTGAAATTAAGAAAAGTCCCTAACTCACGGGATAAAAAGGGCTAAATCACGGCTAAAATTGAAAAAATCGCTAACTCGCAGATAAAATTGCGAAAATGTACTAATTCAAAGTTCAAATTTATAAAAACACTGATTCACGTCTGAAATTGAAGAAATTAAAAGCCAAATTCACGGCTTCTGAAGCCAAGTTTGCGACTAAAATAAAGAAGAGAAAAGTCAATGTTCTCGGGGCCAGAATTGTGAAACTTGAAAAGTCGTTAATTTGAGGGGTAAAAACGCTACAGTGCAGCTAATATGAAGAAAAAACGCTAATTTACGGATAAAGTATAGGAAAAGAACTCATTCGCCGCTATTAAATTGGGTAAAACGCCAATTCGCGGCTTCTTGAACCAATTTTGCGCCTAAAATAGAGGAAAAGCGCAAAATTGCGGCTTAAAACAGAAAAAAATTGTTAAATCGCTAATCGGGAATATTCACTATTTAAGTGGAGAAAAACACTGGCTGGCGGCTAAAATTGAAAACATGCCAACTCATCGGCTTCTAGTGCCAATTTTGCGGCAGTAAAATGGAGAAAAATTTGAGAGAAGTCGCTACTAATTCGCTAATTCATGGATGAAATCGACAAAAAGTGCTAATTCGCGGCTAAAATATTGAAAAAGGCTTGCTTAAATTGAGAAAAATCGCTAAATACCATTACTCTTCGCTATACCATTGTAAATCACCCTTTGTTGGATGATATTGTTGAAAATCAGGTGAAAATATTAAGGGGGCGAAAAGGTACCTTTGCCCACCCAATAGGATCACCTCGCGATGGCTCACCTCGCCCACCTCTAGTCTTCTACTCGTCATCAGTGTTCGACGGTCTCTTACGTTCACGATTTTTTGAGTTGTATCATATTCTTCCAAGCGTCGGAGCATTGGTCAAAATCTATTCCGGTCAAATGACAAGTAGTATTTGACAATTTTGACTGGAATTTGACCCGTAAAAAATCTACTCCCACCAAACCATGAGAAAACCATGAGTTGCGGTGCCACCTTGCCGTGCTTAGACCGTGCCAGTGCCCATGCTACCTTGAAACCGGACATCCCAAGCTCATTTAAATTGCAAATTCGTTCATTTCATGCCCATTTTCCCACGACAGTGGACATTTCTAGAGTCGTCAACCATTCCGGGACGCATTTTGTCCCGGCTTCAGATAGGAATTTCTGAAATTTGAAGTCGGAGCGTAATAATTCCTCGGAAACAGACTCAATAATTTGATTCGAAGACTCAGTTGACCATTCTCAAGGGTGAAATGCTCAACAGGTGGAACTGGGGCTTGACAGAGCCAAAGCCTGAATGAAAGGTAATCCGTGAAATCTGGTTGTCAAAGAATATTTTACGACACTTGAATGTAAAAATTTGGGATAAAGCATTCAAAATCACAAAGAGTTTACGGTTTGACTAAGCCAAATCCATGAATTTGGGTTTTGAATGTGCCCAAGTTTGTTTCCGAAAGAGCCAGAATCTTTAAATTTGGTTTTGAAAGAGCCAACATCGCGTATTTCATATTTCCGAGAGTCAAACCCGTTTTTTGAAGGAGATAAGCTCGTACAATTTTGTTTTTGTGAATACATCCCAAATTTGACGATTTTATACCAAAACAGACTCACTTTTTCTCAATTTTAGGTGTGAATTAGCGCCTTTTTGCTCTTTTATCAGCGACTTGGCGATATATTTAAATATACAAACGAATTCTCGTTTGTCAATTTTAACATCGAATGTACAGTTTTTCTTAATTTTTCCCGTGAATTAGCGGTTCTCCCAAATTTTAGATGCGGATTAGCGATTTTTTCCATTACCACAGTGAAATAGCACTTTTTACCCATTTTAGATGCGAATTAGCGACAACGTGTTCACATTATAGCGACTAATTGAATAAAATTCCCAATTTCAGCCGTGAATTAACGCACTTTCTTCATTTTAGCATCTATTTAGCGCTTTTTTCAATTTTAGACGCTGATTTAGCAAGGTATTCACTTATAGCGACGAATTAGCAATTTTTCTCAATTTAAGCCGTGAATTAGCACATGTTCTTTATTTTAGCAGCGAATTAGCGATGACTTACCATTATTTAACCACGAATTAGCGCTTTGCAGTGCTTAAGCAGTGCGAAATATCGATGTTTTCACATTTATATCTACGAATTGGCGCATAATTTTTCTCAAGTTTAGCAGCAAATTAGCGTCACTTTCATACTTTAGCCATGATTTAGCGCTTTATCTCCATTTTAGCAGCGAACTAGCGCATTTTTCCATCAACTGCGTTAGCACTGATTCACAATTTGAGCAGTAAAATATTACAGATTTATTCACATTGAGGCGTGAATTAGCGTTTCCCTCCATTTTAGCTGCTAATCAGCTATTTTTCTGTATTTTAGCTGTGAATTTTACCTGCGTATTACCAATTTTTTCCATTTTAGCACTTAATGCACTTAGCACTTATATTTATTTTAGGAGCGGATTAGTGATGTATTTACTTGTAGCCACGAATATATGTAATTTTTCTTAATGTTAGCATCAATTTAGCGCATTTTATCCATTATAGCAGCGAATTACAAATTTTTCCCATTTAACCACGAATTAGTGCTTTTTATAAATTTCGAAAGCGAATTAAGCGATTTTCTTAATTTAAGCCGCAAATTAGCACTTTTTATACTTTTTAGAAACGGATTTAGCGACAAATTAGCGCTTTTTCTCAATTTTAGCCGTGAATTAGCGCATTTTTTTCTTTCTAGCAGCATGTTGCGATTTTTTTCAGCTTGAGCAGTGAATTAGCGATTTTTCTTTTTAGGTGCGAATTAGCACTGTTTCTCTATTTTATCAGCTAATTGACGATGTGTACACATATAGCAATGATTAGGCGCTTTTATTCAAATTTCACGGTTTTTGCGCATTCAAAAATCCAATTTCTTGGTATTTACACCCTAAAAAGGCAATTTTGCGGGTTTTACTTTTTGAAAGATTCAATTTCAGGGAGTTCAAAAAAGCTGTTTTATACAAAACTGACGATTTTAACCCAAAACCATATTTTACGGTTTAACTTCGTAAATGAATATTTTACCCTAAAATGGGCTATTTTACCACAAAACTGACTGTTTTAATCCCAAAACTCACGATTTCATCCCAAAAACTTTCCTAAACTGACGATTTTACCCAAAAACTAGCGGTTCCCCTGGTGACGGAAGGCTAAAGTGCTCCGACTGGACTGATATTCTGTACGTGGACTTTTGCTCCGGTGGCAGTACAAGCGGAAATTTGCTGATTTCCTTCTCCAGAAAATCAGTCCAGTCACAGCACTATAGAGCGAGGTAGGGCCTGGTCCGCAGAATTCATTTCGTTTGTTCGCAAAATTAAGAAGACCCGAGCTGAAGTGGGGCGCAGAGAGAAGGATAAACATAGCCAAACCCCACCTGGGTCCATTGTTTCTCGAAACTCTAGGCGTTTCTCCTGATCGGTAAACCACACCGAATTTTTATCTTATCTAGATGTTGTTAGATAGATACGAGGATTTCTGTCGCCGGTATTTTAATTACAGAAGTAAATTAATTAACTGATTTTACCCGGACGACACGGAAAGGCAAAGCCTAACACAATTCGAGCTTCGAGAAAAAATGAGAGTTTCGAGAAGCAATGGCCGTGGGTGGGGTTCGGCTATGTTTATCCCTCTCCCCCCCCCCACGTGCGAATGGCGAATGTCTAGTTTGACCATTTCTGGAGTTCGCACGGTAGGTTTCGCCATTTTCAGGGCAAGTATCGCTACGTTCGCTCGAACTGTCAGTTTAGCTGTTTTTGTACCACATTAGGTATACTCATTTAAATGCCATTTTTAGGGCCTTAATTAAATGTTTGGCTGTACAGAACTAACGCAGTGCTCAGGTGTGTGCCTTCTTCCCACCTTGATTCGATGCCCTGGAGGGCACATTGCCAGGGAAGACCAGTCCAGTTGGGAATCAAGGAAGCGACTTGGCATGTGAGAGCCCTGCGGCCTTGCCAGCTGGTCAAGGCCGACACGCTATCTATACTCGTTACCGAAAAAAGCCCTTTTTCTATATTGAACGCGAATTGTGGTGTTCTCATTTTTAGCCGCGAATTAGCGTTTTTAGTTTAATTTTAGACATCAATTAGCGTTATTCCTAAATTACTATAGCTATAGCTAAACAGGGATTTTACACAATTTCAGCCATGAATCGAGTTTTTCTCAATTTCTACCACGAATTAGCGCTTTTTCTCAATTATACACCACGATTTAGTCAATTTCACCCGTATATCTCCCCACCGCCATAAGCGGTCCATACCGATGGTAACGTGCTCACCTTGGTCAACGCGCACGGATGACGGGTAGAGGGGCTATAAATACATCAATGTCATCCATAGAACCCCAGTGCGCTATAGTTTCTGGACCAGAATACACAATTTGGGGAATTGAAACAAATCATTTCCAACAATTCTTTACGTTTTTTAACCAAAAAATGTGTACTTTTAGTGAAATAGATGAGCTCTGGTGCTCTGATTGGAGCGATTGCCCTTCGCCCTTTTCTCCCTTCCTCTTGATCCTCATTTTTTTTTAACAAATGCCCCACAATGTAGGTACATTACCTATAGGTAATACTTTGTTTTCTTATTTTGTTGTTTTTTTTCAACAGGTTATAAATTTCGATTCACCGCGAGGCGGAGTGAGCTTAGTCACTGAAAAAGGAACAGTGACAACGAGTCGGCTATTGCTGCAAAAAGCAGTTCCAACCGACTCCGGGGCTTACACCTGCGACCCATCCAACGCCAATACAGCATCAATAAGGGTCCACATTCTGAATGGTAAACTGAACAAAACACGTTAATAAATCAATTTGTGGTTGTCCTATAAAGCTTTCCAAAGTCTGCGGCCATTCCTTTTATTACAGACCCTATTATCTCGGCGTCTATGAAAACCTGATGAGATTGCTAAGAATGTGCCTAAAACATGCCATCTTGTCTCAGATTCATTCAAAAAACAAAACGACAACAGAACAACCTATTTTGAGTTATAAACTTAAACCTTCAATCTTCACCTACAATATATAATTTTTATCTAACAATAACGTCACTGAAAATTAATTTGCGAGGGTGTGGTCACGCTATTCCGCCTAATGTTCACTTTGACATAAATCAACAGTCGCGTTAACCACTTCGTACAACCCTTATACCCTATTTTACATACCTTTCATTAAAGCGTAAAAATAAAGAAAAAAGATAATAGTTGGGGACTAAATCAACTCTGATAGCGCTTTATACACAAAATAAATACAGCTTTTAAGCACACTGTGGAGCGGGTTAACTGTTAATTTACAGCTTTGTTTTTTTTTTTTTTTTTTTTTTTTAACGTACCCCCAATGGAATTTAAAGGCACGCCGCCGCGCCGTGGCGTGTCGAGTATTCTAAGACCGAGATTGATATCTCAAGGAAAGCTAAAATTAAAAAAGTCTGCTGGAAGTATAACCACTTATCATTAACCTTGATTTACGACTTCCACAATGCCCTTCTCACCTTTTTTGTTTCCTTGGAATTTTTCCGAATGAGTTAATTGAAACAAAACATTTCTGGGTGAAATCAGGCCATTTATGCGTTATTCGCTGATTTATTACGTGACAGACGCTTCTACGAACTATTCTCTTCCTTTCAGCAACTTTTCAGGCAAATAAGATATTATCTTTCCTACTGTGCCTCCCTTTTCGTTTGCAAAAGTGTCGTTTACCAAGAGAAACGGGGACTGATGTCCTCAAATCGCTTTGGACTTTTTTTTTTTCCTCCTCCATTCGTATAATGCATTCTATGTGAAATCCACTAGGCTTTTTATGTCTCTCATGAGAAAAAGTGGTAGTTTGAGGAGAAGAAGAAAGGAGTGAACGCAAAGTTTTATCCGTTCTCAACGAAAATCGGTTTCATTTTCTTTTTATTTCTAGCCATCCACCCCTTGTCGCTATTTTCCCACACGACGACGCCAGTCCATATTGCCTACCGCATATATTCTCTCACTCACTGTTTCCACTCTTTTTACCCCAGCCCCCCAACTTCTTTTTTTTATGTACAATTCTGAGAGAGCGACAAGGTGCTGTAATAATGCGCTCGTCGTAAATAAAATTAAGTTGAAACTTGTCTGCTTTCACTGACCATACGAGTAGCTTCTTCAATCTGATTACACCAGAGTAAGCAGGTATGAGGTTTATTGTCTTACACGGATAGAATAATAAATAAGTTGGAAAAGTTAAAGAAAGAGACAGGAAGGTTTATCTACACGTGGCACGAAAATTCACAGTTACGCTTTCGCATGCTGTAACCACAAATAAAAATTTGAAAAGAAAAATAAAACCAATAGAAATAATTTTAGCAATATAAACGTTGAAAAGTGCATGAAAAAAAAAAAATGAAATCAAGCAGCATAATTTTTTACTTCTGGTTAAATTGGCAACTAGATCACGTCTACACGCCCTATTAAATGTGTTTATTCATGCGGAAGTGACTAAAATTATAAAAGACGTAGTTTTCCTTTACAATTTTCCGAATTCAGTCATTTCTCGTATTTTTTAAATAATCGAATAGCACGGTTTGTTCTTCATTTTTAAATCATGGAAACAAGTTTATTATGATGACATTCTCTGTTCAATTCATGTCACCACTCACTACCCATTTATGTACCAGTCTGATTTCACCCCCCTCAACTCACAACATGAAGAAAAGTTGGGTTCCCAGAAAGCTAGAGCAGATGCAATTATCCTTTTGAATGGGGCAAACACGTTCGATGAGATTTTTAGACAGCCATATGGCAACCTCACGAAATAAGGTTTTCAGCAAGCCATGCAGCTCGGCGTGGTGTCTAGTTATTGGCCCCCCTCTCTACAGAAGGGGCCGAGTTTTTAGCGGCTCTGGAAAGCGCCCTGGCGGCTCTGCGGTGCTTACCCCCCATGTGGAGACTCACCGGGGTGCCCCGCACCGGGAGCCGTGGACGAGCCCTCCTTGATGAAGCCTTCGGCGCGCTGGAGGCGTGTTGTCACGGGGGCTGCCTCGGACACGATCCCGTGCGTGTTGGTCGGCGAAAAAGGAACAACCCCCTGGTGGACGGTGAAGATTGCGGCCATCTCCGCGAGAGCGCGGCTGCTCCGCTGTGGCTTAAA
Source organism: Corythucha ciliata (assembly GCA_038030265.1). Lineage (NCBI taxonomy): Eukaryota > Metazoa > Arthropoda > Insecta > Hemiptera > Tingidae > Corythucha > Corythucha ciliata. The sequence goes on along the minus strand of CM075943.1, from coordinate 7,728,882 downwards.
AGGACGAGGGGCACTGGCAGGGACAGCGCCGAGGAGCGGTTCGTCTCGGCCAGGAGGGAGAGCTTCCTAGAGGAGGTTCTTGGAGGAGGGCCTGTCGGTGAACCCGTGGGGTGTCCCCTACCGGGCGGCGGCCGGGAAGCTTAAATCCCCGGATGTCATTGGATGTCATTGGGGCCATCCCCGCCTTGGGGCGGGCACCCAGGCTCACCGGAGAGTCAAATGAAATGCTGAGGAAGCTGCCGGCGGATGTGGTTGAGGCCTATCGGGGCTTCTTCAATCACTGTCTCTCGGTGGAGTGGCGCGGCGGTCGGCCGTCTTTCGGTTACTCCTTAAGTCACCGGGTCCCCGGGTAGCTACAGACCTATAATAAGTCTCCTTCCGTGTGAGAGTAAGGTGTTAAGAGCGCCTGATCCTTGCCAGGATGGAGCCTTGTCTCAGTGAGATCCTCCACCCTCGGCAATTTGGTGGGGTGAAGCGGGGCTCGACTGAGGTGGCGCTGGACTCTCATCAAGTCCCTCGCTGAGGCCCCGTGGGGGAAATACAAGGTGGCAGTCCGGCGGCTCGACATTCAGAGGGCGTTCGACTCTGTCTGGTGGCCTAAGCTGTTGTTGCCACTGTGAGAGTCTGGCGTGCCGAACGACCTATTTTAATTGGTGTCCTCGTACTTCCCGTGGCATTCGTCTCAGGTATGGAAATTGTGAGGTTGAAGCCGAGCTGTCCAGGAGCTGCACGCTAGCGTCGGTGCTCTCGGCAGCGCTCTGGAACCTCCTCTGTGCGGGGCTCATGTGGACCTTACAGGAGGGGGGTTTCGAGGGGGTGGCGTATATAGACGACCTGGCGGTGATCGTGGTAGGGCATAAAGCAGCGAATAAATCGATTTGTCTCCATTTTAACCGGAATTTCACACTTTTTCTCCGTTTCAGCGAGAAGTTGCCTCAAATGAACCCTCTAATTAGCATTTTTTTTCTTCTTGATTTTAGCCGCGAACTAGCGTTCTTCCTCATTTTAGCCGTGGATTAGCGATTTTTTTTCGCCTTAAGCCAATTTTAGCACCGAATCAGAGAATTATCTCAGTATTACCAACGAAAGTAGCCTTCAGGTATTTCAGATAGTGGGAATAGGCGTATTCACAATTTTAGATTATGCGATTATCGCTTTTTCTCAATTTCATCAGCCAAGTTTAATCACTTTCTCTAGTTGCGACCAAGGTACCTTCAGAAGCCGCGCATTGAAGTTGTTTCCTCACTTCAGTGCTTTTTCTTCATTTTAGCCACAAAGCAATTTTTCTGAAATTGCCGTGAACTCGTGTTTTTCTTGATTTCAGTTTCAGCCGCAAATTAATGAGCGATTTTCCCAAATTTTATCGAATTCTACCCACTAATTCACTTCCTTGATTTTAACCGCCATTAGCGATTTTTTTTCAATTTGAGCCATCAATTAGCTCTTTTCTTACTTTGAGACACAAACTTGCCTTTCAGAAGCCAAGAATTGGCGTTTTTAATACTTTTGGCGGCTCGCAATTGAACTTGAACATGAAACCTATAAATCTTAATTTTTTCATTTTCTGACGCGGTTCCGCCCCAGGGCGGTCCACCTCCCACGCCTTAATAGCTCGCACGCCCCTGAAGTAATAGAGTGACAAGGACAGTGATGGCGCCCTGACTTCTGTTCAGATCTCTATAAGAACCAACGCCAACGCTCCTTTTTAATTATTGTATTTCGAATTGTATAGTTAGTTAGTTTTGAACCTACTCATAAACCAAATTCGCTTCTTAGTGCCATAATTTCCCTCTTGTTCTGCTTGGCGCGCTCCTTTAGGACACGGAGCCCCTGGGTGGTCACCCTACTCACCCCACCCCCCTCCTTAAAACCGGCACTAGCTATAAAGAGAACTCTTGGGGGTACCCTGTTGGTGATGGACCATTGGCTCCCCGCAGGGCAGGGCGGTTTTTTGAGCTTCTGAAGGACCTGAACTAACTGGTTTCTGTTCCGCGGAGCATCTATTGCCACTCTATAGCTCATGATGACAATGAGATCGGTATAAAACAGAAGGTACGTGGGTGAGTGGTTGTAGGGGGGGGGGGTTGTAATTTCTCAACTCTTGAACATTATTCATGTTGAAAAAATTAAAAACCGTACAGCGGTGCTCTACCTTGAACTAATTCCCGAGGCGGGACTTAATGGAATTTTAAATGGTATACGGTATTTCAGTGTCCAAAATCCAAAATAGTGATTCTCCTGTCTTCTGTGCAGAGACTTGTACAGTTGTCACAAGGGGCGATTTCAGAGTGTCAGGGCTTAGTGGTGGATCGTCTATCGAAGTCACCCCCTCTTCCCCCTCTTCTGGTGAGCAAATAGGGCCCGATTCCAGGGTTCGACAGGGTGCAGTTATTGTCAAAAAAATTGGGCGGTGGCCAACTACGTTAGAATTCGTGTTTGATTTCTTTTTTCCTGAAATAATAATGATAAGAAAACGAGCGAAACGCAGGGTTCGTCAGAGGCAACAAAATTACACTCGAGGGAGAGAGGCAGAGTTTGTGACAGTTTCTAGTTTTTGTTCGAGAGCTATATCGATCCTTTCCAAAAGCTCCCAGAATGAAGTGTAATTAATTATTTTGCAAGGAGAGTTTGTAGATTATTCAAGACTTTGAGACGACGAGAAAAACAGTTTTTTTTTTTCATTGTCATTCTGGTGGTCGGAGGGGGACATGTTTCAGACAAAATCTAGGGTTCAAGAGGTCGCTGAAAACCATTGTTTTCGTAATTTTTTTATAGCCACTGATAATCCTCCTCGAAACACTATAATGCGCTTTGAAATGAACAGTTGATTAATTAGTCCTGTGTTTTATACGGATAGTAAACTAAGAAAAGGGTCTCCCGTGTACGCAAGACTGGGTTATCGTGGTTTTGAAGAGGACGGACTGGTTGAATGGAGGGTGGGGTGGGGAGAAGATTCAAGCACCCCCTCATTTCACGCACATATTCTCGTCAATCAACCCCCCGCAAAAGCGAGCTCGTCAGATAACAAAGCTCCTCATTATTTTCTACGAACGCATCTATCAAGTTCTAAGAAGTGAGCATTAAGGCATACATTTTTGTACTGTAATGCTGTGTTGGCATCCCTTTCTGCTCGATGCAGCACCGCAAGATAATGTACATTTTTTTTAAAAGATATTTTGAATCTCCTCGCCCGCTCGTCATTTTTTTTGTGTCCTAATCTTGAATTTTCCGAACCCCCCTCCCCAAATTTTCTTCTTGTGTTAGTAGGTGAGCTTCCAGCAGCGATGCATCACGGTGCCAGTAGTTCACTATGCCCCCCCATGTACATGTGGCTGACTCCGTTACTGCTCATCGCCTACACGTCCAACGGGTAGCAAACGTCTCCCCGCCTAGTGCCATTTTTGAGGACAATTTAAGTGGAAGGGAACTCAAGATTTTGTCTTTGTACGCCCAATTTAAAAAAAAAAAATTAAAAAATCTGCTAGAGGGAAAAAACGATCGACGAATGTAAAAAAAAAAGGCTGTTAACAACATAACGAGAGGATTTTTCACGAAGGATGAAACTGCTGGCCTCACTTTACTTCCTTTGTGTTGACTTTAAAAAGCTCAAAAATGGGCGTTAAATTTTAATTGAATGTTATTTTTGTACATTTTATTTTGTAAATAGTAATTTTACGTACTAATTACTAAAATGTCTGTATTTCGCGTCTTCAAACTGGTCCTGAATTTTCATGAGTGCTCATCGGATAGAGAGTGAAGAGGTAATCATCAGCATGGCCATCTAATGATCCAAGCCTCCATCTTTTTCGTAAAATGTTTCCCCATTTTGATTGCGCTAGTTATTCCTTTTGATCATTTTATTTCTTGATCTTTGGTCACGCTCTGAAAAAGCGTACGGCTTCCCCCCCCCCCCGGGTCCTCCTCAAATCCCGTTTAATTTTTTAGCGTTTCCACAGTCCCATTTCTAAATACATTTGGTATGCAAATGAAACATAGAGGGGGTGGGAGAGATCCTTTTAAAATAGCAAGATAAAATGGTTTAACGAGATTTTCCCAGTTATTACGAAGGGACAGAAGGCCCTTCTCGGTCTCAACGCTAATAAGTCTACATTTAGCTTCGGACCTCATTGAGTTTAGTTGATTCGTGTTCAACTTCTTTTTAGGGTTAATATTAAAGAATAAAAAAGCCTAATGAGTTAATTGGTACAGTCGTAATGTCCAAATTTTTGCTAGGAAAAAATAGAAAAACGAACGTTGTTCTTTTCTTTTTGGGCTCAGTGTACGTGAGATGTCAAGCGAGTTTCGTTGTAATGGAGAGCAAAGTAATCGCTCTTTAAAACCATCGTTCATACTTCTATGAACGAAGAATGTTGCCCTATTTCGGTAATAAGGAGGGCATTTATCGCGCTAATTATTCTAAGTGGCTGCAATTACGGAATGAACTCCTTCGCCGTCACGCGGGAGATTTAGAATATCTCCATTATATCGGAGGGAGTGAAGAGGCACTTTATAAGCGTCAACGGTGAGGTGTAGTTATGGCTGCATAGTGGGCGGGGCTGGGGGGGGAGAGGGTGAATGTTGGGGTAGTTTCCAGAGAATAACCCCGCGTGAGCCAATTTTACTTAACCTATATCGTGCCCTTCCTCCCTCCGCGTTCGCTCATCGTCACGCGTCAGACCATTCACAAGAGATCAAAGCCTATAATCCAAGGCTCGTAACAGAATGTATATCATCGCCCTCGCCCCCCCCTCACTCATCATCCATGAACTTGGCCCAAACCACAGCGGAATTTAACTCAACGCCGCACCCGCATACTCATAATTTAAAGGCGCTCGTAACATTTACGAAGGGGAAATTCCTAGCTGAAAGTTGTTTTCACTGGCTGAATTATTGATTCTCATGAAAAAAAAAAAAAAAAGTTTGGATCAGACTCAGGGCTCGGAGGAGGTGGCGGAGGCAAAAGACCACTCACACACCTACACGAATTGTTACTAGCGACAGAATATCCGCCCTGTTCATACTCTCTCCATTAATGTCCTATCGTTCAGCGGCTGCCTGTTTTTCAGAGGAGCGGCGCATCCACACGAAGAACTATAAGATGTCGTATAAACCATCTAAATTTGTTCGCCATTTGAAATCCTTCGCATCAGCAGGTAACCCCCACCAATTTTTTCGCGTCCACGCCATCTTAGAAACACAAGGCTGCAACATCCGACAAGATCGTGGAAATTCATCCGTTATCCACTTTCCACCGTGTCTTCCGACAGGAAAACCCGTCAAACTCGTGATGCACTCTGGCGGTAAAATACTGCCCTTTCTTTATAATGCCTTTCTTCTCACAATCTTCCACCTCCGAATTCGTTGTTTACGGCAAACCCACTTCGTCCAATTCTCAATATATTGTCGACTGTCCTCGACAACAAATCTCGAACCGTCGTCCTATACCTTCTGGAGCTCTCCAGACTCTTCCTACAATTTTCCTTGTGATAAGGATAACCTAAAAAGTTGGGTGTTTACTTCTCACACACCCAGTTAATGGGATCAAATCAACCAACCGTCGTTCTGATTCATGAATAACGGTATCCCCAAGCCCTACCGCCCTCCCTCCCTCCCCCTCCCCCAACCGCATGATTCCACTTCTTATAGCGCCAAAGAATCAAAGAAACCTAGTTTCCTTCAAATCTCAACTCCAACTTCGTGTACTCTATACCTTTAATCCACATCCCTTAACAATGGATACAGTTAATAGCGGGAAAAGCTGCAGCAAAGTCGACTCCGTTCTATTTGAATACGTGAGCCAATTATTTCCAGCTGGCTAAATTCGAAATGTGACGCGAAAGGAGAAAATATTTAAACATCTTGGTTTTATCCCTATTAATTCGTTGATGCCGTTAGAAAGAGAGTGAATTATAATGCTCGAAAAGTAACAACTTTACAAAAGATTGCTTAATTTAAATATGATGAGCTTGTTTTAAACGTGATATTGGATTTATGTTATTAAAAAACCACTAAAACGGAATCACGTAAAATTAAAATATTTGTAATAAAGCACGCCCCCCCCCCCTCGGGCACGTTCATTCACTCAGGAGAGAACGCGATCCAATCTTTATAGCATACCTATAATATTGATTTAATCCTTAAGCATTGATTTGAATTTCAAATCAGTGGCGAATTTTGAGCCCTTCTCGCTTTCAAGAGAGGGGGTCGAAAGGGCAACAAAGTGAAACTTATAAACGCCGCCTTTTGGTCCAGTATTTTCATGTAGTGGTGGTGGCAGCGGGTGAGTGTGGGGGGCTTTGAAGCAAAGAAAACATGCCGTGGCATCATTTTTTTTTTTTTTTTTTTTTTTTCGTTCGTTGATTCGAGAACGAATTTGTGGAAATCTGTTTTCTAGGGCAAATACAATTAATTTAACATCTTTCGAAACACTAACCAACGTGGCATCAATCATCCTGGGAGACATCCTCAGAGTTCCGTCGCTGAAACGAAAAACATCATTTTCTTCTTTTCCTCTTTTCACTCCCTTCTGGTAGTCCCCCCCTCCATCCCCGCCACTCACCACCCCACCAAGTGGCATTCTTTTTTCCGCAAGAACCCCTTCGGTGATTTAAAGGAATCTATCAAAAACCGTAATTCTACCTCTCACTCTGTCCTCCTTCTTGGTTATATTTCTTCGGCCTGTCTAAAAATTAACACAGAACAATGCCATTAAAATTCGAGGACCATTAAATTTTATTTATTTTGTACAAATGAAATGAACAACCGTCTTCACTCACTTGAACATAATTTGTTTATAATAGAAAAATGTAAAGAATGAAAGTTAAATTATATATTTTAATATTGTTTTAGAGGGGAAAGTTGATAGAATATTTTAAAAGCACTTGTTAATATTGTATTTACAAAAAATAATGATAATTTAGGGATATGTACGAAATAATTTTGACCGAATGCTTAAGTATCATAAATTAAATCTAACCGAACGAAGGAAGGTAAAATTGATCAGGATTTATTGTTGAATCTCAAAAGTTTCCGAAAACCTTATACAAATGCCTATCTTAATCTTCTTTTTCGTTCACTAAATCTAAATGGAAATACTGCCCTCAAAATCTTGAGAAAACTATCAAGTTTCAAATCTCTCTCACTTCCTTGCATGAAAGTGGTGGGGGGGGGGTGATAAGTGGCGGTGGGGGAGCGGGGAAGGAAAGCACCGCACTGTTGTGAAAATGGAAAAGAGGCGGAACGGAGGGGAAATCGGGTGCTCTCAAACCAACTTCTCTTCAACCGCTCTCGTTAGCATCCCCATTTGCATAGAAAGCCACCCCCCACACCCCACCCTGACTACAACCGACCCGAAATATGCGTAATGAGGGCGCGAGAGACTATATTATTTCGGCGATAGCTGATTATAACATTGTATACAGTCGTTTGAAGCCGCACATGTTTATTATAAAAACAATATTGAACGCTGTATCAATACTGAAATTGAAAATGGGCTCTCGAATTAGTACAATTTCGTGTCGAGTATACGGAAAGTGAGAAATATCGTGCGAGTCTATCACAAGAGCACATGTTCACTTTCCGACGAGTAGCGAACGATATTTTTCGCGCGACAGTTATTCAAGTGTACCTACCTAAACATAATTAAATTATGGGAATTTTAAAAAGTGGTCGTAGGTAAGTAGACCGGCAATTTGACAACTGAAAAGCCGCCAAAATATAAACAAAAGACAGGGGGGGGACTATGAAACGCAATTCTCACGCGTGCGATATTTCTTTTTCCCTTCTAACCAGTAGACGATAATGACCCATTTCGAGGGAAATTTTTCTGGTGCGGTTTTCCTTACGTCACGCGAAAAATATTTTTCTGCAGCTCAATAATTTCAACTCATCAGCCCAGGTCGGACGCTTTGAGAAGCGTTACAAAAAAATATTCTTAGTCCATACATATCGAAGCCCTCAAGTTCGTTTTTGTAAATAAAATTGTAAATTAAAATAACGAAAGGCGTATCTACTACAAAAAAAAAGAACCGTCTATAAGAGCGTACATTCCACTATGCACGTGATTTTAATCCAATGGAAAAAATACACTTTTATAAGGAGTAAATAATAAATAAGCGCCCTACCCATAAACAGTTTTTTTTCAATGGAAGTATGACGAAAATTAAAAATGTAAAAAATGAATTAATAATCGAGTCTGTGAATAAAAATTGGAATCTAGATGATGTTACCAAAATATATTTGTGATTATTATAGGCGATGGTTCCAGTATTAAATTCTTATAGATCATTACTGTATGATATTTTATATAAGTACAGGGTTTAATTCTTTCTCGTTTTATTTTTCAGTCCGTTGTAAATACTAATTAATTGTCAAAGAGGTACCTAATAAATAATTTGTTTTGTTATAAAAAATTATCGAATGAAATAAAAAATAAAACTGTTTCACAAGCAATCTCTTTATAATGCCCTAGGTGAGCCCTCTCATATCGCGCAGTGTTCTATCGCAGAATCGAGTTCAGAGTTCGTGCCCCTCTCCGTCACCCGCTACAATAACGACCAACCCTATTAAATGCATATCTATATGAGTTTGTCAGACGATCCTACACACCTTTGCATTAGAAGGGCATGTTGGTTTGGCCTTTGGCTCTCCCGTATTACATGTATAGAAAGGAAGTAGACTTGTGAAGAGACTATGATGTGTGGATGGGAATTTCACGAAGTATTTTCTTGTTGGTTTGGTGGAATTTATGTTATTATGATGCGCCTCCAATTGAATGGCAATACCTCAAAAGGCGATAGGGGCAAGTTAGAAAGTCCAACGGCTGCTCACTGAAGCGTTCAAGTCAAATGGTTCGAGCCTATCACGGAGGTTAGTTGGTGGGGGTCGAAGGGAAGCAAGGATATTCCAACCTACTGAGCCTTGTAATCTAATTTCAGACCGTTGAATAGTGTGTTGAAGTTCAAAAGGTCTTCGAATTCTGAGGGTGCTCATAGTTTTACCAACAGGGTTGCCACTGAACGTTAAATAATACTAGGTAAAAGGATTTATCAACTCCAAAGTGCCTCTGGCTCCGTCCAAGAAAACAAACCTCCGAGGGTTAATTTTAAAGGGGTAAACGCTATCCTACAGAATACATTGTTTCTAGCTCGCGATTCTGTTTGCAACTTATTGTCAAAAATTAGTATATTACGATCCAAGGGCGGTATGATGCTCATTACGGTCGGGGGTGACAGGAAGTGCCCGAGGTGAAGCCGAGACAGTTGTCGCCCGAGATCGTAATGAGGAATACCGCCCGAGTGTTGTACGCTATTTTTTTGTACAGCCGAAGTTCATAATTGAAATAATAATAATAATCATAAAAACCAATCTTCAGAAGCTTAGTGCTGTGCATCTGTGGAGTCTATGCAACCAATCAAGTTAATTCCTTGGAAAAATGAAGCATTTTGATAGGTTGCACATACTCCACAGACGCGTAGCGTATAGTTTGTTTAATAAACCGAAGTGAACCCACACGCTAGCCAGCGAATGGAAGGATGACGTAGCTGATACAAAGAGGACTTTAATCGCCTCTCAGCGTAATTTATAGTGCTTATTTCTGTGTTTTTAGTGCTAATGTACAATTTAAAAACAAAATTAGGAAGAACAATTTATTAAAAAACAACAAAAGGCCTAAAAGAAGACGCAGCGAGCTGATATTTTTCTTTACGCCCGGCGTACTCTCAAAAACTACTTCTACAACTCAAAACTACTTCTTTTCTACTCTTTATCCGTGAATTAGCATTAGCCGGGGCCCCCTGGCCTCGGGATATAATTGGGAAAAAGCCTTAATTAGCTACTAAAATTACGAAAAACCTGGCTCAAATTGAGAAAAATTACTCATTCACTAGGTAAATTAATAAAAACACCAATCCGCGAAGATGTCATTGGTAGAGGTGAAAGAAGGTGCTAGAAAGGGAGGGGGGATAAATAGAGAAATCATGCTAATTCACGGATAAAGAGTAGAAAAGAAGTAGTTTTGAGTTGAGATCTTGGTGATGTCCCTCATTCCCACCCCCATACCCTCCATACAGCACCACCCACACTAGTCATCGCACGCGCTGTGAGCCCCATTTCACCACTTCGGCCGAATTGGTCCCTATATGTTAATTGGTGGCAGAAATTCAGCCGAAAGCGCTAATTCGTGGATGAAATTGGAAAAAATCGAGATTTATCAGCTATGATGAGGAAAAACGCAATTTTGCGGCTAACGTTGGGAAAACTCGCTAAACGGCTAGAATTGAGAAAACCTCGTCTTCTTAGAAGCAACATTTTTGCTAAAATAGAAAAAAGGCGTTAATTTTTAGCTAAATGCACAAAAATCCCCAAGCTGCGGTAAAAATTAATAAAAATGTCTAATTCGTAGTGTAAAATTAGAAAAAGAGCAAATTCGCGAATAAAATTGAGAAAAACAGCTAATCAGCGGACCACGGATAATATCGAAAAAAAGGCCAATTCAATAAAGTGTAGAATAAGCGCTAATTCACGAAAACCACTATTATCCTCTTAAGACAATTTCGTTGCTAAAATAGAGAGTTAAAAGTTAAACAATTGCTAAATTACGACTAAAATTAGAGAAATTGGCTAACTCGCGGTAGAAAATGAGAAAAACTCGATCCATGGCTGAAATTGGGAAAAATCCCTGTTTAGCTAGTAATTTAGGGACGCTATTTGACGTCTAAAATTAAACTAAAATCGCTACCAGCTGACAAGGCCGAAGGACTTTGACGTGCCAGGTCACTTCCCTGAAGTCTCGACTGGTCGATTCTGGCAACGTGCCATGCAGGGCATCAAATCAGGGCGGGAAGAAGTCACACACCTGGTGTACCGTGCTAGTTGGCCCTAAAAAAGGGCAAAAATGAGCGTAGTGAGGTACGAAAATAGCTGAACTGAATGTTCGAGCCTTGAAAAGGCTCGATGTAGCGATACTTGCCCTGCAAATGGCAAAGTCGATTATGCGAACTCCAGAAATGGCCAAACTAGCCATTCGCGCGTAGAAAATGTTTAAAACTGACGATTCGAGCCCTCAAAATGCCAAAAAACTGACCACTGGCGTTCGAAAAATTGCCAAACCATGACCATTCACGCCTTGAAAATGGCTAAGCTTACGTTTTGCGACGTGACAAACAAACAAACAAACCGGCAATTCAAGCCCTTATGGCTTGACGGACCATTCTTGTCTTAAGAATGACAAAACTGACTATTTTTCGTAGAAAAAAATGGTAAAATTGACTATTCACGCCCTAAAAATGGCCGCACTGATAATCAAACTGGATATTCACGTCTTACAAATGTAAAAAATGAATCTATGCGCCCTAAAAAAAGGTTTGCTTGACAACAGCTAGCTCTGTTATTAAGCCTCTGTCCCAAGGAAAATGTCTGTACATTTGACTGACCTTAAAATCCTCAAACAATAAAAAACTTGAATCTCAACAATAAAAATCTCTAACCACAAGAAGATCTAACCATAAAAGAAGCTCTAACTACAACAAGCCCTCATCACCTGAAGTCTAGTTAAATAAAAATTGAACTTCAAAAACTCGAGAAAACAAACCCAACTTGAAGTGACCACGCGCCGAAAGCTGCAACCCCAACAGCAATATAAATGAACCACAAAGAGCTTGAATTGGAGAAAGCAGCAACCCTGAAATGCGCAAATAACAAAACTCCCCAAGTACAAAAACCTCTATCCAAAAATGCACTAACATCAAAAAGCTCTAACCACAAAATGCTTCATCGAACAAAACACTTTGACAACGATCAAACCACAAACCACAAAACCTCTAACCACAATATTACAAGAAACACTCTAACACAGAAAGCACTTGACCACGAAACGCTCTAACCTCAAAATACTGTAACCACAATATTCTTCAACCACAAAATGCTCTAACCACAAAAGCTTGTTTCCCAAAAAGCTCCGTTTTGAAATGATAATCGAATTATAAAAAGCTTATAATTATTGGTTCCAGAGAAAAGAGTGGTGGTGGTTAACTGATGTAGCTGCCACTTAATTATGACTGTCCAATCACAAAAACCATTTCGAAGAAAATGAATGACTATATTAGGAGTAGATCCGAGACATTCACCCTTCCTCCTTACTTGCCTGCTTCTCTCAAACGACTTGATCTGACGGAAGGGTTTTTTTCTGACCCAGATTACTTCCCGGCACCAAAAGGAATATTTCCCCTTTTAGATGTGCGGGGGAATGACGGAGATAAATTTCCCTTTCTGTCCCAACCATGCAAGACTCTGATGTTGCCATATCCTTCTCATTTCCTCGAATGCCATCTTGATTAAATCCCATTCTTGCTGCCCCTGTTAAGATTCTCCTTGACGTCAGGCCCAGTGTCTTGAAACTTTTCAATGGCAAAATCCTTTATATAATAACAACGTATAATTCGTCACTGCACTTCAGTAAGCGAAATGAAAATAGTTTAATGGATGAACAAATGAAATTGAACAATTTTGTTATACTCTAAATGGGTTGTTCACTCTTTCAATTACGCCCCTTCCCCCCCCCCTTCAAACACATCCACCGGTTCTTTACATTAAACCTTTTAGACAGGTGAAATGTGGCTAATTAAATGAAGAGAGCACGGCATGCCAGGCCACGGTGTAATCGAGTTAAAAGTGTTACTCGACGTTTAATGAAAACGAGTTAGAGGGTTGACATTTCCGTGTTTCCTCGTCTCTGTGTCTCGCATGTAAGGATCGCGCGGATTGGCTGGCCCCTTTTTGTGATTACTCCGCCGTAATTTTGGAAGTTTCAAATTGAAATTTACCAGAAACCTCGCCACAAGAGTTGCAACTCTTGACCTTCAAACTTAAAATTCGAGTGAATAAAGGATCTGAGTCATAACTTGAAGCGTTGAAATGTTTAATAATGCAAACAGTTTATAACAGATAACTCGGTTTTCGAAAACTGAGACCACGATCGTCTCAGTTTACCAACCGATGGCTGTTTCTGTTTTAAGTGATTTTCGATTATGGTTGAACGGGTTACAGGGAGGGATATAGGGGAGACTCTAACGCAGAAAGAGGGTGACGATCAACAGGGGGGGGGCATTTGTAAAGGGTTAGCGAAGCTCGGGGTGGAGGGGGAATGGTGATGAGAGGGAGAGAAAGATGGAGCCAGCAGTTATGCAAATGCCGGTGGTGGTATACGTGAGACGCTGCCAGTGCCAGTCATTAATCTTTGAACAAATTGCCGAGGCACAGGCCAAATAGAGGGTTGGGAGAGAATTTGATTCCTTCACCTTGCCTCCCCCCCCCCCCAACCACCACCATCAACGCACTCCAAACATTAATTCGCCGAAATAATATGACGAGTGAAAGAGAGAAAGAGGAGTCCAAAGAGCTGAAGAAGAGTATACGTGCGATAGTGCCGTCTCGTTAAGCACGTACACCCCGAAAAATGAGGTGGAATTGGCGAATAAAATCGACGGACGAAGCTTTATTGATGAAAAATCTTATATTTGTAAGAAGAAGCGAAAATTGTGGCAAGCAAAAACGGTAAAATTAAAACGTGTTCTGATTGAGAAGCATAATAGAGAGCAAGAAAGTCCACAGTGGTTTCGACTTCTATTAACTTTTTCACAAATCAAATTTACATTGAAAGCACAAAATGAGCACTCAATCCATCTGTTACACCCGATGAGAGCGATGTAATATTAATTCATTTTTGAGTTTAAACGTTCTTTTAAACCAATAAAAAGTTAGTTACTTTCAAATCAGTTTCTCTCCAGTCTTTTTAGGCGAAGTGCCAGCCCTTTTTGACGCGCTATAAACTCGATTGAATCTTTACTTTACTCACGCTGTATAATTTTCAAGGCAGTTTTAAATTGATTAAGAAGACGGATCGTGTGAAGCGAAGCTTTTGGGCTTCGTACACGTTTCCCGTCTCTGATTTTATGTGATCTCTTCCCTCAGGGATGAAAGTGAGTCAACTTAAGAACTTGAAAGTCAACACTACGGGGTAGGTAGTGCGTTAAAGTTGGCTTAGAGGTGAGAAAAAAAGAGGGTGTCGTAAAGCCCTCATCATCTTAACCTGTTTTCCATTATTTTCTCATCCGAAATCTGTTTTCATATACTTCACTTAGTAGGTAAGTTATCACAGTTAATCCTGCAAAAATGTGCTTTCGTGTGCCAGAGGAGATACCTATAATTTTTTTTTTTTTAAGTTGTTAACACATCTTCAGTATTTGGGACCAAGACATTAACAGAAATTTGGGTTGGACGGGTTAGTGAAGAGTGCGCCGATTTTTTCTTTTTCTTCGTCGACAATAATTTTCTTTGAGAGCGAATTTGGTTTTTTTCATGGGGGTGGATGAGAAGGATCCCGGAGAAATTCATGGACAGATGTTTTACTGGAAGGTACTACCCAAATTCCTTCCTAGCTCACAAACACCGCTCTCCTGAAGACTGCTCGATGTTTTGTGATGCCTACTTCTAATCGTCGCAATTTTTGACGTGATCTTCTCTTTCTTAAGGTGTATCAGTCTCGCGAACATCTTGTCACAGAGGAGCTTCAGGAGAGCTTCAATTTCAAGACTATGTTCTGCCAGTTAATTATAATTTCCTTAATTTAGGGAGTTTGACGAGCCACAGAGGGCAAATGCCCCAGAGGCAGACGATCATATTCGTAATCAGCTACGTAAAACCTTTCGAATGAGACCAGTTTCAGGACTATGTTCTTCCGGTTAAATTCATGTCCCTAATTAAGGACTTTAATTAGCTATACAATCCTTAGGCCCCAGATACACCACGGCTAGGGTGACAAGGCGTCCTTCTTTCCCCGGACTTGTCTTACTTTCTTGAGCGTCTGGGGACGTCCGAGCTCATTTTTCTTGTGTCCGGGGAGAGATCGAAATTGTCCTCTTTTTTGTCCTACTTTTTCGGTTTCTACTTGATGTAAGTAACCCCTGGATTCCTAATTCAAAACATCTTTCAAGTTTTCATCTTCAAACAAAGCTGCAGCTCCTAGCCAGAGCCAGTCCCCATTTTGCCCTGGCCGAGCTGAGCCGGGTCTTCTCCCTAACTCCACCAGATCAGGTCGAGCGCCAGGGGCGGAGAGATCGTAGCACAATGTCCACTCAGAGAACAATACAGTGATGTCGCCCACTGAATCTGTTCCACACAACGTCATGCCTCTATTTCACTCAAAACTCTAAAATTCAGCCCACAACACATGAGAACATTGGCCGACGAACCGGAAAATAAGACAGTCTGATTTAAAACTAGTCATGCGTTTGGCACTTTCAAGAACAAAATTTCGTAATTTTCACTCTTCCAAACTTCAATTTCGCGAATTTTCGCTCAATCAAAATTAAATTTGGTGGATTCATGTCGTTCAAATCCCAATTTCTGGGTTTGCTTATTCAAAACCCAAATTTCTTGGAATTTACTCCTTCACAAACTAAATTTCTGGACTTTTGCTCTTTACATAATCAGTTTTGCAGGTTTGGTTAATAAAAAACCCAATTTCGCAAAAAACGAGCGAAAAAAAAAAATTCTAATTTTGGCTGGAAATTTTTACTCTTCCGTGAACGAACGTTTCAAATTTGGCACCTTAAAAACCAAATTCCACTAATTTTTGTTATTTCGTACACCAATTTTGCTGATTTCCTCGCTTTCAAATCCCAAATTACGTGGGGTTTGCTCTTTAATCAACTAATTTTACGAACTTTTCCTGCTTCAACACCCAATTTCGTGGACTTCGCTCCTTTATCCCGACTTTGGGGAATTGTGCATGATGGAAAACCAAATTTCGTGGCTTTGCCTCTTTGTAAAATATGTTTCGCGCGGGTTTGGTTACGTCAATAACCAAAATTGGTGTGATTCTAGCTTTTTCAATTCACATTTTCGCTGTTGATTTTTCATGACTAAATGTTTCAACATTCAATGTTTCAAATTTGACACCTTCAAAATCAAATTTCGCGAATTTTGTTATTTAGTACCCCAATTTCACTGAAGTCCGCGCGTTTAAAACCAAAATTTCGTGGTTTTAGATCTAACTGAAATCAGTTTCGCAGGTTTTGCTAATTCAGACAACGAATTTGGGTCTTTTAAAATATTTTGGAGTATTCCAAACCTAAATTTCGTCAATTTTGGTCTTATAAATTCCCAAATTTTGCGTTTTTTTTTTTTTAATCAAAAACTAATTTTGTGGATTTGGCGCATTTCAATCACGATTTCACAGTAGTTGGTTACTTTACTCACCAAATTTCGTGGGTTTGGCTCTTTCCGGAGTCCAAAGTTGTACACGGCGTCGACCAATTCGAAAAGCTAACATCGAAAACACAAATTTCTTGATTTGGCAGCTTGAACCCAAATTTTACTGAAAATGTTCGCTCTCTCATAAACAAAATCGTGGATTCTGCTTCTTTAAAACCTTAATTCACGAGTTTTTGCTATTTTCTGCTTAAAGGACCCTAATTTTGCGTAATTTCGTTCTTTCAAAAAACGAATTTCGTTTCCCAAGTTTTTTCTACAATCAGTTCAGAAATTTCGCTTGTTCGAAAAACAAAAATGTGGCTCTTTCAAAAAGCAAATGCATTGATTTGGCGTCACAAACACAAGGGCTTTCGCTCTTTCAAAACCAAATTCGCTGATTAGGCTCACATTCAAAAACCATGATTTAATAGTTTTGGCTCTTTCAAACCTCGGTGCCGTAGTTTTCGTTCTCAAAAATTTATTTCCAACCTGAAACGCGGACCTCTCCTTTAACACCAAACTGATCAACGATTAGTCGTTAGGAGTCCTACTCTACGTCGAAAGCGTCCTACTATTGTCCTACTTTTCGAACCAGGCGTCCTCGGAAACCACTTTTTCATCTGGTCACCCTAAGCATGGCAGACTCCTAGACTCTTAAATAGGGGCTCATAAACTATCATTTTGCTGCACACCTTTCAAAACTGTATTATTTCCGGTTGAATGGGACTGTCGCCAGCTCTCGGTCTACAACTTCCTCATTGTCATTGCACAAAATGTTATCTTGCAAATGCACAAAATAATTTTTCCTGTTTACCGTGTGCCATATGCCCGGTGCTGCGCTAAGTTCCGCCAAAGTGATAAGCATTGTAAAAAAAAAAAAATTGAAACATTCCACGGTTTGATGTTAGACAGTGGGAGCTGCAAAGAAGAAACTCGTTTTAAACTTTTTTTTTTAATTACGATTGTAATGGAAACATGAGTAAAATTCAAGGTTTTGGTGGAAATCTATGTTAATTTTGTACATATTGTACTATTTTTTTTTTACCATGAGGGAAGAGGGAGTGAAAAGAAACAATTCAGGCGTTCGGCTGATGCGACCGAAGGTGAACTTGGCCGAGCCCGACCTCACGAGGACTCCCGAGCTTCAAGTAACGGTAACCCGATAACTTCTTAGTATCGAGAGCATCAGGCCGATAAGAAGGGAAAAAAGCCAGGAACATGAGTATAGGCGGGATAATACAACCCGTTTATAAGAGGAGATTTGAAGAGAAACTATTGGCGATTCACATTATCACTTGCAGCACAATGGCGGAAAAGAACCCTACTCTTACCACCGGCATAAGGGCAACAATTGCCAACATATTTTACTACGAAACTGTAGGAGATCGGAAATTCGAGGATAATTTCTCATTCCGTTTTTAGTAAAGAAATGGCTCAAAGGTTCAGAATCGAGCAATAACTTGGCAGTTTCCAGGAAACATTTCGAGGGGGGGGGCGAATGTCATTTCAGGGGTCTAATTACAAGTTGCCGATTTTAGTTCTCGTGGGGACAAAATGCCAAGTTCAATGATCAAAATGTCATTTTCTTGGGCAAGAATTGACTGTTTTTGTACATTGAAAGGCTACACCGATCGTTTAACCGGCAAAAGTAGAAGTTCTTCGTGGAATATTGAATATTGCCCTTTTTATGTGAGCATGCACTGTCAGTTTCTCAGGTAAACTTGTGAAATTGCGTCTTTTAACGCGCTAATTTTACTCAAAAACTCAATCACTTTGTTAAAAAACTAACACTAATCCATTATCCGGCGTGTTTTAGTTTTATTTAATTCAAAAATAGTATTGGGTTCAAATAAGCCTCTTATGTGGCAAAAATGAAATTTTCATCCAGAAATATTTTATTTCTGGTTACATAGTTTTTCATTAGTTTTACATGGTTTTTCTGGTTAGTTTCTTGCGTATTTTCGAGTTTCTTGGGGAAAATTACCCTTCTGTGGGGGATATTTACTTTATCGGAGTGAATTACTTATAGGAAAATTGATAGTCTGTTTTGTTGGGCCGAACAACCCTTTTTGAAAACTTATTGCGTTTTTCACTTGCCCAAAATTCTGCATGGGATGGGGAGGATTTTTCCACCCTCTCTATCAAGCAACTTGTGTTTTAGTTCAGTAAGGACGGGAGGAAGAATCTCCCTCGGTACGAAATTCTGGGTAAAAGGAAATTGCCATCATTTTGTCATTCTCACGCTTGGAATAAAAGTACAAAGCGACACCTTCCCGGTAAAACAGCGTAAGCGCCAAAACGAGAATTTTACGGGAGAGGAAAACACTGTTATTTCAATTTCAATCACGAATTTTCTGGATATTCCTTTTTCCAGTGAACCGTGACTGATTAAGAGTTTGTTTTATGTAAATTTTGTGAGGTAATTAGTATAATCACGTTGAAAAAGCTTTATTTATACGAAAATGTCGCTTGCGATGGCTTAGTACTTCATCAAATTTTAGTTGGGGAAGGAACTTTTGCCCCGAAATCGTTATCGCCCATTCAATCATTCCTTGATCCTCAATGGTGAGTGCTGTGGAAAGTTGTTGGTGGGGTGGGATCAAATTAAGCGTCACCACTTCATCGTAAGCGATAATGTTTCTGTCGCTTAAGTAGACAAAAAAACTTACTGGCGCTTACACACGTCGCTTACGGTAGTATAGTAGTTTCAAGTGGCGCTTACGATGTTGTTCAATTTTTTAAATTTGATTTTAAGAGGTAAAACATTGATTTTTAAAGATTATTTTGTATATAAAAGTGCTCCGAAATACCATGGAGAATGCAAAAATATTAAAAAATGGAAATGACCAAAAATGTCGCTTACGATGTTTTACCGGCGGGAAGGTGTCGAAAGGAAGAATATGCAGAAGAGAATGGAGCTAGCAACATGGTAATAAAAGGGTTAAGTCCTCAAGAAGCGCCGATGGTGAAATAACCGCCGATGGTGGATAAATTCATTTATAATGCAAATTATTCCTCACCCCTCCCCTGCTTCACCGCACCATATACATCTATAGAAAACGGAAGTCGCCGAGAAATGGCGAATATTGGAGCGTCAGCGTGAGAAAAGTGGGTTTTGCCACCATCAGGTGCCGAAAAACCAATATAAGGAAGGGGCGGCTCTGCTCTCGCCTTCTCTTCCGTCCGAGTCTTCGCGTGATCCCATCCGGTCGCTAGGTCCGCGTGGTGTGCCATTCTCCCCGAGTTTAGGTTGTAGCATGAAGGTCTTACTTGAATGTTAATAAATCATTTTGTCAATCTTTTCAAGTTTCTTCTCAAGTTTCCCCGGTAATAAGCCTTCCCCAAATATCGCCTCATAAGGCTTGTTACACGTGCATGTTTGTCAGAGACGTCAGAAACTCGACCAACTGACAACTCGCACACAGCCTTATCATCGTTATCATCAACAAAAATAAGCGGAATGTTGACTTGAAACAATCATAACAAATACGAAAAATAAGGCCAGCTCAATCAATGACTTGAAAGTTGGTACAGGGACCACTGAACTCGAATTTACTGAGCTCACGGGTTTCGCGGCACTCCAGGTCTGCACCTCAATACAGATGAACTTATTCTCGATCTTTAGCACGAGGCAAACTTAACAAAAATCACACATTTTTTATTATTTTAATGCTATCACGAGGGTTTGTTTACTTTTGAGCTTACTAGCTTTAGTTTGACGGGCAGGGCGCTGGCGTCGCTGCTCGCCTCCAATCGGGAGATGCCGAGTTGGGTGACTGGTCAAGAGAAATGGCTGAGTTCGGCAACGGTTAAAAAAGGCTAAAGAAAGGTACAAGTCGAGTTGGGCGACAGATGAAATCTGGATTTTCCAATTACTTCTGAGTTGAGGTGAAGGGAGGTAAATTCTTCTTGATTTGCACTTTTTGTTCTATGTTCATAGAACAGTTGGTGTGTTTACCAATTTCTGAAATAAGCATCCATCATCATAATCATAATCATAGAATAACTTGCAATGCCCTTTGCAACCAAACTTATCCGAAGAATAAGTGCATTGATAAACGAACTCTAAATAATACAATAAAATCAAAAATGATGCGTAATACTGGCGCTTTTCCATTTTTCATGGAGTTAAGCGCCTCGAAAAGCCTCTTTGGAACTAATGAGGGGGGGGGGTGTAGTAGAGTCGTAAGTTTGTGTCTTGACCCGTTTGTAGGCAGGGATTCAGGAACAAGTGAAATTAGCAAGTGGACAAGGAAGAAGGCCCAGGCTATTTGGGCGGCAGTGGCTCATTGTAAACATGGAAAAAGAGGTGATAAAGAAATACGATGAAAAACCCGCAAACAAGTAAATACATGCTAGAACGATAGCAGGAGCGTTCACGAGACAGTTCGTCGTGCAGAAACACTTGCACACGAAGGGGCTGGTAGCAGGCCCAACTTTTGAGGGATGTGGCCTGCATGAGGAGACAATGAGTTCGCGACTGCGACGCAGATTCGCGGCAGCAAGATGCAATAATATTCGGAACGGAAAGGTTGATCGGCCTAAAGAATTCTCCACGATTCAGGGGGACCGATTGCTGGACTTTCTAGGAAGGGTAAGGAGGATTGAGGAGCCGAACTATAGACCATCCGAGTCCGGGACACTCTATGGTCATAATGTAGGAGCCTTGGCGTCACCGGACCCGGCTTGGCAGGGAAGGCACACCCCTCCCTCACCACAAAACAAAAACTCAATTGAGAACAGACGAATTTGGCGATTCCTTCACAATAAATCTGAAGAAAAAAAGTAAGATAGTAAAGATCATATCACATAAAATGCCCCGTCTCTCCTCTTCTTAACATCACGAAGTTGAGGCAACTACCTCAAAGCTTCCCCGACTTTATAGATGATCTTCGGAGCGAAGCCATCACCCTAGTCCTCACACAGTACACGACGTTGTGTACACTTCTTGGAGGGAAAGGATCGCCGTTAGTTTTGAGTTTTCTCTCATGTCGCAAAGTCAATAAAGTGTGTCACTCGCATCTTTCCTCCACTCGAAAACGCGAACTTTTCAAGCACGTACGTAAAATAGAAACTGTAAAGAAAACTTCTTGTACACAGAGATAGTTCAGGTTTACAACTACCATCTAATATCACACAACATTATTATCGCCTTTTCCTTTCCGCTAGGCTCTCTCTCCATCCACTGCCCATACCACGCTCACCCATCAATGTATAACAAACTTTAAGTTGATCAAACAAACTTAAGCTAAGGAGTCTACTTATAGTGACTATACGGAGCCCAAGCGAACATTCGACGTGAAAATCTTGGAAAAGCTGCACCCCACTCCACCTCTTCACTTCACTTGAGAACGTTAAGTATAAACGCAATGTTTACTCTCGAGTAAGTATCTCTTTAATAAGGAGTCCTGTAGTATTAACTCGAAGCAAAAGTTTCGGACAGCCTTTTGCATCCTCTCATTATTTTATTTAACGAGCCCCCATTCTCCTTAGCTTTAACTGCCCCTTCAAATAGCCTCCCTCACACTCATCATTCTCTCTCTCTCTCTTTCTCTTAAGACACCAAAAATCTCTGCTAATCAAAAAGATATATTACGCGCGTTGGAGAGTTTCAAAGAAAGAATTTTTATGACTCCCTCGTCCTCTTTGAACAAACTTTTCCTGACGCATCTGATTGCACGCACACAATTCAACTCATTGCGCGCAAAAGAAAGATTGTACGCGCCTTTAAAAAAAAAGGGTCATAATTAGTTGAAGGGCGTTAATTTTAATTAAGCTTCTCTTTCCACAAGGGAGTTGGTAATTAATAAAACCACCAAAAAAGGTTGAAATTATAATTATGCATATAAAGATAAAGTGGATCAAAAGTGAATGAGAAAAGAGAAAGACACGTTTCGTGTCAGACACTTATAAAATCTCAGAACGGCTTTACTATATGTGTAGAGAGGCACAGCTTGATGACTGCTGTCACATTGGCAGCAGACTTACTTAAACTGCGAATTTGTAGGGATGACTACCGGACAGCATTACAGCACCGCAGATGCTTGTTATACCGGTGACAAATCATATTTTTGTCATGGGCAACACATCAAATTTCAATCCTCAAGTCTTGATTGACGGTTTAGCAAACGGCTTAATATCTTCAAAAATACGTTGGCGAATTCGGTCAATGAATGGATTCGATTTTGTTTTCCAGTAATTTCATTCAGCAACATGGAAAATTGTTTGGCTTTCTACGAAAAATCGGGTTGATGAAACCCCACCGTGTGATTCACGGATGTGTCACACTGAAGAGACGTAATAATCATAAATGTAAGGCCGTATAAACAGCCAGGGCGTGAAATTACCTAATAAAGAGGGTTCATACTAAATTTTTCCCCGTGTTCTTTTCATTATCACACTCTTGGTTTCCATCATCACGAAAATATAACCTCTCAAATGAAAAACAACGCATGATAAAACCCTGAGGAGAATGGGGACTTTTAGACAACAGCTGCAGTATATGATTGAGTTAAAACGCATGCACAATGTGGAAATTAACCTCGGCGTCGAGCATTAACAAAGTTATAGGACGTGAGAGGAAGGCGGAGTTTTGCGTTATTACAACCCGCAAGTCAACATTAAGGGAAAGCTCGAGGGAAATGGTCATGTGAGCATTGCGCCGTGGCTCTATTCTAGCTAATGAGAAAATAAAATAGGTTGCTTATGAAAATTACAATTACCTCCCTTTGAGGGGCTTCGCATGCCCGGAAAGTGAGGAAAAAATGTAATAAAAAATTGTTCCTTAAATTTAAAAAACAAAATTGGGTCATTCGTAACGTTCACTGACACGTTTAATAACGGAGTCCTCGAAATCCTCCCTTGTCTCGCGGGTAAAAAATTTAATTGAATCAGGCGGAAAATCTTTACTTGTTTTTATACGTTTAAAAATAAAAATAAAAACGATTTAAAGCAGTAATGATAAGGGCATCAGGTTGAAACAGTCAAGATTACTGGCTGACTTGGGTCGAGATGAAAACTCCCCAAGAATAAAAACGAGGGGTGAGATTTATGATGCCCCATTTAGTTTGAAGGCATCGCGTTGTCCTCCCCCTAAAGTGTAATCATCATAAATATACAAAGGAACCGGCGTTCTGAACAAAAAAAAAAGACTTCACGGATGAAGAAAAGTGCTTGGATTGGAGTGGGAAAGAGAGCGGGAGACGTTGAAAATAAAGAATAAGAGCGGGCGATTTCAACAAGTCATTGACGTTGAAACCGCTGTAACTTTGAACAACTGTGAGGAAGCAAAAGGCTATACGACTTCGTGGTATAGTGGTGGTGGGTAAAAGGGTGGAAAGGCGTCCTTCAATTCCCAGTCAGGTCGTTTGCCAAGAAAAATCGTGTCCTGATGCGAAACGGGTTAGTAGGGTTGAAGATGAAGCGATGACGCGGGTGTGTAAAGGCAGTGGCGGGGTGGTGGTGGGGGTGGGGGTGGGGGAGATCTGGCCCAGAATGAAATATGACAAAGGTGGCATCAATCAAACCCCTTGGACATGATAATCTACCGCCCTTTCGCCCCCGCGTGAACCCATTCCAATTTCTCTCAAACCCCTGCTGTGTCTTCCTCCCCTCGTTTTTTCCAGGGCAAGTATTGGCACCGCCTTTCGGCCAACGTTCTCATAACAATTTATTCATGACTTTGATATGTTTTTGGCGAAGGGAGAGTGATTGCTTGAAGATTTTTTCTTACTTTGTGGAACATTCTAGAACGTGGAATGAAATTCAAAAAAACTAAAAATTTTGAAAACGTATGACGCAACCGGGGTGACTCCTCCACAGTGACTGGACCATTCCGCGAAACAAGGAATATCTCCATTTATTCACAGCATCCAGTATACCTACATAATGGCGGCCAAATTGCCAAAAACTAATTACCATTCCTGGAATAAAACATTTTTCGTGAGAAATTCCAAACTGAAACTGTCTGTTCAGTTTTACCATCTCGACTAACGGTTGAAATTTCGCCCTCAAACTCAGAGGCTTTCTCAGGGACCCGAAGTTGAATCAATTTCATCGCTGAGGCAGACCAATTCGGGTGACTTGGCTGCACACGACAATTAAATAAAAGCCGCTGGTTCCACTTGTAATAATGATATAGGAAATTCAAGCTATTTTTAGCCCAGAATCTTGATTTACTGCTCATAAAGACCCAAAATTCTGCCCAAAAAACTTGCTGTTCATTCATGTGACTGGTATTTTGTGTTCTAAATTTGACCATTTTGGTCCTCTGTTAAATGCTGGACCCTAAAACTGTCAACGGCTTTGAGACTTAATTAAGCGGACGCGCTGTACCGCGAGTATAGTTTGAAAGCTTTAATAAAACGAAGAGTTATCGGTTTTCAGCTCGTTTTAATAACAAGCATTCCGACTGCTACGCCGCCCATTTCTATTAGATCCCCCTCCCCCCCCCACACCACCACCTCAACGTTTAATTGTCCGCACACAGGCAATAAATACGGAGTACATGGCGTTTGACTCCCCTCTCACCACCCCACCCCAACCAGCACGACTCTGTACACCATCGTATATCGTACACCCCGCAGTCACCACTCGATATACATACATACTTCTATTACCTCCCTAGTGGAAAACTGATTACATCATTCATTTTTCACGTCTATAACGGGTTTTTGAACGACGGAGAGCTCCACGAAGTGATGTGGTTGGAGGGGAAGGGGGGTAAACTGTTTTAATGGTGGAATGATGACGTTCGCTTTTAACTATGGACTGGGGGGGGGGATATGACAGTTTTAAAGTTTGACTCTTAATTTATGCATTGTTTTTTGTTTTAATTTTAACCGTTGACAACTTACTGCTCTATTCAAGTGGAACCCCTATTTTCAGGAAACAAATAATAACTTCATAATAAAGTGTCTATTTTCGTAACGTTACGAATTAAAATCAATCCTTTATCCAAATTTTAGTCACGCAAGTGTTTTTCAGCTTATTTCACATTTATTCACTTACTCTGTGCTAATCTTTGAGTAAAAACA
Source organism: Corythucha ciliata (assembly GCA_038030265.1). Lineage (NCBI taxonomy): Eukaryota > Metazoa > Arthropoda > Insecta > Hemiptera > Tingidae > Corythucha > Corythucha ciliata. Next base: position 7,703,596 of record CM075943.1, on the reverse strand, counting down.
AATAAGAGTGAAATAAGCTGGAAAAAATATTTTTCGAATAGCTCTCGTAGCTTCGTGTATAGGTACCTACTCAAAATGGGCTTAATTGCCTCATTTTTTGGTATAAAATTGGGGTTTTCTCAAAAAATTGCGAAGGACAGGAGTAAACTAAGCGTGAAGTATTAAACTAAGTGCCTTTATCCAGTTTTCGAGGAATTTGCCAGACACTGGGAGAAACGTTGCTATTGTAGTCTTGCCTTGAACGGTTGTCAAAAACTGACATTTTTGAAAATATCTTCATATTTTCCCAGTTTACTACAAAAATCTTTTACTATCCTTAGACAAAATGTCCGTAGTCACACAGAAAAAAGTGTGCTCTTTTCAGTGGTGCGTCATTGGATTCAACCTTATTTACGCTTACTTTCCAAGTTACAGCTGTTTTTGCTGCGAAACCCCGTGTTGTGATGAAAAACATGAGAAAATCAATAAACTCGACTAGGAATGGAAATCGGACCTTAGGTCATAGGGCATTTTTTGTTGCATTTTGGGTGTACAATCACCCCTCTCATTTTGTTCATCCAAGTACCAGTCACCCTGTATACATATGTAGAATTCATCCAATCAACATGTTCTTGTAGTGATGAATCAAAATGTAGCAGAAAGAAAAATGTTTTATTATTATGAGCTACGGAAGCATTGTTTTCACTTTTAGGAAATTTTTTTTTTCTTCTTCTATAAAATCGAAATATCCACTTGCATTTCACGTTTTATACCTTCCTGAGCAATTTCGGTTTCGTGTCTGTCTGTCTGTCCGCAAATCCTTGTAACAAGCATATCTTCCATAGGTTTTATCCGAATTTGATGAAATTTTCAGGGAATATATGTGTTGGCTAGCAGAGGCTCCCCTATCAATTTCGTCAAAATCGTACAAGGGGGAGGGGGTGAAAAGCGAGGAAGCACTGTGTTGTAATCATTAGCAGACGTTTTTTATTTTGGAGGCAGGAGTGATTTGTTTTCTTTCTTTGTTTCAATTTTTTCGACCGATGCTGCCGGCGTTTTTGTTTTCAGCGACGTTTCCTCGGGCGTCTTCTTTTTGTTTGGCTTTTGTTTCTATTGACCTGTGGTTTTTTATTTTTTTTAATTTTGAAGGTTTTTTACGGTGTATCTGAGGTGTTGATAGGTGTGTAAATCTTGGATAAGTTGTCCAAGTCTCTTTTGTAGTTCATCGTGTTGTGCTTTCTAATTTCTACCATTTCTAGAAATTTTCTGTTGTGTGTGTTGATTTCTTGGAGTAAAATTTGTGGGTTGTTTAGATCTAGTTTATGTTAGTTCTTTGGCGTGTTGAGATAGTGCTGTGAGAGGTGTATTATCTGTTAAGATGCGTTCATGTTGTTTAAGGCCCGTATTTATGAACGTTCCTTGAAGCTTCCTTGAGTCAAGGCCTCCTTGAGAATCCTCCCTTGACAAGTTTTCGTATTTATGAAACTTCCTCGAGTTGAAGGCTACCTTGACTTCAGGGAAGCCTTGGTGAAAATCTTTCCTTGAACCAAGGTAGCTTGTGATCTGCCTTGAGGCTTCCTTCACTTCCATTAGGTCGGTCGTTCACTGGAAGCCTTTTCGAGCGGCGGGACAATGAGCGTAAATCCCAAAGGCTCAAATTGAAAGTGACATAATCCACTGCAGGCTTTGCTGCAGTGAATTAAATTTAAGCCTTTTTGGATGTACGAGCGTTGTATAGCGCCGCTCAAAAACACTTCCAGTTGACGACCGGCCATATCTATTATTTCAATTTGGTTTCGCATTACGGTGTGGAAATTGTAACGTGCGCTACGCAAGGGGGACAAAGGTTGCCGGTCCCGAGGCTGAACAACATTACGGTATGGGACAGGGGGCTGAGCAAAGAGATCAAAGCTCACTTGAACGGCACGGCAAGTGTCGCAATAGGCAACCTAGTTCAATTCCCCTCTTACCAATCCTGAGTTTTCCAGGCGGACGGAGTGCCGAAATGAAGGAGTCGATCGCTAGCCACCGGCTCGTGGAGGTGTATCTCGCCCTGTTCAATTGTGCCTTGGGAGCCATTGTGTCCCCCCCCCCCCACAGTAGTCACATAGTTATAATTGTAAGTGGTTTTGGTTTGCTTAGTTAAGTTAATAAAGTTTAGTGTGTTAACTCGTGATTTCATTATTTTGTCCTGTTCCTCCCCTCTAACGGTCCCCAAAAGCCCCCAAAAAACCCTCCTCTTACAAAATAATAAAAAAAAAATTCTATGGAAGGAAATTATGACTTCATTGAATATTTGCTTCACAAAGTAAATTATTGTTAGGGTCACGGCACTAATTGACGGTCTTGGGTTGGAATACTCTCAGAAGGTCCGGCAAAACAACGATACGAACCGTCCTAAGAGGGATGAAGAAATTGAGGAAGGGGGCAGATTGTTTGAACGGGCCCTGCCTCACACTCACTTTCCGTCGGGACAAGTACTCCGTCATCTCGGAGAACGAAATTCATAGCCTCGGCCATGGCTGTTGTAGCATTGTCGACAGCTCCCTGGATTTCGATAGTAACACATTCGAGCAGGAAATCGGGAAGAAGATGGTGGGACCTTCTATCTTTTACCGGGCAGCTTTAAGTAAAATTATTTCAGTCATAATATGAGTTTAAACGATATTCATATTCAAACCAGATGATTTATTTCACTACTGTACTGGCGCACTAAAAGAAACGGCGCTTTTCATAGGTTGAATGGGCGTCTAGGGAAAACTCGGTAGCAAATCGTTCCTTGTTAGTCCCTTGAAGGCGACCTTGGTAAAGGAAGCCTTGAGCCAAGTGAAGGAACGTTTCTAAATACGAAAAATGGTCAAGGCGTCCTTCTCAGCAAAGGGCGCCTTTCTCGAGGACGCCTTGACTTCAAGTCGAGGAGCTGTTGAAGGAACGTTCATAAATACGGGCCTAAGGCCCGTATTTATGAACGTTCCTTGAAGCTTCCTTGAGTCAAGGCCTCCTTGAGAAGCCTTCCTTGACAAGTTTTCGTATTTATGAAACTTCCTCGAGTTGAAGGCTACCTTGACTTCAAGGAAGCCTTGGAAAAAATCGTTCCTTGAACCAAGGTAGCTTGTGATCTGCCTTGAGGCTTCCTTCACTTCCATTAGGTCGGTCGTTCACTGGAAGCCTTTTCGAGCGGCGCGACAGCGAGCGTATATCCCAAAGGCTCAAATTGAAAGTGACATCGTCCACTGTAGTGAATTAAATTTAAGGCTTTTTTGATGTACGAGCGTTGTAAAGCGCCGCTCAAAAACGCTTTCAGTTGACGCCGGCCATATCTATTATTTCAATTAGAAGCGTGCGTCTCTTATCTTTCGGAAGGCATTCGTGTTATCAGTTCAGTGTTTTCTCTGTGAGAAGTGGAATAAATTTTAAGTTTTTCTTGCTTTTTCTACGAACAAGGTAATTTTGAAAGCTGAGGCATATCATGGGAGAATTCCGAGTCCACGGCTGAACTTGGGTCGAACCCTCCGACGAGGGCTCACAGCTCTCCGAGCCTCTCCTTCACTTCAACTAGAAGTTAAAAATGTGTTAATTTAATTCTACAACTAGCATACAATAAACCATAAAAGTATACGATTTCAAAATTACCTTGTTCCTAGAAAAAGCGAGAAAAACTTAAAATTGATTCCACTTCTCACAGAGAAAACACTGAACTGACAACACGAATGCCTTCCGAAAGATAAGACGCACGCTTCTAATTTGGTTTCGCATGTCGGTGTGGAAATTAATAAAAAAAAATCTATGAAAGGAAATGATGACTTCATTGAATATTTGCTTCACAAAGTAAATTATTGTTAGGGTCACGGCAGTAATTGCGGTCTATTGGCCCTCTTGGGTTGGAATAATCTCGGAAGGTCCGGCAAAACAACGATACGGAAAATGAGGAAGGGGCCAGATTGCTTCAACGGGCCCTGCCCCACACTTACTTTCCGTCGGAACAAGTACTCCGTCATCTCGGAGAACGAAATTCATGGCCTCGGCCATAGCTGTTGTAGCATTGTCGACAGCTCCCTGGATTTCACTGGTAACACATGCGAGCAGGAAATCGGCACGAAGATGGTGGGACCCTCTCTCTTTTACCGGGCAGCTTTAAGTAAAATTATTTCAGTCATAAAATGAATTTAAACGATATTCATATTCAAACCAGATGGTTTACTTCACTACTGTACTGGCGCACTAAATGAAACGGCACTTTTCATAGGTATAATCGGCGTCTAGGGAAAACTAGGTAGTAAATCGTTCCTTGTTAGTCCCTTGAAGGCGACCTTGGTAAAGGAAGCCTTGAGCCAAGTGAAGGAACGTTTCTAAATACGAAAAATGGTCAAGGCGTCCTTGTCAGCAAAGGGCGCCTTTCTCGAGGACGCCTTGACTTCAAGTCGAGGAGCTGTTTAAGGAACGTTCATAAATACGGGCCTTAGTCATTCTTTTAAGTATTGTTTTGTTTCACCAATATATGCTTGGTTACAATTTAGACAGTCTACTTTATACACAACTCCAGATTTTTGGAGTGAATTCGTTTTGTCTTATAGTTTAGAAAAAAAATTTTGTTAGTGTTGTAAGGTTTGTAAGAAATTTTCAAGTTTTTGAATTGCTTGAAGATTTTTTGTAATTTAATGGTTAAAGGACCGGTATGTGTGATTGTTGCGTATTTTGTGTTTGGTTGGTCATCAAAATTTTGAATAGCTGGTGAATTTCTTTTTTTATGAGTTTAATCGGGTAGTTGTTTGCCAGTAGTACTTCTTGTATTTCTTTAATTTTTTCTTTGTGATAATTAGGGTGCGTTAATTGTAAATGTCGTTTGACTGTGTTTTTGATGACATTGATTTTGTGCGTGTGTGAGCAATTTGATTTTTAGTTTAATAGTCTACCAGAAAATGTTGGTTTCGTGTTGTGTCTGGTGTATAGTTGTCCATCGTTTTCTCTGATTATTTCAAGGTCAATAAATGGAATTTTTTGATCTTTTTCTGTCTCCATTGTAAATTTCATCGACGGTTCACAGAACTGGTTGCATAGGTTGAGAATTTTTTTTTTGTTTTGTAAAAAACCTTCAAATTTAAAAAAAAAAAAAACCACATGTCAATAGAAACAAAAGCCAAACAAAAAGAAGACGCCTGAGGACGTCGAGGATCTCTCGACGAAACGTCGCTGAAACCAAAAACGCCGGCAGGATCGGTCGAAAAAATTGAAACAAAGAAAGAAAAGAAAAATATTTGTTGTAAGACATCAAAACTAATGTTTTTCTCACTCTTTGAAGGCCCTGCCTCGGGACCGTTGGGTCGATTTTAGTGCATTTCATTCTGAAAATGCACTATTGGTTTCGTCGTGATGGTGGCAAACATGAGTCATGTCATGTTTTTTTCACGTTTCAGAACCTCTAGAACACGAATTCAGTAGTCTCCAGGATTCATATATATATTATATATGTCGCATCCACTTGGCGAAATTTTCCACTTCATGAAATGGATATCCGTTTCACGAAGTGGCTCCATTTTCCGTAATTTCAAAAAATTCCGTCATCTGGATAAAAAAAATGTCCATTTCTTGAAAAGGAAATCACGTTTGTCCAGTTGTTGAAATTAAGCTTTCTTACTGCAAGTGGATGCACAACGTCATTTTTTAGCGGGTTTTTGAGTGCTCAGTAAAATAACCTTTTTAAATAAAAAAAAAAAATTGTTTCAGCACCTGAGATTCCTCACTCATCCATTTCACGAAAAGGATAATGTTGTTGCATCCACTTGCAGTATTGAAGCTTGATTTCAGCAACTGGACAAACACGATTTCCTTTTCAAGAAATGGACAATTTTTTTGTCCAGATGTAGTAATTTTTTGAAGTTACGGCAAGTGGAGCCACTTCGTGAAATGGACATCCATTTCGTGAAATGGACAATTACTCGACATGGATACGACATATATATTATATATGTCGCATCCACTTGGCGAAATTATCCACTTCATGAAATGGATGTCCATTTCACGAAGTGGCTCCGCATGCCGTAATTTCAAAAAATTACGACATCTGGACAAAAAAAATGTCCATTTCTTGAAAAGGAAATCGCGTTTGTCCAGTTGCTGAAATCAAGCTTCCTTACTGCAAGTGAATGCACAACATCATTTTTTAGCGAGTTTTTGAGTGCTCAATAATATAACCTTTTTAAATAAAACAAAACTTGTTTCAGCATCTGAGATTCCTTACTCATTCATTTCACGAAAAGCATAATGTTGTGCATCCACTTGCAGTAAGAAAGCTTGATTTCAGCAACAGGACAAACACGATTTCCTTTTCAAGAAATGGACAATTTTTTTGTCCAGATGTCGAAATTTTTTGAAGTTACGGCAAGCTGAGCCATTTCGTGAAATGGACATCCATTTCGTGAAGTGGACGATTACTCGACATGGATGCGACATATATATAATATTATGGCCGTTTTCTTGTTAGCACGATAACTCTCGAAGAAATTAATTTAGCGGAACGCGCTTTGGTACAAAAATCAGTAGTCATAAGACCCCAGTCGGTATTGCATTTGGGCCAAATCGGTCGAGGTGGAGGGGGGGGGGGGGAAATAGGGGTTGAAATGGTCAAAAAATCACAATAATCACCAGTTGATACTAGAAGCATTATATTCGGTACGTGTACTCCATATTATAGTAGCCTTTGATTCCCATTTTAATTTTTCGAAAAAGTCAAGGTGGTGGGGGTGGTCTTTCCGGTGTGGAAGTGTAAAGATAGCGTTGAACTTCACTAGTTCATCTTAGCGCTCTAAAATTCGACTCAATAATTTAATGTAACAAAAGCCCTGGGTTCCATTGAGATTTATCGAAAACTTTAATGGGGTACGAAATTTCAAAAAAATCGCTTAGATTCACACGTTTATTATAAAATACGGCACAAAAATTTAATATAACAAAGCCCTTGGAAAACTACCGAAACTTTTCGACATTTTTGAAGAGAGGGTGGTGAAAATAAAGGAAGAAGTTCGGCTTAATGAAACAAATTATGGTATCAAAATTATTACTTCTGGGACGGCTTAGGGTATCCGTATACGGAATGAAATGCACTCTTTCCGACCGCCAGCTGCCGGAGCGAATTTTTTTTTTCTTATTTCATTTTTCATTTGGGTAGCGCTATTTAAGAATGTTCCCAGCGTTCTCCGGCGGCATCTTCTTTATTTAATATACATATAAGGTTCATGGTTGAGGCAAGAGCCTTGGCAGTTGTGGCACAATTTTTAGCTCTTTAAGGCTGCTATTCTGCACGTACATTTTCCACTGCTGTAATGTTTTCCACTGCGACAAAAAATTAAGTTCAGCAATTCCTTTGGTGCTGATTGTTTTTTGTGTTTGACTGGCATGAACAGATTGTGTTTGTTTCGCTCCCATTCCCACAGCTCAGGAGATGACTCGTTACCCATCAGCCATAGCTTAACCTGATGATACGTTCTTAGAGAATGCTCGTTAGCAGCACCTTCACGGGGGAAGGGAATAAACATGTAGTTTCACACGGGATGAAGATAACGGGAAAGATTGATAACGGTGAGCATTTAGTGACTTCTCTTCCACAGGGGCACCGTAACATCGCAAGAAACATTATCTGGCCTGCTTCCTGAACTGCAGCTTTTGATGAGGACGGATTGGAGAATACTTTTGCAGTTTTTCTCACATCTTGATCATTGTGATAATTTTTCATTGAACCCGATTTTACTTTTTCTGAATGCTGCACACGTCGTATCACAACCTGCGAAAGCATGCAGGAACACGATATCCTCCAGTCGTTGGTCTTGTATCTGCTGAGTTCAGAACATTTTCGTGCTGACCTTTCCTCGTCTTGGTTTTTACTAGCAATAAATCGACGCTGCGAGGACTGCTATAGGTCTACGTCCTCTCCCCCTACGTTTGATGCCCCTTCGACTTTTCGATGGCCGTTTCAAATGTTATAATGGCAGCATCGTCTGAAGCTTGTTTCGATATTACTTTCATTTACGAACCATTATACGGACCGTTTCCGGCTCATTAGTGCCGAACAAACCTGCAGCTTTTTTCTTTACTTCTTTCACACATTTTGATCAGCGAAGGGTATCGTTAAAGAGAGGGCGCAATACCCTAGAGCAGTCTTAATTAAGGCTTGGCTAGAGTGATTGAAAGAAATGATTATTTTTATTCAAAGAAGATGCAAGAGCTCACTTTTATTGGCGATTGTAGCTATCAATAGCAGCGCTAGTGTCGTGTGATAATGAAACCGGTACTCCCCAGTCCCCACATAATGTTATTTTTAGCGAATAGTTGCAAGTTGAACAAGTTTTGTGTTTTTTCGTGGTAAACGTCCGTAACATACTGGGAAAAAAGTAGTCAGTTGGCCTAAAGTGACGAGAACAGAAGAACATGGTTTCTGATCCATTTGTACTCAAACGTCAAGCAAGCTCCCAAGTCTTTCGGCGGTCGACATTCTCCCAACACTGGGCTAATTGATAACTAACACCGTTGAACACTCAATTTTTGGGAAACAATAAAATTACAATGTTGTGTCTCGGTTACGACGGGAAGAGCAACCGAAGACACAGCAGTTTTCTCTGGATTCACCCTTGAGAGACATCCCACGAGCGCCTTACCATTTCTTTATTGGTACTCGCCAGCTCACCGTTTCGTTTTAGCGCTCAGAGAACGGCACGGGTTCAGCAAAATGGTCGGTAACGTTTTTGAATCGGTGTTTTCGAGTTTTCTTGCCCCAACAAATAGCCGACAGTAAAAGTTTCTGTACGGGTGTAGGTACCCCCGTGTACCCGCATAACCGTCTTGTTTTCTTAGTTCGGTGATGCCAAAGGTACAATATCGAGGCCTCCTCGTCACCGTCGGATTATTTAGCCGTAGTTCACGGTAAAAAAGTGTCAATGACCAACATATTTGATACATGGAACTTCTTCATTTTGATTCATGGAACTTCATCTGTAGTGGTTTGTTGTCAAACGACAACAACAAATCTTTATGCTGCTCATCTGAAGTGAACAAAACACCTCAAAAGTCTTCCAAGGACGAACAAATATCATGAGTTTAACACGTCAAAATATAAATACATGAAGTTTCCTCCCTCCCTCGGAGGGAAATTGACGGTCAGAAAGGAAAATTAGAGACTTGAAGCAGTTACATTTCTATGTATCCTAATATTTATGAAAGGAGGATGGAAGGTGTGCTTAGAGTCTGCTGTGAAACACATGAACACATTCGGTGGCTATTGGGTGTTCACCTCACTACAAGGCATTTGGAAAGACAAACTTGTTTCCAGTGGACCAACAATTTGGAGTCAGCGAGGAAATGATCAAAAGGAGAGTCCCTTTACCAAAGAAGAGCAGCAACTCTACTATTCTAGGATTCGCGTGTGTTGGAAACTATTACGAATAAAAAAAGTTAATATGGGGAATAGAAAGATGTGGCAAAACTTGTCAGCTTTTCATCTAAACAGAAGGGTCTTGGCGCTATGACGTGTAGGAACTAAGATAATTAGGGAAAACCAAAAAAAGTGACCTTCCCGGTGGTCTCCTGCAGCCATCTCACATCGGACGTCCAGGGACTTTTCGTATGTTCACCTCTCAACTACCCCAAACACAACGGAAAAAATAATAATTCACTAAACTGACCATGTCGTCTACACTCGTTTTTTATCATTCATTGACTGGACTAAAACTATTATCCAATAATTATCGTCATTCTAAAAAAAAAAGGTGAGCGGAAATTTCCTTATTTTTCCCTCCAAATACTTTATCGTGACCGCGCCTAAATAATAACAAACAGGGCGAGTGAAAAGCCGGAGGGGTTGGATATCTTCCAATACTGTGTGTACTGAGTACCGAATCCTGTTCAATATTCATGCTTGTTTCTTGTATCGGGCCCCCTTCTCTCTCGCCATGAATTATGTATAGTAAGAATAGGATCTTTCAAGATTTAGACCCAGTTTTGGCTATACGACAACCGAATGGGTCCTAGAGTTATTTTAAAATTAAACCTTTGTTCTATTATAGCGAGTTAGTGCAACAAGGACTTTAAATTAAAATAAACGTCGTGGCGTACTTTCGAATAAAAAGTTTGTACATACCATATTTTTAAAAAATGATAAACCTTTTTCGTACGAATGAGAAGCTTTTTAACAAGAACTCAAGCTATGAGCCATATTGAGAATAATTTACAGTGAAAAACACTATCCCCCCGAGTCCTAGTTTTTGTATTACAGTGGCTTGCATGTGTTGCGTACATTCATTTTTCAAATCCTCTCACTTCCATGTACACGCAGACCGCGAGCATGTAAGTTTTGTCATGTTCAGAATCCGAGGATTTTAGAAATAGGGAAAGAAAGGCAAAGGTTATAGACGGATGGAAAGAAGGAGATGGAAATAAGAATTCCCTTAAGAATATACGGGAGAAGGTCAAATTGGATTTTAACATTGGCTTCGTCCTTGTAATAAAGAAATTCTTTTTGAGCGCATAAGTCTCGGGGGGTGGTTCGTGAGATAAGAGAATGTAACTTTATTACATCCGCGGCGAGAGTCGCTTTTATTACTCGAGCACTATGAAACGTTGTTTAACAGAAATTCCTTTATCAATTCACGTACTGGGTATGGGGGGGGGGGACTGGCAGGGCGTAGTCCACTAATTTCCAAGTTGCTTCTTACGAATGAACATTCTTGCAAAATATCTGCCCTGTTCGTTAAAACTTGAAACGAATTTGTTGCAAAACTTCAGTGAGCTTGGAGGCACCATTAAAAAAAGTATAACGCAAATATGCGCACTCCGACACTATCATTTAGTAAATTCTCACCGAGGCGACGCGACGTAATGAAGTTCATGATGCGAAACCTGTGATTCCATTCACATGTGAGGTGACAAAGGAACATCGCGACCAGCAAATGTTGTTGGTATAATGGTCCGCTCCAAGACAATGGCGACTCCCGAACATGAGGTTTATATGGTGTCATTCAGCCAATGAGCCGCGCCAAGAAGCGGGCCGCCATGACCGCCAATATTGGCATCGCGGGAAAGCCATTCAATGACTCGTCTGATCCAAAATGCGCATCTCGATTTTTGGAATCATCGTGTTCAGAAAACCATAAGCGGTTTCGCCCGCACCTTGAAATTTTGGACATTGGAAGCGGTCATTCTTATCATTTTTTCAATGTATATCGATTTGAGCCGAATGCGGTTTATGAGCCCCTCGGATACGTTTGTAGTCCCTAACAGACTTCTCCAATCACCTGGGAGGGACAACTGCCAAACTCTGTCCCTTTCGGCGGTGCCGATCCTGGTAAATCGAACAAAATTGCTTTATTTCAGAGGGGAGATTCCTCCAACTTGGGCTTACAAAAATTCATTTTGAAAAGCTTTCACACAAAATGTAAGTTGGATATATATATATATCAAACTCCTAGCAATAACAAGCAAAAGAAGACAATCTCTAGAAGTCTTCAGAACAGCGTATGACTATTGTGGGTGCGCGGGGGGGGGCGGTGGTTGTGAGAACTGGAAGCCTTTCTTTTATTTTCTTCTCTCATATCCGCCCCAGCCATGCCCTGAAAAGAAGTCGGGCCTAGCCTAACACCTTAGATAAGCACACCGCGGGGCAATTCTCTTTTCGGAACTTGTAAATCCCCTACAAGGAAAAACCGCTAAATCGATTTAATGAATTCAGAGACAACAGCCTCGAGGATTCTCCCCCCCCCCCACGTGACCCAACGGTCATGCCTGTAAGTCGTGAACTAGACTCACCGTCTCTCCTAAAAGAATGTTGAAACCACGTTGTTTTATTGATTTAAGGGAACAGAACTTAAATTAGATCCAGCGTGAAACAGAACTTAGAACTGGTGAGTCCATCACAATTAAATTATTCAGATTAAATTATTTTACAATAAATTTGATGAACAAAAAATAAAATACGTTCCTTCTTTAAGACCATGATGATTTAACTCCAGGAGGACTGGCGACGAGGAATCACAAAAGCAATAATCAATGTTTCCCTTGGATTTCGCAGTAATACACGGTATCAGATTTCCCATCGTTAGCCACATTATCACCCGATAATTAAATTTTATTTGTACGGCGTGATTATGTATTTAACAAAGAAAGCTACGCAGCATTATTCATGTAACCACCACTACTACATAGAGCGTTTCAATAAATTATAGCCTGATACTATTTAGCATTGTAATTAACCGTTGTCATAGGATTTAGGCCGGGATGAAGCCTCAAGCCTGCTTTAATGCTGCTTACTATGACTATCCCTCAGGCTGGGCAAACCTCTTAACTGCAATTCACACCGCGAGAATATAGACCGGGCAATTAATGCTTAAGAATTGATTTAACGCATTTGCACTGTAATCGGTTTCATTTGCATTCCGTGGAGAAGATGGTGTGCTGCGATGGGTCGCACTACTCTACCTCTGTATAATAGAGAGGGGTGAATGGAAGGAGGCGATTCTACGTCGGGGCTTCACTCGTTATGGGAATACAGAATGATCGTGGTTTGTGATGAAAACAAGCTTCGGGTCCGAATTTCGTGAAAAGCACATTGCAGGAGCTTGGAAAGTTATGTGGGTTTGATTGAGTACGGATCTTCCTTTAAAACAATATGTACCTATACTCTAATTACGGAATTTTTATTTTTAAAAGTAGGTCAGCCCAATTTTCAAATGACGAGTGAGCTGAGTGGGCTAATGTCATTCAGCGGATAGTCAAGAGCTTTAAATGGAAAATGTATAAGGTGTGGGACGGCGGCGCCTCTCAATGAATTAAAATTCATCCATTCAGCGGGGAGCTCGTCGATTAGGACCAACTTATCCGCTTGAATTCACTTGGCTCGTGATTATAAGATTCGGCACTTAATCTCCCTCACTCTCTTCCTTACTTTTTTATTCTTTTTTCTCCACCTTGCCCCCCTCTTTTGCCTTTGTGATTAGATTCATAGAAATACAACTATTTTCTCTTAGGCCGGTCGTCCACTGGAAGCGTTTTCGAGCGGCGCTGCAACGCGCGTACATCCCAAAGGCTCAAATTGAATGTAACATCGTACACTGCAGGCTTAGCTGCAGTGAGGACTTATTGGATGTACGTGGATGCTACGTTGTAGCACCGATCGAAAACGCTTCCAGTGGATGACCGGCCTTACCCTTTTTCTTGCTCGCATGCGAGCGCGACGAGCGATACTTTACTTTACTTAAACAACCAAACAGGATTTAGAAAGTTGAACTTTTGAAAATAGTAGAAACTTATAAATTGAACGAAAAAAAAACTCCGATCGGGTTGTGATCGAAAGGAAAGTTTCAGAGCTGCCACTTCCGTCCGTCTTTTGTTCGCACTACTCCCTCAAAATCAAGGAATAATGTCAACAACCAGGGAGTCGGGGAAAATGTTGTCTTACTCCAAAGGTAGTATCCACGCTATTTATTGCGAGTTTATGGTAATAACAAGGAACACTCGCCCGGTAGTTCATAATATTTTATTCAGATTGGTGTGTACCACTTAATCTTTGCAGATTCAGCGCTTTCTCTTCCATTTCAGTCACTCACTGTGATTCTTCAGTCGTCGCTATAGCTCGGCAAACAGCTCTAAGCAGCAGAATATTCTCCATCATCGTCATTTATCTAAAACCTTCGGCCCCTTTCCCCTAATTAAAATTATAGAAGAGAAGTTTGACCCAGTTAAATTGTTTTCAAATGTCATAAGTAGTAGATGATGGCAAGAAGAAGATGCCACGGAAAACAGGGAGATTTCAAAAGTTTTAACGGGCACTCCCTGAAATTAGACTAGTTTGCTCTCCTTCCATAATTTCAGGGTTTGACTTGAACATTTTTTCCCCCTCAATAGTCCTATTGAGTTACAGGCCAGGTTACTAGCGCACTGCCTCGTTCCCTGATCGTGGAACAGTAAAATGTCACTAAGGGAATGACGATTGGTTAACAAACTATGTGACATTGCTAAGAAAGTGTGTAACCCGGGTGGATGGGTGGGGGATTGGAACGGTGATTGAACTATCGAGGATGTTCAAAGTACTTGTCAGGACGGGACAGTTATTAAGAGAAAACCTAGAGAGTTTATTTTCCTCCTCTCATCGAGTCTTTAAATTATTTGGCATTGAAGATGGGAAAGTCTTAGCCGACGGGTAAGCCACCAGAGACAATAAATGGACTAAGTAAAAACTTTCCTTGATACTTTCGACATCCAGTGATTCTCACAGTTACGTCAGACTAACCATAAAATAAAAACAGTTAAAAGTGTGAATCCCAAAACTCGGTGAGAATAGTTTTCCCTCGTTAAAAAACCCTTTTCACAGCCAATGCCTATAGAATGAAGGATAAGAATTGCACGAAAATGGGGGGAAAAGAGATGGAACAGGTACTCGCATAAAATTGATCAGCTCCCACCCCCCCCCACAATGTTTGACGATTGACACGAGGGGTGATGCGGGGGGGAGAGGGTGCAAAGAACCTTAGGGGTTTGAAGGACCAATAGCCCGGGCTATTCTATAGTGATGTTTGGCCTCCGTTGTGATTGGCAAGGGTCCAGAATTGCAAATTCACAATTTACGAGGAATCACATTACCATAGTAAACGGATGGTGGTGGTAAGAATGGAGGGAGAAGAGCGTGAATATAGCTTCTACCTGATAATTTGGTACAGACGTAGTTTGATATCAAACACCTCAAATTGTCTTATCATCTTTAGAGCCTCTAAAGATCCATCTAAAGTCCTTGCTTAGCATTTCCCTACATTCTACTCAGTGATGTTCGGGTTTTTATAATAATGGCGCGTGAACGTGAAGTGGTTTAGCGAGGATCCCATTTACTTACATCAATTTTGTTCAAGTTGTAAAGAAAATAAAAAAAAGGCTTTGTGAGCAAAGCCAATTGAGCGAATAAATTGATTCTTTTGAAGAACTCTTTCGGATACGCCTGCTTTAAAAATCAATCCTTTAAAAAGCATAACCTTGAATTCATCGTAGAATGAGAAAAAAGATACGTTGTTCAACGTTAAAACGATAAATATGAATAAGGAAGTAGGAAAGAAAGTCGATTAGTCAGGATCTTCGGTCTTCATTTGACCCCATGAATAAGGCTATTCACTTACTCTCTACAAAGCGTTTAATACAAATTGTGTTATCTGTAAAAGATTTCTTGGCAAAAAAAAAATGGAATTCGAACCCTTGAAAATTCCGTCAAATAAGCACACGGCGAGTTCCTGTAGACTCATCTTTCTACAAGTTAGATTTCCACCCTCATGATCATTCAGTCGTGCTGGTGATTGCCTACCTTTTAAAGTACCCACTACGAGTGCTACTGACTGACGGGATAATTTTTTTTATGTAAACGATGTTTTATTTATTTCGTTCCTGCCTTCGACTTCACACTGTGTCACAGTTGTGATAATAGCGATAATTTGACGAGAGAGCGCGAGGGAGGGAGAGGCGGCTGACTTCCGATGTTTTGCTGCCTCTCAGGAAAATGTTTTGCCCTCAACGGTCAAGAAACGTATATTCTTTATAATTAGGAGGCAGGAGTAGGTTTGGTTTGGGAAACGTATAGTTTGGCCTCAATTGACCGTAATAATTATGGATAGAAAATCTGAAAACATGAATCCTTCAATGTCGTTAAAACTCGAATAGTCCCCATGCAGAAGCCACTAGTTAACGGCCTCACAACTCATCGTTTGATCATTGAATGCCGTGAGCCGCTAAATTGCTGTATCATACGCCCCCCCCCCCACGACTACTTCAGGTCACCACACGAGGATTTATACGTTCGAAAACGCTATGAAAATAATAAACTAACGGTCACAACACTGAGATTCGCGCAACTACCACCAGTTCATGGCGGCAGCACCTCCTGGGTATGAAAGATACAGTAAAGTGCGATTTGAATAATTCTATAACTGAATAAGTGGGGGGGGGGGCGAATTGCAAGAAGCACGTTAAACAAAAAAAACAAATTGTTGTTCATCTTTGTCCTCTTATTCCTATCAGTAATTGCCTAAACGAAGAAAGCGGACTGCGAGAGTTTATTTATTCGATTTCAATGCAAGTCTAAGGAAAGGCATTGTTCCATAATTTCGAGGTAACTAATTAAGATTATCGTCTAAAATCGAGCGAAATCAGACGTCTTAACCTCATAATTTAACGCCTAACAATATTCCCCTGAGAAGCGCTTGTTGTGTTATTCTAATAAGTGAAACTCTCTGTTTAAAGAGGTCTGATGTCCGCGCCGAAATGTCAGCTAAAAATGTATCCGGTGCTAAGTACTTCTGCACCTAAACAGGAACTAGACAGGTTCACACAACATTTCAAACCTGGCGGCATTTACTTCACTAAAAATCCCCTTTAAAAAAGGTCTAACGCCCTAAAGCGTGATATTTAAGGCCCGCAGTGCACAACTGTTAGGCCGGTTGAGCTTCCTCAACTTCCTTGCCAAGAAGTCCTATGGTTGCGTTCAATGATGGAAACCCGTTTTTCAAGGCGATCAAGAACCACCCAGAGAGGGGATGCTTTAAAGAAAACAGCTTTACTGTAATCGACACTTTTTAAACGCATTTGGCAGCATTACAGCAAAAAATGGACAATTTTTACACGGCACAATTGGACTAAAACACCGATTCGACCAGTTTTTAATGTTTCCCTCATCAATCGGTTCTGTAGGAGGGGGGGGGGCTATTGAAGTTGGCCTAGTCGAGATGAACAAACTGCTCTTTTCATTAGAAATTTTGACTATATTTAAGTGCCTCCACACCATATATCATGAAATATCCGGAAAAGTCAAACACTAACCAATCCACCAAAAACTAAAATCTCCGTTGGGAAACTTTCGGTTTCAGCCTTCTATTCCTAATTTTCTGCCCAAAAACTTAACATGTTTTCCCCGTAAATCAATACTTGTAGGAAAGGCTTGGCGCTCAAATACTCGGTTTCCGACTTTTCATCAACGGCTTGCGATTTTCAACTCAAAACTGACGTTTTTTTAAATCCAAAACTGAAGAGTTCACTCTATAACCGAATATTTTACTTAAGAACTGACGATTTTGTGCAAAAGCCAAAATGCTAGCCCCTAAACTGGAGATTACACAAAACAAATGGCAATTTTTAAACCCAAGGATTTACCCCAAAACTGATGATTTCACCCTAACGAACGATCTTACCAGAACAAACAAAAACTGCCGATTTTATCACTCAAGTGGGGTTTTTACTCAAAAACCGTACGATTTCTCGCCAAATCTGACGTGTTACCACCCCCTCCACCAAAGATGCCACTTCAAAACTGGCGATTTAAACCTAAAATTAAATTTTTCTGTCCCGTCCGAAATCCAAGATTTCCAATGGAAACTATCGTTGTAGCCTTCTATATTTAGGATTTTCGGTCCAAAAACTGACAATGTTTTCCCCAGAAATATTGATACTTGTAGGGAGGGCTTAGCCTTCTAATACAAGACGTCCGACATTTCATCGTCTTGCATAAAAAACCGTTAAAAACTGACACTTTTAAACCCAAAACTGTAGGTTTAATCTGAAACAGACAACTTCATGCAAAAGCCGAATTATTACCCCAAAATGAAGTTTTCACAACACACTAAAACTTGACATTTCACTCCAAAACTGACGACTTTTACTTGAAAACTCTGACGATTTTAACACAAAGCTGACGATTTAACCAAAATACTGACGATTTGTTCCCACGTAAGACTATTTTACACCAAAACAGACTATTTTAATCCAACCCGAAAGTGTTCTTCTTCTTTTTTAAGATTTCACTATTCCACCCAAAAAGTGATTCTTTCATCCCAAAAAGGATATTTTGCACCAAAACCCCTGATGTATTCCCAAAAAATAGTATTTTACGTGAAAATTGACGACTCTGTCTTGAAAACTCTGATGAAATTTTCAGTTTTGATTTAAAACCACTAATTTTTTTTTCCTGGTGAAACCGGCAGTTTCGTAGTGAAAAGTTCAGTTTTCTGGTAATTGTTTCAAGGTAGAAACTTGGATTTCAGGTTAAAAAACTTCTGTTTTTTGGTAAAACCACCAGGTTTGGGGTAAAATTTTCATTTTTAGAAAAAACTGGAAAATTTTTAAGGGTAAAACCGCCATTACTGTCGTGAAATCTTCTGTTTTGATATAATACGTCAGTTTTGGCATGAACTGTTCAGTATTGAATAAAAATCGTCACCTTTTTGGGTTCAGATTTCACGCCAAAGCTGGCGTGTTACATCAAAGCTGAAGATTCAAAGACAACACCAGGGATTTTACCCTTGAACTAAATTTGACAAATTTCCCTCAAAATGAAACATTTACCTCCAAACTGATGGCTTTATCACAAAACCGGCAACTTTTCCTCAAAATTGACGTTTTTAACCCAAAATTGAAGTTTTAACCCTAAAACTGCTACCTGAAAACTAATGTTTTCACTACAAACTGGCGAATTGACCCTAAAAATGAAATGAGTGATTTTACCTCAAAATTAAAAATGTTGCATCGAAACAGGCAATTTTAGCACAAAATTGGCGGTCTTAGCACAAAAGTAGCATTCTAGTAGGTACTGATATTGTGCTTTTTGCATAAAACTGCTTATTTTATCACTTTGCAGGCGATTTTAGATTTTAGAGAAGCGTAATCCAAGACATTGGGTTTTCAGTGAGTTGGACCCGTGGCTGCGAATAGTGGTCTATTTGGTATGAAAAATCCGCAAAATTAGTTGTTGAATTTGGCAACCTGCGCAAAATTGATTTTCCAGTCACAGAAACTCACGGCTTCCGCGAATAGCGAACTTCAGCAGATGGTTTTACGTGAGCCAAACGCGCAAAAATGTTTTTGGAGGGAAAAATGCGCGAAATTGGTTTAAACATTTGCAAAATTGGGGTTTCAATGCTAAATATGAGAAATTTGCCTTTTGGTTGAGTCAAATCTGCGAAAATGTATTTTTAGGGCTCAAAAATCTTCGAAGTGGGTTAGAATTAGCAGTTGCCCATAGCTGAAGACGACAGTATACAAAACTGGCGATACTACCCCGAAACAAAATGGTACGGTTTAACATTAATCAAAAAATGAATATTTTTACCACGAAATTGTGATCAGTTTACCACAGAACTGATTTGATAGAGTGGTGCGGCGAGGGGTGGGATTTCTATAGCAACGTAGCCGTTGTAAGACCGCGACCGTCCCCTAGGACTGGGGAGTTTACCGTTCAACTAATTTTGCCAGTTTTCCCTCAAAAGGAAAATGTTACCCTGAAATATTTATCACAAAACTGACGCCCTACCCTAAATTGAAGTTTTTCAACTGTCAACTGAAAACTGATTTTCAAAACTGGCGAGTTCACTTTAAAAATAAATTTAGTGGGTTTACCTCGAATCTGGTGATTTAAGCATAAAAATGGCGATAAAATCGCGAAAATTGCGATTTAGGACCACATGGGTTTTCGAGGTTTCGACCACATGTGTTCTAAGTTCCGCTTACCCCTAAGCTCTAAGCTGAGCTAAAGAGCTTATATCCCAATCATAATTTAGTATTTTACATACAAAAACGTTTAAACGAACATTGTCGACTCGGCCATATAAGCGGAAAAATGGTAATTTTAGCACAGGAATTGAGATTTTAGTAGGGTCTAAAACTGGCTGCTTCAAGAAATTAGAGCGCCTCTCGACCTTACTTCGCGGCAACAGCCCCAGAAACGATCGAATAGCATATCTGGTGATTGAATCCGCCTCCTGTTCTTCATACGGTTGTCCCTCTGTAACTTCTCCTCTCCTTCTCTGATTCAGGAACTAATTACAACCATTTTGCAGTCTTCTTCATTGGTCGAATGCATTTCGGGCACAAACAGTGACTCCCCCTTGCATTGCAAATTGAGTTGTGTCATTTGCAGTGCAAGGAGTCAATTGCTGAGGATGGGTCGCACTATTGTGCCCGAAATGCATTCGACCAATAAAGAAGACTGCAAAATGGTTGAAATTAGTTCCCGAATTGAAGAAGAAGAGGAGAATAATTTTAATTTGATTAAAGGTCAATTTAGGTGCTTGAAAAAGTAAATAAGGCGTAATTGACGTTTACACAACTGTAAAGCGGCCCGTGCAATGCTCATCTATTGGGGCTCAGGACGATCTATGAGGCTTCTCATGCCGTTTACGATTTGCATAAAATTCAGCTCTGTAACCGAGCATTTCCACTCGCGTCTTCTCCATACTATATGATATATAATTCCGAGAAGAGCGGGTGGAAATTGTCGGCTCCAGAGCTGAATTTTAATGCAAATGGAAACCGCTATACTCTCTGAATAATGAAGGAATATAACTTTCACGTATAGCGTTCAATTATGAGTTCACCTCAATTTTAGCAGCTAATTTACGTTTTCCTCAGTTTTAGCCGCATATTAGCAGTTGTCTTCACAGGCATGAATGTGCGCCTTTTTTCAGTTGTGCCAGACGTTGTCTTCATAAACAGCAAATTGGTGCTCTTTCTCAATTTTACCCACGAAAGTCCTTTTTTTCAAACCACTTTGGACGTGAATCACCGTTTTTACCTTGGTAAAAAAAATCCAAATACATGTATAGCCCTACGGGTGCAGTTATTGAAAAGAGCCTAAACAAGAGACTCAGAAAATGCCTTAAAAATAGTCTTCAAAATAGCCTTCAAATGAGACTTAAAAAGAGCCTTCTGAGAGGGTCAAACTGGAATTTGCGACCTAAACTTTGTCCCCTAACCCATAAAAACAGTCTTGTAGCTAGCAGATATAGCCATATTTTTAATGTAGAAAACGTATAGCATACAATTTTACCCCTATAATGCCCCTAAAATACTTGTTTTTGTTGATAGTCAGTTTTTTAGGATTGAGTTACCTGCGTGGGCCTTGCTTTGAGGGGGGGGGTATTCTTCTTGTAAAATCCTAGTGTTATGTCATAAGTTTTAAAAATGGACTAAGAACTAATAACAATAATTAATTATTGATTAAAACGAGAGGAAAACGTGTTAACGACAGTTAAAAGTGGCCAGGATTCCTGATTGAGATGAGCCGGAGTCCTTTTCAGCCTCTTATTTTAATAGCCTTGATCCTTCATCCTTCCTAATTGAGAAAAACAGGCAGAGGGCAATGATCAACGGTGTATGCTTATTAAGTAAGCGCGTGGTTTCTTTTTTTGACGCCCACCAAGGAACATTTTGATAACTCACGTGAAACAGGTACCTAAGTTAGGAGTTACTAGGTTGGCAGGGGAAAGAGTGAAGACGGACCATGCGCGAGTTCAGCGGGTGGGGACCTATTCGCTCGGAACTTCAGACCTTTTGAAAATCTGAGTTAGTCGATATTTTTGTCTCCTCAGGTTTGTTTACGGAGAGTTTCGACGCTCGAGGGAATAATCAGAACGACGATAATAAGGTGAGCGTGATTTTAATTGTTTCATTTTCTATTATTGAAAATTAATAGAAAATAAAGTTTTCCGATAAAATAAATAGACGGTATGCTAATATAATAACAAAAAGTGCGCCATTCACTTGATAAGTAGCCCTAAGAAAATAATTTCCCCATTAAGTCCATGACACAAATTTTAAGCCACATTGTTATTTATTGCCTTTCAAAAATACAAACCACGCTTAATTGTCGGTATACACGAAAATTTGCGTGTATGTTAATTCTATGATCACCCACAGCTCACAACCGCCGAGATTTTTTTTTTTATAGGTCTAGAAACCGGTACCTACTGAACAAGGATAGCAGTTCACAGGAATTCTGTTGTTAATAATATACGTATCTATAACTCCCAAGTAGTTGGGCGTTCTCCTTTAAAACAGCGGGTGGTTTAGCGTCCTCCACTTTTTCTTAGAAAGTGCTAGACAACTACGTGCAAGGAAATTAAAAAGCGCAGTCTAATTCAAAACGATTGTTTAAACCGGACATAACTCTCAGTTATTCAGGAGATCGAGCGCGGGATTTATGGCACGCGCTTCAATTTCCCGTTGTGGAACTTCAACGATACTAAGGGCAGCAATTTTTGTTCATGAAAATAAAGAGGTCTGTCGCTTCATTACTCAATATACCCATAGAAAAAAAAACGAGTTTTCAAGTTCGCTATGAATCCCTAAAGTCTCCCGGTGTCGACTTCCTTTTTTTCTCACGGTCTCGTATTACTCAACGCTTCCCAGTTCCCTCCCTCCCGCTCCGCAAATATTTGTACATAAACGTGATCACTCTATTCATTAAGCGGGCTGCCTTTTCCACTTCTATAAGAAAAGTCCATCAAAAGTTTTAATAATTCAGGTGGAAAAGAGTTTTCAAACTTTGTAAGCTCTAATGGCTTGAACTTGAGCTCCTGTCGTATAATATGATACGGTGAAGTTTCGGCAAAGTTGGAATAGACTTCGAAGTTTACCTGGATCATCAAGTTAGTAATTGAATTTTAGGTATAGACGTAAAAGATGATTTTTTTTTTAACTTATTTTCTATATTACTTCATTTATAATCACATATTCATTCGTGTAGACATGCAGGACTAATCTTAGGTGCAGGCGTACATCAGTCACTTCTAGATTACAAACTCATCACTTTGATACTATTCTTCGTGGATGGGGAAGGCGATTTTATTACGTTTTTCACTTGCACAAAATTCTCCACCCGTGTTGATTTTCCCAGCCGCCCTCTCAACTTGCATTATGTTTTATGAAGAGAGGACGGGAGGAGATAGCAACCGAACGAAGAAAGAAACAATCAACTGTTGATAGTGATTGGAGCGCAAAATAATCGGGTCATTATTTGTCAATATAGTCCCACAATCCACAGTAAACGTAGACTGTACCAAAACTTGATATTCTGTTCATGATAACAAGTATATCCAACTGAAAAACTGTCATCTCTCATCACTCATTAGTATTCAGTCATACAGCCAATGGCCCCGATTTATAGAAGAAACAGAACTACTCATTGTGGTCTTATCTATAGGCCCTCAGCCTTTCGCGTTGGGCATTCTTATAATTCGTGCCTCATGCCCCCCCCCCCCCAAGCCACCAATAGAACCACCATATAGCACAGACCGACCTCCGATCACACGCTATATCTCATTCTAATTGTATAAGTGCGCGTCTCGCCGCATTAGCTGCACTCATCCAACCTTCCTTCATAAGTGCAAAATACGAGAAAAAGTCAATAATTTGTAGGTACCGCAAAAATTCAAGACTTTTGGACGAAATTTTCCGTTTAATCTTGTACTCGCTACCAGTAATACTGAAGAATTGGGAGAAACTTTATTGGAAAAGAGAGCTAATCGGACGGGTGCTGGGTTGTGGGGGGTTACGGTGGCTCGGATAGTCCGATACTCGGGTATGCCCCCCTGTAGAACTGGGGCGGGGAGAGGGTAACGTGTTTCTTCGGCTTTCAAAAGCATTCCTGCCTACTTTCCAAAAAATAAATTTTCGCTCTTCACTTGTTTAACTCACTCGATAAACAACCAAAATTCGTTGTACTGTCGCATTGTTACGATTGTCCTATACCTCACACTATAGACACCTACTCAATTCAAACGATTCTTCTAAATGCTACAAATTCAAACGAAAATTATATTTTTTTATACAAATGTACGGTAGAAATGCGTCGAGCGTTCATTTATATGACCACTGCGTGACTCGAAGAGCCGAGATATTAAATTGGAATTCTCTGGATAGCTTTTTTTACCAAGCAATTTCAAAATATTATTCCACATTTTTAATAAAAATTCTTCCAACATCGAAGCATCTTTATTACTCTGCTGAGACCCGTTTTTCCCCTCCTTTAACTGTCCTCTGTCGCCTCCGCGGACGGGTATCGGGAACGCGGCAGAAATCCACTCAGAAATACTTAAATGGTTTTTGATTTGTTTGCCTACTAGGTAATTCTTTACTTTCTCCGTTTCCGTTAAAATCTATGTGAATCCGTTTTATTTCAACTTTAAAATTGAGGAATTCTTGAATTGTACGTTAAAACAGACGTTCCCCAGTCGTTCTTTGACTCGAGCAAACCCCGAGGAACGTTCTTATTCAAGTTGTTAGTACTTTTTCGCGAATATTGGAACTAGTCAGACAAGGAGTGAACTTTTCTTTTAAAAAATAAGTCAGTGCTTCTTCTTCAGGGTTATAGTACCCTGAAAATAAAACGCACCCTGCAAGCTCCTGGTTCCCACAACATTCGTAAGACGACTGCTGATACATAAATTATTTTTCTGATTGTATAATTGCCTTTCAATTAAGGATATAATTGATGAAAGGGGCAGTGGGATCAATGAATCGTGATACATCAAGTCGAGCTCTAAATTATGCTAACTGACGTTTAGCGGACGGTGATGACTGCAAAAAATATTCGTTTTTGTGTACCATTTTATTATCCTTTCACCAAAGTAGGTAATGTAAGTTGACTAATGATGCAGGTGGTGCAACACGTGATTTTAAGACAATTTCAGTTGATTCCAAACCACTTGAGATAATGAGGTCAGTACTCGTATAAAGCCCAGTTCACACCTATCATGCACGCTTCCGATCCGACACCGATCATGCATTTTTTGATAGGTGTGGGGACCGTAATAGGCGTTAATACCGAATAATTGACGGCTATTACGCTTCTCAGCCCTCTCAGATTGCCTTTCCAACCCAAATATAGTCTAACCGTCGAGAGGGTTTCCACAGTCTCCGATCCGACATGCATGATCGGTGTCGGATCGGAAGCGTGCATGATAGGTGTGAACCTGGCTTAAATCGAAAAATTAGAGGCACTGTAAATACAAATAATTTGCAGGTATTAAAAGAGATGAATCGTCACTAAATGCAATTGTTTTTCGAGCAACTGCAGATTTCATTAAATACATGATATCACCCCAAAGTATATTTGTCGACAATAACGCGTCCTCCTATCTCGTTTTCACGGAATTAGCGCGTATTATCACTTGTTCTCGATTCCCCCTCGATACCCTTTACATTGACTATTCACGCGAGAAATTCAATACTGTCCTCGACTTATTATTATTTGATTTGGATATAGGTAGTTACTAAATAAATGCGTTAAAATACAATTTCAGTTTGAAAAATGCTATTACGAGTGCACAGAGCTTTACTTGGAATACTTGGATATAACTAGCCCGCCTCGCCCATTCGTTTTTTCGGGTTTACGCTCCCGAGAGGTTGAGCTTGGTATACTCCACTACACAACTTGAGATCTTTCTTGGTAGGGTGACCAGACGTCTTACTTCCCCCGGACATGTCCTACTTTTTTTTAGCGTTCGGGTACGTCCGGGCTCATTTTTCAGGTGTCCGGGAAGAGGTCAAAATTGTCCTCCTTTTTGTCCTACCTCTTCGGTCTCTATTCTTGATGTAACGTCTGGTATTTTTAACTCACAACATCTTTCAAGTGTATCTTCACACAAAGCTGCGGCGATTAGCCGCCAAGTCCCCAGTCCACGTTTTGCTCTATTGCGCGGCGGCCCTCATCAGTCCTGATGAGCCGGATTTCCTCCCTAACTCGATTTTACCAGGTGAGGTCTAGTTCAAGGGGCGGATATTATAGTGCAAAGTCCACCCAGAGAACAATTCAGATATTTTACCCGCTGAACATCTACACGCACCGGCATGCCTCAAAACTCTGAAATTCACCCCACAACTCATGAGAACACCGACGAACCGGAAAATTATATTCACAGTCTGATTAAAACCAATCATGAGCGTTTGGCACTTTCAAAAAACAAAATTTCGTCATTTTGACTCTTCCAAACGTCAATTTCGCAGATTTTCGCTCATTCAAAACGTTTGGTGGATTCGTGCCGTTCAAAAAACAAATTTCGTGGGTTTTACTTTTTCAACAACCAATTTTACGGACTTTCACTCTTTCAGAACCGCATCCATCTAGTAGACTTGGCGCCTTTAAAACCCAATTTCGGGGATTCTCGCTTATTCAAAAACCAAATTTCTAGGCTTTGGCTCTTTACATAATCAGTTTAGCAAGTTTGGTTAATTAAAAAATTAATTTCGCAAAAAACGAACAAAAAAAAATCGTATTTTTTTTTTTTAGCTGCAGTTTTGCTGGAACAAACGTCTTTCAATTGTATCTTCACACAAAGCTGCGGCGCTTAGCCGCCAAGTCCCCAGTCCACGTTTTGCAAACGTCTTCCAAGAACAAACGTTTTTCAAATTTGGCACCTTAGAAACAAACTTTCACTAATTTTACTTATTTTTTTGAACCAATTTTGCTGATTTTTTCGCTTTCAAATCCCAAATTTCGAGGGGTTTGCACTTTAAACAAGCAATTTTACGAACTTTCTCTGTTTCAGAACCCAATTTCGTGGGCTTCGCTCCTTTAAGTCCCGATTTGGGTGAATTTCATATTATGAAAAACCAATCGTGGCTTTCATCAAAAACAATTTTCATGATTTTGGCAGTTTGAACCTTTTGACTGTGGATTTTCGCTCTCTCATAAACAATATCTCGGATTTTGCTTCTTCAAGGCTCAATTCCATGAAATGAACCGTTATTTTGTGTCCTAAGCTTTTTCTAAAATCAATTTCGCTTACGATAGTTCTAAAAACAAATGTAGCTCTTACAAAAAGTAAATTGACGGATTTGACTCGATCAAACACAAAACCTAATTCGCGGCTTTGGCTTATTCAAAAACCATTATTTCATAGTTTTGGTTCTTTCAAACCCCATTTTCGTGGTTTCCGTTCTTTCAAAACCTAATTCCCTTCCTGGAACGCTAAAAAGTGGTCGTTATGGGCGGACCTCCTGATGTAACATCAAACCGATCAATGATTAGTCATTGATCTTGTATTTAGGGGTCCTACTTTCCGTTGAAAACGTCCTGATATTGTCCTACTTTTCGTACCAGACGTCCTCGGACACCACATTTACATCTGTCCCCCCCCCCATTCTGTAGTACGCGTGCGTTAGCGAAATAAACAAGGTGAATAATTGAAAGTAATCAGCTGAGAAATTTTGCTAACGCGTTATGAGTTACAGAATAGGGGGGGTTGGTCACCCTACTTACAAGCAAATCCAACATTTAGGCCAGTATGCTAAAGTAGTTCCTCGAAATTTCCTCGGCTCCAACCTGCGTCGCAAACTGTAGAATCACACGCAGCGAGCACAGATAAATAATAGAGGGAGCGTAAAAAAAAAAAAAAAAAAAAAAAAAAATGGGCACACTTCCCTCTTGCACTTCCCTTTCTTTAGGAGTCCAATAATGGGGTAAGAAAACTATTGGAAACGATCATACAAGTCAAAGCATTGAAGTTTGGAAACGTATTTAAATAAAAAAACTGCTGCTTTTGCTGAACGGTAAAACGGCATTGACAGCTGAGTTTCATCTGCGGAAGATTAGCTTGAAATTAGTAAAAAAAAAATTATGGGAAACCACATCCAACACTTTATTTTCTCCCTAAACTGGATACTAAGAGAGGGAGAAATGAGACATATCTTACATCACATTTTTTATTAATATACTCCCTCTATTTCTTATATGTTGCTCGCTGATCACATGTTATTTTATAATTTTTCCAGTTTGTGAGGGAGCTTTGCGGTTGAGGAAAATTCGAGCTTACTGGTACTTGACATAGGGGCCTTAAGCGCCCCATACACTGTCAGTTTAACTGAAGGCAATCGTGAGGCCGTCGATCGGGGTTACCCACACATTTTCAGTTAATCTGAAGGCCATGGACTGAAGTCCACCTGCAGTCCGTGAAAACTGAAGGTGTGTGGCCGTAGGACCGGCTAGGATCGGACGTGAGATCGTTGACTGACAGTGTATGATACCCGTCGATTTTGGCCGGACGGTCGCCTCAATCGCATAGTGTATGGGGCGCTTTAGGGCCGTATTTATGAACGTTCCTTCAAGCTTCCTTGAGTCAAGGAACCGTTGAGAACAGTTTTGACCACAATAAAAACATCTGTTTTAATGAATTTCAAGGGTTCCTTAATGTCAAGGAACGTTCATAAATACGGTCATTAGCCTCCCGTTAGCGCCTCAACGTGGAGCAAATTAAATAGAAATCGTCCTGCAATAATTTTCTGTGTGGGGGAGCCGCGCAAGGGGTTGTTTACCACCTTGCACATCCTGTTTTCTGAACCAGTCCAAAAAGAGAGCAACAACGCACACCCTACCTCCGCCCGTCCGAGTTGATGCAACTGATTTAAATTAATTAAGTGGCACAAGGTAAAAAAAAAAGAGTTCCCAAGCTTCGGAAGCTGCAGGAATACCCGCCTGCTAAGGGGAAACCACTTTTTTTTATATGGCCACTTATTTACCGTTTTTTAGTCGCACTGGTACACGATATACTTATATCGAATGAACACCAAACAAGGCGTTCCAAGTGTTTATCTAGACACTTTGTATGGCTAATTTATAAATTTTTGTATCAACTTAAACTGTCGTACGGTGAACTGTGCTTTATTTGAAGCCCCCAGGGAGTT
This sequence comes from Corythucha ciliata, assembly GCA_038030265.1. Classification (NCBI taxonomy): domain Eukaryota; kingdom Metazoa; phylum Arthropoda; class Insecta; order Hemiptera; family Tingidae; genus Corythucha; species Corythucha ciliata. The sequence goes on along the minus strand of CM075943.1, from coordinate 7,675,153 downwards.
CACCAGGTAACTTATATTTGGATACTCTCGTTCTGCAGGGAAAAACTAGGGGCAAGTATTTGCTCTCAATTGATTAGCTGGACACTACCCCTGGGCACGTTGAAAGCGGTTGATCAGCGTGGTAAACATAGTTATAGGAATACCTCGAATATTAGCCATTCCCGTAATCATATTCTATAATGCGCACATAATTTAGGAGTGAGGAGATGGAATTTACCATCTAATGCTGCGTAGTTGCCTCCTTCCCCGCAAAGCGTTCAATGAAAACTTCCTTTAAAACAAGGAGGTGAGGGGTTGCGATTGAGTTAAATGAAGGTAGACCCCCTCCCCCATTTCTACCAATCAATAATAATTTAGTGCCCACAGAATTGTTTAATCACCGGTTGAATGGTCTTTGAGATTACGTTCCGATTCCACGGCGGGCTATATCAGCTTAATTTTAACAGTATAAATCCCTCTCGTGAATAGCCTTTGTGCCATGACAGCTTGAAGCCGTCTCTGATTGTCTAAATGAATGGATTAAATAAATGTCGTCCTTTCTCATTTCTAGTTATTCCGCCGGGAAGACATGGTGTAATTTACAATTATGTTACACCCACTATTAATTTCCCTAGCTGGGCAAAGTGACAACATCCTAACTCACACATTGTTTAAACAATGAAGTAAAACCAACTGGTTTTACACACCAAATGAATCGAAAGTTGTCAGCCACGAAAGTTATCATGAACACATAAAATTGTGGAAACCTCACCGAAAATATGTGTGTGAGTGTGAAGTGAAATCAACTAGAAAATAACTCCATGAATGCTTATAAGGCCCCTTTTACACGAGTAAGTTTTTTGAACAATTTAGCCATTTTGAAAAAAATGACAGATGTTCCCTGCCTCAAATCGTGTGGTTTTGATCAGATTGAACAAATTTTTGAACACAAAACTTACTCGTGTAAAACAGGCCTAAAACTTGTTGGAAATTGTGAGTGTCCCCTCCCCTCATACCACTCCACTCTCTAGTTGCCTGTTTCTCCTAATACTTTTATCGATTTTTTACTAAAGACCATTCCACAATCTGTATAAGCCTCATGAAAGTTTAAAACCACAACGATAACTTGCATGTGATGACCTTGCGTCGCGTCGAGTTAATCGTGCTACCTGTTTAGAAGCTAATTTATTGGTTCCATTGTACTGTTCGTTTTCTCACTAGTTATACGGTGTCATGGAAAATAGAATGAACCTTGCGGTGTAAACAATTTTGTTTCGTTATTGTTCTGCCCGTTATTTAGTTTTACGTATCGCTGCTATTGTTGTCACTCTTATATTAGATTTTGTGACTATAAATATGGCCGCGTATAGTGCTTATAATTGAGCCGGAAAATTGTAATCAGCGATGAACGGCCTTCAAATCTTCCTATAGAGAGTCAAGTATAGGTGTACACGACGACTCAACGGGGCCTGTAATGAACACTGGTGAGTGTGCGTTGTATTGCATAACTCTCATCGTCTGGGATTTTGTCCCTCTCTATCTGCACCGTTCATCCCAATGGGAGGAGCGCGAAAACCATTTCACTCGCTGTACCATTCATTATATAGTCTATAGGCTCCAGGCGATCAATTTATAACGGCACCCGGCTACAAATAGAGCCGGTTTTTTGTTGTTTTTTTTTTATGGGTTGACTCATGATTGAGGGCTCCGGGTCGGTATCTCAACGCTAAGCTTAGTTTTTCCTGCCAAAAAACATTAAAAATGTCTTAACATCCTTTGATAACGTTTTTTTTTTGTTTTTGTTTTTTTTTCAGCAGATACAAAATGACTTGACCTGGTGGAAGGAACCCTTTCATTTATTTTGGATAAAGTTATCTTATAAAGGTAAACATTATGTATTAGCTATTTTTTCTGTCATTTCCATGTCACCGACAGGTCGATATTCTACTTCCGAGCTCTCGGAAAAGCTTTCTACGGCAAATAGCAATGATGCCATTCGAGCTAGAAGAGTAGAAACCCCTCGCCAAGTCGCCATTATTCATGAAATATGAATTAGAGAACAAGTTCCGGGGCTTGAAATGCTTGACGCCTCCGTGATAGCAATCAAAATCTTTCATTAGAACGTTGCGATGAATTTTTTATCAGAACACGCGAACCCCACTCACACATCTGTAAAGCAGCACTCGGTGCTTCACAGCAAGAAAGAAATCGATTGGCCGAGGGGGTTAAACCTTTCAAATATTTAACTGGTTGTCGCTCCAATAAAGTTTAACTCAGCTTGAAGGATCCCTTTTTTTTCCTTTAACTTTGAAAAAATACAACAAAAAATGCCCCCCCCCCCCCACTTGAGCGTTATTAGGGCAGAGAGAGCACTTCAATATTTCTTCTTGAGGGGATTCTGTGCCTAACCTGAATCCAACTACAGCCCCTCATTTCAAGCCGTGTGAGTTTATGGCACTATAAAAACCATGATCCGTTCCAGAAAAATCATCGACTATCGATTACACGAGGTTGGTAGCTAATTCCCAGTGTATAAGTTTACGAGGATATCGCGCGGGTTGCCTTTAACGCCTCATTTACATATAAGCTGCCTTTTTTGTTTTTTGCAAATCTGCTTAAGGGCTGAGAGCAAGGAAATATAATTTTGAACGATCAGTATAAAATTCATAAGCCACGGGTTCAGCCACTAGTTTCTCTAGCTCATCTGCCCTCTCATTCCTCCCTTAGCCCCTGTTTCCTATGGAAACTACCAGAAAACATGTCATCCATTTTAATAAGAAACCTTGAAATTAGGCCAAACAATGGCGATTTTGGCTAAAATGACAAGATCTAACAGGTTAGGTCCTTAAAAAGATTGTTTAGCCGCAGAAATATTGGCTCTCGGACAGGCAAATATACCCACGGAACGTAGTACTATCCTGGCTTGAATGGAAGAAACGTATTTTCAAACTTGGAACTTTGGGAACTGACTTCTCCCTTTTGTTCCTTCAATAACTGAGTCTTTTGAGCGTCAAGCCCTTTTGGATGTAGTCATCATAACCGTACTCTTCCATAATATCCTCCTTCAGACTTTCAAAACGGCAAAGACGACCTCATTGAACCTCTTTACTTGATTCTTCTCACGAATTCCATTTTCAAATATTCCGACTCGCCCCCGCAGGGCAGAATAAAGTCTCGCTGCCAGGGGAACAATTTGTTTTAAAAAAGGGACGAGGGAGGAAATTGAGGGAAAATGAGATGAGAGAAAAGATTACGAGAAATCTCACATTTCTTTTCTTTTTTGCCGTGGGTGGAGACTTTCCAATTTCTTCCCGGCATTTTTATTATTTCATTTTACGAGCCATAAGGTTATAAAAATGAAAATTGGTCGGTCGCTTTGATCCCCTGGACTTATTGAAGAAGGCCACCATGGAAAATGCACACTATAACATTGTTTTTGAAGTCCCTTGGTCATCAATTCATTCGCTGTAGTTGTGCGTGGGACTGCTTGTGACCTTTGGCGTGAAACGAGACAAAAGGTGAACAATTAGCTATTTCGATAACATCTAATTATGTTGAACATAATTAATATTGAGCGAGGAATGTCCCTATTTGAGTACATACATTCTCGTTTCTGACGAATGATCCTATTATCAAAATACTGTCAACTCCACCGCTGCGTTCCTTTTGAATTGTGATTTTTTTTCTCTCTCTCCAGCTTCAGGTCAACTCACTTTCAATCACCCACGCCGATAATGACAGCTTCGACGTCGAAACACTAAACAAAAAAGAAACGTCACCCATCCTTCCTCGTAACAATAAAACACAAAAATGGCGCGCTCGCCCGTCGTTCTTTTTGACAAAGAGGCGACTCCCAAAGAAGTATTGGAAGCTGCGACGCAGGTCGTTGATGAAGTTATTCAAGAGGCTCAGGGAAAAGTCGACAAGAACAACGTGAGTAGAGCTAAAATTGAAATATCAATCTAATCCACGTGAAACTTAATCATCCGTTAATTAAAAATTAATTCATTCAGCCGGATTGGGGGCTTGTACGGACTGCTTAACGCTCTACTGCAATATTAATAACGTTAATTTTCATCAATAATTAACAGTCCTTAGGTGTGCGCGTTTGTTTTATTTTGTTTGGTTTTATTATGCCATTTTTTATTATTATTTTCCCTTTTTTTCCTTTTGAACATTTTTATTTTTTGTTATTTTCGTTTATTTCTATAGAAAAGTACGACTGAGCGAACATGGTATCGATTGCCGGCTTTACATGTCCTTAAAACCCGAACTTGGAAATGGTTTAGTAAGTACTCTTTTCATTTCCATAAAAAAATTCCAAATCATGGCAGGCTTGAGAGATGACGTGTTTTGAAGGGCGATACACGCACACTTTTTAGATTAAATGCCCATAATTCGGACAAATTAACTCTATACGAAAAAGGGGAGTGTTGGACTTATATGGAACGATTATCTTGTCTCCACTTCCCTTTCCTTCATTTCACTTATCTGGTTATCTCATAGGTAGATAATTAATTAATTAACGAACGCTTAATCACTACTCGTGTTCGTTTAAAAAAGTAAAACCGAATAATACGAGTGTCGGTCATTTATCTTGATGCTTTTTACAAGGCACATCCCACTCTTTTATGGTTGACACGCACGACCCGCCGTCCGTGTATGGTTGTCACATTCTCGCGGGGCTTTGATTTTTACCATTGTTTTTCACGGTTGTTTCATTAAATAGTTGCTGCGGGCTGACTCGAAATCGATTGAAGTTTTAAAAAACCCAATCTTGTGGAGTTAACATTCTCGAACCTTTACCTTCTCTCCTACAGGAGATCGATGCAGGCTACAATGATGTTAGTCGCTTTCAATCGTTCTCCCATTATAGCACCCTCCGCAAATCGATCGTTTTCTCATTTTCTGTATCTAACCCTCCCCCCCACCGCCACCAACACTATTACCAGAGGGACCGTAGTCTGATGAGGGTTGTGAGCGGTTCAAAAGCAGTCAAACCAACTATCTCAGATGTTGCCAAGGATTTAAACGGTTGTGAGGATAAAAAGGATAAATTTGGATTGCAGTTGAGGCTAAACGAGTTTTTAAGCTATGGGTCGACTCTTGTCGAATATGCTGAGCTCTTTAGAGCTTATGCTCCAATCAAAACATGTGAAAAAATCGCCCGGATCCTTAGCTACAGCTGGTTAACCGTTGTCTATTTCTACAAAACCGTCCCATAACATAAATACAAGCGTGGCTATTAAACCGGAAAATTACCCTGTTCAACTTTAGTAGACTGTTCAGACGTATTAATCCCCCCCCCCCAGTCTCATCAGATCTACTATACCCAAGACAGCTTTACAGTTTTTCAAAGGATTTTTTTAAAGGAATTTACTTGACTTCGGGTCTGTTGAAACTTTCAAACCATGAGAAGGAAAGATAAAAATAGATATTCACCTGAGAAGAATATTCATAAGCAGCCTGCCACCCATTTCACGCTCAAAAAAGTTACCTAACTGTGTAACTGAACGGAAAAATTGTTCTTTATACTCAAGCCACTGTTCTAAGTAATTTGTAAACGGGGAACACTACCTGCAGTGTCACGTCACACATACAAGTTAACATGAAAATCAATTAAGATTTTCTTCACGAGGAGTTTGACCGAAAATCTTTTAATTTTTATTTGGTTTTTCATCTAAAGGCGGGACGACTAGTTACGCCTTTAATTTTTCACTTTACACCCTTTTAGTCTAGGGGTTCCTGCCACCAAAAGACGTCCAAAAACGTCGTATCCAGTCAACGTCATTACAATTTCAGTACATTTCTAATTTTTCTCTGTTTTTTCTTTTTTTTTTTTTTAGGAGAGCGCTTCAGAACCGGCCGATGGCATCAGTAAGAACTCCATAAAAACAATTATTTCCTATTTTAATTTTTCGGTAATAATACGTTGACGTTTCGTTTCGAAATAGGCGCTCTAGCGGCAGGACTCCTGAGACGAGGAACGAGACTACAGATCAGAGCCAAGACAGTTGTCACAAGAATTCTGACACAGCTTCGAATCTGTAAGTACTAATGTAATATTTTCATGGAGAGAACAAGCCGTTTTAAGCAAAATAATAAAAAACAAAAACAAAAAACGATGCGCAGATAAGGACCATTGAAGATTCTGGGGTCACGAGAGTTGGTCTTCGGAAGAGAAACTACAAAGAATTGCAATATTTATCCAACAATATCTTCTTAATTTGTCTTGTTCGTTCCATTTTTATTTACAAGCCCTTCGGACCCTACAAAATGTTCAAGTATTGTTTGTTCTTTTGTCGGCACTCCACTACTGTCCTATCCTAGAAATACTGATTCCATAACTATCCTTCAAGATAATAATCAAATGCCTTTGTCAAGTAATCTCCTATGAGCTTACCTTCCTTCAATGGAAACGTGTGATTGTAGCATTTATGTATTTTTGAAATTGGGAAACGAACCTTCGTTCCACCTCACTGGTACCTCGTGTCATTATTTTCCTCGCGTAAGTTTCGTCCTTCATTATTGTATTGATACTACGCTGCCCCGTCAAGGGGGGCACAATATTAATAATTGTATCGATAAATTCTTTAATAGATTTTAATTACGACACTGTTATTTCCATAAAACTGACTGTTCTATTAAACAATGTTTGTTAATCAATTACCAAGGTTGAAGTGTTCATGCTCTAGTCAGAGTGTTGTTATAAAAAGAATGCTCAGGGAAAGCGTTAGAAGGAATTTAAACAGTTGGAAATGTAAAGAAATAATACGAGAGACAATCAAATTGACAGAGTTGTTGAGAGAAAGCTTGTAAAATCAACGGTTGAAATAGAGTGGAGGAGGATTTGAGCGAAATTGTAAACCTATATCAATTAAATGTTTCAGGAAATTCCTGCTAGAGGTCCAAAACAAAGAAAAAGATATTTTTAATTGACAATCTAAAAGTTCATTAATAAGTGTTTCATCATCATCAATATAAGAATCGTTGTTTGAATGTGTTTTTTTTTAATTAATTGGACATTGTGTTCCTGTACCCTAAACGACTTGTGCATCAAAAGCACGAATAGTCCAGTCAAGGAACGGATTCTAGGCTGCAATAAACCGTAAAGAATTTTTCTCTTCGGGAATATGTGTTCGGAGGTGTCTAGGGGTCAACCTCACTAAAAAGTCCCCGAGTTTTCGAGTATAGCGTGACTCTGGAGAGGGCGAAATGTGCGATCATTTTAGGTTTTTCACCAATGTCTAAGAAACTACCAGCGTTAGCGCCTAGACGCCGAAATTCAAAAATGACGTACGCATAATTTTCGATAAAATCGCCTATATTCAGTTTTTTTTGCGGCTCAGTAGGATTTTGAGGAAAAAACTGTTGCATGATAAAAGTATGAAAACCGGTACTAGAGGGGAAAAAATTACATCCGTTTTTGGCCTCGGCTGATGTTTTCTTCATGTCAAGACATTGCATTTCACGCAATATCATTGGTATCAACCTTGAACTATACCGTCTGTCGTCTTTCATAAAGACACAGTTGATCCAAGAGGATTTCCCTCCCATCATTCCTCTCCAATTGGATTATTATGCTCGAGCATAATTGAGATCGCGAAAGCTCCCATAAAACATCGAAATTGTGCTTCCTCCCCACAACTAATCCACCTTTAAGGCTCTTCCGGTCGAATCAAGGGGGAAAATTAGGGTGTGAATTAGCCCAAAAGAAGGCTTATTTTATTGCCTATTTGCATCAAAGCATGCGATTTGTCGAAATATTGGAGCGTTAAACTGTTACGCCCCGAAATACCGCAAAATAAAATCAAAGCTTCACACACGCCACCGGTGTTCATACTTTTGTCATGCCACAGCTAAAGAAGTGTCGATATTTGCTTTAAACCCACCTCATTTAACAGTTCAATCGGCCCTCTCACCACCGACTCAAAATACCGCGGGTTTTCATGAAAAAGTTGTCTCTTTCGTGAGGGATGCCGGTCGACCGGGCGTACATTGATGTTGTGCGGGTCGTTGCTATAACGCAGTCGTGTTAGGCGCAACGGTATTTTGGAGGTTTTTGTTCGCGGCATCCAGAAAACGAGGAAATCACAGGGAGAACCCCGAGAATTTCCAGTGTCGAGAAACTCGTTAACAGTATGCGGTTTCGTTTAATTTCAACGGAGCGTGACAGTATCCATTGATCCCATTTCAGGCACCCCCAAAATTAAGACCAAACCGACGCGACGTTGGAAAATCGTAAATTTAATTGTAATAAGTAGGTACTACTCGAGCGATATCTCATTATTTGGAATCATTCTATCGTACATCACAGAATCATCGGAAATTTTGCTGTTTTTTAGGTTTACGACAGACCACTAGACGAACTGATGGCATCCTCGGAAACGTTATTCTTTGAAGTGAATTTCCGTCTGTGTAACGTAAACCATCGCTTTTTTTTCTTATCCTCCCCCCCAGGGGCTTGGTCACTTTTTGATTTGATTTTGTTCAAAAATAGTTCGTAAGGGCTCGACTCGTTCTCTCCTTTGCCCTCGATGTGATCCACAGTGAGCGTCCGACTACGACGTTTTTTATTGTAACATCCGGGAATGAGGCGAGTCAGCACGTGTTGTGAACAACTGGGCGAGTCATTCTCGGAAATTGAAGATTTTTTAGACTTGATAATTTCAATTTCTGCGCGCTGCTCTAATGGTGGCTCCATTTTCAACCTGCATTTTAGATCAATCTGTTGAAAGGGTTTTTGAACAGATCTACTGACAGTGAGACAGTTTTCTGAATTTGAATATTTTAATTTCCCATTTTGACCGCAGGAAGTGGCACAATGGTAACTATTGCTTCTTTTAATAGTTGCCGATAACGTAGACTTTGTTTTTACTTCATTTGTCCAAATGTATGTAGTTCCTTCGGATGTTACTGTTTCAGCACAGCAAAATTGAAGATCCGCCTTTAATCCACTAGACTCGGAGCTTGTCCCCAGATCTTCAGCCTCAGTAATACTTTCGTACACTTCAGAACAGGGAAGAATCAACTGCGGGAAATTCCGAATATTTTTCTGTAGTTCCGTCATGTTACAGGAAAAACGTCTGTCACAATTTTTACTGTCCGAAGAATTTCTTCCAGGCAACTGTGGTTTGTCCCGGACGTCCCGACATTCCGGTGCACGCGTAGGCTCCTCTTTTTTTGTCGCATTCACCGCCGATTCATCGCATTTTCCCCCGCCGAGTGGATTGTCGAAGGGTTGGGTTAGTTCGAGAAATCGAGGAATGCCTTTCAAAAGTTCGTACGGAACTTCAAGTCGCGATGAGAGAGATTTAATTTCACTAGTACATCGACTGTATTTTGCCGCTAATTCTAATAGCTCACCTCGATTTAAACTTGGTTCCCCGATCAACTTATTCAGAATATTGTGAATGACCTCTTCAGTTTGCGTGCTCCTTGAAACACCCGTCGTCTTTGTTCGCTCACTGTGAGTCACCAATTGGCTGGTTCGTGATACTCGATGTCCCTGACGTATAACTGCCGTTGCTTCAATTTGATCTAATACGCGAGGAACAATGACTGCGAATTGTTTGTTAATAAAGTGGCATCGATTGTCGTACCTCATTAGCACTAAATTGCGCTTAGCGCTGTCATTATTAATTAAACACGTCGCCGGTCGAATTTGTGGTGATACAATTTTTGAAGATCTCATGACCGGCGGAGGTTGAGGATGTTTTGGAATAAGAGCCTTGGTTGACTCAAAAGTATCTTTAGCTTTAGGCCCAACAACTTTTTTACTTTTATTGATAGCGACATAATTCGGCTTGGGTGAAGGCGTCTTCGTCGGCCCTGGTAATATGCTAACAGTTTTACGTGAGTTTGTTAACTTGATACAGTAGAGAGGTGACAATAATCTCGTACTCCAAGGCACTGAGCTTTGAGCTTGTCGTTGATGATGATGATGATGCTTTTTTACAGTTTTTGCCGCTTTATTTTCAAGAAGAATAGCCTTCACTATAAGACTTCGCAAACCTTTCATTCCACCAAATGTTCCCGCGGACTCAAGTTCGTTCAGTTTCAGCAGTAATTCGTTAATATCTTTCCCCTTTAACTTTTGAATGATAGGCCGGTCTGTCGGGTCCTTTGTCAAGACGGCGATAATTTTTTTGGCAAGTTGAAATTCTCGTTGATCCATACTTCTGCGTTAATTTCGAACAGTCCGATTTAAACGAGCTACACACCCCTAGTTGGATTACCACTTTAACTTCCCATTGCCACTTGACAATATTTCTTAAATTTGAAGGGTCAATCACTTTAAAATTGAAGCCAAACCTTCGAGTTGCTGACCATTTTTGCACTAAAAAAATTATTACGCAGTTTAAAGCCAAAATAATAACCTCAACGTGGTGGTGGCTAGTTTGTAACGTTAGTTGTCTTCCTCTCAAGTGAATTTTGTCGGAGTTTTTAACGCGAATAATTCAAAAAATGCAATTATTTAAAAGTCGCTATTCCGCACTGTTTGTCGATTAAGCGATTACAGCTGCTGAACAGATAGGTCGACTCCGATTATATTTCGGTTCACCCTAAAACGTACGTATAATATAAATTGCAAGCTTGACATCGCGATAAAATCTGCAAAAATGACATGATATAGTATGCGTGAAACTGGAAATTATCCAAACAAAGCCATATTAAGACGCTTAGAAGAAAAGTGCTTCGAAGCGAAACAGGGAACAGTTACAATGATCTCACGTACGAACGTATACGAATGGTTATGATGTGCACTTCAGCGTATTATAACACGCTCGCATAATTTTGCTGAATTTACCAACAATTTTAATCTTTTTATTTAACTCTTTATTTTATTTAAAACGCCGACAGCTCTTTAATACTCAAAATTGAAGCCATATAATCAACCCCGAATGCTTGGAAGGGCACGTTCGCCCCTTTTATTTCTGTTTACGCGTTTTCCATTTACAAAAAAATCTGCTATAGAGCAGTTCTTTTCCACCCGTATTCTCAGAATTAAGACAGGTATATTATGTTAATGGTGAAGACGGGTGGAAATGTAATGTTCCGTAGCAGAATTACGTTATCGGACAAATCTATACGTTACTTCATTAATCAAAAAAATTTAATTCAATCATAATTTCTCTTTTGAAGATCTTATTGATAGTTTTTTTTCTCAGGAGAATGTTATTTTTCAGTTTTCAAACGGGCCCGTCAGTTTAATTTCCATGAGAACCCATGCCGCTTTATTTCCTTTAATAATGTAAATTATTATTTTCCTAGTAAATAACGGTTTGGAAAACGGGTGGAAGTGTCGTATAATGTTCGCGTTAAATTTTGGTACAGTTTTACGTGTTTCACACTCAACAACCGACTTTACTCCTTACGGAAGGTGACCGGAACTCTGGGAAGTACGGTGGCTGAGGAAACGAACGTGGAGGGAAGAAGAAAAAGAAGAAGAAGTACGTAGAAGAAGAAGGCGGAGAAAAATGTTCCTCGACCTCGACTCCGCGGTGGTATCTTTGGCTGGCGTGGGGGGGTTTGCTCATCGAGTCCTCGAGCGAGAACGCGAGCGTTTTTTCTTGTAACAGTCGGCGCGGAGTGTTACAACGAAAGCAACTGAAATGAGTTCTTCGACGGGGACTATGAAATACGCGGAGTTCAGCGAAATGACGACGAATGGTACTAGTGTCGACCATGAGGATATTAACCCAGTTTTGACTGCTAAATTAGCCTCAATGGTTGTTCTGGGTGTTTGTTCATTTTTATTAGGCATTCTTCCGATTAAATTGTCGACTTGGCTCAGGTGGACGAAGCCTAAAAGCACCGTTCACCTCCATCATTCAAATGAGAAACAACCGCTTGTTATTTCTTTACTCTTATGTTTCGGTGCTGGAGTGTTGCTTTACACAGTGTTTATGCACTTGCAGCCCGAGGTAGTTGAACAAATGGACCAAATAATCCACGATGGCGGGTTACCCGAAGCTTTAGTCGACTCAGGCTTGAATTTAGCTCAACTCATTTTCTGCGTGGGGTTTTTCGCTGTTTATTTCATCGAGGAAGTCGTTCATCTTTTACTGGACAAAAAAGATTCCCCCGAAGATTTTAAAGTTCTCCATAGAACACTGAGCATGAGGAAAAACTGCGCTAATCCTGGAGGGCTCATTCCGAGGATAACATTGGGAAAGCCGGCTTCTTCTCCCGCATCAATCACAGCAAGCACTCAAGTTCTTATTCGAGACCCACCGTACGCTAAGCACAATCCAATTGACCCGTTGGGTAGCATTACACCCTTGCCGACTGATCCATCCGACAATGGTTCCACCACGGCTTCAGATTCCGCGACCACAGTGGCAAAAACGTTCAGAGGCTTCCTCGCCGTTGTGGCCCTTTCGTTTCACGCCGTTTTCGAAGGACTCGCCGTCGGTCTTGAAAAAGACGCCGCCAGCGTTTGGTACCTGTGCGCCGCCATAGCGACGCATAAACTGGTCATAGCGTTTTGCCTAGGCGTCGAGCTCGTTTCGTCGCGTACAAAAACCTTTCTCATCGTTCTCTATATGGCGAGTTTCGCCGTTGTGTCACCGCTGGGTATCGGTATCGGAGTACTCATCTCGTCTGACTCGTCGAATTCAACTCAAACGCTCGCCCTACCGTCCGTCATACTTCAGGGCATCGCTTCCGGGACTTTATTGTACGTTGTATTTTTCGAGGTTTTAAAACGCGAGAAGACGACTCACTGTCATGGGTTTCTTCAACTTTTGGCGATTATTGCCGGTTTTGCTGTTATGATCACTCTCAGCTTATTCAGTGAGTACCACTTTATTATTTTTTTTTAATTACGTCTTTTTTTAATTGTATTTTTATGAATCGTAATTTAAGAATCTTTTCCCGATCACCAAATGATCACCTCCAACCAAATGGAAACACCCGCATCAAAAAAAAATGTTTTACTTTATGAACTGGAACTACAGCTCTTGACGTCGATGGCGTCAACTGACTGTTGATTCATGTCGTGGGGATTTGTTGAAATATCGAGGGAGTGCAATCTTTTTTTTTTTCTCGTATAGTTAATTTTTTTTAGCTAAACATGATCGTCAACATGCCATAGAGCTGGAAATGTGGCTCCATAATATGATTATTTATCCAAATCACCAGCCTAGAGCCATTCCTGAGTCGTAGGACAGAACCGTTTTCACATAAATAAGGGACGTTTCACGGCGAGTCAGAATCACTATCGCTAGAAAAGTTATGAATGTGTCCAGCGCTGTGTGTAGAATGGGCCCTCTTTTTTTTTATGATGACGAAGCGTTTGATAATTATTTGTAAGCTGTGGCCATCGTGCCGAACACATTCCGCTGAATGAGTGCTGAGTCGACGACGCGCGATGCGGTGGTGGTGGTTTCGGGGGGGGGGGGGACTCCACTAAATTCCAGGCTCTTGGGGTATTCGCTGCTGGTGTTCTCGCAGATCCTCGAGGGATTGGGACATGGGACATTTCAGTGATGACCTTGCGAGGGACTGAGACAAATTGGCGGTCGCTGGCCGGATAGCCGGTACGATGCGAAGAACCACGGTGCTGATGGGGTGCTGTTCCAACCTGGTTAGGTAACATCTTACCACAAGGTGTAAGCAAAACAATACAACGATCTAACAAGGAACCGCACGAGCCTATAAGAGAGAATTGCAAGTGGAAATGACAGTTTCCAGTTTCTTGAGCGCTACAACAATGTGCTAATCTTAAAGTTCAGCAATTGAAGTTTGCAGAATTCTCTTGAAAGACTTTTTGGCAGTTCCCCCCGTCCTTGGGCCAGTATAACAGCCTCGTCTACAACCCTATCGGCAAGTATCACACATCCTTCACCCCACACACACACCCACACTAAAGCTTCTGTGGAACAAAATTGTGCATTCGCCAAATGTTTCTGTAGAGACAGGTCCTGAAAGCCAATAACCGGCTAGATTTCTAAACTGACGAGAGGAGCTAATGCCAATAGTATGCTCCATGGAAGAAACTGGTACCCCTCGCTCACCCACCCTTGACATAAAACAGGTCTTAGCGTTATTAGCATAGTCGTCAACCTACATAAGTAATAAAATACAGATCCGATAAGTGACTTTTAGTGACAATTAGATTTCATATCATGAAAAATTGTCACCACCTAGAAACTGCTAAGCATTTTCTCACTTTCTAAAGCTTCGGACAATGGGAGAAAGGTGCATATATACGTGGTATATAGCGCATCGTTGTTCATAGTCGTCGTAAGAAGGAAACAGTTTTTGTCAATGCGAGGATGCCTTTTACCTACTTTTTTCCTTAATTTGTATATGTTTCCTGAGTGATTTCATGAGTCATGAATTCCACGCTGAGTTGGAGAAGAACAAGAATAAAAAGACTTACGGCATCGCACAAAACTCCGTGTAGGAGAATGCAAGTGCGCGCCTCCGTCTGTGTTGGCGCAATCAACGTGGCCCAGGTCGACAACCGCCCTAAGAAGGGAGTGTGCGGCACCTTTTTTTTCTCTGCCTTCTTCGAGTTCCTGTTATTGTTTTCTTTCAAGGCCACTATACTGTCCCGCTCCCTTCGTCCTCTGTTGTTCCGTGTGCAGTCGGAGAGAGAAAAAAACAACAAAAAACACCACTACGCTCCATAATTGGTTCTCGCGAGGCGGTTGCGACAATTAAGTGTTTTAATTTGCCGTAGGTGTGTATATACTCGAGTACACATTATTTTCTTCTCTTCATTCAATTCTGTCCAAAACCCCCACGGAAGAAACCCTAGAAACCACTAAAAATATCATTTTCCGTATACAATACACGGTGAAAGGGCTATTATTACAAACCGGGGCTCTCTCAATGGTTTGTATTCGTGCCGAATCTCGAAACATTTACACGGACGCGTAAATGAAAACGTTCTTAGTGTCCGTAGTCCCTTAGCTTGTCGGGGGCGATTTCTTTCGCGACCCCTTTCGATAATTATTTCACTCACGCGTTCTTTTCGAAAGAATGACAATAAATGACGATTGGTCGTTGTGTTTTTTTGTTTTTTTTCTTCACACAAACCGTCTAGACAAAAGGCGAGTGACGTTAAAAAGTGCAGAAAAATGATCTGATTCCCTTTCACTTGGGTTGTTTGTCTTCTCATTTGACCCACCTTTTTACCACGTAACAATTACACTTGCAGATCTTTGGGGAAATTTACGTTGACACTATCCAATTTCTGGTCTGAATGATCAGATTTTATAAAACGCAATGCGATCAAGAAAAGCCAAAAAGGCTTCCTCGCGTTATAGCCAGTGCTCACAGACACGCAGAATGCCGCCAACGTGTCCTCACTGTGCAGCAGAAACGCATTTCATTCGACAACCCTACAGAGGTTTTTGTGTGAAGTTTGTCGTATGAGCAACGGCGGCGGAACCCACACGGCGCACTAGGCGCGTGCCCATCTAACCAAGACAATTCCAGTCTAGACCATAAAGTAGGCAGCTAGACAACGGTGTGGAGCGGGCGGTAAACCTTTGAGCGGCTTATTTAATGCTTGATTCACACCCACAACATATTTTTCTTGACGGGGATGTTTCTGACTCCCTCCTATTTTGATTAATTTTATCACCTAATGACATATAGGTCTGAGGATGATGTGTAAAATACATTGAAAACCGGATCACCGAGTTGAAATAATAAAGGTGTAATCTCAGTGAGTAGACAAGTCATTATTCTTCAAGTATACGTTCAGCTCACAATTCTATCCTGCATAACATCATGAACCATAAAGAAGAGGAATGTGACTCTGGAATCAACAGTTTCATCCTCCTACTTTGTCTTTTTGGTGATTAAAACCCGAGAAATTTGGTTCTTTGGGATCCAAATCAACGAAATGTGGCTTTGAGTGGCTAACCCCCACAAAAATTACATTTTAATGTGCTCAATGGGCATTTTGGCTCAAAGGGGAAAGTGCATTTCACAAATCACGTCATACTCTTGCTCTTTCACACTAATTTTCTGCTCTGAATAGTGTGAATACGCCATTTTATGGCCGATGTAGCCGATTTAGCTTATACCACGTCATTTACCTCTAGTAAAACTGTGTCTTTATCACTCAAATTACCCAGGAAAATCAACCCGGAAACAAGAGAATTTCATGAAGAGGCGGTAAATTTGGTGAAGGATTTAGAATTTTTGCCTCAAGAATTGTATCTTTGCGTACGTAGGCAAAATTGATTCGCAAAATGGTATTTTCTGGGGGGGGGGGTAAATCTGAGCTGGTCAGATTCTTGCTTCTCCAATGCGCCTCTCAAAGTGGCAGAAAATAGAACCGTTTTGCCTTTTCGTTGGTTTTGGCCGATTTCCGCGACTCCTGATTTCCAGAATAGCCTGTACTTGAGATTCACGTGCGCTGTTCTAGAGTTCTTAGGGAAAATGTAGAAAAAGAGCCAATGCGCGTTTTCTCGATGCAACGTCCTTGCAAAAATTGATAAAATAATGTGCTAATCCGCTGTACTTCGAGCAATTCCATCGCTAAAATTGAGAAAGCGTACCTATTCGTGGTTTCGTGATGCGAAGTTGGGGGGAAAAATCAAGAAAAGCCACCTTATCACGGCAGCAGGTTTAAATTTTTGGCCGGCCACGGACATTTTTAATTCCTATGTTTTTCAAGTTTCCTACAGTTGGTGGTGAGAGGGTCAACTTTAGACTCCTCGATGCCAGGGGAAACACAAAACCATATATCTGAGTGATTCTGAGTCGGGCTGCGATGACGAGGGGTGGGGTTAAACGTTTGCTTTCTTATTCACTGGTGGTGATGGTACAGAACTTAAAACTCGCCCCGATACGTAAAATCTAGAAAACTATTTGCAGCGGGCGGGGTTGGCCATGTTCTTTTCAGCCACTTCAAGCCACGAAGTCTCTCTGTCTGAATGAGTCAGGAGCCTAACTTAGGAATAATAATCGTTCTCCAAACAATAAATTAATGTATTCTTCCTACGACCATTTTTTTCTTGTTATAAGAGACGCATTTCTGAGCGGAGTGCCAGGCTCCGTCGAGAATAAATAAAAAGGTCGTTCCTGGTGGGTCGAGGGATCCCGAAGCTCCCAAGGTGGTTTTCTCGGTTATACAATAAATAAATATATTCCAGGATACAGGCGCTGTGTGCGTTTTTAAAGAGAGATGCTCGATCTTTACACTTTGTTGGCGGTTCTATAAATGGCGCCCCCGCCGCTTATATCGCGGAAAAGAATTCTCGGCATTCTATTAACGACGCTTTCATAATTAATTAATTGTGAAATTATATTTTGTGTTTCTCACTTATTCACTTCCATACTTCCCCATGACCTTTAACTTCATCTAATTGCCCTATCATGTTCCATTCCAGGCTGCGACCCCTTCGTTCATAAGGGTTGGGTGTGTGGTGCACACGTATGGTGTACATGGGAACGAGTTTCAAATTCTTTAAAGCCTCAAGATAATGGTGTTGAAAAAAAAAATAGTTTGAAAATACAGCGAACCTTTTAGGCTAAACGATGGAGCGTTGTTCGCTCGATAAACTTTTGTAATCATTATTTAGAACTTGGAGGGACATTTAGTTTGACTTCGGCTCCATCGCATGTGTGTGTGGTGGGCGGACGGAAGCGGGGATGGAATGCTGCACTGGTTTTTTTTTGAAAGGCCAAGGCAATCCAAATATGAGACACTGATGAGGGTGAATTCGTTTTGATTTTCAAGGCCGTGATTTTTTAAAAACTTGTTACGCGGTTGGTACGACCTTTGAAAAGTTTAAGGGAACATTTAGAAGCACTGATCGAATATTCGTTCACGTCGTCACGACAGTTTGTTGTGTCGTGTTGTTTATTCGCTCAATGAAAGCGATAGAAAAAGAGAGTATTCCTCAACGTCAAAAGGTTAGTTCCGGCTTATAAGAGAACAAATGAAGGTTACACATATAATCGGTCCTTTCGATCTCAATCCAATATTAAGCTCTTGCAATTTATTTCTAATTCGCAGTTAGTGGAGTCATACAATAGGAACAAAAATCTACGCAAATAGGACAAGGCTTGTATATCAATAATTCTTAGCCTAAAGGAGAGTATACATTTCACCCCCTTAATTGGATTTCCCAACCCTTGTTGTCCCGTTGAATTGCCTTCTTTTGATCGCGCAGTCACCAACAAATTGAAGTTTTATACCAAGTCTCTTTCAATTTCAAAGTTACGGGGCATATTCAGTATGCCGTGGCCATGATCTGTTTTCACAAACGTTCAGAGTGGCAGCAACTGTTCGACCATAATAATGATACATATAAGGTTATAATGTAAATTGGGCATCAACTTCCAATTCTCAGAGTATTTTATGCGTCAATAGACGCCATTTATTAACGATTAATTATCGTTTTTGAGCAAAGATCTTTTTTTTCAATAGTGCAAACTATTGTAGTTAGAATTGCATTTCTATAGCGAAAAAAAGAAAGAATTTCAATCAGTGATGATTATAATTCAGTCGGCCTTTTCCCAATGCTAATACCAATCAAGTCTCGCTCTTGGGCGGATAATAGACTCGCGAGACCTTGCTCGTGCAGGAGAATCTGTTTACGGAACGCGAAGACAATGGTCGTAATATCTCATAATGAGCAGGGCATGAGGGGTGAACGGCGAAGCTTCACGCGATACAGCCTCCAAAAAACGCTTCATGAGCAAGTTCACTTTGTGCTTACCAGTGCGCTGGTCGAAAAATGCCAAAGACAATAAATCACGCGCCCGGGAATACGGTAAACTAATAATTGTCGGTATCGGTATACCCTCACCCCCGGCAGCGCGCAATTTCACTATACAAGTTCCGCTCAGATGTCAATGTCATTGGAAGAATTTTTTTTTTACCCGAAATTATCTAGTAATAATACGTCCTTAGACACTATAACAACTTTCTTTTTATGTTTCCGGCGAAAAACCTTGCCTTGAAGCGACTCAGGCGCAAAAACCACTTTCTTTCACGAAAAAAAAAGACCGGCTTTAAGGAGAAGACGTCCTTGCTAATTAAAAATACGTACCTCAGACATTTTTATTCGCATTGAAAAATGGAAAAAAGGCGCACGGACGGGTTTGTAATTTCGATTGAAAAAACAAATTATACCGGATTGGACGACTTAACAAGAGAAAAGGATTATATTTGACCTACTTTGTCCGGCAGTTTTTGTGCTGTTGCTGAATTTACACCAATCGCCAGTAAGGAAAATTGAAGTTTTCTAGGCTATAGAGGATGCAATTTTGAATAGTGGAGGGTCCCTCCCTTATGGGGTTAAAAGCAATCTGAAAAGGAAGCGCCGATTTTTGCATTCCCGGTGTCAAAAACCCCCAAAGCGACTTCATTACATTTCCTAATCAGATTAACTACATTTTCACGAAACTACACTCAAGTCTCTTTTTGGAGTTTCCCAAGCCCCCTCGATGCTATCTTGGGTATGTCTCTGTTTTTAGTGTGTCCCCGATTTAGAAGGAGAGCCCGGTTGAAACGTGGCAAAAAAAGAAGCACCAATCAGCAACACTGTTTGTTGTTCTTGATTTGTTATTATGCAAATTTTACCATACAAATAGCGATTACTCCCTAATAACACTTTGTAACAGGCGTGTACTTTAGCACTGCGTTTCAAGCATGACGCCCTTGTTTGAAGGGAAACTAATATTTCCTAGAAAATAGTTCCTTATTAAGCCAAATAGTTGATGTAATTATCTTCCAAGGTGTTCGAATGACTACGAGTGAGTCACGCACCCCGTCGTACTTCACAGCATACCGCGGTATTTCTGGCCCCTTAAGCATTAAAACGCTTATAGTTTGCAGTTAATTTCAACACTTACATCATCGAAACCGGAGAAATGTTTTACAGAAAGTCCGATTTTTATTTTCACTTTGCCTGAAACATTAACCACTGAAGATGAAAAAGTTCATTCACCGGTATTAGTACGCAATCCAAAGCGTAGAAAAAAGCCTTGAAGAATGGATAGTTAACGTGCTTAATCTTTTTAAACCGGTCAGCAATTCCGTTCGTGGACCAAACGGTAAGTTTTTATCTGTACATTATGTACACATATTTTATTATGAAATTTGATCAAAAGTCATGGGATCTCACGCCAGCCTTCGTGTATTCAGCAATTTGCAGACAACAAAAATCCGTTTCGTTCATTAATTGGTCTTTTTTGGCGAAGCTTACAAAAAATTACGGGGGGGTCGAGTTCCTCCCCTGATTGTAGTACCTATTGTTCTAATATTGTTCTAATCCCCTAATACCTAATTGTTCACAAATTCGGAAGTGATATTCTCGCGTATGTGAGGATTTTCATTTTTTTTTTTTTTTTTTTTTTTTTCTGATTTTCATTTTATAGTTGTACGTACTGCACGGAATGTTCAAGTGCCTGTTGGGTCATTCAATGAAGTTATTGCGAGAATGGTAGATTTATTCAACTCTTCGTCAAAGACGATTTTCTATTACTCAATAATTTTGTAATTAGTGTCAGCACTTTTTACACGGAGAGTGTGATTGGGTTGCGAAAAGAAGATTGTGACGCTGATGTTACGCAGATTTAAGATGTGTTTTTCTTACCTTCCAGTGGAACGCCATTTTACTTTTTTCAGACTTAAAGGATTTTGTATAATTATATTGAAGGAGATGAAATTATTTCACGGTGCTGTAACTGTACGGGGTTAACAGGTATAAAGTATAAAGACAAAACTTACTATTAGAACTCTGATTATTACGAACGTGATGCGCTTTTGAAGTCCTTTTTCTCCGACACAATCGTCGTAACTAGGAGGAATAAGACGCTAGGACTTTCATTAGATAACTATACACTCGAATTGCGGAAGGTACAAAACAGAAGAGTCGGTCGCCTATTATGTGGTTCCGGTTTTTATTTTATTGATAACCTCAGGCATCATTACTCACATAACCCACCCATTTCACTCAGATGCTTTCCCCTCTCTTTCATTATGCAAGTTGAGGGGTTTCCCTCCGCAGACCCGCTAAAAAATATTGAAACTTTGTAATAATCCTATCGAGCAATGTGTACTATCGAGACACTATATCGTGCCCTCTCTCCACCCCACGCACTCAAATCGCTCTTTGCGGTGTACCAGTAAAAACGTAGGATGAGCAGCCGACACTTGCAGGGTTACGGATCCTTGGAAGTACCTACTTGAGAACAATAATGTCGACTTATATGAAGGCTGCCATCCAGAGTCGTTTCTAGACCTCACATAATGCCCTCTAGGCGAGAATTATCGTGCGGGCCCCCTATCTGGTGGATATCCAGGATTTGTCCAAGGGAGGTGCTTGGGAAATTGTGTGCTTTGCTCTATACTAAAACTGGCTCGACAGCCATTTGCTTACTAAAAGTAGCTAAACTAGCTATCCCCACCCCCACCATAAATACAAACCCGGCTAAACTGGCAATAGTCGTGCCCCAAAATGGCAAAACTGACAATTCGTGCCTTGGAAAGTGGCTAAACTGACAATTTGTGCCACAAAAATAGCGAAAATAGCAATTGCATATTTTTTGGAAGCGAGCGGCTGTCAAACCAGTTTTATTAGAGCAAAGCACAAAATTTCTCAAGCACCTCCACGTCCCATCCACGTCTGTGCATAAGTAATCGGGAATGTGAATCAGGGACTCTCGAGAGAATCACGTTCAATTCTTATAGGGAATCACGTGACTACACATAGCAGGGAATAACGTCATTTTCTAGGAAATAACGTTTTTCCCAGAAGAGTTATGGGATTATTGTTCATAACAACATTTCTTATACAAATAATACAGTCAAATGGTATAGTTGGACCTGAAAAAAAAAATGGAAACCTCGGGTTTACATTCGGTTTTTATGTATTTTGGGGTGCTGAACCCGAATCTGAAGTTATCCAACAAAATTTCGTGTTGCGTTTTGAGATATCGGCGAAAAACAGCAAAATTTTAGTAATTTTTTCACATTTTCATTCATAAATTCTTACGAGAGGGACTGACATGAAAACCCACTATGTAGAGACTAAGACCAGACAATATTTCCTAATACAAGTTGTGATCCGAACGGAATTTTTTGGACCATCTGTTCTTTAGATACAGCGCTTCAGAAAATAGGTTATTTTTCCCCCGTCACAAAATATACTCTATTTTTACTCAGGGGGGAGGGGGTCCAGGATTGAATTAGACATGGATATTTTCAAACTCAGAGGGGGGGGGGGGTCTAGGATGGAATCGGATAAGGATATTTTCGAACTCAGGGGGGATCTGGGATTGAATCACAAAAGAATATTTTCGAAATCAGAGGGGGATCTGGGATTGAATCCGATATAGATATGGTGATTGAGGAGGAGGAGGCCCTGTCCTTCTCATCTGTGGTGTGGACTGGAGAAAAGTAAGTAAATACGCAAAACGTTATCCGCGTGTGGTGTAGGTATGACATGTACAAATTGTTCAAATCTATTTGAAATTACTATTTGGGTGTGGGGATGGTGGTATTCAGGGAATCACGTCATTCCCTATAGTAGGTAATTCATGTGATTTCCTGATTCACATAACATTCTTGGTAACGTATACACTGAAAATGCCCGCTCTAAAAACAGACAAACTGACTTCTCACGCCCCTAAAAACTGTTTAACTGGCGATTCGTGTGCCCTGAAAATACCTGAAAAGATCACGATTCCCACCCTGAAAATACCATTCACGAGCCAAAAGTGGCCAAACGTATCATTAGTGCGCCAAAAAATGCCTTGGCTTGAAGAACTGACTAATCGCACGTTGAAAATGGCTAAAGGCTATAAGCTAATTACATGCACGCTAAAAATATGGCGAAACAGGCTCTAAACACCCTAAAAACGGTTAAAATGACTATTCGCACCCTTAAAATGCCTAAAGGGATGATTCCTGCCCTGAAAATTGCAAAAATCGACATTCGCGCCTTGGCTTGAACGTACTATTCGCACGCCCTATAAATTTCACTGAAATGACGGATTCGTGCCCTGAAAGTACCATAATGACTATCGACGCCCTAAAATTGGCATAAATCTGATTCTAAGTGGCTTATACAAATAGTTTAACTGACGATTCGCGCTTTAAAAATGCCTAAACAGATTATTCCTGTCCCGAAACTGACAAAACCAGCCATTTGCGTGTTAAAAAGCCCCCCCTCCCCCCCGTGGGGCCATTTTCACGCCCTGAAAATATCAAATAGCAATACTCGCTAATCCCGTTCTAAAAATGGCCAAACTCAATAGCTAAAGAATAACGATTCATTGCGACGGCTATGAGCGGTATAAAAATGCTTAATGACTATTAGTTTCGCGGTCCTAGTGGTAAGGGCTGAGGGAGGTATAGAACAAAAAGATTCTAAATCTTCTTGACCGGTATTAACGCCAAGAAGAATTTGTCCAGAGCCGGAGCATTGTGGGAGGCTCACCTGATTGAATAATTACCGGCTCCGTTCATGCGAGATAGTTAAGCCAGGAAAACGTTAAGGTGATTTAAAAAGATTCACTTCGCCTGAACGGGCGGGCGTAAAAAAGCACTTGACCACGGCGCCCCCCCCCCCCCCGAACACCAACAAGCAATTTATCACATCATGTCCAACCCAGACAACGATTATAACGAACGCTCTTATTGGCATTTCGTGACGCTTGTTATAGTGCGGGCGAGAATAGTTCGATTCGGCTTTCTGGGCTTCCCAATTGCAATCATTTTCAAAGGTTTAGAACGTACGGTAGACGCGAATTTTTCATTACTCATTTTTCCTCTTTGCCGATAGTGACAAATTATGTTGATAACGCGCACCAATGGCCCAAAGATCCTTTTTTTCCCTTTTTTCTGTTAAAACGGACTCCCCGCGGATTGAATTCGGTGTCTTAATTTTTTGTATTACTACTCTCCGGGACAATTTATAATTTTGCACAGTTTGATCAGAGCTCGTTCAAGCTCACAGGGGTTCTTTTTATCCCCACTCTTCTCCACCTGGCCATTGCGTAAATGATGGGGACATTCAAATGAAATACAAATTAAGTAAAAGTTTCAAGTTTTTCACGGTTGAAATCATCAGCTGGAAAATAAGAGTTTTTAGGTAAGCGATGGACGACGCGTTCTGTCCACATCTTTCTCTTTCATTCATAAATACGATTTGTCCAATAGTTATGTTTATGCCGAGCGATCACGAATTATACCCCCGTCTCTATAACCAGACGGTGCCTACTTTCATGAAGAATTGTTTGCAATTATTCGTTGAGAAGATCTGGAGGTCTTAACAAATACCCACGTAATTCGTTTTGATGTTTATCTCAAATCTTGCAAACTGAGTGAATTCGCAAGGTCACTCCATGTAACTCAGAAGTAAGACAGACCAATGAATGAGTGCAAAATTCAATGAAACGCTGGGAGCCCTTGAAACGCGCGTGATATTTTCAGAAACTGGGTCTCCCAGGGAGAGCTATCGGCTGCGTTGAATTTTATGATTCGTAACAATAATCGATCAACGAACAGCCGAACCCCAACAATATCGTATTGCAGTTTCGGAGAATACGAGTGCAACGAACCCAACGAGAAAGTAAATATGAACAAGAAAATTCACGAAGAGCTAATTTTGTGAACCTGTTATTTTCATCTTCGAAAGTCCTGAGGGCTTCGCGATTTTTTTTTTTTTTTTCTTGAAAATTGAACGCATCAAGTGCATTCTTTAGGGATTTTTTGGCTTTAATCGCGGGGTCCCCGTATGAACCCTTTTTTAAAAGTGACAAAGAAATATGTACATTTTGAAAGAAAGGCCGAAGAGGATTTTTTCCTGATTCTGGCGCACTTCCAGAATTTAAATAATTCCTATAGTTCCAACAATGTGTATAAAAAGTCAAGGATTTCAAAACTTTTGTCACGCCTAAGCTATGTAGGAATTTTATTGGAGACTTTCCCAACCCTCTCTTGATCAATTACCGTAATAGCCATGACAGCTTGTTTCATCGGCTAATCGCTAACCATTGGAAGGTTTTTTTCTCTTAATCCACTCATGGTGGTTCAGAAAAGTGATGTTGGTTAGATCGTGACAGTTAAATCAGGTCTAGGCCGATGTTTGTCAATGTTATGCTTCAGAAAAAGGATATCATAATGATAATATTTTTTTTTTTTTTTTTCAAAGAATGAAAACATGTTATGAAGGAACATTTCGTGGTTGAAAAGCTATGAGAACTAATCGGCTTAGGGTGGAAAAAATGGTTGTATAATTGGTGACGAAGGCCAAAATATGATGTTCATGTGTTAGGTGAGGTTCATCGACTCGTAAAATTGATGAAGTAGTAAGGGGAAGCTCCGATGACTCGACGAAAGGCTCCTAGAAATTACTTTCCTTCGAGTTGAAGCCTTCGCGAAAGGGAAACAGCGATTCCTCGCTGTAAGGTCTACCCACCTCCGCGTCTCTGCAGCGCGCATTGGACCAAAACCTGTATTTTCTTTCTCAATTTCCTCCCGCATCCGCTCGTGGGTATGTTCGTCTAGCCCAAAAAGAATTATCTACTCGATTTTTTTTTTTTTTTTTTTTTTTTTTTTTTTTACTCAGTTGACTCAGATGGATGGTGATGGCACTGAAAGTGATGACAGGAACCAGGACAAGGGCAGGAGTGTAAAAACGAGCTATTGTGTAGTCCTCAGTTTCCGATAATAGGAAGAGACTGCGAGAAAAAAAAAAATGCCTCTACTAAGCGTTACGAAACGTGAGGGGCGGTGGAAGATAGCGTTACAGACCTATGATGACTCATTTTAGATGTAATTCCGCAAAAATGCCGTTGCTTTCAGTTAAAATAGTGGAGACGCATTAACGTAATAGTATCGCTAGCTGCGAAGAGTTTTTTTACTCTAGAAAAGGGGTGTCTCTCTTCTTCCAGTCTCAAGACGTCCCTCCCGTTCCCACGACATTTTGCGCACTTTGTCACTCCGCCCTAGTTAACAATTTCTTAATATGAATTATAGAGGTACCTTTTCTTTGTACAAGTTTGAGGAAATGTCAATGAAAACGGGTAAATCGATTTTCGATATTTGTATCTCAGCCCCCTCCCCCCTCTTTACATTGGTAAGCTGTAGACTGTAGTAAATAGGCGTATTATGAACAGCTGAGCAAAGAAAATTCTTCATTTAGGCAAGTTCCATAAAGGAATTTCACCAAAACTGGCGTGAGCACAGGCAAAACTCGCTTAACACCCCTGAGGGGTGAGAAGACTCTCTAGTGTTTCCAGGCTCATTATAGTCCTAATGCTCATTTCCTCACCAAATGACAACTGTGCGTGCCAAATATTATTCGGCATTTATATTTCGGTTGCATTTGGTTTTTTAAACAGTATTTCGTCTCTCGAAGTGAAGAAGTACCTAAGCTAATTTGGGGGAGTTCGAGTCTTCAGATAAAGATGCAAACAATCCCTCGATACCTCAAATTGACCGAATATCCTGAGATTCCGGAATAAAAATGAGACCCGGGAATTACAAAAATACAAACAAAGTGTATCTCGAAATAATGATCTTGAGGTCCAGAAATGACAGTCTGCCCATAGAGAAACAGGCAACATAGCCACTCTATTTCTCATGAATGATTTTCATCCTCCTCTCCAGACATAACCCAAACCCAACCCGGCGAAATCGGATTCTGTTTGCGCAAAACCCGCGTAATTTGGTTTTTGCCTCCTCAGTGTGAGCCAACCTCGCGAAAAATCGTTTAAAGGACGGAAGTCTGCCAAATTTAGCCATCAAGGGGCGACGAAAATTATTGCCAGGATCTATCATTACTGAATACTTTTGAAACCCTATCCCCATTATAAATGTTTTAGTCCGACGAGAACCCCTCTAAAGGCATTAGCAGAAGCGAAGCTACTCTCAATCACAGAATCCTCTTTGTCGGAGCCCGCTTTCTGCCGCACCCATAAATCTTCCCGTCACAGAAATGATCATTCTCACGGAAAACCACCGTAACTATCAAATATACTGGCTGTTAAGTTTGAACCATAACCGTACTGGGGCCGTACGGTAATGGAGTTAAAACTAGGTCGTAGCTCCGGACCTTGTATTAGCTCCGGCTTTGGGGCTGGGATTTTTAGCACCAAAACCGCTGATCTTGGTCGGGGAGGGATGAGAAAACTTAGCTATACTATTTTATTGATTTTTCAGTAAATAATCCTATTAGTCGTTACTGTTGTAAGCAGGTTGAGGAAATCAGGGTTTACACCGTTGAAGAGGGGCATGGAGCTTCTTGGTGCGGCCCCTGATTTGAGCAAAACTCACGGATTCGCACCTGCACGACACTTTTTTTTTAGCTTTTGCTCTTCATTCCCATCTAATTATATCGGAAATCGTTAGTTCTTCGTAAGAAAATGACATTTAAAATCTTCGCCGCCTCGGAATCATGAATTTACATCCACTCGCCTTCATGAATGGGTTGTTTATTCTTTCTATCTTACACATAAAAATTTCGTGACTCTTCCCGGTGAATGAAAATCAGTTCGTCCACCTTAAAATTATGACAATCCATGATATATCCCTTCACGCATACGGAAAAGGTCAAGCTAACTTTTTAACTACCTTCACAGAAAAGTCACGTGTCCTATGAACAACATTTAAAATAATACCCTTCAACTACAAACTCAACCCACTAGGAAACTCAAAGAATTATTTAAAAAGATGAACGCTTAAAGAAAGTACCCATGCTACTTTCTCACCGCATAATTATGAGAATTTAAAACTGTTCAAATATTCAAAACAACTCGTCTGAGTAAATCCCAGATGAGTCACGAATGACTGATCATGGAATTTACGGTGAAAACAGACTTCGAAAGGGAAAACGTAATTTCTTAAAGCATCTTCGACAAGTCGCCACGCTTCCTCGGGGCTCCTCAACTGCTTAAGTCTTTCAATCGGTGTTTTCCGCGTCGTAAAATTATGTTCATTCAATCAAGTTCTAAAAACAGAATTCTTCCGCAATGTACATAAAATAAACAACAACCCAACCTATAGTTTATTGAGCAATCCTGCGTCCTTGGCGTCTCACTTTTGGGTATGCCGTTAACGATTTTTGAGACGAAGTCGTTTTGTAAGAGAGAGACATCTCATAAAACGTTTTCGCTAATTTTAGTAGAATTACAAACACTTTATGTTATCGAGCACCAAAGGATTTTGATTTCCCACGGTTCATTTGTTTGCCGACTGGGTGTTTCGTAATTATTCGAAGTCGTTTGGAAGCATATACTGGAGAGTGGAATTGCTTTATTGCACCCCTAGGGCCTTAAGACGCCTTCAACGGTAAATCTTTTTTCAAATTCAATGAAACTATCAGACGTGTCACGAGAACGGCTTGCGGTAGATGGCTACGATAATGCGACGTGTATTATAATTACGGTCTCACGCAAATGATCAGAGGAATGCTTAACCGCACGGAGTCAAGCACCGGAATTGGAAATGTTGGAATGCGCGTTGTAAGTGTCGCAATGGCGTTCCAAAGCGGAGGAGAAAGAAGTAGAGGAGAGGTGCAAAGGTGGCCTATGAGTAAAGATAATGTCGTAATCCAGATAAATGTATCAAGTGATTTATCAAGGATAAATGAAAGGAGTGAACCACCCTGACCCCTAGAATTAGCTTCTCGTTATTTTCATTAAGGTTAATGCCTCCTTGTCTTCTACAAAGCTTTACCGGGGGGGTCTCAACGTGTGAAGCTTCACACTCCTGTCGTCGTTATAAAGTTATAAATGAGGTTCAACAGGCACTGGTCCCCGGCGAGAAAATCTTCAAGAGGCCCCTAAAAGTCTCTAATCATTCATATAAACCTCTATTGGTATAACCTCTAAAGCCTTTTCCTAATTTTAGGCAAATTTCCGACATTTCCACAACCTATCCGCCAAACAGCGCTTACGCCAAGTTTAAGCCACGAATTTCTCCATTTTAGCCGCGAATGAGTGCTTTTTGTCAACTTTACCAGCAAATTAGCGCTTTTCGTCGCAAATTAGCCGTGGATTAGCGTGGTAATCCCCCCCCTCACCTTATAGACGTAAACAAGCGCTTTTTCTCAACTTGAGCAGCAAAGTAGTTTTTTTATCCCGTCGTAAATCAGCGATGTTTCTTAACTTTCCTCGAGTTGGCGTCTTCCACAATTTTAGCTGCAAATTAGCGATTTTTTCTAGCACGGACCAGAGAATTAGCACTTTACTCAGTTTGAGCTGAAAATTAGCGTTTTACCCAATATCAGCCGAAAAATATCGGTTTTTTTCCAAATGTTTACGACAAATTAGCATTTTTTTGTTCACCATAACCATACGCTACGGATTAGCGATTTTGTCTCAGGTGGTTTTAACCGCGAATTTGCTGGTTTTTCACCCACAGCCATAAATTGGCGCTTTTCTCAATTTTAGCCTCAAAGTTGATCGAGGAAGCCGCGTGAATTAGCGTACTTCCAATTTTTGACGCAAATTGAGAATTTTCATCAATTTTAGCCGTAAATTAGTGATTTTCCTCCATTTCAGCAGCGAATTAGCGCTTTTTCGTAGTTTTAGCAGCGTAGTAGCGTTTCTAACCCGTGCAGCGAATTTCGCCCATTTTAACCACGAATTGACGTTTTCCTATATTCAAAGTCCAAATTGGCAATTTTTTCATTTTTGGCAGCGTATTAGCACTTTTTCCTATTCAGGCTGAAAATTAACCTTTCTCTTAATTTTAGCCAGAATAATTATGATTTTCTCAATATTAGCCGCAAATTAGCGGGTTCTTTTTCATTTTAGCACGGCATTAGCAATTTTTTAAATTATTAACTACGGATTAGCGCTTCTTCTCAGTTCTAGCCTAGCCGTGAATCAGTGTTTTTTTTTTTTTTACTTATACCAATGAATTTGCCGTTTTTCTCAATTTTAGCCTCAAAGTTGTCCTCGGAAGGCGAGATGGCGGGATTAGAATTTCCAACACACTTTATCCGCGAATTTTTTCCTCAATTTCAGCCGCTAATTAGCGTTTTTTTTCAATTTTAGCCTAGAAGATTTCTAGCCTGTGAATTCGCAAATTTTATCAATTTTAACAAAAAATTGCCGTTTTCCCAATTTTTAGCCGGGAATAGCACTTTTTCTCAATTTGAAACGAAAACTAGAGTTTTTATTTATTCATGTCGGGCTAATTAGTGAGTTTTTCATTATTACCAGCGTTTTTTTTTTTACATCTCAACCCCGCATTGGCATTTTTTCCTTCAATTTTTGCTACGAATTAGCGTTTATTGTTTAGTTTTAGCGTCGAACAGAACGGTTTTTTCAATTATTCAAGATTTAGTGATTTTACCCAATTTTGGCCACGGGTTAGCGCTTTTTCTCAATTTTAGCAGCGCAGTAGGGTTTCTATCGTTTGTATTGGCGATATTCCTCCATTTCAGCCACGAATTAGCGTTTTCCTCACTTTCAGTTACAGATTAGCCGTTTTTTCATTTTTAACAGCGAATTAACGCTTTTTCTCAGTTTGAGTTGAAAAT
This sequence comes from Corythucha ciliata, assembly GCA_038030265.1. Lineage (NCBI taxonomy): Eukaryota > Metazoa > Arthropoda > Insecta > Hemiptera > Tingidae > Corythucha > Corythucha ciliata. The sequence continues at coordinate 7,644,695 of CM075943.1, read as the reverse complement.
TTGTGTTTTTCTTAATGTTAGCCGCCCTAATTAATATATTTTTTCATTTTAGCCGCGTTGTTTTTTAGATTTTAGCTCCGCATACGCAATTTTTTTCTACTTCCTGCTATGGATTACCACTGTTTCGCAGTTTGAGCCTCGAATCTTTCAGAAGCTGTACGGTTTTGCGTTTTCTCAATTTCACCCGCGAAATAGTGATTTTCTTCATTTCCTATATTCAAAGTGCAAATTGGCAATTTTTTCATTTTTGGCAGCGTATTAGCACTTTTTCCTATTCAGGCTGAAAATTAACCTTTTAATTCGCGAATTAACGTTTTTCCTCAACTTTATCCGCGGATTAGTGATTTGTCTCCATTTAAGCTATGAAATAGCGTTTTCTGATAATTTTGCAGCGAACTAGCATATCTATTCTCTGTTTTTATTTACGAATGGACGATTTTTCGCCATTTCAGTAGTGAATTTGCCAGTTTGGCCCTATTTTAATCCGAATTATAGTGTTGTTTTTGTCAATATTAGCCGCGATGTTTTTTTACTTTGCACAGCCTTGAATTAGTAGCGTTTATTCTCAATTGTAGCCGCGGGCTTGGCCCAAAAACTACTCTTATGCATTGATTTATATACGTTTTATCCGCGGAATGGCCGTCATACACTGCGAATCGACGATTTTCTCTCAATTTCTGTCTGGAAGTTGCATCGTGAGACCACGAATCAGTGCTTTTTCGCAGTTATAGCCACGAATATTAAAGCTTTTTTTTTGCCGCGACAGCCGGTTGTAAATTGCCTATCAGAACATAGTGCGCTTAGCGAACTAACGAAACTGGGGACGCAGTCTATTTTTTCTATTTTATCCAGGAATTTCTCTCAAGAAGGCGCAAATTTCTGTATTGCACCCACCAGAATAGCACTCTCGGAGGCTCAATCGAATAGTCAGCCCACACTCTTTGCTGATATCACTTGTAACGTTATATTCTCTAGGTCGGTAGACAGAAATTCGTAGAAAGGAGCCAAATCGCTGTCCAACCTTTTCACATGAATGAACCTAAAAATCCTCATTTTTCGTATTTGAGCTTTTCGGGGGCCCCACCTGACGGTACGCTACTGTCATGAGAATGAAGAAAGAACCACAAATCTCAATTTGACTGTAATTATACCTCATTTGGTGATAATTTAACCATTTGTGCGGTAAAAAGATGCTTGCTTTATAGTGAACCAATTTACACGGCTTACGACTTTTGTGACACGGTGCAACTACCAAGAACAAGAAGTGCTAAGAAAGTTTGAAAACTATTATTCTGACGCCAGATTCCCGGCCCGAGTGATCTGTTCAGGTGACCGAATTGCAGTAATATAGTTTCTGGCCCGGGAACAAGCCAATTTCAAAGGAATGTGTGCTGCATTTTGTGACCAAATCTTTTTGACCAGAACGAATTGTAAGTTTATGAAACAAAACCAAATATTATGTGTGCTAAAAAGCAAGGAATGAACTTTCGAGGGTCAAAGCGTCATTTTCTAACTGAATCAACTGGAATCCAGAGGGAAATGCTGTTTTTGTTTTTAGTGGCTAATTATGGGCCGACAGTTCTCATTTTCGTGAGCTTAACAACGACTTATCTGCAGCGTAGTCGTCGAATTTTTTGTTTCTCATAGTCAGTTAGGCTATTTGAACCTGGGGGAATGAGAAAATTGTCTCATTTCCCCCTCTTACCCGCCGCCGGTGGCCTATACTGAATTTCGCCACCCCATTCTCTATTATACCGGACAAACAGAGTATAGCCCATTATTCAAACTCTAACTCGTCAGTCGTCACTTCTTATAAGGACATATTTTATGTAGGACATTGCCTCTCAAACCTCTCGCGTCAGTGACAAAATATTTATATAACAAATAAAATATTTCTTACAACAAAGTATTTTGATATAACAAATAAAAAAATGGGAGGGGGTCGAAACAGTGTTGGAGCTCGTTATTTCCCGCTACTTGATCGCATATAAAGAGACATTACCCCCACGTTACACCAATTAGTATTCCAAACCGCTCCAACTATAGGCGATTGGAATTTTAAAAAATCACAATCACGTCTCAAAGGCTCGTTCCTGTGCGTTCCGTTCAAATTCTAATTGCTGTTTATGCGCGTTTTTGGTTCAACTATTCGCAAATCAATTGACTATAATAAAGGCGGAGGTGGAAAAATCTCCGATTCCTCACGAATGAGAATTCACCAGTTTCGTCATTCATCATAATAGTCTTGTTACGAAAGACTAATGTTATCGCGTCATTTTGCCTCAAAACGAATTCCGAAGGTGCGGGAATACATAATTAATCGCGTACTTCACGGTACTCTCTTCTTTGGAAAAGGCTTTTTTCTTCTCTTTTTAAACGATGACAGCGTTATTACAGCCGCAATTTAGTACCTGTGGGAAATCCCGCGTCAGTTATGTTCCCCCTTAAGGAGATTATTTTTATAAGTAGGGGAAAGAAAAATAAACTATTTTGTATTTTAAGTACCTAAACCGACAAAATACAGTAGGAAGGTCGTGGATTTCCTTATTTCGCCACATGCGAGTGGCTTGTAGACAAAATTACGGTTTAATGCGAAGGTCACCCATCATAAGCGTATTTAAAGGCGGTGAATCAATATTTTTTGAACAAAAATCACACTGAATGTTGCTACACGTATCCACGTTTTTCTTCTTCACTTATTCGTCAAGTTCGCAGTAGCAATGGCACGAAGAAATATACCGCGGATTATCTGTATCCAACGATCATCGAATTTTAGCGTAGCAGTTTTTTTTTTTAAGGATTTATAACAATGGTGGAAGTTCCACACATTTTCGCAGAAATCACTGCAGGAAGTATAACACCCAGGGAGTGTTCAATTAAGGACTCGAGCGAATGATAGGTATACTACCGGGTGAAAGGTAGAAAGCTTGAAATGGAGACTTTAATGACTGCATCATCGCTCTTCGGCGAAATTGCACTGAAAAAAAAAAAAAAAAAAAAAACTTTCGTCCCTTTTGAATTACCAAGAATGAACGATCTTCATGCACCGCGACATAGCTATTTACCAAACACGTAATTTTCATTAACGAGCTTATCGTCCAGTCGTTTCACTTGAGGGCCAATTAGCACGAGAATCGTCTCGTTTTTCCTGTAAGTTCCTTCCTATTTCCCAGAACAGAACTTTTTTCTCTCTTTCCGCCGGCGTTTAATCGGAACTGACTTCTTGTTTAGGAATGTATTTTTTTGAATTATGTCGTATATTTTCTTCTTTTGGGAGGCTTAACAGGAGCGCATTCTTTGGGTGAATAAAAGACGGAAAAAGATAATAAGAAGGGGGAACGTGACTGAAAAAGCGAATCCAATTTTTCAATGGAGAACGTGATTTAAGGTGAAAAGCAAAAAAAAAATTCATTTATTTTTCTTAAGAAATTAATTTTTCAGCCAACAAACTTCCAAGAATGCGATCATCAACGCTTTTGTCATCGTCAACGACTTTTCGTGCGCCACAACTTGCACACTGTATGGTCGATTAGGCGTATTTCCGCATAAATTTACGCGAGCTACTTAATATAATAATAAAACCTGATCGCTGATTAGATAACGTGAATAATAGAACCCTTATTGTGACGCCTAAACCAGATATTGTTATCTAATCCACTCAATAATGTGCACAAAAAAAGCGCAATCCTATCGTAATTCAATTTGTTGTTTTTTTTTTCACAGTTGGGCACAATCACAGTCACAGCCACGGAGGATTACCCCACGAGCACGATCATGATCACGATCACACTCACAATCATGATCATCGTTAGAGGAATGAAACGATGAATCGAAAGGCTGAAAAATATGTTTGTATACGACTGAATCAACGGAACATTTTGTGTCGTAAATACAGTACGATAGCGGATTAGGAGTATATTTGTCCGTTGAATTGTGTGATTTCTAGTGTTTCTTTTTATTGACAATTTATTTTCAGTGATATTCATTTTGCGCAATTACATAAACTGGTTTGATTGTCTCTTTTTTTTTTCTTTTTTTTAAATCGAAATTCGCCTCATTTACTGCTGTAAAATTGTGTATTCAAACTATTTTTATGACTATTTATTGTCTACGCTGCAGTCATGTTCCCGAGACGTATTTGCATTGTGTTTCTCCTTATATCTTTTATTTTTTTGTTTCATTCTCAGCCAAGCCACCAAAGTATTAAGAAATTACTAATTTTATTCATTTCTCATGGAGGATTCGTTAAAGTAATTAGCTGCTCTTGAACAATTGTGACTAAAATATTGTAATCCATGGGAATTCAACTGTGATTTATATGGAATAAAATTGTAAATTAAATGTGTGTAGCGCTTAATTATCATGTATGTTATATTTTTTAAGTTCATTTAATTTATAATTTTTATTTTTATTTTACGTTGTAGAACATACTACCGATATTTTATTTATTGAATAGTTGTCCATACCATCGCTTTATAAACATTAAATACCTGTCCCACGGCATTTGTTTTTAGTGCATTTGTATTGATTTTATAGCGAGCCCTAGCGAAACCCTACCTAACCAGCCGCTTGGGCGTCTCAACCTGTTTTTTAAGACCCGTTCACAAGCTTCATGTTTACGTTCTGTGGAGTCTATGCAACCAAACAAATTCATTCCCTCGAAAAATGAAGCATTTTGATAGGTTACATGGACTCCACGGACGCATTGCACAGAGCTGGTGAATGGGCCTTCAGAACTTATCGGGTGAACTCAGGAAAATGTCAAACCATTACCTCTAGGTAATCAGCGATTACCTGACCATACAACCACGGTTTATGCATTTCCCTATAGTCACAAAGAATCCTCTCTTCTCTTACCTTTCGAAGATCAACCTGTAAACCCTCCCCCCCCCCTTGAAAAACTAAGGTATTGGTGTGCCCTTTGTTAGATATTTAGACGGTTCATCAAAAAATGACACCCATGAAATTCCATTCTAATCCATCCTTTTTTCTAAACGATAAAGTTAAAGTTTATTAAAGCAAATTAGTTACTTTGAAAAGAAATTACTGAAATTCGCGAACTTTAAGGGGGTGTTTCACAGATGATTCCTCGACCCCACCCCCCTCCAATCAGCCCTCGTCCATTACTCGGCACACGTTTTCTCACCTTATTTCTGCACCAAGCTTGGTTTTCAATCTCCAGGAAGTTCTGCATATGCAGACGTATTCCTTTTTTCAAATAAGTCGAAAGAAGGGCCTGAAATTTCGTGTCAAAAGTTCAAGGCGGTTTTGAAGTTTCTTATAGGTGAAATTTGAGAAAATGGTACGTCTGCATATGCGGAACTTCCTGGAGATATTGAAACGCGTCTTTAAAATCCAGGATTGGGTGCCAAGTAGAGGATGAGGGGTTGATTGGAGGGGGGTCGAGGAATCATCTGTGAACCCCCCCCCCCCTTAAACTAAGGAACCTTTAAAGACGAGTAGACGCATACGGCGCCATGTTCGTTCTTATCAGTTTAATAAGAATGGTTGGGGGTGGTTTGTTGACATCAACGATGTATAAAAGAACTGGATTGCTCATCACTGCTGATAAAGAATAGCCATCAAATAAGCTCCAGAGGATGAGAGGGATGGAGTTTCAAAGTAAATACGGGAAGAGAGTTGTGTTGCCATAACTACACGAGGAGAGGGACAGGGTAATTGTTTATCAGGGGACAGTCCGCTGTGAGCAATCCAGGTTTATATATCGTTGGTTGACATCCACAAAACATCAACAAAAGGTGGATTTTACAAGACACACAGGAGCGGTTTCATGGTGGGCGGGGGGTGATAGGGACTATCGCCATCTCCGTCAGCTCAGCCACCCACGGTGAAAAAAGGGGGGCGAAGGAAAAAAAATGAAGGGAAAATGAAGAGATACAAATGTGAGGGAAAACAAAAAACAGATTTCTAGATCCTTGAACTATATAGGAAGTTTGAAAATAACTTATTTTAGTATTAATTAGTAGTACCAATTTGCGGAAAAATTAATGAAATTGGCGTTTGAAGCCAATTTCAAGGAACCAATTTCAAAGGAGCCAAATCCGAGACATTTGGTTACGGAAGTGCGGAAATCGGGTGAAATGTTGGTATGAACGAGCCAAAATCACGACATTTTGTTTTTGAACTAGGCGATTTTTTCAAATTACCCAAAATTATACAAAGGAGTGGAGACATGAAAGTTGGTTCAAACATAATCCCGAAATTTGGATTTGAAGGAGTCAAATCCAAGAAATTTGGGTTTGAAAAAGAGGCAAACCCAGGAAATTTTGGTTTTGAAAGAGCATATCCCACGGAATTTGGGTTTTAAAAGAGCGAAATTGCCTGAAATGGGGATTTGAATGAGACGAATGCGGAGGTTTACCGTTTGAAAATTCGTGTAACTTGCGTTTGTACTAGCAAAAATAACAAAATTTGACTTTTTGAGTTACCCAAATCTATGAAGGTTTTTGAAAAATTCAAATCAGGGGGGTCAAGTCCTTAAAGTCTCAAAAAATTCGAGTGTAGGTGCGGCGGTCTTCCCAAAAATGACACAGCTACCACATTTAATCTTATAGGGCTGAGTGACGTAGCAAACTGTCCATTTTCTTCTTTCACGGTCTTTGTTTTGTTTGGCGTGGACAAAGAAAAAAAAAACAGGACGATTTGTTAGGCCACTTTACATCAGAATAAAGAATAAATAACAGCGTCCCGCCTAGGATTTTTTCAGACTTCTGGAATTTGGTCTCTACCGAAATTCGGCGAAAACTGTTCGCTTTTTTTTTCAATTTTTTTAAAGACGCAATTCAATTCAACGTCCTGAAACGACGAAGGAAAATGAGTTTAATGCGATTTTGAAGTCGTCAAATCACGACACAGTGTGCCTTGATGCCGGGAGTTCACTCGCAACGAGGCGAAAAAACTAACTACCCGCTCGCTAACTCAAAAATAATCTTGAAAACCGGTGGGGGGGGGGGGGTTGATCCCCCGGACAATCCCGCAGTACGGCCCAGTCTTCGTAATGGGCTCAATACTCCAACCCACTTTAAACCACCAGCTCGACTAAATAGCCAGGCTCAAGGTTAGCCATTAAAGCTGGAGGTGAGAGGCCGATGCGTAATACTGGACCACAATGCGATGCTTGTGTATTTTGTACGCTCAGGAAAATGAACAACTCGGTGAGAGCGTACTGCCGGCATCCTACTGTTAACGAAAATTATTAGAAAAGAAGTTATAAAAAAAAGTGTGGTGCGTGTGCGTAGAAGATCGAATCGTCGAGAAGATCCAGTTGAAGAGAGGATTTAGTAGGCCTATTCGTTTGTCATCCTGAACTGCCTTTGGGCACGCTTTTTACAGCGTATTTCTGTCTTGTAGAAAACATGTGCGACATCAACCTTGAACTGAGTAGCATGCCCCAGCTCTGAATGACAAACTTACAAACCTACGACCTGAAATTACACATTTTCGGTTTTCCTGCTCATGGCTTACCACCTGAGACAAGATTCCTAATTACTTCCTAATGTGGTACCGGATTGTCATCTCATAACTAGTGACACGACTTTTTTCATACCTAACCCTCACTTGTCACTAGGAAAGCAGAAACATGCCCTGTAACTACGTATTATTCATTATCCAGTAACTACGTTATTGCCTAGCATAGGCCATCTGTAAGCAAGAAAGTGTAGGACGTTCGTAAAAGGCTCCCTCTAGTGGTTTCCATGAGCTGTTCGAAACCGAAAAAGTGTACACAAAACTGAACGGAAACATTAAAAATTCTATAGACCGTGGATGTTTGAAGACAGCACCACGCATTTAAGAACTACAATGTCTTGCATAATAGTACAATGAGATCTACTACTCGAAAATCGATGGTACTATCTCATTATGGTCAGTCTTAACCGTGCTATCCACCTACCTTTAGCCAGCCGACAACCTGCTGCTGAAACAAAAAGAAATCCCAAATTAGTAAAACCAAACAAAAAAACACTGTTTCTTAACGCCGAAGAGTTTGCTGTGTCTGAATCGTCCACCAAAAACTCTCAGGCTAGATCTGCTCTCTCAAGGGCTACCCACGAAAAAAAAGCAATGGCGCGGGTTGCGCCATTGACAAAAATAGGAGGGGGGGGGGAGTTTCTTAAATAATAACCTAAGCATCGTCCCTCTTGCCTTTCATTAAAGGAGTTCCCCTATTGGTCCACTTAACCTTTACAACTAAACAAAGAAAGTCTATTTTGAAATTGATGTTACGATTATATGTAGAGACTGGTAGTCAGTTTCTGAAGACCAATTGACTGTTTGTTTTGGGGAATTATTCCCACGAACCAACTATTTGAAGGGGGGGGGGGTATTGGAATGATGGAGAAAGTCCTAGTGGTTTAGAAGCAGAGGACAATTCATGGGGGAAACCAGACTGTGCGAAGTGCGAACCGATAATCAATGCTGAATTTTTCATTTTCAAGCCGAAAAATTAAAATGTTATTAGTCAGTTTTGAAGCCAAGTAATATGGTTCTCGGGCTAAATTGAACGGTTTCTGGGATAAATAGCAAGTCTAAGAAGCTTAAGGGGGGGGGGTTCAAGCTGGTTTCCTCAACCCCTTCCCAGTCAACCCTCGCGCGATACACTTCGCACATAAATGTTGGCTCCATTTCTGCACCAATATTAGATTTCAAAATTCAAAGTCTAATTTTAATCTTCAGGAAGTTCTACAGTGTCGTTAGATCTTGCTTTTCCAAATTTCATCCCTGAAATTACCTTAAAACACATTCGAGTTCTAAAATGTTTTGGGGTTATTTAAGGGATAGAATTTGAAAAAGCAAGATCTAACGCCACTGTAGAACTTCCTGATCATTAAAATTAGACTAACCGGAACTTCCGGTTACAAATGTTGATTCATCAGACCATTCAAATCGAAAACTATGTTGAGCAGGGTCCGACCGAGCCCAAAAAAGGTACGCATACTCCTCGCATAAGTACTATAACCTCAAACTAGAAGCATTTGTCACTACGACCAGTATTTGCCCCACTCCTCCTCGAGAGGCAAATTCTTGATCAGCTGTAAACCTTGTTGGCCGGGGTTCGACATGAGCCCAAAAGTGGTACGCGGGGAAATACTGTCGTAGCGGCCAATGCTTCCGGTTTGTAGTTGGTTCTTGTGCGAGGAGTACGCGTACCACTTTTGGGCTCGGTCGGACCACAGTCAACATAGTTTTCAGTTTGAATGGTCTGAGTCAACATTTTAGGGGGACGCCTCAGAAAGTGCCAAACCGGCGGAATTGCATTTTTAACAAGCCTATTTTACACGAGTAAGTTTTTTGATTCAAAAAATATGTTCAAACTGAATTGTTGGCAGGATTCAGCTGATATTCAAAAAAATTGCTACTTTGATCAAATAAAAAAACTTACACGCGTAAAAGGGGCTCACCCCTGTAAACGCGAAATTTGCTATTGAATTAGCCAAATCCCCGAAATTGGGTTCCGCAGGATATCCACATTATGGCCTGAATGTCCTATTACTGTCCAGGACAACTATTTGACGTCCACTAGATCGCCGTAATATCCACAAAGTATTTGGATTATACATACAGAAAATACCCTTTGGAAGTTTGGACGCCTTCAATATCCGGGATTTAGCGGTTGAGTAATAAATGTCCACTGGATATCTTCAACATACACAAGGGTATAGCAGATAGGCTGTGGATATCCTTTGGATGAGCTTGATGTCCATGGTCGTAGTGGACAAGAGCTGGATATACATATAGTGGAACAACTCAATAGCTGTAGACGGAGCGCATGACAGTGACGTCACGTGGATCTTCGAAGGCAGGGATATCGCCATATTTTCTCGTATTCGTAGGTCATTACCATAGAGATAATATAACTAGAGCTTGAATTGTCTATTGCGCAGCGGTCCATGATTGACGTCACCAAAAGCTTGAGTTAGCTCCGAAAATCCTATGCTATTGGTTGAAGAAGTACCTGTGGGGATGTGGATGGTGTGAAGGGGGACTTTTTGAAACCCCACCTTTTGTGACAGCCAATGGGAAGAGACCTACGGAGCCGCAACGATATCCGGATGACGTTAATCCTCGCCCCAGTTTATACTTGTTTGCGCATTCAATGCCCCCTCTAGTAGTTATATGGTCATTACTCCAGTTCAGGTTCCTGCATGCAACGTGTTCACGGCTGTTTCTTTGTGCACTTTAAACTTGTTTTATTATTTTATAATTATTTTGGGGCGAGCTTGAATGGACAGCGCGCAATGAGTTGTGCGGAAGGTCGCAGTAATATTCGAGTAAGTTCACATTTATAGGTACGGTTTTTTTTTAACTAGGGATCGAATGCACGTGTGCTGGTGAGGTTTATGCTAGAGGCAATAGGCATATTTTTGCGAGCTCCTGATGAGTCTACTGATCTGTCTCCTGGAAATCTGCGATAAAAAATTCGATGCGGAAAAGTTACAGAATCACCCCCATATTCTCTAGAAACTTGCAAAAAGATATCCAGTAGTTGACTTATGGTGGACTTCTGGATACAACCTGGATATAAAATAAAAATTAAATGACTCTGCTGGATATCCTCTGGATATCATGTTCATGAATTGTGTCCAGAGGATATCTTTTATATATCCAGGAAATATCCAATGCATATTTTCAAAGATATCCAGTAGTTGATTTCTGGGCGGACATTTGGACGTTATCTGGATAAAAAATGTCTCTAAAACTGGTCATCCTGGATACCCCTTGGATATAATTTGTATCCAAAACCTAAATCCGCAAGTTATCCAGAGGACGAAATTGTGCTATTGAGGTGAAGCCAAATCCGTAGCTGCATCCGTGATATTTGGACATCAAAAGTGTCTAACCAGCGGAATTGCATTTTGGAATGTCAACCGTACAATTGTATTTTTATGGAGTCCTGTGGAACCTGTGGCATCGGCTTTTTGAGTGAGAAAAATCTGCGAGCAGGGAGCAACGGAGCAATACTTCACATAATTTAGAATTTGATTTGATTTGTGAGAGGGGGCAGGAGAGGTCTTGAGCTCAGGGGTAAGCCCCCCCCCCCTAACATTTTACCCTAAATCCGCCCCTGGCCCTCAGTAACAACAACGATGTATTGTGCTGAAGAAAAAAAATTCCCGACTCATGCCTATCGGATCGGCTGCTGAGCAATATGGCAGTATGGAATAATCCGGTCACCTTTAAAAGAAGATTTTCGGCGTTAACTCTATGCGGTGGTCGTTCACGCTAATATTATTAAAACGTAACAATAACAATAACAATACAATGTTTACTCACGATTTGCAAGCATCTAGTGGCTTATCCTCCAGACAGTGAACGCACGCGAAGAAAAAAAAATCAGACCAAAATAGGAAGTGAATCTGCCGACGCCATGACGACCACTGTGGGTGGGCAAGAGGGGGAGTCTCGTCCTTGATCTCACAAGGGCCCGGAAACGAGACAGGAGCGCTATCTGCTGGCACTCAGGCGCGGATCCAGAGTCGGTTTTACGGGCCGACTTATGAGCGTGGGAGGGGGGCATGACAACACACACATCCTTCCACCGCACCAACTAACGCGACACCACACACCCATACAGTCTCTGTGGCAAAATGGCTCTCAATCTTCGAACAGTGAAATAATGAAAAAATAAAGAAAACCCAAACCCCCTAAGAGGGAAAAAACATTGAGAAGGGAAGGGAACTTAACTGTTTGACAAAAATATTCCACGTCCACGCCCCGAATAAAGTGAACTCTGCCCAAGGGTAGGAGGCGGAAGGCATGGCCCCCTCGTCAACCCACGGCTATCACTACCGAATTTCGGACAATGTGGCGATGCGCGAACTAAATTTTACGAAACGTCTTGGGTGAATTTTTTCGAGAAAAAAAAAACAACAGCCATCGTACAGCTCCCCTGAAATGATGAAAAATAACAAATAATAGATGACGGCGCTGTAAATTTATGAAACAAGGGAGCCCCACGACCACGCCGCGGCGGCCGACCGGCTTGGGCTTGAGATTGAAAAGTTCCAATCGCTTAGCGTAAAACAGTGTCAATTCAACGCGGGTATAGTTTATGTGAATAGAATACGAAAATATAGGAATAAATTATTGTACTCACTACTTGAACGGGTGTCAAGTTCCCAGCGCTCAGCCTCCAGACACGCGATAAAAAAAAGAGCACTCGACTTGTTGAATTATTACGACGCCATGATGCTGACTAGACGATGGCTAGACGGCTCTCGAGATTCGAGAGGAGCTCCCACGGCTGTGATTTCACAACGTTCCGGTAGCAGGAAAAGCGCTACATGCGCATAACTCGTTGCGCGAAAAGCAGAATCTAAATTCAAATTTATTTACTAACTTCTTCTTGGTTTCAATTCAAATTTTATAAATATTAATTCTCGTTAGGAAATTAAAAGGAACCAGGTAAAATCTCAGTCGATGAGTCGACCCCTCCCAGTCACCCAACGAACACCAACCTGTCTAGAGAGCGGGTTGCCATTGTTCATCCTTCTCCCTGAAAGAGGGGGAGGGAGACACATCAGACATCACCCACACCTTGCCGGGTTTGAAAGTCGAGCGCGTTGCCCGCCGCAGTCAGCTCTTTTAATCCAGGAAAATTTCGTTCTTAAACAAGTCCAGTTCATTGAGTTTTCTTTTTGATACGTTTCGGTGAATCCGTGCCTTCGTGGTTGTTTCATTTTTTTTACATTCGCGTGAGTTTGGTAGGGTGGCGTGTGTCCCAATATCGGTCCTTTTACATTGCAAGGCAGTGACAAGTGACAACAATGGGGGGGAGAAACGAGCGGCCGTCTCGTTAGAAGGTAAGAATCTAAATTATATTCGACGATTCGAAATAACTCATTTGAGGACGAAAGTGAAGCTAGCAGCCAAAACTAGCAGCCAAAAAATATATCGATTGTGCGCCATTTCGATATAATCGATTATACCGATTATTGGGGATGTACGTCTAGGGGCAGCCAAGGAAGATAATAACAAACTCACAACAACTGGTTCATGTACTTCGCGACGTGATTATCATTACTTCAGTGTGTCTAAGAAGGCCTACAATTCATTCCATGATGGGTACACCTCAATTGATCAGAAAAACGTATTTTGACCAAGCAGCCGCAGTTGAATATGAAGATTGGCCTAAATTGACCTTTGCACAAAGGTAGGGGCCTGAGGAGTGATCGGATCGGAATTTTGACGGTTTCCCTGGATTCCTCGGTGAAAAATCTAGGACCGACTATTTTTATTTTATTTTTTAAAGTCGAATTTGAGCCCAGCAGCCGCAGTTGAATATGAAGATTGGCCTAAATTGACCTTTGCACAAAGGTAGGGGCCTGAGGACTGATCGGATCCGAATTTTGACGGTTTCCCTTGATTCCTCGGTGAAAAATCTAGGACCGACTATTTTTATTTTATTTTTTAAAGTCGAATTTGAGCCCAGCAGCCGCAGTTGAATATGAAGATTGGCCTAAATTGACCTTTGCACAAAGGTAGGGGCCTGAGGAGTGATCGGATCGGAATTTTGACGGTTTCCCTGGATTCCTCGGTGAAAAATCTAGGACCGACTATTTTTATTTTATTTTTTAAAGTCGAATTTGAGCCCAGCAGCCGCAGTTGAATATGAAGATTGGCCTAAATTGACCTTTGCACAAAGGTAGTGGCCTGAGGAGTGATCGGATCGGAATTTTGACGGTTTCCCTGGATTCCTCGGTGAAAAATCTAGGACCGACTATTTTTATTTTATTTTTTAAAGTCGAATTTGAGCCCAGCAGCCGCAGTTGAATATGAAGATTGGCCTAAATTGACCTTTGCACAAAGGTAGGGGCCTGAGGAGTGATCGGATCGGAATTTTGACGGTTTCCCTGGATTCCTCGGTGAAAAATCTAGGACCGACTATTTTTATTTTATTTTTTAAAGTCGAATTTGAGCCCAGCAGCCGCAGTTGAATATGAAGATTGGCCTAAATTGACCTTTGCACAAAGGTAGGGGCCTGAGGAGTGATCGGATCGGAATTTTGACGGTTTCCCTGGATTCCTCGGTGAAAAATCTAGGACCGACTATTTTTATTTTATTTTTTAAAGTCGAATTTGAGCCCAGCAGCCGCAGTTGAATATGAAGATTGGCCTAAATTGACCTTTGCACAAAGGTAGGGGCCTGAGGAGTGATCGGATCGGAATTTTGACGGTTTCCCTGGATTCCTCGGTGAAAAATCTAGGACCGACTATTTTTATTTTATTTTTTAAAGTCGAATTTGAGCCCAGCAGCCGCAGTTGAATATGAAGATTGGCCTAAATTGACCTTTGCACAAAGGTAGGGGCCTGAGGAGTGATCGGATCGGAATTTTGACGGTTTCCCTGGATTCCTCGGTGAAAAATCTAGGACCGACTATTTTTATTTTATTTTTTAAAGTCGAATTTGAGCCCAGCAGCCGCAGTTGAATATGAAGATTGGCCTAAATTGACCTTTGCACAAAGGTAGGGGCCTGAGGACTGATCGGATCGGAATTTTGACGGTTTCCCTGGATTCCTCGGTGAAAAATCTAGGACCGACTATTTTTATTTTATTTTTTAAAGTCGAATTTGAGCCCAGCAGCCGCAGTTGAATATGAAGATTGGCCTAAATTGACCTTTGCACAAAGGTAGGGGCCTGAGGAGTGATCGGATCGGAATTTTGACGGTTTCCCTGGATTCCTCGGTGAAAAATCTAGGACCGACTATTTTTATTTTATTTTTTAAAGTCGAATTTGAGCCCAGCAGCCGCAGTTGAATATGAAGATTGGCCTAAATTGACCTTTGCACAAAGGTAGTGGCCTGAGGAGTGATCGGATCGGAATTTTGACGGTTTCCCTGGATTCCTCGGTGAAAAATCTAGGACCGACTATTTTTATTTTATTTTTTAAAGTCGAATTTGAGCCCAGCAGCCGCAGTTGAATATGAAGATTGGCCTAAATTGACCTTTGCACAAAGGTAGGGGCCTGAGGAGTGATCGGATCGGAATTTTGACGGTTTCCCTGGATTCCTCGGTGAAAAATCTAGGACCGACTATTTTTATTTTATTTTTTAAAGTCGAATTTGAGCCCAGCAGCCGCAGTTGAATATGAAGATTGGCCTAAATTGACCTTTGCACAAAGGTAGGGGCCTGAGGAGTGATCGGATCGGAATTTTGACGGTTTCCCTGGATTCCTCGGTGAAAAATCTAGGACCGACTATTTTTATTTTATTTTTTAAAGTCGAATTTGAGCCCAGCAGCCGCAGTTGAATATGAAGATTGGCCTAAATTGACCTTTGCACAAAGGTAGGGGCCTGAGGAGTGATCGGATCGGAATTTTGACGGTTTCCCTGGATTCCTCGGTGAAAAATCTAGGACCGACTATTTTTATTTTATTTTTTAAAGTCGAATTTGAGCCCAGCAGCCGCAGTTGAATATGAAGATTGGCCTAAATTGACCTTTGCACAAAGGTAGGGGCCTGAGGAGTGATCGGATCGGAATTTTGACGGTTTCCCTGGATTCCTCGGTGAAAAATCTAGGACCGACTATTTTTATTTTATTTTTTAAAGTCGAATTTGAGCCCAGCAGCCGCAGTTGAATATGAAGATTGGCCTAAATTGACCTTTGCACAAAGGTAGGGGCCTGAGGACTGATCGGATCGGAATTTTGACGGTTTCCCTGGATTCCTCGGTGAAAAATCTAGGACCGACTATTTTTATTTTATTTTTTAAAGTCGAATTTGAGCCCAGCAGCCGCAGTTGAATATGAAGATTGGCCTAAATTGACCTTTGCACAAAGGTAGGGGCCTGAGGAGTGATCGGATCGGAATTTTGACGGTTTCCCTGGATTCCTCGGTGAAAAATCTAGGACCGACTATTTTTATTTTATTTTTTAAAGTCGAATTTGAGCCCAGCAGCCGCAGTTGAATATGAAGATTGGCCTAAATTGACCTTTGCACAAAGGTAGGGGCCTGAGGACTGATCGGATCGGAATTTTGACGGTTTCCCTTGATTCCTCGGTGAAAAATCTAGGACCGACTATTTTTATTTTATTTTTTAAAGTCGAATTTGAGCCCAGCAGCCGCAGTTGAATATGAAGATTGGCCTAAATTGACCTTTGCACAAAGGTAGGGGCCTGAGGAGTGATCGGATCGGAATTTTGACGGTTTCCCTGGATTCCTCGGTGAAAAATCTAGGACCGACTATTTTTATTTTATTTTTTAAAGTCGAATTTGAGCCCAGCAGCCGCAGTTGAATATGAAGATTGGCCTAAATTGACCTTTGCACAAAGGTAGGGGCCTGAGGACTGATCGGATCGGAATTTTGACGGTTTCCCTGGATTCCTCGGTGAAAAATCTAGGACCGACTATTTTTATTTTATTTTTTAAAGTCGAATTTGAGCCCAGCAGCCGCAGTTGAATATGAAGATTGGCCTAAATTGACCTTTGCACAAAGGTAGGGGCCTGAGGACTGATCGGATCGGAATTTTGACGGTACCCCTGGATTCCTCGGTGAAAAATCTAGGACCGACTATTTATTTTATTTTTTAAAGTCGAATTTGAGCCCAGCAGCCGCAGCTGAATGTGAAGATTGGCCTAAATTGACCTTTGCACAAAGGTAGGGGCCTGAGGAGTGATCGGATCGGAATTTTGACGGTTTCCCTGGATTCCTCGGTGAAAAATCTAGGACCGACTATTTTTATTTTATTTTTTAAAGTTGAATTTGGACCCAGCAGCCGCAGTTGAATATCAAGATTGGCCTAAATTGACCTTTGCACAAAGATAGGGGCCTGAGGAGTGATCGGATCGGAATTTTGACGGTTTCCCTGGATTCCTAGGTGAAAAATCTAGGACCGACTATTTTTATTTTATTTTTTAAAGTCGAATTTGAGCCCAGCAGCCGCAGTTGAATATCAAGATTGGCCTAAATTGACCTTTGCACAAAGGTAGGGGCCTGAGGAGTGATCGGATCGGAATTTTGACGGTTTCCCTGGATTCCTTGTTGAAAAATCTAGGACTTCCTGGAGAAACAGTAGTCTCCTCACTTGATCAACCCTTTTCTTTATTATGGTGAACCGGTTGTCGATGTCTAATCTTTACATCATCTTCAGACCTACCAAAATAAGGCACAAGAACAATAGATTACAATTGAAAAATGTAAGCCAAAACAGAACTGTTACAAAATGAATAAATAAACAGATAAATAAATAAATAACTTAATAAAAAAGTTATAAAGTCTCCGAATTAAAAAACATGTCAAAGACTCACCCGGCTATAAAAATAGATGTTATAACATCTTTGTCACCTAAGCAATCAGTTTCTAGCACAGTCTAACGCTTACTAAAGTAATTTCTCTCGAATTTTCCCTCCCCACCTCCTTGCCGATCAAGTCCGAGATTAGCGGGAGGAAAGATCAGCCCGCTTCCTCCTGGCGGTCATTCAGGAAAAAATTTGTTGTCCGCAACTCAATATCAATTTCAAATGCCTCTAGGCTGTCCAGCACACGCCCCTTCCCTTTTGTGTGGAGAATCTGAGCTCTGTGTTCCATTCGCTCCTGAGTACATTCAGAAATATGCCTGTAGAAACGTGAGTCCGTCCTCGACAGGTGCTCCTTCCATCGACCCGAAAACTTCCGGCCTGTTTTTCCAACGTACGTCGCTCGCTCACAGCCCAAGCACGTTAACCGATAGACGCCGCTACGACTCTCGCATGGCACCGGATCCTTTATTCTGGATCCGCAACTCAATTTCAACTCGATAGCGAAGAGACCCATAGCTCTTGTAGCTTATTTTGTAGCCATTTCTTTTTAGGACACCGCTTAACAAATTATTAATGCTGCCCAAGTACGGAAGCGAAACCCAGCCAGCGTTCCCGTCTCCACTAGAAGCGTCCAAAGGATGCCCAATACTTTGTGGGAAAACAAACTGGGCTGTCCCTCGTTTCTCCCATTTTCTCACCAGGGAGTGAACCCAACTCTCATCAAACCCATTTCGAACCGCTATTATCTCGATGGTTTCCATTTCAGTTGAACGTTCCTGTGGGTTCAATGGAACGCTCAGCATCCTGTGCACCATTGATCGGATTCTCGCTGTCCTCTGGCTCAAGTGGTGGAACGAATCTGCCGGTAGGGTGATGTCGCTTGCTGAAGGCTTACGGTATATCCCATATTCAATAGACCCTCCAGCTCTCTTTAGTGTCAGGGCTAGAAAGCTCAATTGACCTTCCATTTCCTTCTCCAACGTAAATTCATTGTTTGAACAGCGCGAGTTAAGGAACTCCAAGAAAGACTGAAGTTCGTGGTCATCCCCTTCAAAGACACAAAGGGCGTCGTCCAGATACCGAGCCCAGAAACGAACACCTGGTCTCGGCTGCCGACCCATAACATAGGTACGCTCAAAATGGTCCATGTAAATTTCGGCACTCAAGGGAGAAAGCGGCGATCCCATGGTGAGGCCCTCGTCCTGCGTGTAGTATTTCGAATTGAATTTCAAATAATTCTGAATCAAACAAAGTTGAAAGAGTTGCATAGTCTCCTCGCCCTTGAGCTTCTCTTTGCATTTCATATCCACTATGCATTGGGCGATCCGAAGAACCTCCTTCGGAGGTACGTTAGGGAATAAATTCTTTACGTCGAAACTAACCAATCGACATTTGTTATTGAGCTCGACGTTTTATAGTTTCGACACCAACTCCAAACTATTCCTTAACCCGTACTCAGCGCTGAACCCCGTAAGACGCTTGAAGTCGGAATTTACTTTTTTGGAAAGGAGCTCCATAGGAGACCCATTAAAGGATGCTATGGGACGAATTTTTAGGTCCCCTTCCTTGTGAATCTTTGGCAACCCATACAATAACGGCGCCTGAACGTTGCAAGGGATGTATTTATTCCATTGCTTCTCGGTAGGAGTTATCACGTGCTGAATTTCTTTTATGACCTCTTTTGCCTTCTTGACAAACGAGCTAGTCGGGTCGCGGCTGACTTCCTTGTAATGATTTTCCCGTAGAAACTGCTCGGTGCGTTGTATATAATCCGATCTCTGCATGACCACAGACGAGTTACCTTTGTCGGCCTTCATTACCACAGCATCACTTTCCTTCAATTTTTTCTTAATCGACATCATCGTACGGCACTCTTGTAACTCCTTAGATGACGGTTGTTCATGTATCCTCTCCAAGCCGTTCCTCACCTTAACTATGCATTCCTGTTTAACCTAGGCGTGGAGGACAGTACTTCAAGCCTTTGCTGAGGAGCTCCACCTCCTCCCTTTCAAAAACGACGTTACTGAGATTCACAACCCTAGACTTGTAATCCCACAAAGTATTGGGCATCCTTTGGACGTTTCTAGTGGAGACGGGAACGCTGGCTGGGTTTCACTTTCGTACATGGACAGCATTACTAATTTGTTAATCGGGGTCCTAAAAAGAAATGGCTACAAAATAAGCTACAAGAGCGATGGGTCTCTTTGCTCGAACCTCTCCAGAATAAAGGATCCGGTGCCATGCAAGAGTCGTAGCGGCGTCCATCGGTTAACGTGCTTGGGCTGTGAGCGAGCGACGTACGTAGGAAAAACAGGCCGAAAGTTTTCGGTTCGATAGAAGGAGCACCTTTCGAGGACGGACTCACGTTTCTACAGACATATTTCTGAATGTACTCAGGAGCGAATGGAACACAGAGCTCAGATTCTCCACACACAAGGGAAGGGGCGTGTGCTGGACAGCCTAGAGGCATTTGAAATTGATATTGAGTTGCGGACAACAAATTTTTTCCTGAATGACCGCCAGGAGGAAGCGGGCTGATCTTTCCTCCCGCTAATCTCGGACTTGATCGGCAAGGAGGTGGGGAGGGAAAATTCGAGAGAAATTACTTTAGTAAGCGTTAGACTGTGCTAGAAACCGATTGCTTTGGTGACAAAGATGTTTTAACATCTATTTTTTTAGCCGAGTGAGTCTTTGACATGTTTTAGTGCATTTCATTCAAAAAATGCACTATTGGTCTCGCCCTGATGGTCGCACATATGGGTTGTGATACTTTTTTTTCACGTTTCAGAACCCCTAGAACACGAATCCGAGGTCGGTTCGATTTGCTATATATATATATATATATTTATGGCCCCTCGCTTGTTAGCACGATCACGGTCGCAATTTTTGACTTAGGGCAACCAAATTTGGTCTAAAAATCAATAGCGTGAATATCTCGGACGAGTTCGTGATCCAGATGAATCGGTCCACGGGAACGGTGTGAAAGAGGGGTTTGAATTAGTTGAAAATTCGCTACCGCACGGCTGTTGCTGCAATTGCCCCCAAAATTGACACGAGTAATGAGAAATGAACGCGCTTTCGTATGAGACCCTTGTGAACCAAATCCGTTGATATGGCAGGGGAGTTCTCGGCGGAGGGGAGCTATTAAATTAATGCTATGCCTTACTGGACCACCCAATTACCAAAAAATTTCATTGACACTGAATTTTGAGCCGTGTCTTTTATTTGATTTGCCTACAGCCTAATAAATATTGAGTAAAAAATCCTGAGGTGGGCCAAAAAGGGAGGAACAAAAAAAAATTAAAAAAAAATTGTTTCGGATTCGAACCCAGGCACTCCGCATTGCGCAATGGTGAAATTGTGACTTGCCATTTAACCTAATTTAACTGATCTGAAAATTAACGTAACCTGAAAAAAGTTTTGTTCCGACAGCAGCCTGTCGGGAAAAGTGAATTTCATTCATACGACAATCGAGTCAAACCTCATAAGTAAGAACGAAATCAATCAATTATGAATGAAATTTAGGCCGGGATAAAGATTTTAATTGCAAATAACTCCTCTAACAAGAGTCCACCTTCCCATATCGTATAGGCAACCAAACCGACTGTGTTTCATTTTCATCATTTTGTTCCCCCTCAGTTGGTGCCAAAAAAAGGGGCCTGCGGTAAAAAGAAACACGATTTTATGATTTTGACTTTCTATACCACGGCCTAAATGTGATTCATAGTTGATTGATTTCGTTCTAACTTATGAGGTTTGACTCGATTGTCGCATGAATGAAATGCACTTTTCCCGACAGGCTGCTGTCGGAACAAAACTTTTAATTCGGAGACTTTAGAACTTTTTTATTAAGTTATTTATTAATTTATCTGTTTATTTATTTATTCATTCATTTTCTAACGGTTCTGTTTTGGCTTAAATTTTTCAATTGCAATCTATTGTTCTTGTGCCTTATTTTGATAGGTCTGAAGATGATGTAAAGATTAGACATCGAAAACCGGTTCACCATAATAAAGAAAAGGGTTAATCAAGTGAGGAGACTATTGTTTTTCTGAGAAGTCCTAGAATTTTCACCGAGGAATCCAGGGAAACCGTCAAAATTCCGATCCGATCACTCCTCAGGCCCCTACCTTTGTGCAAAGGTCAATTTAGGCCAATCTTGATATTCAATTGCGGCTGCTGGGCTCAAATTCGACTTTAAAAAATAAAATAAAAATATTCGGTCCTAGATTTTTCACCGAGGAATCCAGGGAAACCGTCAAAATTCCGATCCGATCACTCCTCAGGCCCCTACCTTTGTGCAAAGGTCAATTTAGGCCAATCTTCATATTCAACTGCGGCTGCTGGGCTCAAATTCGACTTTAAAAAATAAAATAAAAATAGTCGGTCCTAGATTTTTCACCGAGGAATCCAGGGAAACCGTCAAAATTCCGATCCGATCACTCCTCAGGCCCCTACCTTTGTGCAAAGGTCAATTTAGGCCAATCTTCATATTCAACTGCGGCTGCTGGGCTCAAATTCGACTTTAAAAAATAAAATAAAAATAGTCGGTCCTAGATTTTTCACCGAGGAATCCAGGGAAACCGTCAAAATTCCGATCCGATCACTCCTCAGGCCCCTACCTTTGTGCAAAGGTCAATTTAGGCCAATCTTCATATTCAACTGCGGCTGCTGGGCTCAAATTCGACTTTAAAAAATAAAATAAAAATAGTCGGTCCTAGATTTTTCACCGAGGAATCCAGGGAAACCGTCAAAATTCCGATCCGATCACTCCTCAGGCCCCTACCTTTGTGCAAAGGTCAATTTAGGCCAATCTTCATATTCAACTGCGGCTGCTGGGCTCAAATTCGACTTTAAAAAATAAAATAAAAATAGTCGGTCCTAGATTTTTCACCGAGGAATCCAGGGAAACCGTCAAAATTCCGATCCGATCACTCCTCAGGCCCCTACCTTTGTGCAAAGGTCAATTTAGGCCAATCTTCATATTCAACTGCGGCTGCTGGGCTCAAATTCGACTTTAAAAAATAAAATAAAAATAGTCGGTCCTAGATTTTTCACCGAGGAATCCAGGGAAACCGTCAAAATTCCGATCCGATCACTCCTCAGGCCCCTACCTTTGTGCAAAGGTCAATTTAGGCCAATCTTCATATTCAACTGCGGCTGCTGGGCTCAAATTCGACTTTAAAAAATAAAATAAAAATAGTCGGTCCTAGATTTTTCACCGAGGAATCCAGGGAAACCGTCAAAATTCCGATCCGATCACTCCTCAGGCCCCTACCTTTGTGCAAAGGTCAATTTAGGCCAATCTTCATATTCAACTGCGGCTGCTGGGCTCAAATTCGACTTTAAAAAATAAAATAAAAATAGTCGGTCCTAGATTTTTCACCGAGGAATCAAGGGAAACCGTCAAAATTCCGATCCGATCACTCCTCAGGCCCCTACCTTTGTGCAAAGGTCAATTTAGGCCAATCTTCATATTCAACTGCGGCTGCTGGGCTCAAATTCGACTTTAAAAAATAAAATAAAAATAGTCGGTCCTAGATTTTTCACCGAGGAATCCAGGGAAACCGTCAAAATTCCGATCCGATCACTCCTCAGGCCCCTACCTTTGTGCAAAGGTCAATTTAGGCCAATCTTCATATTCAACTGCGGCTGCTGGGCTCAAATTCGACTTTAAAAAATAAAATAAAAATAGTCGGTCCTAGATTTTTCACCGAGGAATCCAGGGAAACCGTCAAAATTCCGATCCGATCAGTCCTCAGGCCCCTACCTTTGTGCAAAGGTCAATTTAGGCCAATCTTCATATTCAACTGCGGCTGCTGGGCTCAAATTCGACTTTAAAAAATAAAATAAAAATAGTCGGTCCTAGATTTTTCACCGAGGAATCCAGGGAAACCGTCAAAATTCCGATCCGATCACTCCTCAGGCCCCTACCTTTGTGCAAAGGTCAATTTAGGCCAATCTTCATATTCAACTGCGGCTGCTGGGCTCAAATTCGACTTTAAAAAATAAAATAAAAATAGTCGGTCCTAGATTTTTCACCGAGGAATCCAGGGAAACCGTCAAAATTCCGATCCGATCACTCCTCAGGCCCCTACCTTTGTGCAAAGGTCAATTTAGGCCAATCTTCATATTCAACTGCGGCTGCTGGGCTCAAATTCGACTTTAAAAAATAAAATAAAAATAGTCGGTCCTAGATTTTTCACCGAGGAATCCAGGGAAACCGTCAAAATTCCGATCCGATCAGTCCTCAGGCCCCTACCTTTGTGCAAAGGTCAATTTAGGCCAATCTTCATATTCAACTGCGGCTGCTGGGCTCAAATTCGACTTTAAAAAATAAAATAAAAATAGTCGGTCCTAGATTTTTCACCGAGGAATCCAGGGAAACCGTCAAAATTCCGATCCGATCACTCCTCAGGCCCCTACCTTTGTGCAAAGGTCAATTTAGGCCAATCTTCATATTCAACTGCGGCTGCTGGGCTCAAATTCGACTTTAAAAAATAAAATAAAAATAGTCGGTCCTAGATTTTTCACCGAGGAATCAAGGGAAACCGTCAAAATTCCGATCCGATCAGTCCTCAGGCCCCTACCTTTGTGCAAAGGTCAATTTAGGCCAATCTTCATATTCAACTGCGGCTGCTGGGCTCAAATTCGACTTTAAAAAATAAAATAAAAATAGTCGGTCCTAGATTTTTCACCGAGGAATCCAGGGAAACCGTCAAAATTCCGATCCGATCACTCCTCAGGCCCCTACCTTTGTGCAAAGGTCAATTTAGGCCAATCTTCATATTCAACTGCGGCTGCTGGGCTCAAATTCGACTTTAAAAAATAAAATAAAAATAGTCGGTCCTAGATTTTTCACCGAGGAATCCAGGGAAACCGTCAAAATTCCGATCCGATCACTCCTCAGGCCACTACCTTTGTGCAAAGGTCAATTTAGGCCAATCTTCATATTCAACTGCGGCTGCTGGGCTCAAATTCGACTTTAAAAAATAAAATAAAAATAGTCGGTCCTAGATTTTTCACCGAGGAATCCAGGGAAACCGTCAAAATTCCGATCCGATCAGTCCTCAGGCCCCTACCTTTGTGCAAAGGTCAATTTAGGCCAATCTTCATATTCAACTGCGGCTGCTGGGCTCAAATTCGACTTTAAAAAATAAAATAAAAATAGTCGGTCCTAGATTTTTCACCGAGGAATCCAGGGAAACCGTCAAAATTCCGATCCGATCACTCCTCAGGCCCCTACCTTTGTGCAAAGGTCAATTTAGGCCAATCTTCATATTCAACTGCGGCTGCTGGGCTCAAATTCGACTTTAAAAAATAAAATAAAAATAGTCGGTCCTAGATTTTTCACCGAGGAATCCAGGGAAACCGTCAAAATTCCGATCCGATCACTCCTCAGGCCCCTACCTTTGTGCAAAGGTCAATTTAGGCCAATCTTCATATTCAACTGCGGCTGCTGGGCTCAAATTCGACTTTAAAAAATAAAATAAAAATAGTCGGTCCTAGATTTTTCACCGAGGAATCCAGGGAAACCGTCAAAATTCCGATCCGATCACTCCTCAGGCCCCTACCTTTGTGCAAAGGTCAATTTAGGCCAATCTTCATATTCAACTGCGGCTGCTGGGCTCAAATTCGACTTTAAAAAATAAAATAAAAATAGTCGGTCCTAGATTTTTCACCGAGGAATCCAGGGAAACCGTCAAAATTCCGATCCGATCACTCCTCAGGCCACTACCTTTGTGCAAAGGTCAATTTAGGCCAATCTTCATATTCAACTGCGGCTGCTGGGCTCAAATTCGACTTTAAAAAATAAAATAAAAATAGTCGGTCCTAGATTTTTCACCGAGGAATCCAGGGAAACCGTCAAAATTCCGATCCGATCACTCCTCAGGCCCCTACCTTTGTGCAAAGGTCAATTTAGGCCAATCTTCATATTCAACTGCGGCTGCTGGGCTCAAATTCGACTTTAAAAAATAAAATAAAAATAGTCGGTCCTAGATTTTTCACCGAGGAATCCAGGGAAACCGTCAAAATTCCGATCCGATCACTCCTCAGGCCCCTACCTTTGTGCAAAGGTCAATTTAGGCCAATCTTCATATTCAACTGCGGCTGCTGGGCTCAAATTCGACTTTAAAAAATAAAATAAAAATAGTCGGTCCTAGATTTTTCACCGAGGAATCCAGGGAAACCGTCAAAATTCCGATCCGATCAGTCCTCAGGCCCCTACCTTTGTGCAAAGGTCAATTTAGGCCAATCTTCATATTCAACTGCGGCTGCTGGGCTCAAATTCGACTTTAAAAAATAAAATAAAAATAGTCGGTCCTAGATTTTTCACCGAGGAATCCAGGGAAACCGTCAAAATTCCGATCCGATCACTCCTCAGGCCCCTACCTTTGTGCAAAGGTCAATTTAGGCCAATCTTCATATTCAACTGCGGCTGCTGGGCTCAAATTCGACTTTAAAAAATAAAATAAAAATAGTCGGTCCTAGATTTTTCACCGAGGAATCCAGGGAAACCGTCAAAATTCCGATCCGATCACTCCTCAGGCCCCTACCTTTGTGCAAAGGTCAATTTAGGCCAATCTTCATATTCAACTGCGGCTGCTGGGCTCAAATTCGACTTTAAAAAATAAAATAAAAATAGTCGGTCCTAGATTTTTCACCGAGGAATCCAGGGAAACCGTCAAAATTCCGATCCGATCAGTCCTCAGGCCCCTACCTTTGTGCAAAGGTCAATTTAGGCCAATCTTCATATTCAACTGCGGCTGCTGGGCTCAAATTCGACTTTAAAAAATAAAATAAAAATAGTCGGTCCTAGATTTTTCACCGAGGAATCCAGGGAAACCGTCAAAATTCCGATCCGATCACTCCTCAGGCCCCTACCTTTGTGCAAAGGTCAATTTAGGCCAATCTTCATATTCAACTGCGGCTGCTGGGCTCAAATTCGACTTTAAAAAATAAAATAAAAATAGTCGGTCCTAGATTTTTCACCGAGGAATCCAGGGAAACCGTCAAAATTCCGATCCGATCACTCCTCAGGCCCCTACCTTTGTGCAAAGGTCAATTTAGGCCAATCTTCATATTCAACTGCGGCTGCTGGGCTCAAATTCGACTTTAAAAAATAAAATAAAAATAGTCGGTCCTAGATTTTTCACCGAGGAATCCAGGGAAACCGTCAAAATTCCGATCCGATCACTCCTCAGGCCCCTACCTTTGTGCAAAGGTCAATTTAGGCCAATCTTCATATTCAACTGCGGCTGCTGGGCTCAAATTCGACTTTAAAAAATAAAATAAAAATAGTCGGTCCTAGATTTTTCACCGAGGAATCCAGGGAAACCGTCAAAATTCCGATCCGATCACTCCTCAGGCCACTACCTTTGTGCAAAGGTCAATTTAGGCCAATCTTCATATTCAACTGCGGCTGCTGGGCTCAAATTCGACTTTAAAAAATAAAATAAAAATAGTCGGTCCTAGATTTTTCACCGAGGAATCAAGGGAAACCGTCAAAATTCCGATCCGATCACTCCTCAGGCCACTACCTTTGTGCAAAGGTCAATTTAGGCCAATCTTCATATTCAACTGCGGCTGCTGGGCTCAAATTCGACTTTAAAAAATAAAATAAAAATAGTCGGTCCTAGATTTTTCACCGAGGAATCCAGGGAAACCGTCAAAATTCCGATCCGATCAGTCCTCAGGCCCCTACCTTTGTGCAAAGGTCAATTTAGGCCAATCTTCATATTCAACTGCGGCTGCTTGGTCAAAATACGTTTTTCTGATCAATTGAGGTGTACCCATCATGGAATGAATTGTAGGCCTTCTTAGACACACTGAAGTAATGATAATCACGTCGCGAAGTACATGAACCAGTTGTTGTGAGTTTGTTATTATCTTCCTTGGCTGCCCCTAGACGTACATCCCCAATAATCGGTATAATCGATTATATCGAAATGGCGCACAATCGATATATTTTTTGGCTGCTAGTTTTGGCTGCTAGCTTCACTTTCGTCATTTGAGGGGGTAAGCACAAACGCGTGATAAGAAGTCAAGAACTAAACTAATAACATGTCGGAAAAGGGGTTTGAGTCTGTGTGGGCAGCGTTGTCAACCCTTTTTTTAGGATTACAAGAAGAGCATGATACAAGGCGCAACCACGCGAGGCGTTCGGCTGACATCTTGACAAGCCCTCCTCTACCCTATGCGTCCAAAAAAGTGTGAAACGACTGGTCACACTGGTTCGCCGGTACAATGGCGCAGGGATTTTACTCATGTTGAGCGTTTAATTTTCTTTCGGATCGTCTTGTGGCTGAGCAATGGGGACAGGCGTGAATCCAAAGAGCAGGGCCGGCGAAACTAGGGTTGCCAGGAGTCCCGAAAAATCGAGATTGTCCCGATTTCGAGACTCTCCAGAATTGTCCCGCCAGATTTCTTCAAATGTCCCGAAAAATCCAGACTTTCCTAGTCGGCTCGATAACTTATGAAAAATGGGCGGGTGCGTCAGTAAGATGTGTTTAATTTTTTGATGTAACGAAATGCCGATAATAGACGCGTAAATTAATATTTATAAGGAAAACTTCAACTATAACGCCCCACCTAGTGAAAGGGTGGAACTCTAAGTCTCTAACCCGTTTAGACTGGAGCAAAGCCATGTAGAAAACGGGTCCTCCTAATTTGCGGACCAACAAAACGAATTCTGCCGACCAGCCCATAACTCTCCGAAAAGCGTTCCGACTGGGCTGATTTTCTGTAATTATACTCTACTCCGGTGGCAGTACAAGCCATCAAAATTTGATGACGATCCGGTAATTTTCTGACCACCCTCTCACCACACCATAGCGAGTTGAATTCTGCGGACAGGCCCATATCTCTCCATACAGCGTTCCGACTGAACTGATTTTCTGTAATTACACTCTACTCCGGTGGCAGTTCAAGCCATCAAAATTTGATGACGATCCGGTAATTTGCTGACCCCCTCTCCCCACACCGCAGCTAGTTGAATTCTGCGGACCAGCCCATAACCCTCCATAAAGAGTTCCGACTGGTCTGATTTTCTGTAATTATACTCTACTCCGGTGGCAGTACAAGCCATCAAAATTTGATGACGATATGGTAATTTGCTGACCCCCCTCTGCCCACACCATAACGAGTTGAATTCTGCGGACCAGCCCATAACTCTCCATATAGCGTTCCGACGTTGAGACTTTTCTCACATTAAAGCATTATAAATTTTTGTGTTTTGAGCTATTTATTTGCGCAAATAAGCACTTCTGGCGAGAGAGAGAGACTCTTTCTCAAACGTATACGCTCATTTATTTCAGTTACAGAAGCCAGATTTGTAGGTATTCGCATTTCGTACGAAAATGCCTTTATAATCCAGTCAAATGTTGTCCAAAATTGCTCTGAAGTGGAAAACAAATGGAAACCTTGGGGTTACTCAGTACCGCCTTTAGGCCGTGCCGTATCAAAGGGGCCCCGGATTCTTCAGATTTTTTTTCCCCCCAATATGGAAGAAAGATACTCGTCTCCCACCGATAGGCGACCAACGTTGGTCGAACCTTAGATAAGATTTTTTTCATGAGCCTAAGACCCGCGTATTCATAGACATTTCTTAAACTTAAATTTCCCTATGATGATGATTTTTTTGAAACAACAACTGATTTGAGTTTTACTTAGGAGAATTTTGACTTATAGCGTTTCCCATTTGCACACAATTCTGCAACGCGGCAATTCATTTCCACCCGTCTTCTCCAGTAACATATTATGATTTAATTAAGAGTGAACGGGTGGAAATGAACTGCCCAAATGCGGAATTTTGTGCAAATGGGAAACGCTATTAAGTAGCGGCTATGAATACGGGCCTAAATGTTTTAGGTTTTTTGTTTTTGATCCGGAACCTGTATTCGCCTATCTCATAATTCGGGCAGCGCCGTCGTTGGCCACTTGGGAACTAGCTCATGTGGGCATTCTTCTACTAGTTTCTAATGAAAACTACCCACAACAACTGTTTCCTTAAATGGCCAACTACAGCGTTGCCTGAATTATGATCAAGGCGATATTCGCGAAGGAATGAGGAGGCTAATGAGGGGGGGGGGTCCTTAGCTATAATCCGCGCTCAAAATAGTGATAAACCCTGAAAGCGCTAATTCATCGCTACATGTTAATATACCGTTAATTCACTGCTAAAATGAATACTAGAAACTAGCGATTTCACCGATAATTGGACCCAAACTTTCAATTTTGCTGATTGCTTGCTCCAAGGGCAAGCTCATTTCATGTCTACACTGGCCAGGCTTTGGGTCCTGTCGGGGCTAGCGTGCTCGGGATCCATGTCCCTTAAAAAAAAATGTTCGAATTTTGAAATTTCGCAGATATTTAGCTCCAAATCACCTAATTTGCGGCTATTTAGGTCAATTCTAGCTGGAAATGAGTGTTTATCATCAATTTATAGCTGAGAATTGCTTTAAACTTACCACATACGTTTTTGCATTTCGGAGTATATTTAGACCCGAAACTTGCAATTTTACATATACATATTTAGGTCCAAATGAACTAAATTGCGGCTAGTTATTTCAAGTATAGCTGCGAATGAGTGATTTTACTCAATTTCGTTTGTGAATTACTTTTTTCACAATAATTTCAACCATGAATTAGCGACTTTTCTTAATTTTAGTTGCAGAGTTGACCCAATTACAGCAAATTATCGCTTTGCACTTTAAAACATGAATTAGCGGGTTTGCTCTACGTTATCCGAAACCGTGAATTTGTATTTTCTAAATTTTAGTTGTGAATGGGCGCTTTTCTCAATTTGAACCGAATTAGCGCTTTGTCTCCAACCATTTTAGCTGCGAATTAGCGTTTTTCCTCAATCTTAGCCGAGAAGCGACTTTGCGAACATTTAACCATCTCTACCGTGAAAAATGGGTTTTCGGTGTAATTTGAAGATTTTTTTGTTTTTCAAGGGCGAAATTTTTAGTTTTATTGCTCATTAGCCCGTTTAAGGGGCAAAGTGACTGTTCAAGAGAGTAGCTGGTTCGAACTGAGGCAACTGGAAAAAGGGCGGGCAGCTGCTCATGCACCCTCGCCTCGTTCTGGTTACGCCCTTGGTTTTGTCGGTTTTCAGCTTCATTCTCGGGTTTCACAGGGATGTTGAAACAATGCTCACAACTCATTCATTTTTGGTGAGTTTTACTTGAAACAGAGAAAGAATCTACAGTAAATCAAAAGCGCACCCCCCTCCCATTCATTTTGCTAGACGCGCCCTTTAGGTGGTCCGGCTCGCCCCCCTCCCCTCTTAAAGATGGCACTGTCGCAAGACTATCACCTAATAGGAAGTGTCTATCCAAGTTAATTTTCTTTGTGTTTTAACCGGTTTCCATGCGCCCACATCATCGTCAGTACATCACCTCAGCACCCTTAGCGTTGGGTGCTAAATGACGATTGACGCTGAGGTGATGTACTGATGATGATGCGACCGCATCGAAACCCATTTACAAAAATAAAATTACTCTACATTTTTATAGCCATTCCTGCTAAATGATCGTTAATTTAGTGAAATCTCATCATGAAAACTCAATTTTAGCATCAAATTAGCGGTGTCTTTCCATTTAGCCCCGAAGTAGCGCTTTTCGTCAACTTCAGCAGTGAATCAGCAATGGGGCTTCACATTTATAGCTACGAAATAGCGCGTTCTTGAGTTTAAAAGCGTATTACCGCCTTTTTAACAACAAAGGCAACTGAAACTGAAATTAGCTTTTTTTCTCAACTTTAGCAATGAATGAACGTTTTTTCTGAATTTTAGCACCGAATTAGCGCTTTTTTTCTCAATTTTCAAACCGCAAATTTTTCTGTATTGAAATCATGTCAAAAAAGCTCTAATCCGCGGAATAATTTGAGAAAAGCGACAATTCGCCCCTAAAATGCACAAAAACTGCTAATTCGCCGCTAAAAAATATAAAAATCGGTAATATGCTGCAAAAAGCGGGGGAAAGCCGCTAAATCGTGGCTAAGGCTTGCATGCCAAGGCGTTCCTCGAATTTTCCTCAACCTCAAAGCTCCCTCCCAAACTGGAAAAATTATAATATAACATGTGATTTTTCAAATTTATCCGCGGATTAGAGCATTTTTGACATGATTTCAATACAGCAAAATTTCACATTTATCCATGAATTAGCATCAATTTACGCTTTTTCACAATTTTAGCCCCGATCGGCGCTTTTTCTCAATTTTAGCCTTTAAGTTGCCTCTAAAAAAGCGCGAATTTGCCTTTTCTCAGTGTCAGCTTTAAATGAGCGCTTTTTCCCGATGTTAGCAGCGAATTAGCACTTTTCAATTAATTTAGCAGTGAATTAACGATGTATTCACAGATGTATTCTCAATTTTAGCTGTGAATAAAGGTTTTTTCTCAATTTTCAAACCGCAAATAGCTCCAATCACAAAAACGCTCAGACTACAAGACTTTCCCTCAAAATGCGCTCACCACAAAAAGCTATAACTGCCAAACGCTCAAAACACGAAACGCTTACCATAGAAAGCTCCATCTCCTAAAGGCGAGCTTCTTTGTGAAAATGGGAAGAAACTACGGTCCCCCCCACCCTCCGGTGACCCCGCAACTCAATAAATTTCGAAAAACAAATTGTATTTAATCTTACCTTTTATAAATATTTAAATAGTAACCAACAACATTACGCTATATTTTATTTGAACTCGACTCAAAAATGGGTCCGGCAAATGGGGCACGCTGATTTGTTACTCGTTGTAAACCATTTGTACTGCGAGGAGAAAAAGAGACCGTGAGAGCTAGCAAAACTTGAAACAATATCGTGTGATGCTTACCAAACAAAAACTGTGGAATTTCTTTTTACATTTCTGGCACGATATTTTCGGTAGCTGGTGACTCGAATTGTGAATAATCGAAAAGCAAATGTAACATTCTTCAACCCCTTCGAATCTTTTATCCAAATTGCTTTTCCACATCATTAGACCGTCCCAAATCGTCCCGTTCTGCAAAACAAATGATGAATGATTTGTTTAAGCTACATAAATGAAGGGGAAGGGGGGGGTGCATACCTGATGCGTAAGAAATATGTTCAGTTGCATAGACCACTGCTGATTTTTCGTTGTTTTCAGGGTCTTGGATAATTCAACGGTGGGTGGGCGCAGGGGATGGTTAGGCGCTAGGGTAATGATCAATTCCATGGGAATATCATCGAAGGTGTATATTGCAATGACCTGTCTAGCTACTTCTCGCGTGACGAGTTGGAACTGTAAAAGAGTGGAAATTGAGCAGGAAGTTTTTGACGACGAAATTGAAACGAGTCAGTTTACAGACCTCCGTACTATCCAAAGATTGGTGTTGGTCGGTCAAAGCTTTCATTTCTTCCTCGCACAACAGAGAAGAAACGTACGTTGTTGTTAGTTTATCGATGAAACCCATCGCTTTTGAGTCGCTAAAGTCGGAGAGACACTGCCTGGCCACGGCGGGAAGTGTTCTCAGTATGTCGCAGTAGAGATAACAACTCAAGTGGCTGAGCTTCTCACTAGTGTAGAAATCTTGAAAAGATTGAAAATTAGTAACTAAACGACTTAAAGTTCAAAAATAGTAGTTTACCGAACGAAAATTTGTCTGAAGGTATCAGGCACGGGCGGTTGGCAAACTGCTCTTTCCATTTGTTAGAAATCAAAGTTTTCCGACAAACAGCATCAGGCATGAGTTTTAAAACACTTTGAAGGAAGTGTACAACAATATTATTGTCCCTGAGTGAAGCATAAGGACAATGTTAAGAAAATTATGCAAAAATAACAAATTCACCCCCGCCCCATGCTCACTTTATCCACAGCGTGTAAATATATCTCAACTGGGACGATCCAATCCTACACATTTCCAAAAGTTCGGAACATAGCAGCATATAGCCCAGTGTGTACGCGTAGCTATCCGTGTACGGAGCCACAGTACAACTTACCCCGAAGCTAAACAATTTGAGAATGTCCGTAGCAAGAGGCTCTGATTTAAAATTAAGGCAAACCCTACTTGATATCCTGAAGCATCGTCGTGACGACTGATTGAGCTTCGTGTAACTTTGGTTGAATCAGTTGACAGGTGAGTTTTTCCAGCGAATCCTCATCGAAGGCTGAATCAATTTTTACTAGGAATGGGGCAATGCTATGAACGAAAGAAATTAAACAGAAACTTAGCCTTGGGGACGGCCAAATTTGACGGTTTATCAATAAAATCCCTCGGAACATTTGGTGACGGCCCGCACATTTAAAAAAACTTACTATTTCATAATCCTCCAGGCTGTGACTTGAATCGGATAGTGCGAGCATAGAATACTGTTGAGTGCGATTTTTAATAGTCTTAGTACACGTTTCTCGTCCTTTTTCACAAGATTGAACTGTGTGCGATCCATGTAATAGCAAAACGCTGTACACACAGCATTCACGTGAAGAATCGATATGTAGTCAAACGGGCGACATGACGTTTTTTCTGAAACAACAACGCCATCAGAACCTTTAAAACTCAGGAGGTACGGGCAGGCCC
This sequence comes from Corythucha ciliata, assembly GCA_038030265.1. Classification (NCBI taxonomy): domain Eukaryota; kingdom Metazoa; phylum Arthropoda; class Insecta; order Hemiptera; family Tingidae; genus Corythucha; species Corythucha ciliata. The sequence goes on along the minus strand of CM075943.1, from coordinate 7,610,904 downwards.
GTCTTTACCAAAATTAGGGCTCGTCTCACTATAAAATCAATTTTGCGGGCCTCGACTCGCTAAAAACGCTAATATCGCGGTTTTTTCACTCTGAAGATCTCAAACCCCAATTTCGTGGGGTTTGAACTTGCTAAAAAACCCCAATTTCGTGGGGTTACCTCATTATCCATTTCACAGATTTGGCTCACTAACAAAATATTTTTTATTAATTTTTGGCTCCGTGAAAATGTCAATTTCGTGAGCCTCATCAGTACCAGACATCATGCGATCGAAAGACAACAACAACAGACGTTTGGGGCCGGGCTAAATTACCGCAGTTACCGTCCCCCCAGGAGGCGAAAATTCCGAGTTAGCTAAAAAAATATTACTTTCCGGGGGGAAAATTGTCAGTTATGGGACGGAAAATCCGGAAATGAATACAACAAACGACAGTTCTCCAGCAGAGTTTTAGGTTTTGACGATTAACGACCCTGTATCTGTGCCAATTCAGTTTCCGGGAATCGAATTGACGATTTCCCGCACCGACTTCTGAGTGTATGAACTACCGAGTTTTTGGGAGGAACTCATCCCCGAAAATAATCCCTCCAATAGGCATTGAAATGCATCTGAATTGATCGCCCCCTCCAATTTATCCGCAAATTAGCAATTTCTCAATTTTAGCTGTGATCAAGCGCTTTTTCTCAATTAGCGCTTTACCAACATTAAGGTCAACGATATGAGTTTTTCGCGATTTTATCCACAAGTAAGCAATTTCTTTCTGTTTAACCATGAATTAGCACGTTATCTCAGCTTCGAAGTGGCCGTTGGAAACCTGAATTTTCTCAATTTTGGCTTTGCGAATGAGCACTATTCTTCCATTTTAGCCGCTAATTTGTGTTTTTCTCAATTTTATTCGCAAATTAGCGCTTTTCTCAACCGAGAATCAGGGTTTATTACTATTTAGGTCGCGAATTATTTATTACCCCTCACCTCCCCTATTAATTTTAACGCTCAGAGGGGGGCAGGGGTAGGCAGCTCCCCCCCTCCCCTAGGTGCGTTCTGAAAGTATAAATCCTACAGGATAATCACATTTTGTTTCGTCGGCGCTCACATCAGTTTCGATTATTTTTGTTGCTCACAAAACGAATTTAGCAGAGGGTGACATAATTTCGCGGTGTTTTCGCCCTAAAATACCCTTTTTCGCAGATCTGACACGACTAGAAAGCCAATTTTTCAGATGTTGCTTCCCTAAACAAAAAACGTCTGCTAATGGTGTAACACAATGCTTCCCCGAGTAATGTGGCTTCATTGAACAGGGCTGGACCTATAGGATGGGCGGGGTGTGGTTAGGAGAGGAATTTTCTCCTAGGCAGCGCTCGCCAGGGGCAGCAATTGAGCTCTTATTAAGAAGACAAATCAACCAAAATTAGTCTAGATAATTCAATAACAAAATTTTGGCTAATCCTGCACGTTAGAGAAACTAATTTCGTGGGGATGTCTTACTAAAAAGGTCAACTTCACGGATTTCGCCCTTTGATCAAATTTTCCAGGGTGTTTGCTATTACAAACACCAAAACTTGCGGATTATTGGCTTTCACAGAGCCCAATTTTGCAGTTTTCATTTACTAAAAAGCCAATCTTTCAAAATTATATTTTTGGGGGTTGGTTCGTTAAAAATCAGTATCGCGGAGATGGCTCACCAAAAAAACATTTTCCGCGGATCTGGCTCCTTTAAAATTAAAACAAATTCTCAAGGTTGGCAATTTTCTGAACCATACAACTTGATTAATATTTTATTTTTAGGGTTTTGGCTTTTTTCTTCTTCTACTTCTTCGTTTCCTGAACTTTCGCCTTCTTGTGCTGAATTAGTTCTCTGACGATGCCTTCTGCAAAAGAAGGCGAAAGCTCAGGAAACGAAGAAGTAGAAAAAGAAAAAAAGCCAAAACCCTAAAAATAAAATAATTAATTTCTGAACAATTACAGAGGTTGTAGGTTGGTATTGAAAACAAATCCATTGCGATAAATGCACTCATTCGCATTCACGCTAGCCTCAGGGTCCGTGAGCCTGCCGAATTTTACTTGATTTGTGGCTATTTCAAGAAAACAAAAAAACAAAAAAAATGATGACCTATACAATCACATTTTACACATATCTTGTAAACTACTCTTCAATACCAGGGCGTTGTCATAGAAAAGTGAAACACATGTGAGACGAGCCGGGCCGGTGTGTCCGTGGGGGCTAGGGCATTGCGCTCCATTGACCTGGCACCCATGGGCACTGCGGCCGCGGGTTCGATTCCCGTGCTGGTCAACTGCCAGCCTCTGGGTTTTTGAGGTCCTACCCTTCAGTGAAGCCTCCTGCTGTGACAGGAAAGGCACCATGGCGAATGCCTCCGCCTGGATATTTCTCCCCTCCCCCTCTAACACCACAGTGCGACGAGATGAGACCGTCTATGGGCTTAACCGATACCTGGCTATCGTGAGACTTTCGTCAAAATTAGTTAGCTTTGTCAAGAGATATGTATGTTGGTGGGAAGGCCACAAGCCCCTCCCACCGCAAAGCGGCACTAGACTCCTCCACTTGGACCGATTAAATTCAAAATGGGATTATCTATGGCCTTCCTACGTTTATTTTATCATGAATATCCCATGAAGTTGCCTCTTTTAGGAAATTATTGGTGGAAGGTCCCCCCCCCCCAGCAGCCCATCCTATTGACCAACTTAATTCAGATTCGAATCGGGCCATCTATGGCCTAACCTACGTTTATCATGAATACTTCGTGAAGATAAGTTTCCTCTTCAAGGAGACATTCCTCTTCTGGTGAGAAGCGTACACTGCCCCCCCCCCCCGGATCCCCTCCAATTGGACCGATTTTATTCAAATTTAAATGGGACCATATATGGCTCAACCATTGTTCATCCTGAATATTTCGTCAAGATCGGTTGCCTTTCTTAAGAGATGTGTGCGTTGGTGGGAAGTCCAACCCCCCCCCCCTTTGTGGAGCCTCCCACTTTGGACCGATTGAATTCAAATTTAAATGGGACCATCTATAGCCTAACCTACGTGTCTCACGAAAATTTCATCAGAATCGCTTGGCCAGTTTAGGAGATATGCTCGTTTGTATAAAGTGTAGAGACACAGTCAAGACAGACACGGAACCAAAATTGTTCAGAAAGCTCTGAAACGCAAAAGGCAAATCGGAGACCAACAATTTTTTTACCTCGAGAAACGATCACATAGGTTCCCATGCCTTCGGTTTTAAAGGAAGCAAAACACCTGAAATCCCCAGCTTAGTGGTCAAATTGCCAGTTTTTGACAAAATCAAAATGTTAGAGCCTCCACTAAAATCACGATTTCTGTGCTAAAATCGTCATTTTTGCGCAAAAGGGCCACGTCTACAATGTCAGTTTAAGAGCCTTGTCAAGGGTTTAAACGTGTCTGTATGCAAAATGCTAAATTATGATTGGGACATAAGCTCTTAAGCTCAGCTTAAGTCTAAACGGAATTTTAAAACCATGTGGTCAAATCGGGCCTAAATCACGATTAAATAGCCATTTTGAGCTCAAATCACCAGATTTCAGGTAAACCCACTTTGTTGCCTGTTTTCAGTTTTAGGGCAAAAACTTGAATTTTAGGTTAGAACTCGTCAGTTTTGTGGTACAATGGCGTTTTGAGGTAAAACCTGCCGTTTCTGGGTTAAATTTTCTTCTTCAGGAAAAACTCACAACATTAGTTTAACGGTAAAATCACCAGTATTGCAGTGAAATCTTCAGTTTTGTCTTAAAATCGTCAGTTTTCCAGACAGAGGCCGTTAGGTTTGGCGTAAAATCAACTGTTTACGGAAAAACGCTCATTCATATTTAAAATGAAACAAAACAGTTTTAGGTTAAAATCGCCTGTTTTGTAGTGACTTCTTCAGCACGGAGGGGGGGGGGCACGTCAGCTTTGGCGAGAAATCGTACGTGGTTTTGAGTAAAATTGCCGCTTGATGGATAAAATGAGCATTTTTTAATGCAGAGTGGTCCGTTTTGGTAAGATCATTCGTTTTTAATCAGTTTGGGTTAAACCCGCCAGTTTTAGGGTGAAATCATCAATTTTGGGGTAAAGCCTTGGGTTTTAAAATCGCTAGTTGTGTTGTGAAATCTTTAGTTTAGGAGTTAGCACATCGGCTTTGTCGTAAAATTGTCAGTTTTGAAGTAAAATATTGAGTTATAGAGTGAAATCTACAGTTTTCGGTTGAAAAACGACAGATTTGAATTGGAAAATGTTGGATTTTTACGCCTTTCAGACAAGTCGGACACCCAGTATTCGAGTACCAAGCCTTCCGAACGTCCGACATCTTCTGCCCGCCCCTAGATCAAGGGCTGGCTGGTCGCCCTGAGGCGCCGCCTCCCTCCCACACCCTCGCCCATTCTTTGCGTTGTTTTTCTGTCCCCGAATCATAAACAAAAACCCTTAACCCCCGTTGGCGTGAATTGCGAGCGGCGTGAGCGGGAAGTGCGCGATTTCAGCTTTAGCGTTTTCAGGGGAAAACGCCGCTATCGGTGAAAATCGCGCACCCGTGACAAACGCTGAACCCGCTCCAAAATCGCGTGGGTTCCGCCTCACTCACGTAGGACACGAAGTGGTCATGGGGGGGGGGGGGGTCGAGTAACTTTGGTCGCCTATCGACAGAAGATGAGTATCTTTTTTCTCGTATTAGAAAAAAAGATATATAAAAGGCCCCACGCCTGAAAAGAAATTGGATACAAGTTGGATACAGTTCAAGTAATCCCCCACCTCACCCGATCTTCTGGTTCCTTTAATCCCCCCTCTCTTGACATTAGGCGAACAACATACAACACTCACCTGCAAGGATTTCCCAAATGCTAGCGATTGAAAAAAACACTTCCTCATGAAACAGGTTCTCCCATTCATCGCGAATAGCGTCTATTTGAGGCTGATCTTTTTCAGTTCTTCTAAGAACCAAATCCGCGAACGATCTCAAAAGTTTACACGCGGAGATGATAAAACGCACGCGCTGCGGGGTAAAAATTAAATAAAATAAAACTAAAATTAAAAATTCCTGGACATTAAATTCTACTCACGTCTATGCTGGTTGATGAAGAGCGAGCAACAATTTTAAACCATGACGCCAACGAAAGCATTACAAAGTCCCATAGTTTTGGTAATTCTTCCCTTAGCCCAGGCCTTGCCTCAAGTAAGTACTCGGTGAATAAGGCTGTTTCGGACCACCGGCACAATTGTTTGGAGCCACTGGAAATGAGGCAACACACTTTATAGTGTTGTGCCCGGGGATGTGGTGGGGGCTCAAGGCTGAAACTTACTCGATTTCCCCCTGTTTTTTGTCCGCCGCGAAATCGTTTCCTTTTGTTACTGCCACTGTTTTCAAAAACAGTTCCTTTAAAACGACGTCCGAATACTTTGTATAACCGTGTCGTCTGCAATCGGAAAGAAGCTTTTCGAGATCTGTCCCTTCAATATCGAGCTCAGTTTCACACGGTACCCCCTAAATATGTTTGAAAGTAGTTCAATGAATTAAATTTAAATTTTAAAAACAACTAACCTCCGTTTCTTGTTCATCCAGCATATCATAAACTACCATGTCCTTCGTCTTGTGCCACAGTCCTTTGTTTTCTTGCATCCTTCACATAAATAGAATGCTAATATCCGTTTAAAACCGTCAGCATATTGAACTAACCTTGATGATATCTGCTCTACTAGGAGTTTTTGCTTTACCGAGTCACAACTCTGAACGATTTCTTTAAGAATCGGTTCCACTTTTTGTACGTAGTGACCAGTGGTAAAAACAACTTTGAGCTAAAAGGCGGAGAAGAGGTCAAAGGAGGCTGGCCAAACAGCTATAAATCAATAGAATCCTTACGCTTGAATAGTTTTCGATGAAGCTCTTAGAAATACTGAGCGCATAAGCTACTGTTGAAAGATAATCCACGACACGTTTAATCGGCGGAAACTCCGTGAGTAGGAGATCGTCATCAGTGTCCGTCTCGTCAAGCAGAGTGGAACCGGAGAGCACTGCCAAATATTTCACCACTATTTCAAGCGGTTTTACGAACGATTCAAAGTTGACGTCATCCACGGAGACTAGTTGGTCCGGCAGTGTGAGGCATTGAGGTAAACGTGAATTGACAAAGTCGGCAGTGAGGCACATAGTTTCGAGAGTTTTCTCCCGCGTAGACATGGTTTCATTGAAAATGAATGTCATGAACAGGTCGATCGTGTCTAGTGACGGCGAGTCGAGCGTCAATCGATTGATGGTTAGCAGAGCTTTGAGTACGTTCCCTACGTCGATTTCTAGCGAACTAAAAATTTTGAAGATTTAAGATTCACAAATACTATTAAAAGGTAACACAGTGGCTGACCACTAGCATTTGGCACCCGGGGCAACCACCTCCCCCTCTCCACCTCGGTGGACCTTCACCAAGTGTCAATTTTATCTACGGGGTTGGGATCCGCCAAAAAAAAAACCATGAAGACACTTGGAACTAAACGCCTTAAAAGATTTTGGCAACCCCTTCCCCGCCTATGAGTGCTACCCGGGTAAAGGGGGGCGGATGGCCCCTCCCGCCGCCACGCTAACAGTCCGAACGCCACTGAGGTAAAAGTTACTTGTCTGATACGACGTCACAAATTGTCTTGACGGAGCTAGTGAAGAATTTGGCCACCTCCAAGTTGTTAGAACCGAAGGTCTCCACTAATGATTTGACGCCATCTTTCCACAGTGGCATCAATTCTATATTTTCACCGCAGATGACGGCCTTGAGGCACAATTCCAAAATGCAGACAATTTTATCCGTGTGTTTCCCCACGACGCTCTTGGCATGTTGCCCGAACAGATGCCCATTCAGTTCGCTCACAAATTCCAAATGCTTCGTTCCCGAACGCAATTGTTCAATAAGTACGCCGAGCATCACGGAAGTCAAATCGTCCAAAACTAGATCTGTCAAACAAAAAAAATACATCAATGTACGTGAACTTGGTGAAATTTTGGTTTGTTTAGCCCATCAAGCACTTCAAACAACAAACAAACTTGAGAGTGGCTAGCTTCACGCTCCCCGACCCATGTCCGAAATCGATTATTTAGCGGCTTATCGGGACGTTAAATCGTTTGTTTAGCCAAATATTTCGTTTGTTTAGCATTTCGAAACTTAAAAAAAAAACAAATCGTAACAACGGCCGTTTTCGTTAATGAGTCAGTTTAGCGTGAAGCCAGCCGAACCCAAGTTCGTTTATCGTTTAAAGTGCTTGAGGGGCTAAACAAACTACCATTTTGGCTAATCAAACGTAAACAAACTATATTGGAGTTATAGCATAAGCACGCATACAACTGTAGCCGTAGGACATTGTCTGCCTTCCCTCGTTGAGGTTCGTCAAAAACGGACAGGTTTCGGATGCTCGCCATCCTCAGCGTTCGGTTTTTCAACTGAAACTTCAGAAGATGGCGAGCAGCCGAAACCGGTCCGTTTTTGACGAACCCAACGAGGGAAGACAGACAATGTAGGCCCCTACGGCTACAGTTTTATGCATGCATCTACCCGCTAACCTGCCGTGCAGGTTACCTGAAGAACATATTTATTTTTGTTAGTACCACAACAAGTTGGTTGTAACAACCACAAGTTTCTTTAGGCTAAAATTGAGAAGGCGCGCAAATGTGCTAATCTTGGAACAAGCACCGTGGCAAAAAGTCAGGAAAAAGTGGGGCGGGGGAAATCACTAATCCGCGACTTAAAAATGAGAAAAACGCTAATTTGCAGCCATATTTGAGAAAAAGCGTTAATTCACGGCTATAGAATTGAGAAAACGCAGCGATAAACCGCTGATATTGGAGGGGGAAAAGGCCACTTAGTGTTTTCTCGCGACTAGAATCGAGAAAAAGCGCTTACACAAAATTTGCATGCGATAAAAGAGCAAACAAGCACTTATTTGCGGTTGAAATTGCGAAAATACGATAATACATTTTTGAAATCCCGCTAATTCACGGCTAAAATAATGAAAATGCTCCAGTTCGCAGCTAAATTCAAGAAATCAATTCGCTGGGGCTAAAATTAAGTATATGCGGTAGGTCAGTTTTGCAGTTTTTTTTTTTGTTTTTTTTTATAACCCCCACACATTTGATGGGCTTCAGGGCTTGAGTAGTTTTGTTTCCAAGTTCCTTTGGGGACACAAAGTTCTGGGCCAAAGTATCACTTCCTGGGGTCAAAACTGACACCTTTATCACATTAGTGAGAGTTTTTCGTCGATGAAGGCCATTGTCATAGGGTCATGTTTGCACAGGCAGTTTCTGAGGAAACATGATTTTCTTGCAAGTTTTCGAGTTTCTTGGGAAAAATTTCTCTCTCCGAGGGGGATATTTACTTTATCTGAGAAAATATCGACTGAAAATTACATTTTTGGTATTGGATAGTCTGTTTTTTTTTGGCTGATACCACGCAGCAAAATTGAAATGGTCTGTAAGGGAGCGAATAATCTGCCAAATTGGCTTTTTCTATGCCAATTGGTGAATTTTACATATTTTTTACATTCTGGAAATTTTCACTATAATCGCAAAGGATTTAACCTTCACAAGTTGTAGGGACATTTTCGGTTTGTCTCGGCCCCGAACCGAGCCGGAAGCGCCTCGTGAGTCCGAGATTTTAATGGTCAAATTTTGGTAATAATCCTTCCGGAAAATTGACCCGTCAATTTGCCAATTTTAAAGGAGTTTAATTGACCAGAACACAACTCTCTTGTCTACAGAATTATAAAGCCGCCTTCACATGCAAGCTTTAGAAAGCTGAGCTGGGCAATCAGAGTGCCCCGCGCTGGGTACACTCGGAGCGCTCTGATTGAAGCCCACAGCTTGGATGTAAAGGCGCCTTAGGTGTTTAATCTCGTTGACTTTGTTCTTCTAATTTTACCCGAATTCGGTCGGGGAATTTCACTAAACTGACCGGGGAAAACCGGGAAAAGTCGGGGAATTCCGTGCGATCCACACTGAGTAGCAACCACGAGAATAGGGCCAGGTTCACGCGTAATTATACATCACTGTTGACCATTTATGAATTTCAATCCGCATCTGATAACTTACCTCCTGAGTTTGTCGTGAGAATGCAACTACGGAGTACTGACGCTGCCGTGTTCGAGTCCCCGAAAAGTTTGCTGAATATTTCGTACGATTTATCCTTAACTTCTTGAGATTGCAGCCACGAAATCAACGTTTCCTTGTTTCGCTCTTCACTTGCCGCGAGATAAATCGCCTCGAGAAGTGCATTGTTTATTCTATCCTGAAAGACAAATAATGTCGATAAGTCATAGATATACAAAATCTTAGCGTTTTTAATTACCTCTAGTATTTCCGAGATCAAATTGAATCGTTTCTCCTTGACTTCCATCGCATCGATGACATTGAAAAGAAGTCCAATGAGATATTTGAGTGGCACAGACTCGTCTTTCAACCAAATTTTGATTCCTCCCCTCAGCTGGTCATCGTACTTGCCGACGATGAATTGCACTTGGTGGGAACTCAGTATTTTTGCAAAATGCCACAGTTGTCCGATTGTCAACACTTTGTTTTGTACGTTCTCCTGTTCAAGAGCGACGGTGAAATATGTTTTGCACAGCTCATCCACGACTCTGAGCACATTTTTTTGCACGAGCTCGGGCAACGCTTGTTCCTCTGGCTGAATAACACTCTCTTTCTCGTGAACTTTGTCTTCTGCCTCTTCTTCGAAGTGAACCTTGAAAGTCAAATTAATAGTCATCGCTCAAATAATCGTTTATAGTTAGTGGAGTAGGTGGGGTAGGGGGAGTTACTTTGAGTGTTTGTTTCTTCTTTCGTTTCGCGCCACGAAAGTTGAGGATGGAAATTAGAACGTTGTGATTCTCGTAGAGGCTCGCTAAAGCGTTTTGGTCCAAAATACATTTGTCCACGCTCTCGGTACAAATGACGCACAGTTTGTCGAAGAACACGTTGAAACATTTAAAGTAACGCTCATCGGTGAGACCGTTTCTTTCCCAGTTCAAGATCGTTTCCATGAAGTACAAGAAAAACTGTCTAATTTGTAGCCGATGAATGGGGTCGATCATCATTTTTAGAAATAGCGGCACCACCTTGAAGATGAATAAATAAAAATTCAGTTCCTAGAATAAGCCAAATTGATGGGGGGGGGGCACATCTCACGTGATTATTTATGAGCATTTCACAGAACGTGTGGTCTTCGATGTTCATCATGACCAAATACCTGACGCACTCATTGAAAGACGTTACAATTGCGTCACTGTCGGACATACTCTGCGCTACAATTGGTTTTGTCATGCTGGAAACATGGGGAAAAAATCATTTCTAAGATTCAATTATATGGGACGGGCGTTATAATTACCCAGCCTCAAAACTAGCGAAAATTTGATCGTAGAAAGCATTTTTGTCCTTAATAGTTTCGGAGGGAAGTTTACTCAAAAGAAGAACGATATTTGGGAAAATCACAGTCGCGCTTCCCTGTCCTCCTTGTTTAATCACGTTGCACAATTTATTTTTAATAACTTTATCGACGTTAACGTGAGTCCAACAATGTGGAATAGTCGTGACACAGTACAAAGCCGTCTCCCAGATTTTAGGCAACGCCACTGGGTCGTTGTCGTCGATCGAGTGAAAAACGGCGTTGACGACGTTTTTTTCGTGATTTTCCAATAGGGAAGGAGCGTGTTTCATTATGGCCGAGAGGTTGGAAAACCAAGCTCCACGGACCTGTAAAAAATTTAGTTGAATGACGCTTCGCTTTAGTTGAAAACGGTGAAAAGTGAAATCTTACAAGGCCGGATTTATTTTTCTGCAACTTCCAAAACGCTGGCGACGATATAATGGAACCATTCAGGGACACCACGGCGTTAAGTTTGTCACTGGGAATTTGCGACAGATAGTAGCTGAAACCGTTAAGGCAGCTCACAATGATGCGTTCCTGTTTTTCCTGGTCCTCGTCAGACAATTTTGACCTTTAAGAAAAGTTTCAACGTCCTCTGTTAAATTGAGTATTTCACCTTTTAAGAAATGGGTTTCATACTTCGCATTATCGGGGCATATGTTCTCGGCAATGTAACGAAGGATTTCTTCTTGACAAAACAATGTGACATCCATGAGTTTATGGGGAGGAAAAGCTCCCTGAAATGATCCCCCAACATTTTTTTATAAGACACACGCAAACAAAAAAGCAATAGTGCAGTTTTTTGTACCTTGAAAGCTAGAACGGCCGCCGAAGCTGCAGGTGCGTGAGTGTCAAACTGAGCGATGTACCACAGCGGTACAATTTGCTTCAAAAATGGAGCCAAATTACGGCCCACTTTCCCGGCGATCGCCTTATGAGCGTGTTGAGCCGCCTCTCTAATCCTGTGTTCAATGTCGACGGTTAGTGTCGAATAAAAACGAATCCAAGTGGGCAGTAGATCCAGAAGAATATCACTGTCGGTACTGTCACACAGTGTAACAAATTCTTGAAGAGCCTTAAAAAAGTAACAAATTGTACACATACTTCTTACTCTAAATTTGTGTGACGTTTTTTCTACCTTGTGCCTCGTCGTTGGATCTTTTTTCCCCATCTTTTTAAAAGCCACAACGAAATTTGGGTCAATTCGAGGATCGTACAAGTCGAACAGCACGGAATTTGTTAATGTTGACGTCAGAGTCGATGCTTTCAAGGAAATATTTTGAGGATTCAATGAATCTGATATGAGGTCGGCGGTTCGCCCACTGCTCGACGGCTGAAAAACGGAAATTGTTCTGTTTCACGCGTTGAAAATGCCTGAAAAGATCATTATTCCCGCCCTCAAAATGGCTGAATCGACCTTTAGTGCGCTAAAAATATCCAAACCGGCGATTTCCGTTCTAAAAATGGCCAAATTGACTTTCAAGTCAATGACTAAACTGACTATTCGCACCCTGAAAATACCTAAGAGATGATTGCAGCCATGAAATTCAAACAAAACCATTTGCACGCCAAAAATGGTCAAATGACCATTCGCGACTAATTGCGCCCTAAAAATGGTAAAACTGACTATCCAAGCCATGAAATCGGCAAAATTGACTCTACGCGCTCTAAAAATAGCTTAACTGACGATTCGCGTTTCGAAAATGCCTGAACAGACGATTCCGGCCCCGAAAGAGGCCAAACTGACCTATTGACATCAATTGTGTAACTGGATATTTCTCTCTCAGTCCCTCTCTCTCTCTCACTCTCCTTACTAACTGGCCCTAAAAAGGCAAAACTTACGATTTGTGCCCTGAAAATATCACGCGGACTCAGTTCCGGCCTTAGACAGCTGGCACCCCCGAATCTTCCACCATATGAAGTCCAAGTTCAGGATAAGCCGTGATTTGGCGTTTTCTCCATTTTTATCGGGAAATTTGCGTTTTTTCTACCTTCAGCGCTTCTTCTCAATTAACTATTTGTCTCCATTTTAGCCGCGAATAAGCGATTTTGCCCCTCCGCTTAGCAGCAAATTTTCGATTTTTCGAAAATTAATTTTAGACGTGAATTAGAGACTTTTCTCAATTTTTGCCGTAAATTAGCGCTTTTCTCTACGCATGTGAACCTGGCGCATTACATGTCAGAAAATTTACCGAAAAAAATACATCAATCGTTTGTTTACGTTTGTTTTGCCAAATTGATCGTTTTTTTACCATTTCATGTACGATTTTTTCGAAAAACAGTATGAGTCGGGCTATTTTTTATTTTTATTTTTTATGTCGGGGGCGCCGGGCTTTGAACCCGGCAGGCGCCTAGGCCCCCCCCCCCTTGGGCTCCTACGCCTTACCCAGATCTAACTGTGCACACTATAGGTCTATTCGTTTGTCGTCCCGGAGTACTCCGAGCAGCACGAAATTTTGCAACCTCGCGGGTTATCATGTGAAATAACGCGAAAAAATAATGAAAGGTTAGTACTTTCAGTGCTAATAGTGCAGCTCCGGGCGACAAACGAATAGACCTCTTGTCTAGCCAGGCTTATCAGCGCATGCGCTGACGAATTTCTATGAAATTGGAAGTTTCTTGGCTGAATATACGTGAGATGGACATTTTTTTTACCTTAATTTCCGTTAAATTGACAGTTTAGTGCTTTAATTCAAGCAAAATTGCCAGTGGCGGTACAACCCAGGCAAACCGATACCAAAGAGCGCCAAAAGACTGAACGAATGCTCACGATAGTGGAAGCTTTCTGGCTGAATATCCGCGTAATTGCACATTTTGCGTCCTAAGTTAAGAGAAATTACAAGTTTTTTTTTTTATGATCGCCGACCTGCACCGAACAGATCTGTCCAGTCCCGGAGCACCCCTCCTCCCTATCATTGTCACTCCATCTTCTTATGGGTGGCGGGGGTGGGGGTTCAAACCTCGAAACCCACCCCGTAAATCCGCCACTGCCCTAGGGGGAACATGGAAGTAAAAATCGGCTAATTAGCGGATAAAATTCAGAAAACACAAATCCGTGGCTTTTGAAGGCAACTTTGGCCCTAAAACTGAAAATGAGAGAAAGCGCTAATCCATAGCTACAAGTGAAATAAAAGATCTTGCGGGGCTTCAAGTGTTCCGACTCTGCTCCGGTGGCAGTACAAGACATCAAAATTTGCTGGCCCCCTTCTCCATACACCGGACTGTGTTGAATTCTGCGGACCAGCCCATAATTTGCCCTCAACAGCCGGAACACTTTAGTGGGAGCTATAGGCTGGTCCGCAGAATTTTTTTTTTCCCCCGCAAATTAGGAGGACCCTTATTTGGTCTCTGTGCGCCCTGGCTTCTGTAGATCTCTAGACAATCCAAGTGCTCCTTTTTAACTAATTTATTTCGAATTTTAGAGTTTTGAAATATTTATAAATCAAATGCGCTTCTTAGGGCATTTTGTCGTCCGCCTTTCCCGCTTCCGGGCGGTCGCCCGGCTTGCCCGCCGTTAAAGCCGGCACTGACTGACTACTGCCCTAGAAATGACCATACAGACAGTTTGCACTGTAAAAATGGCCAAACTAGCAACTCACGCCCTGAAATTGGTTTAAACTGACGATATGCAGTATGAAAAGGCCTAAGCAAGTTATTCCTGCCCTAAAAATTTGCAAAATCGAACATTCTTGCGGCAAACATGGCCAACCTGAGCTTTCACGTCTTTGTTCAAACTGGCGATCCGTGGCCGACAAGAAACAACATTTCGTCAGCTGGACAGGTGTTAAGAACATTTTTCTCGGATCAGCCTTTCATGAAAGTCCTGTGAGATAGAGACCATCTCTTTTCACGTTGGCATTTTATCTGTCCCATAGTGGTGCCCAGTTCATGTGTCATGACCTTCGACGCACTTTCCCGACAACATGACAGACAAAGTCGTTTTGATTCATCCTCTTTTAACTCAATGATGATTGACGCGCATGTTGCACCCCAGACTCAGGGTGATTCAAAAAACTTCGTCGTATAATTCCGTTTTTTTTTTACAAGGACGCTGGGACTAGAATTGGCTATTCATTCGTACAAAATAGTTATCAGTTGACAATTTAGAGAAATCCTCACCTTAACATTGTTCTTCGTCCTTTGTGCCTGATTCTTTTTTCCACCCATTTTGTCACTTTCACAGCATAACGTACACTTTTTTTTTGTTAGATCTGCAGTTTATTTCCTGCCTCCCGTACACGAAAAAATATCACCATAAGCCAGAAACTTTGAAAACGAGAAAAATTGTACGTTTTTGTAGCAGTGTCTAGTTGTTATCACTTATTCACTTATCAGGCAGGACGAACCTGCCACGAAGAGGTTCTGTTCTGTGGTGAGATTTGTTTATTATTTGTTTTCAAACAGAGTAATAACCGGAATAATGAAATTCACGGTTTTTTGCTTTATCTGGAGTGCAGAAATTATAAGCGATGAGTAACTCGTAGCAAACGTTAATTGACGACTTCACAGGACCGAAAATTAAGCGGGTGAGCTCCTGTTTTCAGCAACTTGAGTACTTTAAAGTTTTGAGAACATGAACAGCAGATTTGCGTACGAATGAATCCTAGTTTTTTTTCATCTTCTTGTTGGTTGGTGCAGTGTTCGACGAGTCTACCCATTTTAAGCCTATAAACGAGACCTAGCAGGTATGGGGTCAAACGCAGCAACTGGCCCAGGGGCGTAGCCAGCCCCTTGATCTAGGTGGAAGAGGGGCAGCTTCACTGGGGGAAATGTGAAATGCAGCATAGGCTTTTTGCAGGTTCGGGGATCCGGAACTGGAAATCGTAAATTTATAGTCATCGGATGCTGAATGTGCAGAGAAACGGTAGACTATCCGTTCAAGAATAAATCTCGGCTGGAAAACTGTCTTTTCTGGTCAACCGGCTTTGTGGTTGGAGAATTTTCTGGTTAGAACGGGTCGAGAACACGGTCTAGCACGTGTCGGGACATCCCACGTCGTACGCCGATTGTCGGTATCTCACAATGGGAAAGGGTCACATTAACTGACCTAACCCATTAGTCCCAGGGGCAGGACTCATACCGGGTCAGAATATTTGTGGTTAGAGCATTTTGGGTGAGAGCATTAGGTGGCTAAATATTTTGGGATTACAGCATTCTGTGGTTCGAGCTGTTAGAGGTTCAATGTTTTTTATACTTCAATCTTTTTGTGGTTAGAACATATTTTGGTCACATATTTGTGGCTATAGAGCTTCTTGTCGTTAGAGTTGTTCGAGCTCAAGCACGTCCTTCGCGAGTGCCCTCTATCCCCGGCACTGACTTGGACTTTGAACCTTTCGTCCCGATTTTGTCAAATTTTGAGTTGTTGGAATTTGGAGTTGGTACGTGAAGGATCTGGCATATGTCTGTCTGGGGCAGGGGGCTAAAGACGTTTGAAATAGTTCTTTTAGTCCACCAAAGTGGTTTTTTAGTGAGCCATACCCACTAAAGTTTTTTTAGCGTGCAAAATACCGCAAAATTTGGGTTTTACCAAAATAAACCCTCAAAATAAGTATTTTAGAGAGCGGGAAAACCAGATTTTTAGGGCGAAGAATCTTCGCTTTTAATTTCAAGTTTAAAGCCCGAATATACGATAGCCAGTTACTGCATTATAACAATAATCACCGAAAAGACAATGACCGTTCGAGTCATGGGACGAAATTAATAACATTGAGAGACCAAAATAATGACAAGTGGAGTGTCTCAGTAATGTCCGACGCCGATTTGATCGCTGATTTTTTTGTGCGTTCTACATCGAAAAATATTAGACACTTGTCTTCCCGAACTTGCCAATAAGCCCTGTAAGGGGCCCCAAAAAATCCCAAAACCCAAAAAATTTAATTTCAAAATTTTGTTGTCCGACAAATTTAATGTGTAAATTGCAAGAAAATTAGTGCGAGAAACTCATATATATATATATATATTCCCAGAGCCGTCGTTTTTTATTTAGCGGAGGAAATTACACTAAAATTCGTCCTTTTACGGACCAAACTAGTTTTGAAAATTTTTCGACAATTAAATACTCATCACTTTTGTATTCAGCACCCCGAAAAAACCACATTGTACAAATTTTAATCGAAAACGGACACCGCTTTCAATTTCCGTCTCAATGACCCTCGAAAATGGACAAAAATACGCCTCACATCCTCATTGCGGACGATGGAAAAAAATAATATCTTGGTAATGAAAATTCCTATCGACTTGACATTTTTGTTGCAGTGTCATCTTATAAAGAATTTCACTCAATAAGGTTTTCATGCATTTTCAAGCATTTTTACCGCGTCAAAAAAATATATTTCTGTTATAGCATTTCCAAACTCACAGCGCCCCCTCAAATTACGTGGGGTACAGACGTGGACTCCCAAGAAAAATAGTGATTAAGAAGGGTAAAAAGATAAATTCAACTTGTAAAAATACGATTTTCAACAAAAACTCACGACTTGAACAAAATCCGCAGGGGGGGGGGTGTCCCCTGGGACAAAAGAGGGCGATTTTGCGAAATATTTTCTGCGCTAATGCAAAATGGTTGAAAGTCGTTTAGTGAAAAAAAATATTAGGTGACATCCTTTTGGTGAAGCACCAAATTCTAGAGTACCGGCTGCTCCTCCAACCCCCCCCCCCCCCTACAATCGACAAACTTTTTCCCAATAATTTGGCAAATTGGAGGAAAATGCTTGAAAGTGCATGACAAATTTATTGAGAGTAATTCTTCAAAAGACGAGACCACAAACAAAATTTCAAGTCGATAGGAGTTTTCATGATGAATACATTAATTTTTTCTCGCCCGAAATGTAGATTTGAGGCGAATTTTTGTCCATTTTCGAGGCTCATCGAGACGGAAATAAAAAGCGGTGTCTGTTTTCGTTTAAAATTTGTTCATTGTGTTTTCTTGCGGTGCTGAATTCAATATGAGCACTTTATTGTTGAAGAATTTTCAAAGAAATACGTTCGTGGAAAGACGTATTTTAGTGTAATTTCCTCCGTTAAATCAAAAACTACGGCTCTGGGATTTTTTTAATATATTTTTTTCGAGTTTTTCACACCAATTTCCTTTCAAAAACACATTAAATTTGTCGGAAAACAAAATTTTGAAATTCCGGCTGTTTTGGGCTTTGGGATTTTTTGGGGGGCCCCACGGCCACTTGCCTAATATTTTTCGACGCAGAACACACAAAAAAATCTGCGATCAAATCGGCGTCGGGCCTTACTGACACTCCCCTCTTGAGCATAAGTAACGATTTCCTTATATTTCCAATATTGACAATTTTTTCGTAAAATTTATAGTTTCTGCTCCATACTGACAATTTACTAATAAAACTGACAATCCGCTAATAAAAATGGCCATTTTCTCGCGAAGCAGGAAATTTCCTCATAAAATTAACAATTCATAGACAATAATTTTTTATTTCCTCTTAAACTCACAATTTCCTTATAAAATTGATTTCCAAAAAAATTGCAATTTCCTAATAAAATTGACCATTTTCTGTCAAATTTGCCGATTTACTCTCTAAACAACACCTCTTAAACTGAAGATGTCTGTATTAAATCATCCCCTTCTACACCTTATGAATTGACAATTTTCCATAAAATATCGCAAGTTTTCCAATAAAATAGGCAGTGTCCGTGTGACATTGACAATTTCATCGTGAAACGAATAAGTTCTTCCGTGAAATACACAATAAAATTGTGTACCGCAGCCATTTTGAAACAAGTTTACATGTATATGTGACGTTTCACGTAAATGTTGCCTTTGGCTTTGGTTTTCTGGTAAATTTTACCCAAGACGACGTGGCATTTTACGAATAAATTTCTCGGATTTCGCTCACCTGGGTTAACCAATTCAGAGAACCGATCTGAATTGAGCCACCCGGGGTGAAATTGGTTCGCTGGCAACAAAAAATCCTCCAAAATTAGTTGTACAGCGAGCGAAAAACCTGAGAATTTTATTTTGCAGTGAGCGAGATCTCCGGGGAAAGGTTTTTCTTTTTGTGAGAAAAATCTGCGAAATTTTGTATTTTAGCGAGCGGAATCCGAGAAATTGTTTTTTTTTTTTTTTTTTTTTTTTTTAGAGTCAAACTTAGCTGTGAGTCAGGCTTAGCCCTACAATACAAGGTGCCCGAATTTTCAACTTCTTGTCTGAGCGACGTTAAAAACTGACATTTTTAAACCCAAAACTGAAGATTTTACTCTGAAACTGAATATTTTTAATCTGAAACAGACAATTTCACCAAAAGCCGAAGTGTTAGTTCTCCCAAAACTGAAGTTTTCACAGCACAACTGACGATTTCACTTCAAACCTGAAGGTTTCACTACAAAAACTGGCTATATTACCTAAAACTGCCGGTTTTAACCCCAAAACTAACGATTTCATTGAAATAAAAAATAAAATAATAATAAAAATAAACCTCATGTTATGCCCCAGAACTAATCATTTCACCCTAAAACTGATGGCATCAACCCAAAACTGGACTTTTTAACACAACACTGACAATTTCACCACAATACTGACTATTTCACCACAATGCTGACGATTGATGTTCCCAAATAAGACGAGATTACACCCAAGACAGACAATTTCGCGGCAATGCTGACGTGTTACCTCAAAAGATGTCACTACAAAACTAACAATTTTGCCCTCAAAGTGACGGTTTTAACTTTCAAAATTTTACTATTTCAATTTCATCCCTAATTCCATTATTGGTTAATAATCCATTATTGGTTAATCCAATAAGATTTTATGCGCTGGGTAAGAAAAGTATGCAAATGGTTGCACTTTTTACGTCGCTGGCTCTTGGAATATTTGCACAAATAAGTTTTGAAGTAAAGTTTGACCGTGTGAACGGGGCAAACAGGGCCCAATCCACAGTAAAACTCGATCCACAAAAAAGGTCCAACCACACCAAATCTCGCCTGCTTTGGATTGTAGGCCAGTACAGGCGGAGCCATACGGGGGCAGTTGCCCTCCCCAAGACTCAAAAGCGCGGATTTAGTGGGGCAACTGTCCAACCCCCCCCCCCCCAGATACCATCGAAAAGTTGAAGCCCAACTGGTGCGCTACATTTTATTCCATCAAAATTGTCTCAGGTCCTGGCTCAGCAATCAACCAATACTTGACTTTTTTGTGTAATTAATGCCAAATTTCGCGGGGTGGCCTAATTCAAAAGCCACTTGGTTTTTGCACATTAAAAAACCAATTTTGCAGCTCTGCCCCACAAAAAAATTAATTTCTCAGATTTAATCACTAAGAAATCAATTTTCCTGATTTTTCTTGCCAAAAAATTAGCCGTTTTCCTGAATCTAGAAATTTATTTTTCAGTGAGCCAGAATCTGAATCTGTTGGGTTTCAACTTTTCGATGGTATCTGGGTGGAGGGGGGTGGACAGCTGTCCTACTAAATCCATGCTTTTGAGTTTAGGAGAGGGCAACTGCCCCCGTCTGGATACGCCTGTACTGGCCTATAGTCCAAAGCAGGCGAGCTTTGCTGTGGTTGGACCTTTTTTGTGGATCGAGTTTACTGTGGTTTGGTGCTTGTATGTGGATGGGCCATCTTTGCGGTTGGATTTTTACTGTTTTACGAGCTTTGCTGTGGTTAGGAGCTTTCCTGTGGTTTCTGCAGTTTTGAGATTCGCCGTGGTTTGGAGCTTTGCTGTGGTTGGACTTTTTTCGTGGATCGAGTTTTACTGTAGTTTGGAGCTTTGCTATTGTTTGGCCTGTGGCTTTCCAAAATTTGTTCCACCGTGTATCTGTGGGGAAGATGTCATTTCCCGTTAAATATTTGTTACAGACATGGAGGGTTCGGTCTTGACTTCAAGCGATCTCCAAGCCCTCCGAGAAGTGACTCTGTTCTACTCAGCCTCATCGTGCCTTGTCCTGACACTGTCGCTCGTCACTCTCTACGGAACGGGTGCCTACCTGAATGCGGGGAAATCGTCGAGCGTTATTCCTATGCTAGCAATTTTTGCCGCGTTTGAACTAGTCAAGTGGTATTTTAATCGGTTGATTTACAACAAAGATTTAAAAACTAAGAGCACGGTGCGGGTTTTATATCTCGCCTGGAAGAATCTACGCCTAGTCGAGTGTATTAAATGTTGTTTCGCTTTAATCGTGTCCTGCGGTGTTTTCTACATTCTCGCCGTCATTTTTGGCGCTGAAATCGGCAGTAAATACGAAGAGACTTTCATGTTCAGCCTATTGCTCACCGCATTAACCATTTATCCCATGTGTCTTCATTTGGGGCGGTCGTCGTTGAATCACTTTTTCGACCCTCAAACTTCCGTCAATAAATTTCATTGGATCCTTCACAAGAGCTTTGAATTCACAATGGTGGGAGCTTGGCTCGGCGCGACAGTCATCCCTCTTGACTGGAATAGGCCGTGGCAAGTGTGGCCCGTCTCTTGCTCGTTTGGAGCCATAATCGGTTACACTGTGTCTCATTATTATGCGCTCGTTCATGATTTCACCATTAAGCGGTATAAAAACTTCTAAGTTTGATTAATTTCTATAAGTGCACTGTTCTATTAGACTTAAATTGTGTTAGCATTGCCCTATGCTGCATTGGAGAAGTTTCTTGTTTTTTCAAATGTGCCATCCAAGGAAAGGAGTAGATGTAGCGCTACAATAAATTGTGAAATACAGTATTAATCATGTATTGGTGTCAAAATATCTTTTTGTGCGAAATCGAAGAAACCATTAGTAGTTGAGCACCGTCCGCAAACTGTTAAAAAAAAAAAAACATTAAGTTTTAATGACGCCCCCGGTAAATTACCCAATAAGCCAAAATACCTCTTCCCAGCGTGTAATAAATCGATGCCTTTGTTAATGTCAGAAAATGGAAGGACATCCGTGATAAATTCGTCGAGTAAAATTTTACCAGCAATATACTCCTCGACAAGTTTCGGTACGCTTTCCCGACTCTTCCACCCTAAATAATCCAATTCGTCAAGGACTGATTGATAGTTTTCCAAAAAGGGTTTTTTTTTAACCTCCAAAAGCGGTCCCCTTCCAAGTACGACCAGTAACGAGTTGAAAAGGCCTAGTCGATATTTCTTGACCAGCCGCGGCCACGCCTACAATAACGGAAGTTCCCCAGCCTTTGTGACAAGACTCTAAAGCGGCCCTCTAAATTAGAAAAAACAACTTTAAATCCGAATTCAATAAAACAAACGGAATAGTTCGTACCATTGTGGAGACGTTACCAACGCATTCGAAGGTGTAGTCCAATCCACCGTCTGTCATCTCGATCAACATTTCCTGAATAGATTTGTCGTATTTTTTAGGGTTGACACAATCGGTACAACCAAACTTTTTAGCTATTTTGAACCACAAAAATGGTTAGTGTAATTTAAATAGCGAGCATAAATTTTATTTTTTTTTTTTACCGATCGGAAATTTGTCTTCGTTCAAATCTATGCCGATAATCTTGGAGGCTCCAGCGACCTTGCAACCCATTATGACGGCTAGTCCAACGGCACCCAGTCCCCATACTGCGCAAGTCGATCCGGGCTCAACTTTTGCAGTGTTCAATACGGCACCATAGCCAGTGGGGACTCCGCATCCCAGAAGGCATATTTTCTGAGGATCAGCTTTTGGGTTGACCTTGGGAGAACAGTTAAGAGTTGAAATAAAAATGGTCGAAGTATAGCCGAATTGAGTACTACCTTGGCAATGGATATTTCCGCCACAACTGTGTACTCGGAGAATGTGGAACAGCCCATGAAGTGGAAAATCGGTTTACCCTTGCAAGTAAATCTTGAAGTGCCGTCGGGCATCAAACCTTGTCCCTAACATGAATATCCTTTCAACTAAAAAGTTGCTGAGAAGAGAATAAAAGTATTTTTTTTTTTTTTCTCACTTGAGTTGTTCGAATCTTTCCACAAAGGTTTGTCTTGGGTGATTTACAGAATTTACACTCGTTACACTGAGGGATATACAGTGGAACAACGTGATCACCTGTAAGAGGCAACATCAGTCAAAGTCACCCCCCCACGTCCCCCCTTCCACTCAAATAAAACAAAATACCCGGTGCCACAGAGGTGACTCCGTCACCGACGCTTTCAACCACGCCGGCACCTTCATGGCCGAGTATGACGGGGAAAACACCCTCAGGGTCGAGACCGTTCAACGTGTACGTGTCCGTGTGGCAAATAGCCGTTGATAGAATTTTGACGCGGACTTCCCCTTTTTTGGGTGGATCGACAGTTACAGTTTCGATGGTCAGAGGCGCTTTGGCTTCCCAGGCCACTGCCGCTTGACACGAAATGGGCTGCACGAACAGAAAAATCGATAAAATACGCCGCTTTCTTTGGGCTTCCTTTCAAATAGACCAACAATAAAAATTTATTAAGAAAGTCGGTAACCTCTGTATTATGTTGAAATATTGATTTTAATTTTTATTGTAAACAGATAAGGAGGAGAGGGGTGCAAGCAGAATATTAATCATGCCTTACGTCAAATTAATATTACGCAAATAGATACCATAAAACTCACTACAAGACAGTGTATCATCTTACAGTCTCTATTAATTTACACAACACAGTTTTTACTACTGATTAAAACGTTTCTTTGGCTTCGTGGGTTTCATCTATTAACACACTAATTATTACGTCTAAGTACACTGGAGGGGGGGGGCATATCTCGACGGTTCGAACACCAAGACCATGATTTCCTTAAAATGCAAATTATAAGTAAAGAACAACATTTTTTTTTTTTAATTTTAAGGGGCAATTAACACACAGAGGCTACCTTTTGTAAGCAGACTATTAGCGATTACGAAATTATTAGATCTGTAAAATTTGACCGAGCCAAATTTACCGGACTTGAAATGATTACCTTTCCAACGGTCGACATAGCGCTATTTTCACAAGGAATAATATTACTCAGATTTTTACAAGATTCACACAATCACGCCGGCCTAAATGAGTTGGTTTCTGGTTTGATTTCCTTTTCCCCAGAGTCAAGGAGGTTGCAATGACCTCATCCCCTCTTCGACCCCACTACAAACCCCTGCGCAACAGGTTTCTAGTATAGAAGAAAAAACTATAGCGAATGAAACATATTTTCTAATAAAATTCCGCAAAAAGTCGCAAAGATGAAGAAGAAAAAAAAATATAAAAAATCGCTCCGTCAGCTGGCGGTCGGAAAGAGTGAATTTCATTTCGTACACGGATACCCTAAGCCAAGGGCGGATCTGGGACCTCTCTCAGGGGGGAGTCATCGAAACCCCCCCCTCACACAGTAAACCCCCACCACCTACCCACCACACCCCTTCCCCCATGGTTTGAGAGATTTTCCAAGCACCAGGGGGGGGGGGGTAATTCTGCTGTTACCCCCCTTAGATCCGCCTATGCCCTAAGCCGTCCCAGAAGTAATTATATTGAGACCATAACTTGCTCGAAAGGCTACTTCAAAATGGAATCATCGTACCGAATATAATGCTTCTTGAATCAATTGGTCATTTGTAGTGATTTTTTTTTATTCCGTCCCCTCCACGTCGACCGATTTGGCCCAAATGAAATACCGACCGGGGTCTTGTGACTACTGATTTTTGTGCCAAAGCCCGTTCCGCTAAATTAATTTCTTCGAGAGTTATCGTGCTAACAAGAAAACGGCCATAAGGTTATAAATAAACATTATATGTATACAGGGTGGAAGGGTTTAAGTGTAAAGAAAAAAAATGGGTAGAATTAGACCGATCGAAAACACCCCATAATTGACAATTTATGCTCCAAATTGACAATTTCCCAACAATATTGACAGTTTCCCAATAAAAATTACGACTTCCTCGTGAAACAGGACATTTTCACCAAAAAATTACCTTCGGCGAGGGGTATCACGTAAATTTTGCACGTAATCGGTTTGCCGAATGTTACGTTTTGCCTAACAATGGGGCATTTCGCGTAAATTTTTTCCCTGGGAATGTGTTTTTTTCGGGACAATATTCTGCAAGACGTGGCATTTTGCGCGTAAATTTTTCAAATTTTGCTCACTTTGTGTATTGAACTGAGAAGAACCAATTCAGAGACCGATCCGAATTGGATCACAAGGCGATATTGGTTTTGCTGGGCAACAAAAATCCCCGAAATTGACTGGCTGGTAACAAAAATCTCCGAGGTTGATTTGCTGGCAACAAAAATCAGAAATTTATTTTACAGCGAGGAAATGTTTTTCTTTTGCGAGAGAAATTTGAATTTTAGAGAGCGAAATCCAAGAAATTGTTTTTTGATCCAGGAAAATGGCGAATTGTTGGAAAGAAGATCAGGAAAATTAATTGAAATCAGTGAAATTTATTATTTTGTGGGGCAGAGCTGCAAAATTGATTTTTTCTTGTTCAAAAACGACGAAAGTGGCTTTTGAATTAGGCCAAAAAGCCACAAAATTGGCGTTTTTCAATGTGTGACATCCGAGAAATTGGTTTATTGCTGAGCCAGGACCTGAGACAATTTTAACGAAACAAAATGTAGTGAGCCTGCAGTTGGATTGCAACTTTTTGATGGTATCTGGGGGTGGGCAGCCGCCCCACGAAATCCGCGATTTCGAGTCTAGGGGAGGGCAACTGCCCCCCTCCCTCTTGCATCGCCCATGTGGCCAAGTTTTTTTTCACGTGCAGGTAGTTCGCGTTCTGTGTGTGGCGAGGGGCTCCCGGTGGGTGTTGGTAGGCACTGTTGGTCCCGCCACTGCTCAAACCAGAACCATTGGTAAAATTGCCCTAAAAGAGAGTGATTATGTTTTTGTACAAGTCAACCTCGACTTCGAAATTGGTTCAAAGAAAAAATAATTTATTGCTTCGCTAACGAATAATCTCAACAACAAGAGGTTCGATTAAACGAATTGTATGGTATGTACTGTACTGTCCATTAAAAATTAATAAATAAAGGACTTTCGGGAAACTATGTACATTCAACAAAATATATACATAATCACAATAAATATTGGTTCGTAGGAAACAATGAGCGTGTTTAGAAACTATAAAAAAAACGGCTTTCAAGCAAGTGCGAGAGAGATCACAGTTTTCATTATGGTCTAGCTGTTTTTCCTAGGATTCATTATCATCCGATACAATACGCCACAGACTAAAGTCCCTATGACGGCACCCTGAGCAGCGACTCTCAACTGCATGAGGTATATACTCGTTGATATTTTCCCTCGAGTCTTGTACTTGTACGCTCCATAGGATGTAACCCCAATAAGTGCTGCAATGCCTGAAAAATTTTGAAAAAATCCCCCCCATTTGAATTATATATCGTAAGCCAGTTAATTGAGGGGGGGGGGACAAAACCTAGATTTTCTAAAAATTGGTCAATTGGAACATGCTCGTTGCAGAATTGCCATGGGGTCAGCAAAATAAAATTTAACATTATTACATTTTATTGGCTGGCTCCATGCCAACTCTGCTCCGAATATGTTTCAAACATCTTGCTGGAATAGACTTTGAAAAACCCGCTAAGCTGTAAGTCTTACGTCCCGTTCACACGCTCTATGTATGCGTTCTACGGAGTCTATGCTACCCATCAAAATGTTTCATTTTTCGGGAGAATTTTGTTTAGTTGCATACACTCCACAAAACACATACATAGAGCTTGTGGAACGGGGTCTAATAGCGCTTCCCATTTGCACCGGTGAAAATCAACAAAATAAGAAACAAAAATGCAGAATTTTGTGCGAATTGAAAAGGCTATTAATAATTTACTTAGCAAAAAAATCTTCTAATTTCAAACGAGGAAAAGACTGGAATCGCATTGGGTCTCCCTTTATGAGTCACTTGGACTAATAGTGAAAAAGCCCAGGGGAAATGGATAGGGATGATGCAAGACTTCCAGGAAGCCCAAGCTGGTAACGAGGAAGTAACGACCAGAATTAAAATTCAAGTTCACATACAGTTTTCCAGGAAAATTGTTAGCAATTAAACAATTTAATTTTCATTTTATTAAGCTAAGAGTATTTATTTTGCGTGCGGTGTCTTCAAGTTGTGACATAATGACATGCTGCCCAAAATGGGGGGGGGGGTGTATTGTGCAGGTAAATAGATAAAAATCTCAACAAAATTTCGTTTAGAGCTACTGGAAGGTCTTTGTTAGTCGAGGAAGTCAGTCAAGGCCCCAGGTTTTCCTTAGGTGACTTCTCTAATATAAGGGTTGGTAGAGGGTAAAAGTTTAATTTGGGTCGCTTAGAATTTTGACCAATTATATCTTTGAGCATTTTGTTCGGACAAATTAATCAAAGGACTCTTACCTATGGGGAAAAATGGATTTTCCTTCATTTTGGTCACCAATTTGTCCTCTTCGTCATAGTTCTCCATGGCTTCTCCCTTCGGTAAAGAAATGATTCCAACGAGAACTGAACCAAAAGTAGTCTCAAACGAAAAATCTCAACAGACAGACGTCAATAAAGCGACTTGTGAAACTTCACTGATCCCCTCGCAAAGTCCTCCGTCAATCACGGTCTTTCATTGAATGACTCAATCTTACAAAAAATTCTCAATATCAATTGGGCAAGGGCATGGAATGGGTAACCTTGGAAAAAGATAGCAGTCATGCAACCTTTGCCTTCACTCTCACTCTTCGCCATTACGTCATCATCGATGACGACTCCATACGTCATCAACCCATAGTTAAGGGAAGTGTGACGCTGAGCCAGTTGCGAGGCGAGTGGTGAGGGGGGTTACGCGACCACTGCCCCCCCCCCACCCCACGCACACAAGGACCCTCAGTCTCACCATCATTTTTCTCAATTATAAATTTTAATTTCCATCCATTAAAATCCATAGAATCCATTTAAATCTATTTCAATTCCCCCTCCATCCATTCCTTCTAGTTTCCCTTATTTTTTTCCTTTGAGTGGAGGAGTTGAAAAAAAACCCTCACCTCAAGCAAACCATTTACACAAGTCACTGGTACAGTGAAAATAGAAATCACTCACGCAATTCATTCATAAAGGTGCTTCCACCCCAAAAATAACATTGCTGTTCTGAAGAAACCATTCATTCACATCAAAAGTAACATAATTAGGCTAGTCACTTTAGACATCGAAGGTCTAAAGTCAAGGTCATAAGTCTAGGTCAAAAAATCCTGTAAATCTGAATTTTTAAAATGTTGTTATGGTAGGCTCCACTAGTGTAAATCCATGTTTCCAGCTTCGAAAATCCTGTGCTAACTTCAGGGTGCTCGAAAAATCTGGACATTTTCTCTTTTATATCTCCCTAAAAATGCGTCCTATACGAAAAAGGTCTCAATACGTCTGTTCGCGAAGCTACACTAGGTTTCCCGAATTATAATTCATGAATAATAAACCCATGTGTAAAATGTGCAGCGTTTTTTCAAGTGTTTCGATTTCAGCCGGACGTGGCTCAAATGAGCCCCATGTGTACAATGCTCAATTTTCCCTGGAAAACGTGCCAAAGAGGTCAAAAGATGAGGTTTCATTAAGTAGCTATTCATCACGTCTCAAAATTGGCAATAGTGACTGTATGCGACCTCTAAACAAGGCTAAACTGAGGATTCACGCGGTAAATATATTCAGACGCGATTCCTGCCCTGAAAATGGCAAAGGTGAATCCAAAAGTCCTTTTGACAGTCACTTATCGAGTCAAATGTGCTCTTTCCTGGGATCAACTCACTTTTCAAAGTTTTCAAGCCATACCAACTAGGTTCTGGGGTCACTACTATGATTTCAAAACATTTGAAAACCCCCACTTTTGATCCATACATAACGCATAAAACCCCAGTGACCGGCGGTGGCGGTGCGAGACGGGGGTTGTTGATCTCAGGCTTGTTGAGACGAGTATTTAGTTTTTCAGAGTCAATTAAATTGTATTAGAGGCCAAATAACCAGTTTCAGGGGCCAAATAGCCAGTTTCAGCGGCAAAATTGGCAGTTTTAGCCGGGCCCGCGAGGTCCCCGAGTCGATCATTAGGGGGCCCCCCCAAGTTGGCATCTTGATTTTTTTTTGCCTACAGGAATATACTTTTTTCTCGTAGCAAATAGCATTTAATTACGGCTTTTTCTCAATTTTATAGCTACGAAGTAGCCTCCGGAAACCGCAAGTTGGGTTTTTTTTCAATTTTAGCTGCGAATGAGCGCTTTTTCTCACGTCGCAGTTTTAGCCGCACCGCCTTTTCTCAATTTTATCCGCGAATCAGCAAATTGTCTCCATTTTAGCCGCTAATTAGCTTTTTTTCTCCATTATAGCAGCGAATCGAAGCTTTTTCATAATATTCAACCATGCGAATTAGCAATTTTTCTCAATTTAAGCCACAAATAAGTTGACTCAAGAATCCGCGAATTAGGTAGCGTTTTCTCATTCGACAATGAGCGTTTATTTAAATAAATTATTATCCACGAATTAGTAATTTTTATTTATTTTAGCCGCGAATAAGCGCTATAATTGTCTCCATTCTAGGACGTGAATTAGCAATTATCTCCATTTGATCTGCGTGCTCATTCTAAATTCTTGCCGTGAATTAGGGAGTTTTCCGCATTTTAGCTGCGAATTAGTGTTTTTTCTCAATTTTAGCCACAAATTTACGTTTTTATCTATTGTACCTGGGGTAAATTCATCACTTTTAATGTCATTATTTTACCCGCGCATTAGCATTTTTTATCAATTTTAGCAGCCAATTAGAGCACGTTCTTAATTCCATTTGCGAATAATTGTTATTCTCGAGTCTCAACTAAAAATTTGTCTCTCTCATTTTCACGAACGATTAGCGCTTTAACTCAATTTTAGCCACGAATTAGCGTTTTTCTGAATTTTAACCCCGAAAGAACTTTTTTTTTTAAACTTTAATACGGGAATTAGCACTGATTTTCAAATTGAACCCGCAAATTAGCGATTGGCACTTTCAAATACCCATTCACGAACCCAAGTTTTCCGGATTTTCACTCTTTTAAAAGCCAACTTTACGGATTTGCTCCTTCCCAAGCCACGTTCACAGAGCTATTTCAACCCCCTTCCCCCCCACTTCAGTGATTTTTCTCACTCTCTCTCGCCCACCAATATGTCCGGAGTGTTTTGGACAAATTGGTGGTCACAGAGAATTTTTCCCCATCCACCAATATGACCACTCACCAATTTGTCCGATACACAACGGACATATTGGTGGGTGCAGGAATTCCTTCCATTAACGCACCCAAAAAAAAGGTATACGCATTTTTGACCGAATTTCGTGTTACAGTCGTGTATAACATGAGTTATTTATTGTTCATTTTTTCTGTCCAAAACTATCAATTCAGTTGTTATTTTTCAGCCTTCTATAACGGTACAAGTGTTGCACATGTCGCAAAGTGTTTATTCCCCATATTTACACATAATTTAATATTTGTTTCACGAAGCTTAGCAGTAAAAAAACAAACAATAAGTAGTATTTCAAAAAATGCAATGGACTATCCATGGCCAGGGTAAGCATTTTTGACCAAAATCCATGTTGGTGGTGTAACATGAGTTATTTTTGGTTCATTTTTTTTCTGTACGTTTCGACTTCAACACCTTCAAAGTGCAAGTTCTCTTTTAACGTAAAATATCTGGAAAGAAGTGAAATTTTTGCTGTTATTCGCTTCTGCTGTATCCCAATTTTATATGTGCGTACTTCTCTTTCAGATATTTTAAAACTTCCTTCTCTTTCGGTGTTAATCCTTCGAACAGTAATCTTAAATTTGAACGAAGTATGTCCTTCGTGATGCAGGCCACGAGACACGTTGTAGTGCGAGGAGTGGAGATGACGTGATACACGGCCAAGTTGCCCAGTTCAACTCCATTTTCCTGTAGCAGGGAAATGATAGTAAAAATGAAAGCAACAACTCACTCGATATCTAAGCGATACCTCGCAATATTTGGCGGCTTTGGAACATAATTCCTTTACGGTGTCACTCGCCGCCTGCCACTTTTCAGGACCTTTGTTAGTAAGCAAACCTTGGGTTACTGGAGAAGCGTTTATGACTCCTATCCCTTTGCTCTGGAATTCCATTTACGAAAGAGACAAATTTTATTTTAAATTCTCTGCATCTATCGCAAATTCACCTTGAAAAATGGCATAAAGTCTTTCAACGTGGCATCAAGAAGTGTATCTCTCGCGTAAGAAAGCACGATGTCGATTTTGACCGTGCTTTTCTCAACAACTTCCCGCAGAACAGACAGCGGATAGCCGGAGATGCCGATGTAACGAGTTTTTCCCTGATCCTTTAATTCCTTGGCGGCGGGCAAGGCCTCTTCCAATATTTGTTTTATATCCCCGAACTCTATATCATGGACCTGTATGTGGAAATATTTTACTAAAGGAAAACCATAAAATAGTCTGATCAACTATACCACAACTGCATCGGTGTAGTCGACACCTAAGAGACTGCGACTATGTTCAAAGCCCGAAAGAATTTTCTCTCGCGAGTAATCAAACATTTTGCACCACTCATTTGAATATCTACCGACTTTGGTAGAAATGTAATAAGCGTTTCTCGGCACAGTTTTCAGCCCCTGCAGGCATAGGAGGAAAATTGTATGGTTTAAACCGTCCATCAGCACAAGTCATTGTTTATGACGTTCCCATACTTTTCCGATCAGCGCCTCAGACCTTCCTTGACCGTAAAAAGGCGCCGTGTCTATGTAATTAACGCCTGACTTGAACGCCTCGAGAATAATCCCAATTGCTTCGGCATCCTCAAATTCTCTGTCGACAACCCGTCGAAATTTAATTTTTGAATAAAATATTTTTATTGACTGTGGTTGGGGAGTAATAAAAGGTGCTCACCCATACAGTCCACTAAAAGCTGCACCACCCAAACTTATTTTAGACACAACCATGTCGGTATTTCCGAGTCTCGAATAAGACATTTTTGAAGTCTGTGTTTCATCGTGGAATCCACTGACAAACGTACTCGGACGATGATCGGCCATTTCTGAAATGAGGCGTAAATTAAATAGCGTTGATGATTATGTTTATTATATTAGGGTCCACTGCAGCCGACACGAAATTTGGCGAGTGGCTCTCTGATGACACCCACGTTGTCTGCGAATTGTGATAATGAGCGGTCCGACCGAACAGCACCGTGTTATTTCGACGAATAGAAGACGTTTTGTGACAAACTGAAGCTTTCTCCGCGATATCAACAAAGATAATTTAAACACTCCGAGAGAGTATGAATCTGTAGATAGGTACGCCCATCCAATCAATGATGGAAAAATAAACGGTCCTCCCTACTCTTCTTCAACACGTGACCTTGGCGTTTATCCCTAATGTTTGACTGTGAAATACTCTTCGAGATATATCGCACAACTTTTTCGCTCTATAATTTCTAATATTTAGCTAATATTAACTCCTGAACATGGCGATTAGTAAAGGCCTCGTACAAAAGCGTGTTCATCTTGACTTTTTGTGTCCAGAGAGTACCGAGTAGGACCCGAGACTACTCTCAGAACCTAATAAAGACTAAAAATAGTTAAATATAGATTGTTTTAGTCTATACATATGTATTATGGCTCGAAATAAAATTTATAGGCTACACATTTAAATATTAATTTGTCGCCCACGATTTACGGAATGACGCCTACCCTTCAACCTAGACTAGAATTAAGTTAGTCTCAAGTTTAATGAAATGTTGCTTCCTCTTCTTGGATCCCACAAAAACAAAGTAATACGGTGCAATTAATAAAAAAAAAACTGCTCAACCTCAACATCTAAAGTATTGATTAGTAAAAAGTTCCACCATTTGGAGATCCAGGTTTGGGTGAGAGAGAGTAATAAGTAATGAAATTATCTTATTTTGTACCAGTATTTCTCAAATATTTCGAGGTTTAGCGTGAAAACCAGCGTTAACAAAAAATTATATTCATCAGATTGCACAAAAATGTTCCTCGAGATAAATATTACTAAACTGAACGATTCGAGAGTTGCAGTGCGTGTAGCAATAAAAGTTAATCGTATTTTGACATTTTTTGTCGAAAAAACTGGCATTTAAGTATTCTTTTTCTTTGCACGATTGACTTTTGTATTTCAGTGGACTGTAGAATGTTGGTAATATGCCCTTCAAGGGACAACAACCTCCCCTTTCTTCACAAGGGACGCTACTTTTAAAGGGATCATATGCTTTCATAGACTTAGGCCATATTCACAGAGTGGATCCGTATTATTGTGACCCAAAATTTTGGGTGAAACAATGTCTAAAGTCGAGTACAATGCCACTTTTTTTCCTTTTTTTTTATTAAAAAATTAAATTAAATTAAAATTTTTCATTAAAAAAAAATAACGGTAATTTCTTTCAAAAATCCCAGATTTCTCGCTTATATTGCACTTGATCCAAACGTTGATGACAGTTTCAGAAACTACGGAACATTTCAGTTAGGATAGAGACCATTTCATTGCTTGAAATGATCGTCAACTCCTAAAAATCTGACCTTTTGTCAGAATCGCGTAACTATCACAATAAGTACGCTTTCCAAAAGATTGCTGTATCCAAACGGCTCTCTCCACAGACTAGCGATGCATCACAAAAACGTCCTCATCTTATCAGCTTTTTTATGGCGTAGGTATTCACATTATCATGTTACCAATGACGTTTCTCGACGAATATCGTGAGCAATTGTTATTTAATCTGTAGAAAACGGCGTTTCTGGGCATTCTCGCGAGAAATGTAGTGGTATTGTGAAATGTGAATACACCATAACAAAATTTAGAAGATAATGGACGGGAATCACGGGTTTTTGAACGAAATTGCCCTGTTTTTGCATTATAAAGAAAAAAATCAAAAATCGGGAATGGCTCGAGGTAGGACACCTCCGGAAATGGCATTTTACTCGGCTTATGTTGCACTTGATACAAACGTTGATGACAGTTTCAGAAATTACGGAACATTTCAGTTAGGATAGAGACCATTTCATTGCTTGAAATGATCGATAGACGTGGTGTAACCCAAAATTTTGTGTCAAAGTAATATGGATCCACTTTGTATATGTATGGCCTTGGCAATTGGAAGCTTAATATCCCTTAAAAAGTAGCGCCTCTTGAGAAGAAGGGAGAGTTTTTGTCCCTTCAAGTGCATATTACCAACATTCTACCGCCAACTTGAATAAGAATTTGCTTTTACAAAACTCAATCATGCAAGCAACAAAAAAGTTTCCTTATGCCGTTTTTTTTAACGAACAAAATACGAAAAATGTTTACTACTACTACACCCGCCGTAATTCTCGAATCGTTCACGTAAGCAAGATTATGTTGGGGGATCATTTTTGTGGGTAATTTGATGAAGATTATTTTTGTATATGCTCATTTTCACGCTAAACCTCATAGATTTCGAAATACTAACTTATTACCCCATACACCCATACACCCATGGTGGAACTTTTTACCAATTAATTTGTGGGTTGTGAGGAACAATTTGGCGTTGGAGGGAAAGTTTCACTTTGGATGTTGGGGTTTAGGTCTAATTGCACCGTACTAAAGGGGAAATAGGAATAAGTTGTTATTCTATAGGTATCTTTGTATTTTTCGCTAAATAGTTTGATTTGCCGTCCCCGTAGTAATTGAAATCATGTTATTCTCTTTAGCTGCAAAGCCCAAGAAGGTGCTGCCGCAACGATCTGGTGGCAGACTCATGAAGCTCATCGAGCAATAACTCATGGGAGCAACTATTCAGAAATTGTATCCCAAAGCGCTTGAAACCGAACCGAGGGACCGTTGCGAGAGTACCCGAAAATGAAAAGAAACTAGCCTCATTAGAACAGCCACCTTCAAATCAATCGCTGAATAAACCTGAAATCGCTGAACTACCGTCAAAAGACAGCCTCCCCGAACAGGCGCGGATCCAGAGCCTGCATAAGGAGAGGACCATATTATAACTCCATCCGGCCTCCGCACCACCAATAACCCACGTCACACAGTTGCTAGACAGACACAGTCCTCAATCTCTTATCAACACAACAACATCAGAAAATTTAGGAAACCCAAAGGCCGGAAAAGTGAAAAAAAAAAACAACAACCTTCTATGTAACGTGAACTATTAGTTTCGCAAAAGTATGCCTCCGACCAAATGAAGTGAACTCAGCACAGTTGTGGAGGGGAAGCTCCTGTGTCCCATGGCTAGCACTGCGATTGTAACCCTCGAAGTGGGATTTTTTAGTGAGCGAAATCCGGGCAATCACTTTTTTTTATGGAGTAAAGCTAAAAAACTGTTCTTAGTACGAAAAATCGAAGCAATCGGTCACTGAAATAGGCCACCCAGCGAAATTAGTATACTGACAAACAAATTTCCCGAAATTAGCTGTTCATCAAATTGACGCAGTCTCGTCATAAAATTACAATTTCCTCGTAAAATTGACAATTTCTTTATGAAATAGACAATCGACTCATAAAATTGACAATTTCCTAAAAAAATAGATAATTTTCTCATAAAATGTATTACTGCCTCATAAAATTGACAATTCCCTCATGAAATAGACAATTTCCGCATAAAATTGATGATTTCCTCATAAAATTGGTAATTTCCTCGTAAAACATACAATTTTATCATTTTACGATTTCCTTATGAAATTGACAATTTCCCATAAAATGGACAATTTCTCCACAAAATTGATTATGTCCCCATAAAATTGACAGTTTCCTCAATAAATAGATGATTTTCTCATAAAATTGACGATTTCCTCATAAAAACCCAAATTATTTCGTGAAATTGACAATTTTCTCAGGAAATAGGCAATTTCCACGTGAAATGGACAATTTCATCATAAAATTGATTATTTCCATACAAAAATTGACAATTTCCTCATAAAATTTACGATTTCCTTATGAAATTGACAATTTACTCACGCACAATTTACTCATAAAATTGATTATTTCCTCATGAAATTGACAATTTTTTCGTAAAATTGACCATTTCCTTATAAAATGGACAATTGACTCATAAAATTGACAATTTCATCATAAAATAGACAATTTCCGCATAATATTGATGATTTCCTCATAAAATTGACAATTTCCTCGTAAAATTGACAATTTCCTCGTAAAATTGACAATTTTCTCTTGTGAAGTAATTTTTTTTTTTAAAGAAACGTCCGCAAAATGTCTTTTCTTTAGAGCTAAATCCGAGAAATTTGTATTTCAGTCAGCCAGATCGGGGAAAATGGCTAATTTTTGTCTTTGAAAAATCAGCAAAATTGGTGTTTTGAATTAGAAATCGAAACCCGAAAAAGTGGTTTTTTAGACAGGCAGAGGGTGGTGTAATGGATTCTTAGTGTGAAAAACTCGAAAGTGGTTTTTGAATTACATATAAGCCAGGCCTGCGAAATCGGTGGACAAAATCCGAGAAATTCGTTTATTTCTGAGCCAGACCTGCGAACATTTTCACGAAGCAAAATGTGGCGACCCTGTTAGATTTGCGCTTTAACTCAACGCTAGTTCACACGGATGAAAGTTTAAAAATAAATAAATAATTTTTAAAAAATGCTAACTCGCGGCTAAAATTGAGAAACTTGAGAAACTCCGCTAATTCGCGGTTGTTGAAGCGACTGGACCATCTAATTGCTCCTTACCGCATTTTCTTGATTTTAGCTGCGAATTAGCGCATTTTCTTGAAATGATCCGCGAATAAGCGCTTTTCATTCATGCCCGTTATAAGCCAACTTTAGCCTCGCATTTATTCTTTTTATCCATTTTAGTTGCGAATGGGCGCTTTCTTTCCATTCTAGGTGGGCAGTTTTAACCGGAAATTACAATGAAGAAAAAAACGATGAATTTGAACGAAAATTTGTTATTTCATGGCTATATAATTACACCCGGCGTGGCGTCGCTCGGGTGCTCCTAAATGAGACAGAACATAATGACGCCACGTCTTCAGAGCTATTCGCGCAAGTGAAATTACCTCGCGCATCGCACAACCCAAACTCGCGTAAAAGTCGTGCACTATATACCTGCGCACAATGATCGTTATACAATTTAATTTTTTAAAAGAAATATATTTCGATCAGACTAGTAAATCGCTCGTTTCTGCCATCCCCTGAGCCTCGATGATCTCCGCGGCGCTTAGATCAATTATTGGTTTCGTGGTATTTTTATTTTCGAACGTCGTTTGAGAAATAAGCGACGATAAAATCGCGTCATCATTTGTTTCACTCGGCAATTCAGAACTCATTTTCTTGCTGGGCGTCGTCACTTTTCCTTCGGGGAGGCTGTCTTTTGACGGTGGTTCAGCTATTTCGGGTTTGTTCAGCGATTGATTTGAAGGTGGCTGTTCTGATGGGGCTCCTTCGTTTTCATTTCCGGGTACTCTCAACGATCGCTCATGCTTCGGTTCTTCTGCTGAAAGTTCCAATGTGCTGAGGGTTTCAGTGTTCCCTTCCGGTGGGTTCAACGATTGCTTCGACGCAGGACTCTCAACAATATCGCCGGTAGTGTCCAGAACGTCGGACCCACTGAGTGATTTCTTCAAACCAGGGCTTTTCACGTTAACTTCCTCATTATCCAAATCCTTCCCTTCAGTGGTTGTTTCTTCGACGTCCGCGGGGCTTTTCAATTGATCCGCCACGCTGTCATCCACCGCTTCTTTCACTTCAAGAGTTCCCACGACGTCTGGAATACTGAACGATTTCTTTTGAACGGGCACAATGGTTTTTGCGTCACTGTTTTTAGAAGTCAAACTCGACTTGGACCCTATTTGGGACGTGGCCGTTGCATCTTTCCCGTCTTCGGAGGCTCCAGGGGCTGGTTCCTCGACGTCAACGCTGCTTAATGATTTCCTCGCTGCGGGGCTTTTCAATTGATCCGTCACGCTGTCATCCACCGCTTCTTTCACTTCAAGAGTTCCCACGACGTCTGGAATACTCAACGATTTCTTTTGAGCGGGCACGATATTTTTTGGGTCACTGTTTTTGGAAGTCACACTCGACTTGGAGCCTTTTTCGGACGGGGCCGTTGTATCTTTCTCGTCTTGGGAGGGTTCAGTGGTCTCCAGTTCAAGTTTCTTGGGAACCTTGCTAGTCGGTTCCCCCGCCGTTTCTTGTGTAGATCCGAGTGACGCTAAGGATCCCAGATTTTCAGAATCGGAAGGTTTACGAGGCTCATCATTTTCTTTCGGGGAAACCTTTCCTGAGCCCTGTTGTGACAGCGACTTCTCCATGTCTTTTTGCGAAGTGTTCTCTATTGGCTTCAATTTTTGGCCAAGACTTTCTTTCGAATCAGCAATTTTTCCATCAGGCTGTTTGGACGCCGCAGTTTTTTCAGAAAGATCCTCCGGCAATTTCTCCTCGGACTCAACCTTTATGGCGCCCATGGAGGACACGCTCAGTGAGTGAGAC
The DNA here is from genome assembly GCA_038030265.1 of Corythucha ciliata. Lineage (NCBI taxonomy): Eukaryota > Metazoa > Arthropoda > Insecta > Hemiptera > Tingidae > Corythucha > Corythucha ciliata. Next base: position 7,573,203 of record CM075943.1, on the reverse strand, counting down.
GTGTGAATTTCGTTTCCAACGCCCCCCTCCTCATTGACGTCGTCAGCCCGAATTAAAATCAACGTCGGCCGCCCCTCCAAATCTTTCGCCATTTGACCAGCGCCTATTCTCGAATCCTCGCTGCCTCTTACCGACAAGTAGTAGTCCTGTTCTCGTAAATTTAACAGAGGCCACAGTTTTGTAACCGGCTCTTCAGGGTACAGATTGGCAATGTATTCGACGGATCCTGATAAAAAATAAAAAGTGACAAATTTGCATCGTTTGTACAAACATGCTGGAAGAGGCCTATACCGTGTTCCGAATGAATTTTCAAAGACATCATTCGCTCCGATGTTTTTTCGTTTAACGTTACCACTTTTCTTTCCTTTTTCCACGGTGGTAAAGTTTTCTTTGTGTGAGCCTGATCTGATTTTCTTTCATTCGGTTCCCCTCTAGGAACAACCACCTCCGGCCAATGACATTCAAATTTAAATATAAAACTATGGACTCACTCTTGCTTGTCACCATCTTCATCTCGGGGTCTCCCCAAAAATGTAAAGTTCGAGTATTTCTCCTTGCCCGATAGTTTTTTCTTCGCGTAGCTCTAAATTCGAGAAGAAAAAAAAAATCGTTCATCAGAAGACTTTGGTGTCCGCTAACCGGGGTTTATTCACTTTTTCCTTGTTTTTAGCCTCCCTTGCTTCTTCGAATCGTTTCTCGGCGTCAACACAAAATCGCTCTTTGTACTCGGTCATCCAAGGCGACTGTTCAGCGGGTTTAACTGGTGGCGGCGGCGGCGGCGGAGGTGGGTCTAATTTCTTAGACCTGAAATTTTGTAAAGAACGAAATTTCCCCGGTTTAACCTTAACGATAAACCAACCAAAATGACACACTTTTGTTAGTTTACGTTGGTTTTGATTCGATTGGTTGGCGCGATTCGACGTCGTTTCGTTTACAAGAGCAAACACCCTGTTGAGGGACGAAATTGACTGAAAATTTGTTGACTTCATTAAAGATTGAAGGCAGTGGCGTCTATCACCCTCCCCTCACCACGCATACACACACATTTCCTGAATGCTATACTGTGAATCTGCGGCTAGTTAACTGACATTTTCGAAATAAGAGAGTTTCGGTAATGAATTTACAAAGTTTTCCAACCAAAAAACCAATTTCAGAACTAAATTCATGGTTCCGGGCTGATTATACTGTCACTGGTATAAGTGTAGAATTATCCTATTTGAGTCAGTTATTATGGGGACGGGTGATTGGGTACAGGCAGGGCCATTGAAAGAATGTTCCGGCCCAGGGGCGGGCGGCCCTTACACAGAACCCCCCCCCCCATCACAACAACGTGGTAGAATCTTGCTATACTATTTATAGAAAACGTGTCAAATATGTGTTCAACACCGTCAAGAATTGCTTTCCCCACTTCCTTCGCTTTTCTCTTATTTTATTTTGCACTCCGAACGCTGGGCCCATTACTCGATTCCTCTTTTTATTCCTCTCCCTTCTTCTTCATCACCATTTCCGAAGTCCGGCCTCTCAAGGAAGGCCAGCCGGGGAGAGTAACAGCCCCAGTGCTCCTCTCGGTCTTTCTCGATACACCTGCGTCCAACCACAGCCAAGTTCCAAACCACAGTAATAGCTCCAATCACAGCAAAAGTCTACAGCCACAGAAGCCACTAGGAAAAACTACAGTTAGTGCCTCCCAAGCGCTGTAACATACCAACACAGGTAAAGCTCCAACCATAGCAAAAGTCCAACCACAACCGTGTCCAACCAAAGCAATGGTCAAACCACAGCCAAGACCCAACTACAGAACAGCAGAGATCATACCACAGCAAAGCTCCAGCTAAAACAAGGTCTAACTACAGTTAGAACCTCCAACCATAGCGAAAGTCCAACCACAGCCAAAGTCCAACCACAGCAAATGTCCAACCAAAGCAAGGGTCCAACCACAGCAAGCTCCCAACCACAGCAAAGCTCAAATACAGTTGAGGTCCAACTACCCAGCAGAGCTTCAACCTCAATAAAACTTTATTTTCTCTCTCTTTTCTTCCTTTTCTTGATGTCTAAAATCCAGGCTCTAAAGAAGGAAGGCTGGTCCCGGGGATAACTGACCCAGTGCCCCCCTTCTCTCGCTCTTTCTCACTCACTCTCTCCCTCTCACGACAGGCCCAGGTATAAGGTGAAATGGCCTGTCCTTGTTGGTTGAGACTCCTTCTTCGAGCCCCGGTTTTTGACCCCCCTCTCCATCTCACAGATCCATAAATTAAGGCAATTTCCCCGGAGCTCCACTCCACTCTCTGATAGAGGCCACTAATTGAAAGAAAAGGGTTAGGTACATCGCGGTATAAAGATGAGGCGCATGTCATTTTTTGACTTCGTTTTTTCCGACAATTGGAGCACACGCTTCTTTTGGACGGCTCACGTGTCAAGTTTATTGTCATCGGCGCTTCGTTGTACGTGATATTCTTGAAGGATTAAAACCGAGTTAACAGGGGTCTATACGATGCGACCGACAACGCAAAATATTTACCGTTATGTTGGTCGGCGCCGCATTCTGATCGACGCAAGTCGTCGGGGTTGCAGTCGCGTTTTGAACGCTCGTTTGAATTGCGGCTTCTTTTACAGTCGACCGGATCGCCTTTTTCCCGTTACCCGCGCCTATCGTCTCCGGTTTCTTGGTCTCGCCGTTTTGAGACGCTTTGGCCTTCGGAACACTCTCCGCCGCCGTTTTCTTGGTCTCGCCGTTTTGAGACGCTTTGGCCTTCGGAACACTCTCCGCCGCCGTTTTCTTGGTTTCGCCATTTTGAGGCGCTACAGCCTTCGGAACACTCGGTAGAGAGACGATATCTCCGCTAGCAGAAACGCCGACCTTCATTTTGTCGTATATTAATTTGCTCTGAGCAGGAGATTTATCGCTAATAAAGAACGTTTTCAATTCGCCATCTATACGCACACAAAGTAAATTGAAAACACGGTAATTTTCCTTTAAAAAAGAAAAAACTCTGAATTATTCACCTTTTGGAGTCCCGTCTTCCTTAACGGTCAAAGCTTCTTCCGACTCTGCCGTCCTAAGCGGTCTTCTTCTTGCCATTTTTTTACTCTCCTCCTCCGGACCCTTTTTCTGTGTTTCCACCACAGAAGGATTCGATTCATCCCCGGTGCTTTTCTTTGGAGTCACTTCTTTTTGTTTTCCACCGATACTTTCTTTTCGATCACCGCCACCGATTTTATTTCCCTCTTTTGGGAAATCATTTTTCAGCGTCTCCGAGTATGTAATTGTCCTTTTGTCAATTAGCTAGCAAAAAATTGGCATTCCTTTAAAAAAAAAATGACGTTTTTAATTTTTCCCATTAGCTCCACCGCCTACTTGGAAAATAACTCCGTCAGGATGCCTTCCTTTTAATTCCATCGGGTAGTAGCCGTCTTCTAAATCATTGAAAAATTCTTTGACCGAAGGAGTTTCATATTTACGGAACGGGTTATTTTCAAGTTGCATTCCGTCTGCGTACAACGTCAGATTCAATAAATCTGCCCTCTGAAAGCGGATGGACGCGCACAGTCATGTTAATGAACCGATCCTTCGCGAACAATAGGTTAATTGTGGTGTGGGGGAGGGGAGGGGGCTTATTTTCACCCGGGGAATATTTAAAGGGTTCTTTAGTGCATTTCATTTTTTGTAGTATACAAACGGTCTCTGATTACGATGACCGCTAGAAATAACAAACAAAAAATTTACTGCGCAGTGATTCTTTTCACATCCTTATTGACTGGAGCGTTAATGAGTTGCGTTTGAAACAATCGACGTACGGCAATTAAAAGTATAATAAAAAACTGGCTGATAGAAGGGTGAAGTTTAATAAAACTCGCAATAAAGAGGAGAGTCTCAAAAAAAAAAAAAAAAAAAAAATACTCGAGATCAGTTGTTGTAACTCTTCAGAGAACGGAGAGCACGCACCTTGAAAATCGCCTGATTGTCGACTCGAACAATGCGCGACTCTGATGATGCGTTCTCGTTGAGCTCTTCGATGACTGTAATAATTCTGTCGAAGTTTGGTGAATACAAAATTTGTTGTTTTTTTTGCTTCCTGAATTATTTTCAAGCATCATGCCGTTAAAAAGTCCCAAAAATGGGGGGGGGGGGCACTCACTTTTTTTTATCTCGCCCCTTTATATCGATACCGTACTCCTTGAAAAATTGCTAAAAAAAAAAAAAAAAAACATTGAGCAGAACGATTAATTACAACTGAAGAGTGCTTGACGCTGTCCACTTTCCTAATGGGAGAACCAGCCCTTCCCCCGGCGCCTCTAAAGTAGCCGAATAGCGCCCAGTAATGGCCGAGGGCAGAAGGTTTGCTGATAATGGAGAGAGAGTGAGAGGTCACATCGACCGGTACGGTTTTGAACATGGCGTAGTTTCACAGAGCAGCAAGGCGCAAAGGCTTCGGTTTAGCGTCATTAGCCAGTCGGAGACAAGCAATTGTAAAGCGTGATAGTAGTCAGTTTATCCAGTCCTTATGGTGCGAGTAACCAGTGCTGTGTGGAGGGGAGGGGATCGATCAGTTGGTAAGGTGGGGACCGCCCATGTTCGGTGCCGAAATCACGATTCCGCCCATGAAAATGGTTAAATCGACCATTCACGTGCCAGAAATGACCTAACTGACAGTTCGCGCCTTGGTTTGACGGACTAAACTGACTATTCGCGCCCAGAAAAAGCCTAAACAGATTATTCCTGTCTTGTGAATTGCAAAATCGACCAATGGCCAAACTGACCGATCAGTTGAGCCATTTTCAAGGCGTTGAATCGTTAGTTTTGCCATTTTAGGGCGCAAATGGTCAAGTCAAGGTGCGATCGGTCAGTATGGCCGTTGGACTATTTTGCAATTCACAGGACAGTAATAATCTGTTTAGGCTTTTTCTGGGCTCGAATAGTCAGTTTAACCGTTGTTAGGGAGCAAATAGTTCGTCAAACCAAGGTGCGAATAGCCATTTTGGTCATATTTGACACGCGAATGGTCGATTTAACCATTTTCATGGGGGGGGGGGACCATGATCTTTGAGGAATTTTCCGGGCCACACGAATCGTTGGTTTAGCCATTTTTGACTATTTTAAGCACACAAATTGCCATTTTAGCTATTTTCAAGACGCAAATCGTCTGTTTTACCCTTTTGGGAATCTAGTATATACAGTCAGTCTAACACTTTTCGTGGTGGGAATAGCTAATTTTAGGCAGCGAAGACTGTCAAGCCATCTTTAGTTGAGCGAAGCACACAATCCCCCTTCCCCACCAATCGAGCAAATCCCTGAATCTGCGCCTGGTCAGTGATGGCGGTGTATATCATAGAGATAATTATTATTATCTCTACGTATAGCATGTTTTACACGAGTAAGTTTTTTGATCAAAAGTAATATGTTCAAACTGAATTGAAACAGTTAATTGTTGGCAGTGGTCAGCTCATATTTTTTTAAAAAATGGCTACTTTGATCAAAAAAATTACTCGTGTAAAAGGGGCTTATGATGCATAGTTTCTTAGCGGGGCTAAATAGCGAACGGGCCAAACAAATCTGTTTTTAGTGCATTTCATTCAAAAAATGCACTATTGGTCTCGCCCTGTTGGTCGCACATATGGGTTGTGATACTTTTTTTTCACGTTTCAGAACCCCTAGAACACGAATCCGAGGTCGGTTCGATTTGCTATATATATTTTTATATATTTATGGCCCCTCGCTTGTTAGCACGATCACGGTCGCAATTTTTGACTTAGGGCAACCAAATTTGGTCTAAAAATCAATAGCGTGAATATCTCGGACGAGTTCGTGATCCAGATGAATCGGTCCACGGGAACGGTGTGAAAGAGGGGTTTGAATTAGTTGAAAATTCGCTACCGCACGGCTGTTGCTGCGATTGCCCCCAAAATTGACTCGAGTAATGAGAAATGAACGCGCTTTCGTATGAGACCCTAGTGAACCAAATCCGTTAATATGGCAGGGGTGTTCTCGGCGGAGGGGAGCTATTAAATTAACGCTATGCCTTACTGGACCACCCAATTACCAAAAAAATTCATTGACATTGTATTTTGATCCGTCTCTTTTATTTGATTTGCCTACAGCCTAATAAATCTTGAGCAAAAAATCCTGAGGTGGGCCAAAAAGGGAGGAACAAAAAAAAATTTAAAAAAAAATGTTTCGGATTCGAACCCAGGCACTCCGCATTCCGCAATGGTGAAATAGTGACATACCATTTAACCTAATTTAACTGATCTGAAAATTAACGTAATCTGAAAAAAGTTTTGTTCCGACAGCAGCCTGTCGGGAAAAGTGCATTTCATTCATGCGACAATCGAGTCGAACCTCATAAGTTAGAACGATATCAATCAATTATGAATGAAATTTAGGCCGGGATAAATATTTTAATTGCAAATAACTCCTCTAACAAAGAGTCCGCCTTCCCATATCGTATAGGCAATCAAACCGACTCTGTTTCATTTTTCATTTTCATAATTTTGTTCCCCCTCAGTTGGTGCCAAAAAAGGGGCCTGCGGTAAAAAGAAACACGATTTTATGATTTTGACTTTCTATACCACGGCCTAAATGTCATTCATAATCGATTGATATCGTTCTAACTTATGAGGTTCGACTCGATTGTCGCATGAATGAAATGCACTTTTCCCGACAGGCTGCTGTCGGAACAAATTTTCTTTTGTATGCTTGTTTTCGCTCTTTTACTTTTTCATAGTAATTTAGATTTTTTTCATTTTTTATTTAGTTATTTCTTGGCTATGGTGGGCTGAAGTACTCTAGGAGGGGTCCTGACCCCCAAAACCCTCCCCCTGGGCACGCCACTGAGCTATAGACTCTTTGCTGATCTCCTGCAACATTCCAATCTGACCTGGGTCGGATGGAATGAAGATCATAGAAAGGAGCCAATATTACTGCTCAACCGAATGCCTCTCTGATGTGGGGCCTGGGGGCGGTCCTTCCCCCTTCGCCCCTACCTCGGTACGCCAGTGATTTCACGGACAGAAGTGAGAAAAAGCGCTAAATGACGTCTAAAATTAAGAAAAATACTTGGCTACTTAACGTCTAAAGTTTCTAGATGCTTCCGCGGATTAAGTGTAGACCAGAAGAAGGTGAACGACAATTTTCAACTTCTGAGGCAAGTTCGTGGCTCAAACTGAGAAAAAGCGCTAATTCATAGCTAATGTCACGACTAAAATGGCGATAAATCGCTAATTCATGGCAAAAAATCGTTAATTTACGGCTAAAAAAAAAGAAAAAATCGCTAATTAGTGGCTAAAATGGTAAAACATCGCTAGTTCACCGATAAAATTGAGAAAAAGCCCTGAAGTGATGAAAAAAACGCTCATTCTCGGTTTAAATGGAGAAAACGTCTATTCGCGGCTTCTGAAGATAACTCCGTGCCAGAAAGTGGAAAAAATCGCTAATACGCGGTCAAGTTAAGAAAAAGCGATAAGTAATTCGCGATGAAAATTGGGGAAACGTTTGTGGCTGAGATGCAAAAACACCTATACAAATTAGCGGCTAAAATGAAGAAAAATTGCAAATTGTTGGGGGGGGGGCGTAAATTGAGAAAATGTGTTAATTTACATAAATTAGAGAAAATGGCAACCCGTGGTTTCTGGAGGCAACTCCTCGACCAATTAGGTAAAAGCGCTAATTAACGGCAAAAATGGAGAAAACCCGCTAACTCGCGTCTAAAATGGAGAAAAATAGCAAATTCGGGGTTAAAATGGAGACAAATTGCTTATTCGCGGCTTAAATGGAGACAAATAGCTAATTATAATAACCAATGAAATTGAGAAGAAGCGCTGAAGTGTGGAAAAATCAGTAAAGTTGAATCGTGGTGTTTTCGATCGATGACTTTATGGGTATGGGGGCACTGGTGAATTCGCACGGGGGCGGCGGCAAATGTCTAGGGCCGGGCACTGTCACGGATGGTGGCGACGGGAGAGTTCCCTTGCATTTATAGGATCATTGGGAGTCGTTCGCTTGCCCGGCACCACGTCCAGTGTGAGATTTTTTGGCGGCCAGGTGCTTCGGGTCTATGCCCATCCAGTTATTGAAACCCCACAAGTATGGATTTGCCTATTTCCCCACTTGCTAGTAATCATTTCCATGGGAAGGGGGGCAATGATTGGAGGGGGAAGACACTGCCAAAGACTAATTTAGTTTTTTACGCATAGTTTCTTACGTGCATTGCTTTGAGTTTCCTCGTTAACTGTTGGTGTTCCAACAATTTTTCATTCGACTGTCGCGTATCTTCGACCGTTGAATTTTCTTGTCGCTTCGTGTTCGGACTTGAATCGTTACCAACAGCTTCTTGAGTGCTAGACAACTGAACATTATTTTTACAATTTTGCCTTTCTTTGTTAACAGACCCCCCCCCTCCCGGCCACACCTGTTTACCTTCTTATTTAAAACGGCAATCGTTTCATTTTTTGATCGAACAATTTCCATCGCCTCTTGGAGCTGTTGCTTCATAGACGACATTTGTTTATTGATATTGCCTATTCTGTCCAATAGAAGCCTTTTTAAGCTGCTCGATTCCATTGTTGAACTTTCAAATTTTACTGAAGTTTTTACGTTGAGGGTTAATCTCTATTCAACTTCGAGCCGTCTAGTGAGAGCAAGGCCCCTGTCTCCTACGGTGGAAGCGGGACCCGCACGATTCAGCTAGAGCGAGTTTAGCGTTAGTAGCGGGCGTGCGATTTTCATCAAAAACGCACAGATAGGACACTTTTTTTTTCTGTAAACGCTTAAAATCGCGCGACTCCCTTTCACGTGGAACGGGGCCTAACTCAGATGGTTGAAGGCCTCGGCCTTATTACGCTAGAAGCATCTAAAAATGTATGTTACCTCGTCTTTCTATCTACAGAGTTAATTTTTACTAAATTCACTGGCTCTAGTAGCACAATTTTTATAAGCTTAGAGAGTAAAGAAGGGGGTTTGAAGAATAGAAATGACGACGGAAGATGTTTCTATTTAATCAATTGCTCCATGGAAACTCAGCCCAACACATGTCAGTAAAATTAAAAACTTTGATTCGAGAAGTGAAATCAGGATGGTGCTCAACGTAGATTTAAGCCGCGACGAGCTCAAAAAAAGGTCTAAATACATCGATCAAGGCTGCTATCCGACTGATCAGCCCGTGCCCGAGGTTAAACGATTACCGTGTCGCGTCGTACCTCCATTTTCGGTACAATCGCTACAGAAAAACACAATTGTCGCGCCGCTTCCAAAAAGCAAACCACCCAAGCCATATCCGGTGGGGCAGTCGGCGTTTAGAGCCCACTACAATCGAGGCGATTTCCCGATTGCGATGGAATTCGACAAGTACGGTGGTTTCAAAGTGTCTTGGAAGGTAAAAAAAAACTGGGTCGGAATGTGTTGACTCGCTTTTTAAGCCAACCCCCCCCCCCCCCGGACTTTTAAATGTAGGAGGACATGGAAGCTTTGGATTACGCGTACTATCTACCGATATTTTTTGACGGATTAACGGAAACGGAACACCCTTACAAATTTTTCGCTCAGCAAGGCATTCACGACCTGTTGGCGAAAAATCCGAGTAAAGTCCTTCCGGTGATCCCTCAAATCATTCTACCGATAAAGAGTGAGTGGTAACTGCATCACAGTTTGAGTTATTGTTCCATTAATTCTCAACTTTTTAGACGCGCTCAACACGAGGAACGTCACCGTTATAAGCACTACGCTCAAAGCTCTTCAAGATCTCGTTACCATTGTTCGAGACGCTGGTCCCTCTCTCGTCCCGTATTACAGACAAATACTGGCACCTTTGAATTTTCTGAAAGAAATGGGATCGAGAGGTTGGTTTTTTCGGGCGTATTTTTCTTGGTACCACACGTGGGAAAATTTTTTTTTTCCAGAAACACGGAATGAGTTTTCCGGCGATGATATCGATTACGGTCAGAAAAAGAAAGAGAGCCTCGCCGATACGATTCAAGAGACCTTGGAAATATTGGAAAGGACTGGCGGTCCCGACGCGTTCATCAACATTAAATACATGATACCTACGTACGAATCCTGCCTCAACAATTGAGATTTTTGTCACTCTTCGGTAGAAAAATCGTCGATTTCACCCCAATGTGATAGTGCACAACAAAACAGTGCACTATAGAAGGACCTTTGCTCTGCAATTGAATATAATCAATAAAAATGAGCCTTTTGAAAGTACATATAACAAGGTCTTAACACTTGTAATTCCTAAAATCGCACGTGCAGCAGGGTCAGCCCCCCCCCCCCACGAAAAACTGACTAATTGGACACCCATATTCGTGGCAGGCCGCTAGGATCACACCGTAGTGGTTTCTGACGCACCAAGGGCTTGAACTTGCCTCCCTCCATCGTTATGGAGCAGCTCATTAGGCAGTGCGGCCCTTAGATATTTTGCGCCCCCGGGCGAATTTTTCACCAGCGCCCCCCGCCCCATGAAGATGCCTTCAGAGCCGAGAATAATCTATTTTTCCACAAATTCATCAGTTCTTTTCAATTTCTTCGGTGAATTAGAGATTTGTCTCCATTTTAGCTGCGAATTAGCGATTTTTCTTGCAATGAACAACAATTTTTTTCCTAACATTAGCCGTTAATAAGCGATTTTTCCTAATTTCACCCGTGAGTAAGAGATATTTCTCATTTTAGCCACGAAGTTGCCTCTGGAAACCGTCACTTTTACTCAATTTCTTTCTGTGAATTAACGAGTGTTCTCAATTTAACGGCCTTAATAACCACTTCTCTTGATTTTAGCCGTGAATTAGTGTTGTACCTAATTCTAGCCTTCTAGCGAGCCAGGAATGAGAGTTTTGCTTCTCAATTTTCGCCGAGAATTAACGCCTTGTCTGTCCGCTAATAAGCGCATTTTCCTCATTTAGCCGTGGATTCGCGATTTTGTTCTTTTTTAGCCACGAAGTTACCTTCAGAAGCCATGAATTGGCGTTTTCTATATTTTAACCGCGAATTAGCGATTTTTCCACAGCTATTCTTCTCAACTTCAACGGTGAATTAGCGATTATACTCCCCATTTTAGCTGGGAATTAGCGTTTTTCTCCGCTTTAGCTGCGAATTCGTGATTTTAGCCGCTAAAGAGCTATTCTCCCCGTTTTTATCCGTGAATTAGCACTTTTTCATTATTGTTCCCCCGAATTAGCGATTTTTTCACTATTAGATTTGCCATGAATTAGCGCATTTTCTCAGATTGAGCCACGAGCTTGCCGTTCTGAATAAGCGGAGAATTTATGGTTTAGTAATTTTAAGCGCAAATTAGCGCTTTTTCGCAAGACCATTGGTTAATTATTCATTTTTCACTCTTCTATCCGCGAATTAGTATCTTTTGTAATTTTAATTATTGTTTTGTTTTTTTACACTATAGGGGTATTCATGAAAAATGTTAAACCTTGTATTTGTTATTTTGCTAAATTCCGAACAGATGGGTAAATCCATAGAAACGGAGAAACTGAACACAAAAAGTACTAAATAACAGGGTTTACGTCGATAACATATGTTAAACTTCCGAGCATGAATACCCCTTTTATCTGCGATTTTAGCTCTTTTTCTCAATTTCACCCGTGAAGAAGCGTTTTACCCCGCGAATTAGCTATGTATTTTTCTTGATTTTTGCCGCGATTTAGCGCTTTTTCTCACTTAGAGGGTTTTCTCAATAATTTAAGCCGCGAATTAGTCATTTATCTCAATTTCAGCCCAAAATTAGCGTTTTTTCAATTTTGGTCGCAATTTTGGCCGCCCGTGCACGAAGAGGCGCGAATTGTAGCGTGTTCCATTTGCACAAATATTCCAGGGGGCGCCAAAATCCAACATTAAAAAAGATAATTTACCACTGCATGCAAAGGGCGGGCCATTGTGGAAGGTTCATCAGCGGCCCACTGGTTTGGCCATCCCTGCTCTAGCGCACCGTGGCAGGGGCGAGGGGGGCGGACCTCCCCAGGCCCCCGTTCGGATGGGGCCCCTGAATAGCTTAAAGATGAAAAAATCAGGATTTTTAAGTAGATAAGATGAGAACGAATGGCTAAACTCGCTTGTAAAATTGAGAAAAACGCTGATTCGAGGCTGAAATTAAGAAAAATTGCTGAAGTTTATGGCTGTATAGAGAAAAAGCGTTAATGCACAGCTGACATTGAGACGATGCAAAATTACGAATTGTTGAAGCAAAATTGGGACTGAAATTATAGGAAGAAACACTTATTCACGCATCTAAAACTGAGAAAAACGCTAATTCAAGGACGAAAAAGAGAGAAACGCGAATTCGCGTCTTAAAAAACAAGAAACACGCTAATTCACAGCTCAAATTGTGATAAAGTGCTACAATTTAGCAGCTTGCCAAAAAATGAGAAAAAGCGCAAATTCACAGCTAAAAGGGAGAAACGCCAACTCATAGATTCTCAGGGCAACATTCAAACTAAAATTTAGAAAAAGCACTAATTCACGGGTGAAATAGACAAAAACGCGAGTTCGCGTCTTAATAAAAGTGGAGGAAAACTCAGCTAAGGCATGAAAAATTACGATTTTACGTATAAGATCGAGAGAAAAAGCTAAAAGTCGAAGGTAAAATTAAGAAAATGTACCTCATTTACTGCTAAAATTGAGAAAAAAACGCTAATGCACAGCTGAAAATGAGAAAACGCCAACTCGCCGATTCTTGGGGGCAAATTCGGAGCGTGAATTCGCGTCTAAAAATGGAGGAAAACTTTAATTCACAACTAAGGTATGACAAATTTAAATTTTACGGATAAAATCAAGAAAAAGCGCTATAATTCGCAGCTAAAATTACGAAACGTGCTCATTCACTGCTAAAATTGAGGGTAAAAAGGCTAATTCACAGCTGAAATTGAAAAAACGCCAATGTGCGGGAATGAAATTGAGAAAAATTGCTGATTCAAGCGGCTAAAACTCTAAAAAACGCTAATTCACGAGTAAAATTAAGAAAAACACTAATTGACGTTTAAAATGGAGAAAAACGCATAATTTTTGTATAAAATTTGGACAGAGCACTCAAACGCTACCTCTACTTTGCGGATTCTTGAGGCAACTTCACGGCTAAGAGCTTATAAAAAGCGCCGATTCACAGCTAAAAATGAGAAAATGAACTAATTCGCGGATAAAATTGAGAAAATGCATATATGCAGTATTAGAAGGCAATTTCGTGGCTAAAATTGAGAAATACATGTACGTCATCGCTGCTAAAAAGTATATTCCCAGTTTAATTAGAGACTAAAGGGCCTCCTAGAGATTTCCAGCCTGGGCCCCGATAGGGGTTGTTCCACCACTGTGTGGAACCAGTATGTTTCGAGTTATAGAAAAAAACAAATACAATAACACCTACAATAACAATCTCTTGGTTCCCCCCCCCCCTGGTGTTGAGGAGGGGGATCATATTGTCATTTAGTCGAAATTCTCCTCCACCTAATCAATTTTCTGCATTCGCTAATGGACAAGGGGTGCCCCTCCCACGAATGTCCATTGGTCAGACCACTCGAAAATGACTTAAAAAATATCTGTTGGGGGGGGGGGGTTTGATCATGTACTTTTTTGTCCCGCGGTGCATGCGGGAAATCCCGCGCGGGACGAGACTTGAGTGTGCGTCCCGGGCGCGCATTCCTTCGTTGTGCCTTTCCTCCGGTATGGGATGGGGACCGGAGGGAGTTCAACAGGGCTAAAATGGTTTGTTAGGTTGAAATGACTGCTACTCTGGAGGCGCCACGTATACTGCGTTTGATGAGCCCGAAAAGGCAATTTGATTCAAGGAGCGAGTCCTGAAAGTTGCTCTGGAGGAACCACCTCCCTGTGCCACACCCGGGGGCTAGAATTCGCTTCCATCCATCGCTTGGTGGCTTCCCATTTCTAGGGGCAAACTAGTCAGATTCAGAGGCAATGGAAATTTAGTAATGCGGCTCCAAAATGAGACTCTTGGGCAGCATTTCCAGCAAATGAACCCAGAAATCTTAGCTCTACCCCAAATTCGTAGCCGAAGTTAATCGCAATCACCATGTTATGGTTAGCTATAACCAATGTGGATTAATGGGGGGGGGCGGTTTCCAAATTTGTGCCACGGAGTGGACAGTGTTCGTGTTTGCTTTAGTCATGGTTTGGCAGTGCCGGTGCGAATCAAAGCTTCGCCGTTTTGCGGGTCTATAATAGACAGGTTATAGGGGCGGTTATGGTCATAGAGCATCGTCTGTCCGTCAAACCTAGAACGAGTAAACCGGGAAACAAAAACGGGAGCTCTTTAAAAGGCGGTGAATCGTGCGTCTGAAAGGAAGTCCTTGGAGTGTTCTTAACACAAAAGAAAGAAAAAATTAAAGAAGGTAAAAAAAAGAATAGGAAGATGAGGGAGGAAGATAGCAGGACGGAAGAAAAAAAGAGAGAAACTTGTTGGATAGGCAATCGGAGGCAGAACAGTGGTTCGTTCCTTCTTGCGAAGTGGGGATCCCAGAATTGCCCCAGGAGTGGATAGGTAGCAGCACTACCGCAAGACCCCACCTATAACTCCAGGCAGCCATTCGTATCCAGGCGATCGTCTCGTGAAGTAGTTGCGCGATCGTCCGGGTAAGGGCGTTCTAATAAAAAAAAATCTTTTTTTTTCCCACCTTTAACCGTCGCGTGTGAGTGTTTGGGGTACGTGTTTTCCATGCGCGTTTCGTGCGTTTTTTGATTTTGGATCACTTTCCCAGGTAATTAAACACATTTCTAATTACTTTCATTACATAGAAGTTAAACTCGATTGAACTCAAGATGAAACGGTACAAGCACAGTCTCCCGATACGGGTGGGACGCGGAGTGAGAGAGTGAGTAAATAGTGCATCGTACACCTTTCGTTTCAAACTTTCTCCAAAACGAGTTACAACAGTCAACTTGAACAATTATCCACTCAATTCAATTATTAATTTGAATCGAATCGCCCAGAATCCCTTAACAATTGATCATTAAACTCGAAATCTTGGAATGTAAGGGAGCCATCTCGTTTCATAAGCGCGCTAGTCGTGCTTTTTTGATCAGACTGTATTCAAATTTTATCGAATTTTCGTATAAACTGTTAACGAAGAGTGGGTTTTCCGAGAAGAAAATCATTACTGAAAAATCTATGACCTCTAGGAAAATCCCTTAATGAGACACGCATTGTTTCAACTTCATGTGCCTGGGAACTTGCATAAGAATTACGTTGTGTACTTCACGCGAAATAAGACTATAAATTCATTATTTTTGTCGAAAATAAATGTACAGCGACTCAGATAGTAACGTCTCAAATTGTTTTCTTGTGGTATGTGGTTGCGCCTATTTGTTGGGAGAGGGGTCAGGGGGGAAACATCCCAAAGCTTTAGAATCGCAAGTCGTGGCGGGGGGGGGGGGCTTTTTTTTAATGAAATAAATTTTCTTACAGCAGCTCCTCAGAATGATCATTTATCGTAATTTCAGCTTAAACGATCGAATATTACGCAAAGCAAATAGGTTTAGGCCGATTTGCATACTAGAAGAATAAATAATTCTTCTAACGACTTGTGATTCTAAATATTTCATGTTAATTTCGATGACGCCAAATTGATGACCGAAACCACACATCCTTCGAATTCTATAATTCCCCTCTATAACACCACTTTGCCTGAAGTTAATAATTTTGTATTTATGTGTTTCAAAACTTAGCCACAGTATTTTGCTGATCAAATCAAGTTTTGCTCTCTTATCCTCTCCCTCAATATCGCATTACCCCACATTTCTATCCAATTACAGGATATTGGACCCTTGAGGGGTTATTTTTTAAAAAATTAATGGACATTCCATTATTTAAAGCTAACAATTTTTCTCTTTCGCCTCCTCCTTCCCCGGCATTGTTAAGTCCGAAAAGTTCTACATTTTTTTTTTACTGTAGGCGGTGATTCGTCAGAAAAAGTGGGAAACAACTCTAGGAATGTCCTGTCGGTCATCCGGCTCCTCAGAGGGTGACGTCTAGAATTTTTTCCCGAAAATAACCGAACTTTGCGGTTTCTAGACCAAATAATCAGTTTTGCGAGGCACGAGTACGGGAAGAGTTAGTAATTCCAGTACCGAAAAAAAAGTTGAGACCTGGGTGAAATTTCGAAGAAATATATGGACGGACCCTTTCAGTGTCCGAATGGTTGCAGGCCCCGGCCGTGGTCCATGAAAGGATTGGGAGCTCATGCTACGCGGAGCTACACGTCCCCAGGAATGAAGGCGAGT
This sequence comes from Corythucha ciliata, assembly GCA_038030265.1. Lineage (NCBI taxonomy): Eukaryota > Metazoa > Arthropoda > Insecta > Hemiptera > Tingidae > Corythucha > Corythucha ciliata. Next base: position 7,556,975 of record CM075943.1, on the reverse strand, counting down.
GAAGTGTCGGCATGTTCGGAGACGGAATTTGCGGGTGGTGGTAAGGGGGGGTACAAGCTCTCCCTGGGCCTGCAGTCTACCTACGATGGCGACTTTGACAATTCGTGGATTTCGACGCGCAGCATTACAGCTCGAAGAAAACTATGGAAAGCTCTTCAACGCCCCTGCCGAACTGCCCTTACACAGTTCCATTCAATACCAATATTGGAATTTCGCCAAAATTCCGAAAGACATGATATTGACCCAAACAAGCCCCCTCCTCCCCTCACCATCTTATACTGGCGTGTCTCCGAAGAAACTGGGAATTCATCCCGACAATTCAACGGTTAGCTCACAAATAATGGCTTTTCTACCCAAAACACAGTGCACATTTCTGCAGAATCTGCCGGTCTGAACTGAATTGTAGCCGAAACTGGCTAATTTTGTTCCAAAATATATAGTTACTCATGTACCCGGTAAACTAGAATTTGACGAGCTCCTCGCCGCCCTTGCTACCGAATCGCCCCTACACCTCCCATTTCACTCCAAAATCTGGTTGTTGAGTCCCGAATGTCTTCGTAAATTGCTTAATTGTACATTTTTTGATTCCAGGGAACAATGCCAAGCAGCGGCTCCAGTGAAGAAGCCGCTCGTGACGACGCCAACCGCGGTCACGGCCCCTATCTCATGCACCGAGACTCGGCCTTTGTTCCAGTCATGCCGTCGCGAGGCATGCGGGTCTACGGCGGCCCTTCGGACGAACTTGTCGCCATGATGGCCGACAAAAGGAAAGAGCTAGCACTCCACGCCCTTCTACCGCCGCCGCCACCCGCGTACTCGCTATTTCCCGGAACTTCGGCTCCACCCCCATTTCCCTTCCCACCGCCGGCACCGTCGATGTTCCCACCGGCCCCCGGGGCCGCCGCTCGCCTCCTCCGGGCGCCCGGTCGTGCGGCTCGCCCTAAAAAACAATTCATTTGCAAGTTTTGCAATCGGCAATTCACCAAATCGTACAATCTTTTGATTCATGAAAGAACTCACACTGACGAGCGACCCTACTCGTGCGATATCTGCGGCAAGGCCTTCAGAAGGCAGGACCATCTCAGAGATCACAGGTAAGGACTTATGCGAATTTTTCAAACCATTAAACCTCATTTTTTACTTTTCTTACAAGTCATCCTAGTTGACTGCGCTCTTTGACACTTTATTCTTTCACAAAAGAAAGTTCGTAGAAGAGTGAAACAAAAGACGTTAACCACATTGATGAGCAAATAATGATCGATAGCATAAATGACATAATGTATTTGTATAAGATAGGGATCGTTGCGTTCGCCAGGGAAAATCATTAATTCCATCATTCAATCGCCAAAAATAATGATTTCATCGCAGTTTCCATCCTTTTTTCCCATATTTTTGTCATTTCAACGGCATTCGCCGTGCTTAAAAAGGTTTTAAGCTCCAAAGAAACCCTTTTAAAGCTATCTGACGAAAATGTTTACGCGAGGGTGTGACCATATTAGTAAACTTGTTTGACCAAATATCCTCATGCTGCCAGGTTATTAACTCGGGGTTTTTTGGACCTCCAAGAGTTTTTTAAGCCCACAGGTAGGCAGGACAAGCGTTTTATGTTGTTTTTTTTTCTTCGAGAACAAGAAAATAGGCGGAACTTGCACACAAAAAAAAAATTCAGAAGCAAAGCGGCCTCAAGTTATGACACGGTCTATTCACCAGTAGTCTTACGACGCTATTGCGTGCTTTTTCCTACTTTCCGCTTTTTTTGTTTGTGCGTGGTGTGTGTGTGTTTCTCCGACCCGTTGACTTCATGTTCATTACACTTCTTCTACTGACTACCAGGGCTAATTACATCCTGAACTGACGGTCAGTGTGTTGAGACAGAGAACATTTTTTTTAAAATCTTATCTGCCTTGATCTTCTAGCGACTGAGAAGAGTTCTTTCACAGTCGATTAACATCTATAGCCACGTTTATTGCCCCCCCCCCTCCCGCCTTCTCGTTTCTTATTTCGAAATTATGTTTGTCATTTTTGAGTCTAGATTTAGGTTGGGGAAATAGCGGAGGTCCTATTATTTTCTTCAAATGAGACTGGGATAGGCTGGATAGGCTCCTACACAGCGTAGGAGGTAGACGAGTACACAAAATGAAAAAAAAAATATATTTCATGCGTTCCAAAATGTCGCAAACAAGTAGGAATATGGAGACTTGAAGAAACGCACCTGTTGAACTGTTGGAAAAGGCGAGAACATTGTCTTTTAACCAAAAATCTCGAGCCCTTGCCTCTTAAAGTCTGCCTCCCCTCGCCTAAACTTTGCCTCTATATTTTGGCTCCATTTCTGCACCAATCTTAGATTTCAAAATCTCATTTTAGTCTTTAGGAAGTCCTACAGTGACGTTAGATCTTGCTTTTCCAAATTTCATCCCTGAAATAACCCAAAAACACTAACCCTAAAACACATTCGAACTCTAAAGTGTTTTTGGGTTATTTTTGGGATGAAATTTGAAAAAGCAAGATCTAATGTCACTGTAGAACTTCCTAAGGATTAAAATTTGACTCTGATATCAGAGAATGGTGCAGAAATGGAGCCAAAATTTAGGGGCGAAGTTTAGGCGAGGGGCGCAACTGGGAAAGGGGTCGAGTAAACCCAAATGAACCCCTCCGCAAGTCCCATGAATATTCGCTTCCACAACGACACTGTTGCGCTCTATAACCGGCTATTGGGCTTAGAAACTTGAATTTCTTCCTCTACAACAGTACATGAAACTATACAGAGTAGACACCAGCCCACCTTAAAAAGTCGATTTATCCATCTCGAACTTTCCACTTCCTTCATAATATGATTTAAATTCTACACGACAGTTTTCAAGACATCCCTCCCCTCATCCCCTAACTTTACATGAACCCCTCCTTTACAGGTCACACAACAGTCGTGTATCGCTAATTCCGTTTTTCCCATGTCTCTTTATGCACTCCTCGCAGTCCAAAACCAGTCAAGCTTTTTTTTTACATATATAAAAAAAAAAAATATTACAGCGCGGCTAACGATTCTTCATCACAAAGAAGCAGTGGTGAAGCGATTCGAGTGCGAAGGGTCTATACCCTCCCACCAACCGCGGCTAAGCTTCCACCGCGTCCCATTTTATTTAAAAAGACAGCTTGTCTCGCGCACACGTGAACCGTATTTTCCTCCTTTTTCTCGCCTAATTTATTTGATTGCTCAAACCGGCCACTACCCAAACTACAAGGGATTAGAGGGTTTCTCAGTTCGGTAATCCCTAGATTTATGCATCCGTATTTTCTGGTTGAATCTTCTCTGGGATAGTAGGGGGGGGGCGGGGAAGCGTGGGGTTTTTAAAGACACAGTGATTATCAAATAAATACAGAGACATTCGAGGAGGTATAAAATAATCGCATTACGAAGAACCGAGTGTTGCGCTCGTATAAACCGGCTATAAATATGAATCATTATGATTATGCGTCTTCTTTGGGGGCAATCAAAAACTTAAAAACAGCTCAAACAACACGAAGAGGAAACCATTCATCTACAGGTGTCAATTTCAAGACTAACAAGCTACTTTGCCACAAAATTCTAAAGAAAATAATCGAAATGTTTTTACAAGGGAGAACATTAATGGTGCAACCTCGGCTTAACTAAGCCAAACTTTTTTTGTTTTTTTACAAAAATTTCAATGCATTTTTTCCTCGGTGTTGCTACGCCGTGCAGATGCTATGCGTCTTTGAAGCCCAATCATATCAAAATGCTTCATTTTTCGAGGTAATTCATTTGTTTGGTTATACATAGACCCCACAGACACATAGTAAAGAGTTTGTGAACGGGGTCTTATGGCCGGCGACGGTCGACAATGTCCGTTTAGGCGTTACTAGAGTTTAAACGATTTTGTAATCAAAATACTAAATTCTTATTGGGGTTTAAGCTCCCAAGCTCGGCTTAAGCATTTTTTTCCTTATCCCTTTAGGCATCAGGATCAGATCCCTCTGGAAAATGAAATTTTGGTTGAAGCAGCAACCTCGGTAACTTATTAACCATTTGTGCGAGTTTTCAACATTGAAAGAAGGATTACATCCCCACAGTTTTAAGGTTCACAGAGAGAAGATTGTTCGTTTTTTTTTTTATTCAAAGATCCCGCAAGACTGTGGTGATGAGTCATAGCGCATGAATGTTGACCGAACCAAACTAACAATGAGATGCCTTGGTTCAACGCTACTCTCACGACCCGTTCATTAAAAAAAAAAAAAAAATGAAATGTCTTCTTTGATGTGATTCAATTTCTTTTTTTGTGTATGCAATACCTCAAAGGAAAAATCCGCGGGCCCCGTTGGGCATGGGCGTTTCTTTATAGTTTTATATTCCACCGACGAAATTCCTACTGTGATCTCCTCTCCATCACCTTTCTAACTTAATAGTACGTGTTGCTCAATTTTTTTTTTTTTTTTTGTGGGGAGTGATGGGGGGGGGGCTTGTAGAATTTTTGCCTTCGACGGGGTTCTAACGCACTGACTTTCACTCTTGAAAGAATGTCTCGAGACTATACGATTTTTTCAGGTGTTAAAATTTGTAGGTGAACCTAAAATTTACAGAATCGCGAGCACGAGTTCAACTTTCCTCACCCATACCCCCCTACCGCTGTTCGTCGAGGGAGGGCATTTTTATAAGTGGAGGAATTGATTGTTAAAGGTCGAAGCGTCTGAGCCTCGCAAAACTCCCCCTCGCGCTTTCCCTAGATCATCTTAGGTTGATTTTCTGCCTTACAATTATTATACACTACGTCTGTACAGTCTCTAAAGTCTCTAAAGAGCCTTTCACCTCTTGCAAGGCAATGACTGCATCATTTTACTACAACCACGGCACGGCAATATTGTATCAGTCGCTGTACAAAGAGACGCGTTTCCTAGATTTTTTTAAATGTAGGGATTTGATCGCCAGAAAGAACCTTTTCTGTAATAAAGCTGGGCTTTGCGTTCGATTTTTTTAGACTGATAATAACGGATAAAATTTTAATGAGATTCCACGTCGACAAGGTATTTTAAGCTTGAATATTTAAAACTCTGAGCCGAGCCCAGATATTATTATTTTTTTAAAAGCCTTCAACAGAGCTTTAACAGCCAACCGACTAACAATTAAAATAATTATAATAACTTAATTGCAGCGTAACTCCTTTTTAAGAGAAGAAATTAGATTCACCAACGAAGCAAAAGGGGGAAATCTGTAGCGGCTGAGGGCAACCCACTCTTCTTCTCTCATGGCAACAGGTCGCTGACTATGAAACGTTCGAAAATGACTCTGCCCCCATGCTTCTCTCTTCGAAGGAGGGAGAAGATTAATGCTATGTACCGCATTCCTCTTTTTCTTGAGAGCAGAAGAACCAGATCACACACCTGTGTGTTTCATGATTAGCCACTTAAAACAACGCCGACTTGGTCCTAAGGTTTCTTTTTCGCCTTTCATATAATGGCATTTTATCACTCACGCGAAAAATCCAGAGAAAAATATAATGTCATTAAAATAATTAATAATAATCGGCTTCGAAGACAGTTTTTTAAATTTATTTTTCTATCAAATCAATTTATAAAGATCCGATTATCTTCGAAGCAGAGCTTTAATTTGGTCGGTCGTGAGAAAGTCTAACCCAATCATTTTTCGATCCTGTGTTTTTTCTCTCTCTCTCTCAAAATTCAGATTTCTCGTCGAAGTACGCTAAGAAAGTGGAGGGGAAGGATTCTTCTACCTTTACAGATTTATATTTCAATGCTTTTAACTTCCTTCATTTTCCGTCTGTCTCTTTAAAGAGAAGAGGAATTCTCAAGTCTGTACAATAAGTCTTGTACAAGAACGATGCGCAAGCCGAGCAGCCAGAGTAGGAGAGGGGGCGAAAATTAGATCGCTCGATATCGATTTTTTTTTTTTTTTAAGTATTTAATTCCGGCATTCCTCGTATCAATCAAGACCCCCAGTCGGACCACAATACGGGGTTTTTTTGTTCTGTAAAGCACGTCCCACCATGAATCACGAATTCAATTATTCTTCAATTACGGGAGTATTCGAATGAAATAACGTGGATATAACCACAGTTTTCGTTACAGCTTCCAAAAATCTATAACATTCTCCGGTGGAACAGTAGAAAGGAAAACATAAATTTAAGGATATTCCTTAACCTTTAAGCACCATAAAGTGACTTGGGGGACCAACCATTTTTATTGATGCTTTATGCATTCAAATGAAACGAGCCTAATCCGATTATGACGTATTTTTAAGAGGCAGACCGTAACCTCGATCCGGCGCCAGTTTCCTACTTGAAAGATTCAAAAACCCCTGGCAGTGTGTTTTTTTTTCAGTCCTATAATAAATTTAAATTATGATTCGTATGAAACGGACCCCCGTGCACTAAAGAAACGTACATCGTTAGCAAAAAAGTAGCTGGTTTTTTGTTTTTGTTTTTTAAATGCAAAAGATGGAGTGACAGAAAAACAAAATCTGTCGTGTTTTAGCATTAATGTGAAAAGGGGAGCTTCTAAATTGGGAGCTTTCTTTAAAGGAAAGAAACAAAAAAAAAAAAAAAAAAAAAAAAAAAAAAAAAAAAAAAAAAACCCTCAAGATTACTACGTAGAGATCACAGGTATACGTGAGGATGTTTCTATCGTCCCCGTATACACGGATCTCTATGAGTTGAAGGGAGTAAAGGATAGAAAGAGTAATAAAAACAAAGATCAACAACCAAAGAGCAAGGTGGGTTTTAAAATTAAGATTCTGAACAATTCATAGGTGTAACACATAGGCCCTGCAGCCCTAGCTAATTGCCCACCCACATATTCCCTTACCTAAGGGGGAAAACATAGAGGCCCCAGCTACAAAACAACTTCCTCTAGGCTACTATTATGACATATTGTCTTCGTTGTTATCTTAACATCGAATAGGAGGGATGTAGGGATGTTCACTACCAAAAAAATCAACGTGGAATGAAGGGAGGCTGCAGCATGTATGTATTACTCTGGTGACCCCCATCCTAGATAATTATGTCGTTCAAATTAACGGAATTCTCTCAGAATAAACGACGTAAAACCAATAGTACAAATTCGCGATTATCCCTAAAAACCTTTAACACTCGTGATTTCAAGAGTAATCATTGTAGACCGGTTGTGGAGACGGCCTTATAGCTGAACTCACACACACACGCGACCGTTCATTTTCCTCTACCACCGGACAAGCGCTCTAACTATACAGAGAGCCCATCATTTTCAAACGGCCAACGTGTAATTATTGAACGTTTCATTTTCAAGGATATTTCTCTCAACTCGAAAGACCTAAACCGAGCAAATCGTGCATTAGATTAGAAGAATTTTAATTATGTTACTCCCCGGCCAATTACCTGCAGAATATTAATTATTGCGCGAAACAAAAAAAAAAGGACTTGACAAAAGTAATGGAACCTATGACTCATTCCGGATTGCGTCAAATATTTCATTGGACAAGCGTGGGCAAGACAACCCTAAATATGGGGGAGTCATAAAAGTCTAGCATTACGCTGAATATCTACACGTGACCGGATGATGTGTATGGTTTAAATAACAGAGAAGAGCTAAGTTCTGTGCTGTATGGCCGTAGTAATTATTTTGCTATTTGGGAAGAAAATCGCTCGGCGCGGCGTCAAGGATTCTCATTCGAGAATTGCCTGAGCGTGAGTTCCTTCTATTTGTGGGTTTTCAGACCCCCCTCCACCTCCTACTCCTCCTCCTCCTCACGGAGAGCGTAGGGATGAAATCAGGCTGGGACGGTGCTAGAATGTAGAAATTGATCAATGATCAATTATTGGAAGGTTCCTACCTATTTGACAAATAACATGTGTGACCAATTTAAGCCTTTGTACAGGTGTGTGGTACTTCGTTGAACAAAATTATAGAGGGGTGATTGTAAACCCAAAATGCAACAAAAAATATCCTATGACCCTGGGTCAGATTTCCATTCCTAGTCGAGATAATAGATTTTGAGCATAACACGGGTTTTCGCAACAAAAACCGCTCTGACATGGGAAATAAGCGTCGTAGGTCAAGGGCCGTAATTCATAGTCGTCACTTAAGCATGAGTGTTTGCTTAAATGACTTCAAATCGGTCGTTCAAATTTTAGTCATCTGGTTTGAATCGAAATAAGCAAATACTCAGCTCAACTATGAATGCGGGCCCAAATCGAACGACACCACTGAAAAGAGCACACTTTTTTCTGTGGGATTAAGAAAAATTTGTCTAGGGATAGCGAAAGGTTCTTGGAGTAAACTGGGAAAATATCAGGATATTTTTTAAAATGACAGTTTTTGACAACCGTTCAAATCAAGACTACAATAGCAACGTTGCTCTCAGCGCCTGGCAAATTCCTCTAAAACTGCTTAGTTTGATACTTGATGCTTATCCTTGCATCAAGCATCTGCCTATGCTTGTCCTTCGCAATTTTCAGTAGTATCAGAAATAAAACAGCTTCTCATTGGGGGGGGGGGGCAAATTCCCAAGTTCCTGATTTTTCTGAAGAAGGTAAAAACGCATCGACTTGAGCCTAATACGGTTTGACATAATCGCTGCTACTTTGACTAAAGCAGGGAGAATCCCCCCCCCCTCCAGGAGACGAATTATGCTGTAATCTGCATTTTTATGGCATACCTGTTCTTGACAGGAGGTCCGCCCACATTAGTGGACGGTCAATAATACTTCCCTTGGTTTTTCCTAAGGTATGCCTTCTTCTCATCGACTATTCGTGGAGGGGGAGGGGGAGGACGAGAATTTTATAAGGTCAGTTTGTTTACCTAGAAGTTTACTTTTAAAGTTATGCAGATGATATCGAAAAAGAATCGTGCACCCGGGCAGCAGTTCCATTGTTTTACAAGACCAGAGGGACAAAGTTTCTCATTCAATGTAAATTAGCTCGCGTTAAACTTGCAGCTTCCTAGGGTGGCTGATAATTTACGGGAGAGGCTGATTTTTCCCCCCTTTCACGGTTTGCAGTAAATAATTTCTTTTTTTTTTTTTTTTTAATTTCAGGATCGCTTTTTTTTCTCTTTTATTTCAAAACGATTCAAATCAGCGAGCAACATTCGTGATTTTTGTTTCTATAGTAGAGTTGTACGTGAACTTTAGCCCTACGGCACAGTTGGAGCCTTGAACAAAATGTTTAATAAGTGTACGTGGTATGAATGGTTACGCAAAAAGTTATAACAAGAACCGTGCATTCTGCGGTTCTATTGACCGGACGTATAAGTTCGAGAAGAAATCCGTGAAAGCTATTTATCTAAAGAATGAGAGAAGAACTTGACAAATGTCAGCCGGAGAAGGCTTAGCAAGATTTCAAACGACAGTGGGCTAAAAAGAAGGGAGAAGAAAACATGTTTCTCAGCCTCTTTTGACTTCTCGCAAACGTCCCGAGAAACGTGATCTGATTTAGTAAAAAAAAGACGCTCACTTTGTGTTTGTTAAGTATACAGCCAACCCGCCTCCCTCCTTCATTCCATCAGTTAATGCATATTCAATAAGCTAATTACCACTTCGTCAGGCACGGTGAATACAAGGTTATTATGCTCTACAGAAAAAAAAACTCTGGAAGATTACTAAGCGTTTGAGGGGCATAAATAAATATATTAAAAGGTAATTACTTTACCTCAAAGTTTAAAGAAGTCAAGGGGGGAAGCAGGTACATACATAAAAACAATTTTTCTGTAAAAAAGATACCTAAAAACATCTAAAAGAGAGGCCGTATAGAGTTTTCGTTTTAAAATTGTTTTTATAATGTACTAAGGGGACGTGGAATAGGGGCGCATCATCTCAAGAGAATTTCAGATTTGGCGAAGCATTATAACCATCACGTTTCTGGCTGTTTATCGAGACCCCCCCTTTCCCCCCAAGAGTGCTCACTGAGGATAAATTCAAAGAAGAACGATAGACCGATACGATAGAATGATAGATAGATAGGTTGATGGGAGTTAACCCCACCTGACAAACGCGAGAATTTCCGTTTGGATCTCGCGGACAGTCGGACTTTCAGCTACCAGAGCTACATACATATAAGTTCATGGTCTCATCGGCTCCAAACTCGGTACAATTGCTCTGGTAGCTGAAAGTCTGAGGTCATAATCTCGTAAATATAAATTGTTCCTACACTTCTTCCAGGTCAAGTCCCAGTTTTGGCCAGCTCTTCATCTACATAAGGTGAATCAGTTTAAGCGAATCGCTCCGTCATTAAGCTGAACGGCCAGTTTCTCGGGCTGGGTAACTATTTCTTAGCCGAATCGTGGTCAAGCCTATAAAGGGCAGTCTGCAGTGTACCGTACTACCGTAGCAACGAAAAGAAGCGTTTCGAGGGAAACGTTGACAGTTTTCTTGACGAGTTACGCGCACTTGGGAAAACCTCCAATGTGATGGAAGCCCCTATAGTAGCCGCCTATAAAACTGTGGACCACCCCACATCCAGCCTCTGGGGGGTAATAACCGTCAGTTTCTTGGCCAAGTAAGTCAGCAGTTATAGGGCCGCATACCTCGGCGAAAATGATAAATAAAGGCAAGAGATTGCTTGAAGCATGTACGCAGAAGAAAAAAAATATACTGCAACGAGTAAAACTTCAAGCTCGAAATACTTTCGCCTTTGATTAAACTCAGAACCCATGGCGAAGGAATGGGAAAGGCGAAGGACGGTCTCGAAGCTGGAGCTGAGAATTCCTTTCTTAATTCATTACACTTAACTTGATTGGAATGAGCTTGAGAGCGGAGATTTGTGGCAGAGGGGATAGGGGGGGGGGTTGAGGCTCAAAGTGTACTAAGCCCCGCTTTTGAAAAATCTCGGAGAAATAAAAAACTGTTCCACTTTTTTTTAAGTGGTTTCTCGAACTCGTGCTTTTTGTGATAATGTTTTTTCTCTCTTTTCCTTTGATTCGTATTTAGTACTTTTTAAATTAGAAATATAATGTATTGCTACGTATATTGGATTAGCGTCCCAGGCGTTCCAACGAGTTAAGATCGGTTATGAGGGGATTTGATTATCGAGTTAATTACTCGTGTATAATGCGTTACGTAAAATTTATCCCACAAACAAAAACGCCTGAATCGTTCCAAATACACAGAGTAAGCGAAAGCGAGGAATTTCTAAACACATTCAACAGGTAGGATAGGACGAAATCGTCCCCCCTCTCGCCTTGCACAGTACCAGTATCAGGATCAAGCTATCTAGTCTACATGCATACACAGTTTCCCTTAAGATCCCGCCCGTTCGTTCGGGATATCCCGACACAACGGGTACATCGACTGCGGAGCTTGAGCGATCCGGCAACGTCGCATCATCATCTCTTAACTCCTAAACCGGTCCCGCGCGGTCCAGAGCTAAAAACTTCAGCTTCTAAAAACCTCGACCGTGTACCCCTCCCCACACCACTAGGCCTATCGTATTTTTATTTTATTTTTTTTAAAGAAAGACACGATACAACTTCTCCAGCGGCTCATTCTACAGGTGAAACCCTCCCCCGTCACACCCCTCCCAGCTTTCGACCTATTACCTTCTTCAGGGCTAAAGCGGATCAAGACGGTGGCAATAAATTTATACTTTTTCTTTTCCTTCTTCTCTTTAAATTAAATCTTAAAACAATTATGATTTCTTGATTATACTAGAATCACGAGTTTCAATTTGTCTTTGTGGCATTGAATTCTTTTATGAAAAGTTCCTAGTTTTGGCAATGAAATCCGTTTTTACAGCGCTATTTGACGTTACTTGAATCGTTCCTCACACCACAAAATTTTTAGTGCATTTCATTTGAAAAATGCACCATTGGTCTCTTTTTTTTCGTGTCTCACGTATAGAAATACCAAGCAGTTTTCGAACAAAATTCCAAAAATATCTCAATTACTCATTATTTTTTGTGCTGGGCGATGTTGTTGGGTTGTACGGTCACTGAAATGACGTAAACAACGTCAATGCAGTTGGTCTCCCCTCAGGTGATAATTAATAATATAGTTTGAGCATAATAATTGAGGTGACTCGTCCGAATGATTAGCAAATTATTTGTCCTTCGATCATTTTTGAGGCCTACTGAGTGGAGGGGAATGAACACGAGAATAAAGTGTACCGTATTTTTCATCTTTCCAACCTACATGACGGGTTACAAAAAATATTAACGCCTCTGGGTGCCTTCTGTCTGAAAGGAAGGTGAGAGAGAAAGAAAAGAAGGAAGAAAAAAATGGACAGAGACCTTTGAAACAGAATTCAAGAGATGTTTTGAAAGGATCTAGGGCTGGAAGTTCTCAAAAGAAAGAATTCCTGTGGTTGTTCTTAATCATGTACATATAGGTATGCCCTTCTAGAAGCAATGAAGTCTCATAAAAATAAAAGTAAATAATAAAAAATAAAAAAAAGGGCGGTCCTAGGGACTTAAGGAGTCATCAAAGGGAAAAAAGAGTCCTCAAACTGTTTATGAGGATGGGTAAGGGCGAGGTCTTCATTCGCCTATGCTAGTGGATTAATCCGGGTATATCCGAAGGAGCGAAACAGTCTTTATTTTAAAAGCGAAATAGTCAGTCTTGTATACAGGGTGTACAATAACGAGATGCTCAGAGAAAAACCTGGGCTTGGGGACGTCATTTGGAACCAATTTTATTATGTAACATTTTTTTAAATTCGACAATTTAAAAAACCTTAAAATCGTGTCCGAAAGTGCTGAAATGCTTGGAAAAAGTTTGTTTCTCATTTAGCGCCTTTTACGCCAAGTAGATCCGACATTTAAATGATGAATATGGGCTCCTCTGGAAGCAAATTTTGTGCTCTTTCCAATGTGCTCCTTGGTGTTATGGTATTGGACCAATTATTAAGCATGTAACAAGCATATTTCGATAAAAGTATCGACAAGCCGAAAATACCAGAAAACTCGGCTGTGTACACCCTGATTCTGAAAAAACGAAAAGGAATTTCAAAAAGTGTTGCACAGTCATTTTGGTCCCAAATGACGTGCCCAAGCTCAGGTTTTTCTCTGAACATCTCGTTATTTTACACCCTGTATAGGACTGAAATTCAGAGGAATTTAAGTGTTTTATTTTATTTATTCATTTTTAATACGGTGTATTATTATTATTATTATTATTGTGCTAAATATTCAGTCCTTGAAGTTCAATTTTCTGTTATGGAGTTGGGTATTCAGATTCAAGGGCTAAAATGTAATTTTTTAGACAAATAAACAGATTTTGAGTCCACATTTTGACTTATTAATTCTCAATAACAAGTCTTTGTAATTGTATCGCAAAAAACTTGTTTTGACCCCCCCCCCCCTCAAAATTTGTAGTTTTACGTTTCAAAGTGCGTAGAATCCAAATCTTAAATAAAAAAAAAATGTCCGTCCGGGCCATATCTTGCCCTAGGATTGCTCGAAAAAACTCGTTCTTTCGCACATAGACTCCATTTGGGGTCTAATTGGTCCTAACATCTGATCAGTTTGATCTAATAACTCCCTGGGGTTTTATGGGCCAAAAGCGGGTCCAAAATGGGGATTTTCAAAGGACTTGGGATCATAGGGGTGTGGGGGTGTCGATTTTCATGTAATTTCAAGCCGGATTTGACTACATCCATGAATAAGAAACCCATAAACAGTCGAAATAATAAGGCATTGTTCGATAATTCGCAGCGTTTTATTTTTATAGTCCCATAATACCACATTTTGGACCCTAAAATCTGATTAGGTACGTGACGAATTCCTGTGAAATTGTATGGTTGTGGAGGCCTTGGTATGTTGCGCGAGGTCCGAATGGTGAGCGGTGTCTTATTTCCTTTTGAGCCCCACTCCTCAGCGTTTGGGTCGGCTGTGTACTTCCTGAACAATTGTGCTTTCCTAACTATAGTTCTTCCATTGAATTACCCCTTTATTATTTCTGCCGCAGGTACATCCACAGCAAAGAAAAACCGTTCAAGTGTGGCGAGTGCGGTAAAGGATTCTGTCAGTCGAGAACTTTGGCCGTCCATAAAATTCTACACCTGGAAGAGTCGCCGCACAAGTGTCCAGTTTGTAGTCGCTCGTTTAATCAACGTTCGAACCTCAAGACGCATCTGTTGACTCACACGGACCATAAACCGTACGAGTGTCAGGCCTGTGGCAAGGTGTTTCGACGTAATTGCGATCTTCGCCGTCACGCCCTCACCCACGCCGTGGGTGATGTTCCGCCGGATGTTCTGTCCGACTCACCGGAGAATTTGAGCAGAAGCGAAAGCGGTGAATGTTCAAGAAGCGCTTCTTTGGAGCGTTGTGAGGTTGGTGATTTGAATTCGAATCAACTTTTCTTCCATTGTTTAATCTTCAATTTTTTTTTTCAGAATGTGCAATACAGGCGCTTATCGCCATCTCGACGTGAATCATCGCCTTCCCCCGGACCGTCCTTCCGTCATCTTTCCCCCCCTCCGGGCCTGTCAACATCTAGCCGTCGATCTTTGTCCCCACTACCCCTAAGACGGCCGCCCTCGCCCCGGCGTCACTCTCCATCACCCATGTCGTTATTCAGGCGTCCGTCGCCCGCGACGCCAACACCACCGCCGCCGCCGCCGCTCACTACTCACCCGTCTCAACACCAAGCGCAACCGCCGCCGGCGCCACCGCCACCACCGAGGAAAAGATCACCATCGCCGCAAACCCGTTGCCACCATCCCACCGATAATTACACTATGCGACCACAGCTGGCCGTTCGAAAAGACTTGCACTCCGCCGCGGCGTCAACGTCATCGTCGACCCTACTTTTTAGACCTCACACCGAGATTCATCCTTCGAATTCGCCAATGCCGCCCCTGGGGCCGGGCGGCGGTCATTGGATCAAGACCGAGGATCCGGCCATCATGGGACCGTCAACATCAAGAGCGCCCGAACAACCGCCGGCACCTCCACCTCCTCCTCCGCCACTACCTAAAAAGCAGGGATTCAGCATCGAGGAAATTATGCGTCGCTGATTGAAACAAATGCTTGTGCAATAGACTTGTGATAAACAATAAGGCGTGTGCGTGCGCCTCGTGCAATCCAGACCAATGCAGTGTCGTTAAATATTGTGTGAACATTAATAATGATCTCACCTGTAGTTGAACTTTCGGACTGTCCGGGGGGTGTGTCTGCGAAAAGTGTTAGATGTGTAGTGCATGAATGACGTCGTCTTGAAAATTATTGTTTAATTTTGTTGTTAGCCTCAGACTTTCAAACATGTCAGTTTAAGTGTAAATTAGATTTAATTTAAAAAAAAATATCTTCTTATGTAAATAGGACTCAATAATTAAGTGTAAATATATACGGAAGCTTAATACGAATTATTGAAATCGAGCGATTTCATGTATTTTTGCGTAAATAAAGCCTTGTAGGATTCTTTTTTTACACACTGCGTTCCCAGAGCGTTATAAAGCGGTACAGGGTTGCAGGCGGTATTACGAAGGTAAGATCATCGAACAAAAATGGAATAAATTCAAAAAATTTAAAAACATTGGGCTGTAAAAAGTAGTGGAGCAGGAATAGTGATTCCGCGGTTAGTATTAAATAAAAAGGCCAAACGGGAAGGAGGTCTGGTAAAGAAGGATCAAAGGAACCAGTTCAGTTTCTCCTGTTGACTCGGGCGTTTGCCCTCATGCAGCATCGCAGTCACTTAACTAAAGGCCTCAGCTCAGCCTCTTGTGTGCCTCTCCTCGTCATCCTTTTTTTCTTGTCTTTCCCCTTTTCTTCTTCTTCTTCTTTTTCTTCAAACAGAGTTTTAACCTTCGCTGCCCCTACCTCTCAAGTTCCACTTAAGAGCCATTTTTAAGTAAATTAATATAATCCTCTTTAGAGACCTCCGAGGGTTCGAAAACTTTTTTTCTCCCACTCAGACACACATTGGAATTAAAAAAGCTGACCGTCGCGTTTCATGCTAGCCCCTCTCTTACCCCATGCCAACATTTCATTAAATTCTCTTTATTTTCAGTTGATTCAATAAAACTGGAAATCGGAGTATTCCGGTGAATAACCCAACAGACTGGAAACATTCCACGAATTTTATGGGCTTGTAAAAAACCGCGACATTGGCAGCAGAGCACCAAGTCCTCAGCACTTTGAATTCCACATGTCATGATCATTTATTTACTTTGATTCATTTTTTTATTTATTATGTTAACTACACATGATTGCGCATTTTGAAGCCGGGTCGTTCGCGACGTTGAAGAATATGAATGCAACAAGGTCAATTAATTGTATTGCCAAACAATTTTGTGACACAAATCGTGAATATTCCCAGGAACAGATAATGCACCAACTTAGGGGCCACCAAATACCCATCAGACGATTCTAATAACGTCACATTAGCGTCAACCAGTTTGTTCATAGCGTTGTCATAAGCCCAAGTTTGGAATTCGGAGACGTTTGTATACACACCGGGAAACAGGGGTCTGGCACAGCCATATCCGAATGAAACTATTCCAGTCAGAACACCGTTACAAACGAGTGGCCCGCCTGAATCTCCCTAAACAGAAAAATTGTCTAAAATTGCGCTTGGCCCCACTGAACCTCTTCAAAAATGTTGTTACCTTGCAGGAATCTCTAGTTCCATTTAGGTCTCCGGCGCAAAAAGCTGTTAGCCCGCTTCCCCACAAGTTCATGCCTATAAGTTGATAAGCTGAGGCACACTGGCTATAGTCGATAATTGAAATAATCGTTGATCTGAGGAATGGAGTGGCTACTGCCACCTCGTCTTCCAGTGGCTGAAAAACGAGTAACAAATTAAACTCTTGTTGGCTCGTTCACACTGGTGAATCTAGTCATAATACTTCGTAAGTAGTACCCCATCCAGCTATTGTACACAGAGTTCCGGTACTAGGTAGGCGGTTGGCTAATGCAACAGGGCGTATATTATCTCCATAAGTAAAATTTTGGTTAACCTATGAACAAAATAAAGTTGAGTTGAACTAACCTGATCTTGCATTTTCAAGATTTTGAGCGAGACAAAAACTATTGTAGGCCCATACTCAATAAAATATGCATTTCAAATTAAAGCCAATCAATTACGTACTCACTTCTAGCAAAGATATGTCGTACCAATAATCGTCTGTCGAGTATTTACTATGAGTGTACACTTTTATTACCCGACGAGAATCCCCAAAGCCCAATTGCGAACTTCCGGCAACGCAATTGAAGGCACGACCCTCCCTATAAATATAAAACGAATCAGGTATGTAACTGATGAGTGACAGTCGGGAAAAACTGTCACACAGCCAGGGTTGTAAAGCTAGGTTTTGATTCAGAGGGGAAATCGCTATTTCAGGCTTTAGAGAAGAGTTACAGGGATTTTTAAATCAGTGGGAGGGGAGGGGTGTCAAGAGCGGTTCAGCTAGATGACAGCGACCTGTTTCACTGTCACTGAGGCTATAAGATACCCGAATAGTCAAAAAGGGGCTAAACGTAAACGGGACTGTACTCAGGTACAGCCCCCAAAAAATTAAATGTCGAGCACTGACAATGAGACCTGGGAACTTGGATCCACAACCCATCACGACGGTAAACTTACATTGCCGCTGGACAGTGGGCAGCGGTCAGAACGAAACGAGAACTGATTATGGCCCCACCACAAAAGTGTTGACCGCTGAAAGTTTGAAGGGAAACCTGAAAATATTGAAAAGAACGAAAATGTACCAGGAAATAATCACAAATCACGGGGCCCGATTCGTTTCTTCGCAGACGTTGACGCCATTTTGTTTTCTCAACATTAAACTATTTTCTATTTTTTTTTTTTTTTTAATTGCGTGAAGAGTGAAAGAAACGAACTAATCCACTGCAAATTATTACTAAAAATGGTAGGCTGGAAATATCCGTCAAATTCCCTCCAATTATTTTCAATAGACTCGACGAAGTCGAGGTCGATAGCAGCGCCTGTATCTTACGCTGCAGGTCCGACGACGCAGTTTCGACCAATTCCACGTCAGCGGCATTTTCGGACGTATTCACAGCTCCTTCCACATGAAGTAAGATACCTAGCCAAAAATTACAAAGACGTAATTCCTTGGCGTCTGGATTGAAAACAGGTGGATTTTGTGAAATTGGGGGGGGGGGGCATTGGCTTTGTGCCATACAGCCATTGCATTTATGTGAGCTATAAGAAAATTTACGTTGTGGTGGTGTTGTTGTTGTAATTATTGTTATTTCCTAGATGTGTGTTTTTGTGGGTTCTTGGATTATTATTGAGTAATAACATTTTTAGAGTTAGGTACGTTATATTTTTATAAAAGTTATTTAAATTTTGATTATTATTGAATGTCGATATTTACTTATTTTTAAATTAGTATTGATATTGAGCTTTACAAAAATTAATGAAGTTTCTACTTTGTATGCTTTTATTTTTTTTTATTATTATTTTTGTTTGTTATTTATTTTAGGTTTTTATTGGTATATCTTATTTTAATGAGTGTGTATACTTGGAAAAAATTAATCTTTAATTAAGTTTTATATTCTTATTTTTGCGTCCTTAATACATTTGTTTATGTGTTTTGTTGTTATACCTGGCTTTAGAAGGATGGATTTGTAATCGAATGGAAGGTCTAAAATTGGTGATAATTGAACGAACAATACTTGTCTGGGCCTGTTAAACTTTTTACATTTTAGTATGATATGCTCCATGTCCTCCTTTTCGGGGCACTTTTCGTGGCTCTTTTATTTGACTAAAACGGGAATCCCCGAACTATGAGGACGATGCGGGGGAGTTACTCCTCCCACCACCCCCCATGTAACGTACAATAATTAGGGCTAATTTTTTACTTTTCCAGGGCAATATAGTCTAGTGCTTTATTGAACTTTTAGAACTTAGGTTCCTTAAGAGGTTTTGTGGTCGAATGACAGTTTCTGGGGTTGAATTTCTGAATATTCCGTTTTTGGGCACTCTTCAGCCGAACGGTATGCGTTTTTCTCGTCGATTTATCGATATCAAAATCGAACGCCTACGAAAACGAGCGCAAATGCATTGATACTTTTAACAACTGGGTTAAACAAACAAATCTTCAGGCTACAAACGGGCTGGGATTTGCTCGCAATTATTTTTTGAAGGGGCTATTCATTTTTTGAATAAGGTGATATGAGTAAACTTTCGTATACACTTTTAGAATTCTTGTCTCTTGTGTACGAGTAGAAAACCTATACATACTCAAATGTAACAATTTTAGGACCTTTGTCATAATTTTTCTTACCTATTAATAAAATTCCGCGAGTTAATTGAGCAGCGACACCCCCATAACGATCGAACATGACTAAGTTTTTCCATTATTGTTAAAGTTTATAACTCTCGTGTTTTTATCTTATCATTAACACGACCTAAACGATGGAGGATAAAGTAAATCTCAAAAAAGTCGGTGAACAACGTTAAATGATTCAATTCGTGAAACAAAACCCTTGCCGCTTGTTTGCGACATTTCCGTCGACTTGCAAAAAAAAAAGAAAACAAACACGCGAGTCGCGAAATGGCTACAAAGATTTATTGTGATGGGGAAGAGAGGGGGGGGCGAATTATTTTTTAAAAGTTGGTGGTACAGCGTCATCGACTATCAAGTACAAACACGTGATTAGGGGGAATCCCAAAAAACTCATTTTTCGAGGCTTTTCGCCCACCTCGTTATTTGTGAACCTCTGGCGCAAGAAAATCTTTAGAATTTTGGAGTTGAAAGGGCGGCCGTTGTGCTCGCGGGGTAACCAATTTTTCAGGATCAATAACCCCTAGCGGAGAAAATTCACTTTTAATCTGTATAGCGAAAAAAAGGTAATTAAATCATTCTGAGAATAAGAGGTATCCGGTTATTGTCCTGAAGTCGAAAACAATGAGATTTTGCACTGAGTTACACAATGGGTTGTCGACAATAGGTTTTGATTATCATTCTTTCATCTGCCGCTTTGCAAGCATAGCTCTTCTTTTGAAGAACAATACTAAAAAAGCAAATTCGTTGCTCTTTAACTACGTAAATGTAGTACCTTTAGTTTTAAAGTGTTAATTTCTAGCCACAGCACTGCACAGCTACGTGGATGGTGGGGGGGGGGGACTCTGTTCCACCAATTGAAAATATCAGTCAGCCAATTTCAAAACTCAGCTCAGAAATCCACTTTCGTGCAAAAATACCACCCGCCCCGACCCATAAACTCATCAAGCTGGCGGACACACTCCAAAGAGTAATTTCTCAAAACCTTAAACCCAGGAAAATGAGAAGCAGGTGGCGTGAAAATAATGTTCAACGGCCCTCCCTCGCACTGCAGCATTTATCCTCCTCCACCCCCTCCACCACTCAACATCTCTACCGATTGTATCGCTTTACTCACTCCTACAGCGCGGAACATATCATTACGCGTAAGAAAAGCAGGTGCCTTCATTTTATTTTAATTATTATAGCCAACCCGCGAGGCCTCCTGGTAGTACGCTTATGACCGGGCCAGACACACATGCGTAATTTCATCCGGTTAAATCAATTGAATTGAGTGATGAAACGATTGCGAGCGATAAACCGTCAATTAAAAAATAAACAAAATATTATGTGTAATAATAGGGGCTGCCCGAGTAGTTCGAAAAAGTTAATTGTTACAGCACTGTTAAATTTTCAGGTTTTTCATTATGGTGCGGACCGTATACATTTCGGGCATGGCCTGATTAGCCTAGAATTCCACACAAGAGCAATTTTTTCGACCCCTCCCCCTATCATCCCAGTGCGATTTTTTTTTTTTTTTTTTTCTGAACAACTGCCTATAGTTCTGGGGCTGTATTGAAGTTGATACAACACAAATTTCTCTCTTCCTATGACTTGAGCCATGGAGTTACATAGTAGCAAAGTTTTTTCCCCTTCATCCTCAAAAGGGCTACTTTAACTTCTTTTTTTTTCCTCCATCCTCGGAAATTATAGACGCTGCCTGACGACCTGCAGCTCAACTCCCTCCCATTTAACCGTGAGTTTTTGCCTCCATAACAACAGGTAGGTATAAAGACACCTGCAACATCTCGCTTCCTTCTGATTCATGTCCCTATAACTTGTCAAGTCGGTTTTGAGGTCCATCAGAAACAGTGGTTTATATCACTATGAAACAGCTACCTACCACACAAATGTCGCCGTTTTAAAACTTAATAACGTTGTTTTTTTTGTTTTGTTTTTTTTATGACGCGTAAAAGGGTGAAGAGTTCGAAAGCTCGGTTCTCTACATAATTAATGTAAATTTTAGTGTCTAATCTCCTACTCAGCTAACGAAGAAAAAAGCAGTCAATTCATGCTGCGATAGAAAAAAGGCAAACCAAATTTGCATCTAATTAGAGGATATTAAGGATAAGATAATGCTCCATCTGCCTTCCGATGCTATCGCTCAATAACCGCGCTCTTAACTTAACGATCGCGCTATTTCTTGTAGAATTTTCTGTTGAATAGTTTGCAATAAATATGAGACGCGCTTCATGTGACGAGAATGTGGTACTTAGAATGGAGAAGACAGGGAATAGCTGAACACCGTTATAATAGTGTATACTGTGTGTTTTATTTATGAAGCCTGCGGAGCCTGTGATAATGGGAAAACTCGCTAATTATAAAATCGTGGCAATTCAAAAACGTATTTTGCCTCTGCGTCATTTGTCCACGACATTTTGAATAAAAAGGCGTCATTAAATTTAAAAAAGGATCTATAGTTGGGATGCCCCTATTTGTCCTTCGTTCTACTCATCTCATTCAACCTAATTGCCTCATTGTAACAACAAATTCACTGCCGCATTTCAAATGAGGATTTTATGGAATAAATTGCAAAGTGGCGTCCATCCTCTCTTGGCTGCTAAAATCTTGTGGGGTGGAGTGGTATGAAGCAAGACCTTCTACAGAACTGTAGAAGGTCTTGTACGAAGGGATCTCAATCTCCCTGATTTAGGGGTTGAGGGACATATTTAGGCGACTTAACTCTAGTCAAGGCACTGTGAATACTGTGATAGGGTTTACGATTGCCCGAATGTTTGAATACGTTTTTATTTTAACCCGAAAGGACCCAGGCCGAAGGACAAGGGCCACTTTGATGGCTCTTTAGTATGAGACAATTTTGAGAAGCGTATATAACGCAGAACATTACGGCTAGTGACCTTCACCGTGATTCAATGCAGCTTCGCCGAGATATCACGAATTTTGCCGCATACTTCTGGGGTTTTCACAATCACAACCTCTATGATCACAACGCTTCCTGTTCGTTTGGCCCATTTTTACTTCCATGATTTTTCGTTAAACATCCATCTGTCGACTTTGAATTATTTCTCCAAACATTCGTTCTTCTTTGTCCTAACAACATTAATTATTTTAAAAAATAAAAAAAACTTCTGAGTAGGAATAAAGTGCATTTTTGTATTTATATTCCACGAAAAATTATTGAGCAAGTTTTTCTTGACTTTTTAAAATGCGCCGGGGTGTTTTACTTCGAAGTCAGGTGTTGTTTGCAATGCTAAGTAAATAATCAGCCGGTCTCACCATCTCCGCTAATGGATTAACAAATATAGGCGTCTCTTTAGAAGATCCCGACATCTCCGAGTCTCTTATAGTACACGGTCAAGTCATTTTGTACTTGGGAAACCTTTGTTTTTCTTCGTAGTACGTAAAAACCGTGCAGTTACCGCTTTCAGGGACGCTGACTGCAACTGTAATCAAAACCTGTTGAATTGGGAGCCCTATAGGGCTGCCCACAGGAAGATTGTTATGTAATGGCCAAGAGGGGGGAGGGGTCACGAAATTATTTGAAGACTTTCAGGCTCAATGACATAGAAATTTCATTCATTGGTATGGCGCAAACCTTCTCAGTTAACGGGGTCCAACTGTAACATCAGAGAGGTGCCCTTACAACCATGCTGATGCACAACCATGGAGCTATGGGGAATTGGCGTTGAATGAAGTCCTCCAGCCGTCGGATTCGAAACCACATCATAGCATAGAACAGTCAGTGTATTTGTCAGTGTGTATATGAGCGACAGTACAACTATTTCCCATGCCTTACACTAGCATAGCGGTTGCCACCCTTTTTCACCCCGCGGACCCGCAAAGCTTAAATTTAGGCCACCGCGGACCCCTAACTTTAAATATAATTGCACTGCTGGCAATTATTTTTTTTTTAATGTTGTGTTTTTCAAATAAAATTTTTAATTATTTTTCCTCCTTAACTTTTTATTTTTCAGAATGTGGTCTTTAACTTGGAAATTGCGGTTCAGTCAAATTAGTTATTACGTAACGCTTGGAATTTGGGCGAGATGATCACCTACACTAATTGGTTAAGGGCAAGAAGCGTCGAATCTTGGAAATCACAGTTCGATTTTTGAGCTGAGCGACAGAATCAGCAGCTTTTGCTAAAGATTTTTTAATTGAGTTTAGAAGACCCTTTTCTACGGACAATTATGGGTTTTCTCCCCTCCTCACCGCACCAATCTAGTCACCAACTGTGAATTCGAGGGGGTGGGGAGGCTGAAAATGAATAAATTAATCTTTAAATTAAATACTTACTATTCTTTACTTGTTTTGAGTTCCGAGAAAAAATTGCTCGCCCCAGGAGGGATTCGAACCCACGACCTCCTAGTTTCGCGCCAGGTGCTCTAACCAACTGAGCTATACTAATCGATTTCCACAAATATTCCTAAAAAAATACGAGTTAAGGGCATGTAGCGTCGCACTTTGGAAATCACAGCCACCGTGTTTGATTTTTGAGCTAAGCGACAGATTCAGCAGCTTTCGCTAAAGATTTTTTGTGGCTTTAAACAAAATCAACTGACAAATAAAACTGGATGGTTGGTTTGGCCACAAATTATCAAACACAACGAGCGAATTTAGCAAAACGGCGCCCATTCTCCAACTCTGTTGTTTTGAAACATTTCGTAATCTGATGAAGACAGGCTATATGGACTTGCCCCCCCCCCCATTGTTGATCGTATTAGCCCCCCCCCCCTAACGTAGTCGATCTCAAGCCCTTTTTGAAAATTTGAGGAATACTCATGGTTTCCACACTGTCATCATGAACCCCCACAACACCATGATAAAATCCATCCCAGGGCTTAGGGGGCACCCCCTCCCAACCCTCCAAAACAGAACGAACGGAAAAACAATTTGCTGCAAATCATAACGTAGGTCCACGAAATTTTGAATTGAGGGAACTGATACAGCGAAATTGGTGTTTTCAGTTAGCCAGCCCAGCAAGATTGCTTATTCGTATGAGCCATCCCACACAAAATGGATTTTTGAATGGTTCACACGTGCCAACATTTGCTTTTGGTGCAGTGAAACCCATGAAATTGCACAAGTTTGGTTATTATATAATCCAAAAACCGCGAAATTGAGCAGTGTGAGCGTCAAATCCGTGAACCTTGGGCATCGAAAGTCGTCTTAAGGGGGAGTTGTATATGTGTTTCCTCGACCCCCCTCCAATCATACCTCGCCTACTCCGCGTTACGGAAATCACTGCCGTATTTCTGCACCAATCGTGGACTTCTAGGGCTCATTTAAATCTTCAGGAAATTTCGCACAAGCGTACGATCTTGTTTTCCTAAATAAGTCGTCGAAAGAGTGTGAATTTTCAAGGTAAAAGTTTGTGTGCGTTTTACAGTTATTTTAGGGATGACATATGAAAAGGGAAGATTTTCTGGAATAGTAACGTTACAACTCCCAACTTTTTTTAAAATTTATGATAAAAATTATTGAAACAATTTTTTCGAGTGCTCGTTTGGCTGGGATAGATGGATGAGCCACCATCAAATCACCAGGAACCTCGAACTATGTTTGAAATAAATATATAATGGATCTGCTAACAAAGTCTAACATTCAAAACTTCAAATGTCGATTCCCAACAAAGACGATTTTTCATTTGTCACACTGCTATTCTCGGGGTGCGACATGTGCAACTCCCCCTTAAGGGGCCACTTATTCCCAAGAGTCAATTTCCACTTCTCACTCGGTCAGTGGCGTAGGTACGAATTTGTCCTGGGGGGGGGGGGATCAGATTGAAATCTCGTAATGGTGAGGGGAGGGGGGTAATTTCACATTTTAGCCATCATTCCTCCCAGCCAGCACACTCTTGAATCTGGACATCTTGCTGGCTTCCTCATCATAGCCTCAATCTCTCAGTTAAGAGCGATTTTTCGACTTTACCCGCAAATTAGCGCTTTTCACAATTTTGGCCGAGTGTATCGTTCTTCTCAACTTCAGCCGCAGATTAGGGGTTTTGCCCCACTCCCTCCCATAGCCACGAATTCGCGCCTTTTCTCAACTTTAGCAGCTAAGAATCGTTTTTATCCCGTGAGCGATGTTTCTTGATTATCCACGAGTTTTGGCGTTTTCCTCAATTTTAGCAGCATATTACCGATTTTTTAAAAATTTTATTCCAGGAGATTACCACTTTTCTCAGTTTTAGCTGGAAATTAACGTTTTTCTCAAGTGTTTTCCTCAATATTAGCCGCAAAATAGGAGGACTTTTCACGAATTAGGATTTTTTTGGTTCACCATACGCAATACATGAGCGATTTTTCTCAGTTTACTCGCGAATTAAATTGGCGAGTTTTTCCATTTTTAGTCGCGAATTAGCAATTTTCTCAATTTTTAGTGCTTAAAATTAACCTTTCTCTTAATTTCGACCAGGCTGATTATTTTATTTTTTAAATATTACCCGCAAATTAGAGGTTTTTCTCATTTTACCACCGCATTAGCGATTTCATTTAACTTTTATAGGTATAGATTATTGCTTCACGGCATTTCTAGCCGTGAATTAGCGTATTTTTTAACATTATACTATAGTCATGCATGAATTAGCCATTTTTCTGAATTTTAGTCACAAAAATGCCTTCAGAGGGTGTGAATATACCAAATTACAAATGTAAATTTGTTTGCTCAATCCAAAAAATTTACAACTATCCATCCATTTCTGTCAAAAAATCATCATTTTTAAATTATAAATTTCACGACACTTAATTAGCAGCGTGGTAGCGTTTCCAACCCATGCATTACCTTCCGAGTTTTGTCAATTTTTGCCAAAAATGGGTGTTTGATTCAATTTAAGCTGAAAATGAGCAATTTTTTCCATTTTTAACTGAGAATTAGCACTTATCCCAATTTGAACTGAAAATCAACGTTTTTCTTAATTTTGGCTGTGCTAATTGGTGATTTTTTCCATTTTTGCCGCGAATTAGTGATTTTCTTCATTTTGTATCCGCGAATAAACGTTTTTCCACAACTTTATATATCTGGAAATTGCAAATTAGCGATTTTTCCCAATTTCGGCTGTGAAATAGCGTTATGTGCTAATTTTGCGACCATTCAGCATCCTATTCACTTTTTCATACGCGAATGGGCGATTTTACGCCATTTCAGAGTGAATTTGCCGTTTTTGTCCAATTTAACCTGAAAGCGTCTTTTATTTGTCAATATTATAGTGTGTTTTCTCAACTTTAACCGCGGGGTTTGCCAATGCCAATATACAACACTTTTGCGTTGATTTCCACAATTTATTCGTAGAATGGCCTCCATGTACCGCGAATCAGCGATTTTTTTCTTAATTTTAGTCTGGAAGTTGCATCGCGAGACCACGAATCAGCGCTTTTTAGCAGTTATAGCCACGAATATTACCGATTTTTGTCTGATAGAGGGTCCGGGGCGAACCCCCGTACCTCGGTACACTGCTGAGTTGGGTCTGAAGTCCAAGGAAAAAGCTGGACGTACTTGGACCTTTTCGGGCTGCTTTAAGTCCAGAAAATCTGCTAAACCTAACTTCAACGTGAAACTCTCATTTTTGGAGATTTTATGGGGCTCTTCGTTATGGTACTAGGTCTCCTTCGTTCGTATACTTGTAGCTCTGGGGGGGGGGGATCTATCACCCATATCCCCCCGTACCTACGCCCCTGCACTCGGTTATCATACCACGATTTAACTAATACCACGCGCGTGTTCAAAATCCCGCCTCCCATTGGTTCTCCCTCCTTGCGGAACACCATAAAAAAAACAATGTTCCTTAGCCTTCTTGTCAAGGTAAAAACAACCTTCAGCCAACGGGCGGCGGGCGCCCAACTGCCTACTCAGCTCATCCTTTCGTCTCACGGTCTCATTGTGAACGTGAATTGGTGATTCCGTTTGCCTGAAATGAGGATGAACTATGATCTTCCATGGAAGTGGAACGAAGGTTGATATCTGGAAATCCTGAGTGGATGAATCGGTGGTAAAATGTGGCCAAATACTCTCACTCAGACAACCAAAATTGAGCTGGGCATAAGTACATAGTTGTGATGAAACAGTTGTTGTTGGGGGAGGCTCACGCGAAGCGAGTCTAGCTCGTCCAGGCAGATGCCTTCGTGGGAGCCCTCGTGATTTTAGGGGAATTGATAGGATTTTCGAACTAAGGGACGCATTTTTTACAAAGTAGGTAGTAGTCCGAATCCCTATCTAGTGATCCCTTGAGAGTGCGACATTGTCGATTTTTTTTCTGGGAAAACAAATGAATAAATAAAATAAAACCAACGCCAACCCCCCACCCCACCACCATTGCGTTTAAATTGTAGGCGAACGTTGATTCCAATTACACCGAAACAATGATGTCCTCGATGGAATTAATGTGCGGTGATCTCCAAAAATGGATAAATTTGATGTTTACCTTCACAGAGACCTTGCTTTGCCTGTGCCTCTCGGTCTCCATTCAACCCATGGCTCCGGCCACCGATGACTGCCTGATGAGTTCAACCGAACGAGATCGCACAAGGAAAAAAAGGGACGCAACCCATGGATTTGTGGGCACACGGACGGAATTTAATTGAAAATTTTATGTTATATTTCAAAACACACTCATCGGACTCACTTTAGATTGATATTTTTTGTGATGGAAAAACAAAGAGAAAGACGCTACACGGCACTCGGTACGTACGGAAGATGCGGGAACTGGACTGCAATGGCTGCCCTCCTTCCCCACCAATATGCGCCGGTGTGTGGGTGAGTTGTGGCGGTGGTGGGGAGTGAATTGAAATATTCCTGCGATTATTTTTACTTCGTTAATTTAAGACTTTGACTATTTTTTTAAAAAATGCGTTTAATTATCCTAGAGTTACTGAAACAAGGGGTGATCCAATCAAATTTATAATTAGCTAAAATTACTCCAATTTAGATTTGATGCTCTCAAGACTCGATTCTCACGGGCGAGACTTCTGCTGCCGCCCACCTCCCTCCTTCCGGGGCGTTGTGGAATCACATCTCACAAGGCTCTTTCGTTTCTTGATTTCTCCTCTTCCAGTATGGCGTCGCCTACCTGTGGATGGTTTTTTGTTTTTTTCTTCATCCGTGTACCAACCGTCCGGAGGCTGGACCGCAAGGACTCTTCATCCGTTTAAATCGTGAGTTAATTTCAAACTGTCTCAAAACCTCCGCGTTGAATTTCACCCGAAAATCTCAGCTAAAGGGTGCTGGCCAGATTTGTTTTGCTTTCTGTCTGCCTCGCGCGCAGCAGTTTGACGAGGGACTTTTTTTGTTCGAACCAAGGTCATATCAAGAATGACAAATGACTTTGGTTCAAGCGCAGCGTTGTTATTGCTGAATATAATTCGTAAATATTGGCCGCCCCGTACAATTTTTTTTTTTTTTTTTTTTTTGTGGAAATAGTTGAGCCAAAATGTTTTCTAGCATAATCAGAAATTGATTTTCGAGGGGACACCCCTGCGCTCTTCTAACCTTTCTTGACTTGACAGAGAGCAGGAAGCCCTCACGCTTGGCAATGGAATGCAGCGTCGTTATTTAATTAATTGTCGTAATTTTGAGCAAATTTATGTCCTAGAGTCCGAGATTGGTTGTAACTAAAGTGGATTCATCCTCCGTTGGGGGGGGGGGGGTAGCTGTTCCTGATCGAAAATATTTTACTTCCCGCCGTGGAAAAGTTAGCTTATTGGTGGTGTTTAAGCGCCTCTGGGCCCAGGTCTAGGTCGTGCTGCGTATATAGAACAGCATATAGCCGCGTGATGGATTCGTCGAGAAATCTGTGTAGATTAGAAAAAATATCATTTTTACTGTCCAATTCCATCTTTCTTTTAGTACCTGCTGAGGCGGCGAAACGTATAAATATAAATTGGTAATAATTTCCCTTTCCGAGGAAAGGGTCCCCCTAATTTTCACCTATTTAATTTAGTCTAATAAAGTATGACGGGTAGTAACGGGTAGCTTCCCCCTCCCTGTTACGCCATCTGAAAGACGCAAAGGATCAGTTTAGCCATTTTTAGGGCCCAAATCGTTTGCATTTTAGCCATTTTCCAGACACGAGTGGTCCGTTTAGCAATTTATTTTGAGATCGTTTTCTGTCAAGGTTTTTTTTTTTTTTTTTAGTGCAAGAGAAGTCACGTAGTTTTATAGTAGCCATTTGAAGGCGAGAACAACGCGATAGGGGGGGAATAGCCATCGTCAGTTTAACCATTTATAGGGCGCATGTAGGGTTAGCTTTCCCGAATTTAGGGCGTGGATAGCCAATTTGGCCATTTTCACTGCGGAAACTGTCAGTTCGGTCCTTTCTAGGGCTTCAATGGTCACTTAAGTCATTTTGATTAGAATTCAGGGCACGAATCCAAAATTTCAGTCAGTAGCAGTTTGCGAACCCATTTCAGCCATTTTCAAGACGGGAATTGTCAGTTTAGCTATTTTTGAGGCCATTTGGCCTCTTTTTTGGGGTTTGCCATTTTACACTGGCCGCAAATATAGTACGTCAAGCCAAGGCGTGAATATGCTCAGCTTGGTCATATTCTTGGCGCGAGAATGGTTGATTTTGCAATTTTCAGGGTCGGAATTATCGCCTTAAGGATTTTCAGGGCAAGAATCGTCAGTTCATCCATTTTGAGGCGCGTATAGTCAGTTTGGCCATATTTAGAAATTAGCTTAGCGTTTAGCCATTTCACAGGCGCGATTCACCAGTTTTGCCATTTTGGGGGACAAATATAGACAGTGCTTGGCTGTTTTTAGGATGCTAAGTCATTTTTTCCTAATGTGTCCTACAATTAATTGAATAATTGAACTTAGATTACCCTATGTACGGACATTTATGGGATTACTCCCTTCCTCGCCGCACCACCCTAGTCACAACTGTGAATTCGAGGGAGTGGGGAGGCTGAAAATAAAGAAATTAATCTTCAAATTAAATACTTACTTTTCTTTGCTTGTTTTGAGCTCCGAGAAAAAATTGCTCCCCAGGGGCCGTATTCCGAAGCAGTGTGAAAATGCCGCAAAAAGCGGTTGCTATGGCGGGATAATGTTATTTCTTATTCGGCGTCCTTGGATCCCGCTTGCGGCATTTTTTCCCGACCGTTCAGAATAAGGCCCCAGGTGGGATTTGAACCCACTAACTCCTGGTTTCACGCCAGGTGTTCCGGGAGGGGAATCCTCCTGGGTGGATTCGCTCTTTGCGTGGACTACCGGGATAGCTCAGATGGTAAGAGCACCTGGCGCGAGACAAGGAGGTCGTGGGTTTGAATCCCACCTGGGAAGCAATTTTTTCTCGGAACTCAAAACAAGTAAAGAAA
Organism: Corythucha ciliata; assembly: GCA_038030265.1. Lineage (NCBI taxonomy): Eukaryota > Metazoa > Arthropoda > Insecta > Hemiptera > Tingidae > Corythucha > Corythucha ciliata. The sequence continues at coordinate 7,526,473 of CM075943.1, read as the reverse complement.
AGTAAGTATTTATTTTAAAGATTAATTTCTTTATTTTCTGCCTCTCCACTCCCTCGAATTCACAGTTTTGACTAGGGTGGTGCCGTGAGGAGGGGATTAATCCCATAAATGTCCGTAGATAGGGTCCTCTAAGTTCAATTTTTGATGGAAAGTCCGTCAATCTGAAAGTGCAAATGAGTTATTGGCGATTTTTGGTCGATTTAACCTTTTAAAGGCAGGAATCATGATCGTTTCAGACATTTTCAGGACGCACGAATCGCCAATTTAGCCATTTTTGGGGCGTGAGAAGTCAGTTTGGCTATCTTTGAAAAGGCATTGCCATTTTCTCTATTTTTAGGGCAAAATTAGTTGCTTTAGCCCTTTTCGTCGTTTTTTGCCATTGATGGGACTTGTTTTTTTAAGTATTTTTAGGCAGCGAATGACTGTCAAGCCCTTTTTAGTAGAGCGAAGCACAAAATTTCGCTCAACCCCATCCCTTGAGCAAATCCTGAATCCGCGTCTGTGTATATAATTATTCACCTGTTAAGGGGCCCACGATTGTTCTCGCCTAGAGGCCCCGCGAGGGCTAGAAGCGGCCCTGCTGGTACATGAACAGAAACGTTTGATCAGAGATATATTTGTACCAAACTTTGTTCATGTTTGACGAGAGGCATAAATATCCGTTCGTTTCTATAACTTGAGCAACATTCGGTTGTATAACAAACTGAAGAGCGTTTTGTTTTTGAATATTTTTGTGATTGGATCTCGATTGCTTTGGTCAGAGCATTCAGTTAGAGCTTTATGTGATTCAGTCTTTTTTGGATTAATATTTTTGTGCTCTTGACGTTTTTTGGGTCAGGACTTTTTGTGGTTAGATCGTTTTGTCGTTCGATCTTTTCGTAACATAGCATTTCGTTATTCAATCTTTTTGTGGTTGGGCATTATTATTATTATTTTAAAGAGTCATTTCGCAGGTCAGGTTCCTTTCCAGGGCTGTTCCATTCAAAAAGCAGTTTTGTGGAGTTGGCTCGTTGCCAACGATGGGGTGATTATTACATAATAGAAAGTACGGGACCCCCCCCCCCTGCTTTGTCACTAGGCTCTCGCTTTGTGATGCTGAGCGGGAAAATTAAGCTCTTTTCCTTATCTGCGATTTATATGGCAAATTACTAAGTTTACATAATTTACAAATCGAGTTCGAGTAGCTATCTGTCACGTGGGCAGAAAACTTTGAGATCCAATTAAATGCTTCATGACAAATTCCTCCTTCCTGTTAAACACTGTTTTTAAAACATCAGGACTGTGTAGGTCAACGGTAAATTCGTAGATTTCCAATTCTTTTAAAATATTCTGTAACGAAATACAACTGATAGGTCAAATACACTAAGATGATAGGCAGACCTGACGTTTACCTCTATTTCCATCAGAAACGGCTCATCAGCCGGAACCATTAATTTCATTCTTTTTAACGACCGAAGCATAGCAAGTTTCAACAGGTAGCATTTCACTACGTTGCTTCCGGTGACTTGCACTCCGTAATCTGATTTAAGGAAGGAATATTTGTCCCGTCCGATCAACACATCCACTTTTTCTGACTCGCCTGAGGTTAAAATCCCACACAAATTCAGGGGTGAAACACGCAGCAAGTCGAGACAAAATACTTGGCCTTACCTACCGACGGTTTTCCATTCGCTGAAACGCCATAAAGCTCGTGACTTTCCCAGAAAATCTTGCAGCCAGCCTTCTTCGGGCTGTGCGTCGAATATAGTGAAACTACAGTTTTCCTTCCGTCGACTCTCCGTAGATGTCAGCTCCCTTGTTGCTGCGGACGATTCAAAAATCAGATCATCCGGTTGTGATGTGAGCATTTCTTGAATTCGTGAACACGATATCGGTTGGACGTAGTTTTCGATACCCAAGGAAGCCTGGAACGAGACAGATGGCGGGGTTTTAGTTTCCACTATTAATTTCTGGACTCAGTTGATATAAGTTCGATATTAAAAGGCGTTGACATCGTCTAGGTAGGAACAGCGTGTTATTACCTCGCCAATTTTCAACGAGGGCCAATACTTTTCATTCGAGCCAGTGTTAGCTATTAATCGCCCATGCACTGTGAAGTCTCTATCGTCTCCGGTCAATTCAAATTTGTACACATCTTCAAGCGGGGCGTCCGAAGACAGATCGCGTTCAAGATCTCGCACGAAAGTTAAACACTTAGTCGATGAAAACAACGATATCATCAGATGCCAAACTTGGGAACTTAAAATGATCTCGGGCATTCGATTTTGTACTATCACCCTCAGTAGGTGAATGTTTCCGTATACTTGAATGAAATACGAATTAGGTTATACATTTATTTTAATGAACGTTCAAGTTTATTACCAGCGATGACTTGAACGTCAAAATTGAATACCAAATGATCGAAGCTCATTGCCACTGACATTGCACTCAGGTACCTGTCACGAGCTTGAATTTTTTGGTTGATCTGTTCGAGGTGTTGCGAAAGTCCGACGAATTTGTCGAACAGTCCTTCTTCGGGAACTCTCTCCGTGGAATAAACTACGTTTTCACTCGCTTCTTCGCCTAGTGATAAGACGTAGAGCGTGCAGTGCTTCGTGGCAGCCAATATTGTCGAGTCCGTGGTTGAAAGCGGGCAAAAACAGACGACACCTGAATAATTGGAAAAATGTTATCTCATAATTTCATTGAATTATTATGAATATTCCACCTTTCAAGGGAGCGACAAACGAGGTCAAATTGTCACCGGCGAATCGAGAGACGTATGTGTCAAAAAAATCTGAAGTGACAACTGTCTGCCCATTAAAATTCGCGGTTTTGATCCGTCTGAGAGGTATGTAAGAATACTCCAATGAGAAATCAGAGAATTGGGCTAGAGTTCCGCCGTCAAATAAGATTTTCAATGATTTCCTGCTTGGAACTAATTTTACAAGAATAAACAAGCGCACTAGTGGGAGTACACCAAGGTCACAACCATTCTTAGGCGATGAACTCAAAAATCCTGCGACGGGATGAAAAGGCCATTTCATGACGAAATGCGGAGTCAGATCCGACTCAGTCATAACGACGCAGCAGACCATTCCGTTTGGAAAACCGACGATGATTATTCCGAGCCCCATGAATGGTGTGTCGTAGGAAGGAAGCAGACTAGAGAGAATCTCATGATCGATTTCTTCTCTAGAGATGAAGAACATCATCGATTTCTAAAACAAAAATAAAACTCGTAATCCGGCCAAGTTCTCTGTGGTGGGTGGGGGATTTACAGAGCAGAAGTCACCGTCTGAACACGTTGTCTGAGGGTAGTTTTGAATTATCGCTTCCGACTTGACACGTGGACGAAGATCGAACGTTACAGTCGACACAGTAATTCGCTCGTCAGTTCGATGTAGCACTGCAACGCCTGAAGACGTCGAACATGATGCAAACGCGAATGAACCAACTTTCATCACATGGTTTACTTGCCACACATGGGATAGAGGGACGTCGTCAAATAGGTCATCCTCGTTGTCTGAACTGAAAGACACAAATAATTGGTATCAGTTGCGCCGGGGTATTATTGGGCCGAATTTTTCTCACCTCAAGTACAGACTGAACAAATTTCCCCCACAGTCTACGACGAAGATGGAATTTTTATATTGGACGACGTCCAAGACTTCGTTCGACAAAGGTATTCTCTGTAACAAAAAAATGACTCATCAGGGTATAGTGATCGACTAGTGGCTGAATTGGTGGTATTTGCACCCCAGGCGTGAAATCCCACGAGGGTTGTTGTGCCACCGCCCTTGGTTCTGGGGATCTAGTCCAGCACACCCTACCCTCGGACCTAACCCCGGGCCTCAGCCAGAATTTCGCTGGCTGGTACACCCTCGAGCTTACGTGCCCCGGTACATTTAAGGATTAATATACTTGAGCGTGTGGAGACGTAACAGTCGTCGTTAAGGGTTGTGTGCATGGCATCGGGGTTGGAAGGGAAGAAGTGTGACAAAAAAATGTGGGTGAAAATAGATCTAATTTGAGACCGAAATCACCCCGTACACCATGGTTCGAAAATCAAAACCCTTTGAGATATGATTTTTCTAAAGTTTTTTAAGGCTTACATCACTTTTTTAATAAAATTCGAGAAACTCGCTTTCAATTTGAACTTTTGCAACTTGTGACGATGGATTCGGAAAGAGCACACTATTTCCTGCCAGGAATAACCATTTTCCATCAGTATCAGCTATTTTATGGGGCTAAAATTTTAAATCGGGGACTTAACATTTTTCAAAAAAGTCAGCCCCTGTTTGTCCATGGGACGGAGGCTGACTTTTTTGAAAAAATGAAAATCCCCGAATTGCACGACTAAGAGCCCCATGAAATAGTAAATGCCTATCGAAAATAGCCAATCCTGACAGTAGTGTGCTCTTTTCGAGTCCATCGCCAAAACTTGCAAACATTAAAATTAAAAGCGAGTTTCTTGCATTGAGTTAAAAAAATTATGTAAGCCTTAAAAACAGTCAGAAAAACCATGTCTCGAAGGGTGGTGTCGGTCGCAAATGAGGTCTATTTTCACCCAACTTTTTTTGTTACACTTATCCCCTTCCATCCTGTAGGATCCAGGTCCGAAATTCTGTAATAGTCCTACCAGCCAGAGCCGCGTCCCACCGTCGTGGACGAATGAAATTCAAACATCGAACGCAAGGGCTTCAAACTTCATTCAAAATCCTCCTGAAACTGAAAGAATTGGGCCACAAAGCCTTGTACCCGGCTTTGGACCACTCGGCAAACTTCGAACCTTGCGTATCGCGGATATACCCCAGTTTAACCGGTTTTTAGAGCTTCGAAAACACAACCAATTCATTACGATACAACCTACCTCAAACGCACACGGCTCCGCTAATGGTGACTTCAAATTCTTGCACATCTCCTGGGTCAACTGGAAAACTATGACATCGCAGCGATGCCATCCGAATAACGTTAGCCTTTGACTGTTCGATCGCGATCGACTCGTCGGATCGCTGACTTCGAACCATTTCAGGGCAGACACTTGAGGAAACTGATCCGTAACGAGTTTGAAACAGGATTTCTGTTCCATGGTATTGTATGGTTTACTGAAAATGTTCAAATACCGCTGAATATCTCCTTTTAACGCACTTCATCGTCACGAAATGATGTGGAAATTCAACAAAGTGGTCCGCGTTGAATTTTGAAATAGTTATAAAATGCGGTAAATGAATGTGTAAACGAAGAACACTTGTCTCAACAAGCAACAGGTTGTTGGATGGATTAAATTAAAATTTAATCGTAAACGGGCAGCCGATAACACACGTAACAGAGTTTATATATCGTTGGTAACAGATAATACTTTATGGAGGGAATACATGTTTCTATGGGCAACCACGGTTAAAGCTAACTTTGGAGCTGATTTTCCTTATTTTTCGTTAAGCTAAGGATAATCAATCTGGAAAGCTGGCTAAATTCATTTTAGTTCAGATTTCGATTGATGAGTGAGAAAAACAGGCAAGAAAACCGCTAAAATATCGGGTTTTAGACTTACGTTCAGGGATCTATTGGATCTACCAATAAAAGCTGAGGGGACTTCTCAGAGCCAACGCAGGAGTCTAACGACTTTCATTTCGGAGTAAAAAGTTAGTTAGATGCCTTAAACTTATGGACGTTTTCCCGTTCACTCAATAGGCGTAAAATACAGCCGCTTCTTCATTCAAAAAACTCGCCTAGTCGCCCAGGTTTTTTGACAAAATTAAAAAGGATTTCATATAGACAAGAGATAGTTAATTGTTTCCTTGACGAGGTTTTGGTGATTACGATTTGCCTTCCTGATTCTCTGGGGTTTTTCTTCCGAAATTTCGACCTTTGAATTTATTAGTTATTTTCCCCCTTCGATTTACATATTTCCAGCAAGTGTCGACCAGGCGGTGCTGCGACCTGGTGGTAAGTCGTAGTACCCTCAAGATGATGATGCTTGAGGATGAGGGCTGTTCGGGGAAACTGTTAAGTAGGGGATGCTTTTCGTTTGTTAAATAAAATGGCAGGATTCGTCGGTTTATTGGTTTAATGACTATCATTAAGTTAAAAACGTTTCTTTTGCATAAATTAATTATTCGTGAGTGCTATATGAGTTTCTGTGTAAAAATGACCAGTTTTTTACACCCAAAATGGATAAATTGGGCGATTTTTCTCCCTCCCCTCCCCCAAATATTTATATAGGGGTAACTTAAAATTTTTCTTTCAAAAATTTGGTTTTCCATGAGACCATTACTCGTATTAAACATAAAAAATTTCTAAAAAAGTTGAGGGGTATTATTAAATGATTACTGATTCAACGGAACGGATGCCTTGACACTGATTGACATTGATACAAAAAGTAGCAGACGAATAGGGGGATGGCCCTCATGTTATTTAGAATCTACTTTTACTCTCGTAATTCTGGTGTTCCTGGTGGAAAATGTTAAATATCCCGTTAAAAGGACCTCTCGTTGATTTCACCGTTGATCGGTCCAAACTAGTGTTTATTGGGTCCACATGTCATTTTTGACGGTCAAAACTTAGTTATCCAGTCTTTGTTTTTTCTGAGTTGAACAGTCAGTCCAAGGGTGGGGGGTGGGGAGTCAGTTTCCAGGCCACTTCGCCAGTTTACGACAAATTGTCATTTTTGTTGTGAAAAGTCTGTTTCTTGAGAAACATTGCAATACTTTTGTTATTTAAGCGTAAAATGCTTAGTTTCAATGCCAAGTTGCCAGTTTGAAGGGGGGGGGCAAGGTTTATTTGGCCACCCCCGGTAACGAGGGGGCTATTTTATAACTATATTGCCTTCCCTGTAAGACCGGTGGGCAATATTATTTTCATTCAGCTCATTCATCATTCACATGAATAGTACGTTACTTTCTATCATATGACGTTTTCGAAGGACCCTCCCCTGTGACTCACTCACTCTACATGGTGCGGAGGGGCGGGGGGCAACAGATAATTGAGAATTGCAAGTTTCGAGAGCTACAGCAGGGATACATGAAAATTGAATTTGAAGTTTCGGGAGATTAGTAACCACCCAATTTCAGGGCTAACTAGTCGCGAAATTGCAAGTCTCGGAGAATGAAAGGTAGAAAAGGCTTTCGAAGAACAAATATATCCTCGAAATTAAATAATTTTTAGCCGGGAAATTGCATGTTCCCTGGGAGAAATAATCGCAGATTTTTTCCGGTTTTGAATAATCAGAAAGCAGCAAAATTGTTAGTTTGGTGGATAAATAGCCACGAAATTGTAAGTGACTGAAGATGTTTGCCACAAAATTACAGTTGGTGGAGGGGGGTCGTGAAATACAAGTTTAGAGGTTTAAACAAATAGCCACTGAATTGAGATTTAGGGCAGCATAACCATTTTCAGAGTGGCGAGCTTCTTGCACGGGGGCGTTTCAATATTGAAGTGTTCATAAGTGTCATTACTATAAAGTCACGAAATTTCAAGTTTCCAAGGATATATAGCAGCGAATTTCAAGTTCAGTGGCCGCAAAATGGAGAGTTCAGGGAATGACTAGGTGCGAATAAATTGCATTGGGGGGGGGGGGCAGCCGCACCTGTAATGGTTTTTAGGGCTTGTATTTGTTGATATTATGATGATATTGCCAAAGCCTATATTTTTGTGGTTTATGCACTAGACTCCTCTGCCGTCACTATGAGGCCCTCTACATAAATTAGGAATATAACTTTAACGTTGCGTTGAGCCGCAAATTACCGCTTTACTGAATTTCAGCCGTTAATCAGTGGCATTTGATGTATCCGCGTTTTTTTCTCAATTTTTCCGCATTAGCGTTTTTCTCAATTTTGGCCACGAATATTGGCTTTTACTCACTTTTATCCGCGAATTATTTCCCAATTTTAACCAAGAATTACCGCATTTACACAATTTTAGCCGTGAATTTTCTCAAATCGATCCGCGAATTAGCAGTTTTCTTCATTTTGGCTGCGAATGAGCGCTTATTTTACATTATAACCGGAAATTAGCTATTTTTCTCATGTTCCAAATGCTCAGCTCAGATACGATCATCTCCATCTCAATTTCAGCTGGGAATCAGCGATTTTCCCCAGTTTCAGCCACGTATTAGCGTGTTTTCTCAAGAAGATCTATGAATAGCGGGTTTTCTCAATTTTACCCACGAATTAGGGGTTTTCCTCAATTTTTGCTGTGAATAACCGCTTTTTCACAATTTTAGCAGCGAATTATATCCTAATTTTATCGGCGAATTATTGTTTAATTTTAGCCGCGAATTTCTGCCATGCCTCAGTTTTAGCCGCATCTGATTCCTAATTTGATCAGCAAATTCGTGTTTTCCCCCTCATTTTTGCAAACTTCAGCCGCGCATTAGCGCTTTTCCTCAATTTTAGTTATACAAAAGTAGCCACGAGTAACCAGCTGTTGGAGTTTACTCAATACATTTACCTGAGTCTGCACGCTGAGCGTTGATCGCTGCTTTTATCCATTTATGTAGCTGCGTATTAGTGCTTTTTCTGAATTATGGCTCGGAATTAGCATTTTTCTCCATTTTTAGCAGTGAGTTAGTGATTTTTTTCTCGCTTTTTGCTAAGAATTAGCACTTTTCCTCTATTTTAACCGCGAATAAGTGTTGACGTTTTTAAAAAAACTTTTTGCCGCGAACTTGCCCCAAGATTAGCACAATAGCGTGGCTTCTCAATTTTAGCGGCTACATAGCGTAGACATTTGGGGTTAGCGTAATAGTTTCTCTATTTTAGCCGCAAAGTCCTTTCCTTTGCTTCACTAGTGCTAAAAAGGTGAAGAAAATCATCAGTTTTCAAACTAGCAGTGAAATCTCCTGGTTTTTTATAGTAGTGTCGGTAGCACTAGCGAAAAAGGTAAATATCTGTCATTGCATTGTTGTTCTCACTGTAATTTTTCTTCTATACATCCTTCCAATAATATGAGGGGGGAGGACATAACTCACCTTGGGGGGATTTCACGTCCAGCCATCAGGGGGGGGGATAGACGCCGCTGGAAGGGGCAAAGCTCATTTCACTAATTTCAAGGGCGGCCGAGAGTCCATCCATAAGTGGACAGACTATAGCTGATTGGTTGCGATACTGGGGAAGCTCATCCACTGCGTTATAAGGTTTTCTGCACCCTCCTACGTCCATACCAGTCTGTGGAAAGAAAGCCACGAGTTAGCAGCTACTAAATAAAAAAATTTTATATTATATCACTTCATTGGTCTATAATAATGCGTTGCTTCTTGAACGAAAAATAAGAACGGCTAAATTGAACGTTTTCGATCTTAATACGTGTCAGTTAGAGGGCAATTAATCAGTTTCTAGGAGCTAAATAATTCATTGAGGGTTACTTATCAGCCGAACCGCAGCAGTTCGTGGGTTTCACTCTTCACATACACGCGTCAGTGGCCAAATCAATACAGTTCTGGATCTAAATTCCAAGTTTTAGCAAGTTTCTCAGTGATAATAAGATTCTATTTCCAGGTTGGATAGTCAGATTTTTGGGTGAAAGTACCTGTTTCCCGTGAAAATTGGTCGGGTTTGTGACGTAAAATCAGTTTTTGGAGCTACGACACTTTGTTACGAGAATTGATTGAACGCTAGAATAAGATTCAGCTTTTTAGGGTGAATCTCCATGTTTTATTTTGCTGCTTTTAGGCCGAATTTCTGGATTATTCGCTATAGGATGGGCGAAGGGCTTTGGTCACCCCCATCCCCAACCTACCAAAATTGACCAAGCCTCTCTTGATCCAATTAAGAGCCGCATTATAAGTTTTGGCCAGGTACAAAAGCAAAATATGTATTTTGATGGCAGGGGAGAAGAGAAGAAAGGAAAAAAACGTAGGATTTGGTCGATAAAAGAATTAGAAATATTCAATTTATTTCTGTAAAAGGATATAATGTATAAGAAAAAAGTTATGTGTGGTACGGATTGTCTTTGTCGGAGGGGCCTCTTATTAATAAATCACAGGCCTTATTCTCAGTTAGTACCTATTTTTGAAAACTCATAGCAAATTCCATTTGCATAGAATTCAGCTCTGGAGCCGTCCATTTCCACTCTTCTTTTACATTAATTAAGTCGATTTAATTAAGAGACGATGGGGAGATGGACTGCTCCACAGCAGAATTTAATGCAAATGGAATTCGTCATAACTTATTTCTACATTAACTCGTATTTACGCCCAGATTGGGCGTACGATTAACAAGGAAAAAATTACGTTCCCGTTATGTAGCACGCGCAAATAATCAGTTATTATATCTGGATGAACGTGTAACAACGACGAGTGCGTCAATAAAAAAAAGTTAATTAAACAGGTAATCATTGCCATCTGGCAGCTGTAATGCATAAGTCGGGTTAACATTTTATCTGTGGAGATTATTTCATTTTTATCTCTGTTTGTCGCAGTTTTCTCAGTTGACTGTTTGAATACGGTTGGTGTGAAAGTAAATAATAAGCTGCCGCTCTCCTGCGGTTTGTTTTATCCTCGGCAAACTTCGGAAAAGCATGTCGTTCTTTTTGTTTGAGATTTTTATTTGCATTAATTTAAAAAGGGGGAGCTGTGGTATTTGAATTTTTCAGTTGTAGAATTTCAAGTTTTTACCCATCCATCCATGTATGAGGGTGGTAGCTTTCACTTGTTCCACCATGGTGGTGGTTGAAGTGGGGGGGAGGGGTTTGAAGGTCGTTTAGGCTGCCACATATTCTCAGATTTTGGACAATTGAACTGGGTCACTTGACCAAACTTGCACTTTTGTTATTATTTCTTGTTCACTTTCTGTATAAAAAGGGACTGAAACGCTCCAAGGACGAAGCATTCCATTAAAGAAACCAAAAGTTGAAAGGAAAAAGCGAAAAGTAGCCCTCGCCAGCCCTTTGTTAGTTAATTTAAGTTGTTTTATGACTACTGGCCCACCTATCTACTGACACATATATTTTTAAGGACATCCTCTCTTCTTATTCAATTTTTTCGACCGTGAAAAATTAGTATTTACTGTTTCGAATTCACTGAAAATTTTGAGCATGGTTCTCTTTCCCACACTTTTACTTTTATTGTGTCAAACTGTTTAGAATGAAGTAAAATTGTTTGTTTTCCGTTAATAAAATAGGATATATCTAGGCATGAAGTTGAACAACACGCTTCAATTTTTGTCAAAGTGCGCTTGCCAATAAGATTTTGATAGGTATCATGAATAAAATATGAGAGGAGAAACGTCGTTTAATGAGAAATAAAACAACAAAAGAGTCGTTTTCAAGCACTGTTATAACACAGTTTGACGGAGAAATTCAGTGAATAAATAATGCGAGCATTGACGTTGAAAATCAAATGAAAGAGATATGTATAAGGTCCTTTGTAGGACGGTGATTGCGATGGAAAGGAGGGAAGATTGCTCGAGCCCGGGGGCGGTAAAGCCATCTCCGAAGCTCCTAACTCTGTTAAGGACTCCCCTTTGACGGAGGCAAATGGCAACCTGGGAGGCCAATCAAGCTGTGCGACTTTGTATAAAAGTTTTCCATTTCCCCCTGTATAGCGCTCCTCAGGCAGGTCTTTGCAAATTATGACGTTATTAACGTTTGGGTTGCCTTTGCTTTTATACCCCTTTTGATTAGATTTTACTCGGTCTATTGTTTTTCTTAATTAATATATCGAAGTCCCGCTTACTTTTTACTGACGAAGTAGTTTGCTGTCTCAAAATGGAGAACTTCTTCCGTAAAAATACTTGTTCTGTTAGGAAAATTATATCCTTAAAAACACTAAACTTTTACAGAAAATACTTCGCCCTACCCAACACAGGTGGTCAAGTTTCAAATTATTAAGAAAAATACAGACTGATTTATCAGGTCAGATCGCATTTTATTTGCTTGATCCGAAGAAACACAATTTTTCATCACGATAGTTAACAATACCCAAAGGCTGCTGGGGGGGAGGGAGAAATAGTTTAAAAACGTATTCGATTGCCTGGAAGTTGTAATTATTTATGCAAACATCGCAGGTAGATTGTGATATATGCATTTAATTAGCTCGGAGGCATAGAATTTCCCCCTCCCTTTTATGGCATCTGCTCGCTGAAGCACCTGCAACACACTTTGATGATGCATCTGCTCAAGCTTCCACCCACGGCTACTTAATACACCCCCACGATCACGGTGCACGTTCGTAAAGAAAATTATTAGAAAAAAGAAAAAAAGTAGGGTATAATTGAAGATGCGCTCGAAGGGCCCCTTCTGAAGTTTCTGGTTGCGCCATCGGTAGTAAATTAGAGGGCAATAATTCAAAATGCATCACTTGAGGCTTTGTGTGTTTTTTCGTTCGGTACAATGCCCTGCTTCTTTGTCCTGTCTAGTCAAACCCTCAGTCTCAGCCCTCAGCGCTGAATATAACGCTTAACGCACATTGCGACACTTCTCAATTTTCACACCTCCTTAAAGCCCCTGCACCACATTTTTTGGTTTTGTGTGGAGCCAAGGCCTTGAAAAATGAATGGAATCAGGTTAATCAAGAAACAGCCCATTATTTATTTAAATTAATATCCATGGAGAAGGTGATGATTCAAAAACTCAATCCATAAATAATGTGTACGAAGGTCTAACTTTGAATAATCTCTCATTGCCTGAACTCGGCACAAGGGAGAGAAGGCTTGGAGCTGCCCGATTTGTTATTACGTCCTTCTCTTCGGTTACAAAATGTTTCAAACGAACAACGTCATATTTGGTTGAGCGATCGAGCAGTGGACGGCTCAGCGGGGACAAGTCTCGCCATGATGCCACCCCACTGGGTACGCCGAGCAACCACAAAAGCCTCAGTTTCGACACGACTCGATACAGGCGGCTCGAAGTGAAACTCTCCCACTCTTCCATTCGTCGAACCCACATCGTGTGTCTAGCGACGTCGCCCGACGACTCAATTTCAGCACCCGTCTGTATCGACAGAGCCATGAGCGTGTTGACGGCGCTCACGAAACACAGAACGTAAAATATTATCGTGGTCCCTTCGATGATCATGTTTCGCGCTTCGCGTGACAGATCGAACTCTTTTTCAGTTTCGCCATCTTCGGAAGTTGTCATTGAGCCAAAATCAGTTCGACTACCAATAATAGGCTCGGACTGACTTGACAGTGTCGGGATTTCAGTCATTTCACCCTCGGGCATTTGTAAAGCGGTAAAAATTAGAGAATGAAGCGGATTGTTAAAATCCATGTAGTCGTGGAAGAGAGTGAAAAAATAAAAAGCGAATGACATAAGAACTATAAAAAACACTGGAGAGTACTTGACAACAGTTCTGAACACGATGACGTACATAGCTATCTGACGACCGATGGGTGAAGCGATTCCGTGAGCAAATAACGAATGCCAGGACATGAGCACAGCAAATCCAGCAATTTCCAACGAAGTTCTTCTATCATCGTCAAAAAATATGAGGTACACTCCGGACAGTAAAGGCGCCACAACTAACAGTTTCAAGGTGACGCTTCGTAGAAGGTTCGTCGAAATGAAAAATGTTGGTAAATTGAATAACAACGACACCCAGGCTGACATCAAGGTGAGCCACCAGAAAACCTGCAAAACAATCGTTTCGTTTTTGACCATTTCACAGTATTTCAGAGTCAAATAAATTGACAATAGCGCCGTGTGAACGAAGGTTACGTAAAATCGCATGACCATACCAGCACGTATTTTCGACCATTTGACTGATACGAAATAGTCAACCAGAGGGTGGGTCAGCACAAGTTGATTTTCAGGGGATTCGAAAACGTCAACAAAATCGCTGATTACCTTCATCGGCCGTTGGTCCTTCGGTTGGAAGATTTGAAAATTTACGGTCAATCGGCTCAGATCGTCAATTTTTTTCTTTGGAACACTCTCGTACACGATAAATTGATTCATTAACGCGACTAGGAACTCTTTATAGTCGACAAGATGCTGAGGAATAGCGTGCAATGGACTGAGGTCCGAGGAATTTCTAGCTGAGACGTTGGCTCCTCTCAAAATAAAATATTTGACAACGTCGGCATGTTCACTTTTGACAGCCAGCATCAATGGCGTGTTTCCCGCTCTGTCCTTCATGTCGAGACATTTACAGATTGGTTTGTGAAAAAGTTTACAGTATTGGAACATAAAAGTAACACAATCTAATTTTCCGCCGAGTGCGCACGCGTGGAATATATTCTGACCGGCGTCGTTTGTCCAAAACAAGTGTTTCTGAGAAGGGCAGATATTCCGCGTCATATCGCACACTTCCCCGGTTAAAACGTATACATCTGATGTGAAAATCGATTGCTTCAAGTAGGCTCTTTTTATGTCGGTTGACGATAATTTGGTGTTACCAACTGACATAAAGAGCTGAAAACATGGCTTAGACAGGAGAAGGGCGAGCATAACTTTGTAGTTTCCTTCTTTGGCTGCGACGAATAAAGATGTTTCAAAATTTGAGTTGACTGTTTGCTCATCCATGAATTCTAAATTTTTAAAAGCAGACAAATAATTTAGATTGGGATTTTCGAGGGCCAAACTGTATGCTGTTCGACCATCCTTATCACACGCGTCGATGATTTCACCGACGCGATGCGCCGACAGTACAGCGTTAACTATTTCAATGTCCTTGCTCAAAACGGCCTTGTGAATGATGGTGCGTCCCTCCTTATCTTTTCTCCTGGGGAGTTTGTTTTCATATTGAAGTAGGACCCGAACGATGTCCGCACGACCCAATTCAACGGCGTAAGTAAGAACGTCCGTACCGGAGGTGTCGTGCCAAAACTGAATCCCTTTACCGCAGGTGTTCAGCACGGTGCGAAGAACCTGTTCAGACGCGACTTCATCATCGATCAGTCGGTGGAGAACGTCAGGATAGCCGCAGATAAGGTTTTTAGCGTGCGGACTTGTAATTAGGGATGACACGGCGTGTTCATCACCCAATTCAACGGCTAAACGTAGAGCGGTCGCTCCTTTTGAATCAGTTTCCCCGAGAAACGCTACGTCTTCGCTGAATTCCGACAAAAAATAGTCGAGAAGCTCCGAACACTCATAGAGGACGGCTGAGTGTAGCACGTTTCGACCCGTCTCTGTGTTTCTCATCGTGTGATCGGCACCAGCTTTTATCAAAGCCTTCACATTCTCCAATTGACACAACTCGGTCGAAATCATCAGCGCAGTATTCCCCTCGTCGTCCGTCTTATTCAAGAATGAAACATCGTTAATCCAGGCCAAAAGCTCCGCCATTATCGTTTGATCGGCCATAGCGGCCGCGATATGAAGGGTCGTCTTTTTGTTATCAAAGCACGTCGTCCTTGGATTTGCCCCCCTTTCTAGGAGAATTTTCACAGCGGGAACGTTCGAGTACCAAATCGCGACAGTCAGTGGAGTCGCTCCGTGAATGTCGGTCGTGTTCAAAAAACGGCGCGTAATGGAAGAATCTAGGAGCTCTTCGACGATTTGAGAAGAAAATTTGGCCGCGCAGTGCAGAATTGTTACCCCAGTCTCGAACTCTGAAAAATAACTTCGAGAAAATACGGCGATTTAGTTGAGGGGGAGGGGTATTCGGAGAATGGGACCACCTTGAAAACTCACGTGGTCACCAGGTTCAATAAGAACATTTCGAATGAAATCAACATTTCCTGTTTCAATAGCCCGAGCTAGTTCAGCAAAACTTACATTTGCCGGATCCTGTAAAATTAAGTTGAGAAGGAACAGTTAGCTGTTTTCCTCCATTTTAGTTTTGGTCATTCTCTCTCACAGTAGCCTCTTCGGCGGAGTAAATCGAGGGAACGAGAGACGGTCGACGTTTCGGATTGCCCGATGAACGCTCGACTCGCTCCCCAGACAAATATTTTGACAATTTCTTTCTCATGGCCAAGTTGTCCATTTTTTAAATTCAGATCTACGAAAAATCGAGTAAGCGTTTGAACGGTGAATTACAGAATTGTGCTAACCTTTTCGTAGAAAATTAGAATTGAAATGAAACAAGATGGAAAACATATGGTTGCCGTGCCTTATGTGCAGCGATGATTTCGAGGCTACTCAACATTTGTTCACACTTGTTCAGCGCTTAATAAGCACTTAGTGCCGCAAGCACTTTGCCGTTGCAAAACTGTCAATCGATTAGCTCAGAACTGAGTAAGTGTTTAAAATCCAACAAAACACGTCCCATCGCGGTACTAATCACCGTTGCAAAACTCCAGTGAGCGCTTAATTCTACACTTGAGCGCTTAAACACGGGCCCCGAAAAATTTCAACAATGGAACATTTTGGTGCTTGCGGTCCAATTAGAATGCCAACTTTGAGGCTTCCGTTTCCCGTGACTCTGAATAAAACATGGCTCAGTTTGATTTATTTTATTTATGGAGAAAATACCATTATTTCGCGTTGATTACGCCTCAACGGACAAACTCGTTATTAAATTTCGAGCCACACACAATTAACGCGAGCCCAATATTACCATGATACAGAACAACGTGCTCTTTTAATTTATTCGTTGTTCAACTGATTACAATATTCTCTCTAGTGTCAGTGTCAGTTTCAGTTTCACAGCACCAGCTGCATCCCTCAAACTCCTTAAAGAACTATGGGAGGGGGGACATCTTGTCCTGAGGCTATAGGCTATCAAACGCGAAGCACCGATGTTATACGTTTTTTAACGTATAAGAGGGAGTTTCCACTCCATATAAAAAGAAATGGAGAAGGCAAGATGCTGCGTAGGTAAGCCTTAACAGAGTTTTTTTTTTATTTCAAAAATGTATGAATTTTAATATCATTACATGACGAAGAATATGTCCATTCCGTACACACTCGTCAACTGTTTCAGGGAATCGCATGCACTGCTCTTTGTTTCTTGTTCTTTCCAGCACATCGTTTTTCAAAATTTGGGGAAAGTGCCACTTATGAGCACAGATAGGTCAAATGTAAAGAGAAGAGCAACGTGAGTGATGACTCTGTGAAAGTAGTACGGGCATGGCAAACTTTGAAAATACGGTTCCGTTTGTAGTATTGATCATCGTATATCGTAAAGATTGTGAAGTGACTAAGAAGAAATGACTTCCAACTGTCTTTTTTCTTTAATTGTTTTTTTGTTAATTGCACTCGTATTACGGCAAAGACAGCGGAAGTATATCTCATAGTAAATATTATTGGTAAATAAATTCAACAAAATTTGGGCGGTAGGAAAGACATATTTCGATGAGGCGGCTACGATTAAAGGTTTTTTTATTATTATTTTTTTCATTATCTTTAGAAGCTTTTATCTTACCTATTGACCGGGTCGCTCCTTTCTGTACTCTTCAACGATTTTCTTATTTAAGTGTGTCCACGCCCAGGCCCAGTTTACTTTATTTCGAACGAAATCAGCAGCCCAGTGGGGGGGGGGGGCATGGGCTGCGACAGTAAATGTGCAAAGGAACGGAGCTGTGCAGAAATAACCCACATACCATATACCCCGTTACTAACGGTGTTACGTGTTCTATAATTACCCCCCCCCCCTTCATAGATTATAAAGCCCTACCCTTAAATGAAGATGAACTTGAATGATGTTGGAGGTCAAACCCCAACAATCAGTCAATCACAAAAATGCACCGTGGGTGCGGTCCAGTGTCCACATCGACCCTCAAACCTCCTGCAGCTATATACTCAATATAGAGCTACTTTGTATGGTGTCATCAGCCCCGGAATGGAGGCGTGCATTACCAGCTTTGGGGCTGGATACAACATTTTGTAAATAAATTTACGTTTTTCTAGCTGAATATGTCTATAACCAACCCAAGGAGGTTAATTTGAATTTTTATAGTAGCTCTTAAATCCAATGAAAAGCGTGGGAGGACTTCTTTCCACTTGTTTTCAGGCATCAGGGGACTTGTTCTATAACTTTTACCTGTCACTATCACTGTCTCTTTCCACCCGTCCTCTCCTTCAACATATGTTTTAATTTGGAGTGGACGGGTGGAAAAGGATATTCCTAGGAACACTGAAATCTTACAGAACAGGCCCCCAGATGATGCCTTTATTGTCAATTCCCACCATTTTCATTATTTTCACTTCTTTAGTGCGCTAAGACTTGGCTTGTCGCTTTAGGTTTCATCACTTTCATCACGCAGCTTGGTGGGCTAAAATCAAAGCAAATTAGCCTGGCCGAGAAGTCAACTTGCTTCGTGACCCCACGCCGGAAGGGTTTCAGGAAAGGGTGTAGTGAGTGAGAAAAAGGGGGAACGAAAACAGTTACGTTTAAGATCAGAAAAGTACAAGTGTTTTATGGGAGAAGTGTTTTAGAGGACTTCTCATGTTCTCACACTTGGAGTACCATGGGAGTGTCATAATTTGTATATTTTTTATGATGTTGGGTTTACTTGAAACGAGTATACCTTCTCCTACTGCCATAGTCAATAAACACTGAGATTGACCCTTCGTTATTAAGTATACAGGGTATATAGAAACACAAATTAGTACAAAGTTCCAGCGATTGCTATAAGAAATTGACTAGAAACAGATTTTCTGTTTCAAAATTGGGGCTAATTGCAAAGTTCATCATTTTTTTGAAGGTTCACTAACGATCATTTTCCGTTCGTGCACTACTGAACTCCCACTAATTGCTGGTTAACATTAGGAATAGAAACCTACGAGATTTTTTTTTCGACTTTGCAGACTGTATGAAACGCCTACTACAAAGGAATAGTTTTTTTTTCTTTCAATGATGGGCCGTGATTTACACGACTCAAATAGACAACTCGGGAGGGATAATTATAGGTAAGAACTGAAATAATTCTGACGTTTGGACAATTAGTTTTATGGATGGGTAGGACCAATTTCTCCGTTTTTCTTCCCCTCCCCTTACCAGCCACCCTTTCCGACGCTGTTTTTTCCTTCGTCTTTCACGAGTGCGGGGGTGCGGTCTGTTGTGAAGTTCCCACACATCATTCAGCCAAACCACTTGTACAATCATTCAACACACATCCTTCCCTCCAGTGTGATAATTGCCCCAATTGTGTATTTAATGTAAAGTTTTCAAGACTTCGGAAAAATATACGAGCTTCCCTCAACCTATTATGTATAGTTTTCTTTAATTGTGCGAATTATTCCATGCACGTGAACCGCTTAAAAATAAATTACCTTTCGTACATATAGTTACTTTGGGTTTCAGGTGTTTTCGAATTCGATTCGTCTTCCTCCCAATTATTCTGTCCTTTTGGAAACCTTTCATTATTATTCTTATTCCAAATACGGAGTTTCTATACACGAAAGAGTTAAAATACTCTGAAATTTTTCCTATATGAGAAGGGAACTGGAGCGCCAGAGTGGCGCCTTTCATACAGAAAAAAAAAATACAAAAATGACCAAGTCCTAACTGCAGGGGGTGATGATGTATTTAAGGGGGTGTTTTCAGAGTGGCACATGCAAGCTATCGGCTTAAATCAGAAGAGACGTGTGCTAAGAGCGTTAAAATAGTAAGACACATTTTGACGAAGGTGTCACTTGGTGTCAGGAAGAGTCACCCGTCACTTTTTTTTTTCTCTCTCTCTAAAACTTGTGTATATTTACACTAATATTGCCTTCGTCTGTTTCGCATAAGTTCTCACTTATTGACCCTCGTAAAGGAGGCGAGAGATGAAAGATTGTTTAGTGAAGACGCTATAGGCGGGGAAAAAAACAAAGTGCGACCACTTGAAAAAGTGATTTCTTTCGATTAATAAAGAAGAGCCGAGAGCTCTTGAAATGAGAGTGGTTCGCGATGATTTAAGATAATGACACCGCCAGAAATAATCTTTTTTTTCTCTCTCTCAGGAGTGTAACACTTACAGTTTAGCGGAATTAATTCATAGCGACAAATCCCGTTAAGCTTAGAATCTGATAGGCCCAATCTGTGATAGAACGACGGTGAAAATCTGGTTGGGCACGACAAATTAAAAGGGCTATCCGCGTCGAACACACTAAAAGGCCTTCTTCGTCACAACTTTTATACCCTTGTTTACTTTGACTGCAAACCAATTTACTTTTATTAGGGGTGGTAGTTAGCGCTCGGATCTAATAAGAGTGCGGAAGCAATAATCTAAAGAGTAAACTCAGATAAGTGCTGACTGTAACAGAGGTTGATTTAGTAAGCAAACAAAACGGGCTGGAAGAAACCCACCCCCGTCTATAGCTGAAGTTTTAGTAGGAATCGATACGCGGTTAATGCATTCCTGTCCTCCCGTGTCTGCATCCCTCAGAAATCAACTAATACATATAGCAAAGGATTTGCCCCTATATAGAGCTACAAATTCGTATAGCGACGGATTTGCCTTTAGAGCTTCAAATTCGTGGAAACTGACGTTTCGTTCCGCCTCTTTCATTCTCTGCCACTCTCTCTTTTATTTGATTTTACAGAAGTCAAAAGTTCAAAATTTTTTTTTATTCAAGACCATGGAAAAAGGGTGTGTTTGAGGGAGCTACCTGCTCGATGCTTCAGTGGGATTAGAAATAGCGATTTTACAACACTGTCACCATTCTTCCTATAGAGAACGGGAGGGACAACATCCATAGAAATCGGTTGCTTTATAGCACTTGTAGGGCTATTGTGGGACAGGTACCTCAGGAGTAGCTACCGTTTTCGCCTTTAGAGTCCTGCCGGCAATATAGGAAACTTCTTTGACGCAAATCGCTATACCCCTACAAAAAAAAAAGAAGAAAGAAAAAAAAAGCGAAATGGGCAAAATATGTCATGCTGGTGGACCGCCCCCTTCATTTTAGAAACCCTCTATTTTATTTTGACGCTGAAGAATGCCCAGAATGTTTGTAAAGACACTTCGAGTATATCAAGAAAAAGTGAGGCGGCACTCTCAACTTCATAAGATAGCGTTGCGGGGTTCGTTACCATTTTTATGAAAAACAAATATATAAAAGAAATCCCCCTTAAATACGATTAAAGTATACTGCAAATAAAGACTAGTCAGCCAAGGCGTTACAACCAGAACAAAAAAGTTGCGCTTAATTTCGAGGATTCTGAGAATCTTTTTATGGTGTACTCTTACAGCATTATCTTTCATTTCAATAGCTTCCCATTACTGGTGAGAGGGCGAGGGAAGGGTTTCATACTACTTCTGTATTTGCATGGAGGTTCTTTTATTGAGCAAATCTCGACTCTCACTTACCACTGAAACAGTTAATATTAAATAATTCTGCGTGATACGCAGTGCCGAGATAGCGACGTTGAGTTTTGGAATTACCTTGTGTACACCCAGAAAAAATAGCTTTGTTATCACAGTAGGTAATCGTGTTAATTCGGTCTCAAACACCCGACAAAATGATTTTTTTTTTTTTTTTTGTCAGAATCCTGCGCAGATCCTGATAAACACTTCATACGCACCCTTTTCGTATAAAGTACCCGAGGCTAAACCAAGAAAAGTGGAGGCTCTGCACAGGTAGTAGTGAAGAATAAGTACAAATGGTACCATCCTTGGGGGATTTAGTGTGGGATTTAGTCAGAATTTTCGTCGTTAGGCTGCTCTCTGAAATCTACTGAAAACTACGATTTTTACTTGGATATATTGCCTCTGGAGGCAACCAGACCATCTAACGAATATCGAAATAACGAAATGTGGCCTCATCTAATACCGAGACGTACGATTTTTATTTCCGAAACCCGGATATCGAAGCTTAAACAATCCCATTAATATGCCGTTTTGTTATTTGATACGCCGCGCCGTGGGGAGGACAGTCTGATGATGCGTGGGAACGAAATTCCCCGATTTTTCCAGTTTTGTACAATCGCCCTGTAACTTGTTTTTGTTGTTGTGGAAAAACCGCCAAGTCTGGGACTAAATTCAACTATAGGTAATTCAATTTTCCCTGCAGTTTCTATTGCAAAACTTGAAAGTTACAAAGCCGGCTTGTTGAAAAATCGCTTTTTGGCCTTGTGCCTAAACTGGCGAATTTATAAAGCGGAATATGGACCTTGTGAGTATATGAAAGGTCGTCCCTTGGAGGATTATTATTCGAAATTTAAACCACAGCCCCAATCACAGTACCCTAGCTTAACGTGTTTTTGACCCGTATAGGGGTATAGGGTTTTCCAGACAGCGACCTCTGCAGCGTGAAGGGTTGTGAAGTGCATGGCCCGGCTATTTATTGCCTACATGTGAGAGTCAGGCCCACAAAAGCGATATTGTCGAGGAGTTGAGGTGACAGGTTTCCGGGACAAAATCCGAGTTCATCAGGGAAGAGGTCATTATTGATCTATGTTGAATTATACAGCTTCTTTGAACCATAAACAATCAAAATGCGTGGTTTCGGGTTTATCTCTGACGAAATTGTACCGCATTTTTCTTCTTCTTCTTCTTCTTTTACTGAAAATAACTGTGAATTGGCCTTGGTCGAAGTTTCTTCACCCCTCCCCTCCCGGAGAATTCCCTGAAGATCGGATGTTAGTAAAATGCAAAATTTCAACCAGAAAGTTGCGAGGGAGGGACTATGCGTATATCTCTGATGAACACGCGGAGAGTCGATGGGCCTGGGACTCGAACTGTTCTACTAAACTCAAGGTTGTATTGTATTTAAAATGTGCCTAATAAAATATCGGTTAACTAATTCGTATACAGCAGGGTTTCTGATAGTTTGTGCTAACTTAGACGCCTCGATAAATCGTCAAGATAACATTATTTAAATAGCAAGCACAAGCAGTCTATTCGTCTTCTGGGGGCTATAAACCCGTCTGTTTTAAAATTTGATTCGGTTAAGTAAAATAAGACCTTCATACCAAATTAAATTGTCCTTGACAGCAGGACGAAATACTTTTCAAACAGTACAGTTAGAAATTGATTTATGGGTTATCAAAGACTTTTGAATGTTGGTGGGGGTTGAAAAAAGTATGGACACTGGTTGGTTGAGGGTTTGTTGTGACATAATTTGTACCCTAAACCACCCCTGTTCAATCTTTTCTCTCCCTCCGACCAACAAAGGTACGGTTTCCAGCTATTTTTCTCATTCACAATAAAGTGGTGTGCGGAGCGTGGTAAAAAGAGTGAGAGCGACACTGACATAGAAGTGGGGCGGTCTTTTTTTGTGTTTTGAAAAGGGGGTCTCCCCTTCCACATTTGGCCTCTTCGCCAATAGAAATCTCGTCTATCGGAAACGCATGCGTTTCGACTAGGGCACAACTTCCGCAATAGGGGGGCTCCCCTTTGTGTTGTTTACCCGCCCCGCAGCAACGTGAAACTTCACGTTCGGCTTAACACAAATCGACAGCTTTTCCACAGTTGCTGGTTTCCCGTTCAAGTAGTAGGATGAACTCCTTCTGTGCGAAATCAGATTGTTACCAGTGTCTACCGATCCCACGCACGAATCACGGTAAGTGAAGTGTTAAGAAATAGTTTCCATGTTTTTGGGCTAAGGGCGAGCTAAAAAATTTGAAGGGCTTTTTGTTCAGGGATTTTTTTTTTTTTTTTAATTCTGCGCTCTACAATTTTGGATACTTTTCCCGGTATATTGCCTCGAGTTGTGCGTTACTTAATGAATCGACTGTTCAACAGGTAACGAGGGCGCGATGCTCACACCTCCTCACAGTACATCATCACCCGAAGGCAGTCCTCGACGAGCCTTAACTCCAGAACAGGCGTACGCCCCCGACATGGGATATTCGACGCTTCTTCTTGCTCAGTGGCTAAGGGGTGTCTATCCTCCTGTACCGGCGCCGCCGCCACTGCCTCCCGCTCAACAGCATAAGCCGTATTCGCGCCCTAAAAAGCAGTTCATTTGTAAATTCTGCAATCGACAATTCACAAAATCCTACAATCTTCTCATTCATGAGAGAACTCACACTGATGAACGGCCCTACTCGTGCGATATTTGCGGGAAAGCCTTCAGAAGACAAGACCATCTTAGGGATCACAGGTGAGACTGATATAACAACTATTTTTCCCGTATTAATAATTGCTATCCTCCACTGTCAAGCATGCTCGACAACAATACTTTTCCACCCTTTTTTCCGGTCATTAATTAATTTATTTTTTATGCTTCAGATATATTCACAGTAAAGAGAAACCGTTCAAATGCGGTGAATGCGGTAAAGGATTCTGTCAATCGAGAACGCTCGCCGTTCATAAAATACTACACTTGGAAGAATCCCCTCATAAATGTCTCATATGTGGGAGGTCCTTCAATCAGCGCTCCAATCTCAAAACTCATCTTCTCACTCACGCTGAACCGCAGAGACCAAAGATGGGTTTCACTATTGACGAAATCCTTAGTCGTTAAGGGGAAAAAAGAGACGAATCGAAACTCGTTTTCAAAAATATCTTGTTCTAGTCATTCAAATGGACATTTTTTAGAAAAAATATTTTTCCAAAGACTTGAGTTCCTGGATGTTTATGAGCGCTCAGAAACAGTCTTATTTGGCCAAAGAAAGTTTTAATTTTCTCTTCCTTTTACTCAGTTCCATTTTGACGCCTTTCTCGATCTCATCCGCTCAAGCGTACTGTTCTGCCTTGGCGGCGTACTAAACCTTTAATTTTTAATTTGATTGTTTATTTAAAAAGAAAATGTAAATTTATATTTTTTGCAAGCGACCCAGTTGTATACTTAGCTAGGATTAAGATTATCTCAATTATAATGTAAATATTTAATATTAAAACGTGTTTATTATACGTAAATAAAATGAAGCGAGATACATACAGTGAAATTGTGTTTTAGCAAACCCGTTAGTAAGTTCGGTTTAAAAATGGCTTTCCCAGGAGATCCAGCCGCGTTTAGAATGCCCAGGCTAGCCCGTCTTCACACCTATTACCAACCTGTTCCTGTTGTGTATACGGTTAGAGGGTGTAGAAGGGGTTCTCATACTATCCCATTTGTTAATAGCAGCGTAACAGTAATTTTTATATCTGAGGAAAAGCAGTAAGCTTTGGGAAGCTTACCTCGGAATTTTGACCTTAGAAATTTAACCCGCAGCCGATCGCGGGGGTTTTCAATGCGCTTCGTGCGGTTCTCTATGCCGTGTTGTGGTACCCGGATGGTTTATAGGCTCGGGTGGTATAGACGGAGAAAGGGAAAGTGTCACATTAATAGTGAGTTATTGCATAACCGTCTGACGGTTAACGTTAACGGTTATGTGACGTCATGATAAGCGTAAAATTCAAATTTTGAGTTTGAGCGTTAATGACAAACGTTTAAAGACCATTATGAGGAAGTGTTTTATTAATTTGTTTGAAGACATTAAGTGCATCTATGCCCTACCATAAGTTAATTTAGCGGAACTATTATTTGCAATAACTCTTTTTCCACCGACACAAACGGCTTCGCTTGCGTGACGCCACATAACCGTTAACGTTAACCGTAAGGCGGTTATGCAATAACTCTCTATCCAGACATTTTTAGCGAGAAAAAAGGAAACAAAATATTTGAATGGAATATGTTCCACGTCATTCAATGTTTCAATTCATTGCCTAAGTACTTGCGGCGGCAATGATTAGCGGGGAGGGTCAACAGTTCAACAAGCCAAAACCTTAAAAATAAAAATGATTAATAAAGTATGGCTTAAAACTAATAATATTAAAAAATTATGACGGATTTCGCTCCTCTACAAATAATTTCGCGGGGTTTTGGCTCATTGAAAAAACGATTTTTTGGTATTGACCCTTTAAAAACGATGTTATACACGGATGTCACTCCTTAGATGCGTTTTCTCGTGAAAACAAGTCATTTCCAAGGTTATGCAACGAATTTTAAACATTTGGCCTTTGATGCAAAGAATTCAGCGGAACTATATGACTTCGAAAACCCTGTTAATTATTAAAAAGTCACTTGCAGGGCCATTTCAATAAAGATAAAAACAATTTCGTGGGTTTAACTGTTTGAAAAGTTTTCAGACGAAATTCACGAAGAAATTCAACAGAATTTCAAGGATTTGGTTCCTTTAAAAAACTAGTTACGCGTCTTCTAACAGGCATGGGACCATTACGATGTAGGATGTTCTTACACTGTATGGGTTTATGGTCCTGCGACAACTCTGCTCCGATCAAGTTCAGAACACCTTGCTGGAACAGACCTAATATTATTTTGTGCACTTTGCTTGAGAAAACGACGAATTTAGGAGATTTGGCTTTTAAAACCAACGAATTTCACGCATTATTGATACTTTCAAATAACTATAATTCCGCGGAGTTGGCACATTTATTTCTTAAAAGCTCCCTTCCATCGGTACTGAACGGTCGAAATCAAATCAGCTCAATTAATTGGTTTTTGAGGCCTGCCACACATGACGGGTGGTAGCCCGCATGGATGAGGTGAAGTTTGGGTTGGATAGCCTCGGAATTTGTCTTTGTTCCCCGACCAACACCTCATTCACTGCAGTTGGCCCTTGGGGGGGGGGGGGGGTTGACATTCTCACGGTGGTTATAAAAGCTCTCGATTTTTTTTTTTCTATGGGATTCAACTGCTCCGTTTATTACCCCGTTCTCGTTATTTTTTTTTTATTTTCCCTGTATAGTGTAAGGGGTGAAATACATTAAGGGGGAGATGGGGGGTTCAAATTCATAAAGCTCGTTATTCACATAAATGGTTGTAACGGGGTGGAGGAGGCTTCGTTTTGCCAGTATACGGTTGTGATTTGCGAGTGTCGGAAAAATGAAGATACATTTAGGAAAATTCCGGTAAATGATCAAATCTGTAAAAATTAATGGAGACCACGATGTCCCCCACCCCCGCAGATGTTCTCAGAATTGATTGTCTCAAAAACCGGTTTTATTAATCATTAAGCTATTTAGGTGCGAGACAACCGAAAATACGGGGCTGGGGATGAAAAAATAAAACATTCTGCGGCAGTTAGCGCCGTGACTGATAGAGCAAACTATTTTCTCACATTTGTCAGTTAAAATAACAAAATTCGTACAACACTTCGTAATACTCTTTTAGCGTTTTCCATTTATACACAAAAATTTGAGATGAAGCAACTCATTTCCGCACCGCGTCCACCCAGAATTAAAACAACATGGGTGGAAATGAACTTCTCCAGAGCAGAATTTTATGCAAATGGAAAACGCTATTAATAAATAACGTGTGACCGCTGTTTGAGTTAGGTATGAAGTGACAATTGGACGTCCAGACGCTATAACAGCTTTAATTCTATTTCTATTTGTGCCGGGAAGAGTGGGACCTTAAAACGACATTATTTTTGTATTATATTTTATAAAACGCTAAATTACTGAGATTCAACGCTGAGCCCAGAATGTTTTCATTTCAAAAATTTTGTTTTCTTTTTAGCCACATTGCACATTCCCAGATAAACACGCTAAGGACTGCACTTTTCGTTTACTTTTTTCAGAAACGGCGCTTACTCGAAAGTTTTTTTATTTATTTATCGAAACCCCTATTCTTTTCGACCTTGAAAGTCTTCGAAGGTTACAAAAATGTGTGAAAAATAAAACTCGTCGCAAAGCGCGGCTGGAAAAAATGAAGCCATAGCTCCCAGACGTATAGCCGGTAAACGAGACCCAGTGTTCCAAGTAAAATTACTTGAAGAAAGTAAACGACGAGAAGGTGGTGGTGTGAGGGGAGAGAAATTGTGGGAACATTCCTGTGGAAGCGCGTAAAAAGCCTCGGTGAGGGAGTGGAGCAAAAACAAAAAAACAAAAGCTGTCCCGCTTATAATAATCGGAGAGAAACAATCAGTAGAGCACACTTGGTAATGAGACAGAAACTAATTTTTCCTTTTTTTCTCTTTCTTGACTTCTTTTAAAGAACAGTATGGGAAACAGGGAGACTCCGCGTTTACACATTTAGCAAGTTTTTTTTGTTTTTTTCCTGACCGCCCTCACTCAAGACAAATTTCCAAAGGAAGAAAAAAAAGGGGGAACAATACCCCAGGGGAGTTCGATATAGGGCAAACAAAGTGGCCTCATCTGGTCGCCGAGTCGAACAAGTTTCTGAGATTTACCGTGCTCGTGCTGTCAGGTGCCTCATTCTGGTGTTCGCTCATTCAACTTTGTTGCTAACGGTACAAACAAATATATATATTTGGGGAAATTTGTTGTCTTGCGTGCTGCGTCGTATGTCAATCCGCATCTGTGAGGATAACAGAGAGAGATAGAGAGTGAGAGAGCGATAGAGACAAAAAATTGAATTGAGCAATTACGGCTCGGTCGTGACTCGTCATTTTCAGCGTGCTGGCATCTAAACACTGAACTTTAAGGGCTTTTAAAGAGAGAGAGTTGCACTATGTACAGAAGGGAAATGTTACTTTAAATACCTAGTTCAAAAGGCGTAAATCAATTAATATTTAATTTATTTCTATAAAATATGCCCAGTGTCTTTCCCTATTTATCCGAAGGTATAATAGCGTCGAAAGACGGTTGTGTGAGCTGGCAGGATGTAATCATCACCCAAACATTTGAGAAGGAAATTACTTTTTTATTTTTTCCAAAATTATTAACCCTTTAACAGTTTAATAGAAACATCTCTCGCCCCTATTATAATGACTTAAAGGCTTCGAAGGATATAAATTAGAGGCGGTGATGCTTTTCTTAATTGGAAGACTATTAAAAACTCCAATGAACAGTAGTGATTCCCTTTTACAATTAACGGCTAGGACAGGGAGAGGATGGGAAAATGAAGAGGGAATGAGAAGAGAATGAGTAGAAAAAAAGAAAAAAAAACATAGTATGGCCAGTCACGCAAGCTGGCTACCGTAATAATAGGTCGTCGGGTTTGATGGTGGGGTAACACCGGTGGCAATTATGTAAACAGTAGCCACGTGCTTTAGACTCAATTAGTTTTTTCCTTGGTGAATGGGCACCTCCTCCCTTTTAGCATACATTTCCTTTTTCACGCCTCTTTACTATTTCGTGTTCTGTGTGAGTTAAGATTAAAAAAAAAAAAAAAACACGAATGGCTTTATTCTACAACTGAATACTTAGTCGAATCACCATCATGTTTTCTGGCTAACGTATAGTAATGCATGTATGTAGTGCATAATTCGGGTTTGCCCTTGAGAACGAGGGTGGTTAGCTGATTTTGGCGGTAATTCGTGCTAACTGAGGTCATTGAGCTGGGCTTCGTGTCGACCATCAGAAACGTGTCCGGTTAGGGATTATGTAGCTAATAAATACTAAAGTAATCATCTCCTCCCCCTTGCCTGCTATCACGGAGGAAGATTTCCGTGTTGTCGCAGGCCTCAACATGCTTCAGTAATAAGTGTACAATTATTACAGACCGGAGTTTTCAAAAATGTTTATACGCCGCTTGAAATGCCACCAATGATTGGGACCAGGCGATGCTGTCACCATTGTAGGCATTAGGAAGAAAAAACGGCGAATTTTGAGAGCCAAAATTAAGTACGTACAAAATTGTCCCCTTTCCGCAATAAGATTTTGTCTGTTCTGTGGGAGGAGTTCCTCTTGGGGGAGAAATCTGCTTTCCACACAACAAACCGCATTTCTAGCTGTTCGTATGCGCGATTGCTCGTTTTACGCATCTAGAAAAAAGTATTTTTGTGAAAAAGAGGGATGATTTTTCAACGAGCTTTCGTTCAATATGGCAAAATACATTCTTCAAACAGCGAGTTTGAAGCTTCGCAAGAGAAGGGATACTCCCCCTCTTAACCCCCCACCATTACTCCCAAATGAGCGATCTTCGAGTGCCACGAGGGCTTTTCCAATTCACAGCTTAAGGTATACCTATACAAAAAGCCCCATAGGGAAAAGGAGCGGTTGATTGTAATAGTTTGATTCATTGGGTTTTGGTGGGAGCACGCGATGGTCGTGTTTTGCCTAAGGGGCTTCCCACGCCCGCTACGCCAGCTCCCACGGTCACTGTCTTTTTCTAATAGAAACTAATTAAAAGGAGAAAAAAAGACGATTATAAAAAAAAATCGTTGGCAATTTTAAACAAAGTCCCCAGTTATACGTATTATAATTATTATAGTTTTATTTAGCTGTCGTCTTCATTCTTAAGGTATACCACCCCCATTTACTTTATATAAATGAGGTATACTGTATCTATCAAGCCTTTCGTTAGAATTCAACTCAAAATTAACGGCGGTGCGCTGTTAACACTAAAAATAATAATTAATTCGGTTTTTGTTTAATTAGTGCGGAGGGCATCTTGGGTGCAATAATAATTGTATGAAACATGGCGTGACCTGAGCTTTATTAAGTGCGCTGCGTTCATAACCGTGTCTTGTAGGCCTATATACCCAACCCCTGTTGTTGTGTTTGGTGCATTTCATTCAAGTATTTATTTAGTCAAACTCTTGAAACTTTCTTAGGAGTATGAGAGGTAAACATATCCAATACGTATAAGCGTGCGCTAAATTAATAGCTGAGACGTCGAGAGAGAGACCCGTTAAGATCGGAGCGCCCCGAGAAAAGAATCAAGGATATTTCACACGGGAGGCAAAGGTTTCCCACGTGGCGACAAGCCCTAGAATTATCCCTCTCCTCTTTATAAACTTCAACGAAAACTTTTGAAGAGGCCCCTCAGGCGCCGAGTGTCTCTCCTCTCGAGGCACTTATTACCCTCGAGCCTAGCAAATTAGATATTCCACAAACGTTTTCGGCTAAAGCACCCCTTTAAGGTATTATATCGGAGGAATTAGGTTTAGGGCGTTCCCTTCTCCCCCCCCCCCACACACACACTTATCACTGATGTAACTCCCGCATGGCTCCGAAATAGAGTATCAATAGTGCCATTTATAGATGTTTTTCTATCATTACAAAAAAAAAAAGGAATAAAAATAACAATCAGACACAATTAGAACAGTAATCCGTTCCGTCTGCGACAGGTAAATCGTCTCGAATTAAGCATTTTAGTCCCCAGAAAATTGAACTGAGCAGACCCTTTGTTTTTACTTTCACGGACGACTTTTTTTCTTTCGTCTTCTTCATTTTAAAGAGCATTTCAAGTGCAGGGATAGCCGATTGGAAGAAGTTTATTTTGCTGCGAACCCCCAGAGGTCTAATAACGTCATAACCATCAGAGCTACTAACGTCATCTAACGACATTTTTCTTCGCTTCACGTTCACTTGGCAAGTTGGCAGTGGCATTGTTTTCTATAACGTTACATTGACGGCTCCGTCCACTCCACACTCCTCCTCCCCTCCTAAAGATTATCCCGTCCCCTCACCCCTCAACATTCAAATCTGGATCTGCCATATCAATTACACTTTTAGTGCATTTCATTCAAAAAATGCACTATTGGTCTTTTTGTTTGGTTTTTTCAAAAATAAGAAGACCCGCTGTCGTATGGGTGTAAACGGGAACGACAAACCGCTATAAACGGCGTTAAAAAATAATATAAAAAGGCGGTTATTTAATGAATTTTGAAATTATATCGCGATTCCTGCGGAGAAATTGATTGGGGCTTGAAAAAATACGTGAAGCTCCACAAAAATCACAGGGTTTCCCGCCTCGGGATATGGACAGACAGATTTTTAAAGGTAGTATAAAAACTCCCACATTGGTTCATAGTGACGGGGAAAATGGGGAGGGGTCGAGGCTGCAATCGCACCGATATTAAATTTTGGTAACCCAACACGTATGTAATTAGCTGTAAAGGGCTCCCATTCCCTCCCTCATTTTTTTCTTAACAATCGGTTTCGCAGAATTTCTTTACCTGCGGGGTGAGCCGCCAAGTTAACGCTACCGGCCTGATGTTGTATGTGATTTGAGTAGTTATGTTTTGATCTCTCCTGAGGCCCCTGAGTGCGTTTTGGTTTGGCCTTTGTGTAGTTAGAGCTCTGTCTCGTCCAAACCTTTGGAATGAGAGCGGCTTCTATCAAAGAGCAACTGCTGAGTTAAAATGGTGAACTCAATCCACAAAATGTTGAAACTACAGAAAGTTCAAACTTCAAACCACAAAAAGTCCGAACCACAAAAAGTCCAAAGCACATAAAATTCGAACCACAATAGAGCTGAGCCCACCACCCACAAAATGTTCACGCCTCAAAAAAAGCCCAAACCACTAGAATGCCCACCAGGGTCGACAAAAAATGTGTCAACCCTCAAAAACCATCAGGACCCCCTCCTTCGACCATACACCCCGCCAAGTAACGACGAACGAAAGTCATCGGCAATCTTAAGGCTTATTGGACTCTGTACACATAATGCTTGTATAGATCCAGCTGGAAACTGTCATTTTTCTATGAAACCTCGTCACCCTTTTGACCGTTCTTCGGCGTAGACCTGCGCTTTTTTTTTTCGTTAATTTTTTGGATAATACTGAAAAGGGAAAAGTCAAAAAGGTTCTAGTACTAATGCTTGAACATTTTTTCTCGCTTTTACCAACTGTTAGTTTGCACAACCGCAATTTTATGCAATGAACGTGGCTGCCTAGGGCATTCAAATCCTTTTTATGATATAGGGGAAGGGGGCACATTTTCGTGACTTGAGATGAGTATAAACTACTCAAAGGAGAGAGCAGCCTTTAAAAAGAAACAAAAAAATTGCTATCTTTACCGAATACAGTTTCACTCTTTGACTTGACTGTAATCTCTCTTCTTGAGTTGCTTGAGATTCACTCAACTGATTTCTGTGAAAGTTACGAAAGTGGACCAATGAAAATTTATTTTTAAATACACGGAGAAATGTACAATCAGAGAAGCATTTTGGGGCCATCAACTCGCCTCACAATGGATTGTTTGTTTCTTCTTTTTTTTTATCATTTGTGAGAATAGGAAAGGACATCGCGTAAAAGTTCATTAATGGCGATTAATGTTATTGTCGCAAGATTGGAAAGATGTAACTCATTGTTTGGAACAGTCTGTCGTATGCAATAAAAAAAGCCTTTCTTTAGTTTCGTGATTGGCCAACTAAATGGGATCATATCCAATCATGTCATTTGAGGGAGGGGAACACAATTGTGTGAGGGGGGGAGTTACACGTTAGTTTTCAGAGTCCCCCAAAATTTTACGTCTTTTCATTGCTATTCATCCAGCAATCTGTCAGGAGTAAAGTAGCCCTGCCCACCGAAAGCTCCTGCTTATTAAAACCGATTTGTGTCTTCCCCCTGCGAAGGAATCACACAAGGGCACACAGTTGGGGAGTATGTAATTTTCGAGAAAACTAGGGCTTAAATCAAAAGAACATAATTGCGTCCCCTTAAACTGAAAAAAAGGGAGGAGGGAAGCTCCAAGGGTTTTGTGAGAAGACGAAGGGGAGGAGGGACTGCTGGAAGTGGTTTACGATTTTTAGGCTCTTAAAAAGTTGTTTACTGAAGTAGGCAAAAGTTTGCAACATTGTAACAGCGGGCGCCACCCGTATAATTGCCACTCTTTGGTAACTATTCCCCAAATATCCTCCGGGAAACTAAATCAGTCGCAAAGCCTGTAATTTTCGTTTTTGGTCTTCTTTTTTCCTATAAGACGCCGGCGCCCCGACCTTTTGACTTTAAAAAAAAAAAAAAACCTCCACGCGTATAAACACGGGACTCTACCTGGACTCTTTCTCACGGACACCGCCAATTAACACTAATATAAAAATAAAGAGAAAAACCCACTGAAGAATCCTCGGAAAGTCTGCAAGTGATGGCGAGGGCGTTCATAAACAACTACTCTGCAATTAGTTTTTTTTTCCTCGTTACCCACCGATCGTAACCTTTATAATAACTTCTTCTCCACCGTTGTCTGCATTTATCATTTCTCGGGATGCTGCTAATTGTTATTTACTACATAGTTAGGCCTAGTAAGTGTTTTCGTATTAGATGCACCTCGAAAATGAATTATCCAGTTCTATTTTTGTGCAGTTTATAGCTCTGTATAGCGCTCTGTATGGAAAGAAACGCTTTTTTGATACATTAAGGTCTTAGAATTTTGTTGAGTTGAATTCGTCTAGACGATATTTTATGCACTTCTGGCTTTCATTTACTATGTAATTTTTTAGATCCCCCCTCGTTTATTGAACCCCCACATTTCTTTATGATTTTTCTTTGAACGAAAGTATGCTGTCAAAGCTGTGGGAAAGCGCATTGAAGACTGCCCTTTTGAACTCCTGCGCGAAGCCAGTTATTTTCTCGGTGGTTCACTCCTGCCCGAGGGGCTTTTCCCCTCTCATGAATTGTGTAATTCTCTTGTTTTCTTTTATTTTTATTTTTTTTTGATGCGATAGGGTGCAGTGGTAATGAAATTAATTTAATATAAATTAAGAAATTAGTAACGTAGGTACCTCTACCTAACAAATATTTTGACCACTTATGAAGTATGTTTTGCGAACGAAGAACATTGAAGGGAGCAAAAGAGGAAGTTATTAGTTGGATACATGGTTGGATAAGTTCACAGTAATAACATGCGAACTACGTTAAAGCCTAAGAGCGTTTAGATTGCCGAGCCGGGCCGTCGTATACGTATTTTTTACTTGTATTTTAATGTACTTTCAGGTTAATGTATGTTTAAAAATAATTTGAAAATACAAAAAATACAAGTACTTTGACTTGCTTGGAAGCGCATAAGATTCTATTCGCACAGAAATTCGGTGACTAGATTGCCAGGACTTCACGGACGTCTCTACCCCCCTCCCCCACCACAATTTTACCGATCACAATAATTATACTCCTGAGGGAACAGGGCTCAGATAAAAATACATACCTAGTATGATCTGTATAAGTTTCTGGGACAGATGTTGCGGGAGTAATCTCAATTATCAATTTTATTTTATATGAATTATTTGAGGATTCATCAGAAGCAAATTATTTGTCCATGAAATGGAAATCAACTCTCATATTAGCCCCCTCCCGACCAAGGTAGTGAGTCCATTTTATTAAATTACGGTAAACTATTATTCGATTTACATTAAATTTGTACCACTAAGTAGTTAATTAAAAAAGTAATAGGTAAGTAATAACCCAGCAGCCAATCTTGTAGTTCGAGTGACCGCCTTGCTTGGAAAAAGGTCGTGCGTGTTTTTGCCTATACATCTTTCACCAGGACACGACCCTTCAGGGAAAAGTCCGCACTTGATCTCGCGTGAATCTCAACTTTTAGAGACAAAGAGACGTTGAAAAAACGGGGATGCTGAGAAGTGCTTCTCTCTGGAGGTGCTCCTTAGAACAATGGGAGACTCGACAAATCATTGAAGAACTCATTTTATTTGCAGATACATTTTTCGATCATTGTTGCTTTAAAATACAAGGTGCTAAATTGCGTAATCTGAAACATATAATCTGATTGATGCTCCCCTCCCCCTTGGTTTTAATTTCCCCATTTCGACCCTAATTCCTCAATGGGTCGAATTTTTATACGGGTCACCGAACTTATCGATTGGGGATTTTAAGAATATGTATACTTCCCTCAGTAATAATAACCATAAGGTCTAATTTAAAACTAGACAATAGTCACCAAGAATACAAAAGGAATTTGGGTTAACACCTGATTCAACGACTTTTTTTCAGGCCGGTAAATATTTCTGGTTTAAATGAGCGTGCTATACAATTACTGTAACTCTGATAAATGACGAGGAAGCCCCAAGAAATCATGGATAAAACTTTAACAAAGGAAAACTATAGAAGTTGGGAAGATCGCTGTAGGATACAGCTAAAATTGCCCTCAAAAATACACGTTTCAAAGCATGTAATAGAAGGACAATTGAACGGCACGTGTTAATGTCACGCTATGACAGGAGTAAACACTTGTTATTGCCGTTAACCCACCCTGAATCTCTTTTTCCTCTCTATTTTCTCCTTTTTGTCTCACTCATTCACTCTATCTCTCTCTCTCTCGAAGCATGGGAAGGTCCTAAATCTAAACGTGTCCTCCTCGTGGGAACCAAAAGCTAACCGGCAATTAGGACAAAAACCTCCGCCTCTTTCTTATTGATTCACCGCCATTTTCTTACTCATACTCCCCCTCACCACCTACCCTGAAAAAAAGGACCTGTCATTACGGATGACCACAAAGCGTATATTAGTATACCGTTTTCGCTAACATTTCTCACAGAAAACCCCTCCGCCCAGTGCCACGTCCTGTACATTTTACCGGGTAATGTGTGGGAAACAATGCTTACCGTATAGAAGCATTGGAACACTTCTTTTTTGTTTCCCTTCAGCTTACACGATTCTCTATCATTTTTCGTATTTCCTTCGGAGCGATATTTTCTGTTTTAGCCCTTGCGGAGAGTGAAGGGGAGGAGGGTTGAAAAATATTTCTTACGTACTCCGTTAAAAACTGAGTCCCCAGAATGAGCATTTAGGCACGGATGGTGATCAAGCAAGGACTCCCCTAAAGCGCTTAAAATATTAAAGTGTGAGGGGGGGGGGATTGATAATTTTTCAAAAATGACTGAAAAAAAGCAATAGTCACCGATAAAGGAGTCCCTGATGACAGATGCAGATAATGTCGGCTGCCGTTTGAAGGAGACCTGAAGATTCCTTTTAAGAAGGGTGGGGGGGGGGAGGCTTCCTCATTTTATAATAATGGGGTGGCCAGAAAGTGACAGGAATCTTCTTCACCGTTTACCCTCATCTGTAAGGGCGGAGGATCCTTTCGCATTCACCGTAAGGGGATGTATACACCCTTATAATGATGAATATTTTTTTGTCTTTTGTGCAGCGTTCCCGTATACATTCAGCCAAAC
The DNA here is from genome assembly GCA_038030265.1 of Corythucha ciliata. Classification (NCBI taxonomy): domain Eukaryota; kingdom Metazoa; phylum Arthropoda; class Insecta; order Hemiptera; family Tingidae; genus Corythucha; species Corythucha ciliata. Next base: position 7,489,978 of record CM075943.1, on the reverse strand, counting down.
GCAGAAAAAATAAATTTCGCTAGAGTAGCTCTCGCTATTGATCAATCGAATTTAAACGAAATTAGTGTGAGAGGTCAATGAACACTAGGAAGACCGAAGTTCACTGTCACTCTATAAAAAGGGCCGAATGTCATTTGACGGGTTCTGCAAACGTCAAAATAATGCTATTCATTAAATACTAAAATTAAAGTAACTGAGGCCTAAAAACGTCAAAATCCATTATTCTAGGCGAATGAATAAAGTCAAGAGCTTACAGTCGTTTCCAAGAAATAATACTTTATTAAATGAAATGCACTAAAAGCAAAACCGTCAAATGACGGGTCTCGGTCTTCCTAGTCTTGATGCCCGCTACCCCCCTCCACAACCGTCCAATCACGTCTTAAGCAACGATAGGCCGTGCCAGCCAATCCTTCACTCATCTGAGCGAGTCTCAGTCGAACTCGTCCAAATCATTTTTACGAAGGCGTAAAAACGTCGTTCGGTCGTCACAAATAGTTCGAGATTCCCCCAAGAAAAAACAAAAAACACACACACATCACACAAAAATACTTGGGAACACCCAAGAATTCGGCACACGTTGAAAATGAGTTCGATAAAGCATAATATAGGCACTGTGGATTAAGAGCAAGTTGCTGTGGGACAAGGGTATTGTTTTAGTCGGCTTTCAAAGTAAATCACGAACGCCCACTCTTTTTTCTGTGAGAGGACGTAATCTGATTTGAAAATTCTTTTTTTTTTTTTCTACTCGTTCGGAAAAGAATCTGTCCGCGTACGACTAAACAGATTACTCATTGCTTTTTTGTCTCGTCTTCTTTTCACACTTTGTCGTGGATTGTGGGAAGAGAGGGAGATAAGGATAGTTTGGAAATGTCTGAATTCCCATAGTTAACGTAGTACTGCAAGGTAGTTTATTTTAACGATAAAAAGTTATTTTCTTTCCAAACTTGGGGAGCAGTTCGTACAAGTAGGTCTCGGAACAGGAAAAATATTCATAAAAATCTTACCCGTTCATTTACAGACAGACGGAAGTATATTTTTGACAATAACTACAGTAATTTCTGCGGGAGTTTATGAGTGCAACAAAAGTTCAGTGGGAAGAAATTCTCAGCTTGAACCATTCAAGTAAAATAAACGTTTCAAATTACCCTTTAACCTGGGACATTTAAACAATGTTCCAGCAACTAATGAAACCATTTCTCTCTCACTCACTCTCTCTACCTAGAGTAACAAAAGGAGTGAGTGCGAGAAGGGCCGCAAAAAGGGTTTTAAGAGTTAGACTGATTAGACGCCGAGATAATAAGGGTAAGCGGAGTTTCTGTTTTTTTTTTTTTTTTTTTTTGCTAGGACGGTGGTCATTACACAGTAAAACTACCGGTGTTGTTGCCAAGAACTAGCCGTTTCAAAGTCTTGTGTTTTTTTTTTGTTACGCTGATGATCGGCCATTTTCTAATTGAAGCCCTCGGGGGGACATGCGTGGAACTGAGCTGCCCCTTTTTATCATTACACTATGACGTGCCTATGTATTACGAAGGTAATAAAGGTAATATAATTACGGCTATTTCGACGACGTAAAAATGCTCCTTCACATCAGGGGTGAAAGGCGTCTTGTTGAATGGGACGGATTGATGAATCCGACGGATGATGATTCAAGGTTGATTTTTCCCTCTTCTTTCCTCTATACTGAAGGTACTCTTTCGAGACACTACAGTTCCAGAATTTAGGATTTCGGTCCCTCCTATGAACTTTGAGTGCTGGCAACAATTTAGTCAATTGCGTGGCCGAGCTTGGCTAAGCCTTTTAAGGTGCGTACCCACGAATGGTTTCATTATCCGTGGTTAACGTTCGAGTACCTGCGCAAATAGTCACGCACGTCATCATTTTTAGGTTGAGTTGGTCATATTATAAGTTGTTTATGCCTTCCATTTTTAAAATTTTTTTATTATTTTGATTAACTGAGATTTTTTGCAGCCTAGAAGCACTAAAATAACTAATTGCGACCCCAACTAATTTTCATTCCTGAATACGTTATGAGATAATCAACGTCTGGTTTATTAATACATTCCACGGTTGGTTAACAGTCCAGTGATGAAGTATAAGTGATGGGGGTAGGCTCGGCAGGAGGTCCCCCAGTGACACCACATTAGAACACAAGAATAGTAACCTGTCCACTCATTTTCAGTTGAGGTGAGACGAGAGAAGAAAGACCCCCCCACCCCCTCTTCACCACCACACACGCCTCACAAAAAAAAACTCAGTGCCTTCTCGTGTTCCCTTTGTTATAGAGCCGCTTTTTTTTTTTTTTTTTTTTTTAGACATCCTCTCACTCGCTCTGTCTCTCTGCCGTGGAAAGTCGGACATCAGAGCTGTTGTCTTCCTGATGATAAATTGTCGCAATAGTATATCGCTTGAGTTATGCGATTTGTCGCCTTTGTATACCTTCGAGGCTTTGACAGATTTTTATTCAATTTATCAAAAGGACGCTGGCTCTTGTACATGAGTAATTTTATGTTTGTGTTACCCGCGCCGCTTAACCTATTTTGTATACTGTTTGTCACCAAGTCTTTCCTCTTCAAATATTCATTAAAAACAAAATCGAAGAAAAAACCATGAATTTCGTAGATTAGATACGCTCAGCAATCCGAAAATAAATTACTGAAATATTTGCTGTGGCGGTGGCGGGGGGGGGGTCTGCAATTTTTCTCTCAAGACTCTTCGATTGAGGGACAAGGGTTATTTTTAAAACGACTTACTGGACCTCTTAAGGGGTGGAAGAAATAAGCAAGACGGATAGGAACAAGATTATATTTTCGCCATTCTTCCGAATACAAGGAGGGAGAGCGGAGGAGAGATTTGTTTCGACAAATTGACTCGTTTTTTTAACATCAGCGTGGGCGTAGAGATTTACCGGGCTTGTTGTCACGGTTTTACTGATGCTCCCGCATAACTCGACACTTCCAAACGGCCGTGTATTATAACTTAATGTAAAAAATGAGAAATTGGAATTGACAAAGTTGTTATAAGCATTAAAAAAAAAATGCTTTACGCTCGTTTCAAACGAGTTTTTTCCAACTTTATTTCTTTAAAATCCGAAGCGATAAAGCACCTAGGCGACCGCAGTCTCTTTGCAATGCGTGTAAACGGCTTATCTTTTTCACCCCACGTCAGAAAACTGATAATGTGTAAAAAGAAAAAAAATATTAAAAAAGGGATACCCTTTGTTATGAGAGGATTCTTCGACTCCCATCATAAAAGAAAAAGAGCGAGAGAAATATGAGAGGTAGTAGTTATTAAGAAATTCAGCTGGAGGAGTAATGAGGGTTGGACTCCTGCTGGGATGGCATAAAACAGCCAATTACCGCTTCAGCAGCACCCATAATTACCTTCGCTCTTATCTATAGGCAGATATATGCGTCCCTTGTCCAATATCTCAGTAGAAAAAAAATCAAAAGAGGAAAAAAATGAATATCAATGGTCTCAAGCAAGCTTAGGGGTTGTCCTAGGGAGCCACGAGGATTGCTATTAAGAGATGTAAATGACCAATTTCGTGAACTGCACCTGTGAGGAATGATATCATTGGTTCCGTATCATTTAAATGGAAATTGATTCCTGCACAGATTTGTTTTCTGTTAACACGACAGAGAGTTGGTACCTTTCCCGTGCTTATAACTATGGTATTTATTAAATTCAAAAGTAAATAATACGGAAATTTATCTGAGCACTCTTTGATGGGTCCTCGAATGTTCGCCACGTCACTGGGTGTCGGTTGACAAGATGGGGACGGTGGGCAATCAAGCGACTTTTTCGTTTTTTGGCGTGTAAATGTCTTTAAAATGGCAAGACTGGTTTTTTTTTCGTGTGTTTTTTTTGCGGTGTAACGATCTTCCAAAACATGAATTAATAAAGGAAAGGAAGAGAGTGCGAAAAATATGAATCTCAGGAATCTACGAGGTGCGAGGTGCTCGTTTTCTGAGAGTCGGAACAAGTAAATTTTAATATTTTCTATGAAAAAAAATTTGAATACCGTGCGGGGAACCCGCTACTTTTTTTTTTTTTTTTTTTTTTTAATTTATCGGCGTGTTGTTAGCCCGGTATTGTGTGTCGTATTTTAATGGCTCCCGAGCTGTATCCGGCGTCCATACTAAAATTTGGTGACATATTGACCAGTAAAAAAGTGGAAGTCGACAAAGATTCCGTATCTCCTGTATGAATCTGGTAGCCTTCTTTCCATTTTTATTATAATTATGTTTTTTCTTGGCTATAAAAACATTTGAATTTCAAATAAAGTCCCTTCTAGTGTTATTCAGACGGTCACTTTTTTCTGCGCATAAATAATAGTTTCTTTTTATATTTACGTATTTTATATTATGCGTTTATCGTAAATAATTCTTGAAAAGGACTTAGGAAATCGTTGCACCCGGGGTTGACGGGAGAACTGCAAACTAGATACGCATAGAAGGATCATGCATATTCCTCCCCCCCCCCCTTTTACACAACCCACATGAAAAACCACTGAACGAACCTTTATTCTCATGCATAAAGGTGCTAAGGAGCACTAATGCTCAATTGAAATTTGAGACCTTCACGGCAAAAAACAAGTTATACATTGAAGAAAATGTGGTCCTCACCACGCATGTGAATCAACACTTGCCAGAAAATTTACTGAAAAATCAATCAATCGTTTATTAACGTTTTTTAATTAATTAACGTAATTTATTAACGTTTGTTTCGCGGCAAATTCCGTTTCGATCTCGTTTGTTTAGCAAACATTTTCGTTTGTTCATAATTTCATATACGATTTTATTCAAAAAACTCTTTTTGTCGAGCTAAGTTCACGCAACCCGACACATAGCCGGAATCGTTCGCTCCACAGAACATTTGGTCTCATCTTCGTTTGTTCACGTTGTTTAGCCAACATTCTTGTTTGTTTTGCTTATTGAACTACTCTGATCGGTACGAACACACGTAAGCCAAGTCCAGGCACATCTGGCACATCACCAAAATCATCTCTTCAGCCCGGCCTCTCGAAGCAATCTGTTGACATGGATATTTATGTGTGGCAAAGATCACGCAACCTGATTCACGGCCTAAATCAAGCAAAACAAACTTAAACAAACGGTCGGTAAATTTTCTGATATGTGTTGTGCCAGGTTCACGTGCGTGTCATCTGTATAAACCACTACCACGGGCACCACCACTGGCTTGAAAAAAATCAGACTGAAAATCGCCCATTTCAATCTCTGAGCAACTTTTGGCAAAGATGATGGTTAAAATGTAAAAATGGACACGGCGGGGGAATCTGAAATTCGAGACGGATTTTCGACCAGATGAGCCGTTGAAGGGGTTTTTACTCTGATGCCACGGCTTTTGGCCGTTTTGTAAGGTATAAGAAAACCAATGCTATACAATATTACTGGAGTCCTCTGTTGCCTAGTTATTAGTTATATGCTTACTATTTCTTTTGCATAACTAAGCAGCACAGGACTTCAGCACTATTGCGTAGCGCTGGTTTTATTACCTTATAAACGCGAAGAAGCAGAAATTTTTTTTAAAAAATTGCCTTATTTCCCATAGGCACCTATGCATTTTTACCCTTCCGTAAGATAAGAATGTCAAAATAATCGATTATCTATGCATTAACTGCACGTGCCTCATTGCCAGGCTGATGAGCCCGACGAAGGGGGTTGCACTTATTGGTGCAATTTTCTTCGGGCTTAAGATTACTTTGCTATATCTTTGGAAACGTCAAGAGCAGTTTTTAAGGCCCCTAAAATAGAGTTCTGCACATTTTCCGGTATAGTTGCAAAATGAAGCGCTCCCTTCAAACTCTAGGGTGTGGACAAATTGACCGCAGGACTCTGTTTCTGGGGAGTTTCCTCGCCGTTGACGAACGCATTTATCATTACACACTAAACTGTTTTGATGGGGTATTCCCCGAATTAATTCGGGAAGATAAATAGTAACTGAGACTAACAATAAGTGCTGCTTTCATCAAGCCGATGTTGGTCGAGCGGGCAAGGCTCTCAGCCACCGAATTTAAGGCCGAGACTAACTCTCTTATAAGGAAGAAGAAAAGGAAGGGCTTGAAATTGTAATTTGTGGCCGGTGGGCGGCTGTCTCCAAAAAAATCCCTTCATCCCCCCGTCACTTTATAGATGTGTCCTTCCGGGAGAGTTTTTAACAATAAATAACAGCATGGGGTCCGACATAATTGTTCTTTATGAGGTTCGTACAGTGGTGGTGGAAGAGTGGTAGGAGAGGGGAATTTATGTGGTCAATTCTAAGCGCAGCGGAGTTGGTGAGTTTATGCCTTTGGGAAAGTATTAATGGAGTTTCTCCTCCTCTCTTTATCCCCCTCCCTCCATTGCATTCAAGGGCTTCGTCATCGGTGCCTTTTTCATTGTCCGCGAGCCTCGGTTTGTCTTTTTAATGGGCCACTAACAAGGTATACCCGACATTATTTTGGTGTTGCACTTTTTTTTTTTTTTCACGAATGGAAACTATCTGGCGGATTCATATAATGTCTAGACATTCGTCCGTACGAAGATCAATAGGGGTGCGAATGGCCAATTCAAACCCTTGAGATCTCATATGGGTGCAGAATACGTGGTTCGTGGGTCGTGAATTTCGACCAAAACTACAGTGACAAGGCATAACGGTTCTATTTTTAGAGCCGCTTCGGCTTCGACTTGTCAATCGAACTGTTTGAGGGCGACTCATAAACCTTTTCACGCTTGAATAAAAAAAAAAAAATTGAAAAAATATCACCTTCTTAACCCCTGGGCTTATTCGAAGTAGAGACGGATTTTCAAGCTGAAGCTGAATGAACCACCCAGCATATTATGTTTGTTTGGTCCCTTTTAATTTAAGCCGATAATTTCGTTAAAAACACCAGGAAAAGTTTCATTCATTGGCTGGCGAAGGCTCACTATCTAATAGAGCCGATATTTTCACGCATTTTAATGAATGCCGTGATTACGACCGGACCTTGCTCAATCGGAAATGTGATTTAATCACGACGAAACCTTACCTTTCCCCCACACCCCCCGCTTCGCTCGCACAAATCATATAATATAGACAAATGGGGTATTATTTTTAAAGCAAATCCATTGACGGGGAGGAGTCGTGATGAGGGGAGAGACGTCGCACGGTGAATACGAAAGAGGCGCATACAAACTATATAGGCACACACCAGGCGTAGGTGGATCGCCCACACGGTTCGCGGGGCTTGAAGGCCACCACACGATAAAAGGTCAGTAATCAACATTATAAATGCTTCGTCTCTTCAAACGAGCGGCGAAGGGTATACGACACGTGGTGGTGGTGGTGGTGGTGTCGACGCGGGGAGGGGTGGGGGGTGGACAGACACGAGTCTGAGGTATGATAGGACCACTAACTAGGATTGAATGCTGGCGTGGTCGCGAATGTACGACAATGGTTCTTGAAAGAGGCTGAAAAAAAAAAAAAAAAAAAAAAAAAAAACAGCGAGATAGCATTTCTGAATAGTTAGGAAAGTGATTCAATAAAAATGAATTACATACTTCTATACTTCTATATAGGTATCCTTTAACTGTAATAAAAATTAATCAAATCGCTTGGAATTTAAATGTTACACTCACAAAAGCCGTACGAGTGGCAAAAATGGCATATGTTTTTTTTCCCCCGCTACCTGCTTCGTAAGTTGCCCATTACGATAATATAATAACTCCAGTAAGTTGAATTTTCCATAACCTGGTACTTTATAGCTTCAGTTTTTGTAAACTGTACAGCAAAGGTTTAAAACTGACATGAAATTAGTATATTACGATCCAAGGGCGGTATGATGCTCATTGCAGTCGAGGGCGACAGGAAGTGCCCGAGGTGAAGCCGAGGGCAGTTGTCGCCCGAAATCGTAATGAGGAATACCGCCCGAGTGGTGTAAGCTATTTTTGTACAGCCGAAGTTCATAATTATTATAATAATAATCATAAAACCCCCCTTCTTCTTCTTTCTTTCTTTTCAAACTTGTTAACAACGATTTATTTTGCGGCAAAATGATGGATGTCGCGCACTTCAACTTACATTGCATTATGAACTGTTTACAGTTAATTCCTCATTTGTATTGAAATGTAGTGGGTACAGCTGTTGAAAATTACGGTGGGAGACAAACAAAACCACGACGATAACTCTTGCTATTATTTTTAACTCATGTGAAAATGATAAGCAGTGAGTTATGCATTAACCACTTATTCTCACGGGTAAAATCGTTTACCTCACCCCCTTAAAACAAGATGTCATGGAGGGTAAACTCCATATATTACGTTATTCAGAGCTCGTATACACAAATAGCCTTTTTGAAATCCATTAAGATCGCAAATTTCGATAACAGATTACTCCCGCATGAGCGTCATTAATACGCAACAAGGAAAAAAATGATGAGGATGATGGAATCCCATCAACGGCAGTATTTCACGAGCGGCTTGGTGCACACGGCGGATAGATTGCCCTTAGTTTTTGCAAAAGGTACCGCCGCACAGCCTTTGTATTTATATCCTTTACGAAGTTATGGATCGTATCTCAAAAAGGGGGTACCTAGACAATTATCTCGAGGGTCGATTCAAACTGCGGGAAGGTAAATGCAACCTACGTATATGTGTGTAGTGGAGCGAATTTATAGGCTGAGCGCGGTGGCCTATTGGGAGGGCTTCGTATTCCGAGGGTCCGAGGGTTTTTTACGCTTTTCCATTTGTACTTATTCAATTTTTTTAATACTGTGATAAAAAAACCTTGGTGGCCAAAAACTCCGGTTATTGTTCCCGTAAATTGCGTGTGTAACGTGATCTAAATGTCCGAATGAGGAAATTAGGGTATAACGCAGGGATTGAGTTATAACGAGAGGATTGTCCATATCCTCTAGGATACAGAAGGGTGAAGGGGGCTGTAGCCTCCCCCCTTCATTTTCACTCACTAGTGCAGGAAAGTGAAAAAAAGTTCTGTATTGAATTAGCGAAGCCTTGCCTCTGAACACTTGCAAGAAAGACAATTAAACCTGTTGGTCGTGCGAAAAATAATATCCACCACTCGTGAGGAAGAAGCTTTCACGCTGCTCGTTGTTTTTAGCTCACTCGGCCCCGCCTCGTGAGCCAAACACAACTCGCAGGTGAAACTCCATTTCCCTCACTTGTAGTGAAATATACTATTATTTCACTTGTCGCGCGAAAAATATCGTGCGTAACTCAATTCACTTGCTCGTACTCATTGAGCCGACTCGGCCTTGCCTTGCCAGCTAAACAAAGTACTCGCAAGTAAAATGGCACTTACGTGTCTCGTTATGTGTAAGATACTATTTTTTTAAAACAGCTGATTATTTTAGAGCCTAGGGGATAAAACATTCACTTTATCCCCGTGGCCCAAAAAATCAATCCATGTTTTTATAAAAAAATACTGTACACACCGCATCAAAAAAGTGATTTTTGGGTCTCGAGAAAAGGCCAGGCTCGGCTACGCCTCGCCCGTCCAATTTTTTCTCTCGGCCTCCAAAAAATTGCTTTCTTGCCACGATCATTCTTAAAGAAGTGTTTCAAGCAGATGTTCATCGTGCGTAAAGACCTACTTTACACACGCCGTGCGGTATAGTTCACTCTTTACCGCACGGCGTGTGTAATGTAGGTCTTTAAGCAGCAGATGGGTGAAGGGTGAGTGGAACCGTGAGGTGGAATTTAAATCCCAAAAAGGTCAAAGTCAGTTGATTATGTTAGTGAGTTGGTAGAAGAATTGAGGCAGGGAAGCCCGCTTTCATCTTACGCGCTTCTTTTGTTTCTTCATTTTTATTTCTCTGAAATGAAGTTGTGTGGCAAATGGGAGACTTTACGGAACAGTTAAAGTAAATAACTATGATCCTAATTGGCTTTAGAAGGCTTTGTACGATCGAAGATAAAAAAAAAGCGTACGATCCTGAGGCGTAAAATCGCACTACAAACTACAAACTTCTCGTGTCACAAACATCGTGCCTCGTTCGTTAAAAGCTCCTTTATGCCTACATATCGTAATAATAAAAAAAAAGGGTTAGGGTTTCCAGGGGGGCCGGTGAAATACATTGCAACCTATGGGTGCCCGCGCACTAGGCAGCAAAGATTTCCAGGCTGGGGTAAGGCACTATAAAACACGAGTACTGCAACACGCAAATCGGCGCCATACTTGGTCCCTCATATTATGATCATAATTATCACCTGATCTCATTGACAAGCAGGATATATTTATTTATTTCGACTGCGATCCGCGTTTGTTTGATGCTACGATGACAATTTTGTCATTCATGATATTGTGTTTACCCTAACACAAGTACCCCTGACGGACCAAATATGGCGCTGAAATCCGTGTTGCAGTACCTGTGTTTTAAAGGTTCTCTAGCTGGGGCAGCCACTAGAACAAGCCCAACTGCACAGCAGCCTACTGGCTGCCTAGTGCAAGGGAACCCTAATTTTGCGTTTGAAACTTCCCTGGGCCGCTATCGCCCACATCGCTCGACATCGCTTTTTTTTTTTTTTTTTTTTTTTTTTTTTTTTTTAACTAACAACTAACATTGCCAGTTGAAGCATGAGAAGGAGGGTCTTTGAGGGGGGATTTTGCACCTCTGCCTCGTCGTGTCTGGAAGGGGAAGTCTCTTGCTTGAACTATATGACTTGGCATGAGCGAGATTTTGGAATTCCCAACTGTTCCCCTTTCACGTTCTTAGTGTGACGATTGTTTTAAAGGCACAATTCTATTTTGGGACAATTACAAAGCTATTTGTAATTAATCAGTAGTGTATCACTTATCTCCCTTTGTGCCACGAGCCACAAAGGATATACAATATGCATTAAATAATCTTGAAAAATATTGATGTAATACTCATACAAGTATATTCACATAATATTCTACGATATTATACCAGAAAATATTTCCACCAACACCAAAGTAGAGTATTTCAAAAATATTGTAATCAGGTACGTTTGAAAATATTCGTTCAAAAATATTATTTTCATATTAAACAATATTATTATACAAATATTAACAATAAATGAAAAATTAATATTCTTAAAATATTTTTTTGAGATTCTGAATATTGTCTGAATATTCGAATATTTTCTGAATGTTCAGAAAATATTATCATGCTGTTTGGGCAGGTCGTCCCCTGGTAAACAATCACCCTGTCCCTCTCCTTGTGTAGTTATGGCAATATGGCACTTATTTTGAAACTCCACCCCTCTCATCCACTATGGGAGCTTATTTGATGGCTATTATCAGATGGTCTTTATCAGCCGTGATGAGCAATCCAGTTCTTTTACATATCGTTGGACACGGCAGGTTACGATCGAGTTGGCATTGCATTCTTATCTATTCCTGGTTGCCCCGTTCATGTAAGTTCTACATTGGAAGCTTGCTGCAAATCGGTTTTTTTTTTTTCAATAACTCAGTCTTGATGGCATTGTAGGCATCAAAATTACGTAAATGGAAATTAAGTGACTACGCTGGGGGATTATCGAAGGAAGGATCGCCGCTATCTATAAAAAAAGGAAAATAAATCGGTGCCGGTCCTTGCTCGTGAGTATCCAGTCGCTCAACATTTGTCATCTTGTCATCAATAAAAATCGGGCAACTTATTTCAATCATAGTGTCCTTTCCAGTACAAAGATTCATTAGTGGAAATTCGACAGACGCCCGTCATTTCCCGGCGATGTCGAGCTTGGATAATGATGTAAATTACCTCGTTGACGTGGTGAGTGCATTCACACAAGAGGAATTTCGCGATTTGAAATCACTTGAACCGCAACACGTCGACAGAAGTGGCTTAGTTAGTACTTCGGGAGTTCGGAATGCCGGAGACAAGGGCTTTGTGATGACAAGAGTGAGTTTTCCGTTGTTATTCAAGAAAAAAGGCCAGTTCACAATTTATTATCGGTACTGGAACGTAAATGCGAATGGGTGACTATAGTCGGACCAGAGCAATCGTTTCGTTTCAAGCCCTTTCACGTTGCCATCCCGTCAATTTTGAAGTGGCTTAACTTTTAACTAGCGCGTTAGGCTCGTTTCACATATACGAGGTTTCACGCGGCGCGGTTTTGGCTGCCGCGTAGTGACCACGTACACCTTTACACACGTGCGGTACATATTACTTGGTTCGATGAGAAAGCGGCATTCACGCGGATTACACGCGGGGGTCTCGTGAAACCGCGTTAGTGTGAAAAGAGCGTTGGGAAATGCTTAACGTAGAATGTTCACGTGCTCCTTTTATAGCGCTGAAGAAGATTACCTAACCCTGATGCTTGGAAAAGAATCTAGAGAAGGATACACGGTCCTTTCCAGCCCTCGAGTAGCACCCAACAAACGTGTAGTTCACCGGCATTTCGTTTTTTTTGGATCGGTCGAATAAACGCCATTTGTGTATTATAGAATAAAAAGAACACGTTTTGATGATTCTCTAGTCAAAATTCATTTTCCAAGTGACGTAGGAACAAGACTTCTTGGCCGAGTGATGTGGGGAATACACATTCTGTTCTGCCTCAGTGACTGAAAACCGGAAGAAACTATCACCGCCTGTGGATCAATTGCTTACAATAGACCTAAATTTCAGCTCATAAAACATAAAACAACTTTTGGAACGTTAAAATTAAAATAAATTACTTAACCATTAGCTCGGTTAGTTGCAACAGCGTTTCTTAAACCAAAAATATCTGCTCTTTTCAGAAATGTAGTCGGTATTGTTCTGTTACGAATGGCTAGGACGCTAGAAATGATTATTGACGAAAAGAACGCGTATGGCCGAAAAATGACGACTCGAAAAATGACGTAACTCGGATCCTATGTTCATATGGTGATTTTGGTTCGTCGTCGTTAGTACTACGACTGGTTAAAGTCCTGATCACTCCTCCTGAAACACCCTGTATTATAATAATTTTTGTATTTGGCGGGTTTTCTCCTTTTTTATTCTTTACGGGAGCAAAAATCCCAACCCAAAATAAAAAACATTTTTCCTCGAGTCTGAGGACTTGGTTTTTCATATGACTTTGTTGCTGATATGAGAATCAACCGCTCCACCGTGCTAGGCGTGGATCCAGAGTGTGGGGGGCACAAAGTATAGTTTCTCCGCAATTTTTCTCAATTTTACCCATGAACTATAGGGCGTATATAGTCAGCTCGGGACAAGGTTCTGTAACATAATAAAATATACAAGCCCCCCCCCCCCCCTTATACAGAAACGGCTACTTTTGCGACAGAAAATTACCGTTTCTGTAGAAACATCTTCAACCCCCACATTTGGCGGATCGCTCCTTGAAAAATCATTTCGCGGAATTTGGATCTTCCTGGAATCAAATTTCGTGGCTTTGGCTCTTCAAACCCCCTCTATTTAGAGGGCTCTGCTCTTTCAACAATTTAAATTTCGGAGTTTGGCTCTCGAGGATTGGGCACGTTCAAAACCGAGGTAGTTTCATGGATCAGAACTTTATTCATATACCTACCTATTTTTTAAGGTTTATTTATGCTAAAATAGAGCATAAATTGGGATTCGCTCGTAAACTAACCCAACAGTAAAATGAATATACGATTGTTGAAGTTTTAGTTCCTCCGCAGTCCGCACTCGGGGCCACTTAGTGGCGCTTCTGATTTAGTGGTGCCACAGAGAAGCGGAGTACAACCACTTTGTCGCGCTTCTTTTTTCCGGATGTTTCTTGACTTGAAATAGAATACTATAGCCCGTCAAGTTAAAACGTGGACCTCGCTCTCCTGTGATCAGCCCCTCTAGCTATTAGTCCTTTCCCCCTTCATAGAACTTCGGCTTGATAATAACGCTTATCTTTGGTGAATAGTGGTATAAACAATTCGGCAATGAGCGCTGGCGGCGGGTTCATGTTCTTCTTGACGGGTTATAGCTATAATAACTATAGTAACGCATATTGGCGCCACCAAATAGTCAGGTCAACCACTCTGAAGCGCCACCAAAACTCCAGTGGCGCCACTAAGTGGTAAGCTGCGGTGCCACTAAGTGGTCAGCTGTAGCGCCACTGTGATGATGAATCCTCCTTCCTGAAAACCCAAATTCTTCAACATGTGTACCTACACTCCATGGGGTCGGCTCTCGATATTGCACAGCGTCAGAGTCCTGATCACAGTCCCTAAGTATTCACCATACCGCTGATTCTGGTGTAGTGAGAGCTTGATCGCCAGCGACTGGCTTGACAAATCCCGTCAGCCTCCTCATTCTGAGGATCCATCCCATATAAGGTCACTAAATTTTCCTCCCTGAACAGCGTTTAATAGATTGCCAAATTCGATCAATAATCCCTTATCCGCCTGACCTGTGGAGAGGTCGAAGTGGTTCCAATTGGTCTGGTTTGGTTGATGTCTTAGAATTAGAAAGTATATAAATAGCTTTCACTAATAAAATGCACGCTTAATGAAAATCATCCGCAAGTCCACCTTTCTTTGCATTTCTTGTAATATATGAATATCATTGACAATGTCAATAAATTTAATCAAAGGCAAGGAGACTCCGGCTGTGCAACGAACCAAAATGTAGTTAGCGCGGCATACATATATAGTGTAACGTTTCACTTAGCATCCCTCTCGCCCCATCATCAGTAGGTTGGTATATATGAACCTTCTGCGCTTCACAGATTTTAATTAGGTGGTACCCGAGTTAGCGGGGGGTCTCTCCTCTGCCTGCTGCACTCGGCCGACTTCTCTCTTACTGGAAGAAACCACACCGACAAAAAGTTTATTAACTGCCTTTGAGGAGACCCCGGTCGTTTTTATAATTAGCCACCGCGTAAATCTCGCCCTTTGATTCTGTCTCTCTCCATCTTTTTTCCACCTACCAAGCGGGCTTTTTTTATCAACTTGGCGTGGTACGTTTTTTTTTTTTTTATCGCTTCAACAGCTGAACGTCGCCCCCCTTCTCCCGGGCAATCAAACATTCAAGCGTGGAATAGTTTTATTAATTGTCCAACGCCCTGTTACTATACGCTTGTGATGTAATAGATTTGTTTCTTTTCTTTCCACTCAAAAAAATGCGTAACGCCTACGAATGATGAAGAGGTGGGGGAAGAGGATTAAATCAAAGTGAAGATGAAACGGAGACCGGTATGGCAACAATATTTTTCTCTTTCTCTTTCACCATTGCACCAAACAAATATTCCGCGATGGACTTCACCGGGACGGTGAAATTCACTCGTCAATTATAGGGCAAGGAGGCACGAAGCGATTCCGCATGCCGGGTGACACCCAGCCGGGATGTTGGGTGACCGAATATTCCTTGCCAGTATCAAAGAGTGAGGGGTTTTTGATAAGGAGTGAGTCTGTGCCATCAGACCTATCCCTGTATACCAGTAAAATAGCCAATTCCATCCAATGTGGATGTCACATCCTGCAAGACTGCTCTGCCAAGCTCAGTCCAAGCTGCCAGTGTCAGGTTTTGAGACGCGTGAGATAGTTTCAAGACAAACAATAAGACAATTTCTGGTGCTTCACTATCTTCCAGTTTTTGGCACCGCAAATAATCGGATCATGCAGCCCAAATTCAGTTATTTGTACGCACTTTCCTGGTTCTTGTAGTATGATACACTCATGCCTTTTAATATAGGAAGCCAGAACGTGTAAAACCGCAATCATCCATCGTTAAGGCGCTTGAATTCCATTTTGTTAAATGAATAATTCAAACTGTTCAACAGCGACTGTAGTCGTGATTCTCGCCTTTTGCGGTTACAATTGAATCGAAATCTTCGAGTAGTGGGGGCGTTACTCAGAGCGCTTTGTCCGATTTTTTTTTTTTTTTTTTTTTTAACCTTTCTCCCTCGTCACAGTCTCTTGCTCGCTCAATGATCCTTCTCATTCTTTCTTCGCTCGCTCACTCTCTCTTCTTTTGTGCTGTAGTCACAGTCACACAATTAAGAACAATGTCCGCCAATACATTTTTTTTTCACCGCTCTTTCTTCTCCCCTCCAAGTTCGAATGAGGGTAGGGGGGACAAAAAAAAGAGTTGAAAGTGTCAAGCCACTGGCGCTGACATTCCCTTCAGAGTCGGCCGGGCATTAACATAAAATTAACATCATGAAGTGGGGTCGTGCGGCTAATCTGTCTTGCATTGCTTCACATGGAGCTCGATTAGTATGCGGGTCAGAGTGAAACCTCAGCGCCATTTTTATTGTTCCTGTTCCCTCTCGCGCATTGATTAGCGTGGGCTTCTTATACTTCGGCCCCAGATGAACACTGTGGCGAGGGTGGAGGGTGCTTGGTGTCTTGACGCCCACGACTTAAATCGAAACTTAAACTGATGTGTTTTACTCTCTCACTCTCTCTCTCTCTCTCTCTCTCCCAAAGCGTAAGAATCGAAAAAAAAAATTCATGTTAAATCTGTTGGATGCTTAGAAACTTCCGCTGTAGGTACTTCCTGTCATCTTAGAATAACTCCGCCATCACAGAATTTGTGCATTTTCATATAACTTCCCAACGCTACGTTTTTGCGGGAAGCAACACTACTGTAAAAAGGCCTTAACAGGACGTCATTTACGCGTTTTTCTTCTTGCATAACGCCCTTGCGTTGGCTTGTTAGCCCTGTGTGGTTCTGAATATCGGAATAAAAATCAATTTCAAGAAAGTGTAAAGGCCGGGCAGAAGGGAACATTTATTTCCAAGGCAAGCTTATTCAACAACGAGATGGCTGGAAAAATGAATTCTCCTTGGAGGGAATATCACCGTTGTTGGGTAGAATATGTCTTATAGATCATGGACAGGTACAACGTACCGCCTTCGTAATACCATAACCAGAGGCAGAACTGTCCACCTTAACTTTTTTTTCTTCTTTATTTTAAAAGAAATTCCCAGTAATAGATGCGATGTCGTTTGAGTTACAACACGGTCCTTCGAGGGAAACGAACACAGTGGCTGTTGACATATCACCAGACGATGGGAATTATGACTATTCGAGAGGACAATAGCTTGGACAGGGGGAGGGGTAGTATTATGGTAAAGGGGGTGAAAAACTCTGAAATATGCAGATAGACGTCCGAACCGTAAATATACTGATGAGGATCTCTGAGAAGCCTATATGGTTGTGTGTGTCTGTGTGCTTCCTACCGGGACCCCGCGGAGTGGATTACCATAACACGGGTGCTCCTGGGCATCCACTTCTTATACTCCAATACGTTAGCCACAATGAATCAACTCCCACCCCCACTGTGCGTTGGACCCCTTTGCGCGGGTCACCTTCACCCGATTGATGTGTTATTTAGACAATCGGGGGGCCCCATAGCGGAGAAGCACCGATTTATATCGTTTGATGTTATCTCGGGACGCTTCCATAGTGGTACTGTTGGGAGGGGGAGGGGGTCGTGTATCATTTTCCCTCTCGCCCACATGCAATGCGATTTCTTTTTTTTTCTTTCTTTCTTTTTTTTTCGTTCTTTAAGACTGTAAAATAATGAATTTTTAAACATCATCCTGCAACCTGTCACTTTTTCTTATAAATGCACCTCAACACCGCCTGTGAAGTTATCTAGTGAATTTTAAAGTACCTTATTAATAAACAAATAAAAATTGTGTAACAACCAAAGACAAATTCACCGCAGAGACAGGAATAAGAGTCGGTACGCCTTGTTCTGTTCATTAAGCGCCCTGATGTCTGGTCATAAGCTCCCCATTTCACCTGAGACCTCTCATTTCAATAAATAGGGGCTCCTGCCACCCTTTTCTGTAGCTCTTAACGCGCGCTTTAGCGAAATTTAAGCAGGGCAACGTTACTCAAAAATTTCACGCCTTTACTCGTTTTGACTTCCCCAATGACACGCAGTTCATAGGGCGAAATTTTCTATTACGGGAACGTTTCCGTGTCGACAGTCAGGCAGGGTGCGGCGGCCCAAAACACAACAGAGTGGCCGCCAGCGCTCTTTAACGTTTCCAAAAATGATCTTTTAGCGTGGAAAGTCGGTTTCAGCTAGACCGTAGTTTTTCGACTCAATGCGGCCCTACTCATATGGGAGCCTCTTCCTTGGCCTATACACGCTTCTCAAGGCAGTCGACCGTACGGCGGACGATTGCGGGAAAATTCGTGTCAATGCGTTGCATGGAATCAGTAGTGCCGAAACGATTTCAATAAGTTGTGGCAGAATTCAGGAGAAAGGACCCACCCACCACTAGTGATGTTAAAATAAGAGGGGGGGAGGGCAATCAACTCTACACCCGCTAAAACTATACATTTTCTACATTTCAGCCACGAATTATTCTGAGTTTTCCCCCAATTTTCCGAAAACATTCTCTGAATTTGGCCGTGGATCAGCGCTATTTTTTCACTTTCTGGAAGAAAATTACCTTCAGAAACCGTGAAATTGACGTTTTCTCCATTTAAACCGCGAATTAATGTTTTTAATTTCCTTACTTCGCAATCTTCCCAATTTTATCGGTGAATTAGCGATTTTTATCCATTTCAGCCGCCGAATAAGCTATTTTTGGTCATTTCCGCCATAAATTAGCATTTTTTCACAAGAATTAGCGATTTATCTCCATTTTAGCCACGAATGGGGAACTTGCATGAATGTCCGATTTGGGAGAAAAGCATGCCGGTGAATTGGCACATTGACAGAAGGATATCAATGGTAGTTGCAGCCCGATTGGTGCATTTGGTGATTTTTGAATAAATTTCAAAGTTCTTCAAGAGGGTAATTCCAAAGATGGTACGAGGGGAAATTACGTCAATCCCTAATTTTGAAGCGTGTGATTAGGGCACTTTAACACTTTTTGTTTTCAAATATCAAGAAAAATTGTCCCCCTGAAAATGTCCTCACACCATCCATTCCATTAAATAGGGTTTGACGTTATGAAATCCCCTCTAAAAAATTTTAAAAATTCGCTCCAACAAAATCCTTCGTTGATTTCAATGTTTAATGTGAGCAATAGCATTGTGGAAGAGCCCTCTTCAATAAACACCAGTGCTTGAAAAATGTGCAAGTTCCCCGTTAGCTACATAATTAGCGTTTTTTTCTGAATTTGTCAACGAATTCGTGTTTGTTCTGATTTTAACTGCTAGTGAGCCATTTTTCTCAATTTCATACATGAATTAGCCCTTTTTCTTAATTTTAGCTTTTAATTTAGTTTTTTTTTTTTTTTTGCTACCCATACTACTCGTTTCCATACTTCTTTAGCCTCTAATTAGCGCTTTTTCTGTACTTTATCCGCGAAAGCCACAGTATTTTGTTTCTGAAAGAGGAAAATAATCACGCGAGATTGGAGTTTGAAATGGCAAATTCTGTTTTGAAGAAGCCGAATTCACGACATTTGGAGGGCAAATTTCTGTGGCGACATTGTCGTCTAAAAAGGACATAGTCACGACATTTTTGGTTTTCAAACGAGCCAAATTAGTATTTCGCATTAGCAATTAAAATTATTGAAAGAGTTTATGCTCAAAAATTTGGTTAATCGCCGAAATTTGATTTCAAAAGAGCCAAATCCAAGAGGATTTGAACGAGCGAGTGTCCGCGAAATGAGGAAGTAACACATTTTCCAAAATCATGCTGTCGTGCTTGGGTACCAAAACTCATGAAAACACGATCTGTTCAAATAAAATCAGGCCCTATATTTTTTTTTATTAATTTTTCAAACTATTGGTTTGCGGGACCCATTTGAAATAGGCTAGGTAGACTGATGACGTAATAACAGCATTCGCATGACCTTCACTATAGCTTCCCATAAATCAAACAATAGGACTTAAGAGAATGGGAAGGATAAGAAGAGGCAAGACATGATAACAGCCATGATGCGGATGGTTGGGAAGGATCACAACCCTTTAACTACATCACGAGTCACAGACCGGCCGTTTAAGGTAACAAAAAAAAATTGGCAAGTTTATTATTTTGCTATAAATCGAAATTAATCATTTACGCATTAATATTCAATTCCTGGTCATATTTAGTCATTTTCTTTCGAAAAAAAATGTTTCCAGCGATTTTTATTTTTTATGTTACTTCCACGTTTGGAAGTGCCAAACCAATGAACTTTTAGGGGTATTCATGAAAAATGTTAAACCTTGTATTTATTTTGTTATATGCTAAATTCTGAACAGATGGGTAAGGCCATAGAAACGGAGAAACTCAACACAAAAAATACGAAATAACAGGGTTTACGTCGATAACATATGTTAAACTTTTGTTTTTGAGAGATAAAAAATTCGTGAAATTTGGTTTTGAGAGAGAGCGAAACTTGGGGTCAAAATATAGACTCAATTGCGATATTTGGTTTTAGAAATATACAAACTCGCAGGATTTATTTTGGATCAGGGACCGTATTCCGAAGCCGTATGAAAATGCCGCGAAAAGAGCAGTTGCTATGGCGGGATAATGTTATTTCTTATTCGGCGTCCTTGGATCCCGCTTGCGGCGTTTTTTCCCGAGCGTTCGGAATAAGGCCCCTGATATTGAACCAAAATGCCGGGTGTTTTGGTAGAATGATCAGGATTCTGGGGCCGTATTCCCCGAATTTTGTCTTAACCAAATCGCCAACACCGTACATTCACCCAGATTTTAGACTGCATTAACAAAATCAGGTTTTTGGGAAAGAAACAGCGACAGTGCGCTTTCGGGCTATTGTTAATTTGTTAGTACATTTCATTTACTTTTTTTATAAGATAATTAAGATATTAGGCGAATGGGATAAGTGTGTGGGGGGGGGGACACATTTTACCGCCACCCCCCTCGGAGGCCTAAAATGCCCCTGCCCTAGAGAGGCGTGTAGCATGCTGCTATACACCGTGGATATAGTGTCGGCACTATATTCGCTGGAATCGGAGGGGAAACCACTTCAACTGTTTCGATTTTCGTTTGTATAAACAACCCTAAAATAATAGGTTTCTTCCATATTTGAATTTTAACCATTTCCACCAGTCGGCGGTTGGTTTGGGGAATTCTCTCAGAATGTTTCGATCTGAGCCAAGCGCGGTTTATGAGTTTCTCCAGTCCGTGATGGTCAACTGAGTGCCGAAGTTTCCCGGCCAGAACGACCCTAACGTCAGAGCCATATGCTCTCAGTATAGTGGCCAAAAATGAGTTTTCGCGTTGTCGTGTCTTGATTTCTGCCGAATTTATCCACTTCACGATGGGTCGGCGAAGTCCGCCGATGTGTGGGGGTGCGTCGAGGGTCTTCGCGGTTGAGGTTTTCGGTTGAATTGATCGGGGCGTGAATTCTTTCCATAGCGTTCGCTTTTCCCCTAATTTTTCCTATCTTTTATTGTAACGAAAACTTGTACTTTGCTCGAAAATGTTCGTGCTCGTTGAAGTACGGGGGCAGGATGGTATGTGTGCCTCCCCCCCCCCCCACCGTAAAGTGACTCTACATCTGGGCCTGTTTCTCAATGGGCGACTTTTTTCACTCGACACTTTTTTCCGCGCTAAAAGCCGACGCTCATTATACTCCGAATTTAACAGTTGCCTGTTAAAACTCATTTATAGTTTACATACACCACGAGCGTATAGTTCTTTTTTTTTTCTTCTTTCTTCTTCTAGAAAATACGAACACTATTGTTTTCGTCAAAGGCGGGGCCCCAGCACTGACTCCTTGAGTCCTTGCGTCAATATGAAAACTGTTTGACTTTTAAAGTCCACTTAGAAAAAAAAAGGAAAGGCGTTAAAGATAACGAAAATATTCCTGTTAGTACCCCGGAAACGACGAAATATCGCTGGCTTATAACAGACGTGCTGCTATGATGAAGATACTCCGTGTGTGTCTGAAGGTTGCCCAATTTTTTGTCACCTCACCACCACGCACATAGCTATATAGTTTGGGCTACCAAATCAAGGACGACAATAATCAGCGCCTCTCCTTGAGTCGTTATGTGGCACGAGAGAAGCTTCAAACTTTTTGTTAAAAAAAGCCACTGGGCGGTGGTAAAGGGGAAGGGGATGGACTTATGGATAATGTAAGGACGAAGAGAGATAGTCCAGATGATGCAGTAGGCTGTCAGTAAAGAGGGGAATCTTGAAATAAAAATAATGGTTTCCACAGAAAAAAAAAAAGAGACAAAGGTGAGGAAGACGATCTCCCCTCCCCCCACAAGTTCTTCCGCGGTCCTAATAAAAAGCAAATATATTGTAGCTTCTTCAGAGCTGGCTGAATGCTGGAATCTCCAAAAGATGCTATCTCATTACTGAAGCCTCACCTTTTTTTCTCTCTTTTTTTTTATGAATTCTTGAATTCCTTTGTTTAAAACGTTGGAAGCCAAGACATAAAATTACGTATGCATAATTTAAGTTCGCCTTTTTTATCAAAAATTTACCTCATTTTTATTACGTCATAGAACACGCTCTTGCATTGGAAAGAAGGGGGAGGGAAAGTTCATTTAGTCAATTAGGTGTTCACTGATTGAACAACGGCCCCATTTGCTTTGCAAGAAATAGCGGAGAGGTGAAATAAATTATTTGATTCTTTGATTTTGGTGTCCAGAGTTCGCTTCCTGGCCGAGCGTAATTTTTACATATTTAATTTCGATTTGCAAGTTTATAAGAAGTAAAGAAAAGAGGGGAGTTTTCTATTACTTCAAGGGGAAATAAATTACAAGACGAAAGAATCGATTACGATGATGGGGAAGGGTCGACATAATGTGATTTCTTCGGAGTTATTTTGGAGAGTCACGGTGAAATGAACGGCTAAAAAAAGTAGGAAAGTAAGCGATGTTTATCAGAACAGAATGGGGTCTGTTGGTGGTGGTGGGGGGGGGGGCGAGTTGTAACAAAAGAATATTCAAACGACTGTCACAGAATTGGGCAGGGGCGTGTGTGGTGGATGCTGCGTTCTTCGGAGCAAGAGAGGACTTGAACGGGCTTTTTTGTAAAAAGCCCCTTCGGTTGTTGTCGGTTGGGGAGGGGACAGCTTGAGGGAGGCCGGGCGGCGGCCACAGTCTGGATCTGGCGGGCGCGCGGTGCGATGGATGATGCAGCGGTTCAACGGTCCCTGCAGGGGGTGGTCCTCACTCTACAGAGTGCGATGGTTAGCTCGCTCCAACAGGCGGCGCTGCTCCCGCCCGACAGTCCTGAAGCGGCGGCTCTCTCCCTCCAAGCACTGGAATCCTATCTGACCCTGACCAGGCTGGCCCAGGGTCGACCGCCGCCGCCGCTGCCGCCTCCACCGCAGCCTCCCGATGATGAAGACGAGTCGCCGCCTCCACCTCCGCCTTCGAAGGCGTCGCGTCCTAAAAAACAGTTTATTTGCAAGTTTTGTAACCGGGAATTTACCAAGTCGTACAACCTTTTAATACACGAAAGGACACACACCGACGAACGACCCTATTCATGTGATATTTGTAACAAGGCTTTCCGAAGGCAAGACCACTTGAGAGACCACAGGTAATTGAAAATGTTCACCTCTTTCCGAATTTTACTTCCATGACCCCCCCCCCCCTCTTGACACTATGAGAATACGCTTTTCCTTTTAAGTCGCGATAACGCACTCGACCATCTTCTACCAACACGATTGAACTTTTTTCTAGAGTTTTAAAGGCCCATAAACTAGCCGCGTCACGAACTTTGCCTCGTATATAGCGGTGGTTTCCAGATAATGTACCTCATTAATAGGTCATGGGGGGGGGGGTCGCTGTCTCAAACCACCCTCATCCTCTCCTATATCGCACCGTTTTTATTACCCTATTTTAAGTTCAATCACAAGTGAGTCTCCCCCCCCCCTCCCTCTATGAAATTACCCTTTCATTGTTTAAAGCCGGAGGGCTTGACTTCCGGTCAAAAACGCCTTTGATTACATTCAAAGAATACAGGGTGGTTACATGCAGATTGATACTTATACGACCAGACGTATAAGTAAGGTCTTCGAGGACTCGGGATCCTCATTATCGTGGGGGGTTTTAGCCTATACTTTTGTCAAATTGATTCATTCTTTTACCTGTATTGTGTTATAACCCCATTCAGGTTACACCAAGAGGTTTCTTTAATATGGTACTGTGTTTTTTTTTGTTATTATTTGTGAATGAAATGCCTTTACCTGTACCTGTAAGGATTTTGAGCCTCCCTGTTTGTGCAGATTGAGAAAACAGGAAGAATATCCTTCTTTATTTGCGTTGGTTTCTGTTTTCCAGTTGACTTTTCTGGGGTTTTTGAATATTTTTGCCTTTCCTATTACTATAACGTTTTCCTATATATTCGTCCATTGTATCGATTATTGATGTTTATTACCGGTGACTCCCCACACGTCTCGAATGGCTACACGTTGAACAAAACGACTATACTGCCATTCAACTCGGACGAATCGCGCTAATCCTTTTGCATCCGACAAAAATAAACTTTTATAATGTCTTCAAGTGTCCATTCTTCTCCCGTCGCGTATTCAATTTTTGAATCAATAACCCAACATTTTTATTGTCCTTATCTTGCTGTTAATTTAAAAAAAAAATTTAAATCGGATTTTTATTCTCTATAAATCCTTGAGTTTCACCGCGTATAACTGTTATAATTACTCGTGCCCCCCCTCCCACCTACTTAATCATCTACTGAAGATGGTCCTGCACCCTTCTCGAACCGTGAGAATCCGTCGTTTTTCTTTAGAAATCAAGGGTTTCTCTACCGCGCCCGTAGGGTTGTCTTGATCATCAGTTAAAATATCAGCGGTTTCAAGATCGATAGCTAATTCCAAGAAATTGAAATTCGTGTATAGGACTTTTACATGAGTGAACCGTCTTTGTGAACGTTTTGAAATCGAAAAAGGCGGTGATTTCAGACGGGGAATTAAGCGGTGCGGTCAAGATTGGTCTTAGATGTGTGCAGATTTTTCGCAGGTTTCTTTTCCTTATTTATGTAATGACGTTGAAATGTGACCCACTAAAACGTCGAAGAAAATGAATTATTTGTGACAGTTAGAGACGTATAGCCGCGGGAGAGTAAAATTTTTTTTACGGCTCGATGTGGCAAGGGTCTCACCAGCCATTGTACAGCAAGAGGGGCAGTGGCGGCGGATGTTAGACGGCATTGGGGGAGCAAGAATCTGAGCAGTGCAAATTTTAACCCCCCTCCCCCATCAAAAAATATCGTGTTTCGAGTCATTTATGTATACATGTGCAAAATTACAATTTTCGGTCCCAAAAATTCGAATTATTCACTAAATTTACAGTGTCTTTATGAAATTCCCTTGCTCTAGACTATATTTTCCTGGGGTCGTCCAATGGCGCAGTGTCATTAGATAACGCCGAGATGAGCCGAATCAACAATATCGGTCACAGTGTATTCAACCGGGAAATTGTGGGGGGGGGGGGAGAAAGAGTATGCCCTGAACAGTTGGCCTACTATCGTGGTCGGGGGTGGAAATCTCTATAGAAGGTCCCTTAATAGGTCCATAAATATATACAAGGATTATACTTTCTAGAGTTAAATTATACGTATTTTTCTCAATTTTATAGTCACGAAGTTTCCTCAGGAAACCGCCAGTTGGTGTTTTCTTTCTCAATCTTAGGTGAAAATTAGCCTTTTTTTCTGTTTTCACCGTAAAGCTACTTTTCTCAATTTCATCCCCGAATTAGCACCTTTTCTCAATTTTAGCCGCGAATTATCGTTTTTCTTCATTTGAGCATTGAATCCTCACTTCTTATAAACTTTTAGCCACGAAATGGCACTTTCTCACAATTCAAGCTACGAAGTTTCCCCATGAATCCGCGAATTAGTGTAGCGAATTAACGCTTTTTATTAAATTAAACATCAAATTGGCGCATTTTCAAAGTTACTGTTTTTATCAATTATATCTCAACTAATATTTTTACCCACGCAGTGGCGTTTTACCCGGCGCAATGTTGCCTCAAGAATTGGCGAATTGAAGTTTTCTCAACTTCACCTGTCAATTAGCACTTTTTCTGAGCTTTTACAGCCGCAAATCGCAGCGCTTCATCGCAATTTAAGCTGGGAATTTGCGTTTTTCTCAACTTTAGCTACCGAAGAGCACTTTTTATCAATTTCAGGCGTGAATTAGCGTTTGTTCTCAATTTCATCCGCGAATCAGCGCTTTTTTGCAATTTTATTCGTTTATGAGCGCTTTTCCTCAAATTTCAGACACGAAGTAGCGGCTTTTCTCAATTTTAAAAGTGAGTTATTGTTTTTACTTGTATATGTTGTCTCCGTAGGAACGGTCGTGAAAAAGAAATCGAGTCCCTGCCAACGATATAATAAAAGAACTGGATTGCTCATCACTGCTGACAAAGACCAGCTGATAATAGCCATCAAATAAGCTCCCATAGTGGATGAGAGGGGTGGAGTTTCAAAATAAGTGTCATATTGCCATAACTACACAAGGAGAGGGACAGGGTGATTGTTTACCAGGGGACGACCTGCCCCCTTCACGCCCCTCCAGTCCTCTGTGAGCAATCCAGGTTTACATATCGTTGGTCCCTGCTGACTACTACATATTACTGCTACTTTCATACCTTATCAACCTAAAACACTCCATTATTTCATTTATAAGGTTTTCGAGGGCCCCATCCGATGTGCGCTTGAAGGCGCTCTGTCCCCCTCGCCCCTTTATCGATGCATTAGAGGCCCTGAAATGCTTTTTCACTACTTATTTAAACCAAAATTTCGATTTGGCACTTTAAAAAATCATTTTCGTGGGGTTATAGCCTTACCAAAACCCAAATTTTACCGATTTGGTTATCGCAGAACCCAATTTCACGGGATTCGCTCACCCAAAAAGCCTACCTGGGACTCCCGAGTCACCTTCCTCTTCTTCGTAGTCTTGTTCACACCGATGGCTCTTGCAGTTTTCACTAGCTTTAAACCCACATTTCGGGGATTTGGCGCTTTAGAAAGTCCAATTTTGTGGGTTTGAATCTTTCAACGCCAAAATTTTGAGAATATAGATCTCACAGTACCAAATTTCGCTGGTTTCGCTTACCCGAAAAGCCAATTTCGAGGGTACGGCCTATTAAGTTTTGTGGACTTGGCATTCAAAAAACCCTATTTCTCGGTTTTTGCAGGGTTGGTCCTAAAAAACATTTAGGTAGTAGGTTTGGCCCACTAAAAAAGTCAATTTTCACGGGGTTCAAACAGGCTATTTCACCTCTTTGGGGGCTTCATGAAGTAATTCCAAGGGTTTGCATAGTCTTCTAGTTTAATATTTCATTCGCCCATTTTAAATTTCAGAGAGAGCGTGAAACAGTGCTCTCAGGCAAAATGTCAAATCGAGATGGGAAAGTCAATCCTAAAATCCCTAGGTACCCTGCTTTCGAACATCTAATTTGGTCCGAGGGACTAATGTATCGTATAATCGTGAGATATTATCACAGAATTTGTGGCGTATATTTTAATAAAACGGCAAGGCCCGACGCGACGCCTTTTGTGGAGCCTGCCACATGCAGAAAGACTTGCAGCATATCTTCATGCGCTGCTCTCGATACGCCTCCGATACGGATTTTCGATCATCTGAGAGAGATCATGCTGAACCAATTACATATAGTGTACACAAATTGAAAGCCCAGTAAATTCCATACAGCGTTCAAGTGTCGCCCATAAGTTGAATATCTAAATAGTGTTTTTTTAGGTTTTTTTAAGTGTATTGATTTGAGCAATAGGCGGTTTATGAATCGCTCGGGTAGTGCTCTACTGCGGCAAAAAAAATGCTGCCGGTCTAAGCCAAAACTGAAGAGGCCGAAAATGATCGTTTTGTTTTGTCCTGGGTTCTAGTCGATTTTCTCGACTCCGCAAGAGCGACTGAGTGTGGGTCTGCGAGCCGGAAATGGCCGAATTAGACCTGGACTTTGATCTTTCCATTAAAAACCTCATGATATACAACAATTTTAAAACAAAACAAACACAAAAAACAAAACAAAAACAATTAAAAAAAACAAAATTGCAAAAAAAAACATTTTATTTGGAGGAGATGAGAAAAGTTTTCAGACCTTGGCATGCACGTGCTAAGTGTTAGCCCAGCGCATCATCCCCATTTCCCAGTGCCGGTTTTAAGGGGGGGGGGAGGCGAGCCGTGCGTCCGCCCGGGGGCGCTGTATCCTAAGTGGCACGTCTAGCAAAATGAGGAGGGGAGGCGGACGAGACAAAATGAACTAAGAAGCGGATTTTATTAATTAATATAATAAGTATATAAGATTCCAAAACGATCCAATTCGGCATAAATTAGTTAAAAAGGAGAGTTTGAATTGTCTAGAGATCTACTGACAGAAGCCAGGACTCACAGCGAATTAATACGCAGCGGACAATTTAGCGAATTAATTAGCAATTCTTTTCAGTTTTGTCCGCGAATTAGGATATTGTCCCAATTTTACTCGATAGTTAGCGCTTTAATTTCATTAGCGAATTAGTGATTTTTTTCAATTTTAGCGCAGTTATTTATATCGATTTTATCAATTTTTCCCGTGGATTAGCGTTTGTCCCAGTTGTAGCTGTTGATTAGACATTCTTCTAAATTTCAGTCAAATTAGTGGCTTGTCTCTTTTGTATCCGCGAATGTGCAATTTTTTATCATTTCAGTTGCCAATTTTGCCATTTTTCTCAATTTAGCCCCGAATTGGTCTTTTTTTGTTTGTTTGTTTGTTTGTTTGTTGTTGTTGTTGTTGTTGTTGTTGTTGTTGTTATTTTTTTCAATTTTAGCCGCAATTTTTGCCTCACTTTTATAGTCTTGAAAAAGCGGCTTTTTTGACTTTTTTTAAAGCCTTTTTTGTTGCATTTTTTGTTACACCGCGAATCAGCGTTTTTTTCTCAATTTTAGCCTGGAAGTTTGATCGAGACACCGCGAATGAACGCTTTTTCACAGTTTTCAGCCACAAATATTAGCTCTTTTTCAAAAATGTTTGCTGGAAACTTGCCCCAAGAACAGCATGTTATTAGTGCGCTTTCTCATCTTTATCCGCTTAAGGACGTAAAAAAAAACTGGGTATCAGCGTTTTCTCTATTTCAGCCGTGAAGTTACCCCCAAAAAGCGAGATTTCTCTCAATTTGAGGCATCAGAATAGCGCTTTTGTGAGCTAAATATAATATTCAGCTACCCCAATCCGACCTGGGTCAGATAGACTCACTACAATTTCCAAGTATACAAAATTCGCTATACAATTTGAGACAGCCCAGCAGGCAGATAGTAGCCAAGATACAGCTCTTCAAAATTGTTAATTTATTGTTTTCTAAAGAAATTTTAAGTTTATCAAAAGTTGAAAAGCTTCCTCTCTTCGCTTGGCGCTGTTAGCGTTCGATTTGTGATAGAACGTAGCTCAATGGTAGGTTTCACACAAAATAAAGCCAAAAATCCCATCATTTTGGCAAAACAAATTAACCAACTTTGAAGCGCTGTACCTTGGCTACCATCTGACCTGCAGAGCTGGATCAGGTCTCGAATTGTAGCGAATTTAATGTAGGTATTACTTAAAAACCGTAGTTGACATGTATTATCGAAGAATGCATAGTTCCTAAACTATGCATCTATCTCCTAAGATATAGAGTAAAAAACCCGGAAAAAGTGCAAATATTCCGCGGTTTTTCCGAGTGCTACGAGAGTAGCACAGGCTTTTCGAAGCTGCAAACTTTGATATAAACTACTGGTACGCAACAACATACTAAAAAAATCAGAGACATCCGTTTAATTGCGATTTTAGCTGTTTTTAATGTTCTTGCTGACTGGCCTATATCGTTTTCGAGGCAATCGAAAAATGGGAACACAACTTGAGTGGCCGCGAGAAACTTTTCTTTTTGTTTTGGGCGGCGTTTGAGGAACAGACTTGTAGACACCTCCCCCCCCCCACCCAACGGATTCCTAAGGCTTTTCTTTTGTTGGTTGCAGGTTAGAGCTATTAATCATCACTTGAGTACAAATTGCACATTGCACGGGCTGAAAAGTTATAGTATAATTATTTTCCCGACAACTTGTACGAAAAATTAAGCAACAGTTAAACCTGCGGGGGGGGGGGAATTCAACCACCAAAACTTACTTGTTCGACAGGGCTGCTTCGAAGTTCTGCACACCTGTATAGGAATAGACCCCTCGGGAAGTTACGTGTAGTAAAATGAGTGTATGACAATACAATCCGTCAATTGGGTGGTTTTAATGTCTCTGGAATTGAAATTTTTGAGTAAAGTTTATTTGTAAATCAGAGTTACACTCATCTCCCCCCTTCCCCACCCCTAGCGAACCCATAAGTCGCCCCGTTCTTCATTAATGTCTCACCAACAGACAGCTCAAAATATTCCCACCCACTTATCGAGTTTCATTTAATGCCCCCCTTATATTGCAAGGAGAAAGAGAGCTCGTGCAACCATCGGGTCGCTCTTATTAACTCTCCCAAGTCCCCTTTACAAACCCCATCTACTCTCCCCCTGGTCTGCTTTGCAAAAACTTTATGGGGTTCCATTGTGTTGACGCCTCAAAAAACCCCGCGCGCCATTAAAAATTGTGTTCAATGCCCTCGTTTAATTTATTCTTCGAGCGATTTTTTTTTTTTAATATTATTTTTACTATGCGTCTAAAATTGATTTCTTGTTCCGTTGCAAAAGCGGGGAATACATTAACGTACATCAACTGTGACTTTATTTCATTTTATGGTTACTGCAGTTTGATTAATGCTTGAAATTTGACTCTCGCTTGACTTCCTCCTATTACAACGTGTACCGGATTTCTCGATAAAAACTCGCGGAATTGAGCAGTAAATAAGGACCACCCCGTTTTTCTCGTTGTTGTTATAATCGCGTTTATATATTTTTCGCCTGAAAGAAGCAGTACTTGGAAAAAAAAAGAGAAAAAACTCGGAGTTTCTCTCAATATTAAACATTACTTCTCGCTAGGGGTGGAGGAACCTGTGAAGGGAAATTCATATCTCCGGTGTCTGTTATATGCAAATTTGTCGCCTTTACTAGGAGATTTATTAAAATGAATTTAACTGATGAACTCGTCATCATCTACCCCATGACATCGCCTATGCGACGGAGATTTCGTGTTTTTTTTTTTAATCTTGGAGCGGTTACTCGTGTGAGTGGGGTGTGGGGAAGGGGGTGTGACCAATATGGTGAAACAAGCCCCGGGTGATTCAATTTGTATTGTGGATCCGGAACTTGACGGACCGCGGAGGCCGCCCCGTCTTGATTTTTGACTCATATCCGAATGCGGAGAGAACTGACTCATCATGCTAGGGCGCATAATAATTTTAGCAGGCGACCTGTCAATCCACTCCACTCCCCCACTCGCACAGCTTTTGAAATATGTGCTCGCGTGAAAAGAATTATGCAACTTTCTAATAATTTTATAAAACGATCCATTCATTGTCGCGTTTTTTTTTATAAATCACTCTTGACATTCTAAGTGGGTATTGTGAATAACCTAAAGAAGCTTAAAAGGGCACTTAACGGTGTAATAAAAGAGAAAAGAATTGTTGGTTTCACGACGTAAACTATCGGTTAAATTTTTATGTCGATAATTTTCCATCTTTTTTTTTTCGAAACGAAATGAAAGAAAAATAAGACGACCGTATATATCTGTCGACAGCTTTCAGGGATGGCGCTTGAATTTCTTTCGTCACGATTGCGTTATTTATGAAAAATTAGAGGCTCACAGTGAACGATCAAATCCGTCGTCAATAGAATATCAATCACTTTTCTATCGGCATGGGTTTATCTAAGTATGTGTGAATGACATCATGCTTTCTAGCCCCGACTGTTTCACTCGTTTTATAAAGCGAGAGAATTATGATTGATAGCAAGGTAATTTCAGGCTATGCCCCTTGAGGTTTTCTTTGTAGCATTTACCAATGAAATCTGAAAGAAATTAAGTTATTTTCTTTTAAAAACGTAAATAATAAGTGTCGTTTTTCCAATGACCGTTTATTGCGTTTATAGCACTCGAGTGAAAGCACGCTCAACTCTCTGATTCATTTCATTTTATCTCTTTTATTTATAAAACATTCGACGGATCTAAAACTTGTGTGTTATACCAGGTAAAAATAATCACAATAATCTCTCTGTATACGGCTCACTCCTACGCGATCTTATCCCCCCCTTTAATTTATTTATTGTTTAAGTGTTTCAACAAGAGACGTGGGGACATTAGATGTGTGTGTTCCCAGGTGGTCTTCTCCTCCATCCACGCTCGTTCACTCCCCCCCCCTGACCTCCACACGCTCCATTGTTTTACACGAATAGGGTACCGGCAAACCAATTAGTACCGTCATGTCATTTCTACCAGCATAATTTTTTTTTTTTTTTTTTTTTTTGAGACTCGACCGAAAAATAATTTCCCGTTTACCCCGCCCACCGCATGCAATATGCGTGATGTTCGCTTCGTTATGTTGTCTCATTGAAAATTCCGACGTAAATTTATTTTTATTCCCTTTAATGCCTCTATTAATTGATTCTACTCGTAAATTGCTTTTCCCTCCCCCTCATGTTTGGTCGCTTGTCATCCCCGCCACCAGGAAGTGTGGCGGAAGGGGGAGGCTCAACCCATAATTAATGCGAGAATCCGCAACCATCCCCCCAAGATGGAGACCGAGAAAAAACTGAAAAAATTTCGCGTATTATCTTATGGCGGCCTTTTCTCTATACAGCATAATTTTTCTGAGTTCCCCCTTCCCCCGCCACCAGCTCACTCCCCCCCCCTCCATCGATCGTTGTAGTAGTTGAGTTCGTGGGAAGGACCCAAGGGGTTTCCTGTAGCCTCAGGGGCTCTGGTATTTCCATAGAAGGCAATATGCCACATAATCTCAATCTGGTATCTCTATCCAATTAAAATAACAATAATGTGTTCAAGACCTTGATATAGGTTTCACAATAAGCGCATTTGAATAAGAAGCGATCGTCTGGTATTTATTTTCCTTAGATTTCTATTAACTAAATCCCAGTGTATAACAACGATACGTTGTTATACTCTCGCGTTACTATTTCACAATTGTCGGAAATGGTTGAGGCTAATTTTGTCTCTGTGACCTTTTCGGTCCCGAATCAAATTAACGCGATTCGCGGTCAAATTAATTTTTTTGTGTTCTTCGACAGAAGTGGCCTATTTCTGCATAGGAAAAAATCAGCGCCTGCGAGGCCTTTATGGAGACTTTTTAAGTCTGTTCGTGAAAGCACGACACTGAGGCCCTGGACTTCGTCTCGGAATTTTCAGCGGTCAATTTTTTGGCGTGCAAGTAGGCCATACTTGGGTAAAACGAGTGGGGGGGGGGCGCCGCATGAGAAAAACCTGAAAAGTTTATTTCCAATAAAACGCCTCTTGAGAGCGCAGTCCATTTGAGAGATACTTAGCACCATCTACCTCATTTGTGAGTCAATTCTGTTCATTTTAAAGAGGCAACCTCCGCGAAATTAGGCGTTCAGCAAGTTAAAAGCCAATTTTGGCAGTTTCCCTTCTAAACTAAATATTTATGACGTATTTATTTATTTATTTTATTCATTTATTTAGGCTTATACAGTCGATTATATTACGCCCAAAACTGACGACTCAACTATTGACATCTTTCATAAATACAGCAGCGCTCTTGCCGAGCTAAGATGAACTAACCATCTGGGGTAACATCTGACCGGTGTCACTTGCTTTGTTTTGTTTATTGTGGTCGTGAGAATCAGAATGGAAAGAAAATTATTGAAGTAAATCCAAATGAAAATTGAAGGATACCCCAGGAGGTCGTTTCACTTAGTCGTCACATGAGCGCTGATGTATTTATGAAAGATATCAATAAAACTGACGATTTTACCCAAAAACTGGCTGATATTACCCCCAAAACTCACATTATACAACAAAAAACTGACCGTTTCACCCCTAGACTGATTATTTCACCCCAAAACTGGATATTTTACACCAAACGAGCCAGTGTTGATCAGTGGCGGATCCAAGAGAGGGGCCACGGGGGCCATGGCCCCTCCCTTAGAGTATGGCCCCACCCTTTGGAGTCGCGAGGTAAAAGAAAATTATTTTTTATAAAACTGGTGGTTTTAAGTCAGAAAAGCCAGATTTTATAGGAACGTCGGCTCCTACGGCTACAATTTTTCGGCGGCGGTTTTACTTAATTTTTGCAGTGAATTCGTCGTTTTCCATTTTTCTCAATTTAATCCATGAATTAGCTCTTTTTCTTAATTTCAGCTTCAAATTTAGCTATTTTTTCGCTTTTATATAGCTATGAATTAGTGTTTTTTCTCAGTTTGGAGCCACGAACTTGCCTTCAGAAGTCAAAAATTGTCGTTTCTATACTTCTAGCCTCTAATTACCTCTTTTTCTGTACTTTATCCGCTGAAGCATTAAGGAAACTTTAGCCGCGAAGTAGCAAGTAGCTAAGTATTTTTCTTAATTTTAGCCGTCATTGGAACTTTGCAGGTGATCAGCAACGAGTGTAGCTCAATATTCTATATTCGCGCTCAAATTGAGAGAAAACGCTGGCCTTCGGGGGGCAACTTTGCGGCTAAAATAGAGAAAATGCGCTGCTCCCCAGTTTTTTTAGGTCCTTAAGCGGATAAAAAAGTGAAAAGCCATTAATTCGCAGCTAATTTTTCGAAAAATGCTAATTCACGACTGAAAAAAAGAATGGCTAATTAGCTGCAAAAATCTGGACAAACGCTAATCCACGGCAAAAATTGACAACAGTTGCTAATTCACTAATGAAATTGACAAAATGCGCTATTAGCGGCTAAACTTGGACAGTCCTATTTCGCATATATAACTGTAAAGATTTGCTAATTAATTCGCGGATAAAATCGTGAAAAATCCGATAATTTTTGTGGATAAATTCTAGAAAAACGTTAATTCGATAATCGTAAAATGAAAAAAAAATCTGTTAATTCACGGCTAAAATGGAGAAAAACGCTAATTCCCGACTACAATTTAGTAATAACGCTGGCTCGCGGCTAAAATTTAGGAAAACACAAATAATCCGTGTTTTCTGAAGGCAACTCCGGGCCTAAAATTGAGAGAAAGAGGACCATAGGTAAAAGTTTAAAAAATGGTCAATACGAGATAAAAAAAAGTTCATAGACCGCTAATTTGCGGTGATTATTGACAAAAATCACTAATTAGTGCGGCTATACTTGAGGCTCAAAGTGAGTAAAAGTGCTAATTCACTGGTAAAAAGATATAAAAAATCCTAATTCTCTGCAAAAATCTAGTAAAACATAAATTCATGGTAAAAATTGAGAAAAATCGCTAACATGGGATAAAAACGCTACTTCGCTTCTATAGTTCGCTTTTATAGTTTTGAATTATTCATAAATCAAATGCGCTTCTTAGGTCATCCCCCCCCCCTCAGTTTGTTGGACGCGCCCCTTAGGACACGGTGCCCCCGTACGGTCGCTTGGCTCGCCCTCCCTTACAGCCGGACACTGTGTATAATAGTACTAACTATATTTGCGACCAAAATCACCCTATGAGCATAGGGTTTGCAATGGTTGGACCTTTGCAGTGGTTGGACCTTTGCTGTGATTGGAGCTTATTGCTGTGGTTGGACCTTTGCTGTGGTTGAGACCGTTGCTGTGGCTAGATCTTTGCTGTGGTTGGCCCTTTTCAGTGGTTCGACCTTGTTGCAGGGGTCAAAAAAAGGACACCGTAGAGAGGACTAAGCGTGTTGCTTTTGAAGTTTTCTGACTACGATGGGTGGGGGGGGGCGTAGTTTGGCCGGGCCAAAATGATCTACGGAAGAGGCGGTTATGAAGACATGGAAGTGAGAGCAAGTCGACTCCTGGAAAAGGAGTTTAAAGAAATCGACTGCTTAAGAGAGGAAGAACGTACGAGCCTAGACGGACTGTCCTAGGCTGGCGAAAGAGGCGGATCTTTCGATAAATACGTGATCACTGCCTTTGCACGTTATGAAAAGTGTGCAAGTGGCCAAAAACGGGTGAGGCCCTTCGTGGTTTTACCAAAATCGAAGCTTTTCCTAGTTTCGGGTATTTAACATGTCTGTTTAAAAAAATAAAAAACATTACAATGCAATTGGGGGGGGGGGCGACACATTTTTATGGTCCAAGGGGGGCGTGACCGTGAAAAGGTTGAGAACCACTGATTTTAAACAAACTCGAGACATTAGGAGCACGCAGTTCCTGCATGAAACGAATCCACGTAACAATTTTCTGTTTTTCTCTACAAGCCGCATTTAAGGACCGTCTTTAGAAGTCCTTAGAAGACCGGACCGGACCGGAATAATTCACAGCCCGTACCGGAAAAAAATGCACCGAATTCTCAGTCCGGTAAGGGTTAAATACCGGAACCGGTTTCATCTCTGCATGGAACGTGTGGCAGCAGCCGTGCAGCGAACATTCCTGCGCGTGAAAAAAAACAAAATAAATATTTTAAGCGAAATTTGAGTATAATGCACCGTATAAACCAGTTTGTCCTTTCCACTAAATGTTTGGAACGCAAACGGGGAAGGCGGTCAAACTGTATATAATAATAAGACCGGCGGCACAAAAATATCGCGCGAAACCTAAGGTCCCTTCCACCACCATCACCAGCACCAAAGCACATCCACCCAACCGAACAAAATTTGGAGTGCTTTTTAATTTAGCGTACTTAATCATTTAACTCGAGAAAGAGAGAGAGAGTGAGTGAGAGGGAAACGGATAAAAAAAAATGGGGGAATGTTGGTTTAAAAAAGACGCAGCACGGTGCTTAGTATAATGGAGAACAACGTGAGAGTTTGCCCCGGGCGTAATAACTCCGTGAGTTGTAAATAACTGAGGTGGCAAGCTCTGTGTGTGTGTGTGTGTCAGTGGATTGGGGGGGGATGAGAGGGAGAGGAGAATAATTCACGTCATAAATCGATCAAAGTTTCCATCCTAATCGCCCGGCTAAATATTTTACGGTGGAATTTCCGTTTCACGGGATAAATTGAAACGTTTATTTTTGTGATATTTGTCGAAATCAAACGAAAAACATGAAACATTATTTTATTGGTTGTGAGTCATTCGATTTTTACCGGACGTTGTTTTTATAATACATATAAGAATTGACAAAGCGTCGGATTAGCACCCACCCCTCTCCTAAATAAACTGTCCACAAAAACTCATTTTTGCAACCTCGATTGACTGTTTTGTGTGCTGCGCTGCCAAATTAATGTTTTTATTTATGTTTTATTAGTGTGGTGGGGGGGCATCGCTAATGGCTCAAAAAAATCTTTGTTAAATGATCGATTTGTTTAATTCTAAGCTTGCAGAAGCGTTTACCGGTTGAGGGGAAAAGGAACTATAAGGAATGGAAGTAACATTGCACTCGTCATTTCACTCCCCACCCTGCCCTGTCTTGATATTTCCCCTCCTAATGGCTGCTTTAAAGGTTGAAAATGTAATCGTGAAGTCAATCTTTCAATGCTCTTACAAAATACTTGGTAATATAGAAAAAGAAACAAAACACGACTGTATTAGAAACCTTAAGAAAGAGTGTTTTTGAAAAATTCGAATGAAATAACACAGTGTCGACGGGAAAATTCAGAAGGAAAAATTGAGTGGAAACTCAAGAGACACCCAGCCCCGCTAGACGTATATTAACTGTAGATACTTTCCATAAAAAAGGCAATTTTACTGATTCCAACCTGTGTTTTTTTAACCCGTTTTGCCCTCAGATACATACACAGCAAAGAGAAACCCTTCAAATGCGGCGAGTGTGGCAAGGGTTTCTGCCAGTCGCGAACACTGGCCGTCCATAAAATCCTCCACCTGGAAGAGTCGCCGCACAAGTGTCCCGTGTGTTCGCGGTCGTTCAATCAACGGTCCAACCTTAAAACCCACCTGTTGACGCACACGGACATTAAACCCTATAATTGTCCGTCATGCGGCAAGGTGTTTAGACGTAACTGTGATCTCAGGAGGCATAGCCTGACGCATAATCTCGGGTCGTCGGCGTCAACGGCGGACCTGTCGCCGACCAGTGGGGAGGATATCGATAGGTCCGATGATTTAATATCTTCTCAGCAACAAGTTTAATAAAATAACTGCGCTGTATGTAAAAAAAAAACAACAAAAAAAAAGCTTCAAGCTTGTTCAAAATGCGAGTGCTCCTCAGCAATAAAAATGACGAGTGAAGTGTTCCACAGGGCTGATTGCTATATTTTTTCTCTCTTACAAAACAAAAGACTGCCGCTCTGAGAGGGCCAATCGCGCTTATTTATGTTTACACATTTTTTTTACATTTAGTATTTATAAAACAAAGTATATACAGTTTAAAAAGAGTTGTCTTACTATTAATTTTAAATTATTTAAAAATGTTTTTGTTATAAGACTAGTGACGCCGTCTATAATTTCAGCTCTCAGATGATTTTTTTTTTTTTTTTTTCTCGAAAAGTGTGCTTTAAAAAAATTGTAAATTCGCCTACTTGATAGGGATAAAACTATATGCGCACCTTTACTATTCAATTGTGATTTGTAGTAATTTAAAATGAACAAAATCGTCTGTATAAATAAATTATGTCTTCTATACTATCGAAAACTTGGTCGTCTTTTTCAAAAAATGTCCTTCACCTTTTTAGAAATGTTTGGAGGTGGGGAATGTCGTCGCGAGTGAAAAAGAACCATGGATGGGTTCAATGTTATCGCGAATCGTTCTACTTTGTTGTTGTTTTTGTTTTTTATAGCTGCAAGGAAAAAGGTTGAAGCTGTCACTTTCCGAATATTCAGGGGCATTGATGTCTATACGAGTAAAACAAATCCGCAGATCGCACCTTTTGGTTCTAGGGCAGAATTTGATGAGGTTGGAGGAGATTGACTCCATTTTATCTACTGAGCTGGTTCTTGATGGTGGAGGAAGAGGAGGGGGACTTTGTGGTGACGACTTTTTCACGCTCAGGTGATGTTCTGTGATAAACCGCGTCGAACTTGAATAAAAGGGGCAAACGAAATCGTCGTTTATGACAAGTTTTCATCCTCTTTTGACCATTTTCACCGTTTTCAATTTTCAATTTTAACTGTTTTCACTTATGGTGGACTTCACCACCGAGAGTTAAGGTTTGAGTTACGTTACCTCAGAATTAACGAAAGAAATGCGTCACAATTTATGTAAATAATGTTAGAGTTTGGTAACTCTCTAGGAAATAGACTAAAGAGGTATGCTCTTAATTTTCAACCATTGATAATTATTCGCGCCATGACGTCATCTGATAATATTTTTTTTAAAAATTAGCAGTTGGAATTTTTTGTAATGAAACAAAACAAAATAACGAGAAGTATTTATTTCTGTATTACGGGTTTTCCCTTAAGGGACGTTGAGTGTTGTTTTAAACGAAATCCTCAAAACGGCCACTATAGCTCGTCAATTTAAACATGGACCTTGCCCCCTTAAATGAGCCGGTGAGCCCTCTGGCTACGGAGCCTCAAGTTATCCAACTATCTTGATAGCGGGACTACCCGCTAATTCGGCAACGAAAGTATAGGGAGGAGAGGTTTCAAGTAATCGAATGAGATCGCTGTCCGCGGGATCATGTTCTCCTTTGACGGGTTAGAGTCAATGTCGGTTGTGAGAGGTCCTTACTGGAAGCTGTAGTTGTTTAAACGCAGTGTGATTGAACCGAGAAGACGTGAAGTCGTTTTTAGTTTTTTAATATTTAATATTTTTTTATTTTTTTGACCACTTAACGGAAAGAACTATAATAACAATTAGATCATGTGACCATTACAAAAAAAAATGGTGAACTGATGGCAACAGCA
The DNA here is from genome assembly GCA_038030265.1 of Corythucha ciliata. Taxonomy (NCBI): domain Eukaryota; kingdom Metazoa; phylum Arthropoda; class Insecta; order Hemiptera; family Tingidae; genus Corythucha; species Corythucha ciliata. Next base: position 7,450,391 of record CM075943.1, on the reverse strand, counting down.
TGGGGCAACTGCGTGAAGGAGCCAATCATAAGAGAGGCTTCAAATTCAATTTCAGCACTGCGTGGAGATTTAGCGTGCCGGGGGGTCTGGGAGCCACAGAGGGAGGCGTTCCCTCCGTTTGACGTCCGTGTCGTAGACACTGACGCCCCCTCTTACAGCTCCCGGTCTGTCTCGGCGGTTTTGTCCAGCGCTGAGCAGGAAAAAATGAGGAAATACAACAGTGTGCATGGCTGAAGATCGACATGCAACATTCACGCCACTTGTATGCTCCGCAGATGGAATGTTCGCCCCCCAGATGAGTGTCTTCATCAAGGTATTAGGAGAACGGCTGGCAGATAAGTGGCATCGCCCTCAGTCAGCGATAAGAGGTTGGATGCGGGCTAGGATCTCGCTGGCAATTCTCCGGGCGTCGAGCATGTGTCTGAGAGGCACACGGAAGAAATGGAGATCTGCAGAGCTCGGCTTTGGCGATGGGGCAGCTGCTCAGCTGGGAATGTGAAAGTTGAAGGTCGTGCATTTCGATGAAGAACCCATGCAATTTTTGTTATAAATTAGTGTATTTTTGTTATTAGTTTACAAAAAAAATTAATTGTTACACGCTGGAGCGAGTGTAAAAGTGCATTTACACTGAACTGTCGCGCTACACTTATTGCTTGAAATTTAGTGTCAGATACAAATTTCCTTAGTGTACACACAAACTTCCAGAAATTTTTATCAGAATTTGTACAGTCAATATACATGTGTCTGACACTTTACATTTATGTCGAGACATAAGTGTAGCTACATAAATGTCAGACACTTCAGTGTAAACGCACCTTAAATATTCAACACTCCCCCTCACGAGCGAGTTTTGAGAGTCCAATTTTTGATGAAAGACGAATATGACGTGGTTTTGGGACTGATTTCGTTAAGAGGTCCACCTTTATATCTTTAGTCTTCAAATAGCGAAGTTCGATTGGATTGTCTTGAATTGCTTGCCGAATGAAGTGTTTTTTAATCTTCAAAATATGCTTCGATCTTGAGATTACAACATGATTTGTAGCGATGTGCTGTGCCGCTTAGTTATCATTGTAAATTAACATTTTTTTGTATGGTAAACCCATATCTGAAGCTAATTGCTTGAGGTGTATTGCTTCTTTCGCCTTTTCTGTTATTGCAGAATATTCTGCTTCGGCCGGCTGTTGACAGAGCCACAGTATTCTGTTTCTTTGAGAACCAACTCTGCCCAAGCGTGAATAAAACAATATCCTGAGTAGGATTTCCGATCCAAATTGCAGGAAATTGCGACGCCGATTATTGATGTTCCACTTCTCTTGAAGACAAGAGACAAATCTTTTGTCCCTTTCAAGTACCTGAGAATTCTTTTTGCAGCTTCCCAGTGTTGTTTTCCCGAACAGTTATTAAATTGACTTAAGTAACTGACAGCAAAGCTGGTACACTGGGACAGCGGTCTGGTCTGGTAGCAATAGCTAAATACATCAAACTGCCGATTAAATTGTGATAGGGCAAATTTTCGTCCGGTTGAGATTTTCCTTTTTCGAGTTTCATCTTCGGATCCATTGTGAGTTGACTGGTTTACAATACGTCATTTTGAATTTGTTTATGAACCTCATCATCGATGTATTTTGTTTGATTAGCCGTTAAGACGCTATCCTTGTAGGTATAAAGTGTATTCCGAGGCAGTAATTCAAGAGACCGAGGTCATGCATTTCGAAGGATTTATCTAATTCGTATTTTGGATTCTTGAAGTCTTCTTTGTTCGACGACGCTATGATGAGGTCATCGACGTATGCAGCAAGAAGTACTCCCCCTGTTTTTGAAGAATAAATGCATGGATCAGGATCTGATGGCTTGAAATCCAATTCTTTCAATTTATTGACCAGTTTTCGGTACCACTCTACCACTGTCGGCCTGCTTGTTTCAAGCCGTAAAGTCTTTTTGAAGGAAACATATTTTCTCATTCTTCCCAATTTGAAGTTTTTTGAGCATTTCATTTGCCTTTTGTTGGATGTCGAATCCTGTTGATTTGTCTTTGATGATATTTTCCAATTGTTGAGCCAGATTTGGAGGTAGCTCCATGAATATGTTCTCTTCGAGGTCACCGTTCAGGAATGCCGTAGATACGTCAAAGTTGATTCAGGTTCATTCCTTTTTCAACAGCGATACTCAAGAGAAGACGCACCGAACTTAATTTTGCGACAGGTGCGAAGGTCTCTGCATAATCTACGTTTTCTCGTTGAGCGAATCCTTTTGCAACAGTACGTTACTAATTGTTACTGGGCTGTGATTTTTGAGAATTTATAAACTTCAATTTCAAAATTAAATTGCTCTGCTGCTCTAGGGTGAGCAATCGGGAGCAAAGGACTGCTGGTGACGGTCAGTCTCCACCCCTCCTGTTCGATGGGCAGGGGAAAATCGGCGGCACCTATAGTAAAATTTAGTCACCTTGGGCTTCATCCCAGTAGTGTGAGTCATTTTTATCTACCTCGGGAAAAGTTGCATTTGAAGTGTCGAAAGATTCTAACCATAAGGGCGCTCTTCTTGATCTTTGAGACCTTCTGAGTTGTGAATGAACTGATAAATTTTGAGTGTCGCCTGCTTCTCCAATCTCCATCGTTCAAATCTTGAAGTTCTTCTAGTTCTATTTCTAGTTCTTGATTCTCTTCATTGTTCATAGCTTGGATTTCTTCCAGCTCTACATTTTCGCGGTCACATTCGTTCTCTTTATCCAGTTTTTCTTGACTCGTTTTTCGTTTGAGTGTGATTTCAACAGTTGTCTGTTTGGTTCCGATTTTATTGGTTTTAGGAGGAGGGAGTTCATCAACGATTTTCACGTCACGACTAATTTCAACTTTTGTTTTCTGAGTGAATCCATATTCGGTAAGCTTTGGAAACTTCCGTACAAACACAAGACATCAGGCAGTCACTTGTTGAGAGAAAAACAATATTTCTCGTGTCAAAATGGCGAATACTTCAGAAAAGGTCGTTTTTCATCGTTATAAGCTCTCAACCGTCCACGTGGAGGGGATTGATGAAGCTGACTTGACTGACGTTTGGTTAGAATTCACTTGAATTTCAAACTAGAATCAACTGGAAGTACTACCGAGTATTTACTTGTTTGAATCAATATCCATTCAATACCGAGTAAAAATACTCATTTGAAACGATGCCGAAATATCTATTCGATATTAAGAAAAGCACTGGCAGACCTGCACGTATTAGGGCCTGGGGCGGCAATTTCCAAGAGTGTACTCCAAGTTGAGTTTTCTCCACTTCAACAGCAAATTAGCAATTTTTTCTGTATTTTAGCGGAGAATTAGCACTGTTCTCAGTTTGATGTGAAAATTAGGGTTTTCTAACGTACATTTTCCACAATATTATCCGCAAAATAGCAGGTTTTGTCCAAATTTTTGCCACGAATCGCATTTTTTTCGTTCTCCATGCGTTATGAATTAGCGATTTTCGGTTTTTTCCTGTAATAGCCATAAATTGGCGTTTTCTCTCAATTTTAACCACGAATTGGTGTTTTCCGCACTTTTAGCTGAAAATTGGCGGTTTTTTCCATTTTTAGTAGTGAATTGGCTTTTTAAAACAATTTAGGCTGAAAAATTAACCTTTGTCCTAATTTTGATTTTTTCAAGCCGCAAATTAGCTTTTTACATTTTACATACATTTTAGCACCGCATTAGCAATTTTGTTTTACTTTTAGCAATAGATTAGCTCTTCTTCTCAGTTCTAGCCGTGAATCAGCTGTGTTTTTTAACTATAGCCATGAATTCGCTCAGTGACGTACACAGAGGGGGGGATAGGTGGTTCTGCCCCACCGGGAGGACGTTTTTAGCCAAGTTTTTGCGAAATTCCAGCAATACGAAGGGCGTTCCCCCACCAAGGACCCGTCGCACACCGGTCCTTAGTAGGTTGTGGACTGCCGGAATCACCCCCTCCGGATGGATTTCTAGGTAAGCCCCTAAACTTGACGTTTTTCTTAATTTTAGCCACGAAGTTGTCTTCAGAAGGCGCGAAGAAGAGTGTTCAAGTTAGAAATTTTGGCCGTGAATTGGAGATTTTCCTCAAGTTTAGCCGCTAACTAACGTTTTTCTCTATTTTAGCGGCGTATCAGTAGCGATTCTAGCCCGTGAATTCGCGAATTTTCTCAATTTTAGTAATGAATTGACGTTTTCTTGTTTAACCTTTTCCCCCATTTTTATAGCAGCGAATAAGCACTTTTTCTCAATGTGAGCTGAAAATTTGAGTTTTCTCAATTTTAGACCACGAATCAGCGCTTTCTCGCAGTTTTAGCCACGAATATTAACGTTTTTAATTTTGTCCAAAGTATTTGCCGCGTCAGCAAGTTGCACATTGATGATCAGCACATTAGTGTGCTTACGGACCTAACGAAACAGGGGACGGTATATTTTCTCAATTTTAGCCGCGAATTTTCCTCAAGAAGGCGCGAATTTTCTAAAATTTCAGACACCAGAAGCGCTCTCGAGGGCTCAATCGAGTATTCAGCCCACACTCTTTGCTGATATACTTATTGCAACGTTAGGACAGACTGAAATTCGTAGAAAGGAGCAAAATCGCGGTCCAACCTTTTTACTTACCAACATCCATGAATATAGAACCTAAAAATCGTCATTGTTCCGTATAAGCTTTTCTGGGGCCCCGTCTGATAAGGGACCCGGAGCTGTCCGCCCCCCCTCGCCCCTTCCTTGGTACGCTGCTGAACAAAAGTACTCATTTGAAACACGAATTCACTGAAAAAAATCGGAAAAATCGCTAATTCACATCTAAAATGGTGACAAATCGCTAATCCCTGACTAATTCACCGATAAAATTGAGGCTGAAGCTCACTTCGCTCGTTTTTTCCTCAGAAAAAACGCTAATTCGCGGATCAAATTGAGAAAACGTCAAACTCGCAGCTTCTGAAGGTAACTTTGTGCCAAAAAGTGAAAAAAAAATAGCTAATCCACAGACAAATTCGCAAGGAAAATTGAGGAAAAACTGTAATTCGTGCTAAAATGTAGACAAATCTGTAATTTTAGTGGCTAAAACGAGGAAAAACGGTAATGTGCGGTCATTATGAGAAAATGGCAAGCCGAGGTTTCCCGGACTTCGTAGCCAATTATAGAAATAAGTGTTAATTTACGGCAAAAATTGAGAAAAATCGCTAACCCGCGGCAAAAATGAAGAAAAATCGGAAATTCGTGGCTAAAATGGAGACAAAATCGCATATTCACAGCTAAAATGGGGAAAAATATCGAATTCGCCGACGAAATTGAGAAGTGCTGAAGTGTTGAAAAAACACTAATTTGCGGTTAACGTGGAGAAAACGCCAAAGTGAAAAAGAGGGGAATTCGTGGTTGGCGGGTTTACAATACCTCCACTATCAGTACAAAACCCGCCTCCTAGGTCGAAAGCTATTGGTGGACGCAGAAACGAAAACGCAGGAAGTTGGACTTGGGTTCAACTTTTGCGTTGCGTCCCGCGTTATCATTTGCGTCCTGCGACAGCGTTTTCGCGCCTTACGTAGACGGGCCGGCTCTGCCACTGACCAGGAGAATAAAATGTGCTGGGATCTCGTCGAAAACATAAATTCTAACGGCAGTCGAGCTCCTTGAACATTATATTATTCAAATCGAAATTTTACATAGGGAACGGTCGGCTGAGATAAATCCTATTAAATCGGTAATAGTAACCGTAATTTCGGTGATAATTACTCCTTTTTTTTCTCAGTGTAGCGTGACAACTGACAACGCAATCGCGATTGGTATACTTGTCAGTCACTCAACGTGTTTTGTGTCCCCCGTGATTGCCTTGCCCTATATAGACCAAGGAGAGACAGCAATCGCGATAGATTTGACGCTTGGTGAAGCAGCACTCACACCCTTCGGGTCGTTAGAGCCACCCTTTTTACTCCTAACCTCCCCCCACACCCACCCACCGCCACATATTTTCGTTTTTTAGCACTGTTTAAAGTGGCTCTGCCTCACACACACACACACACACACACCCACTCTGTCTCTTTCTTCAGGCCAAAAGGGACCAATCCATTTTATTTCCTTCAAGTATCAGGGACAGAGCTCATGGGTTTAAATCACGTTGGAGTAAAAAGTTTATACAACAACCTGGAATAATTAAGTGGTCCCTTCAAGGAAGTTTACAACCCTCAGTTTTATGGTTTCTTATTGCCCCCTTCGCCTTTTAACTACTTCACCCACTGTAAAAAATTACATTTATATATAAAAAAGGCGGTGATGAGAGGGCAGGGAAATCGCCTTATTGGACACAGTGGTCCCCCTCCGACCAATTCCATTTCACTCGATTCTGTTGGCTGTGAATTGGTGCACGAATCAGAATCCGAACCGTGGGGACAGCGAAGAAAGCTGCTGGGTTTTCAATATCACGAATGATCCACATAAATTTATTTGATTCGCACGAATCGCCCCCCTCCCCCTCCCAGTGACTTGACGCACTTACTTCACTATAATGATATAGGGAAAACGAGTAAATTGCTGTGCTGTGGTCTGTTCATAGAGCGTTCAGACATATTTCGAGCTGATTCTCTCATGCTCATGTCATATAGGTGAGGGTGACAGTGATATAGAGGCCGCAGGGGGGGAGTCAACTGGGAGTCCGTTTTTGGGTGATTTGATATAAGGACTAAGCACCCTGTCGGAATTAGTCTCGTGAGAGCGTTATAATAATTGACAACTACCCCCCTCCCCATTCAGTGATGGGGTGGAGGGGGGTTAATGATTGCTGTCAACTCTGGGACCCTAGGACGTCACCTATACATATAGACGTCAGATTGTCCTTGGGTGTTTCAAAGTTGACTCGAGGTATACGCTGCTTTAAAAAAATCATCTTGTGAGGGATGAGGCGCGTTGCTCTCCCTTCGTATGTACGAAAGAGTTGAAACCCTTTCGTCTTTTTCTTCTTCTCGTTCACGGGCAGCGGTGGTAAGCACGTGATGAAGATGAAACATGACCGCTTTGCTAAAGAGGCGGTGCTTTCTTTCTTACTTGCCTCCATCCAGGCGGAGATCTTCTTCTTCTTCTTTTCTCATTTTTTCCCCCCCGCAAGAAGACTCGTTATTATATACTACGCCTAAATACGTCGTTATCCTATTTTGGGTGAAGTTCGTATTACCTTTGTATCAAACAACTCAAAATCTGAAATCTCTATGGTCGGCCATGCACTATTCTCTGAACACCCATTTTTTTTTTTTCATGTATTTTTTCCCATTCTTTAACGACTTTCCCACAATATCTCCCTTTAATTTCAACAGCGTGCACTTTGCCCTCTATATTGCCTCCAGTTATTCATTCCTAAAAGAATTGAAATTGGCCATTACGTTTGCAGAACCAAGGACCTTTAGCGTACCCGTCGGTATCAGGTTATAATTTTCTTAAATGTTGAGGAGAAGGAAAAAGGTTTTTTTTTTTTTTTTCATTTTATTTAGTGGGGGCTTACTCCCTTGAAATGAGTATAAAACCTTACGGGGTCAAAAACAAAAATCACCTAATTTGAGATTCACTAGTTTCCCCTCTTTAAATCAATAAAATACGGTACGGTAAACACGACCCCCGTGATATAACAAAAGCCCCCTCCCTTCCTCTCCCCACCCCTCCCCTCAAGAGCTCGTTTTTTGCGTTCGATAAAGAAATACTATACGCGTAATAAAAAAAATGAGAGAGAAAAAAATAAGTTTTTCACAAGACAAGGTGCGGCTGCGGTTTTCACTCAGGTGATTTACCATGAACGGTTTTGATTCATACCCTCTCGAAGGGACGATTTATTTATGAAGGGGTGGGCGTTCGGTTCATTACCAGTTAGCGCAATCGGTGTCCCAGCGGGGTACCAACCTAATAGCCCAGGCAAAAGGACGGTCAGAAAAAAAAAGATAGTGGCGGTGGTGGTGGCGGCGGTGGTGGGGGGAAGAGAATAAAAGACTAAAAAGAGATGGAACGGCAGTGTCGATGGAGAGGAGGAGGAGGAGGGAATGCCTCTGCCGACTCCAGACTATAGCGACACAGTGACCTTATGTGATGATAGATGCATTATCAATGGTCCGTACTGAAAATATTTCATCACGATTTACGTGGATTAATCATTGTCCAAGGAAATAACACTTCTGTTACAGCCCCCAATGATGACTGGGGTGGGGAGGGGGAGAAAGACCGCTATTATTGTGACGGTCAGGTCAGGTAAAAGAGCCCATAAAATGTATAATTAACTTCCTTTTTCCTCACCAATTAAAATAATGTAGAATATTGTGGGCGAGTCACAACACAGCCCTATTGTTTGCGTTTATAAAATAGAGCTGTATCGTGATGCACTGTTGACTCAAAACAGAACTCAAATGTTATCGAGGGGGTTATGAGATTGAGAGAGGAAGAGACTGCACGTTTGCTATTGCGCCTCATATTAGACCACCGCCAGCCGAATCCGCATGTTGGGTCGAGAACCTTTAAAACACAGGTACTGCAACAAGGATTTCAGCGCCATATTTGGTCCCTCATTCGTTAGGGTAAACACAATATCATGAATGAAAAAATTGTCATCGTAACAGCAAACAAACGCGGTCGAATTAAATAAAAATATCCTACTTGTCAATGAGATCAGGACCAAGTATGGCGCCGATTTTCGTGTTGCAGTACTCGTGTTTTATAGTGCCTTAGTCGGACAAGAAGCTGAACAAACGACTACTCGTCGTACTGCTAGCCCAACGGCCCTGACAGGCCTCCACAACCAAGACATCGAGGAGGCGAAGCGGCTCCGGCAACCACCCGCCCGACACCAAAGGAGCAAGACGTACCACCCAGTCATCCCGGCACCCCACTAGCCTCAACGAGTTGGAGATGGCCCGGCTCTGGTGCAGGCCCAGGCGTCGACGCAAAATCGTCATTTTTGACAAGTTTTGGTCCGCTAATCACCAGGAGAATAGAAAGTGCTGGGAAGTTGTCACTGGAGGAATTTTGGTCGTAAAGTGGTCGGACGTATGACCACAATTGATGTGCGATTAAGCGTTCTGTACGGGTTAAGAGAGCGACATTTCTAGGCATTTCCGAGATCACTCTAGAGAGCAAGTTGGGCCCACTTAGAACGTTTCATAACCACGTGGGAATTTTATGCTCTTTTCATGCCACACGACCCAACCAATTGAAGGAAAAAACTTTTTCGGAGTCGTGCTCCTATCACAACATATTCACCTGATACAAATGCTCGAAAATCGCCTAGAACACGAGAACAGGAGGCAAAATTGTCGTTTTTGACAAGATTTGGTCCTTTACTGACCAGGAGAATAGAATGTGCTGGGAGCTCGTCATCGAAGAAATGAATTTTAACGGAAGCCGAGCTCCTGACACATTATATTGACCTAATAAGAAAAACAGATAATCCCGAATTTAGTATCACGCTTGAAAAAAGGGGCAAAATCGTGGTTTTTGACAAGTTTTGGTTCGCCACAATTTCACAAGCCAAATGTCGTAGGTTTGGCTCTTTCTGGAATCCAGCAGTTGCACAGTTTTAGGCAGTTTCAACACCTAACGTAGAAAAATCATAATTCGCAATTTTGGCTGTTTCACCCCCATTTTTTTTCCTGGGATTTTTGCTCTTTCATGACCAATATCGCGGATTTAGCTCCATAATAACCAAATTTTGCGAATTCTTCTACTTCCAACCCCAATTTTGCGTATTTTACTTATTTTAATCTCCAGGACAATTATTCTGCACATACGGTAGTATAATTTTTTCATATTTTCGTCCTTGAAGTTACTTTAAACCTACATATTTGACATATTTGAAAAAAGGAATACTACTGCATATGCCAAATTTCCTCGAGATTGAAACGACTCGTTAACAACTAGGATTGGTGCACAAATAAGGCAGGAAAGTGTATATGCCGAATAGTAAAGACGAGGGATGATTGGAAGGGGGTCGAGGAATCACCCGTGCAATTCTCTTAATCGCTCAAGATGAATAGATATTTAGCGATGAAGGGAAGTTTCGAACAACCGATGCATTTGTATGACAAAAACTTCTACCCTGCGCCCCGCTGCGTACGCCCATGGTCAAGGTTTTAAATGCTAGAGAGACTTGTTTCTTCAATCCATGCTTGTCTGTCAGCAGATTGTTAGGAATTTTGTGTGATTTGACATGAGTGACAAAGAAATTTGTTTCGGCCTGCGGATGCCATGAAAATGGGGTGCATTGCCTCGGAACTAGTCGGCATAGTTAAATAAAAAAATAATGTTTTACTCAAATAATCAATTAAAATTCCTAGGGTTTGCTTTAAGCTTGGAAGCAAAAAAAAAAAATTGGTTGGCTGATGCTTAAGTTTTTTTTCTAAGGTAGATGCTTCCTGAAACGTTCAACCGCTGTGACATTTTGTTGACTGAGTGGTCCTCATTCAGGTCAAAGACTTCGAGCCACTCCAAACAAGCGTTATTTTCCATTTTGGTCTGGATTAAACGGGGAATCGGCCGCCCACGAGGAGGCGCGAATTGTAGCGATTTCCACTTCCACCGTACTAAAATCGGCAACTTGTAATTAGACCCCTGAAATAAAATTGCCCCCCCCCCCCAGTAAAAATATTTCATGGAAACTATCAAGTTATTGCTCGGTTGTGAACTTTTGGGCCATTTCTGTACTAAAAATTCTGCGAAAGCTTCGAAATTATCCTCGAATTGACGATCTCCATTTGGTGTCCATGATTGGCAATTTTAGGGGCCCTTCATCGCTCAACTTGTGTAGTTTCGGGCAATAGAGCAATTTCTGAGGGTTAATTACCTTTAAAGCTGAATATTGGGTGTACAACGTTCGTAAAGAAACTGCCCACCCATCTCTTCTGGGCTGGCCAACCTTTTTTGGTCGGGGGCCATAAACCATGGTTGTAAGAACTCAGGCGGGCCACCCATCACAGCGAGCACAACACTTTGATCTTAACAAAAGGCCGTGGGCAGCTCATTGCAGTGCCGGCCTTGGACCTTCGGCGGCGCGGCGCCCCGAGATGAATCTTTCATCAACGCCTCCGTGAATAAATGGCCTTCAGGAGCCGCGAATTAGCGTTTTTTCCACAATTCATCACTTCTTCTCAATTTCATCGGTGAATTCGCGATTCATCTCCATTTCAGCCGTGAATTAGCGATTTGCCTTACAATGAATTTTTGTTTTTCCTGATTCGAGCCGCTAATGAGCGATTTTACCCGTGAATTAGCGCTAAATTTTCTAATTTTAGCCACGAAGTTGCCTCGAGAAACTGTGATTTGCCATTCTGCTCTATTAATTTCTGTGAAATAGCAATTCTTTTTCTCGTTATAACGCCATAAACAGCCATTTTTCTTGACTTCAGCCACAAATTAGCGTTTTTCCTCATCTTAGCCGCTAACTATGGATTTTTCTACGTTTCATAAACGAATTAGAGTCCCCCACCCCCAATTTTCTCCGCAAACTACCTAAAGCTTTTTCTGAAATTTGGCCGCGGATTAGCGATTTTTTTCACTTTCTGGTACAAAGTTACGATCGGGAGCCGCGACTTGACGTTTTCTCTATTTAATCCGTGAATTAGTCAATTTTATCGATAAATTAGCAAGTTTTCTCCATATTAGGAATTTTTTGTCATTTTTGCGAATTTTTACCCTTTCAGCCGTGAATTATAGCGATTTATTTGAATTTTGCAGTGAATGTGTGTTTTTCTTTATTTCAGCCGATAATTAGCTATTTTTCTCAATTGCATCCATGAATTAGCAACTTTTCTTAATTTTAGCTGCGAATTAGCTTTTTCCGCAGTTTGAGCAACGAACTTGCCCTTCAGAAGCTGAAAATTGTCGCTCCCATACTTCTAGCACCTAGGCGCTTTTTAGTAGATTACATTACAAGATTAGTAAGTGGTGCATTTCCTGCGAGTTTTTGTTTGGCGGACGAGGCTTGCCGAGGCCGCTAATTAAAAACGAGCGGGTAATACCACTTAATAGTCGAGTGATGTACGTTATTTTTCGCGCAACCGTCGTCGCATATTACCCAGTTTTATTCTTTTGACAAAAAAAACGATGTCTTAAGATATTTCTATAATCACGGATGAGGTGATATCATTTCAACAAAGGTTGCACAAGGTTATATAGAAAACTGGCATGTAAAAAACTTTTCATGTCAGTTTTATACCTTTAATGTACAGCTTTCAAAAACTGAAGCTATAAAGTGCCAGGTTAGGAAAAATTAAACTTACTGGAGTAATCATGTTATCGCAATGGGCAACTTACGAAGCAGGTAGCGCGAAAATTACTTTTTTCTATTTTTATTTTTATTTTTTTTCAATTTATTCTCCACGTTAGTCGTGAATACGGGAATTTAGCTGCTAAAGAGCGATTTCCCCATACGAATTAGCACTTTTCTTAAACCCCACGAATTAGCGTTTTTTTCACTTTTAGCAATGAATTAGCGTTTTTTCAGATTGAGCCACGAACTTGCGTTCTAAATAAGCCGAGAATTCATGTTTCGTTCATGTTTTTAGGCGTGAATTAGCGCTTTTTCTCATTGGCGAATTATGAATTTTTCACTATTTTATCTGTTAATTAGCGTTTTTCGTAATTTTAAACTCGAATGACTGTATGTTATACTTCATCCGCAATTTTAGAGCTTTTTCTCAATTTTTGCCGTGAAGTTTTCTTGACTTTATCCGTGATTTAGCACTTTTTCTTATTTATGGCCGTGAATCTGTTATTATTTTTTTTTTTCAATAATTTCAGCCGTGAATTAGTCATTTATCTTAATTTCAGCCCCAATTAAATTAGCGTTATTTTCCATTTTGGTCTCGATTAAGCGGGGGATTGGCCACTGATTCTGATTCGCCGATAAAATGGAGAAAAGTGCTAATTCGCGGCTAAACTTGAGAAAAAGCGCCGATTCGGGGCTAAAAATGAGAAGAACTTCGCACTCGCAGATAATATAGCGCTCATTCATGAAAAAAATTTGAAAATTTTCATGGCAGATTTTGAGATAAAGGGCTAATTCAAGGCTAAAAGTGAAAAACATTTCTAATTCACGACTATAATACATGTGAAAAGCGCAAATTGCGCAAAAAACACATTTCACAGCTTGAGGAAACACCTATTCGCGGATTGCGGCTGACATTGAGACAAAATCATAATTCATGGGTAAAAGTGGAATTCACGGCTAAACGTGAAAAAAGGCCGCAGGTCAGGCAGGTGGACGAATTATATATTGAGATTTCTCAAAAATAAGAAAAATTGACTCATATTTACCACTCTTTGCAAACACCCCAGTTCTTTTTACCAGAATGACCCCCCCCCCCGCATCACCAACCCCTCCTAGCGCTCAACAAAGCAGCTGGCATTTAATTCGATAAGTGTAAATCACTGCGAGCATTTTTAACTTGGTTTGCTGTACAAGCTTGGGACGTGAACAATAAAACAATTTTTATTGTTACTATACAGGGTGTCCAATAACGAGATGCTCAGAGAAAAACCTGAGTTTGGGGCCATCATTTGGGACCAAAATGCCTTAGGCAAGAAAGTGGCCCTAAAAATTGCACTGGAGCTAACATGGCAATTTTCTCTGCTACACTCTCCTCGCAGCTCTCCTCTTTATTCACCACTCTTACATAAACATACCGTAAAGGGAAATAAAGATAATTTAAGTTATCCGCGCTTTCTTGAGTCAGTAATGAAGAGGAGGGGCAAGAAGTAGGATTAATGAAATATGTAATTAAGCATGCATAAAGCTGTAGCCCTAGAAGCCTACATTGTCTGTCTTCCATCGTTGAGGTTCGTCAAAAACGGATAGGTTTCGGCTGCTCGCCATCTTCAGGGTTTGGTTTCCCGACTGAAACTCGTGGCGAGCAGCTGAAACCGGTCCGTTTTTGACGAACCTCAACGAGAGAAGACAGAAATTCAGCTTGTTGCTCGCCGATATTATCCGGGCTTGTGGCCTCGAGGCGCTCTCCTCTTTGGTCACCGGTTCTACATAAAAATACATGGTTGTTTTCAGATGTTCCTGTTGAAAACCAATTTCAGTGAAAAAACACCCGAAAAAAATATGTCTCATGTAACCCATTTTCCTCGTGTCACCTGAGGTTTTTCAGACATTTTGCCTAATTTCTCCTACCAAAATGGACGAATATCAAAACGTGAATAGATCATTTTAAAGCTCACTAAATTAGGAAGTTTTTCCAGCGGTAAAAATAATAGTCGACAATTTAAGAAAGTTTAGAAAATCACGTCCGGAATTTTCCAATTTGTTGAAAAATGAAATTTGTTTCTGTTTGAGCTTCTGTCATGCCAAATAAATGTAGTTTAATCATGATTTAAATGAACTATTCTGTAAGAAAATGTTGTGCTCTTTCCAACGAGCTCCTTAGTTTTGGGTTTGCAATTATTACGAGGCTTGCAACATGCACATTTCGAAAAAAAGAAGCAACAAGCCAAAATAACGTATAAAATGGATGATTCTGAGAAAACTAAAAGGAATTTTTAAAAATGTCACATAGGCACTTTGGTCCCAAACTCAGGTTTTTCTCTGAGCATCTCGTTATTGGACACCCTGTAGACTATTTTTTGACAAGCTGTACAACACTACTGCCATTTAATTCGTTCTAGTATGACAATTTACCGTTAATATCTTATTAACTCGTGACTTTCTTGAAAAATATCTATAAAAACAGTCAAATCCGATGGAATCTGGCTCTTTAGTTGTACTACGGGTAAGGTAATATAACCGCAAGCTGGCGGCCATTGCTACTGATCTATATAGATAACGCCAGCTGCACTGAATCCAAACCCCAGTAAGGAGGGGGGGGGGACTTGATTCGCTCAGAAAATTCAAAGTTAGTCTCCCAAAACCCAAAAACTGGAAAGTCCCAGAAACTGGGTCTCAACCAAAAAAAGTGACTCTCCCCCCTCCCACTGTTGCGATTATTCCATAAGAATCTTATGTTTAATGACAGTTAAAAGGAATGAAGTCATAACTTGTCGAATGCGTTGTTCTGTACCTTTTTTTTTGTACTTTTAACCGCAACCTTGTTAGGCAATTTACAACATCCTTTTAACGGCGGAGATTGACACGTCAATCACATTCATATTTATGACTCGCCTTTAGTTGGTTTCAAACCGATAACTTGTCTGCGGGTTTGAAAGTGCGATGATTTTCTTGTACTCGCGGAGCGTTGAAATCATATTCCG
Source organism: Corythucha ciliata (assembly GCA_038030265.1). NCBI lineage: Eukaryota > Metazoa > Arthropoda > Insecta > Hemiptera > Tingidae > Corythucha > Corythucha ciliata. Next base: position 7,435,191 of record CM075943.1, on the reverse strand, counting down.
AGATTTTCTCTTAGCAATTGTTTGAAGCGCCTAAAGAATGGAAAAACGTGCGCGGCACGCTTATTTCACGCTGTCACCGAGGTAATTTTTTGGGATTTCTTACTCCACCCCAACCACCACCAACAGCGCTAAAAAGAAAAGTGTTCTACAACATTTCGTATCGCTGTTATTATTAATTGAAAGCGCCGAGTCAAATTTTCGATAAACATAATAAACGAGGGGGTCCTGGAAAAAAATGATCGAATTAACACCTTCGAACAGTAATATTTATGTCAGGGGCGTGCACAATGTCTTCAAGGGCTCGTGGAATGTTTATAAGACTTGAGAAGAAGTTGAAGAAAGAGGAAGAAAAAGTAAGGAAAAAAAAAGGTTGACGTGGGGTCCCCCCTTCAACACGACTATAAATCTGGGGCGACTAGGCGGTTTATCAGCTTCACACTGCACTTGGGTGGTTGTAACATTTCTCATCGCTATCAATCTTAATTCACGTTGTTCTAGTCACTGTGAGGAATAACAATGGATTTTTTCTTGTTTAGAAACAGTCAAATCCTCCCCACCCCCGGGGCTTGGCTGGGCTGTGCCACGCCAACCACAAAACGAGACCTCGCGTGATAAAAAACGTATAGAAATATAAAGAAACTTCGCCATTCAAACGTCACGTCTTTCGGTTTCAAACTGGCTGGCATTTTTCAAATTACGAGCAAACATGCTCGTGAGACCTGCCTGGTTCAAATTGAGAAAAATCTATCTTTCCCTGCTCAAAATTGAAAAAAAGGCGAATAAAAAAGCCAAAATGGAAATTTGTGGCGAAAACTGGGAAAAACGCCGATTCTTAGAGGCAACTTTGAAAAATGCTAAACTCTATAGTTACTGTATCGCATTACACTGCAAAAAAGGGCAAAATCGTCAATGTCGACAAGATTTAGTCCCTAACGACCAGGAGAATGGAATGTGCTGGGAGCTCCTCGACGAAATAATTTTTGACTGAAGCCAAGCTCCTAGCAAATTATAATTCTTCTAATACGAAAGATCAAAATCCGCCGCATTAGTACACTTGAAAAAACGGCAAACCATCAATTTTGACAAGATTTGGTCCTCCAACGACCAGAACAATAGAATGTGATGGGAGCTCGCCAACAAAGGAATTTTTGCCAACGTATGATTCAATCGATTTCGAGCGTTTTCTGGCGTGTTAGTTAGATTGAGAGCTGGACATTTCCAGAGGTGCCAGATGTCACCCTCGAGAGCAATTTGAGCCCATTTTGAAGGCGAGTTTTATGGACCACACCAAACCACGTGGACGACTATTTTAATAATAGCTAAACTCCTAGCAAACTATATTCTCCTAATACGAATGATGTAAAATCGCCGCATTACACTTCGAAAAAGGGCAAAATCGTCATTTTTGACAAGATTTGGCCCCCGAGGCCCTTCGAGTACGTCATCTGATAGAAAGTAACATTGATGTGATTGATGAACGAACTGCGAATGAAATATTGCCCCCAAACAGCCCATCGAAGTCTCTTTGTTCTCGTCGAGAAACTCCAAGACTGGTCGATTGGACGGTGGAGGCCGTTTTGCAGGGAAACTCGAACACTACACGGAAAAAAAACACTTGAATGTTCCTTTTAATAAAAAATCCGACTCCCCAACGGACGCAATTTCGTCGAATTTTAAATGGTAACCATTTTGCGTGTGTGTGTAAAAATCTGAGCTGATGCTCATGGCTATGACATCACGGTGTGTATGTGTATAGCCTTCCGTCACGGAACAGTTCATGTTGGACACAGGCGTACACGATGCGAACAAAATCGCTTTATTAACGCCTTGCCCCCCCCCCCCAGACATTTCACACTAGGATATTAGCTGTCACAGCTGGATTTAATTTCTTCTCAGGTGGCCCATTTTATCCTGTGCAAGCACCCTCCCCCCTCACCCCTCCAACCCAAAGTATTTCTAACAAAAAGAGCATTTTTGCGATACAAGAGCGTTGTTCGTTTTCACACCTTTTTACCTCTCAAGTACAGCTTGCGTATTAGACAGCGTAAACTGCTATTATGGGTTAGTTTGGGTTTTGGAGAGAGCTTTGAACGGGTGTTAATAGTCAACGCTGGAACCATCCCCAGAGGCTGTTTAAACTGTTCAACCCAGACCAGTTACTGTGAATGCAAAGAAATCGTGTGAGATGAAAAGGCTTGTTGTACAAAGGATAACGTTAGCACAAACAGAAATAATATAAATAGGTGTACAATTTTATGAAAAACAAATATGAAACGACATTGTGTGTGAACAACAATTAACCATTTTGATGAATTTCCTAATTTTATAACTGCGCTAGAAGACTCAGTCGCCTACTTCCCAACCCTATTATATCCCCCGACGGTCTTCGCCTTATTAGGGAGGCGTTTTTATGGCGATTTCCATAAACAGTATTTAGTAGTCTTTACGGTCGGTTGAACGTTGCCGGCCGATATTAAGTGGCGGTCACGAATAGTGTGAACTGTCTTTGGATTAACCACAAAGGAAAAAACGTGCCTTTACATCTTGAATTCCTTTAAAAAAATGCAAGAAAAAAAGTCTTTTGTTATCCGGTCAGAAATTAAACTCCATTCATCAACTAAAAAAAAAAGTGACGGCCTGACGGGCGAAAAACTCAAAATTATTAATAATTTAGGGACCAAATCAGTTTCGGTGAAGTTTTGTCAACTCGTTTTACCTGTGCGTTGTGATGACAATAAACCATGAAGACTTGTTTTCGTTAAGTTTACGGGATAAGCCATAATGCGACCGCTGTGCCCACTAAGCAGTACGAATCTTAAAAAAAAAAAAAAAAAAATCAATCACCCGTGAAGCTGTTTCGGCTAACAACAAAAAAAGGTGGAAGAATTCCATTCGATTTGATTTCCCTGTCGTGTCTGTTTTTGCGCTTTTTCGTCTTCGTCCTCTCTATTTGCAAGCCATCACAGCCAAGCAAGCAAAACACCTGGGGGATGCTCAAGAGGACCACCCACTCTTAACAGACCTCCCACAGGTGTCACTTTTTTAACGCCTCTTGTCAAAAGTACGTCAACTAAGCCTTGTTGATACCGGTCATTACCACTTTTTCACGTGACTGCCAATATTTTGTTTCCTTTTGTAATTGCCGCTCAATAGCTCAATGTGTTATTTTCCTTTGCCGCCTCCTTTTTGGTTTATTGCTTGAATGCGTTTTTTCTTTCTCTTTTGACCAAAGGAAGAAAACGCGTCAGAAATTATTCTTTTAATGATCACACCGAATGGAAGAGTTCATTAAATGTTTCTTTGTGGACCAAAATACTTAAGTGCGTGAGTCGTGAAGTAAGGGGGAGGGGGTTTACAAGAAACTGAAACATGGCCGACTGAATTCAATCGAAACCCAAGCTTCCAACTTGACATTATCATGACAATGAGAGGCTTAAAAACGAGAAGGGCTGCGGGACCAAGCATGCCGCAGCCCGACTTGTTTTCTATAAATAAATATAAAAAAAAAGAGCTTAAAGCTCGTGTATTCCGTGTATCATTGGGTTAGAAAATGCCGATTGTCAAACAGCCATTGGCTCTCCACAACCCCACCAATCTTTCTGTAGGACTCCCCCACCCCGCCCGCACATCATCATCATCATCATCATCACCACCGCTCATCACTTCAAAAGCACGAGATAAAGTTTCATTATGTGACGACAACTGAGAAGGCTCAATTCTTAACAAAAGCGATAAACGGAGGACAATATACCCCACCCATGCAGACCCATCCATAACGTCTAACTATAAATGTCAATTTATAATTCCTCCTTCTAGAAGTAAAAAAAAAAAAAAAAAAAAGTGAGCATTTTGTGGTGCTGGTGGTAGTGGTGGGGTGGGAGCTAATAGTTCGTGCGCTTTTGACCCCCGGCGGTGGGAACAATATAGTTCATTAAAAGACATCCGTTAAAATGGGAATTCTCATTTCTATAACACTTCAAAAGCGCTGGAGGGTTTAGGTGGTTGATGGGTGGTGTGTGGGGGGGGAGGTGACTTCAAGAGTCGAAAAAATCTGGATGAAACGCGTGCTTGGTAATAATTAATGAAGAAAAACATCACAATGGACTCATTATTCGTCACATACTATAAACACGTTAGGGCCTATCTGATTACGGACAATAGGACGCGAAACGCCTTGGCGTTACAACAACAATTTTTTTTTTCTTTCTGACAATCTCAAACCAATGGAAACCATTATCTTGAAACTTTGAGAGCGGAGAAATGGGAAAGGGACTGAACTTTCATTTATGACGGGGAATAATATCATGCTTATAGGCCGCCGTTCCATTGCTGATGAGTTAGTATTAGAAGAATATAAAATGTATCCGAACGAGGAGGGGAATGAACACAAGGAACGTAAATTTCGACAATTACTTTTGGGATAACTTACATTTTAGAACCACACTCCCCTTGGGTTCACGCCCAAAAGGCCCTGAAGGTTAACAGAAATTGGACGTGAAACTTGCAAAATCGTAACTATTCTGAATAAGGCAGACAAATTCCAATTTCGCGGATCAAACAACGCATAACTAAAGAAACTTTCTTCTAAAATTCTACGAAATAAAACTTCTCTCCGTACCGAAATGTTGTTTTCAGTTGTAACATTAAAACAAGTGGTTTCAGAAGTTTTTAAATATTTTGTTCGGGTTCCTCGTGAACTTTTCTTGCGACATGACTATACAGGGTGATTCAGGAGGAGATGCATATACTGAAGTATGTCGTAGTAGGTACTAAGTATTTGCGGCCAAAATCACCCTATGAGCATAGGGTCGCAAATGCTTTCCTTCTGAGATACATGTACAATTGTGTTTTTTCAGCGACTGCCTACTTTTTCTCCAAAAACTCTATTTCACGGCCGAATTGCTGGGCTTAGAAAAAACTGTTGACGTTTTTTATAAGAGCACAAAATTTCACTTCAGAAAACAGTGCTCTGCATCGCTGTAAAAGTTCCTCAGTATTTTTATGATTTTTCAAATAAGGCGAAAATGACTTTTTTGAAATTTCTCCTATAATTCAGCGACTGTTTTCTGCCAAATTTACAATGCTTCCAGTATGGTCCCAATATCAGAAAAAAAAACATGCCTGTTTTGTGAACTTGAGGATTAAAAGGGGGGACAACTCGCATATGAAATTATTTTGTGGTAACACGTCAACTTTGGCGTGAAATCGTTTGTTTTGGTGTAATAACGTTATATGTGTGAAAAATAGTCAATACTGAGGTAAAATGGTGAAATTATGTTAAAATTGCCGAAGTTTTCAATACAGGGTCGTCATTGTAGGCTTAAAATCATCCGTTTGGGTTCAAGCCCCTCAGTTTTAGGGGTAAAATCGTCAGCTTTAGTGTGTAACGTGGGTTTTGGGGATAAAATCGCCAGTTGTATTTTGTGAAAAACTTAAGTTTTGGGGTAACACTTCGGGTTTCACGTGAAAGTATTTGTCTGTTACGGAATAAAATATTCAGTTTCAGAGTAAAATCTTCATCTTTGGGTTAAAAAATGTAAGTTTTTAACGTCTCACAGACAAGACGTTGATAAGTCGGACACCCTGTGTATTGGAGGGCTAAGCGCTGAGCTAGTTGTCAGTTTTTGGACATAAAATCCTAAATAGAACGACAGTTTCCCGGGGGAAAGGTTAGTTTTTGACGGATTCTGACCCTTTTTGTTAAAATTCAGTTTCTAGGGAACAATATTTTGACGGCTTAAAGCGCCTATACGTATATCTGAGTAGACGAACTACTGTAGTTCTCTTGCTGGGGTCTCTGGTGCATCTGACATCTTTCCGGCCGCCCCCAGACCAAGGGCTGGGCTACGCTACTGATTAAAATAATGTTTAAATTCAATAAAGTCATTTAAATTTACCTATAGGTATACGTGAATTTTATGGGAAGTGATTTATTTTAAGTTGAAGCGAGTTATTTCACTTAAGAAAAATAGTTGATGCGGATCTGCAAGCTATATTCTCCATTCATTTTTATCTCTATGGTCTCGGGGATAAACATATTTCACTCCCCAGTCTCAAAACCCCCAACAGGCCGCCGTAAATTACAAAACGAGTCTTAAGGAGTAAACTCCAAAAACGGGACTTATAAAAGGCCACCTAATCCGCTGGGAGGATTTGGCAAAATTTGCCGAATTGAACAAAACTGCATGTAACTTGATTTTTCACACTACATGAACGAGGATACCGAACATTTTTTTTTTTGCCGCGGTGTTTATCAAAGGGCGTTTTGAGTCAATGGGCTGCTTTTCACGAAAGGCCGAACCGCGGGGACTGGACCGCCTTTTCGGTGAAATTGTATGCTATGTCATAGACATAGACAGTACTTTTTTCCGATAGAACATCCGCCATTTTCAACGACTCTTCTCCAACGAGAAACAAAACAAAAATCATCTTGCCTCCCCTCTCCACTTCATCAGCAATCAATCCTTTTCGTAAAATTTTCCGACAAAGAGAGTTAGTTATTACCGTTTCGCGTCCGGTATTATTGGAAAGCGAGATGCGCGCCTTTTGCTTTCATCCAGAGATAATTTTGTAATAACAGTTATCGGCGCCGCTTTTTAAACACACCATATTACACGCTATACGGTGGATCAGTCGCGCGGCGTCGGTCGCGATGATGATGGAAAATATTTGCATATTGTTGTGGTCGATTACCTCCCGAGTTTCTCGCTATGTATATAAAGCTTTGAAAAAAGTGAGAAATGGGTGAGTTTTAGTTAATTATTTATAATGACACGCGACCCGCAATTTCTAATACGAACAAATGAACCATTATTTCTACAACATCTGCAGTGCAGCGGTATTCAACAAGTTATAGTATAGGTAGTCGGTAAAAATATCACTCAATTCTCCGACAGAAAGATACAGTAGGCGTGCCCCTCCCCCTTTTTTTTCTGAAGCTATCGCCGGTAATCGAGTATTAGCCGAATAAAATGCCAGTTTAATAAGGTGATCTAGGTAGGCAGCTGTCCTGTCGAGATGAATATTCTTTTGTAGACCGGCCTGACCCATTAGCTAATGGACCTCTATTTTGACGTGATTTCCAACTCTTTGTATCTCGCCGTAGGCTGTCAACAGTTTCGACTACCTCGTACACCTATTTTGCTCCGTATCGTTATTCAATTTTTTTTCGTCCTTTTTAAAAAGAAGTCATTATGAATTCAAAATTAATTCATTCTTTCGACCATAACAGACGTTTTCCAACAATCTGATTTATCTCGGAATGTGAGGCGTGAGGACATTCACATAGGTTAATCAATACAATTCCCTTATCTTACAGTCTGCTAACTTCGAGCACTATATACGTATATCGTCCAGGTCTAGCTCGAGACGTTTTCTAGGTCTGTCTGTAGAGCTATCATATTGAGATCGCCAGCGCCTGCCAGTTGCATGCGTGTCGCGTGCTCCGCAATGCCGTCCCAATGTTCCATAGAATAACAAACAAATGTATAAAGTGCATAGACAGAAGCGCGAGAAAACCACACGATGGCACAAGTGTCTTACTCCTCACTGTTAATACGACCCGTTCCTGTCAAAGCAACCTGGAGATGCATCATTCCCCTCTCTCAAACATCTGTCTAATGTATCAAAAAAAAAAAAAAAAAAAAAACGGTTTAGCAAGGCTTGAGCACTTCCGAAATGAAATCAATGTTATGAAACTTAACAGAGTTTCTTTTTCTCAACTTATCAATAGGGAGGGGTGTCCAATTGTTACATATAGATATATACGTATAGGGACACTTCAAAGGCAAAACTGTCTAACGTTACCCCCCCTCGCACCCCTCACCGCCAATATAACAATGGTGGATGACACAATAAAAAAGGGGTGGCGAGAGTTTTTCAACACAGATGTATAATAAAAGAAAGAAAAGAAAGGGGAAAAAACGAGGGGGTTCGTGCTGTAAGAGAAGCTGGTTAATCCTCACAGTGGGGTGTGACTAATGGAAGTGGTTTTAAAATGATACTATGAGCTGACGAGTGGGGACTAATAAAAAATCGTTTAGGCTTATAGCTTTTATACATATAAAAAAAAATAATCAACTTGAATTCGTTGAAAGAATCACAGCAGTGGCGGTGGAACCCAATTGGGGGAGCAAAATTCGGAACTAAAGTTCAGAGATGTGCAGCCGTCCCCACAATCCACATTTTGAGTCAATTTATTTCAAATTATTTTTATTTTTATTATTTTATTTTATTTATTTCTACATATTCCCGTGTCAGCCCGAGGGGAAATCTCAAAGAGGCCCCTAAGGCCCGGCGCACACTAGGAGAAAAAAGACGCCGACGCGCGAGTCTTTTTTCTCGGGGAAGAGACGACTCTCGCGTACGCGTCCAATGTGAAAGGCACCACAAAGTTCTATGTGTTTTTACTGCACGAGTCGGACGCTGACGCGCGCGTCGGCGTCTTTTTTCTCCTAGTGTGCGCCGGTCCTAACTCCTATAAGTCGTCTCTATACTATACTATACTATAAGTCTCAATTGATATCCTCTAAGACCTTTTCCTTATATTTTAGCCAAATTTCAGATAAATCCACACCACAGCCTATTCGCCAATAAGCGCTTATGCCAGGTTTAAGCCGCGAATTTCCTCCATTTTAGCCGCGAAAGAGCCCTTTTTGTCAACTTTAACAGCAAATTTGCGCTTTTCTCAATTTTGGCCGCGTGCGCGTGTAAAATTTTTCTCAATTTCAGCCGCGGATTAGAGGGGTAGACCCCCCCCCCCCAACCCAACCCACGTGGTTTTTCTCAGCTTCATCAGCAAATTAGCTTTTTTATCCCGTGAACTAGCGATGTTTCATAACTTTCCTCGAGTTAGCGTTTTCCACAATTTTAGCTGCAAATTATCGATTTTTTTTGCTTAGCAGGAATCAGGGAATTAGCACTTTACTCAGTTTGTGCTGAAAATTAGCGTTTTCCTCAACAGTTTTACTCAATATTAACCGAAAATTGCAGTTTTTTCGCGCTGTTCTTTCGAAACAGACAACCGCTGGACGAGAGCGTTGTTGAGTTCAGTGTATGGATTTTGAGCTGGAGGAATGACGATGATGTCTTCTACTTCATTAACAAAACGTTCGTTTTAGCCACGTAGTAGCGTTTCTAACCGGTGATTTTGGGGGGGGGGGCGCCGGGCTTTGAACCCGGCAGGCGCCTAAGCCTCCCTGGGCTTCTACGCCATACCCAGATCTAACTGTGCACTTCACACCCGTACTACGCGGGCGTTTCGGTCGGTGCGCGGTTTGTTGAGCGCACACCGCCCGGATCGCCCACACGAAGCCGAGTGTGCCGTGTCACAGCTCGCCGCAGCCTTATAGTGTAATGGGCAATGGCTGGATTCGAACCCAGGCCCGCTGAGTTGCGAAGCGCGCATTGTATCCATTACACCATCGAGGCGCGGTGAATTAGCGAATTTTGTTCATTTTAGTCACGACTTTGAGTTTTCCGATATTTTAGCTACAAATTGACAGTGAATTAGCACTTTTTGTTAGATAGATATGATGAATAATTATGTCGCCGGTATTTTTAATTAATGAATTAATTAAACTGATGTTATCCGGACGACTTGGAAAGGCAAAGCCTAACACAATTCGAGCTTTTTAGTTCGAGCACATCAGTTTGATTAATTTATTACTTTTTTAAAATTCAGGCTGAAAATTAACCTTTGTCTAAATTTTAGCCGGGGTAATATTGATTTTCTCAATATTAGCCGTACCACATTAGCAATTTTGTTGTACTTTTTAGCTGTAGATTTGCGCTTCTTTCAGTGATTTTTTTGTTACTTATATCCAAGAATTTACCGTTTTTCTCCATTTTATCCACAAAGTTGCCCTCAAGGCGAGAAGGCGCGTATTTAAATTAGAAATCTTAACTCACTTAACACACTAATATCCGCGAATTTGTAATTTTCCTCAATTTTAGCTGCGAAGAAGCGTTTCTAACCTGTGAATTCGAAAATTTTCTCAATTTTTGCCACGAATCGGCGTTTTCCTTAATTTTTCCTCCATTAGCGAGTTAGCGTCTGTCTCCATCTTAGCCGCTAATAATCGGCGCTGTTTGCCAACTATTGCACGAATTTAAGTTTTTCTCCACCGCGTGAATTGGCGTTTTTCTCAATTTTAGCAGTGTATTAGCACTTTTCTCTATTTTTTCCGCGATTTAGCGAATTTTATCAAATTGATCGGTGAATTATAGTAGATTACATTACAAGATTATTAAGTGGTGCATTACCTGCGAGTTTTTTGTTTGGCGGACGAGGCTTGCCGAGGCCGCTAATTAAAAACGAGCGGGTAATAGCACTTAATAGTCGAGTGATGTACGTTATTTTTCGCGCAACCGTCGTCGAATATTACCCAGTTTTATTCTTTTGCCAAAAAAATCCATGTCTTAAGATATTTCTATAATCACGGATGAGGTGATAACATTTCAACAAAGGTTGCACAAGGTTATAGAAAACTGACATGTAAAAAACTTTTCATGTCAGTTGTAAATCTTTACTATACAGTTTTCAAAAACTGAAGCTATAAAGTACCAGGTTATGAAAAATTCAACTTACTGGAGTTATTATGTTATCGTCATGGGTAACTTACGAAGCAGGTAGCGCGAAAACGAATTTTTCACAATTTTTATCAGGGAATGAGCTCTACATAAAAATATCTTAGTGTCAGTCGTGAATTAGCATTATTTCCCTTCGATCCATCACTTACATCCTTGCAGCACTTTTTCTCAATTTCAGTCCCGATGTTGTCCTTGCCGTGAGAAACCGCAAATTGGCGATCCTGCTGAGCGGTGGATTGCTGCGAACTAGCGCTTTTTTCTCAACTATGACCGCAAATTAGCAGTTTTTCTCGATTTTTAGTCATGAATTAGTGATTTTTTTTCAGTGTTTTCCTAGGAAATACGCGCTTTTTCGATAATCCAGTCGCGAATTTTAGCTCTTTTCGCCTACTTTTCGTCCCACGATTAGCATATTAGAACGCCTTTTCAATTGGTGCCTTTAAAAACATGGGGTTAGCATTTTTTTCTCTGGTTTGTCTGCGAAGTTTCCTTCAGGTATTTCGAATCAATAGTAATAGTGTATAATTATTTCCTAATTTTAGTGACAAACGCCAAGACGTCATCTTCTTAGGCGAGGTGGGAGGGGGAAACCCTCAACCCCCCTCACCCTGTAACTCGGCCACTGCAGTGGACGTGAATGAAAAATCCACGTGGAAAGACACATTCTAGGCAAAATTTAACTGACTGCGAGAGCGCCCCCACCGCTCCCCCCCCCTAACCATGACCATATTGTGGGAGCGTTTTGTGATAAAATCTCCGCCGAAAAATTGTTAAATTATCAGTTTCAAGTCAGAGACGTCACTTTTGAAGTGAAATCATCCGTTTTTTTTTTTTTAACATAGGATTTAAAGGAAACCGCCAGTTATAGTACGATATAAAATTGTCTGATTTGGAGAAAAGTTCCCCGTCTGGGGGTAAACATCGCCAGTTTTTTCTGTTTAACTTGAGTTTTTTGGGTAAAATCAGTCAGTGTTTGGATAAAATCGTCAGTTTTGTAGTGAAATCGTCCCGTTCCACAGATTTGGTTCACTAGAAAGCCCCCCGACTCGCCCTGGACCAAGGGCTGGCTACGGCCGGGTAACAGGGCCTCTCACTTGATGACACTACTCTCAATTCATTGGACCGTGTTCGTCATCGTGCAAAGACCATTTCACCGAAGGGGTGAAAACAATTGAACGAAAGAGCGTCACTTTCAGTGAGAAAGTGAGGAACTTCGGCTGTTTTGCGGGCTCCTGTCTATCCTTCTAATGAAGATTTTTCGATTTCAATTGCTTTTTTTCTCTCTCATTCTCTCTTTCTCTTTTTTCTCACATCAGAACACTTACAGCTTACAAGTACAAGGTATACGGACACGATAAAAGTCCCTTCTATTATAGTTAACGCGGTCCGGCTGTACCCCGTACAGTTGAACGAAGTGGCAAGTCATTGGACCTGGGGTCCCCATTGTGTTGTAATCAATTAATTGAATCGAGTCGTGGGGGCGGGCGACATATCCCTCATCTCGGTTATATCTGATTTACATGACAATACTCGACTAAATGAGCACGGTTAATGAATCTTCCCCCCTCCCTCTCAACACATCCACCCCGCCCGGCACACCCGTCCACCACAACGCGCATTCCTTGTTGAACAAATAACAAGATTAATAAGCTTGTAAAGCTTTTACCCATTCTTTTCAAAAGCCCCTTCAGGTAATCGCTTGGAGAGGCCGGTGATAAATTAGTTGCATTAAACGTTTCCTTAACGTACTGGGTGACACTTAATTAACTCATTTACACATGAACTGAATAAACTTTTTAAAAAAGCGCATCACTTTTATTAGCTTCTTGAGACCATCTTCTCGAAATATACCCTGAATATTCCATTCAAAGCGGTGGCATTATAAGTGGGGAAAACGCCAGGCGGGACGAAGCAATTAGTCTACCAAGGACGTGATCTCCTGGGACCATCATCAACACGTCTCGCTAAGCATTCCTTTATTGGTGCCCCCCCCCCGACCCTCCGGATAGTTTTGCTGCACCAGTTTTGTGTACTTTAATGCTCCTTCCTAAAACTGTTAATCACAACAGTCAATATCCGGGTTTGCACAGTGCCTAATTAATAATAAAGAAAAACGTACAAGAAGCACGAACATCAAGATTGCATTGTTTATTGTGTGATTTCTTTTCATTGATAATTATACAAATCTACCTTTACAATTATTTTCTTAAAATCGACTTAAACGGTCGTTTTAAACGAAATAAAAACAGGCCTTTCAGATACGTTAGGATAAACGCATGCAAATGATATAGTGAGGCTCGAGGAATCGATGAATGAATGGTGTGCGTAGGAAGAAGTATCAATGATTCAACGCTGAGGATCTTTAATAACAGGTTATCACTCTAATTTCTTTGATCAATCAACTCTTCTTATATGGAAAGAGGTGGTGGAAGATGGTGGTGGTGGTTGTTGATGCGGGCGGAGGGTGATGAACCGGAAGATCCTTCCACTTGTTGATGCGTGTACACAATTCCCTGAACTTTCGACCCTTGATCCTAACGACCACGAGTCATTTTGTCCAGGATTTCTGCTCTAAACATTTCTTAAAATTGAAATCAGACGTGACAATTTCAAAAAGGATTTCCCACTAAATTGATTTTTGATTACCAAAACTAAAAATTGTTCGTTATCCACTCCCTCAATGTTAGTGCTTTTACTAGCTTGTTAAAGTGATAAACACGCGAAATCGTTATTTTAATGTTGGATTTCACCACCAGGGCGTGAATGGATCTTTTTTGAGAACCCAATAGTCTGCCATTTTCATTTTTTCTTTATTTTAACCGCAGATTAGAGTTTTTCCTCATTTTAGCCGCTAATTGTAGATTTTTCTGTACATTTCAGACACGAATTACAGTTGTTTCCCAATTCTTGCCGCAAATTGCCTAACGTTTTTTCTGAATTTGGCCGCGGATTATCACTTTTTTTTTCACTTTCTAGCCCAACGTTGTACAATCAGAAGCCGCGAATTGTCGTTTTCTCAATTAAACCGCGAATTAGTGTGTTCTCCTCGCTTCTTCTCAATTTTATCGGATTAGCGAATCAGCGATTTTTCTCCATTTTAGCCGCGAGTAGGGATTTTTTCTCATATTAGCTGTAAATTAGCGATTTTTCTTAATTTTTGCCGCAAATTCGCATTTTCCTGATTTTAGCCGCTTATGATCGACTTTCTCAATTATTTCATCCAAAAATTAGCACTTTTTCTTAATTTTAGCTGTGAATTAGCGATTTTTTCGTTTTTAGCTATGAATTAGCGCTTTTTCTAAGTTTGAGCCAGAACTTGCCTAATATCGTCTAGCTCTAACTAGCGCTCTTTCTGCACGTTATCTGCGGAAGCTTCAAGAAACTTTAGCCACGAAGTATTTTTCTTAATTTTAGCCGTAATTTAGCTCTTTTTCTCGCTTCTTTCCGTGAATCAGTTGCTTTGGAGTGAAGGGGGGCGGGCCAGTTCGGGTTCTCTTCCAGAGGGTGCCACCGAAAAGCTTAAAAATGGAAAAATGAGGATTTTTAGGTGAAAACGAGTTTTGGTATGCGGTTGGACATAGTGATATTGGCTCCTTTCGACAATTTTCTGTCCATCTGACCCAGGTCGGATTGGGTGTAGCTGAATATTATAACAAAAGCGCTATTCTGATGGCTCAAATTGAGATAAACCGCTCTTTCTGGGGGTAACTTCACAGCTAAAATAGAGAAAATACGCCGAACCCCTGTTTTTGTAGGTCCTTAAACGGATTTAGATGAGAGAGAGAACACTAATATCCTGTTCTTGGGGAAAGTCGGGAGGAGTCGGGGAGACGCTAATTCAGGGTTACTGTGGGCAACTTATTGGCTGTATATAAGAGCCTAATAGTGAAAAAATACGTTCATTCGTGGCCGAAATTGATTAAAGCGCTAATGCGCGGTTAAAAGTAAGATAAAGCGGTACATTAAGCTGACGGCTAAAATTCTGAAAAACCCCTCTGCGGCAAAAATTGAGATATCGTCGGCTAAGGCGTGATACCTCGTAAGTGACAATTTGGCGTTAGATACCTAACTTGATTATCATAAATTTTGTTTTCAAGATAATCAATTTAATTTTTTATGGGAGCATTGCCAAAAATTTGAAATTAATCTACAAATAGTGCAGGAGAAGGTTCGAAAATCGTGCACTTTAGAGTCGAGCTTTCAAACTTTGCAGGCGTATTCTAGATGGCTGATGAGTTGAATTTAAAATTGGAGGCAATCGCGACATCGCATAGTATGGCTGTTATTCAAGATAGCCGTTGGAAATTTTAGTATTTCCGCCGTTTCAGCGCTTTTTTCAAACTCTTCCCGGGTTGAAGCGCTGGACATTAGACTTCCCTGAGTTCGAAAAAAACCATTGGAACGATCAATTAATCCCGCAAGTGGATCATGCAGCAGCTTCTTTTACGCATCTTTACACACAAAAAATGATTTTCCGTGCTCGCCAAATTTGGATACTAAGGGCATCTCTTTCAATTCCATTGCATTCCACCCTTGTCCTAGGGTGTCTACAACTGAAATTTCGCCTCTAACCCCAAGTCGCCCCCCAGCTGGTAGAGCTACAAATGTATTCTATGCCCCGTGTTCAACTCCCTTTCAAGGGCTGAGGATCCCCGATTTGCGCAAGATTCTTTCATGAACGTGTCTCTCACACATGAGGGCGTAATTTTTGGTTCAGACCCGATCCATAAAACCAATATGGCGGCCGAAATTCGAGCTGATTTGCAACAATTACAATATTTCATACGATTCCGACCTATTTCTCGCGCGTGACTAGCGTAAATAGGTGTCTCCAACCAAAAATTGTCGTCATCGGGCTTCATAAAACTCCTTTATGTACTGTAACTTTCTGAACCCAATCTGTGAATATTATTATAGAGCCCTGATTCGTCACGCCATGGTCATTATTCAAAAATCTATTGACGTGTTGAATCTGGGGAAGACTCCAGCTATAACTTTCGATCAACCTATGTTCTAAATCGCCAAAGTTATTCAATGGAATTGGCCAGAAGCCTACGGTGAGGACAAGATTGTGTTTTTGCTGGGTGGCCTTCACATTAAGATGGCCTACTGAAAACACTTGGCGATATGATGGATGGAAGTGGATAGACTAATGCTATCCAAGAAGCTCAAATAATCACCGCTAGAACTGCAGATTCTTTTCTTAAAGTTGCACACGTCAAAATAACTTTGCGTGCTCACCAAATAACTACATGCGCGTTGCATCAGTTGAAGCGAGAAGCCTTCGAAGAATTCCGGAGTTCAAACTCAGATCAAAATTCATCGTTTGAGGAGTGGTGTGAAATGAAAGATGAGAAAAGCGCCCAGTTTACATTTTGGAATTCAGTCCTGAAGATTATTTTTGACATAATTAATTAACTGATGTCCAGACGACTCGGGAAGGCAAAGCCTAACACAATTCGAGCTAATATAAGATAAGATCAAATTCGGCGTGGTTTACCGATCAGGAGAAACGCCTAGAGTTTCGAGGAAAATTGGCCCTGGGTGGGGTTTGGCTTTGTTCATTCCTCTCTCTCTGCAAAAAATGAAGGCCCAGATTGGCAAGGACGACTCTTGAGTCTTGGCTACTATGCAGGGTACAGGGGCACCTTCCCTGCCCGGTTTCGGTTCATGGCGCAAGCCAGCGTCCCCAGCTCTGAAAGACCCACCTCCGCACGTCGTGCGCGTGCCTCTCGGGCGCGGGTGGCTGGCCACCAGTTACGGCTAACGAGCCGGGCTGAGTGATGGGACCAAAGAAGGGGTACAGGCCAGGTAAAGGGCCGGCAACGACCAAGGTACTGGCCACATCTTAAGGAGATCCGCAGCAGGGTACAGGGCTGTGTTTGCTGTCATGATGGGCAAATCCTGCGCCATCTGATGGCCACAAGGTTGAGGGTCTGGACTTCCGGACCCTCAACTTGATCAGTCGTTCAAAGAGTCTTCATTGTTCAGTAATTATTCGAACTCGTGACTCGAAGACTGAATCTCTCCTTCATGCCCTCCAAGATTCCTATGATAAATGGTATACGAATACTGTGATTCAAAGAAATCTTCAACATTCTCAGTCTGAGGATCCGCTGAGTAATGCGAGGAGCGAGGCTCCTTGGTTTCGATAGATTGTGAATTCAACAATACCTATAGTTTCTTCAAACATTGTTTTAAACTCTCGATTTGAGTTTCTTTTGACGATTCATGAAAAATAATGCTTCCCCGGCTCTTTTTCCTGTTTGTCACATTCAATTCAAGGCTTTGGAATGTACGCTCGTTGTAGCGCGTTATTTTAGCGCCTCTCGAAAACGCTTCCAGTGGACGACCGGCCTAAGGGAAATGGCTACAAATACCTGTCCAATTCCTGTCGCAAGCGTCCTACTTTTGTCATACTATTTCACGCCAGTCGTCCTCGGAAACCACTTTTACATCTAGTCACCCTAAGTGAGTGACGATTATATGTAAGCGAACAAATTGAACAATTTTTCGATGGAGACTGCGCCTAAAAAAGTTGACTCGTACTTACAAAGCCGTTTATTCGACTTTTAGGAGCTCGCTATATATTTGTTAAAGGACCAAAAATCTCATTATTTTGCCGAGATTGCCCCCCTCCCCCACAATTCACCCCCTCAATTTACATTAAGTTTTGTATACGGTCAATGGACCCGCTGTAATTCACGCTTATTTCAAACAAGCGGCTCAAGGAGTGTATTATGAATAATAAACACATCTTGTCAACTGACTCGCTAGGTGCGTACCTATAGCCAAGGAAGTCCTACAGGGGAAATCATAAAATATGACCCCTCACCGCCCCACCCTTCTCCACCTAAACAGCACTCCACGGTCCACGAGCTCGTAGTTGTAGCATATATATATAACATTAAGTAAGTGGACAGTCCCCACTCAAACGGAATGGAATGTTCATAAATGGCGGAAATAAACTGCCGAGTAACTCATTTAAATAGCGGGGAAAAACTATACGGCAGACTAGTTCGCATGCTTACCAGCAAGATTCGTGATAAAGCTCGTCTACAAGGCAACGAAGAGAAAAAAAAGGGAGAGAGAGAAAAAAAAAGAATAAAAATAAAATGAAAATAAAGAACTCGGCTTTGCCTTGTGAGGTGTTTGGAAGGAGACAATTTGTAGTCGGGATGATAGTATCACGGAATGAGAGTAGGTGAGGGGGGGCCACCCAAGTCTTTCGTAAAACTGTGATATTTCACTTAAGGGAAGCTCTCTTCGGGGGTTTGATATTAGACCCCCCAAGCCTCCGTCACTGCTGAACCTGTTAAAAGGACTCTTAATCTTCTTGCTCACCTGTCTCCAGTTTTTCAGATGAATACATCTAAAAAACAGCGCCGGAAATGGAAATGGAAATGTCTTGTTTTGGAGGTTTTTTTATTTTATTTATTTTTTTTTTTAGCGTGCTGTATGGAACCGCGGTATCCATACTGTTTCGCTGTTAAAGGAAGCTCGAAACTGCGTTCAGCCATTCGCCGCCCTATTGTCTCCTGCTTCGACTTTCCGCGTTTATTTTCAAGGATTAAATTATTTTCTTTCCTAGCCACAATTTTCACCAGCTACTAAACGAGCTCGAGACCTTATTTTATTTAAAAAAAAAAAAAAAAAACGACCCTCCCCCCTCTCCAGGTGGTTGCGTGTCAATTAAATTCGAGAGGTACTGGTTACCAAGTGGCAATAAAAGTCCGACTATGTGTAGCGAGTGTGTGTGTGTGTGAGAGCTCGTATATGAGTGTGATCCGGACCCTCTTTAGCACTCCATAAATATTGAATGGGATGAGAGAGTGGTGAGGGGGGAGGAGGAAGGAAGAGAGAGTGAGTGAGAGGAAATGCTCATGTAGGCGTCGGGGCCCTCCCAAGAAGTTCTGTTGCAAATTATCAACAGTTCTGAAAATGTCCCTATATTTGTGGCATAAATATTTTCAGTGACTGCGCCCCGATTTTTTTTTTTTTTTTTTTTTTTTTTTTTTTTTTTGAGGTCGAAATAATCTGTCGCCTGCATGTTTTTCGTGACCAGAACATTCCAGGCTTTTCCCCTTTATTTCCTAGATGATTGGGAGAACCGGTGAAGCACTCAATAAAATATTGCCAAGCGGACCGTCCTCATAATATTCGACTTCAGGGGTTTTCGCGACGAGAACAAATATAAAGTGGTTCCATAAAGTCGTTTTTGTAATAAAGAGGGCGAAGAAAAAAAGAAAAAAAAAACACTTTTTTCCTCTTCATTCCAATAAATAGTGCATACTGTGCATCCAGCGTCGGCTTACAAGCAATAAAGAATGTTTTCATGGCCCTTGTGTTACTGTTGGGACTTTATATTTAAGGCGTGTTGGGGGCGTTGAATCAGATAAGTGTGGGTCTACTAATTGTACAACTCCCGGTGAGGGCCCCGCATTCTTGGCGACACCTTCTTACTTCATTCGCCTCGCACCCCCCGCCACCCGTGCCCGCCCCCTCTCCACTCTTGTCTACACACGAAAAAGGAAAAAGAAAAAGAGTCGCCCAAAAACATTTTGAGAAGATATTTACGGCCGCTGAGTTCGAGGCAATCAATTAAGAAATCAGTGGAGAAGAGCCCTGCTTGGGAGGTAGCCTTTTTTGACAGATTTTTATCTCGACGATATAAACCCACCCCACGACGGGGGTAACTCTAGGCTCGTGAGAAAACGAGAGAATGGAAAAGCCTTCGCTTTATAAAGGGAAAACACAATTTGTTTATAATTAGCCACAGGCTCCAATTAAGATAATGTTGGTTGAATCGAATTGAGACTGACAGCCGATTGCTTCGAAAGATAACGGCTGCTATTCGAAAGGCCTGGGTTTTCCCCACAGGTAAACTGATAGTCGCAGGCGACTCTTCAAATTAAATTACTTTTTTTTATATACTTCTGCGCGCCATTGAACTGAATTTGATTGATCCCTTGAAAAAGTAAATAAAAAAGGAGGGGGGAGAAAGGCGGGATTATTAAAAATCTATATCGATTCGCCCCTTGAAAAGGGCTTATGTCGGACAATTTGCGCCCTAAAAATGACCAAACCAGCAATTCACGCCCACTATTTAACCAAGCCTATAAATTAGGCTATAAATAGCCAAACTAGAAATGCATGCCCTCAGACGCGGATCCAGGATTTGCTCATGGGAGGGTCTTGGGAAATTGTGCGCTTCGCTCTACTATAAAAACGGCTTGACAGCCATTCACGGCTATTCCCACCATGAAAAAGGGAAAAACTCTCTATAATTGCGCCCAAAAATGGCTAAACTTACTCAACGTGCCATAATAAAAATGACTTAACTAACTATTCACGCCTCAACAGATTATTCCCGCCCTGAAAAATGCAAGATGCTTTATTCGCGCGCCAAGAATGGCCGCAAATTGACCATTCGCGCCCAAACGCCCACAAACAGATGATTCCTACTCCGAAAACAGCAAAATATACATCTCGCACGCCAAAAATTTGTATAACTGAGCATTCTAGCTTTATGTACTATTACCGCCCTATAAATACCAAAACTCATGACTGCGCGCCCCCAAACCTTGTTGTATCGGCAAAACTGGTTCTATGCGCCATAAAAAATAGCTTAATTGACGATTCACGCCTTGAAAATACCTAAGCAGACGATTTCTGACCTGAAAATGTCCAAATCACCACTCACGTCTAAAACGGCTGAACTGGCAAATCAACGCTCTAAAAACAACCATAATGACAATAGTTCTTGCTCTAAATACGCGGCAAACTGACCATTTGCACCCTACAATTGGCTTGACGGACTATTCGCACCACAAAAATGGCAAAACTGACTGACTGACTGTTTGCGTCCACCAAATGGTTGAACTAACGGTAAGTCAAAATGTCTTAATTGAATTCGCACTTTAAAATTGGCTAAAATGATGGATTCGTGCACTGAAAATATCGCTTTGAATATATTCACGCCCTAGAAATAACCTTACTGACGATTCGCGGCTTTGAAAAGCCCTAAACGGATTATTCCTATGGGCCAGAAAAATAGGCGAAATCGACCATTCGCGCGTCAAATGGCCAAACTGAACTGGATTTAAAATGTTTAAAGTGACGATTCATGCGCTAAAAATAGTTAAACTTGCTATTTACGCCCTACAAATGGCCTAATCACATACTTTCCAGCGCCGCAAATAAGGCAAATAAATAAACTAATTCACTACGTTCTAAAAGTGGCCAAACTGATCTTTTTGTGCCCAAGAGGAGGGGTTTGGGGGTCAGAACCCCTCCCAGAGTACTTCAGCCCTCTGAAGATGCTTGAAAAATAACGAAAAACCCGGAAGAATGGAAATAAAATAAATGAATATAAAAAAGTAAAAGACAACAAACAACAAACAAGCAAACAAACAAACAAAAGAAACGGCAAAATCCTGATTTGTTTGGTCCTAAAAGTTCCCTATTTAGCCCCAATAAGTAACTATCCACGGTATCAATGACATTTAGACCACTGAACAGGCGCGGATTCGGTATTTGCTCTAGGAAGAGGTTTGAGAAATTGTGTACTTCTCTCTAATAAAAATGGCTTGACTGCCATTCGCTGCTAGAGCATGGCGAAATTAGGTAGTCCCACCAAAAAAACGGCTAGGCTAACTACTCTTGAGCCCCAAATTGGCAAAAATGACGATTCACGCCTTGAAAAAAACTAAACTGACTTCACTAAAAAATGACTAAACCAGCGATTCGTGCGACCCGCAATTCGTGCCTTGGCTTGACGGACTAGTTGCCTGCTAAAGTGGCTATTTGCGGCCAGGAAAAGCATAAGCATACGATTCCTGTCATGTAAACTACAAAATCGACCATTCGGGCACCAAGAATGGCCAAACTGACGATTCGCGCCTTCAACTGACCATTTGCGCGCTAAAAATGGCAAAACTGACGATTCGCGCTTTGATGATAGCTAGACTAATTAATTTGTTCTCTAAAAATAGCCAAACGGGCGATTCCAATTCCAAAAAGTCTATAAATGACTTTAAGAGCCCTAAAAATGTATAATTAACAATTTAAGCCCTGAAAATGCCTGGGGTGATTCTGCACCTTTTCCGTACCGTATTTCCTATCGGAAAGCCATGCGATTTCATTCATTTTCTTTGGAAATCAATAAAATCAGGTAACTTTTCGATAGATAATCTGGTGCGGAAAAGTTACAAAATAGGCTATTATTCGCATCTATAAAAAGGCTAAATTGTTAATTACAGCTTTAAAAATGATCAAACCCGCAATTTCCGCTCCAATAACGGTAAAATAGACAATTCGCACGCTGAAGATACCACACTGACGATTCACGCTCCAAGAAATAACAAAATGTGACGTATAGTATAAATAGTTGAACTAACGATTCGCTCTTTGAATAGTCCTAAACAGACAATTTCTGTCCTGAAAATGGCGCAAATCCCACGATTAGCTCGTCAAAAATGACCTAACTGAGCCTTTACTCCTTGAAAATTGACGATTCGTGCCCCCAAAATAGCAAAACTGGCTATTCACGCCCTTAACATGGCATTCTCGAACTGGCACTTTGCGCTTCGCACGCTATAAAAATTGCCAAACTAATCATTCGCGCCGTACAGAGACTACAGATGGCGTTAAAGATGATTCGCGCCTTCAAAATGGCTAACTGCACCAAAACAATTAACCCACATGGCTATTATCACCTTAAAACGATAAACTGACGACTGGCGTTTGCGCACTCCAAAAATTGATTGACTGGCTAATCGGCATGCGTCTGAACAGGCAGTTTATAGCGTAGGTTTGGGAATCACGATTTTCTCGCGTTTTCCGGAGCCAACGTCAGGCGGGGGACTCGAACCCATCGAGCGTTGCCGGAAGGAGGGGGCTCAAGCACCCCTCCCCTCCCCCTGGATCAGTGTGCCTGCCCCCACTGCCGATAGCTTTTCGAGCAGGAAATTGTCATGTCAAATCATGGCTGCCGGAACAGGTAATTGTGTAGAAGTGGGTAGCTCCAAAAATTATGGCCAGTGCTTCTCATCTGTCCAAATGGCTGTAATTCTGCTCTGAAGTCGTAAGTCAACGAGACGCGTAAGCGATAGGTTTTTCTATGCCGCTGATACCGTGGCTGAGGACCGCAGCGACGCCTGTAGGACTTGCGCCAGTGGTTAAAACAAGAGAAAGAAAGATTGGGATCTAAAGATACTAAAACTCGGTCACTACAAAGTTCTGCTTTAATTTTCGAAGAAGATGACTCATAGCTAGATTTCCATTGCCAACGCTCTTCGTTTCCTCAATAAACATCGAAGTGGATACGTAGTAATCGACGAGAAATTAGGAATAAAACTACTGTAATACGTCGCGAGAACCTCGAATGATGAACGCTGTACTGGGGCCATCGCGAAAGGAATAGGTGCAATGTTTCATGGACGACATCCTAGACCCAGCCAAAGGCTGGAAGGATCTTTTATATCGCCTTAGACTCGTGTTTGAACGACTTCAATACGGGCAACTCACGTTGAACCCTATACGAAGTGTCGTATAGGAGTTAAATAGCCGACTATTCAGGTTACATAATATCTGAAAATGGAATTACTCCAGGTAGATCAAAAATACCGGCAATCGAAAGCTTTCCCACACCTCAAAATTCTCTAGGATTAGTCGGTTATTTCAGACGTTTTATTCACAGCAAAACCTTAGCGATTTGACGGGCAAAACCTCCAATTCATCTGGGGAGAATCTTGCTTTTGAAGTCTTACCTACTGTCGGAGCCCGTGTTGGCAATTTTCAATCCTGTGGATTACACAGAATTACACACAGATGCGTGCACTTCAGGATTAGCCGGAATTCTCTTGCAAAAAGGAGACGACGACGACTTTCATTCCGTTCAGTACCGGAACAAGAATACAATGAACGCCGAAAGCAAGTATTCTTGTAAATTAGAACTCATGGCAGTAGTTTGGTATTTAGATCGTTTACGCCCGCTGATCTTAGGCCTTAAAGTCTTTGTAACGGATTGTCAGGCCTTGACTTATTTATCCGCTAATCGTACCAAAAACTCTCAGGTCGCTAGGTGGAGTAAACTAATATCTGAGTACGACGTTGAAATCAGACACAGATCGGGTGTTAAGATCTGTCACGTCGATGCGCTATTGGTTTATTCTCCTAGAAGAGTTGAGTCAGAATTACTACCTATCACGGACCTGCTGAGCAATGATGACTACACGCCTCCAGAACACATCCGCCAGAAAATAGTAGAAGAACACGAAAAGTGGAGGAAGAGAGATCGAAGCCACCAAATCAAGCTAGACGTCGATCAACGAGTATATCTTCGTCAAGAATCTACAGGAAAACTAGCCGAAAAGTACAGAGGACCGCTCGTGATCACCCACACACTTCCAGGAGATGCGTACAGGGTGATATCAATAATAAATCACAGAGGTCAATGTTACTACACGACAGTACATGTCTCTGCTCTTAAACCATTTGGAGGAGGCGTAGAAGATGATGAGTCCACTCCAACCGACGTCAGTGGCGGGTCCACTGTCTCTCCAGAGGCGAGCGAACATTTAACTGAGCGATATCATCGGTTACTAGCTGATTGTAATGACCCTCAGCTCAATCAAGAGGATAATCCATCGCAAGATTATTCTCAGAGAGTCGAACGCAGCCTCGAAAACGAAGAAGATGCCGTGCTCAAAGAAGACGTTTTGAAACATTGACCCATTCGCAACCGCTCAATGCCAATCAAATTCAAGGATTATCATCTTTATTAACAAACAGAAATACGAGCTGGCAACGAATGTTTTACATGAAGTGACCATCGCCAGAAATCCCTTAATCGTGCTGATATATCAAGGACGATTCCAAGTCGGATGGCCGAGAAGTGTTGGAGTACACACCAAATAGCAAGAAAATTTCTCTCGACAAGAATATTGCTGTTCGAACGGAGCGACATTTGTATTACCAGATCCTGTCGCAGTTCAGGTCGTGTAGTCAGGTGTTGAAGTAGCACCAGCTGCATGCTGTTGCTGTAGAGCTTCCTACAACTGTCTGAATTGGTCACCGTCCATGGTCGCTGAAAAAGTATATCCTCGTCGCCAACTGTTGTGATTTTTATAGAAGTCGAGAGAACGTGAACAATGGAAGAAAAGTGTATTATTTTTAAACAGCACCTAAAATGGAAGTCGAATAACATCTTATATAAAAAGTGGAGGGATCGCAGATATGTAGCACCCATTCACTAGGGTTAGACACACGAGCAATAGCCCCTTTTTCTTCTAAAGCAACTAAAGTATTCTTCAGCCTCTTTTTTAGTCGATTTGGCTCTCTTCGGGGAGGACACGCTCTAGGCACGGCGTCCTTCCTCAATTTTTTTTTGTATTTATCCGGTAACTCGTCCAAACCTTCAAAAACGTCTTTATATTTTGCTTAAAGAAAGTTTCTTTTTGATAATCAGATGAAACGGAATATCGACCCTTTTAATTAAATTAAAGAGTCTATGCACGACTTCAAACCAAGAACAGGAGCACCAGTTACTTTATCTACAACAAGGAACTGTACGTTTTGAGACACATTTTTGTGACTGACGGCGTTGTCCAACTTTCCGAGTGGCGAAATTTTGAAACCCCGAATGCCGCCAGTTTTGGTGGATGGACAATAAACATTCTTATTTCTTTTTGAAGGCCACACTTTGCAATCACAAAATGTGGCAAAATGTTTACTAGAGCCCAGTGTCCAACTTGAACTTGATTTTCTCCCCATAGCAATTTCGAATGATTTGAACCATTGGTCTTTTTGACTGCTGTTATTTACGAACAAAATAATATTCTTTGGTCTTCCCACGTTTACAAATATGATTCACAACAGAACCAATCTTCTGCTTCCCCACAAACCGCCCGACCCAGAGTCCATCCAACTCCACAAGCTGTTTTTCCAGACTCAGATTTTAACCTGCAGCCGCGCGCCCCGCGATGACCCGATGAACTCGGTAGCAGGGGGGCGTGATGGAATGAACGCAATTTCGGATTTTCGGACAACAGAAAGAACCCTCTCTCGATTTACACATTTCCCACCATATTTTTTCACATCACCGGGGTCGGTTGTTTACCCTGGAAACTTCAAAAGTATAATAAGAATACAGATTTATGGCGGCTCTCTCTATGTTCACTCTGAAAACTTTGAAAGCGCTACTTCCTCAAACAAGAGTGATGGGAGGGGGGCACAAGAGACACTGACCTTTTTCCAATAACAATAACAGGCCACAAGCTTTAAACATTTCAAGCTCCTGTCAAAACTGTGGCGGACCACCCCTTTTAGCTTAGGGCGGGGGGGCTACACCCCTTTCACCTCCACCACCGACTCTTAACAATAAGAAGCTTATTGATGTAAGTCACAACATATTTTCGACCTTAAAAATAGTTTATGGAGACAAAGGTATGCATTCAACTAGGGTGAGTTTTGCCAAAGTAGACGCGTCGATTCTCAAGCAGTTTCCACCCCAACCCCAGCAATCTTTTCTGCATTTCACGCTGAATCTCACAAGAAATATTTTTATTTCGGACCGCGTCCAATGCCCCCCTGTAAAGGAAAAGTTACGGCCAAGAAAAATAACTGTTTTTTAATGCACAGAAAAGTATATGACAAGTAGTTTGGGGGGGGGGGGGCAAAGGACCGCTACCTGAAACGAATAATGAAAAAAAAAAAAAAAAAAAAACGTTACTTTTTTAAAAGTTACGCGAAGGGTATACAAGTGACAATGAATATTACGGTTGTTGTACGCAACTTTCCCATCGAATGGTAAACGGGGGGAATTTCCCTTTAAAAACGACAGTAGAACCGTTATGTGTTCGTCGCCTGAGGTTCCAACCGTGAGCAATAAAAACACAGGGAAAAAACTAACTGTTTTAAGTATCATGTTTTTTGAGGAAAGTGAAATATAAAATTGAAAGGAATACGCAAAGTTTTTTGTGTGTACTGAGAAAGGGTTTATAAATCATTGGCCTAAAATGCAATTAACTGTCAAAAAACATGACGACCCAAAATGTTTTTCTTTAAATATCACAACAAACTGGACTGAAATTCTCGTAATTTTAAAGCCCAACACTGTAATCTGACTCGAAAGACACCCTGCACGTTCAAATACTAATTAACCGTTGTTAACTAAGTGTAAATTCATTATGAAGAATAAAAAAAAAAAAAAGTTGGAACGAAAGGGAAGAGGTACGGAAAGACTAAAAAAGAGAATTTATATAAGTTGACCGAAGGAGAGAGCTCAGAATAGCTAGTGGGAGGAGGGGGGAGAGGGTGAACAATTAGAATTTGTCGGTGAGTGATGAAAGCCCAAGCCGGAGAGAGCCTGTAGCCAATCGGGCCCATAAAGTAGCTATTATGGTCCAACTTAAGGCTTCAAGGGTTAAAAGTAATAAACTTTTGAGCTCCACGCATGTTATTATTCACCAGACGAGAGGCACGTGTGACACTTTGGAAAAATTGCTTGGGGGTCAGCGGAGAGAGACAAACAGTTTTTTTTTTTTTTTTTTTTTTTTTTTTTTTTTTTTTTTAATGTTTTCGCGATACAACTTTTGGATCGTCTGGAAAACCAGAATGAGGGCGCCATTGAAGGAAATCAACAGAAGTATTTTTTTGAGCTGTTCACCTTTTCAACTTGTAAACCGAAACCAACGAGATTGAAATCAACATTTTTTCCAGTAAAAGAGTCATTCAACATCCGGAACCGTCCCAAAGCGGGATATACCTACCACAAGTGTCAATTATTTTATCTCCGAGATTAAATCTTAATTTTCGTAACCTCCAAAATATGTTTAAATCCCTTATAAATAAATGAATAAAAAAAATACGAAGGCGGAGAATGTGAGAAAAAATAAGACAGGGACAGAAAATCAGTGGAATGCCTCGAGTAAAATACAAATACTGCTTCTTTAGAAGCTTGCTATAAAAAAGCGATCTCGAATTACACCGCCCCGTAATAAAATATTATCACTGATTGCTCGAAACGGGTGGTCCCCCACTAAGACAAGAGTCGACTTAGACCGGGCTCGGCCACAACAACTGTTTTACGAATCACAGTCGAGCACCGGGGGTATGGCACCTTTCACATCTGCGTGGGTGGGCCCTAAATATATATATACAAAGCCACAAAGTGGAATAATGTGTAAACGTAATGGAAAACGCTTCTTTATGAATTGTAATTAATGACTGACAGATCGTGTTGAGTTTTTTTTAAAGTTTTTATTTTTACAAATTAAAATTTATTTCCGTCCTTGATTCGCCATTTAAATTTGACATTTTACTACAGCCGTAACGTATCATCGGGTATAGTGTGAATGCGTGGGCGAGAAAACGTGGAAAAACGTATCAAAACAATGCAATTATTTGCGATTTTATTGCATCGCAAAAATACAGCTACATACGTCAGCGATTTTCGATTTATCAGCTCCTGGGACTGACGTGCAGTGGCACAGGCGAGCAGGGGCCTTGGGGGGGTTTTTGACAAGATTTGGTTCCCTTTGACCAGGAGAATTGTGCCGGGAGCTCGTCGATGAAATAATTTTTGACAGAATCCAAGCTCCTGGCACATTATATTTTCTTAATAAAAAAGGTGGAAAATCACCAGTAAAGCATTCAACTTGAAAAAAAGGGGCAAAATCGTCGTTTTAGAACAGATTTGGTGCCCAACTACCCGGAAAACAAAATGTGCCAAGAGCTTGCAATAAATTTATTTTTGCCAGTAAGTGACAAGGTGTCGAGGTGTGTAGATTTAAACCGTTTTCTGGAGAGATGGGCACCAGGGTTGCCCAATGTCACTCTCGGGACCAATTTGGGCTTATTTTAAAGGCTTTTAATGACGTGGAAATTTTATGCACTTTTAGACCAAGCCACGTGGACAAAATTTGTCAGCGCTAAGGTACCAGAAGATTATACTTTCCTGGTAGAAAAGATCAGAAATCGCCGAATTACACTCAAAAAGAGGAAACATCGTCGTTTTTGACGAGATTTGGTTCCCCATGACCAGGAGAATAGAATGTGCACAGGAGCTCTTCAACGAAATAATTTTTGACAGAATCCGAGCTCCTAATCGCGTTCAACTTGCAAAAAAGGGGCAAAATAAGCGTTTTTGAACAAATTGAACTGGAAGCTCTTATGTCCCACTGCTAGCACTGTCATTTTAACCCTCAAAATTGGGGTTTTTAGTGAGCGAAATCCGGGAAATTACTGTTTATTGAGTGAAACGAGCTAAAAGGGGTATTCATGCTCTGAAGTTTAACATATGTTATCGACGTAAACCCTGTTATTTCGTATTTTTTGTGTTCAGTTTCTCCGTTTCTATGGCCTTACCAATCTGTTCGGAATTTAGCATATAACAAATACAAGGTTTAACATTTTTCATGAATACCCCTAAAAACAGTTCTTTGTGCTCAATATCGGCGTAATCGGTCACTGGAATAGGCCACCCAGCAAAGTTGGTTTACTGGTAAACAAATTTACCTAAATTGGCTGTTGATAAAATTGACAGTCTCTTCGTGAAATTGACAATTTCATCATAAAATTGAAAATTTCCTAATAAAATTGAAAATTTCCTTGTAGAGCCTACAATTTCCTCATGAAATTCACGATTTCCTTATAAAATTGGCAATTTCCTCATAAAATAGACCATTTCCCTATTAAATTGATTATTTCCTCATAAAATTGACAATTCGTGATAACATATACATTTCTTCATAAGATAGACAATTTCCTCATAAAAGGGACTATTTCTCATATAATTGACAATTTTCTCATAAAATTGACCATTTCCTCGTAAAATTGACAATTTCCTTGTAGAACATACAATTTCCTCATAAAATTCACGATTTCCTTATAAAATTGACTACTTCCTCGTAGAATTGACAATTTCCCCACAAAATAGACAATTTCATCACAAAATAGACAATTTCATCACAAAATTGACAATTTCCTCATAAAATTGACAATTTCCCCATAAAAGTGACAATTGCCCCATAAAAGGGACAATTTACTCTATAAATTGACAAGTTCCTCATACTTCCGACGATTTTCTGATAAAATTGACCATCTCCTCATGAAATTGCAAATTTCCTAATAAAGCAATCAATGTCATAATAAAATTGATAATTCACTCTTAAAAGTTTGAATCCAAAATAAACGATTACAAATTACTGTATTAACAATCAGTCATGTGGCAAAATTAATATGTTCCAAGGACCAAAATTAAATTATTGTGAATGAGTTACAATTTCTACATCAAATTGACAATTTCTGCTTCAAATTAAAAAAATTTAATTAAATTGACAATGCGCTTGTAAAAAGGTCAATTTGCAAAAAAATAAAAAAATAAAAAAAAAATAAAAATTCCTTGTGAAACTGATTATTTCGTCCTAAAATTAACGATTCCTAGAAAATTTATGGTTTCCTTTGAAAGTAACAATTTCCAATTCGAACTAACAATTTCCTTACAAAATTGGAAATTCAATCAAAAAGGGCAATTTTCTCATTATATTGACAATTTTTCATACAATATATCATTTTCTTCGTAAAATTGACTATCACCTTATCAAACTGACAATGTACTCATCAAATTTACACCTTTTAGACTGAAAATTTCCTCATAAAATCAATCATAATGCTCATAAGCTTAAGACGCCTTACAAAATTGAAAGTTTTCTCATAAAACAGAAATTTCGTTATGAAATAGACCATTTTTTGTGAAACCAACGAGTTTTTTCATAAAATAGACAATAATGTCACCTTAACATTGCTATTGGTGAAGCGTTTCGTATATTTGTTGTCCTTGACGCTGCATTTCACTAGATGTTGCCTTGAACGTGGCGACTCACGTGAGTGTTTTCCCGAATGTTGCGTTTTGCCCGCCTTGGGGCATTTTGCATATAGTTTACTCGTTTTGCCGAGGCCTTTCGAAAGAGTTTTTCTTTCCCCCACAATGTGACGTTTCGCTTAAAGTTTGCCCTTGGCGGGACCTTTCTCATAAATTTTTCCCTTGACGTGGTCGAGTTCCACGTCAATTTTCCCCTCAGTGAAGGCCATTCGCGAGAGTTTTTCCCTTAAACAACTTGGCATTTTGCGTCTCTGAGCCTTAGAGCCTCTGAGAAAATGACCCTAAAATTAGAGGTAATCACCTCTCCTCGATGGGATTTTGGAAAAGGTTTTAGCGATTTTTTTTTTTTTTTTCCGCAAGAGACCTCGACTCCAAGGGAGGGACCATGGTCCCTTAGGTCCCTCTCTTAGATCTGCCACTGATGTATTTTCATTTCTTAAAAGAATAATTTGGCTTATTGGTGATGCTGTATTTCGTGGTCTAGCAGTTCGAGTTTAACAGAGCTCACTTCAAATAAATTTTAACGACCTTCAATTTTTTTGGTGAGAAACTCTCCCGTGAAACCAAAGGTATAGGCAAATAGAAGAAGAAAACTGCGCCAAAATCAACTACAAGAGACGTTTTTACCCCCCGCCCCTTCCCAATTTTGGCGTTTGGTTAAAATCTTCCCGGTCATTTGACAAATTTTGACCGCAGCGAATTGACCAGAGCCCAACACTAGTCGCTATACATATAGTCGAGATTGACAAAATGTACGCATCATTGCCTGCGGGTTTTTGTGTCTCTCTCCGCAGGCTAATTCCATGTAAATAGTGAAGTGCTAACGTGAGACTTGAAAGCCCGAGAGTCTTTCTATGAAAAATGAAAAAAAAAAAATCATTTGTTTTCGTCTACAACAAAAGGGCTGATTTTCACTGGAAGGGCGAAATAGAAAGAGGAGGTGTGGCCGGCGGTGGTTATAGTGCTCGAACGTACATCGGAGGAGGTTCAACGGCCTGCTCTAGGCGTGGGAGTAGAAAGCTGAGGGCTCGGGAGAGATGTATATACATATACGTATATATGAACTTCTCTTGCTTCCTCCTTCCGCCCTAAAATGTTATATGGCAACTGCCCTTTCATCTCCCGAGGTCAGGGCACCTTTCCTATTCTTTTTTTGTTCTTCTTTTTCCCAAAGGGTCTTCGCTCTGGGATGAGAATGGCAATCACCTAAATATTATTGTTCGAAAAGTGGCGTCCGTGAAATTTAGTTACCTCGTGCAAACCATTTAACGAGGGAAGAAGAGACAGAGAAAGGGTTCATTCGAGGCGAATGAACTTATTCAAAAATTTGTCACAATATTCCTCTTTTCTTCCTGGTTCAAAGAGAATTAGAGCCGATTTTCTTTACCACCATCAGCAATGCGTTCAAGAAAATCAAAAAGATACTGTATCGTTGTTAATTTGTTCCAGAATTTATACGAGGAAGGTTTTCAGGACAACGATAAAAATAGAATGACGTTCAAATATCCCAGGAAATATTTGAACCACCTCCTCAAAAACTTGTTTAAAAAAATTATAAACAAATTCAGGAAGTCTGTTTCGCTGTCTTTCCCTAAAAAAACACTTATTTATATAGAATTCTACTGAGTAGGTAGTTTTTTTGCTACCGACTGAAATCAGACAGGCAGTTTTATGTTATAAATAACGAAAAAAGAAAAAATATTGAAACAAAGAATAAACTGAACGCTATAAATTCTCGTTCAGGGCAAGGCCAATAAGAAATCGAACGCGAGACGGCTGTATTTGGTTGGCTCGGGGTTTTACACATTTTCCACGGATAGCAACAAGGAGAAAAAAAAAAGAAAAAAAAATCGCGAGGGCATAAAGAACAAAGAAAGGGAGCCGTATCGACGATGACTCACGATTTCGGCATGCGTTTCAAAGTTTTGAAAGTTTGGACGATTTTGACCGGCAAGCCGCGCCGTGCGGTGGTGACGCCCGGCACCGCCAATTTTTACCATAAAAATTTATTTTAAAATTCGGGGGTGGGGGCGGAGAGAGAGCTGAGTAGTCGTACTTAGCCCCTTTTATAAGTACGCAACTCCCGACCGTGAAGTAAAAATATTCTTTTAGCGTTAAGGTGACAAAACACACGGTTTCGGTTTCCGCTCTTTGTGGGGGCTCTCTTTTTCTTCCTGCCCCTCCTTTTTTTTCAATTTTTCTCGCTTTGGTTTTTCCCCCTTTTTTTTTTCAATGTTTGTGTGTTTGACTGCGAGATAAGAAAGTGTTCGAAGGGTAAACACATCAAAAAGTCCACGTTTTCGGTGGAGACACAAAAAAAACGCCTTTTCCGTCTTTCTGAACTGTTCCGACCTATTAACGAGAAATTTGTTACCATAGGCGTACTTTTTTTTTTCATTTGAGCAACCAGTAAACTGTTTATTTTTGGTTCCTCTTTTAAGAAAATCCGTAGTTTCGTACACAATTTGAGGGCGTGCTCGCATCGCTCTCTTCTTACGTGTTATGGGGGGCGCGGCGTGTCAGGGCGAGGGGAATTCAACGACGAGCGAGAATAAAAAAAAAAAAAAGTATAGCAATAAGGCCCTTGGAGGGGTTCGAAGGAAAAATGCCGCGATTTTTCTTTCCGGGTCCGGTGATAATAAACCTCCCCGCTTTTTGTGATTCGCGGCACGAATAATTGCGCGGATTAGCGAACGATAACAATAATGGGCTTAATTTCTTAATGGTTGCCTATTTTTGAAGGGAAAAGGGCGTTGTATAAGTGAATAACTGTACTAAGTTTTTCTTCAGAAAAAGAAAATACATTATTCCAAGGGCCCTTAAGTCACCCTCAATCACAACAGCACACACTCACACACAGGGTGAGTCATTGCCCCTATTGGCTTCGGTAGTAAATTCTCTTGTCATTCGAACAAAGGCGAGTGTTTTGAAAACTTCCGTGCAGTTTAGACATTGTGTACACAATATGAATTTCACGGTGGCGGACAAAATATGTTTTTCCTCGTCTTTTTCTTCCTCCCTCACCTTCCGTGAATGATTCCCTTCGTTTTGGGTGAAAGGCACTTCTTTCTCTCTGGGTGTCGATGTATATACGAGGAAATACGTCAAAAATAAT
Source organism: Corythucha ciliata (assembly GCA_038030265.1). Classification (NCBI taxonomy): domain Eukaryota; kingdom Metazoa; phylum Arthropoda; class Insecta; order Hemiptera; family Tingidae; genus Corythucha; species Corythucha ciliata. Next base: position 7,401,601 of record CM075943.1, on the reverse strand, counting down.
TTTTGAATCGAATAAAAAGTTCATTAACGACTTAATATTTTAATTTATGATAAGAGTAACACTTAAAGCACAGCTAAAGTTCATTGAAAAACTTCAGGATTGGGAGGTGTAGCGAAAAGTTCCTTTTTGGATCTTTCACCGGCTTTCAACTGTCTACGACGTTCGTCTCGCATTTCCTCAACTCTGGCGAACTGTTTATTTTTCACGGCGCACTCGTTAAAATCTGCGATGAGATTCTCGCATTTGATTTGGCCTCGTCGATAGCCGTACGCTTCAAAGCAGTTCAGAACACGCAACTCCATGTCGGCGCATTGGCCAAAGTGTTGATGAGTGTGGACCGTGCCTAAAACGTCCGTGAATGGTGTTTGGAAAAATGGAATAACGATCATCGCGAAGTTTTATTCAAGACACTTGGAACTTTTCACTCACAGACACTGAATTTCATTAATCAGCTGGTTAATTAGTGAACCAGTCCAATAACGTACAGGTAGTATTATGCAGTGTTTGATAAGTACGCCATTTCTGTTCGCATAACAGATAACCCCTCAAAAAAATTCGAAGAAAAAATAAATTCAAATTACTCATGAAAACAAAGTTTTCCATTTTCATAAAAAATTGGGGGTCAACGTGCCGGAGCAGAAAAAGGTTGATGGGTTCAAATTGCTCTCGAGTGTGACATCGGGCAACCCTGGAAATGCCCATCTCTCAACCAAATTAGCACGCCAGAAAACGCTTTGAAATCGATTAAACCACACCTTGTCACTTATTGGCTATCATTTATTTGAGGACAAGCTCCTGGCACATTTTATTCTTCTGGTCGATGGGATCAAATCTGTTCAAAAACAACGATTTTGCCCATTTCTGCATGTTTAATGCTTTAATTGGTGATTTTGTATATTTTATATTAAGAGAATATAATGTGCTAGGAGTAGGGTTACCAGACAGCCAATGCTCTTCGCCCAGGTTTGCATACGGTTGGGCAGGGGGGATTACATAAGTAAATATCGACACCTGAGCGCCCAAAGGGCCAAGCCCATTGGGCGCAAAGGGCTAATCTCAAAGCAGTTATACAGGGGCGGTTTTATGCCCGTGTGAACATTATTCTCCTCCCCCCCCCCATTATTTATCCTACTTCACACTTATTCTAATTTCTTAATTTTCGTTAAAAATAATATACAGGGTGGAAGGGCTTAAGTGTAAAGAAAAAAATTGGGTAAAATTAGACCTCATTTGCGATCGAAAACACCCCATAACCCATGGTCCGAAAATCAAAACCCTTCGAGATTTGATTTTTCTAGCATCTTTTTAGGATAACATCATTTTCCTGGACTTCGTTTGCTTAGCCCAGCAAAACATGTATTCATAAGAAAATACATCATGTGTGCCGCCAACTTCACGCAACGGCACACATGACCCCAATAGTTTGTTTCGCTACATATTCGGACAGAACTTCGTTTGTTTAGCCCAAATTTTTGTTGGTTCAGCCCAGCAAAACATGTATACATATATAAGAAAATACATCATGTGTGCCGTTGCGTGAAGTTGGCGGCACACATGATGTAATTTCTTATGAATAAATGTTTTGCAGGGCTAAACAAACGAAAATTTGGGCTAAACAAACGTAAACAAACGAATGGCGCCATTTTCGTCGTGTTTAGTGATATGTGCGCCGCCAGGTTCACGTGCATGGCAACCCTGGCTAGCAACTCGGATTCTGTCAAAAATTATTTCGTCCGAGAGCTCCTGGCACATTCTATTTACCTGGTCATGGGAAACCAAATCTTGTCAAAATCTACGATTTTGCCCCTTCTTTTAAGTGTAAGGTGGCGATTCGCCATCATTCGAATTAGGAGAATATAATCTACTAGGAGCTCGGCCGCAAATGAATTTTTCCACGTGGTTTAGTCTAACTGTGCATAAAACTCCCACGTCGTTATTAGGCCTTCAAAATGGGCTCAAATTGCTCTCGATGGCGACATCAGGCACTCCTGGAAATGCCCAGCTCTCAATCAAATTACTACGCTAGAAAGTGCTTGAATTCGTTTAAACCACGGACTGTCACACATTGACAAACTTTCCTGTATCGACGAGCTCCATGCGCATTCTGTTCTCCTGTTCATTTCGGGACCAAATCTTGTCAAAATTCTCGGCTTCAGTCAAAAATTGTTTCGTCGACGAGCTCCCGGCACATTCTATTCTCCTGGTCGTTGGGGACCAATTCTTGCCAAAAATGGCGATTTTTCCTCTTCGCTGATGTTTAATGCGTCGAGTTTCCATCATTCGTATTAGGAGAATATAATTTGCTAGGAGCTCAGCGTCAAAAACATTTTTCCACGTGGTTTGGTCTTAATGTGCATAAAACTTCCACGTCGTTTTTAAGCCTTCAAAATGAGCTCAAATTGCTCTCGAGTGTGACATCGGGTACCCCTTGAAATTCCTAGCTATCAATCCTATTGGGACGCTAGAAAATGTTTTAATTCGTTCAAACCACTTCTTGTCACACATTTGCCAAAATTACTTTGTGGACGAGCTCCATGCGCATTCTATTCTCCCGGTCCATATTTGGGAACCAAATCGTGTCAAAAATGTTGACTTTGCCCTTTTTCTTAAGTGTAATGCGGTGGTTTTCAATTTTTCGAATTAGGAGAATATAATGAGCTAGGTACTCGACTTTAGTAAAGAATTATTTCGTCGAAGAGCTCCCGACACATTTTATTCTCTTGGTCTTATTGGACCAAATATTGTCAAAATTGACGATTTTGCCCTTTTTTTCAAGTGTAATTCGGCGGTTTTCAACCTTTCGTATTAGGAGAATAAAACAATCTAAGAGATCGACTTCATTCGAAAACTCCTTCGTTGATGAGCTCCATGCGCATTCTATTCTCCTGTTCATTTGGGGGCCAAATCTTGTTAAAAACGACGAATTTGACCGTTTTTTTGCAGAGTAATGCGGCGATTTTCTATCATTCGTATTAGGAGAATATAATTTGCTATGTCTAGGAGCTCGGCACCAAAAGTAATTTTCCATGTGGTTTGGCCTAAATTTGCATAAAACTCCCATGTCATTATTAAACGTTCAAAATGGGCTCAAAGTGCTCTCGAGGGTGACATCGGGCGCCCCTGGTAATGCCTATCTCTCAATTTAAATTCGGCACGCTAGAAAATGCAGTCATTCGTTTTCGTTTAAACCACTCCTTGGCAAAAATTCCTTTGTCTACGAGCTCCTTGAGCATTCTATTCTCCTGGTCATTTGGCGACCAAATTCTTGTCAAAATTGACAATTTTGCCCTTTTTTTGATGTGTTAATGCGTCGGTTTCAAACTTTCGTATTAGGAAAATAAAACGTGCTAGGAGCTCGGCGCCAAAAATATTTTTACACGTGGTTTGGTGTAAATGTGCATAAATTCATGCACCAGAGTGGTTGGGCTGTATACGAAGCATGTTCGCATCCACTGAAATTCTCTTATGTGCGTGAAAAAAAATCCTTAACACGATAATATGGCAATTTTCCCTGTAGGAATGCCCTCCATAGAGCGCCCTACAGTCCCACCGACCTCTGTGTGATTGTCCTATTCCACAGCCAATTTCTTCTCTTCAATAAAACCTTTAGCTCAAAAGTGGGTTACCGTTCACTAATTAGTTTTTTGTTCTCCTATTCTTCCTATCGAGTTTTATGCCCGCTAAAATGTCACAACATTTATACACCGTAGACGCTCGCGCTTGAGTACTTTTAGTTTAATCAGCTCGCCTCAATTCGCATTTTTACTACCCCTCGCTGCCTACGGACTTATCCGGCGCCGTTAACATTTTCAATAATAAAACACAACGCCTACTTTTTTTTAATCTTCCAAACGGAATAATAGTTTTAAAAAATTGAAATTTTGAATGATAATCACGAAGCCTCAACATTTTTGCATCCCACATTTATGAGAGAAGGTCAAAAGTTCGTTTATATGGCGTCAAACTTTTTTTTTTTTTTTTTTAGGCGCTTTCTAATTATATACGAGTCGCGGAGTCTCATTTTTTCTTCTTCTCTTCTTTTTTTCTCTCATTGTATTTTTTGATTTTAATTTTGTATGACCTTTCAGGAAATGATTTCGGTATAACGAACAAAAATAACGATTTCTACACTTCCCCTTTGGTAATAACAATGCTAATGGAAGAAAGGTTTCGCACTGGCGAAAATCCTCAGATTATATAACAGCCAATCAAAAAATAATGGGAAGTTTAGTGGTTGACTTTTATGCTACCGTTTCTCCAGGGGTTAACACACAAAAAAAATTGCAAGACGGTGGGTGGGGGGTACGGTAGAGGGGGCCCACTAAATCACGCTTGCCGCAGAAAAATTTGTTGCTCGGAAACCGATTCTCGGGAAGCCCATAATATACAGAGCGACCTCGTAATTTTTAAAAATTCGATCTTCTCAAACTGCCCCATTCTGGATATTATAATTAATTTAAAAGGGCGATTTTCTTTTTTAGTCGCCGACATAAACTTTTAATGGAGTTTACCGCTAATAAATTATATTTTGTTATTATATGGCGGCCTTTTTTTCGCGTTTCGCTTATATGTACAATAAAAAGAACAAGCCCGGAAGTTCTTTCTAAAACTTTAATAATTTTTATGAGATCACAACTTCAAGGGACCCCCCCCCCTCCTTCAAATGGATCCGCCACCATCTTATCACCAAAAACATTGGGACCAAAATCTGAGTTACCATGTGGGGACCACCACTTAATTTATTCTTTTAGGGTGAATTCGCCAGTTTGTAGTGACAACATCAGTTTTCTGGTAGCAGTTTTAGGGTTAAAACATCAATTATGGGTTAAAAAAACGTCAGTTTTGTGTTGAAACCACCTGTTTAGGGGTAAACGTTTCATTTTGAGGGAAATTTGTCAAATTTAGTTCAAGGGTAAAAACATTAGTTTAACTTGAAATCTTCCGCTTTGATATAACAAGCCATCTTTGACGTGAAATCTTTAGTTTTGGAGGATTTCAACTCAAATAGTGACGATTTGAGTCCTATACAATAACATTCCATGCCAAAGCAGACGTACTACGCGCATTTTGCCCTCAAAAAAGATTTTTGCGCGTTTGGCTCACGTAGGGTTGCTAGATTTCCGGTTTTCACCCGGAGTCTTCGGGTCTAGGGCTCGATCTCAGGGCTCCGGTCGGGCCGAGAATAATATCTCTGGCCCGCAACACACAATATACTACAACGGTTAGTCCGGAAAGAAACAAAAAAAGCCTACCTACGTAAAAAATCAGCCCGGCGTTAAAATCAGCCCGAATAACCGAACGTTCGGATACAAAATTATTGAGTTTCCTTTAACGTTCCCCGCAATAAATAAGTTAGCCCCGAGTATGCGCTTTATCTCAATATTATCAGTGGATTAGCGGTTTTTACTCATTTCAGCAGCGAATTAGCAATTTTTTCTATCATTTAGCTGAGAATTCGGGCTTTTTATCACTTTTAGCCACAAATAGTTGCCTATTAACACCACAAATAAGTGTTTTCTCAATTCTAGCTGCAAATCATCGACATTCTCAATTTTAGCCGCGGCCAAGAAGCAGCCAACCAGAAATCATGAATTTTCGTTTCATGAATTTTATAGCAGTTAGAAAGCAGTTTTTTCCCCCATTTTAAAAGCAAACTAGCGCTGTTTCATAATTTAGTGCAGCGCATTATTAGCAAAGTATTCACATTTAGCCATGAATTAGCGCTTTCCCTCAATTTTAGCAGCGAATTAGGGATTTTTTCCTATTCAGCCATGAATTAGTGAATTTTCCCAATTTTTTCAGAGAATTATTAATTAAAAGAGAAATATTAATTTTAGCAGCGAAATTAGCTCATTTTCTCTGTTTTATTTGCGAATTAGCGGTGTATTGAAATATATAGCAACAAATTGGCGTTTTTTTCTCGAGTGAAAACAATAGTTTTCTGGAGCAGTTTTAAGGTTAAAAACTTCAATTTTGGGTTAAAAAACGTCAGTTTTGAGGAAAAGTTACCGGTTTTGCGATAAAACCACCAGTTTGAGGGTAAACGTTTCGTTTTAAGGGAAATTTGTCAAATTTAGTTCAAGAATAAAATCACTAGTGTTGACTTGAAATCTTCAGCTTTGATGTAACACGCGAACACTCCAGTTTTGGAGGATTTCAACTCACGCTGACGTATTATTTTTAAAAAATGAAGATTTCACTACAATAATGACGGTTTTAGGTACTCTTAAACGTTTGTCAGTTTTTTCCTAAAAATGAAAATTTTACTCTGAAACTGGAGGTTTTACCACAAAACAAAAGTTTTTTAACCCAAAATCCAAGTTACTACCTTGAAACAATAAATTTACCAGAAAACTGAAGTTTTCACTATGAAACTGCCGATTTTCAGCAGAAAAAAAAGTACAAAGGTTCAAAAAATGTCGCAAAACACACGGAAAAGGGGGCATGTTTTTGACAAGTTTTTGGACCGAATAAATAATTAGGAGAATAGAATGGGGCGGGAGCAACCACTTTACGGCAAAAACTCCATCGAGGACCAGCTTCCAGCACATCCTATTCTCCTGGTACGAAAGATCAGGAATCGCCGAATTACGCTGTCAAAAAGGGGCAAAATCGTCGTTTTTTGACAAGATTTGGTTCCCGATGACCAGGAGAATAGAATGAGCCAGGAGCTCTTCGACGAAATAATTCTCCTCAAAACTGAAAATTTCGTCAGGGTTTACAAATCAGTAAGTTAAAATCATATTTTTGGGGGAAAGTTTCTGAGGTTTGAATAGTGCCTCCACCAAGTAGTTCACACCAAGTATTGGTGTGAAATTGTGAGTTTTAGAGTAAAATATCCAGTTTTGGGGGTAAACTAATCACTTTTGGGGTGGAATAACCATCACTTACACATGTAGGGTAAAATTGTCAATTTAGGCATGTAACGTGAGTTTTTAGGATGAAATAATAAGATTTAGAAAGTTAAAACCGTAATTTTTCGGATAAAATTATCAGTTTTCGTAGTGAAATCTTCCTTTTTCGATTGAAACAAAGTTCTTTTCATGGTAAAATAAACATTTTCGGGGCGTAAAATATTCAATTTTGAGGGTGAAATCGTAAAAGTTTTGGGGCAAAATCCCCCCATTTTTGTACTAACATCTTTCGAGGTTTCAACACGTCGAGCTTTTGCGTGAAATCCTCTGTTCCGGTGTAATATCTCCTTATTTGGGAACAAATCGTCAGTATTGTGGTAAAATCGCCAGTATATTGTTGGGAAATTGTCGGTTTTGTGTTAAAATCGTCCGACTTTTCAATACAAGAGTTGTAGGTACCAAAGTTTCGGCGTAAAATTGTCCATTTTAAGAAATACGTTGGTTATGGTGAGAAATTGTCAGTTTTGGAGTGAAATGTCCAGTTTTGGGGTTGGTGCCGTCAGTTTTAGGGTGAAATCGTTAGTTTTGGGGTTAAAATCGCCTGTGTTTTGGTAATATGACCAGTTTTTCTAGTGAAATCTTTGAAGAGCACTTCAGGTTTGGATTAAAATCGTCTGTTTTGTAGCAATATTGTCTTATATGGGAACAAATCGTCAGTGTTGTGGTAAAATCGCCAGAGTTTTCACGTCAAAGTCGTCAGTTCTGGAGTTAAACATCCAGTATTGTGGTAAAATCGTCGGTATTTTGGTGAAATCGCCGGTATTGTAGGGAAATTGTCAGATTTGTGTTACAATAATAGTCTGACACTTTCAATACAAGAGTCAGTTTTGGACAGAAAATCCTAAATAGAAGGATACAGTTTCGTTTCCATCGGAAATGTTATAGCGTTTTAAATTTGCATTGAATTCCGCTCCGGAGCAGGTCATTTCCACTCGTTCTTCCTGAATATAAACTCATGTTAATGAAGAAGACAGGTGGAAATGAACTGCTCCAGAGCAGAATTTTGTGCAAATGAAAAACACTATTATAGTTTTTGTGAAAATTCAGTTTCCGGGGAACTGACGATATAAAGCGCCTATAATCCGATTAGACGAAACACCAGTTCTCTTGCGGGGGGGGGGGTCTCTGGTGCTTCATCTTCTGCCCCACCCGTACAGGCCAAGGGCTGGCTACGCCCCTATTCATCACCTCCTTGTTTAGCACAGCATCTAGCTACACCTTTGCAATAGTGTTGGCGTTACTGCGCCATAGAATGAGCATTTTGTAGAGCTGTTGCTTTCGGGTAGATTTTGTCGGTTCTGAGGCTATAAATTGCCTTGTTAAAAGTCAGTTTTTGGGTTTGCGTGACAATCTTGTACTTTTAGGGGATTGCGCCCCCCACAGAGTAAGCGATCGGTGCGAGTTTCTTTCCGTTGAATTAATTGTTTCTAAGTCATGCGAAGTTATGCAGGGATAAAGTAAGTTTGGAGCCTGAAGCGCCATCAGATAGTTGAGTTTCAAGAATTGTTTAAGAGATTGACCAGATTATAAGCATCGCTTCTCTGTGTGGACTTAGAAGCCCTGCCCCGCGAAGGCGAAGCCCGCGCGTTTAATTTTAAAAATTTGACGAAAGTACCCCAACTCGAAAGATAAATTACAATACATATTTGAGCGTCGGGTTATTTAAAAATAATATAAATGATAATAAATTCCATTGCTGCGCGGCTTTGTAAAAAGTGAAAGGGCCAGCAGCAGCGGGGGTTCTCTGTGTTCATCAACCGACCATACTTCACACACCTAAAATTAACAGACCATTAGTTATTTATCAACATTTTGAAAGGGCGTGTGAAAGTCTGCTACCCGACTTTTTTTTTTATCTCAAAGTTCTTAATGATTGTAAACTTATTAAACAGGGGACGACCCTTTAATGGCGATGCCGCGTCCACTGTTGGAACTTGAGATCCCCATCAATAAAAAGAACTGAAATTGTGTTCAGTGAAGAAATCGTCCGGATAAGTTTACACATTTTTACTATTGCATTAAACCATGCGAATTTATTGTGAACAGCTCAAAGTTTGTCTCTGGGGGGGGGGGGGGTGAAACATTGTAACGGGGCGAGTTCTTCTACAACCGCAACAAAGTAGGTGGGTACGTGGGGAGAGGGGGGGGGGTGAAATGAAATAAAATCAAGAAACCTCGTTCAACGAAATATATACTTGTAATAAGCGAATAAACGTCCCCCCTTTAAGAATAATATTTAAGTGGCAATTTATGACTGCCGTTGACGGTATTTTTGACCTCGTAAAGCGTAACTTTATGATGTCGCGTTACCTCATTTTTAACTACTTTCAAGTGCGCATCCTTGGTCGAAAATCGTAAAACTCTTGATCCAGATTTATAAGACAACTTATTCGATTCAGACAGAGGGCGATTTTGTGAGTGTGTGTGAGCGTGAAACCCCGACGTATTGATCGGAGTTTGGCTAATTTTTGGAACACTTTGTAGCACCTGGAGGCTGACGGTTTACGAGCTCCTTTTCAGAACTGAATAACTTACTGAATGAGAGACGTTGAAATTCGTTATTTTTTAAGGAAACGTTTATTTTTATTTTTTCAAAAATTGCGCTTATTGATGAGCAACAAAAATTGATGACCGATTCCAAGCTTCGAGGTGACGCATCGAGGAGGGGCATCTTAGTTGCCAATTAAACTTTTCAAAATTATACGAAGCTCAACATCCGAACCGTGTAAACAAAACTCTTTAATCGAAGGATTAGGGCAGAAGTAGTAATCTCCATCGTCCAGCACAAGGCAAATACCTAATAAAGTATCATTTTAATCATAAAAATGGCAAGCTGAAATGAACGTCCTCGCTTATTTGATCAAATGGGTTCTCTCCATAGTAATGGGGTAGATTTTTCCCTCCTTATAGTTATTTACAGAAAAGAGGATGAATGATGGACTTTGAGAGAGCTACTAACTTCTATGTTTACCTGAAAAAAGGTGCAGGGATTGATTAATGAACTTTTCTATAAGACGGTAGCTTACTCAGGACTATCAGAACACAGCATTATACCAGAAAAATGAGAGAAGGCCGACGTATATTTTAAACAATCGAAGAGGAGAGACGTGTTTTAGGGGTTTCATACTGCGGACAATTTGTTTTTCCCCTCCCCTCATCCTTCTTGAAATTTGCAGGGAGAAGACAGTCAATCAGAACCAGCTGGATGGTTCATCGCAGATTCGAACAAAATTTAAAAAACAAATTTCACCCCTCCCCAGGCCTAACTGTCGAAAATCTGTCGATTTTCTCTATGTAGCAGAAGGTGTAAGAAGAAAATGGAGCATTCTTATACAGCTACCCCCTCCGTGCATCTTTTCTCAGCCCACTGCATGCAGTTGACGGCCCCTTGACCCACGGGAAGTTACATTTTCACTATATATTTATACCTTGTATGTACTATAATGCCCCCTCAGCACTGACAATTATAGAACCCGGTGCACGTGATTTAACACTGTCCCCCCTCCCATATGCCCGCCTTCGTCTTCATCCTGGAGGATCCACGTCAATGCATGGTCTCACGTTCGAGAAATAGGGAGCAAACACCTCCTGGTGTTCCTGTCATCCCATAAATGACAATGAGTGTCTCTCCATCGCCTCCACGGACGGACAAAAGTAACAAAAAACGTGCTCGCCTGCGACAGCAAGGTGCTCACACGTATGATACGGGCCACTTCCACCGACGGCCGCGGCTCCCCGATTCCGCGGTGACATCAATGGATTTGAGTCGAGGCAGGCGCAGAAGACACACCAGTGGCGCGGCCTTGGACATCTGGCGCCCCCGGGCGAGTATTCCCCCCACCCCGATAATCCCTTTAATTAGAAACTAGTCTTGATTTTAGCCGCGAATCATAGTTTTTCTTAATTTTAGCCGCCAATTAGCACTATTACCTCGTTTTGCCGCAGATTAGCGGTTTTTTTTTTCAGCCATGAAGTTGCCTTGAGAAGCCACGAATTAATGTTTTCTTCATGTTAGCCGTGATTTAGCGTTTTTTCCACACTTCAGCGCATCTTCTCAAAATTTCATCGGGGAATTAACGATTTTTCACCATTTTAGCCGCGAATCAGCGACTTTTTTCAGTTTTTGCCGAAGATTAGTGATTTTTTCAACTTTCAGTAGTGAATTTAGCGCTTTTTCTCACCTAAGCTCACGAAGCTAATTGGTGTTTTCGGAATTTTAGCGGCGAGTTTGCGTTTTTCAGCACTTTATCCGTGGAATTAGCGCTTTGCCTTAATTCAATTACTGAATTATTGATTTTTCACAAATTTTGCTACGAATTTTGGCGTTTTCGTAATTTTAGCCACGAATTACTGCTTCTTATCAACTTTATCCGTGAATGTAGCTCTTTTCCTCAATTTTAGCCTCGAAGAATCGTTTTAGCCCACAATTCGCAACTCCAAAATGGCAAATCTGACGATTCGCGCTTCTAAAATAACCAAAGTCACTCACGACCTGAAAATGACAAAATGACCGTTTGTCCCTTGGTTACAAAAGCCCAACTTGTTATTCGCACCGAAAAATGGCAAAAATGACTTTTTGTGCCTTGAAAATCGCTAAACTGACGGTTCTCGCCATGAAAATGTCTGAGCCGACGATTTGTGCTCTGAAATTGGCCAAAACGATGCATTCGAGCTTCTTAACCTTCAAAGTTCCAGTCAAAAATGGTCAAACCTTTTGCTCTTTTTGGAAAGCGTCCAGGGACGATTCGTCACTGGACGAAGTGGTAGAACTGACTGATGAGACCCTAAAAGGGGTGGCTGGCCGTACTGACAATTCACGCCCTCCCTCCCTCTCACACCCAAACGGCTAAACTGGCAGATTCGCGCCTTGAAAAAACGACCATTCGTGTTCCAAAAAGGTCCAAATTGACCATTAGGTCCCTAACGATCACAAAAAAGGACTATTCACGCACTAAAAATTGTAAACTCAGTCTCTGAAGAGAATTCGGGTTGAAGACTATGGATTTTCTTCCTTCTCCCCCCCCCCTCGGTAACAGTCAATTTTGCTTGAGCTGCCCATTTCGTCCTTGAAACTGTCAATTTCGTCTTGGGAAATCTCAATTTCGACCTAGAAACTGACAGTTTTGACTTGCAACCTTTCTATTTCCTCCTAAATAACAAAAGATCGCAATAAACTTGATTTCGAGATTCAGCGGCAGACAATTTGGGCTCACAACACGGGGGTTTCGAGCCCATTCACCTCAAACAGTGGAGTACTAAAAACTCTCTCATAACAATTCCGGCCTGTAGACTGTCAATTTCTGTCCGAAAACTGTCAATTTTGCCCCAGAAACTGTTCAATTTGTCATAAATAACTGTCAATGTTGTCCCAGAAACTGTCAATTTCGTCCTGGTAAGAACTGTAAATTTCCAGTTGAAACTATATCAATGTCGAGCTGGTCAATTTCGTCGTTCAAAACTGTCAATTTCGCCCTATAAACTGTCAAATAACTGTTCAAATCTGTCTATTTCGTCCTGGAAACTGTTAATTTCGTATACTTTAAACTGTCAATTTCGTCCTAGAGTTGACAATTTCGTCGAAATTGACTGTATTTGTGGGATGAGATTGAGAGTTTTAGGACGACATTGATATTTTTGACGACGAACTTTACAATTTCTTGGACAAAAGGGATAGTATAACGGAATTATGACTGTTCCCGGGACAAATGTCCATCGATGGTTTCCAGGACTAAATTGACGGTTTCAGGACAACATTGATGGGTTTGACTACGACATTGACTGTTTCGTCCTCAAATCTGTCAATTTCGCACTGGAAACTGTCAATGTCGACACTCAAGACTGTGATTTTGGTACTTTAAACTGTCAATGTTGCCCCAGGAACGGACAATTTTGACTTGTAAGCTCAATTTCCTCCTACATAACAAAAGATCCCATACGTTGATTTCGAGGTGAAGCATCAGACATTCAGGCTCAGACCATTTTCTCCCCACGAATCAAGCTAGCGAAATAATTGGTTATTTGAATTAATCGAACCCGCAAAATTGGTTTTCCAATGGGTCAACAACGCAAAATTTTGTAGTTGATGCAGCAAAATTATCTTTTCAGATAAGCTGTACAGTGTATACGCGCAAAATTGGGGTTTTAGTGAGTGAATACCACGAAATTTTAGTTTTCCTGCAGCCCAAACCAGCAAAATTGGGTTCCGTTTTACTGTTGAAGTGTCAATTCCGCGAAATTTGGGGCGTCTAATAAGTTTGAATCTTCTTTCCTCGCCTTCGTTCCAGAGAGATTATAGCTGACGATTTGATGTTGTTTTATTATTTTGAAATTGGAAGTTCCATACCAAAGCCTGAGTTTTTCACATCAAAACAGACAATTTTTCACAGATACTGGCGACTCTGACTTGAAAACTGACGATTTTATCCCAAAAGTGATGATTTCACTCCAAAACTGGCGATTTTTAGCATAAATCTGAGGATTTTACGCGTTACGCTTAACACCAAAACTGGCGATTTCAACCGGAAATTTGACAGATTCCTGGCCAAATAGGGCCGTTCCCATGCGTGGTCATCGGGGTGACCTATACGGACAATTGAGTTTTGTCGCCTCCCCCCCCCCATTGAATCGCCTAGGGGGGGGGGGTGCAAATGCAGCCACCAGCCCTCTCCTATAGATCCGGCCCTGAGGGGCTAGTGACTGAGTACTGTCCTTTGGAAGACCCACAAAGGGCGAAGGTAAGCCCCCTGTAGTTTGGATTTCCTACAAGGGGGGTTTGAGAACCTGTAGTTACATACACGTGTACTGACAATATCAGCCATTTGTGGCCCTTTACAAAGAACGAAGGGTTTGGGATTGCCTGGATGGCTGGACCTACACGACCGCAGCAGCGAATCAGTGATATTGATATCAAATCTATTTGATCCGCATATGGGGGGGGGGCAAACATGGCGACTGTCAGCACTCATATATAGGAACTTATAGAGCCTTAAATGGGCTAGTTGGGCCCCGGCCATGGCTGAGTACAGATGAGGGGCTCTTATACAGACCTGGATCATCGCGACATCTTTTGGAATGGTCGGTAATATATATGGAAAGTCGGTATAATAAAAAAGAAATTATTGGTGAATGTCATCAGGCTGTTTACCCCTCCCTCCCACCACATAAATCACGCTATAAACCTGAAAACCTATGAATTATCGCGTTTCTTCCCATTGATTACACGTCTCAACCACATCAATGCTTCCAATCATTCCTTCATTGAATAAACATGCTTTTCAGTGACGCAAATGTAAGTTAATATACAGAGGCCTTCTAAAAGCGTCAAAGTCACTCGATTGTACTGTTTATACAAGTACAAGGTAAAACAATAGAACAGAATCTCATAAGATTTACTTAACATGCAAAGCGAATTCATCAAGATCTTCAATTTATATCTCCATCCCCTCCCCGCCCGCTCATTCGGATCCCCCTTCCCCCGCCAAAGTGTTCATTCATACCCCGTATACACAAGGATTTCTTTTTCATTCATAGATTTTAATCTCCTCGCTGTTCTTTATATTCATGCGACAATTTTTTTTTAACGCCTAGCAATAACAGTTCGAAATGAATGAACCTTAATTGATTAATGAGGCGCGAGGCTATTATAATGTTTACTCAAAGGCGACAAGTTCAACAATCCCCCCTCCTCTTACACCATTACCGCGGGGGGGGGAGGGGGCTTTGTGAGCAAGCAACTTTATTTAGATGAGTACTCAGGTACTTACAGCCTTATACAAAGGTGCGCACCGTTGTTGTCGTATATACTTCCGGTGAGACTGCGAGAGGTTTTAAATGAAATTTAATTGGAATAGTCAACATTTTATTAACAATTTTGGTTTTTTCCGGGGACAAAAAAAACGATTTTTTTTTTATATTTGCGCTCGACAAACTTTGAACTTTAAAAAAATCCTATACTTCTGACTGACTGAATAATGGAACTTTTAAAGAAATTTACACAAAGAAACACGGAATAAATATTTTTCAGTACTATGTTTAGTATATCACAATTTGAAAAATATTCAAACTGTCCCCAGTGTTGTTGTTCTAATATGTACAAAGGAATTTTTTAGTACAATACAAATAAACATAATTTATATTTATGAAAAAAAAAATCATTTAGGTAAAATAATTCACAATGGTAAACTAGGAAAGCTCGACATAAATAAAATTTCCGTATTTACACGCGGTCACTTTCGGATCGCAATTTTATATATTTATATTTTTTTTTCCTAAAAAACAAAAAGGTAAAAATTAAAGTCTCCGGCCTTTGATGTTTTGTTGAGACTAGACACATTCGAGAAAAAGAAATAAAATAAAATCGCCCTACCAGGAGCTCTTTGACTGAATTTGTCAAAAATCCCGAGCGCTACACACTTTGAAACAAACAAAAAAAAGAAGGGTGGAGGTGGGGAACTTAAGTTAGTTTTTTATTCCGAAAAAAATAGTCAAATAAATAGGACTTATGAAAAATATAATTATGGCGAGGAATTATGTTATTTTTTTTTTATAACCTAGACATGAAACCGGCCGCTCTGCATGTTGGACTGTGTATCGTCCTGCAAAAAAAGAACAGAAAAAAAAAAAAAAAAAAATGACATGACCCATGTTTGCCAACATCACGACGAGACCAATAGTGCATTTTCAGAATGAAATGCACTAAAAAAAAAAATAGCGATTTCCGGTTTAGTTTGTAGAAAAACCATGCAGTGGTGATGTGGGGGGGAAGGGTGTTGATGAAGTGAGTAAATCCCCTCCCCACTTATGCAACAGTAAAGCGGAAGCTGATTGTGATAAAACACGGGCAATTTGCCAGAATTAAACTTGTCTGCGGATTATTCATAAATTATTGCAGGTATTTCCCAGACGAAAAAAAACGGAAAATTTTGTGGACAGGGAAAACCCCTTCAATAATCGTGAAAATAATAATTAATAATAACGTCGCGGGAAGCTTTAGAAAAAAAACAAAAAAACTAGTAGATAATAATGAATAACCTTGCCGGCGCTTATGTGCAGAGGAATGGTATAGCGAGGGGGATACAATCACGCCCGCGGTAGAACGATTTTTAACATCCCGATCAACTGCGGATAAAAAGAGTCCAAAAGTTTGAGATCGGCTCGGACACGGGCGCTTTAAGGGCCCAGGGGTCGTCCCTAAGGGCTCCTGGCCAGTATAGTTGATTGATAAGGACTTTCCACCTACCCCCCCCCCCTCAGACAAGAATGTCCCAGAAACTGTCCATCTGATGATTTCACAACTTCGTACGCTTGACCCAAAATTGCTTAATAATCAGGGTAATTCAGTCATGTTTTAAAAGCTAAAAGCGTCCTGCGCACTTAGCCCCATCATCGGGATCGTTCAGCCCAAAAACTGGTACATTTTGTGAACTATTACACCGCCATCTCTATAAGTTTCCATGTTTCCATGTGATAGAGAAATTGTAATATAATCGACCCCCCCCCCCCGGTCGACCAATCGAAACTCCTACTTCGAAAATTTCGAAAAAGGTATGATTCATTCATTATCAAAGGATGGCGCGCGGTCCAACCCCTCCACGCCCCTCCAGTCAGCACTGTTGCAATGCAGGCTTATATATCGATGGTTGAAGCATTCAACAGCCGCACAATTTGCTCAGCCACGGAATTTGCTCAGCCGCAGAATTTCAAATTTGCGGCGCTGCTGTAATACTTGGCAAATACCCAGGGCGAGGGGTGAGGGGTACGATTAGCTACAGGTCAAGTTCCAATAATTCAACTTTCACAATTTCACGCAAAAGCCGAAGGCGTTACCCCAAATTGACCTGCACAGCTGGCGATTTTACCTATCGCTACCATCCCAAAGCTTGACATTTTACTCTATAGAACTGACAATTTCACACTATAACCGATGTTTTCCTCAAAACGGATGATTTTAAACCGAAACTTTTCGGCTCGGTCTTGAAAATTCTGACAATTTTAACCAACAAAAAACTGAACATTTCACCACAATACCGGCGATTTCACCACAAAAAATTGACTCTTTTTGCGCACCACCGGTACAAAACACTCCACATCTATTCAACTGCCCAGTCCCCATAGTTGCTAGGTGCTCCGTGAAAGAAATCGTGGCTACCAGGGTCTACCAAGAGGCACCAAAACCGTACAAAATGGTCCATTGCAGACCAGGGCACCCCCCAGAGCTATCTATAACAGTATAACGACTGTTAGTAGGTAGGAGGAGGCGTAAAAACTACAATGCTCTCTTTTAGAGGCAAAACAGTTTAAGAACTGGCCAGAGAGTGCCAGGGGCAGCGGGTTGCATCCCACACCCGGTCAGTGTTCTACGCAAACACGCTCCGTCCCTCCACACGCCAAGTGTAAGCTGGAAGAATTTGACAGAGCCAACCTCACGAAATTGAAGCCTTTTGATTAACCAAAGGAGGAAAAATTGTTTTTATGTAGAGCTGAATCCGTAAAATTGTTTTTTATTGAACCAAATAACCCCCAAAATTGGTATTTTGAGTATGCCAAGTTCCGCGAATTCTGTTGTTTGTAGATACTAACCCTCAAGACTGGTTTTTGGAACGACTAAAAGGTGCCTTTACACTGCGCGAAACTTCCTCGCGAAACAGTTTCGCGTAAATGATGTTTCACCCCGAAACACGTTGAGCGAGACAGTCTCGAGGCGAGCCAACCGTTGTCGGTTTTTTAGCGCGCATCAAAGTGTTTCACCCTTCTTGTTTCGCTTAGTGCAGACGCCCCTTTTGTCTCGCGGTGAAAGGGGATTGGTGCTGAGGAAATAGTGAATGAAGTAGAAGTAACGTTCATTTTCGGTGACGCAGATAGTGACCGGGTGAAACTTTTTTATTTTTTTTTTATTATTGTGTCGTTCGTTTGTCCTCCTTCGGTCGCAACCAACAATGAAAAGGCCTCGGCAGTCCCCGGCACCGAAAAAACAATTCCTCTTGGCATGGCTGCATCGTCCAAACTGGTCCTTGCCTCGCCTCAATTGTTTCGCTTAGTGTAAACACCCCACGCTGCGCGAGGCTTCCTCGCGAAACTGTTTCGCGAGGAAGTTTCGCGCAGGGTAAAGGCACCTTTAAAGCCCTTGATATTGGTTTATTGAAGCGCAAAACCTGTGAAGTTGGTTCTACTCACAATCAGAGTCAATCCTCGAAATTAGGGGTTTCAGGAGTTAAACCCGTGAAAAAGTTTTTTGAAAAGCCGGATCCTCAAAGGTTGTGTTTTTCATGTAAGCCAAGCCAAGCTTATGACTTTTTTTTTGCAGAGTCAAACCCTCAAAATTGTTGTTTTCAACGATTAAACCCCACGAAATCAGTTTCTTGAAACCCCATTCTCGTGAATTTGGTTCTCTCCGGAACACCCCCCCCCCCATCGTTGATCGTTCATCATATTTTATTGGCTTAATTATTACTGCAAACCTAGCTCACAGAGACTATGAAACTGCTGATTTTTGGCCCGAGAAACATTCCCACGCCAAGAATCTGACACCGCAGTCTGTTTATTCCGAAAAAAGGCGAATATGTTAAATAGGTAGTTAAATAGGGCATGGTCCTTCCCCGTTCCCTGGTAAATTGAATACGATGTTTGGGAGAAAATTTCCCCGAGAACCCTGAAAGTTTTCCCTACCCTAAGCCCTAGATGATTTCCGATTGAGGCGAGTAGCGCGATACTCGCATGTTTTTATAGTGGGGGGGGGCATCAACCTTGACCCCCGCTCCAGGCATCAAAATGTCACGCTATACGCCCTTGCCTAAGCTGACTATTTCACCCTATAACAAGTGGATTATTCCACCCCAAAAGTGATAATTTTACCCCCAAAACTGGATATTTTACACCCAAACTCACAATTTCACACCAAAACTGAGACGTTTCCCCCCCAGAAATATGATTTTACACAAAAACTGACGACTCTGTCTTGAAAACTTTGACGAAATTTTCAGTTTTGAGGTGAATTCTTTAATGGTGATTCTCTGTCATTTGTATTAGGGGAACATAATGTTCTAGGAGCCAAGGATTCTGCCACGGCGTTCTAAATACAAGGCGGGAATACGGTAGTGGGGCGTGTGACGTCAAGAGGCCGACACGCCCACTTCTTTCCTCTCACTTACCCAAGACTACAGAACTCAATGGATAGACGTCCGGGAGTACCATACCGGCTTTATGTTATTAGAAGCCCGCGTTTCATAAGCCTTCTTTAGATTGCCGAGTGACATAATCACCTATTATCATTTCATCGAGTTCATTTTCATAATAACTGATAGCAATTTATTGCCCGTAATATATTCGTTGAACCTTGCAGCTCAGTGAGAGACATCCTCCATTCAGTGGGGGTGATTATTCTGTTCAACGATAATTTGGAAAACAATAAAAATCAAATACCGTTAAAGGGGTGGGGAGGGGGTCCTTCCTCTTCGTATCAGTTGTCCGAATGTCGTGAATTTAATTATAACAACGAAAAACGACAGAGAACGGTGAGAACACTTAATTTAAACATAATGAGAAGCTAGGCCTCTTGACGTCACGAGCAGGAACGTGTTGTGCGGGAAGGTCTTCCCGCGCGTATAAAGAACGCCGTGATTCTGCCCAAACATTATTTTGCCGAAGAGCTCCTGGCACATTCCATTCTCGTAATCATTCGGTCCAAAAACTTGTACAAAAACGACGATTTTCCCCCCTTTTTCCGTGTGTTTTGCGACATTTTTTGAACTTTTGTCCTTTTTTTATGGTGAAATCGGCAGTTTCGTAGTGAAAACTTCAGTTTACTGGTAATTTTATTGTTTCAATGTGTAAACACATATTTTGGGTTAAAGGCCCGTTCACAAGCTCTACGTTTTCTTTGTGTGGTGTCTATGCAACCTATTAAAATGCTTCATTTTTCGAGGGAATAAATTTGTTTGGCTAAATAGACTCCACAGAACGTAAACATAGGGCTTGTGAACCGGCCTTAAACAACTTCTGTTTTGTGTTAAAACCACCAGTTTCGGGGTACAATTTTCATTTTTAAACAAAACTGACAAACGTTTAAGGGTAAAACCGCCATTATTGCAGTGAAATCTTCAGTTCTGATATAATACGTCAGCTTTGGCATGAAAGGTTTAGTATTGGACTAAAAATCGTCACTGTTTGAGTTGAAACCTTCCAAAACTAATGATATCACGTCAAAGATGGCGAGTTATATCAAGGCTGAAGATTTCAAGACAATATTAGTGATTTTACCATTAAACTAAATTTGACAGATTTCCCTTACAATTCAACGTTTTACTCCCAAACTGGTGGTTTTACCATAAAAACGGTAACTTTTCCTCAAAACTGATGTTGTTTTAACCCAAAAAGTGAAGTTTTAACCCTAAAACAGCTACCATCATGTTTTCACTATACAAACTGGCGAATTCACCCTAAAAATATATAAAGTGGTTTTACCTCAAAACTAAAAATGTTGCATCGAAACTGGCGATTTTAGCACAAAAATGGCGATTCTCGTAGGTACTGATATTGTGATTTTTGCATAAAATTGTTTTATCTCTAGGCTGGCGAGTTTAGATTTCGAAGAAGCGTAATCCGAGAAATTGGGGTTTCGGCTGCGGAAATGGTCTATTTGGTATGAAAAATCCGCAAAATTAGTTGTTGAATTAGGCAACCCCACAAAATTGATTTTGCCAGTGATAGTATTCGCTAAGGGACATTGATAAAACTAGTTCTGACTAGGCGATTCGGGTTTTGACGGTAACATATATATTCCGATGGTATCTAGGCAGCGGGCAACTGCCTCGCTTAGTCTTCGCTTTCGAGTCTATAGGAGGGGAGGGCAACTGCCCAACCCTGCCCCTCCTTTGGCTTCGCCTATGACGGCGGTCAATAGTGTCTACGGCTCAACTGCCGTCAAGTCCTTCCTTATGTTTTCACGGAAATTCGAGTTTCCAGCATCAGTGTCTGTTCCCTTAAACCTCCTGCGATATATGTCTTCTGGGTTCCATGGTGGGTAAAGTGACTGTTAAGGAGTGAAATTATCAGTTAGCAGATCTGGGCGTTTAAATTTGGACTAACGGGGCCTATTAAAGGAATTCATCTGTTTTCCCGTTGAATTCTTTAGTTTGTGGAACAAATCAATGGGCGAAAAGTCGATCCACTTCACTGTGGACCGGTCGTAAATGATAAACTTATGGGGGTGTGATGATATTGGGGGGGGGGGGCTAATTGTCAACGTTGTCCCTGAGCTGAGTTATACAGGGTGTTCGAAAATTAGATGCTCAGAGAAAATATGGTGATAGTACACGTCATTTGCGATCAAGTTCACTATTTGACGTTTTTCGAAATTCGGCTTTGCTTCCGAGATATAACTCATTTTGCGTATTTTCTACTAACCCGCATGTTTCTCCAATAAGTGCCCTCCTAGCGCTCATTAATAGGTGCTAGACTAAAAGTAAATAGCTCATTGGAAAGAGTACAAAATTTGTGCTCCAAGTGACCAATAAACTAAAAAAAAAACACAGGAATGAAGTGAAATTCAGCGTCGTTTTCTACCACGTCTTTTTCTCAGAAACTTCTCGTAGCCTGCTGATTTTCTGCTTCATGGAGGTGGGTTAACTGAAACCAGATCCTTTCATTTTCTAGCAGTAAATGAAAGACAATACAATTGAAATTAGATGGATCCATTAGCTTCCAGTAGTGACATTGGAAGACCTACAATCAGAGAGAATTCGAACGTTGTGCGAAGAGCTCAGAAATCGCCCATTGAAGGTTTAACGTGCCACGAGTGGAGTCAGGCGGTGGGTCCTATGCCTATTGTGCTGAGGGGAAGACGGTGGCCAGTGGCCACTTTGAGCAATTATTATAAAATGTTATTCCTTTTTTTCCCCGAGTATTTCTCTTCCAAAATCCATCTAATTTCAATTGTATTGTCTTTCATTTAAGGCTGGTTTCTTTACACGATGCCAGTAAGCGCGCCAGTGACCATGATCCAGTAGCTGGTGCCAGTTGACTGGCCCATGTAAACATCTGCTGGCGCCAGTCCCGTGCCAGTCCAGTAACAAAAATTCGCACCAGTCGACTTGCACTGGAAGTACCCAGTGAGCATTCCAGGGTCTCCCACCCCAAAAAATGAACTGGTGCCATCCGCTCTGGTACCGTGAGAACGAAATTTTCATCTTCCAGTCCAGCATTCACTTATCATATCAGTCAGTTTACGCTTGTTATCTGATATCCATCGTTTTGAACTATGCTGACTGGCACCGGTAACTTGAATCGTCTAAACGGACTGGCGCCAAACGACAGGCTCCAATAACTGGTGCCTTGAGAAGCTTTTAGTGGAGCTCCTATAGGCTCCAATAACTAGTGCCAGTCGACTGGCTCGCTTACTGTCATCGTGTAAACCAGCATTTCCTGCTAGTAAGATAATCAAGATTCTACTATCAGTTAAACCACCTCCATAAAGTAGAAAATCGGCAGGCTGCGAGCAGTTTCTGAGAAAAAGACGTAGTAGAAAACGAAGCTGTGTTTCTGTGTTTTCTTTTTTTTTAGTTTATTGGTCACTTCTCCTCGGGAAATCCCAGAAATAAGCAATTATTGCACGTCACTTGAAAGCTTACCAAATGAGGAAGTTTTTCCAATGAATGGGAAAAAATAATTTTATTTGACGGAAAGGTGAAAATCGCCTATGAAAAATATGTGAAAATATACGAATAACAAGTTTCCTTCGGAAATCGGCTGCCCTACCACCGTCGATTTTGGATCATTTTATCCATTTGATAGCTCATTTTAAAGGAAATTTTGTGCTCTTTCCAATGAGCTATTTACTTTTAGTCTAGCACCTATTAATAAGCGCTAGGAGGGCATTTATTGGAGAAACATCATACGAGTTAGTAGAAAATACGCAAAATGAGTTATACCTCGGAAGCAAAGCCGAATTTCGAAAAACGTCAAATGGTGAACTTGATCGCAAATGACGTGTACTATCGTCATATTTTCTCTGAGCATCTAATTTCCGAACATCCTGTATAAAAAACCAGTTTCGGGGATTTCTCCTTTAGTAAAATCTGCTGCATGTTCCTAACCAGATGGACAGGTTTGGTCCGTTCAAAAAAGTAATTCAGCTCGTTTGAAAACCAAATTTCGTTATTTTGGCCATCTCAAACCACTCGTGGTTGTAGGAAGGCGGGGTAGGTTACATTTTTTCAGTATACGGTGAGATATGATGGAAAAAAACGAAGAACATGCCAAAAATATCGTAGATGGGATAAATGAATAAAACTGAAAAAAGAAATTTTTCATTTCATAAATTCCGAACTAGGTTGTTTTTTCGATATGCAATGCAATTGTTTCCTTTAAAAGGAAAAAAAACAAACAAAAAACGAAAGACAGACCACTCGAAGTAAATACGAAAAAAATTAATGCCAACAAAGCAAGACCAAGACTGAGTCTGCAAGAACAAGACCTAGAGCTTCCTTCACTAAACAATACCAAGCCAAGACCAAGACTTCAGGCGCGGATCCAGAGTTTGCTCAAGGAGGGGGCCATGACTCCCATCCTGTACCACCGAAGTTTTGGACGCGATGAACCCGAAAATCTGAGCGTTCAACCTTGATCCCGTGGCGGGAGCGCAGGGGGAAGTCCCGCCCTTTATCTTTTGACCTCTTTGGCACGTTTTCTAGTGGTAAATTGTTGTGGTAAATGCCCAAGCCGTCCAGTTCAAATAGAATCACTTTGAAAACATAATCGTTCAGCCTAAAAACCGTCCCTGGGCAATTTCTGGCAAAAACGACCAAAAATTTAAAAAACATTGGCAAAACCGCGTATTTTGACGAGCGGTTGAAGTGGTTTTCACTGCCCTCTCCTTCACTTCAGTTGGTAAGGTGAAGAGGGTACTATTCGGTGGGGGGTGAGGGGGTTTGAATGATTCACCGATTGAGTCAATTAATTTTTTAAGGATGCGAATAGCCTCTTGTTTGGCAATTTTTCTTCGGCGTAGCAAGTCACATCAGGCTAGCCATGAATAGCGTCATTTAAGCCGTATACATATACATACAAGGCGCAAATGCTTGTATTGACGACTTTCGGACGCAAACAGTCAGTTTTGTCATTTTTGTGGTGCAAATAGCCCGTCATACCATTTTTAGGTTGCGAATGGTCATGACTGCCATTTACAATGGGCAAATTGTCTGGTCATGTATGTCCACATGTGAATATTAGCCAGTGCGATATTTTCAAGGCAAGAATCGTCAGTTTTGCATTTTTTTTTTTTTTTTTTTTTTGCAGCAGGCATTGCATGTTTAGCTATTTTCCACGCTTGAATGGACAGTTTTGCCCGAATTTGATTTGGTGCTGGAATCACCTGTTCAGGCATTTCAGGGCGCAAATTCGGGGCTCGTAAAGTCAGTTTCGTCATTTTTAGAGCGTGAATCGCCAGTCAGTTTAGCCATTTTTAAGGCGCGAATCGTCATTTTTGCCATTTTTCAGGCCATAAAAATAGTCACGTCAAGCCTAAAGCAAAGAATGGTCAGTTTGGCCATTCGTTGCTCGCGAATGGTCAATTTTGCACTTTTCAGGGCTGGAATCACCTGTTTAGGCATTTTCTGGGTGCGAATAGTCAGTTTAGCCGTTTTTGGAACGCGAATATGGTCCGTCAAGCCAGAGACGCGAATGATCAGTATTGGCGATTTTTGGCGCGCGAATTGCCATTTTTTCCATTTTTGCCGGGAAAATGGTTGATTTTGCCATATTTGGCGCGCAAATGGTCGATTTAGCCATTTTTCAGCGTTATGTTATCCATTTTTAGGGCGCTTCAAGTCCGTTTGGCTATTTTTTAGAGCGGGAATTTCCGGTTTGGCAATTTTTAGGGCACTAATATAGTCAGTTGAGTCATTTGCTAGGCGCTAATCGTTAGTGTAACCACTTTGGGGTGCGATTGCAGTCAGTTTAGCTTATTTTATGGTGGGAACAGCCATAGTTTGGCTATTTTAAAGCAGTTAATGGCTGTCAAGCCATTGCTAGTAGAGCGAAACACCCAATTTTCCAAGCCCTCCTATATCAGCAAGTCTGATCGGCGGCTGAATCTTTCTATATTGTGGTTTCTCTACATAGGGAAACCGAAATTGACCGTCCTCTCGTACTAGTGACCCTGGAGTCAATAGAATCGGCTGATACCGACGACCATGACATTAAATATTCATATCTGGACCGATTAAGGGACAGTATTTTTCTGTTAAAAACGCTTCGGGGGGACTTATAAATCACGTCTGCCTCAGACCAGAACCTTTCAACCTAAAATTTTGAGAATGTGACATTCCCTCGTTAGATTTTGGGAGGTGCTTTTGATTATGTTTATGCGAAAGTGACCTCGCGACTTCAAGGGAGGGGCCATGGCCCCTGTGGCCCCTCCCTTGCAACCCTCCACTGCAAGACCTTCGAGTCTTGGTCTTGAAAACAACGTTTGTTCGCCACGGACGATGGGCGGCGGGGCGGACGGAACGACTTCGCGAGAAACCGAATTTGGAATTCTTTTTAAAACAGTTTGAGCCTGTATTGGTTAGTGGGTGGGGGTAGGGGTGGGAGGCCCCTGTCTACATGGCTTACAAACAAGAGAAGAAAAAAATTCACAACAATATATAAAATTAAGCAATAAAACAAGGCTTTTGAAATACTCACTTCATTAACGACTCCGTTCCAAGATTTTTTTTTTTTTTTTTTTTTTAGAAAAAGCCACAATCATGCACATCGGGTTAGTAGTGTTTTAGTTACTGTCTCCCTTGCCCTTTTGATCTTTTTCTTTTTGGTCTCCGGTAGAGCGCGTACGCCTCGCGCGGCAATCAAAGCGCGTTTTCACTATAATATCAGGTATTGTCAGTTGTCACACATTTCCGTATTAAAGCGGTAAATTTAAAAAAAAACAACAAAAAACGGGGTTAGTAGCATGCAGTAACTGGTTGATGTAACTTCTTACGCCATTCTAAATTTGAGTGCCGTAGAAAAGGATCCTTGTGGTGGTCGCCTCCTACCCTACCGCCAACCACATCTACAAAAAAAAAACCAAAACAAAAAAAAAAACTTTTTGTTCGTTTTCTCTAGCTCTTGACGGTGATTATCATGATTACAATAACTCTTGTCTTAAACTATAATTTATTTAGGTATTTTTAACACAAAGAACAATCTACGGCATGGTTTTCTGAACAAAAATGGCGTCTGTATGGCAAAAACAGAAGTGGAAGAATTGGCGATTTGACTCGCTGAATTCGTTCCTGGTGGGCGTTTAAATTTAAAAAACAGAATGGAATATGAAGGTGTGCCGACTTCAATGAAAATGTCGTCAATGAAATGATAAAAAACAATAAAACATTGTTCGAAGAATGACAACGCTAAGGAAAAAAATAAAAGAAGGGGCTCTGTTTTTTTTTTGTTTTTTGTTTAATTTAATTTTAAATTTCTGAAGTTTGGAAAAATAAAGAAATAATCGGCACCGCCGATGTGCCTCAAGTGAAAAGTGTTTTGATCGGACAGAGCTCTTCGGAATAAGGCTTTAAGTTTCGCACAAAAATTAGTCGAATTCAGCGTGATCGGGCCGTACCCGCTATAAGGACTTCAAGCGGGCCATCAAAGAGCGGTAGAATGGTTAAATTATTATATGGTGCGCATCCAGAAAAGTTAGTGCTATACAATGTTGAAGGTAAATTGAACAATTTGGATGCATTATTTACATAATTGTTTCCTTTTTTTGTGGTTTTCATGTCACGTACAAGTAAATGTAACGAAAGTAGGAGGCTTTGTAGCGGTTTATTCGTTACATTTACTTTTTTTTCTGTTTGATTCATTTGATTATTTCTTTATTTCTGCCACCATAGTGCAAATTTGGAAAATCATTTTATTTATTCAATTCATAGGGGGATGAGTGCTGTGAAATTAGTAGGGACAATTGAGCCAAAAGCGTTGGAAGTCTGTACAAACTTGTTTGATTGCTTTTCAGTGCATCACGACCTCGTTATTGAAGGTGCCGGTATATGTACCAAGAAAGATGTTTTTTGAAAATACTTCGCCCTTTAATATTTTTTTTTTTTACAAAAAAAAAAAAATAGTTGAAATTGTATTTTGACCCCTGCCCTTCCCGCTTGAGAATTATTTTTTGCAGAACTTTAGTGAGATATTGATATGCTCGCCCGGGCCCTTGATTTTAACGTTTTGTTTAAGTGAAAACCAAAAATTCAAATTTGAAATGTTGCCAAGGGCTCGAGCGGTCAGGGAAATGAAGTGATTTTTTTTTTTTACCTGTGTTGCTTCAAGTTATCCTGCCTTTTGAAGGTCTTGCCGCAGACTTCGCACGTAAAGGTAACGTCATCTTTATGCGACCGTTCGTGAATCATTAAATTGTACGGCTTTGTGAACCTCCTCTGGCAGTACTTGCAGACGAACTCGCATTTGGCGCGCATCTTCCTCCTGAACTCCCTCCTCTCGTCCGTCTCCACTTGCATTATCGCGAACATCTTGGCTGGATTTGGTGTGTGTGTGTGCTGTGGTTTTTTCTTTTTCGGCGTCCGTTTCCTTTAATTCCTCCTCGGTCTATCTCCTCGTTCACTTCGTCTATATCACACCCTCTCACTCACTCTTTTTCTCTCTCTCCTTCGATCTATCTTTCTTTTAGCTTGAAATTCTCGTTTTCGCTGCCAAGATTTTTCTCTTTCTTTGACTCTCAAGGCTATCTTCGTCGAAGCGCTACACAGGGCCTCGAATACAGCACCGCATCTGAAAAAAAAGAAAAAAAGAAAAAAATTATTCGTCCCTTCATTAAATCAACGAAAAATTTTCAAGAAGTTTTTTTTTTTAATTTTTTAATGCGATGAGGTTGGCCTTCGAAATGGCGGAATTACTAAAAGCAAGAAAATAACAAATCACGACGAGCAATTAATAGAAAACGATAATGTATAAACGCTTCGTTTCACTTGGCGATTGATTTAATGACCTTCGTCGTTATTTAAGTCGCTCTCGCACCGTCGGCCAGCCTGTTTAATACTCTTCGTATATAACACTCCGTTATTATATACATATATTTCGTTTTTGTTTTCATTCATAAATTATTAAATTAGGCGACGAGAACTATTTAAAAAATTGGAGCACTCACATTGTCTTTTTAAATGTCAATAACACGGCGGGGAGTCAACGCACAAGAGACAGCCACAGCGGAAGAGAGCGTATGGGTAACCGAAGAAAACAATGGGATAGGGGGGGGGGGGTATGACAGAACTTTCTCAGTATAAAAATGAAACGAAATAAAGTGTGTGATGGGCTCGACTACCGATGCACAAGTTAGTGAATATATGATCATCCGCCATTATAATGGTGCAGATATATAAATGAGAAAATCTGCGCGAGGAGGCGGATAAGGATTTCCCGAATTTTCACGACTGGCTGATGCGGGGGGCTGGGAAATACCCGGCGATATATCACGCGTATATATTTATGCGAGGTATAAGAATAAATCATCTTCCGCTGCAGGTTGTTCGGATCAATAAGTTGGATTTACCCCGATTGGTTGAAACACCCAGTCATAGCGCTGTATAAAGAAACTCGTGATGACTATATCGGGGGACTTCCACGCGGGCTTATACCTCCACTCCCCTCAACAACAAGAGCACATTAAGTGGCATCTAGCAACCATTAAACGATATAACTTTGACTCTAAAAATAGTGCGTGTATCAAGCGTTTTATTCCACCTTTTTCCATGCTTTCTATTCTCCGCGGGAAATCCTGCGGAGACTACACGTATACGCGGAATGATCAGGGGCGGTTTTATACCCGCGTGACTTCGGTCCCAAAACCTGGAACAAACATTCGGCCGAAAACCTTTTTCATTCGGCTCTTTCAAATCCAAATTTTAGGGGTTTTTGATCGCTCAAGGGCAAAACTTCGCGAGTTTGGGTCATTCAAAATCCGATTTTGGCGATTTACGCATGATGAGACACCAAATTCCATGGCTTTAGCTCTCCCCACCCCATACAAAACAAATGCGATTGGTTTGAAAACCAAATGTCGTGAATTTGGCTATTTCAAATCACACAACGTCGCCGCAGAAATGTGATTCGAGAGATTTGTGATTATTAGAACGACCAATGATCTGAGCATTTTGTTCTTCGAGAATTTTGTGGATAGTACACTTGGTGGTTCGCGCGTCTTGAATGGTTCGAACAATGTGTGATTAGAACGTTTTGTGGTTCAAACATTGCGCAGTAGCGCACTGACGCTGCGTAGGGACGAATCAACGCTTTAAAACCTAAAAATCCCTATTTTCTCATCTTTAAGCTTTCGGAGGCCCATCTGTGAACGGTTGCGAGGGAGACGAGAGGCGGATCGTCCTGAAGCAACCGTTCAGAAGGGACAAGGGAGGCATCCAAAAGCTTAAAGATGAAAAAATTGGGATTTTTAGGGCTACAAGCTTAGATTCGTGATTAATATTGAGGGAAAGTGTTCATTTGCCACTAAAATAAACTAAAATTATCTGAAGGAAATGTCAACCCGAAATTTATAACTTCCCATAATAGACGGCTAAAATTGAGAAGACGCGCTGATGTGCTAGTCTTGGGGTGAGTACGCAGCAAAAGTTATGAAAAAGTGATTTCGCGGCTAAATAGCGAGAATTCATGGCAAACAGCGGAAAAAATCACCCACGGTCATAATTGAGAAAAAGCGCAAATTAACGGTTATAAAATTGAGAAATCCGCTCAGCAGGCCCAACTAATATTTAGGAAACGCCCAACTCATGGTTTCCTCGGGGCAACTTCACGATTGAATTGATAGCGTTTTCCATTTACATATAAAATTCTGCTCTAGAGTAGTTCATTTCCACTCGTCCTCTCAGAATTAAAACATATGTTAATGGAGACGACGGTTAAAAATGAATTGCTCTGGAGCAAAATTTCATGTAAATGGAAAACGCTATGAGAAAACCCGGTGATTCGAGGCAAAAATTGAGATAAGTTCTGAATTGTGGCTAAAATTTAGAAAAAAACGTTGATTCGAGGATCTGTTTGAGAAAACCCGCTAATGCGTGGCTGAAACTGAGAAAAATTAGTTGATTCGCATGGATAACATCAATGGCGATTTCCATTCAATGCAATAAACTCGTGTAGTGTAAGTTGATCCACCCGTCCTCTCTGAATTGAAACATATGTTTATGGAGAGGACGCTGCACTATTCTTGTGCAGTGTGTTGAATGGAAATCGCTAAGAGTTAAAGCGCTCAATCACAGCTAAAATTGAGAATGAGCGCTCATTCGTATAGGTAAAATAAATTAAAAACGCCAAATTCATGTATCATTATGAGGAAATCCGTTAGTACGCGGCTAAAATTGAGTAAAAGCGCTAATTTGGCGGCTAAAATGAAGAAAACCAGCTAATTAACTGAAAATTTTTTATAAAATCAGAGATTCGTAACTTTAAGCAAAAGCGCTAATTCTCAATAAAGTTGAGGAATAATTCGTAGCTAGAATAGACCCAAAGCCTTATGCGTGGCAAGAACTTTAAAAATCCATAATACGCGGCTGCAATAGGGAAAACCCGCAAAAATTCAAGTCTATTCAAAAGTTATTGAGATAAAACGGTTATTATAATTCACAGCTAAACTTCAGAAAAAGACGCTAATTTACGGCAAAATTGAGAAAAGCGCTATTTCGCATGCCTACGAAGTGAATGAACAAAAAACGCTAACGAACACCTATAATTCGAGGAAAAGCTCTGATTCTTATAACGTAATTTGAGAAAAACCGTTGACTCACGGCTAAAGTTGTCATAAAACGCTTAGTTCGTGGATGAATTTGATAAATTCCGCTAATTCACAGCTAAAATCGTGTAAATGCGGTAGTTTTTGGCTGAAATTAAGAAAATTTGTGCCACAAAAATTTATAGAAAGCGCAAATTCACGGTTGAAACTATAAGAAAACCAACAGCAGTTCCCATAGAGCAAGGTACGAGGGTAATACGCCAACTCGCGAACTTGCGCCTAAAATAGAGTACAAGCGCTGATTTGGGGATAAATTTGAGAAAAATCCAATGATTAGCAGCTAGATTTGAGAAAAAGCGTTGATTCGCACGACTAAAGTTGACATAAAACGCTGATTCGCGGTTTAATTTGAGAAAATCCGCGACTAAAATTGAGTAAACGTGCTTATCAGCGGTTGAAATTGTGTAAATGCGGTATAACTTGCGGCTGAAATTGAGAAATGTTTTGCGACTAAAATATTTAAAATCCCACAAATTTACGGTTAAAACTAACGAAGCCCCAATTAGCATTTCCAATAAAGCCAGTTCGTGCGGCTAAAATTGTAAAACGCCATAATTTAGTGGGTGTGGGGGTGGGAGCTTTCTAGCAAACCAGTAGAACGGGGCATTTTAAAGAGGCAGCCCCGAAAAATTTTGTTTTCAGCAAGTTGAAAACCCTGAAACTGACGATTTCACTACAAAACTAACGATTCTACCCAAAAACTGACGATTTCACAAAAAAAAACTGACTGATTTTACCTACAAAACCACCACAGTTATACACAAAAACTGCGGTGGGTTTTACCCCAAAACGGGAGATTTTAGTCCAATTGAGACAATTTTACATCTTGTTACTGCGGCAGTTTCATCGGCTAATCAGACTAAACAACGGCTATTAGAAGCAAGGAAACGACAATGTTCTGCTTCTAAAGGTAAGTTCGTAGCTCTAATTGAGGAAAAGGTCTAACTCTTATTGAAGAATAATCGCTAATTCCTAGCTGACATTAAGAAAAAGTGCTAATACATGAATGAAATTGAGAAAAAATTGCTCATTAGCGGCTAAAATCAGGAAAAACACGTACTCGCCGCAAAAATCCAGAAAAATCGTTAATTCGCGGCTAAAGAGATAAAACGGTAATTCACAGCTAAAATGGTGAGAAATCGTTAAATTACGGCAAAAGTGAAAAAAATCGCATTTTGCGGCTAAAATGAATAAAAATCGCTATAATTCCCAGCTGACATAAAAAAAGTGCTAATTCATGAATGAAATTGGGAAAAAATCGCTCATTATCGGCCAAAATCAGAAAAAACCACGAACTCTTTGCACAAATACGGGATAATTCGTGGCTAAACTGGTGATAAATCGGTAATTTACAGCTAAAATTTCGAGAAATCGTTAATTTACTGTTAAAATGACAAAAAAATCGCTAGTATGCGGCTAAAATGAATAGAAATCGCTAATTCCGAGCTGACACATTAAGAAAAAGGGCTAATTCATGAATAAAATTGAGAAAAAACAGCTCATTTTAGCGGAAAATAACGAACTCGCTGCAAAAATACAGAGAAATAGCTTATTCGCGGTTAAAATGGAGATAAATCGATAATTCACAGCTAAAATGGTGAGAAATCGTTAAATTACGGCTAAAATGAGAAAAAATCACTTATTCACGGATAAAAGGAGAAAAATCGCTAATTCACTGATAAAATTGAGAAGCGCTGAAGTGACGGAAAAACGCTCATTCGCGATTTAAATGGAGGTAAGGTCGATTATTACTTCGTGCCAGAAAGTGAAAAAAAAAATCGGTAATTAATTCGAGGCGAAAATGAGAGGAAAACTTAATTTTGTGATTGAATTGGCGGCTTATGAATAAGGAAAAACGCTAATTTCGGCTAAAATCAAGAAAAATGGCTGGGGGTTAAATTTGAAAAAAAATCCTATAATCATAGAAAATTTATAAAATTGAAAGCCGTGGTTTCCACAGGCTATACTTTGTGGCTAAATATAGGAATAAGAAGGCTAATTTACGGCAGAAAATGAGAAAAATCGCAAACTCGCAGCCAAGATGGAGAAAAATCGTAAATTTACAAATGTTCGGAGACATTTATCTAATTTACCTATGAAATTGAGAAGACGCCCTGCGGAGTGTAAAAAAACAAACGCTAATTTGCGGTTAAAATGGTGAAAACGCCAAATTGTGGCTTACTATTCGGAATTGTGACCTCATGGGGGCGCATAGTTGAAAAGATTCGCCCGGAGGCCGGCACTGCCCTGTGGGGGCTTGTGTATATTCGGGGGGATATCTGATAGAAATTCAATCGTTTTTATGGCGGATATAGCCCCGCCGGTTTGAATGAGCCCAATTACATCGCAGTTGCCATTAGATCCATTAATGTAGCGAGTTATCCCACGAGACCAACATTTCATGAAAGTGCGTTGAGAGGTGGGGGAGGGGGCAAAATCGTAATGTTTTCTGGATTTAGGTTGTAAGTTTCCAGGCAAAAGTTTACGAGTTATTGATATATAAACGGCTCTTTTAATACCCACAGCTACTACATATACAGCAGCTGCTGTATACGAACAATATATACAGTATTGACTCCTGCTGTTTATTCGGTTATGAGCCGTGAAAATCGTGTAATACATAGGACACGAACACCATCGCCCTATACTATAAAACCTCTATACGTATAACCGGGTGGCGCCCAATTCGTATTAATTTCCCAAAAGAAGTCTAATAATGTAAAGTCAACTAAATTTTTTTGTGTGTCTATTTATAGGGCATCGCCTTAAAACTAGGCCTGCGGTTATTTGTTAGGGGCTTTGCCTTCTCTCCCAAAAAAAAAAAAAAAAAAGACAAAAAAAAAGAACACGTTCCTCCTTTCTTTCTTTTTCATACCGTGAGATATACGTCAGGTCTTTCTTGAGAACGTGTCAATTCCTCCCCCGCAACTCAATGAGAAGTCTCACAGGTATACTTTCTAAATTACCAGGTGGCTATAAGATTTTAGGGAGAGGGAGGGGGATCCTGACGGTTTAAAATTGCTATAGATGACATCCGTGTTTTTAAGACGTTTTTAAGGGCGTTTTTTTGTGTTCCCCTCATTATACTGGATGGACGCATTTTTACGCGATGATGAAATCAACGCACTTCACTTCATTTTATACATAGTATAATATATAATATACTATACATTTTATACATGTATAGTCTTATTGAGTTGTGGGGAAGGGCATATGCACGGTAATTGAGACCACGAGATAAACGGCGATGGAATTGACCACGCAGGAACTCAAAATGGCGGACATTTTTCAATGCATGGGATTTACCAACTAAAAAAAATACAAAAATCTGCCATACAGGCTTTGAATCACTACTCTTTTCCAAATATATGCGATGAGGGGGAGAGGTACCCAAAATACAGGCGCATATACTAGCCTCCTATACAATTCGGGTGTTAAGGTCGTGGGTGGGGCGTCTAAATAGAATATAATGACACCGCACCCGCGGCGGCGGCCCCGCGCCGAAGAAACCACGCAACGGTCCCACAGGATTGGCTGTTTCTCCCGAAGGAAAAAAAAAACACACACACAGGAGGAGGGGGAGAAGTCTAAAAAGACCAGTAGCTGTAATGAAAGGGTACCAGCGTAGCTACCGGGTACCGCCCACAGACCTCTGCCAGCTACTGTTCTGCGCAGCGCGAGACTCCATCTCGATCTCCCTCCCCCTTTATATATATATATCGTTGTGTGCCCGCGGATCCGTCCGGAGGACCATAGAAATACCGTGGAAATACAGTTTCCCTTCGATTTTACCACACCATTGAAGGTTTCATTCGTTTTTCCTCTAAGAGAATAATAATAATAAAATAAAAATTGTTTCACTTCGGTCATTGTTTTAAGCTTAATTTTTACACCGTTACACCGATAGTAATTGCGCTGTCTTTACAAAAATAAGGGCCCCCGGACTGTAGCGTTCACTCTGGCGTTGTGCAATAGTGGAAAGATTCTTGTTCTCCCAGACACTCATAAATCAAACGGTGGAGAACCCTCTCAGTAAGGGGTCGTCGGCTCTCTACAAAGTGTTAAAACACAGGTAAAGTGTGGGAGGGCTTGGATGAACTTGACACGCCACTGCAATGCCCCTTTTTTTACATAACTATATATAAATAATCGAATCGCCAGAGTTTTATCATTTTAACGAGAAATTCATTTCGAAATTATACATTTAAAAAAATCCTCTGAAATCTCCGGCACATGCATGGACAGTTGGAATATCCACACCAATGACCGCGATTTAACCAAATAATCTGTGCGTGATGAGTACGGTCCTCTCCCCCTTCGAAAAATTTGAAGCAATTTAAATCGCGATGGACACTTCCTATTCAGCACGTGCGCCCAATTTGCAGCTTTAAACGGAGACACCGTAATTACGGAAGCTATTAAATTCTTAAATGCTATCATGCAGAGTTATGGTAGTTGTGGGAAGGGCGTAGTAAAGATTTAAAAAGTGCAAAACATTAAAAATTTGTTTTATGGAATTAGAAATATTTATGAGAGGGTATTAAGAGGGATGATTGGGTACAGTAAAGACGGAGTCTGACCCAGAGAGAGAGAATGTGAAGAGGTAAAAGTTTTGTCATATAATTCTGAGTGGAAGGGGGTGTAACCACTGCTACTGTACTCACAAAAAGGGTTCAGGAGCGAAGGTAGCAGGCTGCAGTCTTCTGGTCAACTGTTCTCTCTTGGATACGGGGCCGTCGACGTAATTGCGGAGGCCAATTACGTGTGTGTGGGAACTGCACAGTAGTGGTAGCCACGCCCTGACCGCCTATTGGCCCATGTCAGGCCAATGGTAGAAGGGAATGTTGTGTTCCCACGGCCCCCCTTTCATGACTGATCCATTCATGCCCCCTTCACGAAATGTTTCCTTTTTTTCCACTCTATCACTCTCTCTCTTCCCCTCCAACACCCGCCCACCCAATATACCACAACCACTACGATAATACCCCAATTATGCGCTTCTTTTCTTTCTCTCGTCGCACGGCTTTAACCGCCGCCAAGTTTTTTTTTTTCTACTACCACCACCACCAAACCAAACCGATACCACCACCCCCATTCATGGCGTTGTACGGAGCGTAAATCATCCACCCACAGGGCTTGAGCGACGTGGGAGCCAACCTCGGGTCATCGTATAAATCTATGAAAAATTAGTCGTGAGTTGGTGGCTTTAAAGTCTTCTCTCCTCTCCCTTGGGAATTGTCCCGAGGCAAAAAGGGGCGCATTACGCCGTCATGGGGGCTTCGGTATATATCCTATTCCTTAACTTCTATATACACCCACAGGCGCATCTTCGTCTGCCGCAGACGTTCCACTCTCTCCTCGTTTTCCCTCATAGCAAGGCCACTATACGATTCTGTCGTCATGCTACTTCCCAAACTTTTTTTTTTCCTCCTCCTCTTCATCCTCCTCACTCCTTCCCATGGGCGCCCCCAATAAATTCTTAATACAACTATAACCCTTGTCATTGGCAAAACACCTTTTAACTCACACACGGAAAGAGTTTTGCCAAATTGTTCGAACCTTTTCTTTCCATCACCTTCCCCCCCCCCTTCTTTTACGATTGTCAAAAGTCCGTCGTCAGGCCCATCAAAAAAGCAACATTCATCACTTGAAACAATAGTGATGATCCCTCCCCCTTCCTCAGGGCAGGGCTTAATTTAGACATTTGAGGCCTAATGGACTAAACTGAACTTTCGGAGGAATTTATACCTAAGGGGTTATATAAGGAAATGATGTCGCTATATGTGATATTTAAGTAAATGGGATAGTCTCCTTATTGAATGCGCGGCTCTAAAATCCAATATTATTCGTTTTAGTGCGTTTCATTTAAATGCACTATTGTTCTCTCCCGGATGTTTGTTTATAATATTTACGGTCCCTCGCTTGTTAGCACGGTCACGGTCGCAATTTTCGACTTAGAGCAACCAAATTTTTCCCAAAAACCAGTATCGTGAATATTTCGGACGAGTTAGTGATCCAGCCGAATCGGTACACGGGAAGGTGCAAAAGAGGGGTTTGAAGTCGTGAAAAATTCGTTATCGAACGCCTGTTGTTGCGATTGACCCCTAAATTGGTTCGAATAATAAGCAAAGATATACGCGCTTTCGATTGAGACCATTGAGAACCAAATCCCTTGATTTATTGGAGAAGTAATAAGCGAAGGGGAGCAATTAAATCAACCTCACGTCTTTCTGGACCCCCTAATTGCAGTAAAATCCCATTGAAATTGTATTCTGAGTGATCTCTTACATTCGATCTACCAAAAATCCCATATAGTATGCCTTGTTTTGAAGGAGAACCTGAAGGTAGGCCAAAACAATAGAAAAGTTTTGTTCCGACAGCAGCATGTCGGG
Source organism: Corythucha ciliata (assembly GCA_038030265.1). Classification (NCBI taxonomy): domain Eukaryota; kingdom Metazoa; phylum Arthropoda; class Insecta; order Hemiptera; family Tingidae; genus Corythucha; species Corythucha ciliata. Next base: position 7,364,501 of record CM075943.1, on the reverse strand, counting down.
GAAAGTGCATTTCATTTATGAGATCATCCACTCAAACCTCATAAAAAGTTTGAATGAGATCAACAAATTATAAATGAAATTTAGGCCGCGATATAGACATTCAAAATCAATTATTAGCATCTTTTTTTTTTTTTTTTTTTTTTTTTTTTTTTTTTTTTTTTTTTTTTTAATGAACGGGTATTGACATCTTTCATAAATACAGCAGCGCTCTTGCCGAGCTAATATGAACTAACAATCTGGGGTTACATCAGGGGGCCTGTTCTGTAACTTTTAGTTGAGTGTCACTATCACTGTCACTGTTCCCTGTCCTTTCAACTGTTCCTTGTAACTGTCATTTGAACTGCTTCCTGTGATAATGACTGGAGTTCGGTAAAACCAGCCTAGTGCTCCTTTATAACCTGAACATTACCTTCCCCAACGCCCGAAAGCCGATCAAAGGTTATAAACAATACTCTTCGAGTGATCTTTGTAACACCACTGTGGATAGTGAGAGTGTTCCCCCAGTCGTGACGTCAGGGGAACAGCTACAAGAGAACATTGAGATACAGAACACCAAAACATGACGTCACAACCTAACTGTTCCTAGGATCAGTCAAATTCTTACAGAACAAGCCCCCTGACCCCGGCGTTTTGTTTACTGTGGTAGTTAGAATCAGCATCAGAAAGAAAATTATTGAAGTAAACCCAATTGAAAATTGAAGGATACCCCAGAAGGTCGTTTCACTTAGTCGCCACATGAGCACTGGTGTATTTATGAAAGATGTCAATAGGGACGGACACCTTTTGTTTGGCATCCAAATTATCTCGAACATGATTGGTAGATTCTTGGATGCCACATATGCTTTGGTAGACCGACGGGGGCTGCATTTCTATGGCAACGTTGCCGTGTCCGATCCCTATTAGATGGTAGGTATCGATTTCTTCTTAATGGGGAACTTGCATATGAATGTCCGATTTGGGAGAAAAGTATACCGGTGAATTGGCACATGAACAAAAGGATATCAATGGTTGTTGCAGCCCGATTGGTGCATTTGGTGATTTTTAAATAAATTTCAAAGTTCTTTACGAGGGGATAGATGGTACGAGGAGAAATTACGTCAATCCCTAATTTTGAAGCATGTGATTAGGGAACTCTAACATTTTTTGTTTACAAATAACAAGAAAAATTGTCCCTCTGAAAATGTGTCGTACCCTCCTCTTCCTCACACCAACCATTTCATTAAATATATAGGGTTTGACGTTATCAAATCCCCACTCAAAATTTTTAAAAATTCGCTCTAAAAAAATCCTTGATTGATTTCAATGTTTAATGTGAGCAATAGCATTGTGGAAGAGCCCTCTTCAATAAACACCAGTGCTTGAAAAATGTGCAAGTTCCCCATTCGCCTCCTTCTTCGGTTTCCACCAAGTACGATCTGGGCTTCTCTAGTTTTCTGATAACTGCTCCATTTTTCTTCAAGTCTGTTATCCAGACCTTTTCCCCGGCTTTGAGCTCCGGAAGCTCTTTTCTAGCTCGGTGTCTTTTGTCTAAATTATTTTTCATTCTTGACCTGACAATGTCTTCTTCCGTCGTTGTTATTTTGCGATCCGGTGGGTATGGCAACAGTTGGTCAATGACTGTAGGAATTGTTGATCGAAGTCGCCGGCCCATCAAAATCTCAGAAGGTCACAATCGTTGAAGTCGAGGAGTAAGTTCAGAGAGAGACTTGTTGCAAAGAGATCAGTGGCTTACGATCTCTTCGAATAGCGAATTGCTTGCCCAACAAATAGAGCTGAAGCCTCTCACAAGCCCAGGTTTCACTCATGAGCTTCTTTTTCAATTGAGGATATCTCAGTCTCAGTTAAAGTACGAGAAATGTACATCACCGGCAAGTAATCGCCCAAATCGGTTTTTTGTTCAAGCACTGCTCCTAAAGCGAACGATGAACTGTCCGCAGAAACTCGAACGTCAGAATAAGGCCCGTCTGCTAAGTCGTTCCTCGAAATTTCCTCGACTCCAACCTTCCTCACAAACTGTAGAATCACATGTTATTATATAATTTTTCCAGTTTGTGAGGGAGCTTTGAGGTTGAGGACAATTTGAGGAACGACTTGGCATACGGGCCTAAAGGAGCCCATACACGATCAACTTAGTTTAAAACATTGCGTGTTGACAACCAAGTTGACTGTATATGGGAAAGTTGGTGGTTGAAATAAATGTTGTAGTTGAATCAAGACACACATGATCAACATGGTTGTCAACTATTCAACATTACGTGTTGACAACCAAGTTGATTGTCTGTGGGGAAGGTGGAGGTTGAAGTTAATGTTGAGGTTCGATCAAAACGTTTTAAAAACTTGTGCGCGAAGCCAGGTGTTGGTAACGTTGTTGACCCGTCTATGGGGAAGATGGCAGCATATAGTTGTGAACATATATGTTACAATTTTCACTTCCCAGTTCACAGTGCGTATCATGGCAAGCATTCCACCTCATTGCCCTCTTTGGCTTGATTTTTTTCATGCTCTTCGGGAGCTACCGGAACTTTGGAAGGTGAAATGTAACGATTTCAAAGACCGAAATAAAAATAAAAAAACGCCTGGCATAAATTATTAGCTGTATATAAAAAATTGAGTCGGATGCGAACGTCGAGTCTTTAAAAAAAAAAGTTAAAAAATCTGAAAACTTGCTATCGTAGAGAAGTAAAGAAAGTTGATCAGAGCCTACGATCAGGAGCGGGAGCATACGAAGAATACGTGCCGTCTCTATGGTATTTTTCTGAGCTGGCTTTCCTTCGCAACCACGAGACTCAATTGCCTGCTATTTCGTCAATGGACTTCGGTCAAAACGAAGACACAGAGGAAGCAGAAGTAAGTTTATTTCTTGTTCAGTTGTTGTGTGGCAAACTGTCTGAAGAACTGTCATGAGTTTTTCTCGTGTTGTTGTATCTCGTCCAACAACAATGAAAAAAGAACTTTCCTTTCACTCACTAGATCTGTTCCAGAAAGGCGTTTGAAACAGGTTCGACGCAGACATGGTACCATACCATTACATTACTCGTAAAATGTAATCATCTTAAATTTTATTTGCTAGTCCCGTGGCTGCTCTGCTCCGAACATGTTCAAAACACCTTGCAGGAAATACCTACTTGAAGGAAAGATAAATAAATGTCAGTCTGGCCGAAAATGCTTATTTTTATTAATGGACCTTTCTTGCTGCTTCACGTTCTTATTATTTTGTTGAATATTTCAGGTAGACATTGAAGTGAACTCCCGTTACGTGCCTGGGTCTTCCACGAACAAAAGGAAGAAATCTGGGACTGAATTTATCTCAGAAAAGAATGACATTCTCCGGGATGCCTTGGAACGCCTTACGCACAAAAATGATGACGCGGATGACGAAGCGAGCGTTTTCGCTGCAAGTTGGGCTACTTCGTTCAGAAAATTGTCGACGGTGCAGCAAATATACGCGAAAAAGGCAATCGGAGATGTCCTTGCATTAGGCCAGTTGAACCTATTATCACTGGACACTGTGCTGAATAGTCGGAAGATGTGAAGGATGTATATCAGTAGGAAATGAATAGTTATAATTGTCCTGTTCACAGATTTTATTATTTATTTGGCGGAACTAGTTTTCGGCCCACGGAGCCATTATCAACGCCTTCCAACTTTGGGGTTTACATATGGGGGATATACCCGTGTCAATTTTCATAGCGAGTCAAGATATGGGCACCTATCACTTATGAAGACTAGACTAGTTTACAACTCATGCAACGTAACAGCATAGATAAATCTATGCTGCTTAGGAACGTTTTTGGCTGAACTTTCCTTGAACAAAAGATCCTCAACTGAGCGCACTTTCGTAATCAAAGGGTTGGGACATCCATTGTTTGGTCGCCCCACCATAAAAGCACTCGTACTTATACGTTTAAATTTTCATACTGAGGAAGTTGCCACTTTGGACATCGACAAAGATTTCAAACGCTTGTTCTCGGCCGATTTGGGAACGTCTTTCTTGATGGAAGGCTACACGAAGCGGTCGCGGACGAGTTTTGATGTGCGTTTAGGAGACGGGTGTGACAGGTTATGGATGAGGTCGAAAATTCTGCGACGAAGGCCAGGAGGTGGACGGGACGATTCTTACACAGAACACGAAAACGGTGAGACTGGGAACGGAAACGGAAGAGAGTTTTAGCGAATACTTGTCTGGATGCTGTATAATGTGAAAAACGTCGTGATCCAGTCTGTTGAAGACGAGAGAGTTCACCGTAATCGAAAGTTTCGAGGGTTGCGATTCGGGAGAAATAGTCAGCGACGCGATTTTTGGCACCGGGGACGTGACGGATGTCGGCCGTGAATTGCGAAACGAAATCGAGGTGGCGAAATTGTCGAGGTGTCGCTTTTTCGGGGTTTTGGTGGAAGGCGTACGCTAAAGGGCGATGATCTGTGTAGATGACGATTTCACTACCTTCTATCATGTAACGGAAATGTTTGACTGCAGCGAGGAGTTCTCGATCATACGTGCTGTAACGAGTCTCTGTTGGGGTTAACTTTCGCAAAAAGAATGCAATAGGTTGGGGAGAATCACCGACGTTTTGTTGAAGGGTAGCGCCTATTCGCCTATTTCATAATTCGGGCAGCGCTGTAATTGGCCACTAGTAAACTAACTCATGTGGGCAGTCTTCTACTAGTTTCTAATGGAAATCACCCACAACAATGTTTCCCAAAATGTCCAACTTATAGCGGCGAATATAGCGATGTCGGAGGCGTCGACTAGGCGTAGGCTGAGGGGTGAATTGGGGTGAGGGTGAGCTAAGAGTGTTGCTTCGACAAGGCTGTTGACGCAGGCATCGTACGACGCGGTCAATCCGGGAGTCCAGTGGATTGAAGCATCTTTTTTTGTCGCGTTTTTGATGAGCTCGTGTAGTGGGGCTTGGAGTCGGGCGACGTGTTTGATGAAGCGACGATAATAATTTAAAGCGCCGAGAAATTTGCGTAGAGTGCGAACGGTTGATGGTTTTCCGCTTTGGTTAGTGCTTCAACGCGATCAGAGAGAGGTGAAGTTCCATCTGCTGAGATGAGGTAGCCGAGAAAGTTTACGGAGGAAACACCGAGGGTACATTGGTGTCGAGAGAAGAACGGCGTTGACGGTTGGCATCTCGAGACTTCGAACGATTGGAACGGTTTCGAGAAACGGGACGGCCCGTAGTCGTAGTCGAGCTTCGAGGCGTTCAAAGCGAAATGTAAGGTCTTGAATGGCGAGGGCAAGGGAGGAAGTTTCACAGATCGTTCGAGGTTCAGATCCGACTTCGATCACTCTATCGGCGATTTCTGCCAATTTATCGAGATTTCCTTCGCTGACTGCTAGGATGGTCAGAATGTTGTGAGGCAGCCGCTAAACCAAAGAGTTTTTAGAAGATCGTCACATACCGAGTTGTCAGCTGAATGTTGCATGGCACGAAGAAGTTGCGTTGGGCATTGGTCGCCAAGTTCAAGGTGTGTGAGGAGTCGTTTTATGCGTTGATCAGTACTGTCTGTGAAAACTTCTACGAGCCAAGTAGTAATGTAGTAATGTCACTGATTTGCTCCATGACGTCATGGTCGAGGTTGCCGACGTTGTGGTTAAACTTGGTGTCGTCGGATGTGATGCCAGCGAGCCGGAAGTTGGCTTCGACTTGGCGTAGCCATAATTTGACTGCGACGCGTCCGATGACTTCGTTTTGGGGCTCGTTGTTCATGGTAAACAGAGAGAAGCATTAAGAATGTCGGGGGTCACCAGATATAAGAAGCAGGTCGATCTTATATGACATGAATTATTTTCTCGTTTCTCACACCAAAACTGATTGTTTATTAAAAATATATTTTTAACATTATTTACAATTGGATGAAAATGGAGGCACGATGTTGTCTGGTCGCCACAGGCGTAATCTGTCAATATGGTCATTTGGCCAGTATAGTCAGAGGGATATATTCGGGCCAGTTGTAGGGCACAGACACAGTATAGCCATTTGAAGGGCGCGAATCGTTGGTTTAACAATTTTTAGGGCACAAATAGTCTGTTTTGCCGGTTTTTTTTCACGGTGCGAAAAAACGGTAGGGTGCGCGATTTGTAGGGTGCGAATGGTCAGCTTGCCGTTTCTAAGCACAAATTCATGGTCAGGAAGTATACAGCCGGAGTGATATTTTCAGGGCACGAATCGTCAGTTCATTCATTTTTCGGGTTCGTCAAGTCATTTTGGCCATTTTTAAGGAGAGAATAGTCTGTTTTGCTATTTTCGCGCCGAGTATGTTCTGTCAAGCCAAGGCGCAAATGATCAGTTAGGCCATTCATGGCACCCGAATGTTCGATTTGGCAATTTATTCACGACCCGTAATGTCCGTATCACCTATTTAGAAATTTTTCAGGGCGCGTGCCGTCAGTTTAACCTTTCTTAGGAGTCAAAGGCGTAAATGGTCAATTTGTAGTGGCGTACCTAGAGGGGGGGGGGCGACAGGTGGATCGCCCCTTCCAAGAGGCTGTTTTTAGCCAAGTTTAAGCGAAATCACAGCAGTACGAAGGGCATTCATTACAACACTCGTCCCCAGCCAGTCCTTAGTAGGCTGCGGACTGTCGGAATCGCCCCCTCCGGAAGAATTTCTAGGTACGCCCCTGTCAGTTTGGAGGTTTTTGGCGTACGAATGATTGACTTAAACATATTTTCAGGGCGAGAATTATGTTCTTTTCAGGCATTCTCATGACCGCACGAATCACCAGTTTGGCAATTTTTAGGGCGCACGTAGTCAGTTTTGCCATTTTGCAGTGCGATAGTCAGTTTAGTCGTTTTTGTGCAGGGGACAGCTAATTTAGGTATTTTCAGGCAGCTATAAAGGCTGTCAAGTCATTTTTAGTAAGGGGAAGCGCACAATCTCCCAAACTCGCCTCCCATGAGCAAATCCTGGATCCGCGTCAAGTCGCATTGATGCGGATATTCATCAGCCATGGAACTTCCAATTTCCTTGGTATACGTCACCCTCTGGGTTCGTTTAGGAACGACTATAGTCTGTTGGATCCGCCACCACGAAAAAAGCTCTGAACTTACAATTTTGATTGTACTAAAGTCCCTCCCCTAGATCTGTCATTTCGCGGAACTCAGCAGGAAAAGCTCAAATCACTGCCCAACATTCCAGCAGCAAACACAACTATTTCGCTCCAAATGTTGCGATTACACGGCTATTCATCAGGTTATAGGCGTATTCGGAGCCGGCTAGTTCGCGACCTCTAAAAAAAAATTGGCCCCCCTAAACTGGCAAATTCCACTTAAATTAAGACCTGAAACTTACAATTTCATCGGCATATTAAAATATGCCCGGGAACATTCAATTTATGCACATATTCGCCCACCATGTTGCAATTCTGTTGAGAGTGCGGGCCTCGTCAGCCTATATTACGCGCCCACAAAAACAATTGAAAACTAGCAGTTTCATGGAGATTTAGCACTGATATTTGCATTTTCCCCGAAACCAAGACCCGAAATTTGAAATTTTGTGAAATGAAGACCAAAAACTTCTTCAGCGGCGCGAGCATGCTTGGCCTTAGCTTCACCACTACAACAATGGTCTCGAAACTGCCATTTTGTTTTACTTGATACCCTCAACTTGAACTTTCGCTGAAATTTAGACCTGAAGACAAAATCATTCAATTTAAATTGCAAATAAATTCATAGCTTGCTGTTCACTGACCGTTCGCGCCCACTAGAAACAAAAAAGTCCTGAAACTTGCAGTTTTGCTGAAATTATGACGTGAAACTTGCAATAAGACAAATGTTTAGCCAGGAAACAGGTAATTTCACGGATATTCTCCCATAAAATGTTGCAAATTTGTAGCTATTTGTCGGGCTTTGGGCGCGCTGTCGTGGCGTGTCAGCTTCCTGTACCTCTTTATTTTTTAAAAAAACACCCGAAACTTGCAATTTCACGGAAATAAATACTCGAAATTTGTAATTTCGTGGAATTTGAGACATGAAACTCGCAATGTCGCGAATAATCAGCCAGGATAATGCCAATTCCGTACATATTTATTAGCAAAATTTGAAGGCTGCGGGCACTGTCGTGGCCCGCTAGCCCGGGTTCCGCGGTCACTAAGAAGGATAAAAAATTAAGCCCAGAAACCAAAAATTGATAATTTCGCGGATATAAATACCGGAAACTAGCAATATCCGTACAATTAGAGCCGAAACCTGGAATTCCGCACATTTTTTAGCCCTGCGTGATGCACCGAAACTTGCAATTTCACAGATACTTCACATCTGAATGGATGGAATTTTTCTGCTATTCCTCTCAGTTTTACCTCAATTTTAGCTTAAGTAGACGAATTATCGTTTTTCGAGAGCTTTTTAAGGGTTGTTGCAATGGGAACGTCACTAAGTGAAAGGCGGGTGATGGGTCCTTTTTCCAGCGTTCTGCTGCACCTCATTGACATTGTTTCGGCGCCACATGGATCAAGGTCTCCTGATTCGATTGGTCTAAAAACGCCTCAAAACATGGAGAAAATGAGGAAATTCGTGAATTCTGGTATGTTTTGGTCTCAATTGATTATAGGAGAATAAGATTTATTGTGAGCTTGGCCAATCGATTTGTCATTTTGAGCGCAGAATTGGGAAGTTTTCAGCGGCAAAACATCTTCTATATCTTAATGACTGATTTATTTTTAGCGTGTTGAGTTTTTCTCTTGTCTTTCTTCTGTTTCTAAGCTTATTCGCCGTCTTTAATTAGTGGTATTCTCAATTTCTGCGTAAAAACTTTATCGTTTTCCGTCGCGGAAACGGTAAAGGATACTGAGCAGAGCGCTCAGTATACTCTTCTATTTCCTTGCTGCGTAACACTTTCGGCGTTGAGGGTGGTTGCAATCATCGACACCCCATGGCCAGTGAGTCAGAAATGACAAACTGTTGTTTCTTGACATTTCTATAACCCTAAAAACAATGTACGGCCCATTAATTGCGACAATTTTACCTCTCGAATTTTCCTTTTGAAATGGGCCGAGAGAAAGGTAACCGAAAGAACTACCGAAGGGGACAAAACTCAAGAAAGGTAAATAAAGGCACAGGTCGTCGTCTATTTCTATGAAAGTTATCGATACATTATTTACTGCTCTTTTTTCAACCCAAACCCCCCTCGCAACCCCCGCCCTTTCATCTACACACGTCTTTTCTCATCGTCAAATAAAGCGGCTTCTCTGTTATCATTCAAAAGAATATTTGCGGCTCATAAATATGGATGTGTCCAGAATGATGCAAGGCAAACAAGAGATAAAAACTTCTGTTTTTCAAGATACATAATGATAACGTTTTAAGGACTCTCCTTTTCCTCTTTTTTTTTTTTTTATTCTTCTCCTCAAGAAATCGGTTTTAAACCGAGGAGTTCTGGCTTTCTATAATTCTATTTATTCGACGATTTGTTACGAAAATGGCGCAGTTTCGCGTGTCACCCAAAATACTGTCTGTAAAGAGAACAATGAGAGAGTGAGACACCTGTAGGGTCATCACAGGGAGCTATAAAAAACGGACAATGGTGTTTTTTCAACTCGATTTTAGCGGATTCCATAGCGGAGTTTCCATATACAAATATAATAGACTTCTAATCCTTATTGGAGAGGACCAGAATAAAATCGACTTTGTATTAGAAGGCACAATGTTGCTGTAAGAGCACTCCGCCTTGGTGACAACACGTGCGATCTATCCGCCCCGTATCATCTGGAACTTTATTAATGAGCTATTAGAGAGCTTCACAAAACGCTATACAGAAAAAACTAACATTTCGCGACGTATTGTCTGATGATCAGACTCATTTTTTTTGTTCCCACATCTTCGAATTACAGTCATTATTGCACGCACACTCACAGAGCGATCCCCATACATGCGGGATCCTCCAATATATACGTGTGGCGACGTTCTTCGTGCGTCAAGAAACAGCGGCTGAGCAATTCCGGAGATCGTCGAGGAGAGAAAGATTCGATCTTTTGTCACGTTCTATAATGACATGCGAACCTATTGTTTTCGGGTGGACAATAGCCTTTTGTTCCCCGGCCACTCCCCCTAATCACACCTTTCAACTATAACAAATCTAACTTAAATATATAAATTACCTTCTTCCTCTTATAGTTCGGTCGACTTTTTTTTTGTCAACTTCCTAATTAACGCTATTCACAAAAAATGTATTTCCGAGTAAACTAGTCAGGACCTCCTCCCCACCATTGCTCACGGGGACCGGAAGTAACTTGAATACATAATGAATATGAGCCAACGAGAGGGCATACGGATCAGAATAAGTATATAATGTATACCAGGATCATCATTAATGGATGGATACATGTGCAAGGAGTCCGTTCTTGGAAGAGAATCTGGAATGGACAATGCAGAGAGGGGCGGGGGTTGCAAACAAAAAAATTGGCAGTACACCTCGGACGCAGAACACCCTGGAAATGATCGAGCACTCTTTAACCAGTGTCAGTTCGCCTTCCTCTTCCCATCGGATTTGAGGATGTCCGGCGTTTCCAGGATCGAGAACAAAATATGCGGATTTCAACTTCTTTCTGTTCGTGTGAGATCCCAATGTCGAGAATTTCCAGTTCAAACAGAATTTGGCAATTTATGCGCTCAAAATTGACGAAAAAAGACTTTTCAGAGAAGAAACACTCAGTTCCTTTGAGTTGAGAGGGCGAGGCCATAAAAAAACAAAGACAAAAACACAAAAGAAGGCGACCGAAAGCTGAGCCTTGGTGGCGACAGCATTCCCTCGAATGACAGCACAGCGCGGGGCTTGTTGGTTGCATCCAGTGCCGGCCTGTTATGACAAACACGTGCTTTTACTATTCCGATTATTCGTTCTATTTCCAATTCGTGTTCTAATTAGCAAAATACAATAAAATATCTATTTTACGTCAAACGCGTGCACACTGAGAAAAAAAGTAGTAAAAAACACTGAAAATTAGGTGTTTTTCACCGACCTAAACGGTGCCGGGGGCACCAACTTTTTCCCGAGGTGAATTTCACCGAAGGCAAACGGTCAAGTGCGAACAATGAATTTTACCGTACGTGGTAGTGAAATGAACTTCGAACTGAGTGGTAGAAATGACTGTCCTTTCGATGGAATCTACTGAAGGGAATCGGTAAAATTTACTTTTTGTACAGTGAATTCCACTATTTTCAGTGACGTCATAATGCTAGTTTTTACTGTTCTTACAGTTATTTTTACCTTTCGAGCAATATTTTTCACTGATTTAAATTTTCACTGTTTCCTCAGTTCTTTTTGCCCTTCCTTTTACTTTGCAAACAGTTCTATTCATGTTTTTCAGAGCTCCTGAAACGGCGATTTTCACTGTTCTCTCAGGTCTTTTAGTGCATTTCATTTATGTCAAAATGCACTATTGGTCTCGTCGTGATGGTGGCAAACATGGGTCATGGCATGTTTTTTTCATGTTTCAGGACCTCTAGAACACGAATTACGTGGTCTCCGGAATTTATATATATATATATTGGTTTATTTATAAGCTTATGGCCGTTTTCTTGTTACCACGATAACTCTCGAAGAAATTAATTTAGCGGAACGCGCTTTGGCAAAAAAATCAGAAGTCATAAGACCCCGGTCGGTATTGCATTTGGGAAAAATCGGTCAAGGTGAAGGGGGGAGGGGAGGAAATAGGGGTTGAAACGGTCAAAAAATCACTAAACTTCACCAGTTGATTCTAGATGCATCATATTCGGTACGTATACTCCATGTTTGAGTAGCCTTGATTCCAATTTTAATTTTTTGAAAAAGTCGAAGGGTAGGGGATGTTGGCCACGGGGTGGAAGTAAGCGTGTGGTCTTGTTAGCACGATAACTCTCGAAGAAATCAATTTAGCGGAACACGCTTTGGCACAAAAATCAGTAGTCATAAGACCCCGGTCGGTGTTGCATTTGGGCCAAATCGGTCAAGGTAGAGGGGGGGAAAATAGGGGTTGAAATGGTCAAAAAATCACTATAAATCACCAGTTGATTCTAGAAGCATCATATTCGGTATGTATACTCCATGTTAGAGTAGCCTTTGATTCCCATTTTAATTTTTCGAAAAAGTCAAGGTGGTAGGGGTGGTCTTTCCGGTGTGGAAGTGTAAAAATAGCGTTGAACTTCACTAGTTCATCTTAGCGCTCTAAAATTCGACTCAATCATTTAATGTAACGAAAGCCCTGGGTTCCATTGAGATTTATCGAACACTTTGATGGGGGAGGGTGAAATGGGGGATGAAATTTCAAAAAAATCGCTTAAATTCACACGTTTATGTATTATAAAATACGGCAAAAAAATTTAATATAACAATGCCCTTGGAAAACTACCGAAACTTTTCGACATTTTTGAAGAGAGGGTGGTGAAAATAGAGGAAGAAGATCGGCTTAATGAAACAAATTATGGTATCAAAATTATTACTTCTGGGACTGCTTAGGGTATCCGTCTGCGGTATGAAATGCACTCTTTCCGACCGCCAGCTGCCGGAGCGAAATTTTTTACATTTTTTGTTTACCATTTACCATTGTTTACCATCGTAACGCAAGGTGACTAAACTTTACTATAGGTGCCGCAGATTTCCCCCTGCCCATTGGACGGGAGGGGTGGAGACTGACGTCACCAGCAGTCCTTTGCTCCCGATTGCTCACCCCAGAGCAGCAGAGCAAGTTAATTTTGGAATTGAAGTTTATGAATTCTCAAAAATCACAGACCAGTAACAATTAATAATGTACTGGGTCCAGCGCAATGGCGGTTGGGACTGCTCGTGACGTAGGTGAAGGACAGTGATCTGCGGCACCTATAGAAAATTTAATCACCTTGATCGTAACGGTAATTTTCACTGTTCTCTCAATTCTAGGCCATTCCAGTGTTATTATGCACTGCTCCTTCATTCCTTTACTGTCATACATTTTAGAATAGTTATGTTCACCTTCATCTCAGTTATCTTGTAGCCACGCTGAACCACTGATGGAAGGGGTACGTCTCATTATTTTTCACCTTGTGGATAGCGATAAACCAGAAAAACCATCGTAGATGCGTGTTACACTTATTAGCGTTCTAGTATTGAGCTTACGATGGGCTTTCTGGAAGAGGTAAAAGACGAAGAAATCCTCGTCCTACAGGTGCAGCGTGGAGCATAACTGGAAGAAAAGCGAACATAACTGATCTAAATCACCTGAAAAGTGAAAATAAATGAAAAATATTGCTAGAATAAAGGTGTAATCAAACGTGAACACAGTGATGAAGAAGTCAATGCTTACCATAGACATGGGGTAATGTGACAGGCGTATAGTACAAGGTCATGAACCATTTAGTCACTATACTCTTTATGTTCTATTAAAGCCATGTATTTATGTTCCATTAACAAATATTCACAAAGCATGATTATTTATAACATCATTAAGAAAATAACGCACTTTGAAATTGATGCACCAATTAACTGTGAACGCACACCCAGCACTCCGAATCTCCGAAACGGCTTACTCTTGAACAGGATACCGAACTAATCCCTTATTTCCATTCCTTCTAAACTGAAAAACTCAACGCAAGCATTTTGGGGCATTTTGGGGTTTAGGACCTTTTCAGACGTTAAATCAACTTGTTTGCACAGTGAAATTTATTGTTTTGAAATTCAATGTTCTTAACATGAAAAGTGAGATCAACTCAGTTTACCCAGTGATTTCTACTCTTTGGAAGAGAATAATACCTTTTACGATTTTACTTATGCTTAGGTTTATTTCACTGTTCACCGTTACCGATCGTTAGTAATATTCACCTTTCCGAGCAGAACGGTCAAATACACCGAGCACTACGCGGTGATAGATACCGCTGTAACAGTAGATATTACAATACAAACAGATTTTTTTACTGTTTATGTTGGTTACCGCTTACGACAGGTGTTTTTCACCTTTTTAAAAAGTATAAATTACTACGACTCAGTTACAACACGGCCTTAGGCATTTGACGCCCGTCATGGGCGCGACTCTTTCCCCTCAGCGCCCTGAAGTTGCGTTTTCCTCTCCAGCACTTCTTCTCCAATGTCATCGATGAATTACTAACCGTTTGTCTCTATTTTAGCCACAAGTTAAAGCGATTTTTCTCCAATTTATCCGTCAATTAGCGCTTTTCCTCATTTTAGCCACGAAGTTGCCTCCGGAAACCACGACTAGCCATTTTCTTAATTTTCTGTGAATTAACAAATTTAATGTTCTCAATTTGATTTGAACCCTAATTATCTATTTTTCTTGGTTGTAGCCTCTAATAAGCGTTTTTCCTAATTTTATCCGCTAATGAGCTATTTTTCTACATTTCAGCCGCAAATTCCCAATTTTCGCCGCGCTAATTGTAACGCTTTCCCTTAATTTTATCCGCTAATCAGCAATTTTGCCGCATGTTTTACGCGTTTTTGTTTACTTTTATCTACCAAGTTACCTTCAGAAGTCGAGAATTGGCGCCTCGTGAGCTTACGACAACTCGAGGGTAAAGTTCCACTTTCCCCTCTCGTTGTGAAATGTACTTTGTCTCAGTTGAGGCACGAGCTTGCCTTCAGGAGCGGCCGAGAATTGCCGTTTTTGTACTTTTAGCCGCGAATTTAGCGTTTTTTCTCATAGTGCTTTCCATTCAATGCAATACACTCGTGAGGTGTATGTTTTCCCATCCGTCCTCTCTGAATTGAAACATATGTTTATGGAGAGGACGCTGCACTACTCTTGTGTAGTGTGTTGAATGGAAATCGCTATCGATTTCATCCGCGAAGTAACGTTTTACTCCGCAAATTAGCTAATAATGGTAGTGTTGGCAGCAGCACAGAACGGTCTTGTGCATTCATATTCATGGCGCCAACAGACGAGTCGGTGGTGCAGAGGGTCATCGGGCGTCTCAGCCCGTCAGCAGCACTTGACATTTATGGTCTGAATTCGCAGATTATCAAGGCGGCAGCGCCAGTGATCACAACGCCGTTGGTCAGAATTATGAATTTAATGTTGAGTAAGGGAGTGTACCCAAATCGACTGAAAAAATGTCGGATTGTCCCCGTACCAAAGGCGAAAAATTGTTTGCAGAACCCCAAATGTTTTCGGCCCATCAGTATCGTACTACCTGTCTTCTCTAAGTTATTCGAGGAAATCATTAAGACTCATCTGGTGCAGTTTCTGGAGGAACATGAATTTCTTAGACCAAATCAGAATGGATTCCGGAAGGGAAGGTCAACGGTTGGTTGCGTCGCAAAATTGCTTGAAAAAGTGTATGCTGCCTATGATCGTGGAAAATGTTCTGTTGCGACTTTCTGTGATCTCACCAAAGCCTTTGATTCGGTCGATCATGACATTCTGTTAGAAAAGCTGAGGGGATTTGGTGTGAGGGGAGTATCTCGCGAGTTGCTTGGAAGTTACTTGCGCGGGAGATCTGGAGTGGTGCACGTTGGGCATGAAACGTCCTGGACCTTTTTTTCCTGGGGTTTTTCGGTGAGAGCACGGGATCAGGCGGTGAAATACTTGGGTATTCACTTGGATAGCCATCTGGACTGGGCGACCCATATTGGAAAGACTAAGTCTAAGCTTCTCCAAGTGCTCTACATGTTAAGGAAACTAAAATATGACGTGGGCTCACAGATCCTTCGAACATGTTATTTTGCGCTATTCCACTCCGTTATGGCGTATGGACTACTGCTATGGGGAGGTGCACCACATGCCATTAAGATCTTTCGCCTACAGAAACGGGCGTTGAGAGTGATAACAACTCTTGGACCGAGAGACAGCTGCAGGGGACATTTTCGCCGCTTACGAATTCCTACGTTCTACGCGTGTTATAATATATACCAGAGTGCTGTGTACGTGAAGTCAAATCTCCACGTCTATGAGGACGGCCAGTCCCACTTCAATAGTACGAGGGGAAAGTACGAGCCCCGCCTCCCTAGGCACAGAACCACCAAGGTAGAGAAGAGTTTTTGGTGTGCGAGCGTCAAGTTGTTCGTCAAGAAGGAAATCAGATTCAGAGCCCTTGAGCTGACTATTGGTGGCGAGCAGCGCCTCCAGCGCTGTGGCTATGGCAGGAAAATGAATTAATACAGTCCAGGGACCGTATTCCAATGCCGTGTGAAAATGCCGCAAAAAGCGGTTGCTATAGCGGGATAATGTTATTTCTTATTCTGCGTCCTTGGATCCCGCTCGCGGCATTTTTTCCCGACCGTTCAGAATAAGGCCCCAGATCAAATGTAAACAAACCCCTTGATTACAAGGGAGCTTGAGCTCAGTTTTGTTATTTTAGTGCGGTTTTGCTTATTTCTTCTTACTTTTTTTCGCGAAAATGCTGAGAATTGACGAAATTTGTGAAGCGTGCGATTGCACCCATAAATCTAGAAATTTCAAGGAGGCCGAAGAACTTATAGCGGCCGGTCTCTTTGTCCTCACAGGAAAATTGCCTTCAGATTGTGAAGACATTCATCTCGCGTGCATCGTTAGGAGCTCTTCGTCGCCTGACAAGACTTACCAGGTTGAAGGAGTTCTAGCGAGCCAGGCCAATCGTTTGAGTGTTACTAAAGTCAGTAATAACACAGTGGAAGGCGCTAGCGTGTTCCAACAATCCAGCTCTTGGGTAATTGGTAATTCAATTACAGTAATTGTAATTTGTGGAAGTGAAAAGTAATTGATTATTTGCACTTAATCCCCTTCTTTGGAAGTAATTTGTAATTAATTACTCAAAAAGCTATAATTTGCCCACCCCTGTGGGTTGATAGGCATATCTATTAGTATATCTTCTCTTTCCCCTAGATCCTATATTTGTCCAGTGCGGGTACTGTTATTATTTATATTTTTACTGTTTAAGTTATTTAATGTTTGGGCGTATAGGTACTGTTAATGTTGATGTTATTATATTTAGTTCTTTGTCAGGCAACAAAATTGTTGTGTACATGACAAGAAAATGAATGAATAAATAAATAAAGCCGGCAATGGTTGGATCCATAACCACGCGATCACACAGCTCCGTGCACAGAGCAACCGTGCCGCGCGAATCCCACGAAATGGTCTTTCGAACAGCCAAAACAGAAAACTTGTTTTATTCGAGCATTTTCTCAGAGAGCCAAACCGCGAAATATGGTAACTGAACAGCCAAAGACCCCACCAAGAGCATACAACTGTGGCACGAATCCGACAAAATTAATTGTCTTTATCTATGAGAGCAAAACAAAGAAAATTGTTTTATACCCTCCCCCTCCTCCGCCATTGGACAATCCCCCCCCCCCGACCATGTCAAATTTCCGAATTTTCAAACAATCTCAAGAGAATAAGTAAGGATGGAGGGGGGGGGGGCTTGAAACAATTTACGATCAATTCAAGTTGACTAGAATTTCCGCTTGGGAAGACTCTACACTCCGCAAAGCAAGGCCGTCTTTACTACAGTTGGGGCCCCGACCCGTCGGTTTTCTCTCAGAAAGAGGAACAACATCCTCCGTGACGCATTTGGAGAAAATGATTTTGTGTTCCCTCGAGGATCGTTCGGAACCAAAGGCATTACTTTTTGATCTTTCGAAAGCCTTCGTTACGGTGGATCATAGATTACTGATGGAAAAGCTCCGAAGATACGCCCTCGAGGATTCCGCGCTGTCCATGGTGGAGTCGTATTCATCCAATCGCCTCCAGTCAGTTTTTTCGGTGAGCAGTTGTCAAGCATGCGCCCCACTGGCCTAGGTGTTCCTCAGGGTTCTGTACTGGGCCCCCTCATGTTCCAGTTCCTGATTTTTGTAAACGACTTGGCTTGGAGTTTGGGATCCGAATTGGAAAGTGTTCTCTACGAGGACAACGTCTCCGTGTTGGGTTCGAGCTCGGTTTGCCCCGAATTTTGTTTAAGGGTGATCCGGGAATGGTGTGCTGCAAACAGGTTATGTCTAAACGAAAGCAAAACACGGGGAATTTCTTTCTGTCTATCACGTAGTCGAGATCTTATCTTGGACATGCCTAAAAACAAACTTGAATTTGTTCTGGATCCGTCATTGAACTGAAAGGCTCACGTGGAGGTGCTCCAGCCTGTTGACACTCAAACTTTGCGAACTGTCTACTTCGGGTTCATTCACACCTATCTCGGATATGGAACGTTCCTTTTTGAGTGTATCAATAGAAAATGTGATGCAAGATGTCTCATTTCCCCCTCTCTTAGTGCCCAGTTTAGGGAGAAAAAAAAGTGTTGGACGAGGTTTCCCATTTTTTTATTTGGTCTTGACCGCCTTAAGTTCTTAATTCTGCATGGTCGGAGGAACTGTAACCCAGCATTCAGCTCAAATCGAAGAATTTTGAAGAATGGTCCAAAACGCTCATTTTTAGCCACTTTGAGAGGGGGGCTGTCGCCCCTTTTGGGACGTTCGCGCCGAAACAGCGGGCATTTGTAATTTCAGCATTACCCTAGAGACTCATAAATCGCGTTTGGTGCAGATCGGAACGCTTTGAGGAAATTGACCTAAAATTTCGTCCACCTACCAGTATGGAGCATTTTGGCGAAAATGACAAAAAAAAAAAAAAAAATAGAAATGGACGAAACCTCGTATATCAGAGTTTCTCACCACGGGGAATCGGAAAATTCAATGGCGGGACGAGCCGTTGAAGGAATTCTCCCCGAGATTCCGGCGATTTCGTCTCGCCGGCCGGACGGGTCTCTAAGGCCCGTTTTCCGTTTCCTGGGGCCAGTGGCGGGTGGGCAACTTGAATATTATTATCTGGGGGGGGGGGCGAGTCTTTGGGTACTGGAACTACTGGAAGTCACAGGTAAGGGCACAGAAGAAACGAAATGAACAATTTTCGTTGCAGCCAAAATCGACGTTGTACTCTACAATACTTTGGTAATTAAAATTATTCATCTCATAAATGTCATTAAAGGCACTTGAGATGAAAAATAATAGACGCTACGTCCCAATTAACGGAGTCCTTCGCCGATGATACGTCAAATAATTTTAAAAACTCACCCGATTCGCTTATTTTTAATGAACGTGGGTAACTGATAGACCCAAATTATCACCAACTTGCTGTTTTCAAGCAACGAATCAACTTAGTTCTTCCATTAAATCGAGTAAATCGAATTCCGAGTGATCCTTCGGTATCGTTGGTTGCATTTCTGCCAGAATTTTATTCAAAGTTTCAGCGTGAGGATTGACGGAATGCAACACTTGCGATGTTGTACTCGACGACTCGTTGTTATACGCCCCGCTGTAAGCCCTGTAAAACAATTTGGGTCAACACCGTCAATCGACACCTCCACCCCACCCCCAGCCATGACCCTCATCTTACAACTGATGGTCTTCGTTCGCGTTGAATAGCTGAAGCGAGAAGGAATCATCGGGCAGACGCGAATGCTCGGAACCGAGTTGAGTCACCAACAAGTCAATTTCTTTCCTGTAGCCTTCTTGACCGTCGTATTTTATTTCGTTCGATTCCGTTTCAGTTCTAGCGGCTCCGTAGCTGTAAAATACCGTCAATTGTCTAGTTTCGACGCGTGGCGTATCGCGCTTACATGTTAGTCCCTAAATGAGTATTTCGTATTCCTCGAAGTTCTGTCGAACCGGGTTGACTGGCTACAGTGTAGTTACCTCCGGGAGGAAAGCTGTAGAGTTCCGATGGTATCCCGTCCGGTGAAAATATTTTGATTTTTCCAGGCACTTCACTGCCTACAGATATAATATTTATACAAATTGGGAACGCCGGCGTTAAAATGGTTAAGTCTCTTACCGTAAAATAACTGCATATTCGTAGGTATGACGAAGCTCCCGTCACTATTTTGTAGTCGCTGCCTCAGTAATAGCGACACTCTAATACGTACATCTTGAAATAAGTTCAGTAGCGAGTATCGAATCTTCTGGATTTCACCGCACGTCATTTGACCGTACGTCTGGAAATAGAGTGCGTTAAAACTGTTTGATGGAGGGGGGAGGAGAAGGCTTAAATGTTTTACTTTGATAAACATGAAATACGCCGAGTCGATTTGCTTGTGAATGGTTGGACAAGTCGTCAAGGCTCTAATCGAGTCCAAATGATTAAGCGTGATGAGTATGAGCTCTCGAGGATGCGACGCCGTAAACACTTGCCATTTAAAGACCATCGTCATTAGGTCGTAAAGTTTATTCATACTGGTGGCGTTCAAACGCATGATCGAAGCGTGAGCCAAATCGTTGAAGAGTGCTTTTAAAGCCCCCTTGTTGTAGATCTCCTGCGGTTTGAAAAGCTCCTCCATGAACCGAGGATTGAACATGATTCGTACGATGTCGTTAAGGACTTAATTTGGAAGCCGAGAAAAAAATACAATTAAAACTTAATTAAGACGATAAATTTTAAAGCGTATACCTTTCCGAGCCTTCTCAATAGCTATATTTTGAGCTCGCAGCCTCTGGTCCAAGATATGAACCATCTCGCCGCCCAAATTAAAAATCAGAAAAGGCAGCGTATATTGCGTCATTGTCATTCACCGTCGTCCCTTTAAAAGGGCTCGAAAAAAACAAAACGGAGAAAGAAAGGGATCGCCTTTTGGACGAAAACTGAATGAAGGCAACCGTTCAGGAGCTTTTGACATTGATCGGTTACCAAGGTAGCGGCCAAGGGACAACAAACCCTAGAAAGGGAAGACAATGTGGATAATACTGGTATCGACGGGTTTTTTCTACGTTCCTCCTATTTATGGGATGCTCGCAACAAAAAAACTGAAAGGGAATTCTATTTCAGGAAACTTATTCGCGCTAATTTCAGTGCACGGTATCAAAAAGTGACAAAAATAGACATTTATTAGGAGGAAGGGGAGGGTGAGGAGGTTTTCCCTATTCACACGGAAAGGGCTCCCATATTTTAAGGCAGCTAACATTACAACGAATAAACACAAAATGAATTTCAATTGAAAAGGGGGGGGGGGGTTAGCGACACATTACTTTGTGCTAAAATAAAAATATCACAAAACCGGGTTACAGCCTGAAGTCAATCATATATTTAACGCCGGAAAAACCTTTCGGATCGGACATATTTTCAAGAGCGTCACGATATTTTCCTAATGGTATCAAACAATGAGCCGGTGCTTTCAGCTTGCCGTCGATCATCAACGCGGACAATTCTTCGATCATCCCCCGTTGGAGATCGGTATTTTTGTGGTTTTTGTACCATCTCGTCATCCAATATCCTTTCGCCGTAACGTCCTGCGCGTAAAAATCAAGCGTTACAATAATCACCCCGTGGAACGGGAAGGAGGGGGACTGAAAACCACGGTGGATAACCTTAAAAATGAATAGAGAAGTCGGCACGGTGACTGGTTCCCTGGACATTCCACCGTACGTGACCATAACACCCTGGGGAGCCAGGTGTCTCATCATTTCCAAGGCGTTTTTGCCGCCGACGCAATTTAAAGCCAATCTAGGAGGCGGCAGTTGTTTGTCTTTGAACAATTTGGTGACTCTGAGAAAGAGGGCCAAAAGAAAATCGGTTAAAATACAGTGCCACATAATATAGCCAACCAATTACCACTTGGAGGACGTAAGTCACAGGTTCTGGAGCTGAACTGACATTTTCGTCACTAATAGCGATTTCCATTCAACACACTACACAAGTGCAGTACAGCGTCCATTCCATAAACATATGTTTCAGTACAGAGAGGACGGGTGGGAAAACTTACACCACACTAGTGTATTGCATTGAATGGACAACGCCATAAGTTGTCCTCTCCAGGGCCTCCGAAGGCAGTTAATGAAAATCACCCCCCCCCCTCCCAATACTAGCGCGTACAGCTAGAAGCAATAGTCACGACGACATGGGCAATTTCTTAAATTCATACATATATCCGACGATCTGCACAACAATTTCGCAAGGTGTCTCATTCAAAAACCCTTTGGTTTTTTGAGAAACAAAAGTTTCAAAGTTCATAATCTGCCGGGTCCAAAAGCAAAAAACCGAGACACTCGACTTAAGGCGACGTCATAGAGGGCTCTCGCAAAGGACGGGCTTGTAACCACAAAGAGCTCAAACCAGAAAATGCTCTAACCAAAAAATGATTTGACCACAAAAAAGCTCTGACCACAAAGCTCTTGCTACAAGAAACACTCGACCACAGAAAGTACTTGACCAGAAAATGCTGTAACCAATGCTGTTCCAAACACAAAATGCTCCAACCACAAAAAAACCCTGGCCACAAAAACTCGACCACCTCTCGACTCAACCACAGAATAAAATTAACCACAAAATGATTTGACCACGAAAAGCTCTAACCACGAAAAACTCTTACTACACAAGAAACAGTCGACCACGGAAAGTACTTGTACACAAAATGCTGTGACCAAAAATGTTGTAAACACAAAATGCTCAAACCACAAAAGCTGTAACCACAAAATGCTCAAACCACAAAAACTGTAACCACAAAATGCTCCAACCTCAAAAAGCTCTAACCATAAAAACTCTCGACCATCTCTCAACTCAACCACAGAAAGCACTTGACCACAAAATGCTCTAACCACAAAATCCTCCAACCACAAAATGATTTGACCGCAAAACGCTCTGACCACAAAAAGCTCTTACAAAAGTAACACTCGACCACAGAAACTACTTCACCACAAAATACTGTAACCAAAAATGTTGTAAACAGAAAATGCTCAAACCACAAAAGCAGTAACCACAAAATGCTCTAACCTCAAAAAGCTCTAACCACCAAAAGCTCTGACCACAAAAACTATCGATCACCTCTCGACTCAACCACAGAAAGCAATTAACCACAAAATGTTCTAACCACAAAATGATTTGACCACAAAATGCTCCAACCCCAAAAAGCTCCAACCACAAAAAGCTATAACCTCAAAAAGCTCTTACTACAAGAAACACTCGACCCCAGAAAGTAATTGGCCACAAAATGCTGCTACAAAAAATGTTGTAAACACAAAATGCTCAAACCACAAAAGCTGTAATCACAAAATGCTCCAACTAAAAAAGCTTGAAACCCAAAAAGCTCTTACTAAAAGAAAAACCTAACCACAGAAAGCATTTGACCACAAAATGCTTTACCACAAAGTGCTCTGACCACAAAATGCTCTAACCTCAAAAAGCTCTAACCACCAAAAGCCCTGACCACAAAAACTATCGATCACCTCGCGACTCAACCACAGAAAGCAATTAACCACAAAATGCTCGAACCACAAAATGATTTGACCACAAAAAGCTCTGACCACAAAAGCTCTTACTAAAATTAACACTCGACCACAGAAAGGACTTGACCACAAAATGCTGTAACCAAAAATGTTGAAACCACAAAATGGTCAAACCAGAAAATGCTCTAACCACAAAATGCTTCAACTCCAAAAAGCTCCAACCACAAAAAGCTCTAACCACAAAAAGCTCTTACTAAAAGAAACACCTAACCACAGAAAGCACTTGACCGCAAAATGTTTTACCACAAAGTGCTCTAACCACAAAATGCTCTAACCACAAAACGCTCTAACCACAAAAAACCCTGACCACAAAAAAGTGAACCACGAAAAGACTAAATGCCGAAAGCTGCAAAGCCAAACGTACCAAGTATCTGATCAAACGAATACGAAGAATTTCATTAATTATTCTCACTTGACGTGCATTGGACCAGATTTACGCGCATCTTCATTCCAAGAATAAAAATTATTACACGCCCAATGTCAATTTTTTAGAAAATGTAAAGCACAATTCGGGACAAATTGCGTCCCGGGATGAACTTGCCCGGGACAAAATTACCCAAACCCGCAAATGGAGCTCAACTCCGAAAGTAAAGCCGAACAGCGAGCTCTGACGGGAGGACACACTCCCGCCCGGAGCGCCATGTCCTAATAAGGGGCGCGTTTAGCAATATGATGGAGGGAGGAGGGAGAAAGGCGGACGAGAAAAAATGACCCAAGAAGCGCATATCGTCGGCTAAGGCGTGATACCTCGTATGTCAAAAAACCAAACTTAACAGGAGAACAAAAAATAATTTTTAAAATCCCTATTTTTACATTAATTTCAATTTTTTGGCAACTCTCCCATAACAAATTATATTGATTATCTTGAAAACAAAATTTATGATAATCAAGTCAGGTATCTAACGAAAAATTTGATACCAAAACCTATTTTTCGCCAAATTGTCACTTACGAGGTATCACGCCCTAGCCGACGATATTTTGTGTCATCGAATTAGGATTGTCCCAATTTTAGCTGAAATGAGCACTTTTTTCAATTTCATTAGCGAATTAGCGATTTTTCTCATTTTTAGCAGTTATTCAATAAGCGATTTTCTCAGTTTTTGCCATGGATTAGCGTTTGTCCCAATTTTACCTGCTAATTAGCTATTCTTCTAAAATATCAGTGGAGAATTAGCGTTGTTCTCAAATTTAGCTGCGAATGAGCGGTTTTTCTCTTTTTTATCCGCGAATGGACGATTTTTTGCAATTTCAGTTATTAATTTGCCATTTTTTCAACTTTTAAAGTCTTGATTGAGGTTTTTTCTGTGCTTTTATACGCATTTTGTTTGCCTTTTTGCGCTTGTAAAAAAAGGAAAAACCGGGGCACGTCTCAATTTTACCGAAGAACTGCAAACTAGGGTTTTTTCTTTATTTTAGCCATAAAGTGGCGTCTACTACAGGGTGTCCAATAACGAGATGCTCCCAATGATGGCCCCAAACTCAGGTTTTTCTCTGAGTATCTCGTTATTGGACACCCTGTATAGACCACGAATCAGTTTTTTTTTTTTTCTTCCTTCAATTTTTGTCTGGAAGTTTCATCGCGATACCGCGAAAACGAACGCTTTTGGCTACGAATATGAGCGTTTTTATTTAACTTTTTGCAGCCTAAATGCCCCACAGCACGTTAATGCGCTTTCTCAACTTTTATTCGCTTAAGGACCTAAAGAAAGCTAGGGGATCAGCGTAATTTCTCTATTTTAGCCGTTAAGATACCCCCACCACTACCACAACAAGAAGGCGCGATTTCTGTCAATTTGTACCTCAGAATATGACTGTTGTGGGCGAAATCGAATATTCAGCTATACACTCTTCACTGATCACCTGGAACGTTCCTTCCAACTGATTGGATGGACTGAAAATCGTCGAAAGGAGCCAATACCGCTGTCCAAACATACCCTAAAACATTGAACCTAAAAATCCTCATTTTTCCAAATACTTAAGCTTTACGGGGGGCCCCCTTTGGTACCTAGTGACGGGGGGGGGCGATGTGGTCCACCCCCCTCGCCCCTACTTCGGTAGGTACGCTACTGATTCACGGACATAAGTGAGAAAAAGAGCTAAATGACGGCTTAAATTAAGAAAAATACTTAACTATTTCGCGGCTAAAGTCGCCTTAACCCATCCGCGGATAAAGTTCAGAAATATCGCTAATTATAGGGGCTAAAAGTTTTGAAACGACAATTTTCAACTTCTGAAGGCAAAAGTTGTGGAGAAAAAGCGCTAATTTGATAGTTAAAAACAAAAAAATCGCTAAATCACAGCTAAAACTAAGAAAAAGTGCTAATTCGCCGATGAAATCGTGAATAATCGCTCATTAGCGGCTAAAATAAGCAAAAACTCAAACTCACTGTAAACATTCAAAACAATCGATAATTCGAGGCTAAAATGAATATATATCGCTAATTCATGGCTACAATGGTGAGAAATCGTTGAATTACGGCTTAAATGAGAAAAAATCGCTATTTTGCGGCTAAAATGAAAAAAAAATCTCTATAATTCCTAGCTGACGCTTTAGCGTTGCATTAATATTCACTAAATCAATAACACACCTGAGTTCTTCTTCCGTCAGCACGACATCGGCGCCAATATTTTCCAGCGTACACTTGAGTTCGTCAAAATTCGAACGGTTTCTAACGACGTTCACCGTGGTAATGCCCCAGGCTTTACACAGCTGAATCACGTTCTGCCCTGCCGCACTATTGGCACCATTCTGGATCACAGTGTCACCCGTTTTCAGCGGCACGAAATCCTTGAGCATGCGGTACGCCGTACAGGTGTTTGACACGACGCCGGCCGCTTCAACGAGGGGAATGTTTTTCGGCAGCTGTACAAAAAAAATCGTTCTGGGTACGATGGTGGGAGGGGGGAAACTACAAATTTGTACTCGCCTTTAAAAAGGAATCTTCAGGACCTAATCTGTGCGTTTGCCAGGAGCCAAACGTTGGACTGCTCGAGACGACAACATCATCCGAGGCGAGGCACTTGACTTGCGAGCCAACGCTTACAACCCGGCCGACTCCTTCGAGTCCAAGGACGCCACAGACCGACGGTTTAAGGGGATAAGTCCCTTGAATGGCGTTCATATCCGCGGGATTCATCGGAGAAATTATCATCTGAACGAGAACCTGCGGAGCAAAAAACCGCGCTAAAAAGGCGAACACACTCAGGTACAGTGGAAAAATTATCGTCAAACCTCGTTGTCGCCGGGGCATATAACAGCTTCCTCTTCCAGCGCGACCACTTTTGGCGGATTACCAAATTCGCGAAGTACGAGCCTCTTGTTACTGTAAGCTTGCGATGAAAACTTGACATTCGTCGTCGAACACCTCCGAGACTTGAGACCCCCCAGGAGAGCCCTCCATCGCACCATCCTGAGAGCCATTTCCAACCTTAGTAAGATGAAACTATTCAATAACAGGAAAATACGCCAAATTAACGCTGTAATCGAAGCAAAATTTAACAATAATCACCACACACCGGTTGCTCTACTTGTTAAAAGTTGTAAACTGATAAAACTGACAAGTCTGAGATCGCAACCTCGCAACCTTCATGCTCGCAACTCCCCGAGATTGACGTCATTCGCTAAGATCGTAAGATCCTACCGTGACTTGTCCCCCCCCCACCACCACTAAGGACACCAAATTTTAGATTTTTACGATTTTAGTCGGTCCAAATTCCAAAATTCAATGTTTCAGGCCAAACAATTTCACTTCCAGAAGGACACCCTGGTCTGCTGTTCACAGGCTTCGTGCTCGTCTTATCGTTGGCGCGTTTCCTGTAAGTTACCTTCTTCTACCCCTTTAGAGTCACTTTGGGGGATTTGAGATCATTATTAATTAATTAAAGTGAATTTTGTCCCCGGAGCTGTTTTACTGACAAATTAAAGTGGCAAACGCGTGGTTTTTGCTTCCCAGATTTATTAAACAGCAACATGAATGATAATGGGACAGTTTTATTTCACAAAGATATGGTACGTGGGGTAAGCTTTATTGTACATTTTTGATTGACGTTAAAAAAATTAAATAAAAACAAAAAAACGGATATATCTGTAGCAGTTGTCCGAAACATCGGACGACGACAACGCGGATGACATTTGGGACGATAGACTTCTCATAGAAGCGTATGACAGGGCAGTTAATTTCGCGAAAGAGAAGGTGAAATTTTGTGCGAAACGAGTGTACTTTAAAAGTAGCGTCGTAACGACGTTTTCTTGAGTTTCAGGTGGCTGCCAGCTCCGGTGAAACAAATGAAGTGGCTGCCGGTGTCCAGGTTGATCCCAAAAACCATGAGGGCAAACCCAAAGGGCCTGAGGTGATAATTTTGTCCCCCTTGAAACGCAATGCTCCTAGTTCGAGCTTACTTCGCTCATTCTGATTTGTTTTCAGTCAAAGTGGAAAGAAGGAATGTTCTGCCGTTGCGTATACTCGGGTGATAATCAAGAATACGAGGCCACTGTAAAGTCTCTGTCGCCTGCAAAGGGCACCTGTCGAGTTGTCTACCACGGTAAGTGCGGTTTTTGACGACTTGCAATTCGTCATTTCAGTTTGAATGTTCCTCGACCAAGATCTTTTCTTGCCAATAAGGGCGTAGGGTTGGAATGTTATGTGAGTGAAGGAGGGAGGGGGTGCCGATAGACATGTGGAATACCCCGGGGGAAGATGCCCTTCTCGTTTCCGTCATTGCCTTTCACGCAATGTCCACACCGTCTCTTGAACAGGGCCCAGAACCTCGCTCAACAGCGTTGGTTTGCCAATCATTTACCGCTTCAACCTCGTACCGGCTCCAGTTTCCGCAACTCCCAAAAGTCGTGATCGGCCAACTGTATGAAAGGGTAGCAGCTTTCGGTATTTGGGCTGTTTTGGGGTTCAAGTTTTCGTGGTTCACTTTTTCTGTGGTTAGAGCTTCTTGTGATTAAAGATGTTCGAGCTCAAGCACGTCCTTCGCGATCTATGACCAGTGCCGGCTTTAAGGGGGACGAGCCGGGCGACCGCCCGGGAGCGTCGCGTCCCAAGGGGTGCGTCTAGAAAAATGAGGGGAAAAAGGCGGACAAGAAAAAATGACCTAAGAAGCGCATTTGATTTACATATTTCAAATCTATAAAATTCGAAATAAATTTGTTAAAAAGGAGCGTTGGGTTGTCAGTTGTCTAGAGATATACACTACGAAAGCCAGGGTGCACAGAGAACTAGTGCGCCCTGAGAACTAGTGCTAGATATAGTTGGGGTTAGCTATCAAGTAACTCGATGGAAATGCGTGACTGGCTTTTTATTTTATTTTTCAAATTATTCAATTTCGACACCCGTTCGAAGTAGGCGTTGATCACATATCAAAAAACAAAAAAAAAAAAAATCGCTCCCGCAGCTGGCGGTCGGAAAGAGTGCATTTCATTCCTGTACGGATACCCAAAGCCGCCTCAGAAGTAATAATTTTGATACCATAATTTGTTTCATTAAGCCGAACTTCTTCCTCTATTTTCACTACCCTCTCTTCAAAAATGTCGAAAAGTTTCGGTAGTTTTCCAAGGGCTTTGTTATATTAAATGTTTGTGCCGTATTTTATAATACATAAACGTGTGAATTTAAGCGATTTTTTTGAAATTTCATCCCCCATTTCACCCTCCCCCATCAAAGTGTTCGATAAATCTCAATGGAACCCAGGGCTTTCGTTACATTAAATGATTGAGTCGAATTTTAGAGCGCTAAGATGAACTAGTGAAGTTCAACGCTATTTTTACACTTCCACACCGGAAGGACCACCCCCACCACCTTGACTTTTTCGAAAAATTAAAATGGGAATCAAAGGCTACTCTAACATGGACTATACGTACCGAATATGATGCTTCTAGAATCATCTGGTGATTTATAGTGATTTTTTGACCATTTCAACCCCTATTTTCCCCCCCTCCACCACGACCGATTTGGCCCAAATGCAATACCGACCAGGGTCTCGCGAACTCTTCTAGTAAGCTGGATAACTTGGTTTTCTTTATGACTTTGGGCCAACCACAGACAAGGAACAACAAAATGCTCTAACCACAAAAAGCTCTTACCACAAGAAACACTTAACCACAGAAAGCACTTCACCACAAAATACTCTAAACCCGGTTTGTTTCTTGTCCCTGGGACTAATGGGTTAGGTCATTAATGTGACCCTTTCCCATTGTGAGAAGGCGATAATCGCCGTACGACGTGGGATGACCCTACCCGTGCAAGACCACGGGTTCTCGACCGCCCCGCCCCTTTGGCTGTTATCAGGCGGCCACTCTGACAACACTCAGCACGGACCCCGTGAAGGTGGGCGTTTTACGGAGGTGCAAGTAGGTGGTCGGACGGCGCTCTGAGAAGAGCGGATTTCCCCGCTTCATTGTGTGATGGAGCAGGACGGATCGACGCTCCGTTGTGGGAGGTTGGTATAGTGGGGGGGGGGGCCTCTCACGACGAGTCTCGAGGAGATTCGTGCGCGGGGGCATGTGTGGGCCGCCAGGATTCTAGATGTTTCCTCCGGTTGGCCCAGGCCTGGGAGAAGCGTGCGATCTGTCGAGTATCCTCGCGGGTGGTTATGGTGAAACCACTGCGAATGTCAGTGGCTGTGCAGACGTCGTTGTACAGGTGACATTCGTAGAGCACATGGGAGGCCGTCTCGTCGACTAGTTCTCCACAGGGGGGGGGGGTCGCGTCGGCGGAAAAAGTGTAAGCAACTGTTGAAGGCACCATGGCCAGTAACGATTTGGGACGCCGCGAAGGAAGGCCGACATCTCCTCGTCTGGAGTCGTCATCGTAACTAACGATGGGCCAGAAAATGCTGTCGTAGTACAGCAGGCGGCTGCGGCCCTAACCTAAAAATGTTCCGACCCCGAAATGCTCGAACCACAAAGTGCCCTAACCACAAAATGCTCCAACCACAAAACAAACCAACCACAAAACGATCCAACCACAAAATGCTCTAACCCCAAAATGCCCTGACCACAAAGTGCTCTAACCACAAATTGCTCCAACCACAAAATGCTCTAACCCCAAAATGCACTGACCACAAAGTGCTCCAACCACAAAGTGCTCCTACCACAAAAAGCTCTAACCAGAAAATGTTCTAACCACAAAATGCTCCAACCACAAAACGATCCAACCACAAAATACTCTAACCCCAAAATGCTCCAACCCCAAATTGCTCTAATTACAAAAACCCCTAACCACAAAAAGCTCCTACCACAAGGAAAACTCTACCTCAGAAAGCGCTTCACCACAAAATGCCCTCTCCCCCAGCGTCCTCGCTCTCGATCTCGATTCTCGCCAACGTCAATTCGTGATCCACCCTCTACCTTCTGTGGTCATGGGAGGGGGCTACCGAAAGCCCTTGTAACGCAAACCTGGTTTGCCGCCCTGATAATAGAGCCAACCCTCTACCCGCACCCCCACGAAGGGCACTGTGGCTTTAGGGAATTTGACCGAAAATAAAGGCCTTTTTTTTAGTGTCCAGCGTGAACTTGGATGTTCTCAAAGGTTTGCCAATAATTAATTTTGTATTTTTTTAAATTGTGTTATCAGGCTACAACAACGAAGAGGAAGTTCAACTCTCGAATCTTAAACGGTCCAAAGGGGAAAAAGCCCGCAAGGCACAAATCATTCAGGTACTGTGGTTGGGGGGGGGGAATGGTATTTTTGCTCGTCGTTTACACGGTACGCGTTAAATCGTTTTGCAGAGCCAATCACCCCCCGGCATGCAACAAGACGAGTCGAGCGACAGTAATAACCGTCATAGCGATTATCCCGGCGGATTCCCATCGATGGAATTTCATAATTCAAGTCATGTGAGAGCGTTTTTTTTTTTTAATTCTTGATTTTGATATTTTTGTTTTAATACTCAACGTATTACGTTTATCCGCCGCAGAAAGTGCTCCCTCCCCCGCCACCGCCGCAAATTATGTCTCACTTCCCTAAAGATGAATCTGACGCTTTGTCAGCAATGCTAATGGCCTGGTATATGAGTGGATATCACACTGGTATGCAACCCCCTCCCCCCTACCCATCCGACCAATGATCCATTTTTTCATGGGGCACGGCATTTCCTAATTTTCCAGGATATTATCAGGGGCTTACACGGTCTCGGCCAAAGGACAAAGCATCCTCCTCGTATAACTAGGCACTTCTAAAATTGGATATTTCATTGAATTAACGTTTGTTTTCACGATTTTTTTTAAATTGATAATTAGATTGCTAAATTTTGGAGTTTTCTGTTAAAAACCCCGCAAAATTAGTTCGACGACGATTCAATTGTCTCAGTCGTCGCCGACGTAGTACGTCTGTGTTTTCTACGTCGCGCGCGATGAACCCTGTCCCCTTTTCTTCTCGCCCTGCACGTACACCTTTGTCTGGCGCATTTCTTGTACCATTTACGCTTTGTCGTCAAGTTGTGGTCTCCAGTGCCGCCCTTCGGTGTAGTTCCACCCTTCGGAGTAGTTCCACCCTTTCCTGGATGAGTTACCTCCGCCTTTTTCGATGCTTTAGTTCCGGAACTTTGATGGGCTGGTGTCGGCGATGCATGACATGCTTTTTTTTTTTGTAATTAGATGAATTTACGCGAAACTACTTTTTTCGATACGAACTGCACATTGTGGTTTTATCGACGAATCTTTCCACGTGGGGCACAAATACTTCATCCGGTCGACAAGTATGATGACACTTGTTACAATGATAACAGTGCCCCTCGTGGGTGTCTTTATCCATTTTTAATGACTGAATAATATTGCCTTCCAAGCTCGAAGGAGTCCATTTCATTGCCGAATCTAATTCCACGTAGAGCTCGGTAGCCGCTTCTGGGTATAGTTCTTTCAATCCCTAAAAAATGAAGGGGGGGAATTAGTAGAAAATAACGTCATGAAAAACGCACTGACAACCTTAACAAAGTACTGCACAAGATGATTCAGTGATTCCTGTTTTTTCAACAGTCCAGTCGGTTGGATTTGTGGTTCCTTTGAATGGAAGTAAAAAAAAAAAAGTCAAAAAGAAGCGCCATTTACCGACACCGACAGATTCTTACTCGGCGCTTCCTATAAGCGCTCTCGAAGTCATTATCCTCCCCGACGCGTACCCTTTTAAGTGTTTCGGCCGCGATTTTAAGTAATTTCAGTTTTCTCACGTCTCGCTCTAAATCGGCGAAAATCGCCTCGTACCGGTGGCTTGCATCTTCAAAATTCGACGCCGAACACGGTTTTAGTCTAGCCGGTAATGCCGGTATAGACAATTTGTCAGCGTGGTGAGGACAAGGAGGAAGGGGTGCACGATGTCACCCCGTTTGCACTCACCTTTCGTAGATGACGGCGGCTAATAAAGTTAGAACAGTTCTAATGATTTCCATAAATGTCCATTCCACGAGTTTGCCATTTAGAGCCTCGGAAGAAATACCGTCAAAAATAACGACGGCTCCTCCTATTTATTTAAAAAATGAATTTCTACTATTTGGAAACCATCTTGCGTTATTCCATGTGATAAAGTTTATGGGCGGTTTTTCTACATTTTAGCCCCGAAATTTACTACTTTCCCCATTTTAGACGCGAGTTAGCGATTTTTCTCGATTTTTGACTTAAATTAGCACTGTTACCTACATGGCCACGACCACAAAAGTTGCCTCCAGAAATCACAGCATGCCATTTTAATAATTTTCTCAATTTCCGCACCCCCAATTTCCCATTTTTCTTTATTTTAGCCGCAAATTAGCGTTTTTCCTCATTTTAACAGCTAATTATATAACATTTTGCTACATTTCATCCACGAACGTTTCCCAAATTTTAACGGTTTTTCTAAATTTGGCCGCGGATTAGCGATTTTTTTCACTTTCTGTCACGAAGTTACCTTCAGAGGCCGCGAATAGACGTTTTCTCCATTTAAACTGCGAATTAGCGTTTTTTCCTCATTTTGGGGTTTTTTCTTTTTATCGGTGAATTTAGCGATTTCTTGCCATTTTAGCCACTGATTAGCGATTTTTTCTCATTTTATTTGCTGTAAATTAACGGATTTTCACCATTTTAGCTGTGAATTAAGGATTTATGTCCCATATTTCGAGAATTTGACTGAGCGCTGAAGGCAAATGCCCCAGGCAGACGCCCAAATTCGTATTCAGATCCATAAAACTGATCGAATGAGACCAAGTACAATGAATAAGTTCTTTCCAAAAGCGTACCGAGGTAGTGGCGAGGAGAACAGACCGCCTTGGCCTGGGCCCCCCAAAAAGCTCAAATACGGAAAAATGAGGATTTTTAGGTTCTATATTCATGGATGTAGGTATGTGAAAAGGTTGGACAGCGATTTGGCTCCTTTCCACGAATTCCAGTCCATATCCGACCTGGAAAAAACGTAACAAATGATATCGGCAAAGAGTATGGGCTGAATATTCGATAGAGCCCCTGAGAGTGATTTTCTGGTGGCTCAAATACAGAAAATTCCCGCCTTCTTGAGGAAAAATCGCGGCTAAAGTAGAGAAAATACTCCGTCCCCAGTTTCGTTAGGCCCCTTTTACACGAGTAAGTTTTTTGTTCAAAAATATGTTCAATCTGATCACAAACAGACGACTTCAGGCAGGGAGCATCTGTCAATTTTTTTCAAAATGGCTACTTTGATCAAAAAACTTACTCGTGTAAAGGGGCCTTAGGTCCTTAAGCGCACTATAATGTACTGATCGGGCAACGGGGCTGATCGGGCTGACGGGGCAAAAACCTATAGAAAAAAGCGCTAATATATTCGTTGAACTGTGAAAAAGCGCTGATTAGGTGTCTCACGATGCAACTTCCAGACCAAAATTGAAAAAAAAATCGTCGATTCGCGGTGCATAACGGCCATTCCACGTATAAAATGTATAAATCAACTCAAAAGTGTTGTTTATGGGGCGGCAAAAATTTATAATACAATGTATTCGCAATGTTACTTGCACAAGGCAGCACAAGTTTTAAAAAAATCGCGGCTAATATTGACGGAAAACAACGCTAATTCGGGTTAAAATTGGAAAAAAATTGCAAATTCACAACTGAAATTGTGAAAAATCGCACATTCGCATTTTTAAAAATTCCACGCCGCAAAATTTGGTCTTCAGCATAAAAGAACCGTGAAATTGGTACCTATTTTAAGTGGGCGAAAATCGGGACAATTGGTTTGTTGCTGAGCCAGACCTACGAACATTTTCGCTATACAAAATGTGGTGATCTTGATGGTTTTCAACTTATTGGTGGTGTTTGGCAGTGGCTAGCTGCCCCGTAACTCTGCGCTTCAACAGTCTAGCGAAGGGCAGCTGACCACCCCTGCCAACGACAAAGAAAGGTCTGACCACACCACTGTGAAGCTAAAACCTTTACAATATTTTGCGATTTCTCCACACGAGGAATCCGAAAATTGAAACGAGTTTTCGATGAGAAGATTCAACGAAATGGCTCCCACTCTGTGATTCCACCGTTTTTAACCACGAACGCACGAACTTTCCCACGGACAGCTCCGAAGTTCAAGAAAGAATCCCGATGCACATGGACCTCTCTGGGCTACTAGTCCGGGAGCCCACCGTATGAAAAATCCGGGTCATTTGATCGTGCCTGGCACCTGCGAAGGACGTTTTTTATCATGGTCTATGACACTCCTCTGAGATCACCATACATAGCGGTTATTCTGTTACGTGTCAGGCTGGAACCGTCTGTATTCATTGTTTTTTGAGGGCGAGATAGTGAAGGTTGCAGATCTTCAGTGAAATGATCGAACATTTTTTTTGTCTCTCCACAGTTTTATTTTTCAGGTGCAGGACCACTTTCGGCCTCCCTTTATCAGTCCATTTTCAACTACCAAATAAATTATATAACAATAAACTCAACATCACAAAAACAACAACAACGAAATTACCTGCAAACTGCTCCAAATTCCATTAAGATGGAGGGGGGGGGGAACCCACGTCAATATTCTACATAATTATAAATAACAAAACTAGAAATAAAATAAAATAAAAAACGGCGAAATAAAATGAAAACTTGCAATGGTGTAACGGGGTTCTGGATGGTCAGAGAAGGCAAGGATGAAAAGAATAATAATTCACAAACGATAATATGTATTGCAATGAAAGATAGTATTTATTTAAGAAAAGATAATAACGTATAACGAAGGGGAGGACTTTATTTACAATAATTACAATCTTGATTTATTCACTCGTCAGATCAAACCCGGAAGAGAGAGAGAGAGAGAGAGACGGCTTTCGACCGGGTACGTGAGAATGATACTAGGGAAGGGAATAAGGACAAATTACGAGAAGGATGCCTCACTCACCAGCGTTCATTCTGAAGGCCTGAAGACGTTGAACTAAATTTAGGCTGAGAGCGAAGCAAGTCGGAGCGTAGGGGACGTGGATTTCCCTTTCTCTCATACGGTTTGATAACGGCAGTGGTCGATCTCGTCGCGGCCCAGGGTGGCTAAGGGGCCGTACGGGCGCCAATTTGGAGGTGCTAGCGAGGGCGGTGGAGGACGTCGGCGAGTACAGACTGAAGATCGAGACGAGGACGGACTGAAGATCGAGGACGAGGACGTCGATGAGGACGGACTGAAGATCGAGGATGAGGACGGACTGAAGATCGAGGACGAGGACGGCTCGAAGATCAAGAAGAGAACGTTGAAGACTGAAGACGAGGACGTCAATTAGAACGGCGTGAAGACCGAATACCAGGACGTCAACGAGGATGGCTAGGGCACACGCGGCCTTTTACACTGAACTGACTTTGACTTTTGAGCACAACGAAACACACAGATCACAAACCAAAACACACGCCGATGACACAACGCTGGGTTGCCGTCTTCACTAAACACACAATTCTGACACAACGAGACGATACTGTACAGCGCGGAGCTGCCTTTCACTACGAGTCGTTCGCGCTCTGACTAGCCGACACCAAAACTGGTGAGGCACAGGAATTTCAGGGTTTTTGTAGGGGCGTTAGGGGTAGCGCCGGCGCAGGACAGGTACTCTTTGGCCTTCCTAGCTCTTCCCCGCCTCTCACTCATCCCCCACCACGGGTCTGCTCCCACTGAGTTGCGTCTATTACGGGTTTGAAAGATTTATGGCTATTGCGATTACTTATATTTAATTACACAACATATCAAAATACCAAAATTACACAAAATATTAACGATGACGTAAAAATGGTTTAAAGAATAAATGGTTGATATTATAGTAATGAAATTATTGGGGATAAACTTAAGTAACTACATGGTAATACTAATAGTAATATACAGGGTGTTCACCGGTGGCGTTGACTATATTGCACACGGTGAAAGTACATGCCAAGAGCTGTAAAATTTCCCCTTTCACTTTTTTATTATCTCCAGCCGTTACCGAGATATGATTTTTTGAACATTTTTCAAGGAAAAAAGCAGTTTTCATGAGAAAACCACGTTTTCTCGGGTTTCATGTGGTGCGTGTAGAAATTGAATGACAGATTCGGATTCTGCACAAAATTTACCGTAAGATGCAATGCGATTCGTTTCGGAATTACCTTGACACACCTATCATTGTAGGTGTCAAAGTTTTTCTTTGCACAAAATAAGATTTCTTGCTAAGTTGTCCCCTTGATTTTCACTAGTGGGAAAAAATCGCAGGTGACGCACCTGTACTATAAAAACATCTCCAAGCAGTCAGCTTTCGAATGATGTATCACAAAACCAGCTTCTGGTTTATTTTGGCCACCAAAATCAGCTTTATTTTTAAAAAACTACCCTCTGAGACAAATACCAGAAGCCCCAAAGCCATTTTTTAAACTCGTTACTCTCATAAGCTATGCCTCGTAGCCATCCTGCAGCAATCTTGTATTCTCAGTGTGTGGGATCTGTTGATATTATGATCTCCATTATTTATTTT
Source organism: Corythucha ciliata (assembly GCA_038030265.1). Classification (NCBI taxonomy): domain Eukaryota; kingdom Metazoa; phylum Arthropoda; class Insecta; order Hemiptera; family Tingidae; genus Corythucha; species Corythucha ciliata. The sequence continues at coordinate 7,327,445 of CM075943.1, read as the reverse complement.
TCTTCCTGTTGAGATCATACGATTATTGTTTTTTGGTTTTCCGTTTGAAAATAAAATCTTTAAAAATCAAGATAGTTACAATAGGGTCTTCATCAATAAAGTCCACGCTGTGGACTCCCAAACGTAGAAATCCGGAGGCGTCAAGATCAGGTATCCTCACTTGGCTTCAAAATGGGCTCGTTATAGTCCACTATGCATGAGCTGCACTCTTTTGTTCTTGCGAGAGATCTTCATCAAACAAGCCCATGATGTGGACAGTGTCCAGTGATACCAGAGTCAGATCATGTTTCCTCATGCTGACCCCAAAATGAGTTCTTGAGATAATTCTTGCACTATGAGCTGAAAGTTGTACATTATCCACCCATTATTTCTGCTGACGGCTTACACCATGGGGGAGTCCGCGGGTCTTCAATAAGTGGATTCAAATCGAGAAACATGCAGAGAGATAAATTGATGTGATATCCAATTGCCAATTATCCATATCCAGGTTTTAGCTATAGGCATATTATCCAGACCGAGTCTCAACTTCTGGATGAGAGCCGGAGATTCTGCTTCGTTAAGACTGAATATTTATCATTCAAGTCCTCAAGAAGAAAAATTGGAAGTCCTCAAAAGAGATGGTCGGCATCCATTTCACCTAAAAGAAGTCCAGCAGCTGCTACTCTATGCGGTAGCCAATGAGCGGGTGTCCTGCCCATAACTGCCCCCTCACATGGGATGATTCCCATAACGGAATAATCATCGTGGAATGGATGAACGAAAATTTTGAAGACCGGTGGATTAGGCGTCAAGGTCCCGTCATCTGGCCAGCGAGGAGCCCTGGTCTACTCATGGCACTCATATGAGAGGTGGTGGGGGTCTCTTTTGGAGGGGAGAGGAACTTAAATTATTGACTAAGAAGATGAAAGATGAATAATTGAGTCACAAATAAAATAAAAGAAGAAAAAAATGTCACATTGTGCAATAAAATATTCTCGAAGAAATGCATGAATTTCACGTTTCCTGGCTGGATTTTTCAAGTTTATTGCTCATATCTCAACGGAAAAATACAGTAACTATGAACCTTTGTACAACATTGGAAAGCTTACAAAATAAGGAAGTTTTTCCACTAATTTCAATTTTTTTTCCCCCAATGGCGAAGAGGTGAAAATCGCGTCAGAAAAATGAATGGAAATGTGAGTCTCCAGTTTCTTTAAATCGGCTGCTCTCACGAATGGTACGAAAATAATTTTCACTCGAAAGTGGATAAATTTTATAGGAAATTTTTTGCTCTTTCCAATGAGCAGATTAGTTTTGGGCTAATACCATTTTATGAGTGTATGGCAAGCATTTATTGGGGGAAAAGGGAGTTTGTGAAAAAATCATAAAATGTGTGGTATCTCGGAAACAAGGCGGAATTTCCAAAAACTCCAAATGGTAATTTCGATGGCAAATGATGTGCCCCATAACTCGTTTTCTTCTGTCCAGTTAATTCATGAACATCCTGTATGTTAGGCCGATTTTCTCAAAGTTTTCGATCTGCACCAAACCCGATTTATGAGTCCCTAGGGCAATTTTCAGTCAAGTGCTCTTCCCTTAATTATTGTCAAGTGCTAATTCGAAAAAGTGGTTGCACCCCCGCCCCGCTCATCCATTCCTTTGATCGGGGCCCCTCACCGCCTCTTTCACAACCCACTCGATAAGCAAGAAGCAACGCATAAACCTTCTTGATACCATTTATCTCGCTCCCGTATTTTCTTCGCCTAATTTTAAAACGCAAAAATAATTTTAGAGGCTCCTTCGAACCGATTGTTCAGTTTGGCTGGTCCGGCGTCAGTTTACAAGGTACGTACCCTTCGAATTTGAAGCCTCCGTGCCGTGTTAAAAGTGTCCATTACGGAACGCAGTTTTAGGTCCAAATTTCCGTGAAATGAACGATGAGGAGGTGCCGTTTGATGAGCAAATGAGAATTGCCACTAGAGATGTCCACAATTTTAGCAACACTCTTATTAATGCGAAATTAGCTTTCGGTGAGTGTACGGTGATGATTTTGGTAGACCCCCCCCCCCACCAATCACGCTACAACAAAATTGATTTTGTGTCCAGCTCTATGTAACGACAAAGTATGGGCCGAAGGATTACAAGTGTTCTACGAGATTTTCAAATTTCTCGAAGAGGCAATGAAACGACACCAGGGTGACACCCTGGGCGAGTTTCACATCCCTGAAATGGATCGAACCGCCGCCTTCGAGAAAGACATTGAATACTATCTGGGGAAGAACTGGAGGACAAACTACAAAATCCGTGACACCGTCGCCAATTACGTCGACTATATGAGACGGCTTGAAGAGGAAAATCCAACCCTGTTGACCGTGTTTGTCTACCACCTTCACATGGGCCTACTGACCGGTGGTCAAATACTCAAAAGTAAACGTGCTCTGTTCGGACGTCTGTTTCCGTCGCGTGAGGCTGATCTTGAGGGCAACGCCATCACCCATTTTGAGAATATCGGCACCGTTAAGGCGAAAATGTACAGGAAAATGAATAAATTGGGCGAGAGCGTGGACGAGGAGATGAGGCAAAGGTTGATATTTGAGAGCAGGAAAGTTTTCGAATTGAGCAACGCCGCCGTACAGAGTATCAGAGGGGCCAATATGGTTTTCCTAATGCAAATACTTAAAATTTCAGCCGTTGTCATTCCAACAGTAGCTTTGGTCATGTACTACAAGAAGAGAGTATTGTAAGAAATTAGAAATGTTCTGTAGAGAGCTTAGCCTTGCAGTGTCAAATTTTGAAGTTTTAAATAAAATTCTAAGTTATTGTTTAATAATTGCGCTCACTGAGGCCTTATTTTTGAGTTAGGAGCTGGTGCTGGGCACGTTTAACCGTGTAAACGTTCATGGCTAGCCCTAACTGCGTTGTTTTGAAATCTCGAGAGTCGAGAGAGGTTTCACAATTCTGGTGATAATCAAATTGAAGCCAATTCTCTTTAGTTTAAAAGTTTTGTTGTGTTTTGAGCTTTTCAGTAATTTCAATGACGTGCCGACTCCACCGAGTGTCCCCAGTGTAAAATGCGAAGCGGCCCGCCGTGCGATGTTACCCCTCGAAACGCTCGACACTTACATGGTCGCGTGCGGGGTTCTGGGCGCTTGTTACATCGCCTTCATGCTCGCAATTCTCGTGTGCTTTTTACGACGTTTCAGCTGTTCGGACCGAGCCGGCGATACCGTTGGAATGTGTCAGCATCCGATGGAAATGCGTCCCGTCGGACCGTACTATCAGGCAGCCGGTGGTGGTGCCGTTTCCCGCACGTACGTGAGCGACGGAACGCCGCCGTCGAATCGAAGCTATTGCTCGAGGCAAAGTTCGCACGTTTACTGTCAGCCTCAGATCATACCGAAGAAACCGACTTACATTAAAGTCATGCCCGATCTAAGCCAAATGGAGAGGCTTGCTACGCTTTAAATGTGCCGAATGAGGTAAGAGATGCGTCCGCTTTTTTTGACTCTCAACTAGTTTATATGGTACGTTGCCCCCGCATGAGTCCCTTACGAAAATGCTAGCGGTTTTGGCCAGGACGCCCCTAAGGGGCCGCCGTTAGCCTCAAAGGTAAATTACTGAAGTGTTAGTATTAAGTGTTTATTTTTATAGAATTTTTTTTTTATTTATTAAGTGTTCCGATCTCAGCCAAACGCGAGATCACGCTGAACTGAGAAATGCACGGAGTTACGGCCAAAATGCCCGTTAGGGCACCTTAAAGTAGCCTTCAAATTACAATGAGAGTTTCGGGTCAGTTTCAATGTGTTTCTATTTTCGTCGTTCTCTGTTATAATGAGTCGCCCAGAACATGTTGACCTACACCGCAGCCTCTACACCAGGGCTGGCCAACCTTTTTTGTTCGTGGGCCATAAAGGTCTATTCACACACATCAGTGCCGTGAATGGGCACTGTAAAATATTAAAAAGTAAAATATTATACTCATACGGGAATTGAGAGGCTCGTTCACACATCTCCGGCACGTGACCCTTCAATTCCCATTGAGAATAATATTTTATTTGCCGGACGAGGCACGTCCCGTTCACGGTACTGATGTGTGTGCGTCGACCTTAAACCTAGCTGTAAGAACTCAGGCGGGCCTCCCATCTTCGCCACCTCCCCCCCCCCTCCATGAGCAAAACACTTTGATCTTAGGAAAAGACCGTGACGCTCCGAATAAAACGCACTTAGGGCCTGTTCAATACTCTTCCACAACACAAGTTATTAGGTCCATTCGTTTGTCGTCCGGAGCTGCACTATTAGCACTGAAAGTACTAACCTTTCATTATTTTTTCGCGTTATTTCACATGATAACCCGCGAGGTTGCAAAATTTCGTGCTGCTCGGAGTAGTCCGGGGCGACAAACGAATAGACCTATTGACAGTACAGTTTAATAGCATTTTCCATTTGAACAAAAAGTGTGCCCTGTGAAAGCTTGGCGCCCCCCCCCCACCGGGTGGATCTGTCACCAACGCCTCCGTGAAGTTGCCTTCAGGAGTCGCGAATTAGCGTTTTTTCCCACGCATTTTCTCGAATTCATCGGTGAATTAGCGATTTGTCTCCATTTTAGCCGCGAATTAGCGATTTGCCTCCATTTTAGCCGCGAATCAGCGATTTATCTCCATTTCAGCCGTGAATTAGCGATTTGTCTTGCACTAAATTTGGGTTTTTCTTGATTTTAGCCTCTAAAGAGCGATTTTACCCGTGAAGTTGACTCCGGAAACCGCGACTTGCCATTTACTCAATTTATTTCTGTGATATAGCAAATGTTCTCAATTTAACCCCATAAAGAGCCATTTTTCATTATTTCAGCCGAGAATTAGCGTTTTACCTAATTTGAGCCTCCTAGCGAGCCGTCAATGAGAGTTTTGTTTCCCAATTTTAGCGGCGAATTAACGATTTTTCTAAATTTCATCCGCGAATTAGCGCATTATCCTCATTTAGCCGTCGCGTCGATTGGAGATTTCGTTCCATTTCACTTCAGCCACAAAGTTACCATCAGAAGCCGCAACGGGCGTTTTTCCCATTTTAACCACAAATTAGCGGCTTTTTTCACACATCAGCGCTTCTTCTCAATTTTATCGGTGAATTAGCACTTTGTCTTAACTTTCCCTGCGGATTACCGCTTTTTTCACGTTTACCCATGAATCAGCATATTTCAGATTGAGCCACGTAGTTTGCTTTCTGAATAAGCCGATACTGAATGTCATAAGCCGATCTTGTTTACGTAATTTTAGCTGCGAATTAGAGCTTTTTCTCAACACAGTTGGTGAATTATCGATTTTTCACTATTTTACCTCGCGAATTAGCTATGTACTTTTCTTAATTTTTTCCGTGATTCAGCACTTATTTTCAATTCTGTCCATGAATCAGTAATTTTTCTCAATAATTTAAGCCGTGATATAGCCATTTCTAAATTTCAGCCCCAACTTAGCGTTTTTTTTTTCAATTTGATCTGGGTCAAGTGGGCACTTAGCGGAGGATTAGCCGCCCACGAAACGTATGATTAGCCGCGCGAATTGTAGCGTTTTCCATTTGCACAAAAATTCGATGGATACCAAAACCCAACATTAAAAATGATGTTGAACATGAAAAATGGCCACGGGCGGGCCATTGTAAAAGGCTCAGCCGCGGGCACTGCGTTGGCCACCCCTGCTCTACACCTCTCTAAGGATTGGGCGTTCCGTGATCGAGGAGATGACAAATAACATGGAAGGAAAACGCAGCAAATTTTACACATGGGCTGCAAGAATTCCTCTGTCGACGAGCTCTTTGCACATCTACTCTCCTTCTCATTGGGGGGCAAGAACATGTCAACCACGACCAATTTGGTTCCTTCTTTTTTTTACCGTATTTTGAAGCGAATTTTGGTCTTTCGTATCAGGAGAATATGAAGTGCTGGGTGCTGTGAAAATTCTTCAGTCGACAAGGTCCTAGCCCATTGTATTCTCCTAGTCATTTGGGACCAAAACTTGTCAAAAACAACGATTTCGCCCCTTTTTTCAAGCGTGACACTAAAGTTGCGATTATCTGCCTATAAGGGTAATAAAATATACCGGGAGCTCGGTTTCCGTTAGAATTTATTGTTAGAATTTATTTCGTTGACGACCTCCCAGCACATTCTATTCTCCTGGGGGACTATTCTCTAACTCCGAAGCAATAGCTTTTTGGAAGTCATATGTTTATTTCATTCATTTTCTTCGAACAAATGAATGAAATAGACACATGGCTGGCGAAAAAAATATTACTTCTTGTTAGAGAATAGGCCCCCTGGTCATTAGAGGACCAAAACGAGTCAAAAACGTAGATCTTGCCCCCTTTTTTCGCAAGATGGGTGCTTCAATGTCGATCAAACAAAAGGGTTTCGATTCCCGCACACATGGTTTAAGCTTTAACCTCCTTACCCCCCCCCACACGGCCCTCAATGGACGATTTTGTTCCTTTGCTTAGCTCTTAACGTTTTTACAGGCTTTGCGGCTTCATACTCTGGAGGCTTGTTCGACTTCAAAAACGGCTCAAAATTCAATCGCCATTCTAGTCCTTCATTTTGTGGTAAATTGACTCAAATTCATGTTAATCTTAACCATATTATTATTATTTATGCCAGGAGGGTGCTTTTTTAGTGATATTCGATAAATATTTTAATAGTATTTGGCTAAAATTATCTTTTATGTGTATCCCCCCTCCTCCTTAACCCTTCAAAAACCGTTTTATCATATCAAATTTCAGACTGATCGTAGTGTGCGCATTTATTTAGCGACGTTAAATTTTCTAAATCGCTCAAATTACGTGATGACTTTATGCTAGACTTGAAATCCGCCCGCTTTATTACAATGGCGAAGCGCCACGTAAAAAATTGTCTCTTTATAAGAACCGTCCGATGGTGCATCCTCCAGCCACACACCACCACCAATTCTTATTTTTAGATGGTGCGCACCTACCCCAATTGCATTGTTCTTTTGTAACTTCAATATAAGACTGCGTATAATGTTCCTTGTGGCTTTGTTAATTTTTTGTATGTTTTGTAGCAGTTTACCTGTTAATTAGCATCAATTATATCGTTAATTACGTTAACGCTATTCCCTTTTTGAGTATTACATTACGTATCCAATGTACATATTTTACCTAGAATGAAACAAGTACCTTGTGGTGTAACTTATAGTGCCAATTCGTTGTTCTTATTTAAGCAATTTTTGTTTCAAATTAATTGTGAACAAGACTGCACTTAATCAAATATTTTATTCCATTAAAATTGTAACGTGTATTCGCTAAAATTGTCATTACGTACCTTCTTGGTGAAGCGATCCTCTCCCCGCGCCTCCACCCCACCCTTGAGGCAAGGTAAGAAAATGCTTCAAGTATTGCCGAATACGCGTATGTTTTTATTTGTTCTGAATGAAACTATTCAGTAAACAAAAAACAAAAAAAAAAAAAACGAAAAAAAAAGTGCAAAACTATTAGAAAAGTAGGAAAATTAAATTTGTTGAACAGTCGAGTTACTTACTACAATCGGTCAGTACGTTATAAATTAGCTCGAGGCGACCATTTTGATCGCGGTTAAATCGTAAAAATAAATAGGATTGTTAATAGAGGGCGGAGGGGAGGTGAACGTTTACATAGGTATGGTGGGGGGGGAGGGCAAATACTGGCATGTTAATGGCGGAGAAGAGCACCAACCTTTATTATCCTGACCGATGTAAATAGTAACCCCGTTTTAAGGTATTTTATTTATATTTTCACTGCGATTCCCTTAAATGATGGGCTCTTTTGTTTGTTTTTCAATTATTTACATTACGGCTATTAATAATTTGTCAGTGCTTCCATTTTTTTAAGGGCACAATTCAATTTTTTTGTAATGGATTTGAATATTTCATTATTTCATACACAATCGGGCCTTCTTGTTACACTCTTCTAAGATCGAAAAAATAAAGAAGAAAAAAGAAATAACTTCAAAGAAAAGTAACGTAACAAGTCAGTCATGTTTTTGTTTGTTTGTTTTTAATAAATAATATTCAACGAGACTTAAAAAAAAATATACAAAGAAATTATTTATAATAATATACATACTATGTAGAAAAAAGTAACGTTTTAACACTTGCATGAAGGGGATGAGGGCTACCAGTAATGGGTGAAACGAGTGTCCGGTGGCCAGGCTGAACTATGTTGCATATTGCAAGAGCTACAGTCCTGGTCCATAGGCCAGCACGAGTTGTTGCTGACCGGTGCGTATTCCTAGCTCAGTCTAGCTCTTTTGGCTTCATTTGGGCCGTGGTGCGAGTCCATGACGTATCTGATGGGAGGAGGGCAAAAAAAAATACGTGGCGGTTTGTTAGACTTAGGGGGTGGAATAGGGGGGTGTCGGGGTATTTCACACCCTCGAGTAAAACGTACTTGAGTTGTGGCATGTATTGAAGTACGTCTTTCAATTGTATCAAAGGCAAAACTTCGTTCAACGTTCGACACTTGTCATTGTCCCTCAAAACAGTCTTTTGTTGCCTGCAACACCCAGGAAACCGATTAAAATAAGTCACGCATAATTGGCGACCCCCCCCCCTCATGATCGTTCTTATCCATTAAGTTTACAGAATAATGTGGCCCCAGCATCCGTCTTTTACGTTGTAGGTAGCCGGAAGACGACTGGACTGGACGGGGTAGGGTGGGGTGGGTTGTGCCCACTTATAAAAGAGTCGAATGTGGAAATTAGGGTGAGCATATGTCAGCGTGGTTACGTTACCGAGGACGCTACAAAACGTAGGATGATTTCGACGGACAGTAGGACATTTAAATACAAGAACAACGGGACTAATCGTTGATCAGTTTGATGTTACAGGAGGTCCGGCCCACACGACCACTCAAGTGTTTCAGGTGGAAATTTAGGTTTTGAAATAACGAAAACCACGAAACTGGGATTTGAAAAAGCCAAAAACTATGAAATTATGGACTTTGAATGAGCTAAATCCGCGAACTAGGTTTTATAAGAGAGAAAGCCCCTGCGAAATATGCGTCTGTGAGACCCAAAATCGCAAAATTTGGTGTTTGATCGAGCCAAATCCGAGAATTGGCTTTTTAAAAGAGAAAATTGTTGCAAAAAAATATTTGTTGTTCCAGAATTTGAAATAGCAAAAACTCGTCAAATTGGTGTTTGAAGGAGCAAAATCGAACGATATTGGTTATGAGAAAGCGAAAATCCTCAGTCAAATTTGGGTTCAAGCAGCCAAAATCCCGAAATTTGTTTTTTTCGATGTTAGGCTTTCAAATTGGTCACAGCCGTGCGACTGTGCACTTCAGAAAAGAACCAAACCCACGAAATAACCAACATCTGTGAAAATTGTGGTTGAAATGAGCCAAATTCACGAAATTGGATTTTAAAAAGAAAATAAATCATCAAAATTTGGGATTCATAAGACCAAAATTGAGGAAATTCAAGTTTCGAGTGAGGCAAATTCGGAAATTTAGATTTTTAAAGAGCCAAACCAGCGAAACTGATTTCCAGTAAGATCTAAAGCGGCCCATACACGTACAATAATATTGGGCAAACTAGGGGTTGATCAATAAAATTGAACGTTTGTGGGTCGTATTGATGGGTTGCACAATATAATGAACAACCTATTTTTTTATCCGCAAAACATCTGGAAACGAAATATTACACAAATTTATTGCGCAATATTTATTATACGTCTATGGACCCCTTAAAACCACGAAATTTTAGTTTTAAACACGTGAAAAACAGCGAAATTAGGGTTTTAAGTAACAAAAAATCCGTGAATTTTCTTTTTGAAGGTGCGAAATTTGAAACATTCGGTTATGAAAAATCAACAGCGAAATTGTGGATTGAAAAAGCTAAAATCACGCATTTCGTTTTTCCGTCATTATAATTTTTTTTATATCAATTTTGGTTGTTGTATTAACCGAATCAGAGAAATATATTTCACAGAGGTAAAGCCACGAAATTTGGCAAATCCTTTCACAATTAGTCACACAAAATTTCGCAATTAAACGGGGTGGATCCGTATAAGTGTGTTTTTACTGTTTGAAATAATCAACAACCCAGAAATCTGGCATTTTTGCCATAAATTCACGCGGACTCCGTAATTTGTACGTTTTACGAAGTGTCGCTGTACTCAAACGGCTTCCTTCTCTACAGGCTTTCGATGCATCGCAAAAACTTCTTCATCTTTCAAGCTTTCTTTCGGCTTATTCACATTTCGATTTCAGCTTGTCAACTTCGAAAGTCTGTAGAAGCCGTTTGGGTACTGCGACTTTTCGTAGAACGTACAAATTACGTAGTCCACGTGAATTTATGGCAAACATGTCAGATTTCTTGGTGTTGACAGCGTCAAGGCACTGATGTGTGCGGATAGACCTTAGAATGGAGAAAAATGCCCAATCGCGGCTTATTATATGAACGATGACTTCATCGGGGTGCCGGTAAAAGATACGCCCAGGGGCGTCAAATGTCTGTGGCCGGCGCTGCGGCCCCCTCCACCAACTAATGGGTTGCCCGAGTGGCTGGCCTGTAGGTTTACCCCCACCCCATCCCCCGGCGGGTCATCTTCCTCTTTTCCTTTTATCTAAACTGAGGGGGGAGGGTCATCATCTGTCACCAATCGACACTTAGAACTCATAACCTCACCCTTGTTAGCTTAAACTTCAACTCCCCTCACGGGTAGGGTGACCAGACGTCCTACTCTCCCCGGACATGTCCTACTTTTTTGAGCGTCCGGGCTCATTTTTCAGGTGTCCGGGAGAGGTCAAAATTGTCCTAATTTTTCGGTCTCTGGTATTTCTGACTTACAACATGTTTCAAGTTCAACTTCACACAAAGCTGCGGCGCTTAGCCGCCACGTCCCCAGTCCCCCCGTTTTGCCCTCGCGGCACTCATATCCCAGTCCTGGTGAGATTGATCTTCTCCCTAACTCGATTTTACCAGGATCAGGTGGAGCCCGAGGTGCGGAGATTGTAGCGCAAAGTCTACTCAGAGAACAATTCAGTGATTTTACCCGCTGAACCTCTCCCACACACCAACATGCCTCCATTTCACTCAAAACTCTGAAATTCACCCCACAACCCCTGAGAACACTGGACCGACGAACCGGAAAATAAGACTAAACAGTCATGCTCGTTTGGCACTTTCAAAAACAGAATTTCGTCATTTTGTCTCTTCCAAACGTCAATTTCGCGGATTTTCGCTCATTCAAAACTAAATTTGGTGGATTCATCTCGTTCAGATCCAAATTTCGGGCTTTTGCGCATGCAAAAACCAAATTTCGTGGGTTTTAATCTTTCAAAAACCAATTTTACAGACTTTTATTCCTTCAGAACACAATGTTGTGGACTTTTGCATATTCAAATACAAAATTTCTAGGCTTTTGCTCCTAACGTAAAGAGTTTGGTAAATTAAAAAACTAATTTCGAAAAAAAAAATTTCGTAATTTTGGTTTTTTCAAATTGCAGTTTAGCTGGGAGATTTTCACTCTTCCACGAACAAACGTTTCAAATTTGGCACCTTAGAAACAAAATTCCACTAATTTTAGTTATTTCTTACACAAATTTTGCTGATTTTCTCGCTTTCAATTCCCAAATTACGTGGGGTTTGCTCTTTAAACAACCAATTTTACGAATTGTCGCTGTTTCAGAACCCAATTTAGTTGATTTTGCTCCTTTAAACCACGATTTGAGGGAATATCGCATGATAAAAAACAAAATTTCGGAGTGCCATGGAGCGGAAAATCGAGCCCGGGGGCCGAGCTCAACGCGATCATTTCACTAACTCCCCCCCCCCCCAAACCAACAGCACTACCATCCCAACACTGTTTTAGTGTCTGGCTTGACGTGTGTGCTCCCCTCGCTCACTCACCCACTCTCTCGATAAGCCCGCATCCGAAAACAATGAAGCTTCAACGGCACAGCGAAACTACAAAACCACAGCGTCCCGCCCCAAAACAGAAGGCCCAAACGCATCAAAGCATTAACCACCGCAGCAAAAGTCCAACCACAGCAAACCTCAAACCACAAAATGCTCTAAACACAGTTGGAACCTTCGAACCACAGTAATGTCCCAACCACAGCAAAGTTCGAACCATAGCCAAAGTCTAACTACAGCAAAGGTCCGACTACGACCACAGCAGAAGTCCAACCACAGCAACCTACAATAAGCTCTAACCACATTTAGAACTTCCAAACAAGCTCCAACCACAGTAGCTTCCCAACCACAGCAAAGGTCGAACCACTGCCAAAGTTCAACCACAGCAATGACCCGACCACAGCAACCCTCCAACTACAGTAAGCTCAAACCACATTTAGAACCTCCTAACCAGAGTCAAGCTCCAACCACAGTAACTTCCCTATCACGGCAAAGGTCCAACCACATCCAAAGTCCAACCACAGCGAAAATTCCGACCACAGCAAAGGTCCAACTGTAGCAATCCGCCAACAACAGTAAGCTTCAACCTCCAAACCACAGTTAAGCTCCAACCACAGTTAACTTCCCAACCATAATAAAGGTCCGACCATTGTCAGGCTCCAACGACAGAAACTTCCCAAACACGGTAATGTGGTCCGACCATTGCCAAGTTCCGACCACAGCAAAGGTCTGACCATAGCTAAGGGCCAACCACTGCAATGGTCCGACCACAGCAAAGCTCCGACCACAGTTAAGCTCCAACCACAGTAACTTCCCAACCACAGCAAAGCTCCAACCACAGGAATGGTCTGACCACATTAAATGTCCAACCACAGCAACCCTCCAAATACAGTAAGCCCTAACCACATTAAGAACCTCCAAACCACAGTCAAGTTCCAACCACAATAACTTCCTAATCACAGCAAAGGTCCAACCACAGCAATGGTACGATCCCAGCAAAGGTCAGGCCACTGCAAAGGTCCAACTGTAGCAATCCGCCAACAACAGTAAGCTTCTACCTCCAAACCACAGTTAAGCTCCAACCACAGTTAACTTCCCAACCATAACAAAGGTCCGACCATAGTTAGGCTCCAACGACCATGAAAAACCGCGATAACTATACTTTTAGGACGAAAAAAAAAAAAAATCTCGGACTTACAAATTCCCGGAATAGAGATTAACGTGAAGTACATCTTGGAGGACGTCGCGACACTTAGCGAGGCTGACGTTGGGGAAAAACTCAGACCTCAGATCATTCACAGTCATTAGTAACTCGGAGTATACATAAGGCTTGGCGTTGATGCAAGGAACCATTTTACCACTTACGAGAGCTTTTTGCATCTAAAAAAAACGGAAAATTATATACGGGGCTAAAAAACGAATCGTGAATTGACGGCCGATTACCTTGAACGGGTTATTCGACGTTTCCCGGGCCGGAGTCTCCATGATTGGAATCAACTTTTGCCAAGTCACCATTTCCGTCGAGGTATGCTGTACTTGCCCACCCGTCCTCTGCTGTTGCAGATGATGAGCGGCCTGTTGCAACGCCTGCTGTTGTTGGGACGCGTTGCTCATGACGAGATTTCGTTGCTGCTGCGGCGAATGAGGAGGGGACGACAGATCTATGACTTCGGCGCTGGCACTATTGTAATACCTAAGGAAACAGGTTCAAATCAAAGCGGGGCAAAATTAAAAATTATGACGATTGTGACTGAGCAGGGTGGGGGGGGAGCTGCATAATATATATATATATATTCATCATCTATAGACGGGTTATTTCAAGCAGGCAATTCGTGTTAGCAAAAAAAAAAAAAAAAATCAAACACCAAGACATTGGTATGAACACCACAAACTCCAGGCTAGCGGGTCCACGTCCAATTCAACGCGATAAATGCGTTCAAACCCGTTAGTTCGGTAAGTACTCATAAAACTATAAGACCTCTCATGAGGCCAAGCCTCCCGTAAGCTTTATTATTATAAAAGGAACCGTTTCCCTTCTCGAAGTGTCACCAACGAAACCAGAGGGTCAAATTTTGTCTTCTAATTGTTCGTTAAAAGATTAAAAAATATGTGTGCGCTTTTTTGTCCAAAAATTAGCGGTAAAAAGAAAACAAAAAAAGACTACCTCGAGTTCCAATTTTTTCTCGCTGCCTCAACGTAGCGATCGATTTCCGACTGAGTCACAGGGCTCGACTTCGTTGTCGGAACCGGTTCCTTCCTGTTCAACAAGTCAGATTGTATACGTAGAATTTTTATGTCAAAATGGCGCTCATTTTATAATAAAATAAGTAAAAACAAACTTAATTTGAATAAAAATTACAAAAGAAAAACTTTGACTCGGGCGATGTTTTTCGTGTATGTATGTATGTATGTATGTGTGTGTGTGAGTAGATTTTGAGGGATATCGGATGTGTTGCTTGACGCGAGTCGCGAACACTCAGCCCCCCCCCCTCGCAGGAGACGTAAAATCAAGACAATCAATAATTAAAATTTAAAAAATAAATGATAATGCACGCCTTTGTTTTCAGTCGTCACTCGTTGGGGTGGTGCGCCATCGACTGACCGGTTTCGGTTTGTTCGCCATTTTCAGCAACTGTCAGCTCGCCGTCCTACTTGAGCGTTCAGCGTTTTCTACGCCCAACATCCAACCTGGGCGTTTTCTATGAAAATCTCATGCCCCCGCAGGCATGCAGGGGAAATCGCGCGGGTTTCCCCTCATGTAGGACACGGGGTCACAGCTGTTTCAGTTTTGAAATACGATTATTTCACAACTGTTGTGAAATAGGACGCTGAAGATGGCGAACAGCCGAAACCACTCCATCGGTGACGCACCCCAAACCGAGGGAAGACTTGACAAGTAGGCGCCCCTACGCGGCTACGATTTTTTTTACATACATCACCTACTAATTCTCATAGATTAAGCGCTTTTACTAACAATATGAAATAAATTATAATTTCGTTGTTAACATCGGCGGTTCAACTCCTGCTCCCCCCCCCCACCACAAAATTTGCCGTTCAACACACAACAAACAACTGTCTATCTACAAGTGAGTCCGGTGACGGTCGGATATGAGTGCACACAGCATACACTACCCCCGTCGTTTGTTTCGCTACATATTGAGACACATCATCGTTTGTTTAGCCCAAATTTTCGTTCGTTAAGCTCTGCAAACTATTTATTTATAGGAATAATATTCTTAAAATATATTATATATTATACAACATGTGTGCCGCCAACTTTCAAGCAACAGTAGTACACATGACCCCTATCGTTTGTTTAGCGACATATTCGGACACAACGTTGTTCGTTCACGTTTTTATCCCAAATTTTCGGTTGTTTAGCGCTGCAATACATGAAAACCGAAAAGTGTGCCGCCAACTTCGCGCAACTGCACCACATGACCCCAATCGTTTGTTCAGTGCGGCACACAATTTGTTTTTCAAAAACTTGAATATTGCAGGGGGCCTAAAAAAACGAAAATTTGGGTAAAACAAACGTAAACAAACGATGTTGTGTCTCAATATGTAGCGAAACAAACGAATTTACGGTCGTGTGTGCCGTTGCGTGAAGTTGGCGGCACACATTTGGTTTGTCAAAAAATTGTATATTGCAGGGCTAAAAAACGAACATTTGGGCTTAACAAACGTGAACAAACGATGTTGTAGCTAAACAAACCATTGGGGTAGTTTGTGCTGTTGCGAGAAGTTGGCGGCACACCACGATGTCTTTTCTTATAAATAAATAAATGTTTTGCAGGGCTAAACAAACGAAAATTTAGGCTAAACAAACAGTAAACAAACGAAAGGTGCCATTTTCGTCATGTTTCGTGAAAAGTGTTCCGGTAGGTTCACGTGCATCAGTGTTGACGTTACATTGGGGTGAAGTCCGCATCCTTCAATATTTGCAGGCGTGGGACTTTGCCCTCAAAACGGTTTTTTGGGTGGAGGGGGCCGTATAAAGCCATCACCCTAACTTACAGCTGGACACCGCGGGTCTAGTCTAGTGTGATGTGTACGGGGTATAGAAACACGGATTCAATTTCCACCAGGAACTCAAACAACTATGCCCAAATCTGACAAGATGGCAACAGATCTGGGTCGCAATCACGTAGATCATCACCAGAAATTTACTTTTTTTGCTCAGAAATAAATCAATAATCAGAAACAAAACGTAAGGTACGAGCGTAATATCGACGAACTGTAATTTAAAAACAAACGAGCGTCATTACATCAGTCATTGACACAAGGGTCGAAACACCAAAAGTCGAGAGGAACGCAGAGAATCACGAATCCTAGGCTATAAATGTGTTCCCGTTCCACCTTCGTGTCTATTTTAAAAAATAAGTATTTTAAAACCTACTAGTGATTTCCGTTTGAGGGTCGGAGGGGAAAAAATTCTGGCATTTCATTTTCTTATAAGCCTCTCCTCTCCCCTCCCCACCACACCCATTCACACCACCTCAACCTCGGTGACGAGCCGGCCACATTCTACACATTCTAGGAAGATGTCTTCGCCAAAAGAGAACTTAAGTCCTTCAAGTAAATTTAATAAAATATTCATTGTGGGGGGGGGGAGTAAAGATGGTCATAGATGGTGAATAAAACAACACTTTCATTCGAAGAATGCGAAATTAAATGAACAAAATAATGCTGTCCCTTCCAATTCCAATAATTGACACCCTTTTTTTCTTTACTGTAAATTGTCTCTTCGCTAGCCCTGAAACGCCGGTAATTTAGCCCTGTAAATTGCACAATTTACCTAATCAGGCAGGAGGATGTCTTACCCTCGCAGAACTGGTCATTTCAACACGTAGGAATTTCCCCAACGCCCGGAAAAAACTATCGACCTGAGTTCATAGACACTTTCTATTCGGTCATGACCAACGAAAACTGCAAAACCTGATTGATACTGAAAAACAAATTGTATTTTTGGCTCCCAGGAACCAAAAAATTAAGCTTAAAAGAGGCAATTCAGCTTTTCTTAAACACCCTTACTTGCCTACCAAGATTAAACGTTAGCCATCTATGCATGAACGCAAACAACGACACATCCACGGCGGCGAGGGCTTTTCGGCGCATGGCAATTGCAAATTCATCCCCGAAATCGGGAGAATTAGCAATATAAATAGCAATATCAACTCACAGCAATTAAAGAGGTCAGAGAAGTCGGTTCAAATAGAAGCCGACTTCCTTCTCCAGAAACGGTGAACACTCCCTCCCCCGCCCGAACTCATAACACACGTACTTAAAATTACAGTATGACAAACTTTCGCAGACGCTACTTAGTCCCTAATCCGTTAACGAAACTTGGCCTTATAAACCAATATTATACCCCCCCCCCTTTCTTTTCCAAAGCCAATATTCCACCGAGAGCACGTCTCAAGAGGATATCGACCAGTAAGCACGGTGTTCAATAAGAACTCTGTACTGAAGGCTATTCTACCACCTGTACTAGCGAAACATAACGGCTAAAGAGGCCCCGCCCCAGAAGTTCAGAATTGGACGATAGAGGGCGGTTTTCAACTGTTCGACCGGGGTGTCGAACCGTTGAAAAGTTGGTGGTTTGGCAACTGTTCGACACATTCTCATTTGCGACTGTTCGACATGAAATTTTTGTCCATAAGTTAGTTGAAAATGAGCCGATATTTCAAGTGTTCGAAAGAATTCTTACTGTAATGCCACCGGTTTTTAACCACAGCAGCACTAACTTTCCCACGAACAGCCCTGAAGTCTAAAATGAAGATATTTAGGAGGTGTTTTTGCCCAAGTGACTTCGACTCCAAGGGCGAGGGGCCATAACCCCTGTGGCTCTCCCTTGTATCCGCCAATGGCTACTAAAGTAACGGATGCAGAGGGGTTACAACGGACAAGTCGATAACGCATGCTGAAGTGACATTTTGTGGGTATTCCACAATGGAACGCGTCGCTACCACACGTGCCAGTTTGTCGAACAGGTGAAAACGAGGTGATATTGCAAGTGTTCGACATGAGAACCCGATAACGCAAGCAGAGGCGAACTCAAGGGCGCAAGTAGCAAAATATTTTGGGGGTGTGAAGTTAATTTTACCACCTAACTGCTACCAATAATTTTACCACTTTCCCCCTCCCACCGTTCATTTTAGAGGTCTGACCAAATGAGGGGGGGGGGGGGTAAGTGGTAAAACTGTAGCAGCCAGGTGAGGTAATTGGTAAAATTAACTTTCACACCCCAAAATATTTTGCTACTTGCGCCCCTGTGTTCACCTCTGCATGCGTTATCGGGTTCTCCTGTCGAACAGTTGAAATGTCCAACACTTGCAATATCACCTCGTTTTCACCTGTTCGACAAATTGGCACGTGTGGTAGCGACGCGTTCCCTTGTGAGCTACCCACAAAATGCCACTTCTGCATGCGTTATCGACTTTCTACTGCAGAACAGTTGAAATGTCGAACACTTGGAATATCGGCTCATTTGCAACTGTTCGACAAAAATTCGTGTCGAACAGTTGCCAAACATCAACTTTTCAACTGTTCGACAACCCTGAAACACTCCCACGATAGAAGACAATTCAGTTCAAGGTACAACCCAAGATGGATCCAAATAAAAAAGCGCTTAACTAGCGAACTGTCGAGGAAAAGTTGCTGTTGCTTAATTTTCTCCTAAAGTGAGATAATACTTCAAAGAACCACGGGTAGTGTTGAATTGATACTGGTAAATAGAGTAAAGTATCGATTCTTTTCAATCGATACCCAGTTCTTTTGGTAACGATGCTTATCATTCGGTACTTCTTAATCGGTACTGAGTATGAGCTCAAACGATTGGACCAAGTGAAGTTTTTATACGATACACCATAAGCAAGTACCATCAGCTTCGGTACTTCACTTCCAATAACAATTTATAGTTATTCAATACTTCAAATGAGTCAAGTATCGATTCAACACTAACAGGGGACGCTTCACGATCGATTGGTTCACTTGACGCTAGTTCAGTACCACCCAATGGCGTAGCAAATCGGCTCTACAGGTTTTTCAAAGTTAGCCCCATCACTACAAAACGAAATAGCTAGCTACCGTCACAGACACTACCACTCTATCCAAATTAAAACGAATGAGAAAAACCGGCGACAATTTTTGGAAACCCGCCCAGCTATCATCATCATCTCGTTTTAATTGAACTACGAGCGATTTCATTTTAAGGTCATTTAAATGATTTTTTTTGATTTTTTTTTTTTTTTTTTACCTCATGTTGTTGGAGTTTGTGTTATTTCGAAGGGGAGTGGACGCAGGTACATTATTTCGGTGATTGTTCGTGGCCTGTAACAAGCGACAACATAAAAAAACTTTAAATTTGTGTATCTTAGATAACACTCGTGAGTCAAAACAAAACAAAAAATTTGAACAATGATACGAATGACGTTTAAAGCATATTGCTGGTACCTTTGCCACGTTGTTATTCTGAAGATAAGGGTTACTAGGCTGTTGTGGAGGCCTCGCTGTCGCTTGTCCGTATCGATTGACTAAGGCATTCTGAAAAAAAAAAACGAACAAAATAACTCATAAAAGATAAGCCAAGAGAAGAATATTATTTTTCGCGATGGAATCCCTCAGACTGTATATAATCCACACAATGATGAAGGACCTATAGGCCAGAAGCGGTTTGAGGCCACGGAGACGGAGTCAAAAAAAAAAACGAGCCCCACCAAACGATGTTCGATTTTTGTGGCAGGGGAAACCACCTCGGAAACGCGTTAACGAGGAGTTAATGAGAAAAAACGAATGAGGAGGGGAGAGTTACACTCAGGGCCGTGGAGAGAATATTCGGGCCTGGGGATGGAACTCAACTGGACCCCCCCCCACCCCAATCATTGTTTTAGTATCTCACTATAGGTCCAACCAGGGAAAATCTTCAAACCACAGCAAAGCTCCAACCACTGCAAATTTCCAGCCGCAAAAAAGGTGTAACCACAAAAAGGTCTAACCACAGTAAAGCTCCAACCACAGCAAAGCTCCAAAGTGCAGAAAAACTGCAACCACACCAAAGCTCCTAGCACAAAAAGCTGCAACCAAATTAAAGTTCCAGCCACAGGTAAACTTCATCCTCGATGAAGGCTCAACCATTACAGCAAAGCTCCAACCACAGTAGAGCTGCAACGACCGTAAAGCATTTTCTTTTCTTGTCGCCTCTTTCTTCATTTCCGAAATACTGGCCTTCAAGAAAAGCCAATCCTGGGGGTAACGGAACACCGGATCGCCTCCGACGGATAGCTCCAGGTCAATGAACTCGCTATTCGAGCCCTTCTTGGCCAGAGGAATCCGCCGCCTACCCGCTCCTGTTGAAGCCATTATGTATCTACCGGTACCGTCCTGTTCGTGGCCAGTAAATTAATGACATTGACAGCAGTTCCACCATGCGTAAGAGACCAGGGTCCGTATGCCAAGTCGTTCCTCGATTTTTTCTCAACCTCAAAGTTCCCTCACAAACTGGAAAAATTATAAAATAACACGTGATTCTACAGCTTGTGAGGAACGTTGGAGTCGAGGAAATTTCGAGGAACGACTTAGCATACGGGCCTAGGGCTCGCCACCGGTGCCGCTAGTGTTTAAATGACAGCCTGACTGTCCGTGCGGATACAAATGTGGGCGATTTTGATATCCCCCCTCCCAACCATAAGAAGAGAAAGCCAGCTTTTTTGGTCGCACGAAACACTAATTGCAAAAAAAAAAAAAAACTGTCTCTCTCCATCCTGGGTATGCACGTTTTGACCAAAACACGGATGTTTTCGTCCAAATCAGCATTTATAAAGGTGTCTCGATACGCCAGAATGACCAATAAAAAAATAGGAGTTTGTCGTTAATATCAGTGGTGAGAGCCGGTACGCCAAATTACCCACAGGAAAAACCGTTGGTTCTTCCAGGGACTACTTTTTCTGCCCCCGCCCCCAAAAATCAACAGATCATGCTTTACGAGCTAATGTTACAACAAAACTGCCGCTTCTTCCACGAAATTTGAAATTTGGATAAAAAACAACCAGAAGTCGTATCAATGATCAGGCTTTTTTGGGCTCACGATGTGGCCATGAGCGCAATGAGCCTGGAGCTTACGAGCGTTTCTGACCTTTAAGGCTTGTTTACGCGATGCCTTGATCCAGTAGCTGGCTCCATCTGCTGGCGCCTGTCCTGTGCTAGTTCAGTCAAAAAAAGTCAGTCAAAATTAGCCAGTGAGCATTCCAGTGCCTTTCCCACCGTCCAAAAATAAACTGGCACCATCTTCTGGTACCGTGTGAATGCTGGTTCACACGATTCCAGTACAAGCGAGCCAGAACTTGCGCCAGTACCGTTTAGACGATTCAAGCTAATGGTGCCAGTCAGCAGAGTTCAAAACGATGGATATCAGATAACGAACGTAAACTGACTGATGTGGAAGACGAAAATGTCGTTCACACGGTACTAGGGTGACCAGACTATCCTTTAGGGTGACGTCCTACTTTCCCCGGACATGTTCTACTTTTTAGATCTTTGTTCTACTTTTAAAATCAGTTTTGCAGGTTAATCGGCTAATTCAAAAAATTAATTTGTCTCTTTCAAAAACCAAATTCCCGAATCTTAATTGGTTTATTAAAAACCCAAATTTCGTGATTTTGGCCTCTACCCAACTTTTGCGGACTTTCACTCGTTCAAAATCTAATTTCGCGGATTCGATTCATTCAAACTAGTAAAATACAATTTTAACATTAAACTGATCAACGATTAATCGTTGTTAACTTGTTTTCAGGCGTCCTACTATTGGGCTCTACTTTCCACCGTAAGCGTCCTACTTTTTCGTGTCAGGCGTCCTCGGAAACTACTTTGACATCGGGTCACTCTACACGGTACTTGAGCAGATGACGCCAGTTCATTTTTGGTTGGTGGGAGAAACTCTGGAATGCTCACTGGCTATCCTCCCGGTGCAAGTTGACTGGCGCGGCATTTTTTGACTGAACTGGCACGGAACTAGCTCCAGCAAGATGGTTTACATGGGGCCAGTAAACCAACGGCAACTGAAATTCGGTCGAACAGACCCCCTGAATATCGTCACTACCCCTCCCCTTCCACCGCCGACCACCATTATGCAATCACTGAAGAAAATCCTCGGAAATTGAGACATCATAGGCTAGAATGCAAAATCATTGAGACTCCCACCCCGTCGTTACAAAAAAAAAAAAAAAATCGATGAACGTTATTAATATTATCAGTTTTTAAGCCATAATACTTGATAAATGTTATATTTTTAGGGTTTTGGCTTTTTTCTTCTTCTACTTCTTCGTTTCCTGAGCTTTCGCCTTCTTGTGCTGAAGGCATCGTCAGAGAACTTTTTTGGGTTTTTTTATTTTAAATTATAGACATGTGACGAATGGAGGGGTGTCAATTTCTTCTTGCTGATTAGAAAATTTGTTGTTGATGGCAACTGAGAATGTCTTCTGGTCATCTTCTTTTCAAGTTTGCAATCAGTGGCCTCCAGGCATGTGGTACATGAATTCCTTCATCTCTGTTGAAGTTTTCTTTTTTCTTTATTTCGATGGCTTCTCGAATTTTTCGTTTATTCCACGAACTTTCAATGGCCAGTATTTTGGTATCTTCAAATTTAATGACGTGTGATTGTCCGCTGTACATGTGTTCAGCTATTGCTGATTTTTCAATATTGCGGTGTTTTACGGCTGACATGTGTTCTTTCATTCTTGTTTTGACGTTTCGAAGAGTTTCACCAATGTAAGATTTGTTACAGCTGCAAGGTATTTCGTAGACACCTGGGTTTTCGAGTTTTCTTTCATCTTTGACATGTCTGAGGAAGCGATTTATTTTTCTTGGTGGTTTGAACGTTGATCTGATTTTGTACTTGTTGAGGATTCTTGCTATTTTGTTTGAAGTCCCTTCGACGAATGGTAGCACCACTTTCCCTTTGATTTCTTCAGTTTCTTCTCGGTATCTTGGGTTTTCTGTATTTTCACCTGAAGAAAGTTTTTTTGATTTCTTGATTGCTTTCGTGAATACTTTTTTCTTATATCCATTTTTTTGTAGAACTTCTTGTAAATGTTTTATTTCTTCTTCAAGGTGTTCATTGTCTGAGATTTTGATGGCTCTGTCGATCAAGGTTCTGACGATACCATTTTTTTGAGCTGGGTGGTGGTGGGAATTTGCGTGTAGATAGCGATCAGTGTGAGTGGGTTTTCTGTAGACGCTGTGTCCCAAGAATCCGTCTTCTTTTCTTCTTATTAGGACGTCGAGAAAAGGAAGTTGTCTTTCATTTTCTATTTCCATGGTGAATTTGATGTTTTGATGTTGATTATTCAAGTGGTCCAGAAAGGTGTTTAAATTCTCTTATGGCTGCGCTACGTAGACGACACTTTCGTAATATGGCCACATGGGCTAGAGAATTTAAACACCTTTCTGGACCACTTGAATAATCAACATCAAAACATCAAATTCACCATGGAAATAGAAAATGAAAGACAACTTCCTTTTCTCGACGTCCTAATAAGAAGAAAAGAAGACGGATTCTTGGGACACAGCGTCTACAGAAAACCCACTCACACTGATCGCTATCTACACGCAAATTCCCACCACCACCCAGCTCAAAAAAAAAAATGGTATCGTCAGAACCTTGATCGACAGAGCCATCAAAATCTCAGACAATGAACACCTTGAAGAAGAAATAAAACATTTACAAGAAGTTCTACAAAAAAAATGGATATAAGAAAAAAGTATTCACGAAAGCAATCAAGAAATCAAAAAAACTTTCTTCAGGTGAAAATACAGAAAACCCAAGATACCGAGAAGCAACTGAAGAAATCAAAGGGAAAGTGGTGCTACCATTCGTCGAAGGGACTTCAAACAAAATAGCAAGAATCCTCAACAAGTACAAAATCAGATCAACGTTCAAACCACCAAGAAAAATAAATCGCTTCCTCAGAAATGTCAAAGATGAAAGAAAGCTCGAAAACCCAGGTGTCTACGAAATACCTTGCAGCTGTAACAAATCTTACATTGGTGAAACTCTTCGAAACGTCAAAACAAGAATGAAAGAACACATGTCAGCCGTAAAACACCGCAATATTGAAAAATCAGCAATAGCTGAACACATGTACAGCGGACAATCACACGTCATTAAATTTGAAGATACCAAAATACTGGCCATTGAAAGTTCGTGGAAGAAACGAAAAATTCGAGAAGCCATCGAAATAAAGAAAAAAGAAAACTTCAACAGAGATGAAGGAATTCATGTACCACATGCCTGGAGGCCACTGATTGCAAACTTGAAAAGAAGATGACCAGAAGACATTCTCAGTTGCCATCAACAACAAATTTTCTAATCAGCAAGAAGAAATTGACACCCCTCCATTCGTCACATGTCTATAATTTAAAATAAAAAAACCCAAAAAAGTTCTCTGACGATGCCTTCAGCACAAGAAGGCGAAAGCTCAGGAAACGAAGAAGTAGAAGAAGAAAAAAGCCAAAACCCTAAAAATATAACATTTATCAAATCGATGAACGATTGAACGAAATTTCACTAGGAATGTTATCATTTCAATCATGTTTTTATTGTCTTACGACTGATATGCTCCCCTTAACTAACAAAGGATGGGCAAAATCGATTTATGAGAACATTCCAGTGTATCAATCAAACACGTTGACTCATCACATTGATTCACGCCTCATGAGTCATTCCCCTCCTCACACATGTTTATTCACTGCGTTCGGTCAGCGTGAACATAGATCGCAAGGATACAACCTAGAATGGGAAACTCCCGGTTGTGATGTAGACAGATATTTCTGAACCGCCCTGTACTAGAGAACCTTTAAAACACAGGTACTGCAACACGGATTTCAGTGCCATATTTGGTCCCTCAGTTGTTAGGGTAAACAAAAGATCATGAATGAAAAAATTGTCATCGTAACAGCAAACAAACGCGGAACGCGATCGAAATAAATCAAAATATATTACATGTCAATGAGATCAGGTGATAATTATAATGATGTGAGGGACCAATCATGGCGCCGATTTCCGTGTTGCAGTACTCGTGTTTTATAGTGCCTTACCTGTACAAGTGCACTCAGCCCCTAAATTCTTCGTATCCCCCCTCTTTTCACATCACTCTTCCTTTTGACAGTGATTGGTGTCAATAGAAAAGACTCCAGGCCCCCCAAAAAGTTTTCAAGGCTTAGAGGCGAATTCCTTGACACGGAGCTGGGTGAGCCTCTCGGTTAACAACCGGGTAGATGTGGAAGGGGATTGATCCCCTCCCCCCTATGAGGCTTTCAAAAATGGGCAAATGGGAGACTGAGTCGCCAGAACATACATTTATTGGGTAGAGTGGGTAGAGGGGTTGGGAAGTGAGACATACAAAATATTGACAAAGGAGCTCATAGAAAAAATAGCAGGTAATCTAAACGTACACAGATAATGGTAGCCCTAAGATACTCAAGTGTCCGAAAAAGTGTTTTAGAGGCCTCCTTCCAGCTAGTTCACTAAACTAAATTTTAGCATTTGACCCTTTAACCACTAGAACCTTCCAGTTCACAGGTAACAAAGTAGTTTAAAAACGATGGCGCGAGGGTTGATTGGGCGAAAACAACCTCAAAACAACGTGAGGTAGCGTTATTTAGTGCCGGCCTCAGACATTTGACGCCCCTGGGCGAATCTTCCACCAGCGCCCCCATGAAGTCACCGTTCAGAATAAGCCATTTTAGCGGCGAACTTGCGATTTTGTCTCCATTTTAGCAGTAAATTAGCAAATTTTCACCATTTTAGCCATGAGTTAGCGATTGATCTTCATTTTAGCCGTGAATTAGCAATTTTTCTGAATGCTTGCAGCGAATTCGTGTTTTTCCTGATTTTAGCTGCTAATGAAGGGTTTTACTCAATTCCATCGATGATTTAGCACTTTTTCCTAATTTTACCCGTGAATTAGCGCTTTTTCTCAGTTAGACCCACGAACTTGCGTTTAGAACCCGAAAACATTGTCGTTTCCATACTTCTAGCGGCTAATTAGCGCTTATTCTGTTATCCGCGGAAGGCTTAAGGCTATTATAGTCGCGAAGTAGCAAAGTATTTTTCATAATTTTAGCCGTCACTTATCGCTTTTTCCCACTACTGCCTGCGTGCGTGAATCATTAGCGTACAGTGGTAGGGGGTGGGGGTGGTTACACCAGCCCTCGAAAGGCTTAAATGATGGAAAAATGAGGATTTTTAGGTTCTATGTTGATGGATGTAGGTACGTCAAAACCAGTTTTGGTAAGCAGTTGGTCGGCGATTTGGCCGGTTGGCATGTGATCAGCAAAGATTGTTGCTGAATATTCGATTAAGCCCACAAAATTGCCATTCTGAAAAGGCTCAAATTGAGAGAAATCGTGACTTCTGGGGGTAACTTCGCGGCTTAAATTGAGAAAATACGCTGATCCCAACGTTCAGAGCTCAATGCTCACACAAAATCACGGCTAAAATTTAAAAAAAACCTAATCCGGGGCTATTAATGGAAAATTTGCAACTGAAATTACGATACAAAAGAGAAAAACCGCTTATTCACTGCTAAATTTGTGAAAAGCGCTATTTCACGACTGAAATTGTAGAAGAATAGCTAATTAGCATCTAAAATTGGGTCAAAACGCTAATCCACGGCAATAATTGAGGAAATCGCTGGTAAAACAACTGATAAATTCGAGAAAAATAGCTTAATTTGCTAATGAAATTTAAAAAATCGCTAATTAGCTCGCAGCTAAAACTGAGACAAATCGCTAATTCATGTATGGAATTGGAAAAATTGCTAATTCACGGATACAAATGAAAAAATTCGGCTAATTCGCAACTAAATTCAGTAAAATGCTTATTCGCTGCTTAGGAAAACACAAATCCGTGACTTCTGAAGGCAATTTCGGACCTAAAACTGAGAAAAAGCGCCAATCCATAGCTAAAAGTAAAAATTAAAAATAAAATGATAATGCGGGACAGAAGTAGTTCTTATACCGCTTATTTGCGGTCAATATTGAGAAAAATCATTAATTAGCGCGGCTGAAATCATGAAAAACGTCACTTTGCAGGTCAAAGTGAGAATAAGCGCTAATTCACAACTGAAATAGTAAAAATCGCTAATTTGCAGCAAAAATTGGGAGAACTCGCTACTAAACGCGGTACGCTAAAAATAAAACATACAATAACACAATAAACAACAACACAATAACACAATAAAACAAATAAAAATGAAAAACGATACGGCTACTAAACGATAAAAACGCTACTTCACCGCTAAAATTAAGATAAAGTTGTAATTCACGACATAAATAAAAATTTTAAAAAATCCGATTCCCGGCTGTAATTGAAAATACACCAATCCGTGGAATCTAAAGGCATTTTCGGGGCTAAAGTTAGGAACGTTTGGCCGGGAGTGGAAATTGAATTATTTAAAAAATGAAATGAAAAGACAATCACATATTATTTCCATCGAGTTACTTCATAGATCACCCCAACTATTTTTTTTCCAAATGTGCGCCCTAGCTTCTTTATATCTCTAGCAATCCCAATCCCAACGCTCATTTTTAACTAATTTAATCGAATTTTTATAGTTTTGAAATATTCGTAAAGCAAATGCGCTTCTTATGTCATTTTTTTTCTCGTTCACCTGCCCCCTTCATTTTACTAGACGCGCTCCTGGG
This sequence comes from Corythucha ciliata, assembly GCA_038030265.1. NCBI lineage: Eukaryota > Metazoa > Arthropoda > Insecta > Hemiptera > Tingidae > Corythucha > Corythucha ciliata. The sequence continues at coordinate 7,299,865 of CM075943.1, read as the reverse complement.
CGGTCGCCCCCCTCCCTTAAAAAGCCGGCACCGGCGTTAAGGTCCCGATGATATGCTATAGCTCCTCTGGAGTTCCACAAGGATCTCACTTGAGACCACCTCTATTCCTCTATTCACATGGTCAACGTATACCACAGAGTTCCCATTTTTTAAAAAAATTAAAAACACAATTCTGGGGCTTAACACAAACATACTGGCCGAATTGAAAGTTTGCAGCTGGAAGTCAGCTTTTTGGGATAAACTGCGAATTTGGGTCACCGGTTTGTACTGCAGTTCCACAAAAGCTACTTGGTCGGTGGAAAAATTCATAGTTTCGGGGAATTTATGAGTTCTTTATGAGTCGGGTCTGGGGGAATAGTCACTTTCTAAGTGCATTTTATGGAAAAACGTCCTTAAAATGTACCTTAAAAAGTACCATTTGCTGGTTTAAAAAAATAATTGAATTTACTCACATTTTGATGTGATGGCTGCTGCTGTTGCATTCGGTTATTCACATTGGCGTTCGCGTGATTAAACCTCGGCTGATTCATCACCGGCCAGCCGTTCGTAGTAGCCGGGTTCACCGACGACACAACCGGTTTCGAAGTGGTAACTTGTGCGACGGGTGGCGGCACGGACTGCGACGGTGAAATCGACGGAGCCTTGATCCACGACTGCGTTGGACCGTTGCGCTGGGAATTTTTTTGGACTAGCAATTGCGAGTCGACCCCCTTGGGCGGCCAATACTCGTCGAAACTCGTTCCCTGTGGAAAGTACGCTTTGATGTCCGCTAAACTTATCACTTGACACGAGTCGTTCGCGAACAGTTCACTTCGAATTCCTTGAACTTTACAACAGAATTTCAAATACGCCAAATCCCAAGGACCGAGCGTCGCCGATTTTTGTTTCAACGTCTCCGTTTCACCCTCGAAATAAAACAACGGAACGTACCGACTCTCGTCTTTCACCGTGTACGGAACCACCGAGTCGTTATTAATCCTCACGAACCCGCACCGGTTGTCTTTACTATTCGACACTTCACTCGCGGGATTCACTATTTTCTTATAGCACAAGTCTAAAAACTGATAAAATTCGTTCGCGTCCTCTAATCCTACAACTAAGTCCCTAACGGAGAACAAGTCCCTTCCGTAGGTTTGATCACAGTGTTTCGTATTTATATCGTTCAGAAGTTTAGCTTCGGCCTCGGTGATATAATAACTTCTTATACACGTACACGTGTAAATGTCCGGACTCAGACAATTCAAATATTTCGCTAGAAGTTTCAATTCGACCATTTTGACGGACACGAATCGCTCACCACCGCTCCCTCGTTTAATGTAGGGAATATCCACGTCGCCGATTAACGTCCAGCCGAATTTTCCTGCCAAAAGAAAGAAAGAAAAAAACGGAATCTATACGAGGTGACCGATGTAAAGCCGTTGTATCTTTGTGGGATGGGGGGAGGGGAGGGTGACGGAATTTGTTTTAGTGATGGACTACGTCTAGGTGTACACGGTCCTGCCACTATAAGGTCAAGCCACAAAAATGGTAAACCACAAAACTGATCCACCCCAAAAATGGTCTAACCACGAACAGGTTCACCCCAAAAATGGTCTAACCTAGTTCCAAATCACGCGCCGTCATTTTTGTAGAAATCACAGTCCTGACGTTCAGGGTGCGGAAGGACGAACACGAAGACGCCCCCTCTCCCCAAATAATTTAAATGCCAACTTGGTGTGGTCTCCTGGCACGCTCTCTGCCACATATGTACCCTGTGGGGGGGGGGGGGGTAAAACCCGAACTATAACTCCAGTTAAACGTGTGAACCATATGTGTAAAAATTTCGAAGTGTTTTTTTTTCTTTTACGACATCAAGGTCAAAAGCAAAGACAAAAAGGTCAAAAATAAAACAAAATAATATTCGTGAAAATGTTGAAAAGTCAGGGAAGGGCGCTTTCACACTTGAGATTCCGGTATCCGGTTCCCGAATCGAGGATACTAAAAATACAATACGGCATACGCGCTCATTCACATTTAAGATTCCAGAATCGGATACTAAAAGTATGCGATTCCAGAATCTAAGTGTGAAGGAGCGTCTTGACTGTAGTGTACTTTAAGTATCCTCGATACGGGAATCGGATTCCGGAATCTCAAATGTGAAAACGGCCTAAAACGAACAGCAAAAAAATGTCAATTCAAGGGCCCGACAGGGGAAAAAAAAAAAAAAAAAAAAAAAAAAAAAAAAAAAAAAAAAAAAAACAGAAGACGCGCGAAATTCCCCCGGTGAGGGCACCAAATATTTGTCCCAACGGCGTGTTGGGCGCGTTTTCCGGCACATCATGTTTGTGTAGCCCAGTGTGGTTCAATAAAACTTCAATTCCAGGAGGCTCCATCAACATTTATGATGAAGCGGCACCAGTACAGAAAGTTTTTATTCGATTTCAGACGGTCGATAAGCGAAACAAAATTTAAGAGTTTAGGGCACGTTTGTAAATTACCGATTTATGACATTAATTTAGTCCATCGTGAAAGTTTTCTGGGCAGTTCCAATTCCTTCCGTTCAACAAAAATTCCAAAAAAAAATGCCGTCTCACTCACCATTTTGACTCGGCTGATCCAATGGAGTCTTGTCCTCCTTGTGCTGCGGCGACATTGACGGCGGTACCCTCTGCATTCCTCCTCCGGCTCCACCACCCCCTACCATAGCCGCAGCTCCTGGTTTCCCTTTCGTCATATACCCAAGTAATGTGCCCGAAGTGCAATTACGTTGTTGCTGCTGTTGCGGCGCCGTCGTAAGCTGCTGCATTTTTTGCTTGTTTTTCTCAGCAATTTCAGCAGCCAGGGCGCTGATTTCGGCTTCGTCGGGCCGTTCTTGCTTCACCGCTGTAACAGATTTTTTCGTTTTCAAAACAGTTAGTCGTTGTTAAATTTGTAAAAAAACAAAAAAGAATTTTCATTTTTAAAAATCGTTACCATAAAAAATAAGTTTCATCACGAACGCCATCAATAACCACAATCAAATCACAACTAAAACCGAACTATTGCTAAGAGAATAAATTCTCAATTGACAATGCTAAAATCACGTCAAATATATTACCAAGACCATATGGTTGATTTCAGCACGACTGAAATTCTTTAGTTTCATCTAGCAACCAATATTGTCTCCAGTAGACCTTTCCAGCTGTTACGACAGTGATCGGTGGTTGTCATAATTAATAATTCGCTATCATATGTTTGCTCGAAACAGCCAGAAACGGCACATTTGAAGTCATTCCTCCTTGTTTTTAGCTCGCAGGAATCCCCCTTCCCTCACTCGAATAAAATGGTCTCAAAGCGGAATAAAATTCCCAATGAGAGACCACAAAAATGGTTATTTTCGCTATGAATACGATTATGAAAAAATAAGATAATAAATACAACTATGGGGAACGGGCACCTTTTTTTTGCCATCCAAGTTTTCTCGAAACATAATAGGTGGATTCTTCGATGCCACATTATGATTTGATAGACCGGCGGGGGCCGGATTTCCATAACAACGTTGCCATTTTAAGACCCCTCCCCCCCGACCACGATTTTAAAATTGAGTAATGTTGGGTTTATCCATGGTGGGGGAGGGGGTGGGGTTAATCTATCACTTTCACTTCGGATTTAAGTTATTGAAGCATATCAAAAATAGCAGGGGAGGTCCATCTGTGTGAGAAACCCCAGTCGGGGGGGGGGGGGGGTAATCCCTCTCACCACCAGTTACGTCGCTATCTCCTCTTCATGAACCTTGAGGTTTGTCAAACACTTGATAACTCGTGGAATAAAAATTGCTTGAATAACTTTACATTATTGAATGCAAAACGGCCCCTAGCAACCAGACTTATCCCAGCTGTATCTGAAGAAATAAAGAGCACCCTTAGGATGCGTTTATCAATGCACTTGTTCTACAGACAATGCTGGGATAAGTCTGGTTGCTATGGGCCTTTGTGTAAACATTAATGTAAAGTTATTCGAGAGACAGCTATTCCATGAGATATCCAGTGATTGATAAACCCACCCTAAATAAAATAAAACAAGCATATAAACATCTACACGTTACAGGGATGAAGTGACCAATTATTGAGAAGACGACGCGTAGCCGAATCTGCTGTCACGTGCCTCATTATTATTAAAAAACCCCGGTCTCAAAAATTCAAAGTCTGTTCGCGAAAAAAAAGTGTAGTGTAGTGCAGGGCAGAACACAAACAGCCATGTTACCTTCTCTGTAACCTAAAGCCCCCTCTCACCATCCCTTCTCTACGTCCATCTTTACACCAGCCTGCAGGCTGGAGGTTGGTGCAGGCTGGTGTAAAGATGGTTATAGGGAATGGAGGGTGAGAGGGGGCTTTAGGTTACAGAGAAGGTAACAAGGCTGTTTGTGTTCTGCCCTGCACTGCACTACACTACACTTTTTTTCGCGAACAGACTTTCTAAGTCGGAACTAAAAAGTGCAGGGGGTTAAAATGTACGGTGACACGGTGGTCAGGGTGGAAATACTGACAATTTGGCCAAGGCACAGCGGATCAAAGGAGAGAGAGGTAGGGAACTTCGAACCTCCCCCCCCCCCCGACCAATGTGACGCCACAAAACGACTCCAACGTGGGAGAAAACCCACATATTCTGGGAGCCTACCATATGAAAAATCCGAGTCATTTGATCGTGTCTGGCATCTGCGCAGGACGTTTTTCATGGCCTAGAGATGACACTTTTGAGATCGCCAGACATTCACATCCCCACCTGTTCACCTGACACGGTTGAGGGAACTTGAAAAACTTCACTGAAGTGTCGTATTGTCGGGACGCTCATCACTAAAACAAACTCCTTAACAACAATGCTTCACCATTTTCGGGTTATAAATCACATAAAATGTTGAAAAACTTTTATCACTCAATAGGGAATAATGAGATGTTGGGATACGAGTTGCGTAACCTTATGCCGACATAACCAGAAAAACTTGGGCCTGCGCTTTTACCGCTTTATTTTTTCCCTGCACAACACGGCACGGCAGGGATAGGCTTTGATGGCATCATAAATGGATGACGTGCGATGCTTAGTGATTTACACGTAGATCTACTGACGGGTTCTGAAGAAAATGCAGATCTGCAAGATTGGCTGGATCTAATCGTAAAGATCCGAAAATTTTCGTTTGAGATACGAGCTCCTGATGACTACATTTCCAACTGATCAAAACCCCTACAGATCAGGGGGTCAACCATGAGCTAGCGTTAAAAAATTAACGCAAGCGGTAACTAAGGACGCTCCATCACAAATAATGTTATAACGCCATAGATACCGCGTTTTGACGTTATTTTTACGCTAGCTCATGCTCAGATCCGTCAACCAAACTGCCCCCCTTCAATTTGCGTACTTTTCAAGATTCTGCAGAACTGCTGCGAGGAGGGCAGCAAATGCGGTCTATCGATTGGGGGAGCGGGAATAATTTTTCGGTCCGACGAGACCTGCAGAACCTCAAAAATAAGACGTTTAACTCGCCGAAATAGAGTTATACCGACTCACTCTGACTTAATTAACCTTTTTCGTTCATTTTGAACCACTTGACGACAATAATCGCTCAGTTGGACTCCAATAAGTATCATGTTCGAGTACAGGTTCCAAGTTTAAAACCTTTCGGGACAAAAAGTAAAAAAGCGGGACATTCGACTTGAGTTGTCGTCATAGAGGGCACTCATGAAGGACGTGCTTGAGCTCGAATACCTCCGGCCACAAGAAGCTCTAACCACAAAAAACCTTGAACCCTCACAACAAAAGCTCGAACCACAGAAAGTCCCATAAAGATCTCCCCACAAAAGGCTCTAACCAAAAAATGCCCTAACCACAAAAGCTCTAACCACATAAACGCATAAACATGAACGCCAAAAAGCTTGAACCACAAAAAGCTTTAAACAAAATGAAGCTCTAACCTCAAAAGCTATATACAAAAAAATCACTTTTACCTCAAAATCCTCCAATCACAAGCTTAAACAACAAGATTAAACTGTTACCGCAAAATGCACTTACCCCAAAATGATATAACAAAAAAAACTCGAATCCAAAAAAATACACAGGCTGGATCCGTATAAGTGTGACAAAAATGTTTGGGTAAAACTGCGTTAAAAGTGGAGTAAAATGGTACCTTCTGAAGTGTCCTAGGTCGATCCGTTCCGGAGTTATGATTTTTTTGTGTGTTTCAAAAAGTAACCAATGCTTGCTTCAAAAAATCCGCAATTTCTCGGCTTATATCGCACCAAATGCAAAAAGTGATGCCATTTTCAGAAACTACAGAACATTTCCTTTAGGATAGAGGCCATTTTATTGCTTGAAATAATCGTTAACACCCAGAAATCTGGCATTTTTTCCATAAATTTACGTGTCCTCTAAAATTTGTCCGTTTTACGAAAAGTCGCTGTACCCAAACAGCTTTCTCAACAGATTTTCGGTGTATCACAAAAACTTCCCCGTCTTCTAAGCTTCCTTTTGGCATGTTCACATTTCATGTTACCACTGACGTTTCTCACAAAAACGTCACGTGAATGCACAAAAACCGTGTTTTTACGAAACATGGGCCATTTTCTACGGTATTCGTGAAGGGTGCAGGGAGATCGGCAGTAAGTGAGAACAGGATATCTTACCGTGGAGAAGATATCGCAGGCAAGAGACATTCAATTTGACCAGTTATAAAATTGAAATTTCACTCAAAAATAACAATTTCCTCACTAAATTGACAATTTCCTCACTAATTTGACAATTTCCTCATAAAATTGACAATTACCCCCTAAAATTCATTATGAAACTGACGATTTACTCCCGCAAGGGTGATCCAGGGACGCCGTATAAGAAATAACATTACCCCTCCGTGGTGACCGCACTTGCGGCATTTTTTCCCGGCACCTCTGAATAGGGCCCCAGGGCGTCTTGTAGTTTGCAAAAAAAACGTTTTTCGGAGTAAAGGCTTATCATACGCCTAGTTTCAACTTAAATGAGGACAAGACTCTTCAGGTAGTCTTCAGCCCTCCTCGAGGCTGACCTTCGAGGCCCACGTCACCGATCTCGAGAGACGACTCACGAGATCACTCATTTTCAGATTGAGGGCGGTTGTGTCCCTTGAGGTCCGCCGAATGGTATACTTCGCCTATTTTCACTCAGTCATGCTGTACGGGCTTAGCGTGTGGGGCAATGCACTCAGAGCGAAGAATATCTTCAAACTACAGAAGAAGGCCGTGAGGGCTCTCCTGGGGATGAGAGGTGCGGAGTCTTGCAGAGCAGCCTTCAGGGACCAGGGCATACTCACGTTGTTTGGGGCATACGTTTACGAGTGTACCAAATTCGTCTCAAGGAATAAAGGAAACTTACGATCGATGTCCTCTATATACAAATATGCGACTCGTAATGCAGGTGATCTCGAGCTCCAATTTCGCCGCCTACAAAAAAGCCACCTCAACCCAGCAATTGACGGCGTAAGGTTTTATAACCGCCTCCCTCGTTCCGTCTTCCTGGACAACGGGACATAGCGCCTGAAGAAATTGAAGGAGTATTTATCGGACCTCGTGCTGTATTGGCGAATGCAGCAAAGGGATACGATATCTGGCGGTGTTTCAGAGAAACATTGAGTCCGGTACTCCATGTGATTTGTTGTTGTCGTTTGATAACAAACTAAAACAAAGGTTTTCTACCAAGGTGACTAAACTTTACTATAGGTGCCGCAGATTTCCCCCTGCCAATCGGACGGGAGGGGTGGAGACTGACGTCACGAGCAGTCCTTTGATCCCAATTGCTCACCCTAGAGCAGCAAAACAAGTTAATTTTGAAATTGATGGTTATGAATGCTCAAAAATCACAGCCCAATAACAATTAATAATGTACTGGGTTCAGCGCAAAGGCACTTGGGACTGCTCGTGACGTAGATGAAGGACAGTAATGGCCGAAGATCTGCGGCACCTATAGAAAGTTTAGTCACCTTGGTTTTCTACAATGAGAAAGTTCATGTATCAAAAATGTTGGTCAGTGACACTTTTTTACTCTGAACTACGGCTAAATAATCCGACGGTGACGATGAGGCCTCGAAATTGTACCTTTGGCATCACCGAATCAAGAAAACAAGACGGTTGTGGGGGTGCGCAGAACACCCGTACAGAAATTTTCACTGTCGGCTATTTGTTGGAGCAAGAAAACTCGGAAACACCGATTCGACCATTTTCGACCATTTTGCTGAACCCGTGCCGTTCTCTGAGCACTAAAGCGAAACGGAGAGCTGGCGAGTACCAATAAAGAAATGATAAGGCGCTCGTGGGATGTCTCTCAAGGGTGAATCCAGAGAAAACTGCTGCGTCTTTGGTTGCTCTTCCCGTCGTAACCGAGACACAATATTGTCATTTCATTGTTTCCCTAAAATAGAGAGCTGAACGGTGTCAGCTACCAAATAGCTCAGTGTTGGGAGAAAGTCGACCGCCGAAAGGCTAGGGAGCTTGCTTGACGTTTGATTATAAATGTATCAGAAACCATGTTCTTCTGTTCTCTTCACTTTAGGCCAACTGACTACTTTTTTCCCATTATGTTACGGACGTTGACCATGAAAAAATACAAAAAAAAAACACAAAACTTGTTATCATTTAACATATGTAGAGAGCACCCAAGGTGACTAAGCTTTCTATAGGTGCCGCAGATCTTCGGCCATTACTGTCCTTCATCTACGTCACGAGCAGTCCCAAGTTCCTTTGCGCTGGACCCAGTACATTATTAATTGTTATTGGGCTGTAATTTTGAGCATTCATAACCGTCAATTTCAAAATTAACTTGTTTTGCTGCTCTACGGTGAGCAATCGAGAGCAAAGGACTGCTGGTGACCCCACCCCTCCCGAATGACGGGCAGGGGGAAATCTGCGGCACCTATAGTAAAGTTTAGTCACCTTGGGAGTACCGGTTTCATTATCACACGACACTAGCGCCGCTAGTGATAGCTACAATCGCCAATAGTACTAGCGAATTTTTTGTAAAATAGTTTTTGTTATGAACTTAATCATTTATACTATTACGTGTACTCCCCTGACGTAGCCGATTCATGTTTGATGCGTGTCAAAGGCCTGAATAAATTATTATCATTATTATTATTATTATTATTATTATTATTATTATTATTATTATTATTACATCACAAAACATCGGGAACACACGAAAAGGACCCCACAGAATTTGATTCTCGGGAGACCAACAAGCAGAGCCACCGGAATTATGCAATTGCCAAATCACCGACGCCATGTAAACAACGTTACCGGCGAACTAACCACTATACGATTCTTTTTTTCATCTCCTGTCACTCATCCACTACTTGAAATAAAAACAAAACAAAAATAGGGACATTTGACTTTGGATAATCCCGTGAGTCACGTTTTCACGCCACCGTAGATAGAGCGCGCAATTGCAAAGGACATGCTCTAGCTTGAACAAGAAGACTTCATAACCTCAAAAAACTCAACCAAAAAAAGTTCAAGCCACAAAAGTTTCAGACCCCAAAAAGCTCTAACTACAAAAATGTATGTAGTTTTTTACAGGTTTCGTAGAAAAATGGTGGTTTTGTATCGGATTTCCGGGCTCTGACCTTCACATTTTGAGGCTGAAATAACAGTTTTCCTGTACACGGATTGTCAGTTTGAGGGGTAAAGTTCACAAGTTCGCTCCTATGAAAAATGGGACTTTGTACAGCGCTTAATGAGGAAGTAACACACTTACCAAAATCATGCTGTCGTGATAGCTTGAGTACCAAAACTCATGAAAACAAGATCCGTTCAATTAAAATCAGGCCCTATATTTTTTTATTAATTTTTAAAACTATTGGGTTGCGGGATCCACTTTAAATAGGCTAGATAGGCTGATGACGTAATAACAGCATTCGCATGACCTTCACAATAGCTTCCCACAAATCAAACAATAGGACTTAGGAGAATGGGATGGACAAGAAGGGGCAAGACCTGATAACAGCCATGACACGGACGGTTGGGAGGGGTCACAACCCCTTAACTACGTCACGAGTCACAGACCGGCCGTTTAAGGTAACAAAAAAAATTGGTAAGTTTTATTATTTCGCTATAAATCGAAATCAATCTTTCACGCACTAATATTCAATCCCTGGTCATATTTAGTCATTATCTTTCGAATAAAATGTTTCTAGCGATTTTTTTTTTATGTTACTTCCTCATTCCCAGCTATTGGACCTGGGATTTCCACTGTAAGTTTTTAATGCTCAGTTGCCGCCTACAGAGACAATTAGAATGGAATTGAGTGTTTCCTGATGAGATCTTGTGCGTTTCTGTTTAAAAATTTCCATTTTTATGTCGGAACCAAACAGTCTTACTGTGTGATTGAAAAAACACAAAACTTAAACTGGACAATTTTTTAACGGTTTTTAGTCACCCAGACTTAGGCCCGGCGCACACTAGGAGAAAAAAGACGCCGACGCGCGCGTCAGCGTCCGACTCGTGCAGTAAAAACACATAGAACTCTATGGGGCCTTTCACATTGGACGCTTACGCGAGAGTCGTCTCTTCCCCGAGAAAAAAGACGCCGACTCGCGCGTCGGCGTCTTTTTTCTCCTATGTGCGCCGGGCCTTAAGGTCAATATAGACTACTCGCACGTGACGTGGAAACACGCATTCCCACGTGTGATACAAAATTCCAGAAAATGCTTTTATTTGTTTGCATTCACATTGCTCTGACAAGCATCATCCCACGTGTTCCCACGTCAATTCCAGGCAATGTGAACGTAAAAAAACAAAATCCTTATCTGGAATTTAGTCACACGTGGGACACAAGTGATCTTAAAATTACCTTGTACAGTTCTACAAAGTGTCATCGCTTAATAAGTATTTGCAGAGTTGATGTCGTTAACTTTCGGACTACAATTTCAGCCCTGATTGTTTTTCGGTGGGCCTGTTCTGTACAATTAAATGACAGTTCTTAAGTTGATCGAGATAATTCATTGTTCCATTCTCAATCATTTTCCAGTGAAGCAGAAAAAGCAATACAATTTACGAAATTCCCATGGTTTTCTCGACCATTAAAAATTCCCTAACTTTTCCCGGGTCGGTCGACACCCTGTTATAAAAATGAAGCAGAACACCATCTCCATTGTCCATCACTGTTAATTTTTTTTAAACTTTCAGAATACGTCATAACTGAACCCAATTTATTCTAATCACCTTGGTCCGGGACGACAAACGGAATATTATTATATTATATCAATATAATTCTAAAGCGGGCCGGTACTAGAAACTGGGGAAGAACTCTCATCCTCGAAAAACCTCGATGTTGACGAAAATACTGTTCTCCGAAGTAGATCTGGGCGATTCCTTCGACTTCCAAACTGGACAACCGACTACGAAATGTCAAACTTCTGCGGCGAAATATGCCTTGAAGCCGAACAAAACAAGGAATTCTGGGCCGACGCCATTAATAGTGAAATACGAGCCTACATTAAAAATGGCACATGGGAGATTACCAAGCTACCAGCCAACAGATCAACCTTCAGCAATCGCGGATGCTGCTGAAAGAAAAAACTGTATTCAGATGGTTCTTTAGACAGACGAAAAGCCCGTCTCGTAGCTCGCGGGTTTTCTCAACACCCTGGAGCTTTAGAACGAACGGTCGGGATTGTGTAGAGGGATCCATCACACGCCGCTAGAGAATCACACCCGGCGGGAACGAATGGTAGTACGAAGTAGCGGTAGAATCCCACGCCTTGCGAGTGGGATGCATGAAGTGTGTGGCGGTATCCAAGGGGGAATCCCGTCAAGAAACGAGAAAGGTGTCTAAAGTAGAGGTTATGTTTCCATCCGAGTGATTCCAGTTTATTTCTTTGGTTTTTAAGGTGTAAATTACAATTATACATTTTGCGTACGTCATTGACAACGCTTACAACCATGCTGGAATACCTTATTTATTATATTCATTCGTCCTAGAATCAAAGGTTTGAGTTTATTCTGCTCATTTTCGCATATTTGAAGAATATTGTACGCTTGAGCATTTTATTTCGCCTACTTTTTGAATTGTTCATTTCAATTAAGACGAATGTCATGCTGAGTTGCTTAACTGTCTTTTGCGATAACTTCCATCATGTTTGCCATTGGATCCAAAACTTTCGAGATATGCGACCTACTAAAATCAAAATAGTGAAAACGCCGAATCCCATGGGATGTCGGTGCGCTCAAATTTCGAGTAGAAAAGCGGGGGTTGACTTTTTTGAAAAATTAGTAATCCTCGATTTGCAAAACTTTGAGCAGCTCACGAGCCCCCAGAAAATGGTTGAATTTTATCGTAAATGGCTAATCCTGACAGAAAAAATGTGCTGTTTCCGAATCTGCCATCAAAAGTCGCAAAATGTCAGCTGGAAACCGAATTATTCCCATTTAGTTAAGAAAAGTGACGTGAGTCATAATAAGCGTTAGAAAAATTATATCTCGTAGGGTTTTGATTTTCGGACCATGGTACAAAGGGTGTTTTCGATCACAAATGAGGCCTACTTTCACCCAATTTGTTTTGTCACACACTACTGTTCCACCCTGTATATCCAAATCCGGCTTGAAATTACATGAAAATGGACACCCCACACCCCTATGATCTCAAAACATTTGAAACCCCCCCATTTTTGACCCGTTTTTGGCCCGTAAAACCCCAGCGAATTATTTAATCAAACTGATCAGCTGCCAGGACCAACTAGATCACAAATGGAGTTTATGTGCGAAAGAACGATTTTTTTTTTAGCAATCCTAGGGCAAGATATGGCCCGTACGGCGGACGGACATTCCAAAAATGGAATCTAGACATGTTAAAACGTACACAGAAAAAGTGTGAGGGTGGGTTGTAAAAATTGTTTCCTGACCGAAAACATAGGTGTATTATTCATAATGAATAATAAACCAAAAATAAAGCTACGACAACTATAAGCGGGTTTTCAGGCGCTAATTGGGGAAACTGCATCGACGGACGCTCGTACACTGGCTACTGCTTCCTATTTGCTGGATCTGCGATCTGCTGGAAATCTAAAAAAACAAAAGTCTGTGGCACAATCGACCGTGGAGAGCGAATACATGGTTCTCTAACGGAAGCGTCAAAGGAAGCTGTACATCTTAGAAACCTTAGAAGAGACCTCAGCCTTCCTTCGACTTCAATAAAAATTCTGACCGACAACCAGAGGCAGCTCTGAGGTGGACGAAAAGCCCAATGTGAATTCGAAGTCAAAGCACATCGCCATCAAAGCACAATACTTTGTCCGCGAAGTTGTGGAAAAGAACGAGGTCGAAATCGATTATAGTCCAACAGAAGGCTAGACGGCGGACATTTTCACAATAGCTTTAGGTGGTCAAAAATTCTCCACATACCGAAAACAGCTTGGGCTCTACCCTATCTGCTCGTGAGGAGTGTTGGAGATCACTCGCATGATGTTTACAATTTGGAAACATATGTGTATTTTATAATTGTTTGTCATTCTCGTTCCCTTTATTAAATAGAAAAATAAAAATTAAAACTCTCTCATTCTATCGCTGCCACTCATCCCAATAGTTCGAGAGCTGGCGACAGTCACATTCAACCGGAAGAACATAGTGACGAAAGGTGTGCAAAATGATAGCTTATGACCTCCTACTTACGAGTCCGAGAGTCTGCCATGCCGTATCTGGGGCCTAAGGATTTTACAGCTAATCCAAGTCCTTAATTTGGGACATGAATTTAACCGGAAGAAAATAGTCCTGAAACTGGTCTCGTTCGTTAGGTTTTGTTAAGATGATTACAAATATAATCGTCTGCTGGCGCCTACTTGGGAGTAAACTAGGGATAATAATTATCCGGAAAATGATCTTACGCAACAGGTTTTACGTAGCTGAATACGAAAATGATCGTAGCCGGCGTCTGCCAGGGGCATTTGCCCTCTGTGACCAGTGAAACCGCACAGAGGGAAAATAATTAACCGGTAGATCATAGTCCTGAAACTAGTCTCATTCGATAGGTTTTTTGGAGATGATAGCGAATTTTATCGTCTGCCTGGAGCATTTGCCGTCGGTGGCCAGTCAATCTCCCAGGGATATTTATGAACCGGGAGAACCCGGGCCAGGGGCATTTTCCCTCAGTGAACAGTCAAACAGCGCGAAGGGAAATTGCTTCCCGCCAAGGGGAAATGCCCCAAGCAGACGCCGCAGACGATCATATTCGTATTGAGGTCCAAGAAACCTGTTGAATGAGACCTGTTTCAGGACTATGTTCTTCCGGTTAGTTAATTTCCCTTTGCGCACTTTGACTGGTCGTGGTGGGCAAATGCCCCTGACAGACGATCATTTTCGTAATCAGCTACATAAAACCTTTCTAATGAGACTAGTTTCAGGACTATGATCTTCCGGTTAGTGGAACTTTCCCAAATTTAGTAAGTATATAAGACGAGCCACAGAGGGCAAATGCCCCAGGCAGACGATCATATTCTTGATCAGCTCCACGAAACCTCTTGAATGAGACTAGTTTCAGGACTATGATCTTCCGGTTAACTGTTTTCCCTCTGTGCACAGTTGGACTCACTGAGGGCAAGTGCCCCAGGCAGATGATCATTTTCGTATTCAGCAACTAAAACCTGTTGCATAAAACCATTTTCCGGACTTCGTTCTTTCGGTTAATTAAAATTCCCCAAATTTCGTGAGTTTGGTGAGCCACCTAGAGGGCTGTTGAAGTAGAACATCAAAAGATGTATCGTCTTAATTATTAACCAAACGGGGCTTCACCGATTTGTTTATTGTTTTTATCCCACCTGCTTTTGAACTTCATATAAGTTGTGTTAAAATAAAACTAAAAAGCCCGTTTCTTTATTTTTCACTCTAAAACTTAATAGACAAATGCCCCAAATTCAGGACTTTAATTAGCTATAAAATCCTTAAAGCCCCAGATACAGCACAGCAGACTCTCGGACTCATAAATAAAAGGTCATAAGCTATCATTTTGCACAGCTTTCATGACAATGTTCTTCCGGTTGAATGGGGACGCCGCCAGCTCTCAGTCTATAATACAATACATTCCATTTTTATTTTCGTATGAGTTGGGCCAGTGTTCACGTACACCATCATTCCGAGAAGTATTGTGCCCCCAATAATAATTTCAAAAAACATAGAACCGATGACCTTGCCCGGTACATAATCAGCCTATAACCGGGAACTCAAAATCCGGTTGGCAAAACTTATTTTGCAGAACTGCAGCCTGGGAAAGGAAAGGACAGGAAAGCCGTGTTTTAAAATGGCCGATTGTGGCAATAAAATTGAGCCAAACAGGGGAGGGGGATTAATTGGCTGAGTTTCAAAAGGGAGGAAAATTCGGCACGTTTGAGATAAATCGATGGTGCGGCATTATGGCAAGGAAAACAGGAGTGTATATTCAGTGATTTCCAGATATGAGTTAATCACGCTAACCGCGTGTACCTAGCAGATCTGCGGAATTCATGAGTTTATCGCATAAATCCGCAATCGCTCATCATGTAGATCGCGGAGTTTTAAAAAGCGGATCTAACGCGCGGGCAGAGACCAATTGTGAGGCACATAATGTGGTCTAGCACACAAGTAAATTTAGGAATTTTCGTCCTATCAGAGGTATGGTAAGATGATAGGTAGGAAGAACGGTAAACGATAACGTTCATTACCTAAAAGGATTTCCTAGCTTTACAAGAATTTCGGATTAAAACCACTTCCCCGGGCTGCAACTAATTACCGAATTAATTGCACGATCTAAGTGCCAATCGGAGAGTTGTGACCTTACAATGTGCTTTAAGGCGCGAAAGCCTCTCTCTCTCCCTCATGATTCCTTGTTCTCCAGATGTCAGTCTTAAAGAATAATATACAAACAAATCACCCCAGAAGGTGCAAGGCAATGGATATCCTTCATTTTTGTTCGAATAAGAAAATGATAAATTGATAGATATCTATGCACCCGATTTTTTTTTTAAACAGTTAAACATCAGGTAATTCGTAGAAAATATTGCATTACAATTACACAAATTAATAAAATACGCATACGTGATGATAATGAAATAGCCGGGAGGAATGGTTAAAGGATGGGGGCGGGCGAGGGGTAGGATTCAGCTGACAACCCAATCTTACTATACTATGCTATCTTACCTAGGTGGATAATAAACAATTAATTACCTAATTAATTATTAACAAATGGATATACCTGAATACATTGTTGGTAGAAAATTAGCGATGTTCGACGAAGCACCAACAGCAGACAACATTTTTTTAAAAATCACATCGGTTTAATTAATTAATTACGGTCACGAAACCACCAGTAAAAAACAAATGAGTAACTACAAGAACCATAAGAAAAAAAACCGTTGAAAACCACACCGAATTGAGAAGGTTTCACGTATTTATAATGCACAGAGTAACATTTAAAAGAAATGAATCAAAAGCGGGTCGCCCGCCCCGATACTCGTAACGTGTATAGGCCTGTGCAAAGGAACGTCCTTCCTATATCGCTCCTCGCTCGGCGTTCGATTTGAAAGTACACTCTTGGTGGCTCCTAATAGCCTCGCGTCGAGGTTCGAGCCCCATAGCATTTTCATATAGTCCCACGAAGTTTTTTTTTTTTCCTCCACGGAATGGTCACGTGATCAAAGATGGCGACCGAAATCCAGTACTGCCGACCAATGAAAACTGTGGACTCACCCCAAGAGGGTGTCGATGAGGACGAGGAGGGAGGCCACGTTAAAAAAGGCGCTACGGATTACGTGACGTCAGACGGATCCTCGTGTCACGAGGCTAGGGGCTCGGATTCCCAAGGTCTTGGGTAAAGTCATTTCGCGTGAAAATGAACACGAAGGTAATTTTGGAAATTTTTATTTTTTTTCGGATTCTTTCGAAAAAGTAAACGACAAAATCGCTCTGTCCAGACTGGAAACAACGAAAAAACAAACTTTTACCGCATAAATTCGGTCAGAAATAACTGAACCAAAGTCCGTTTGAATAATAACCTGCGAGGTCACTTTATACTTCGACCCGACTATACCGAAAACGAGTCTCCCCCTCCACCAACCAAGGTCTTCGAACAATAAAATAATATTCCAGAGCCTTTCAAAAACAACAACCCAGCAAATATTAGAGCAAGGGGGGGGCTTCCGTTGCCCAATTTTCCCTACCGATTTTCTCAGCAACCATTCGTCATTTTCGGAGTTTACAACCTCCCCAATAATTCACCATTTAATCCTTTCCATTACCCAAATAATTTGGATCTGGAGATTTAATTACTTTAATATGGCGGATCATCAACCCACCACATCAGGGGGGCCTCCACATTCCCCTTTCGTTTGGGCGTCGTAGCCTCCAATTTCCCCCCCAAATGGGGTGACCTTATTTTCCTTCTTCTACTTCGAAACCGCTTTCTCTTTTTTTGATTGATGGCCTTATTATGCGGTTCTTTTCTTTTTTGCGCGCGAAAATGCCATTTTATTTTTTACGAAACTCTCGCAATGGAAATAGGCCTGGAGGATTATTTTTTTCTCGTAAAATCGATTTTTTTTAAAATTTCCGAACAAGATTGTTATCGGAAAAAGGAATTGAGCGAGGTGGCGCGTTGACAGCTGCTGTGTGGGCTGCGGGGTGGGCTGTGATGCGAGCGTCAAACTCAGAGCATTGACGCCCGCCACCACCAACCAACCCACTTGGCAACGTCGCACTGTGAAAAATGCCAGGCTGCCAGCTCTTCCGCTTCCACCACCGTCCTCAATTCCGAAACGTGGCATGACGAGAGCCATGAAATGCAAGGGCCCGTAGCCCTACTCAAATCATTGAAACTGAACCGATTTTGACGGGGTTTTCTGTAATCGGATCGACGTGAAATACTCTGTAAAACGTGAAATTGACCATTCGACCTCTGAAACTTTTTTCACAACAAACGACCTTGAAATAACATTTGAGCATCAGATGGGAAAAATCAATGACATCAAAATTTCTGATTTGGCGTTGTCAGCACGACAAATCAGCGAATAGTACAAACAATCAACATCAATCACGCAAGACCCTTCCATCGCCAACTCCCATGACAACCCCAAAAATAAGTTCAAAATGGCCGACTACCGACATGGTTTTTATATAATCGCCCTCAAAATAAGAAACCGGAACTGGTACGGACGAGTTTCCGGTTAACCTTATAATTTCTCCCACGGTTATTATTTCCATTCTTTTCGGAAGAACCTAAAGAAATAGTCGGAATTGAATCGCTGAGAATGGTAAACATCGAAAGCTTTCGAACGCTTTCATTATCGCCGGTGAAAATGTTTTCACCGCGCATAGTACTTTAACGTTAAAACATGTTAATACTTAATTTATCGCATAAAATAAACAATAAAAATAATAATAATTTTGAACTCACGTACTGACTTCAAACGACGACTTCATCAGTCCAAAGCAAGACAATGTTTCGGACATGAAATCACGCGTGATTGAGGTCAAGTCATGGGACACCTGAAAAAACAAAAAGACAAAAATGCCAGAGATAACCTAGGAGACGCATACAACCGGTTTTTGTTTCTTTCAGGCGGCGTTTGGTGGGAGGTGTTGTTAGAGGGGGGTGGGTTTGTATATGAAAGGGGGGGGGGAGCTGCAAGCGCCACTGTATCGGCAATTGTTTCGACTAATGACAAAGTTGCGCGCCGCCGTTCAAAAAATGTACAAAAATACATAATAAATAAATAAATGTCGCCAAGTTTCTTTTCCTTCGTTGTTCCAAATTCGTTTAATCCAGGAGGCGAGAAGCCTGAAGAAACGGCAGTAAGATACACCGGCCTGTTTTCATGTTCGCCATTGACTCATCGAGACGTTTGTCGATCACATGACAGAGGCGTCAACACAAGGGGGTTTGGCGTTTTCTGAATCCAGGGGGATGGGGGGGATCTCAAAACGTCATGAAAGGGGTAAATAAGTAATTCTGCCCAAAGGTTTTTTGGGCTGTGCTCAAGTAGTGCCGGCTTATGGGGAGGGGGGGGGGGTAGCGCCGTGTCCTGAGGGTTGCGTCTCTAGAAGAGAAATGGCGGGCGAAAATAGATGCACATTTGGTTTATAAGTATACTTCGAAACTATGTACAAAATTCGAAATAAATTAATTTGAAAGGAGCGTTGGCGTTGTTTAGAGAACTATACGCAGAAGTCAGGGCGCCCCATCACAGTTCTTGTCACTCTCTTACTGTCAGTGGCGTACAATAAGATAGTGGGTCGGGGCGAAGGCGGCGGACCGCCCGCCCTGGGACGGGGTCTGATAGCGCCGTGTCAGATAGGGCCCCAGAAAAGCATAAAAAAATGAGAAAATGAGGATTTTTAGGTTTTATGTTCGTGGAACGAGCGACTATAAAAGTACGAAAACGCCCATTTTCGGCTTCTGAGGGCAAGTTTGTGGCTCAAACTGAAAAAAAAGGCACTAAATTTATGGCTAAAAGTGAAACGAAATCGCTAATTCGCGGCTAAGCCGAAGAATAAACGCTGAAGTGAAAAAACGCTAATTTGCGCCTTCTGAAGGTAAATTCGTGGCAGAAAGTAAACAACAAAAACAAAAACAAAAAAAAAAACGGTAATTGGCATATTGGAATTGGAAAATTCCAATTCACGGCTGAATTTCAGGAAAATCGCTAATTAGCGGCTAAAATTAGCAAGAATGCTAGGATGAACGCTAAATCAAGAAAAATTGCTACCTAAGGGACTCTAGGGAGTTCATGTTGGCAATAGTCACGGTTGCCGGAGGCAACTTCTCCCTAAAATTAGGCGAAAGCGAATGTGAGTGAAATTAAAATGAAGCTAGATCATGATAGCACCGCTAAGCGCGTTTTGAAATCGCCAATCGGGGTCGGGCGCGGTCTTAAAATGGCAACGTTGCCATAGAAATCCCACCATCCCAGCCGGTCTATCAAAGCATAATGTGGTACCCAAGAATCTACAAATCATGTTCGAGTAAATCACCATTTATAGGGTATGGGGGGAGGGGATTTCGGGTTCAGCCTTTAGGGCGGGATAGACGCCGCTGATTACATTCAATCAGGATGGCCATTAATTTCCCCTAAATTTGGCAACCCCCCCCCCCCACCAACTAAGGGTTCTGAGTTCCTGTGGATGGAGTTCAAATTTTTCTTGAATCTAATGTCCCAGCGAACAGAGAGAAGAGCAACCTGTCGAGGAGCTTCTGTGGTTGTCAGTGTGGGGGGGGGGGGGTCTTAGTTCCGGCACCTTCATATTCTCCTGATGTCTCGTAGAGACAAAAAACCGCGAAAACACCCGAACAAAGTCGCGAAATGGTTTTTTTCGCCCTATTTTTAGGAATCGGGAAAGGACGGGTTGGCGCTTGGCGATTTCTATAGTCGCCTGATGCCACAGAGGAACAAACACTGTCACGTAACCGAGCCTGTCACATGGGCGAAATCGGGTGTTTTCGCGACTTTAGGTTCCGTCGATTATGGAAGCGTCAGAGTTCCATGCCTCTTCTTGTTCTCCTGATGACGTATAGTATAGGAACGGACACTGGCGTAAAACCATGTAAAAAATTTACGAAATTGTGTTCGTGGTCAAATTTCATAATGTACAGAACGTTAGGAAAAGTGGTCGAAATGGCAATGGATGCGTCATGCGTCAGCGCGATTGTATTCTTATGGTGAAACGGATTGAAAAAAAGGGAGGCCTTCAACTGTTCGACATTGAGAGGGGGGGGGCTCCTGCAGAAAGTTTAACCGATAAAGTAGGAGAGAGGCATCTCTCAGTGGCTGTTGCAGTTGGTGGCGGTAAATCAGGTGGTTTTAGGGAAAACAGAGAGGGACACATATTCATTAGCCGATCCGACTGCACTTTCCAACTGTCAACTTTTGAAAACTTGAAAAGATGCTCGCAAACGCCAGAATAAAAGGGAGGAAATCGTGTTTTCTGAGGAATTTCCGATTCAGCAACTCTGAGCGTTCTGTAACGTAGGGAAAGAAACCTTGGGAGACAACAACAAAAATATGAAAATCGTCTTTCATACGTCAAATTCTTGGTTATAGCAACCAGGAAAACATCACATGGGTCAGGTCTTTTGGACCTCTCATCCCTCTCTCATCACATCTTAAGACAGTCTACAGTCAACGCCAACCCGCCGGAGACAATGAGTTTGTACGTGTTTGTGGCTCAATTGAAGTTACATAAGTAAATATTTGTTATACACGCCGCACGCCGCGCCGGGGAGACTTGGAAAAGGGTTGAACCAAAAACACGAATCGCGGTTCATTTTTTCGAGGATAAATGTATTCCCCCCGAGCAGGGATCGAACCCATTAACCTCTGAATTACTGGTCCAAATCACTACCCAGTTGCGGCACGGGGACCCCCAAACCGACGGGGAAACGTGGAAATCAATGCCCCCCCACCAACATGTTAATTCCTCATTAAAAGCAATTAATTTATTATTTAATGAGGGACAGGAGGGGGGTAGAGTAGAACTCCGGTAATAAAAGTCACCAAAGGGATGTGAGATAGCTTCACGTGGCATTACCCCCCTTTTTTTGTTAGTTCATTTCGCCACCGTTTGCTGAACGTTCTAGTAGATATTCGTCAATACGTCGAATACGGGCGATCGATTCCTGGAGTTGGTTTTATGGAAGTAATAATAATTGTTATCGGAAAAGATCATTGCGTCACGTGTAACACACGCGTGTAACTCGGGTTACCTAATAATGTCTTTCGTTTCGTAACCAAACGGATTTCCCCAGCCCTAGGCGTTATAAAATATTGATGGTTGTCGCTATACAAGGTAGAAATCTTGAAATCTCGAAAATAGAGATAGAGATTCGAACTGTTTGGCCGTGGGGGGGAAGGGCAGGCAACATTTCGACGCAACTTCCGTCGATAACGAAACGAAAGACATAGGCGTAACGGGTTTTTGTTGTGAAATAAATTAAAGAAACTGTCGAAAGAGTGTTTGTTGATGGATGGGGGGGGGGGAGCCCGAAGCCCCTCTACATCAGTGAGTTTGTTGCGACGATGGGATAAATAACGGCAAGTAGGTATAGTCGCGTCACGCTAAAAATGGGCACTTCTCTATTATACAGTGGCGGTAGGACTTCGCCCTCGGAAAAAGAAATAAAAAATGTACGTTCTTTCATGAAAACATTCGCCCTCTTCTCACCACGTTTTCCTTTGAAATTATTAGTGACTACAAGTCATTGTACACACAAACGCTCGTTCAACCGTTCAAAAGGTCTGTTGAGCGTTCTAAACCTCGAGAGTCCATGCAGAACGCCATGACCCTGGCATAATAACATGGCAAGGTACAAAAAAAAAAAAAAAAAAATCCGGAGATTTAGATTTCTGGTAGCTAGGGGGAGGGGGTTGCCATGTTTCGGTTTTCGGGCTTTTCGGGCGTCAGATGTCACACTTTAGTAGGTGTCGATATCAGAGAAATTCGGTTTATAATTGGTGGAAAAAATAAAACAACCGCTCTACGAAAATAATGAAATAAATACGAACGAATGCCAAAAAGGGGGGTCTAAAAGGAAAGTCAAACGTACAAAAACCAATCAAGGTTTCCTGTTGCGCGGGTCTGGAGCAGGGGACGTCAACGTGAGGGCGTCACGTGAGGGACGTCACGTGAGGGACGTCACGTGAGGGCATTGTCTAGCTCTGAAGGTATAACATACTAAAATTTCTTGACCTAGTGGTGGTGCAGGAGGGCAGCTGGAGGTCCGTATTTTGGTTTTTCGGGCTATGGTTTCCCCCAAAATGTAAGCGTATACAAATTTGGAGCCCGTTAAATGTTCTACATTTTGAAACCCTGCAATTGATTCTCCGTCTCTAACGGTAAAAAAATTTCGCTCCGGCAGCTGGCGGTCGGAAAGAGTGCATTTCATTATGTATACGGATACCCTAAGCCGTCCCAGAAGTAATAATTTTGATACCATTATTTGTTTCATTAAGCCGAACTTCTTCCTCTATTTTCACCACCCTCTCTTCAAAATGTCGAAAAGTTTCGGTAGTTTTCCAAGGGCTTTGTTATATTAAATTTGTGTGACGTATTTTATAATACCTAAACGTGTGAATTTGAGCGATTTTTTTGAAATTTCATCCCCCATTTCACCCTCCCCCATCAAAGTTTTCGATAAATCTCAATGGAACCCAGGGCTTTCGTTACATTAAATTGTTGAGTCGAATTTTAGAGCGCTAAGATAAACTAGTAAAGTTCAACGCTATTTTTACACTTCCACACCGGAAGGACCACCCCCACCACCTTGAATTTTTCGAAAAATTAAAATGGGAATCAAAGGCTACTATAACATGGAGTATACGTACCGAATATAATGCTTCTAGAATCAACTGGTGATTTATAGTGATTTTTTGACCATTTAACCCCTATTCCCTCCCACCTTGACCGATTTGGCCCAAATGCAATACCGACCGGGGTCTTATGACTACTGATTTTCGTGCCAGAGCGCGTTCCGCTAAATTGATTTCTTCGAGAGTTATCGTGCTAACAAGACCACACGCTTACTTCCCCTCCGGGGGCAACACCCCCTCCCCTTCGACTTTTCCAAAAAATTAAAATGGGAATCAAAGGCTACTCTAACATGGAGTATACGTACCGAATATGATGCTTCTAGAATCAACTGGTGATTTATAGTGATTTTTTGACCATTTCAACCCCTATTTTCCCCCCCTCCACCTCGACCGATTTGGCCCAAATGCAATACCGACCGGGGTCTTATGACTACTGATTTTTGTGCCAAAGCGCGTTCCGCTAAATTGATTTCTTCGAGAGTTATCGTGCTAACAAGAAAACGGCCATAATATTATATATATATATATGAATCCTGGAGACCACTGAATTCGTGTTCTAGAGGTTCTGAAACGTGAAAAAAACATGACATGACCCATGTTTGCCACCATCACGACGAGATTTACGTACTCGGATACTCGGAACGAGGAATAGTATCGAAAAAGAAAAAAACACTTTTTTACAACAACACATTTTTTGGCAAACGTTTGTCTCCAGCGTCTCTGATCTTATTTCCCGTAAAGGCCGCCGAAAAGAAAGCTTCAAAGAATAAAATTTCTTTAAAAAATAGGGGGGTTTTGATTTTAAACGGCTTTAATTGAACAACTTCACGTTAACCCGACCCATGAACGGAATAGTTTGTTTAGCGCTATTTCTAGTCATGATGTTTGTTTAGCCGAAATTTTCGTATGTTTTGCCCCAAATGTACATTCAAGTTTGAATAACAAACAAACTTGGGTGCGGGCAGCTTTCACGCTCCCCGACCCATGACCGAATTCGTTTGTTTAGCGGCTATCTGAATGTAAAACCGTTTGTTTACGTTTTTTTAGCCATATTTTTCGTTTGTTTAGCATTTCGTAACATTATTTATTCAAAAAAATATTGATGGGTTTTGCTCAACTTCACGTATGTATAGCCCGGCCCATGAACGGAATTATAAGCTCAGGACTCAATCGACATGAAGGGCAAAACAAAAACGACACTTTTATCGAGTTGCGACGTTTCGACGGTGGAATTTCTCCGTCCTCCTCAGGCTTCAAAACATGTATTTTCTATATTCGATCCACATAGATCGTGTCAGCATCTAACCACGTTAACGTGCCACCCTAGTAACATTAACAAATTCATCCCAATTATATAGGAAATCGTTACATATATTCTATAGTTGCTAATGGTAACTAGTTGTACACTCCGTCAAGACTCATCAAATTTTTCAAAACAAAAATAAATTAAAATATATAAAAAAAACAATCTATCGACTAGCCACATGACTAGAAGAAATGACAATAAAAACGATGATTACGAACAATGAAAACGATGATTTTATTGTCATTTCTTCTAGTCATGTGGCTAGTCGATAGATTGTTTTTTTTTATATACATTTTAATTTATTTTTGTTTTGAAAAATTTGATGAGTCTTGACGGAGTGTACAACTAGTTACCATCAGCAACTATAGAATATACATATGTAACGATTTCCTATATAATTGGGATGAATTTGTTAATGTTACTAGGGTGGCACGTTAACGTGGTTAGATGCTGACACGATCTATGTGGATCGAATATAGAAATTACATGTTTTGAAGCCTGAGGAGGACGGAGAAATTCCACCGTCGAAACGTCGCAACTCGATAAAAGTGTCGTTTTTGTTTTGCCCTTCATGTCGATTGAGTCCTGAGCTTATATTAAAAATAATTAAGGGCGTTATAGCGTTCAATAAATTTGTCATGAACGGAACATTTTCGTTTGTTTATCCTTTCAAGCTATTTAAACGACAAACAAACTTGGTTGCGGCTCAAAAAACTGCTACCCGACTCAAAAACAAAATCGTTTGTTTAGCGGCTTATCTGGACGTAAAATCGTTTGTTTCGATGACATCGGACACACGAGGGAAGCCGCCAGGGGTAGTCGACGCTAACGGTAAAAAGGGCTAGATGGTTCTCAAATGTTAGTCCATTTCGTCCAAATTTAAATTCTAGTTATTTGTGGACTCGAGGAACCTTCTCAATACAGACTGTATTCCAGTGGCGGATCCACAGGGGGGGGGGGAATTATAACCCCCTCACTTAAGATCGGAATAATAATTTTAAAAAAGAAAGAAATCCAAAAAATGAAAAATAGAGGTAAGTAAATGATTAAATTAAAATTAAAAGAGAAAGAGCGAATCTATAGCCAGCACATCACTATAAAAAATAAAATAAAAAACAAAAAAAAAATAAAAAACGGGAAAATTCCTGGCGGCTTTCTCGCCCGCACGTCCACAACCGCACCCTATTTTGCAGAAATGTTATATGGGTCAATTAGAAAGATGAGTCGCGGTTCTCTCGACTTTTCCTACTGGGTGACGGCATAGTTGGAGGGGGGAAGAGGGGAACTTAAAAATGAATCTTACACTTTTTCAGGGTTTTAAAAACTGTAACGGTAGCACAAGAGTTTAATATGGAACGAGTTTTGTTCCGCACATTTTGCCCTTATATTACACTCATTCGTCAGCCTCTGTGAGTGCTTCCCGCCCCCGCCGCACCATCGGCCTAGAAGTGATTTCTCCCAAAGCACTTAACTGAATTTCATCCTCATACAAGGCGTATAATGAACGTATTCTTTATACGGAACGATCTGACCCGACCACTCTTACGAGTGTGGGGGGGATGGTCGGAGGGGGTGTACAGTGAAATCATACTAATTTGAAGAAGTTCGGGTGAAAATGAAGGGAAACTGATGATTCGAACAGTTTTGTCTCTAATTCGATGTTAGGGTGGAAACACTTACACCCTGGAAGCAGAGCATTGGGGCTTATTTTGGGTGCCGTTTTCCCAAAGTGTAATATCGGGAAATTTCCTCTAGGCGATTGCAGTTCCCGAACTCGAAAGAGCTGGTTCAAAATACATTTTGATAGTTTGTAATCCCGAACATGTTTAAAAACCCCGGAACTATTTATGCTCCCTATGTGCTTCAATGGTGCAAAATGACGCAATTTCCAGGAAAGGGGGGGAGATGAATGCCAAACGCGTTAATTATGCACGAAAGCGTCTTTCCTGAACTGATATGGGGAAACCCTTGGTTGACATTCCACCAACTCGTGCCGCCCCCAGTACTAGGAAAAGTTGAGAGGGAAACGCGACTCAAATATTTCTAATTGGTCCATAGAACATTTCTACAAAGTTTGGTGCTTTCCTATCTAAAGTGCAGAATACATTTTTATGGTGTGGACAAGGTGAGATATAGATCCATGTGAGTAAAATCGTTAAAATGGTCCTATTCGTTTGTTTAGCCAAAATTTTTGTTAGTGTCTCATTTCGAAACACGATTTTTAAAGAAATAACTGGAAGGATTTACAGTTTAAAGGGCGAAATTGACTGTTTCAAGGGCGCAACTCACAGTTCTGTGGGAGACACAATCGAGCTGTTGACGTAAACTAAAAATGAACTTTATTTTTCTTTTAAAGTCAAGTTGAAATTGTTGAGCTCGGGAAATCGAATAAATTCTTTTTTATTTGTTTATTTTTTGACACAATGTTGTTGTGTAGCTTCGCTGCAGTTCCTAGAACGTAATTGACAGTTTTTAAGGGAGGGGCTTGGAAAATCCATAGTTCTCAACCCGAATTATCGTAAATGATTAAGTTAACAAGTGCTCGTTGGGGCACGAATCACCAGTTCAACCATTTTCATGGCACGAGTGGTCAATTTTGGCCATTTTTGGAGCGCGAATGGTTGGTTTTTGCTATTTCAAGAGTCAGTTCAGACATTTTTTGGGGGTGGGAAGTATCAATATACGGCCGTCAGCCACTTAAAGCGCGTGAATATGATACTATGGTCATTTTTAGGGCTCTGATCAGTCACAGTTTAGCTACTTTCAAGTGGCGAAACGCTTTCCAAAGGGCGCGAATGACCAGTTTGATGTTTTTCAGAGCGAAATTCTTTGAAAATTGGCATTTTTAGGGACTTTGGTTATTTTAGGACACGTATTTTTCAGTTTGGCAATTTTCAATGGTGTGAGGAATGGTCTATTGGGCCACTTTTGGAGCGCGAATGCACGGTTTTGCCATTATCCGGGTAGAAATAGTCAGTTCAAACATTTTCATGGCGCGAATCGTCAGTTTAGCTACTTTAAGGCAAATAAATTAATTTCCCACGCTTCTATAAAGTCATTAGCCACACCTAGAAAGGTGTGTGGCTAACGATGGTACTCCATATTTGGCTTTTGCGCTTATTATTGTTTTAGCCTCTCACTCGCACCCACTGCTTTCCTTACGTTGTCCCGAACATTCTACTACCCGATTTCATGCACGTGGGACTGATTTTGGATTACAATTCAACTGGATTAATAGGTAAATTATAATTAAATTCCTCCTCTCGGTGCAAATTGATCAGCTCCCCCCACCTATTTCATAGTGGTGGGTGGGTTCTTTTTCCAGAATTCTGCTACCCCTCATTCGAATCGTTTGGAGCTACTGATTAGACAAATTCAGAGTACAAGACAAGTTCAGAGTTGTAAGCGACAGTGGCGAGGCGTCCGGTCATCGATAGATTCGCCGATGACTAGATTTTTCTTCGGAAATGAAGGAATATTTGTTGGAAATATTTTTCTTAGAAAAGTCCTTCTTGGGGAAAAGAATTATTTAAACAACGATAATTTCACTCAACTGAGGTCATAGGAGAGTTAGGAGCTGGTCTGTTTTTCATCGGGAGGCCGACAACTGTCCGACACAGGGCGAGGGGGCTGTGACATTGGAAAAATCAGGAATAACGTATTAAAATCATCTTTATGTACGTTTAGTTATTTTTGGAAAAATCGAAAAAGTGTTACGTTGAATTTTCGTGTTTCTTTCAGAGGCGAATTTCGCTCAATCTTCAGTTGGTCAGGCATTGACCAATTATTGTAAAAACATGCCCATTATGTGAGCTTTCAATTGACGTAAGAAAATTGAAAATCGGTTGAATTTTTACTGAGATATGACTCGAAAGGTTCGGAAAATCAGTGCAAAATCGTAAAAATAAGCCATATTGCAACTGTCAGGTAAAATCCCCTAGTGAAAACGTGAAAAGTGGTGGGAGATGATGATGATGATGGACACGGTGCACTGATTTTTCTCACATAAATTATTTTTTTGAATTTTGGGGTTATTTTGACGTCGAAAACCAATTTTGGGGATTTTACCCGACAGTTGCAATATGGCTTATTTTTACGATTTTGCACTGTTTTTCCGAACCTTTCGTGTCATATCTCAGTAAAAACTCAACCGATTTTCAATTTTCTTACGTCAATTGAAAGCTCACATAATGGGCATGTTTTTACAATAATTGGTCAATGCCCGACCAACTGAAGATTGAGCGAAATTCGCCTCTGAAAGAAACACGAAAATTCAACGTAACACTTTTTCGATTTTTCCAAAAATAACTAAACGTACATAAAGACGATTTTAATACGTTATTCCTGATTTTTCCAATGTTAAATTTTGTGCTCTTTTCAAAAATGTAGTTTAATTTGTTCTACGGTGAACGGTTAGTCCGTCAAGACAGCTTTTTATGGAAAAGAGGTGATTTGGCTTAAAAAACACTAAATTCCCTGTAACTCTGAAACAAAGCGTTTCCGACCCTATGTCCATATAGTCATTTTGGTTTGCCCTACTTAGTAGTACAACATGTGCAAGTATTGACGTTTCCTCCTGGATCACCCTGTATAGCAAATTGAGCAGGCCAGAATGCTTGTTAGAGGTTTTGGATCGTGAAAAATATGCATTATGAGCAAGGCCATATTTCTTTTATGAATCATATTTGCCCTTATAACACAAAAGGGTGTGAGAAGGGGGGGGGGGTACACACGTGGAGATGACCGGCCAAAAAGTCCACGCGCCGCCACTGTAAGCGAGCTCATACCTCAAATACAATTATACATGTAGGTTAATTTTTTATTTATTTA
The DNA here is from genome assembly GCA_038030265.1 of Corythucha ciliata. Taxonomy (NCBI): domain Eukaryota; kingdom Metazoa; phylum Arthropoda; class Insecta; order Hemiptera; family Tingidae; genus Corythucha; species Corythucha ciliata. Next base: position 7,270,436 of record CM075943.1, on the reverse strand, counting down.
GCCAGAGGCCCCCAAACGGCCGGGACCTCTAGGCAGCTGCCTAGACATAAATCCGGGCCTGGTAAGCGGTAACCTTAACAACGGTACAACGGTATGAACGGCGTTCATACTGTGGCGATAAGATATCGGTTCTACATCACTCTGACACATTTCTAGTGTTTCTATCTGCTGCCCAAGACGCTTTTAATTATCGTCGGCAATGTCGAAACGATATCATTTATCGCTCTACACCTAAGAAGACGTTAAAAAAACGCGCTTGTTTAATAATGACAACCTATCAGAAATTGTTTTCAACTTTATGTTTCCAATTAAAACATTCTGTTTCTTGTGTGGGGGAGGCATCAACCAATGTTTACAACAAAGTTGACAACCGGGTTGATCGTGTATGGGCCCCTTAAAGCCCTTTTTACACAATTATAATTTTTTTGATCGAAGTAGCCATTTTATCAAAAAATTGACAGATGTTCCAAGCCCGAAATGATCTAATTCTTCAAAACGAAGGCGATGTTGTGAGTGCCCTTGTAATATTAAGGGGTTCAATAAAAAGACGTTGTTTTACTCACTTTTTAATTCGACTCCCGAGCGCTTTGACATTTGACATTTAATGATGACGGTGTGATAAACCCCTAACTTTTAATTTATTTTTAACTTATTTCTCCATGCGATCTAGTCAAAAGCCTAAACCCTGACGATGATCTAGAGATCGAAAGCGCTCGGGAGTCGAATTAAAAAGTGAGTGAAACAACGTCCTTTTATTGAACCCCTTAATACCCGAAATGATCTGTTTGCGATGATAGTAGGGGAGCCCACGATGCTAAATGGGGATTTACTCGTGCGTTGTAGAGACCTATTGGGTTGCAAAGCTTAGATGATAAAAAGATAAAATTGTTATATGATGTATACCTTTTCATCGGTGGCGGGAGCGGCTATAGATTTTCAAAAATGTAAACAAAAAAAAAAATTTCGCTCCGGCAGCTGGCGGTCGGAAAGAGTGCATTTCATTATGTATACGGATACCCTAATCCGTCCCAGAAGTAATAATTTTGATACCATTATTTGTTTCATTAAGCCGAACTTCTTCCTCTATTTTCACCACCCTCTCTTCAAAAATGTCGAAAAGTTTCGGTAGTTTTCCAAGGGCTTAGTTATATTAAATTTTTGTGCCGCATTTTACAATACCTAAACGTGTGAATTTAAGCGATTTTTTTGAAATGTCATCCCCCCCTCCACATACATCCCCCCAAGTTTTCGATAAATCTCAATGGAACCCAGAGCTTTCGTTACATTAGATTATTGAGCCGCATTTTAGAGCGCTAAGATGAACTAGTGAAGTTCAACGCTATTTTTACACTTCCACATCGGAAGGACCATTCCCACCACCTTGACTTTTTCGAAAATTTAAAATGGGAATCAAAGGCTACTCTAACATGGAGTATACGTACCGAATATAATGCTTCTAGAATCAACTGGTGAATTATAGTGATTTTTTGACCATTTAACCCCTATTTTCCCCCCTCCACATTGACCGATTTGGCCCAAACGCAATACCGACCGGGGTCTCATGACTACTGATTTTTGTGCCAAAGCGCGTTCCGCTAAATTGATTTCTTCGTGAGTTATCGTGCTAACAAGACCACACGCTTACTTCCACTCCGGGGGCAACACCCCCTCCCCTTCGACTTTTTCAAAAAACTAAAATGGGAATCAAAGGCTACTCCAACATGGAGTATACGTACCGAATATGATGCTTCTAGAATCAACTGGTGATTTATAGTGATTTTTTGACCATTTCAACCCCTATTTTCCCCCTCTCCACCTCGACCGATTTGGCCCAAATGCAATACCGACCGGGGTCTTATGACTACAGATTTTTGTGCCAAAGCGCGTTTCGCTAAATTGATTTCTTCGAGAGTTATCGTGCTAACAAAAAAACGGCCATAATATTATAAATAAACCAATATATATGAAGATATATATATGTATGTATATGTGTATATATATGAATCCTGGAGACCACTGAATTCGTGTTATAGGGGTTCTGAAACGTGAAAAAAACATGACATGACCCATGTTTGCCACCATCACGACGAGACCAATAGTGCATTTTCAGAATGAAATGCACTAAAAATGCATGTTAATCTGATTAGTCCAGTCAACGAATGATTCTAGAAGGAATGAGCGAAAGCAGAAAATTTGACTCCGGAACCATGTTTAGACTAGTTAGGAGGTAAACATAGAAACATACTAAAAGTGCCCACCCCTAGGAGGTGAGCCCGAGTGGGGGGAGCACAAAGAAGGTACCATTTTTCGAATTTTCACTGATATCTCGTAGTGATCGAATGATATCGTAGATATACAGGGTGTTCATAAATTACCTCGACAGAGAAAGTATGGTGATAGTACACCTCATTTGTGATCGAAATTGCTATTTGAGGTTTTTTGGTATTCCTCTTAGTTTTCGAGATATCGTCAGTGTCGTGTTTTTTTGGTGACCCTCTGTTTTTTTTCGACAAGTGACTAGTACGGCATCATCAACAGGTGCTAGACTAAAAGTAAATAGCTCATTGAAAAGAGCACAACATTTTCTTCATTATTGGCCTCAACTCAACAAAATTACACCAAGGCCCTAGCCGCTAGGGCATGAGATATTCGAAGGAAACTCGTTATTCGCATTTCTGCCCAATTTTCATCAGCGATTTTCACCATTTCGTCAAAGGAAAATATTTTTTTGCATTCATAGGGAAAACTTCCTTATGATGTTAGCTTTCCAATGACGTACAATAGTTACCAGTTTTCACCATCTAGTGAAGGGGTAGAAGCAATAAAGGAGCCCAAAACTGAAAAATAACCCGCAATCAGGATCAGGACCCATTTAATGAGGTGAATCCAGCTCTGATTACTTGTTCCTAACGGATGAGACATACAGATTCAAGCGGTCAGCTAAATCTAACTCCAATTTACGTTGGTGAGTTAAAATTGGGTGGTGGTAAAGCTTAAAATATCGTTAATGGATTGGTCTTCATGGACCAGTAAGGTGGTCACCTTGACCCCCCAACCCGCCATGGTTTTTTCTGGGATTCTAGGTTTTCTCCTTGTTGTCGAATGCAAAAATTGGCCCTCCGCATAACTGCATTGGATGCACGTTGCACCTCCAGTCGTCGCCTCTGGATTTCCTCGCACGATTCTCGAATACGTACGATTCTCAAGCTCCTTTCTGGTCGCAACTGGTTGTTGGTAGATCAGTTTTAGATGACCTAATAAATACAAATCCAAGGGTAGTTTGTTGTCAGGACAATACTCTACTCGCCGATGTAAATCAGCGTAACTTAGCGATGGTGGTGAAGCTAAAAATCGCTAAGTAGTGGATTTGGGTTCATGGACCAGTAAGGTGCTCATCGAGAAGTCCTGTCCTGACCCCCAACCACCCAAGGATTTTTATTTACTAGGTCATCTAAAGCTGGACTACCAACAACTATTTGCGACCAGGGGCCGTATTACGAACCCGAGTGAAAATTTTCCCGAGAGGCCCCAGAGAGAAGCTTGAGAATCGTACGTACTCGAGAATCGTGCGAGGAAATCCAGAGGTAACGACTGGAACTGGAGGTGCAACGTGCATCCAATGCAGATGAGCGGAGGGCCGATTTTTGCTTCATACTGACGTACTAAACGTGCTCTCTCGTAAACTGACGATTATCTGGAGGGATTCGCCTAATCTGACACTGTTTTAAAAAAATGCTCGCTATATTTGGTGCTTAAGTCCTACTTTTCTGCGCCATTTTCGAAAGAGTAAGTTGAGATTAACTGAAACTGTGATGTAAAGGACCTTTTTCTACAATAGTTGAATAATGATAACATTATTCAAATGATATGAGAGAGAAAAGCGCAATTTTTAAAACTTCATTATTCAACACATATGGCAACCTATTCAGTAAAATGTAGTGCCGGCGCTATCCACCCGTCCATTCCTTATTGGAACATAAATTTTTAGACAAGACGGGTGGGCGCCAAGTTTTACTGAATTGGCCCCACGAGTTGAATAATGACTAAACTTTATCGGCGAATTTTTGCTATTTCGGCTTATGGAAATCGTTAGATTATTTATTTTTCGTTATCCTTGAATTATTCCCTTCAAAATAAAAAAAATTAGCCACGTTCGAGAATGTCAAGATGACGTTGTTTTTTTTTACAAGTTTGTAGGCCTCCTCCGTCTTGGACGTCACTCTTAAATTGTCAGATTAGTGTAATATAGACTTTTTACCATGTAAATTAACTCCCACTTCCTTAATCTGATGATACATTTTTTTTACTAATCTGGCCCTTTATCCTTGACGGGCGGCCACATATATAGGGCTCATATTTGGTGGAGGTACTCAACTAGGTACAAGGTATCCGCAGTATGTTAATCTGACGCGCTTGAGTAAATCCCGAAATCCTCTCTTGGGCTCCCCTACTATGAGGTTGAACATATTTTTTAGAAGTACTCAAACCCCCTATCCCTGAGGATTTTGATTTCCTTCTTCCGGAAAAATAAATTCGAAAGCTAAATTATCAGGAAAAGTGGCACCTACATCTTTCTTTTTCACTAGCGGTGTGCGATCTCCCCCTCCTCCTTAAGTGAGGTGTATATTTGATTTTGTTTCGACCCCCTTCCCCTTGATAAAATGCTGTATTCACACAAGACACAACATCCTTCAGATCGACATTCCTCCGTACGCCAGCTGCCAGAGTGAACTCGCATAATTGATTTTCCGAGAGGGGTGAATAACATCAAAAACATTTTCCCCGGGCCGCATTTTCTTCACCACTAAAAATCCCCAAAAAAAATACTTCAGCCCCTAACGTGATCAAGTGATACCAAAAACCCGCACAACGCTAGTGTACGGCCGGTCGAGCATCCTGCCACTGTGGTGACAAGAAATGAAATTTCGGATGTTGGGGTTCAATTGGCGAAAATCAGCGTTATAAGGTGGTCGAGAGGGTTGATTTAAGCAACTTAATGATAGGGGGGGGGATTGTTAAAATAAAAGACATCCACATTATCGACACATTTTAAGCAGTTTTGGCGAAGCAACAATTAAATGTAAGCATTGGCGGATCTAAGAGTGAGGGGGGGGGGCAGCAAATTTCCCCCACCCCCCGGGAGCTGGTGAAATCTCTCTAAGCATATTGGAGGGGGATGGGTGGGCAGGTTGGGGGTGTACTGTGAGAGGGGGATGGGTTTCGATTACCCACCCCCTGCCACTGAGAGAGGTCCCAGATCCGCCCTTGAATGTAGGTACAATTTTTTCACGGGACGTGTAGACAAAACCACACTATTTGACTGGATTTTGATTTTTACCGAGTCTGGCGAAATAGGATAAGAGGGGGGAACACAAAATGATAAATTTTTTTCTCGAATTTGAACCTTTTTCCAACGCCCCCAAATTATTTGCCTTGTTATTTGTCGTTAAAACCTGAAAGTTACGCATGAAGTTTCAACCCGCCCCACAAGGGGCGTCACTCTCGAGTCGACACGATCCATTGTTACTTGTTGCTACAACTCGGCACAGCCCGGAGGCAGCCAGTCCAGGGGGCGTACCTAGACATCCTTCCGAAGGGGGCGATTCCGGCAGTCCGCATAGCCTACTAAGGACCGGCGGTGGACGAATTTTGTAATGGATGCCCTTCGTATTGCTGGGACTTCGCAAAGATTTGGCTAAAAACGGCCTCCCGGAGGGGGCGATCCAACTATCCCCGTGAGATGAAGATGACCTACTTTGGTACCGTGTAGAAGTTGCTGCTGGGACTGTACCTGAAGAACTGTTAGGTCGTTTGTTAATGTTATACGACAACTCATACTCACATATTCATAAAAACATGATTATTGAACCCTGGAATTATTGTCCTGTTTGGTTTTCACCGTTCGCACGTTATCCTCCCCTGTCAAGGTTGTGGCTTTATTGACGTACAAGTTAAAACGTACTTACGTAAAAATGCGAAGTGACGCTGTCTGTCGAGGAACACGTTTAGACCGAGAGCTGGCGACAGTCTCATCCAACCGGAAGAACATAGTCCTGAACCTTGTCTCATTTGACAGGTTTTGTGGAGCTGACTATGATGTATGAGCGTCTGCCAGCGTCCCAGCGTCTGTCTGGGGCATTTGCCCTCGGCGGCCAGTCAAATTCCTCAAATTGGGACATTAATTAACTGCGAATGAACTTAGTCACGTAAATGTGGTTTCATTCGACGAGTTTCATGGAGCCTCTGCCAGGGGCGTTTGCCCTCGGCGGCAAATCAAATTCTCCAAATTTGGGACGTGAATTAACCGGAACAACTTAGTCATGTAACTGGTCACATTTGACAAGTTTTATGGAGCTAAATACGAATATGAGTGCCTATCGGCGTCTGTAAGGGGCATTTGCCCCCGGTGGCCAGTTAAATTCACTAAATTTCGAACATAAATTAAATGAAAGAACATAGCGTTATAACATGGTTCATTCAGTATAGGCTTTTGGAGCTGAATACGGATACGAGTGTCTGCCAGGGGCGTTTGCCCTCAGTGGGCAGTCAAAATACTTGGGACATGAATCAACCGGAAGAACTCAGTCGTGTAACTTGCCTCATTCGACAAGTAATTCGGAGCTGAACACGAATATGTGCGTCGGCCGGCGTCTGCCCTCAGCGGTAATCCCCAGAATTTGGGACATGAATCTTGGAACATATTCATGAACATATTCATGAACATGAATATCCCTTGGAACATATTCATGAAAATTGGTCTCATTCGAGTATTTTTTTTTTTTTTGAGCTGAATACGTATATTTCCGTCTGCCGGCCATGTCCCTTCGAAAACTTGGTTTGCTGCCGAGGGCAAACGCCCCTGGCAGTCGACGACCGACGCTCATATTCGTATTCAGCTCTATAAAACCAGTCAAATGACACAAGTGAAATGATCAAGTTCATCCGGTTTGTTCATGTCCTAAATTTAGGGAATTTGACTGCCCACTGAGGGCAAACGCCCCTGACAGATGCTCATATCCGTATTTAGCTCTAAAAACCTACCGAATGAGTCAAGTTAGATGATTATGTTCTTTCGGCTAATTAATATCCCAAATGTAGGGAATTTGACTGGCCACCAATGAGGGCAATTGCCCTATGCAGGCGCTCGTATTCTTATTCAGCTCGAAAAAACCTACTGAGTGAGTCAAGTTACAAGACTACGTTCTTTCGGCTGATTCGTATTCCAAATTTTGGGAAATGGACTGGCCGCGATGGGCAAATGCCCCAGGCAGACTCTCATACTCCTATTCAGCCCCACATCAGCTATCAAATGGAACAAGTTTCATGATTATGTTGTTCCGGTTGAATGGGACTGTCGCCAGCTCTCGAACTAGTAGGGCTACACTTCAAGAGTAAATATACCTAGAGAGATAATTGCGCTTTGCGCAGCCAAATAGGACCCATCTCCCCGCACGGTCGATGTGAACTAGTCACGCGTGACTTCAAACAGACCTCCCCACCACGATCTATACCTTACAGTATACATTTGATTACACATAGTCAAATACGCGTGCCTCGATGGTGTAATGCTCGCTTCGCAACCCGGCGGGCCTGGGTTCGAATCCAGCCATTGGCCATTACACTATACGGCTACGGCGAGCTATGACACGGTACATTCGGCTTGTATGGGCTTTTTCCGGCGGTGTGCGTTCAACAAACCGCGCACCGAGCGAAACGCAAAAGTGTGCACAGTTAGATAGATGGGTATGAAGCAGGAACCCACTTGTGACCTTGGCGTCGCCGGACTCGGCTTGGCCGGAAAAGGCACCCCCCCCCCCACGAACAAAAGTAAAAAAAAATGGCTACACACACGACAGGAAACATCCGATTGAATAGCGCATGACAGTATTTTTCATTTTTTTGGGAGGGGGCTGTAGAGAAGATACAGTCAGTCACAAAATGTTTTGGAGCTGTGTCGAGAAGTATCGTTATTTTGAGGTGGCTGAGCTGTGCCAAAACGTGCCTGTGCCGAAACGTAAACCACCGAGTCAAATCGAGGATTACCAATGAAGGGTAATCCTTCTATAGTGTAGGGATGAAAAGGACGGTGGAAAAAGAGGGAAGGAAGACTAAGGCGCCTGCAAGATCGAGTTTGACGACTGTAGGACTTAGGGTCAAGTAAGATATTTCAAAAGGGTTCAAAGGAGGTTTGAGCATCGAGGACGTTGGTGTTGGTAAGAATACTTCATCGTGCATAAAAATTGTACCATGGAGTGAACCTTGTAGTTGGGCAATTACTAATAGATCGTGGAACGACCCACGACTTCGGAAATTACATACAACAGTAGAACGAACCACCGTAAGCTTTATGAAGTGTTATGTACAAAAATTACAGTGGGCTGAGCTTATCCACTGAAATTATCGCAATGAAATCATGGAAGGAACCATGCTGTCAAGCATTTCATGCATATCGTGGTGCGAACCACGAATTCTGTGGAACGAGCCATAACTCACACATAGATTCACTCATAGCGCGTTTCCAATTGACACGAAATTCTGCATTTGGGCAGTTCATTTCCACCCGTTCTCTCTGAATTTATATGTTAATTGAAAATACGGGTGGAAATAAATTGCCCCATTGCAGAATTTTATGCAAATGGGGAACGCTATCAGTTACGAAAAGTCGCTGGAGGGAACCGGAAATTTAACCCAAGAATGCAACATTTTTGTGTGGAACGAGTCACACAAAATATTACAATAAAAAAAGGTGGAACGATCCGCGTAGACCGTGAAACGAACCATCACTTGTGGAACGACCCACGTTGATTCACTCGAACGAAAAATTCCAGTGGCCCACTGGGGGCACTGGATAAGCATTTTAGCCATCTTTATGGGGGGGGGGGGCGCTGACGCCCCCCCCTTACTTACGGTTTGACCGGGAGCGTGGCTACGTTCCGCAATTCTCCTAAGAAAAAGGTTACTAGAGCGCTATTTTAAATATGTAATTTTGAATGTCATACTATCCTTTTTTCGATCTAAATGTTATACACTGTCATATATCTACATCATATCAGAACAAGTTTCTTCATCACAACCTAAAATGTAAATTAATTAATTAATTAATGTTATTACCAGTTTGTTTAGAATTCAAAGTTATTCTTTCAAGAAAAATTAATAGTTTATCCACGCTTATCGTTCAAAAAATGACAGAAACAAACTGTCCGAGGGCGTCAGTCACCGCTTCACAGAGCCCACGGGTGACTGACGTCCCCAGCTATGACGGTAAATCTATGGGGCTCTACCTATGAAATTAAAGCCTTTTTTATCAACTTCAGAGGTATCCAGCTACTTTAAAAAAATAAATATGTACCTAAGTCAGTCTGTGTATAAAAATCGCTCAGTTTTCAATTATCTTTCGAAATAAGTTGAAATTTCTTACTCGTTATTGGAAATTCATAATAAATACCACAAAACTCGTTAGATAAGAGAACAATAATAACACGTTGTTATTGCACTTTTTCCCTTTTTGAATGAAACATCATTCCTAGTGACTTGTCATACGTCTAAAACGTAACCTGCAAAACTATCGACTAAACGCCGCCCTCGTCAATGGGCAACAAGTACACAATTTACAAATCGAACTAAAAATTACTGTCACAGCTAAATCTTTGGCCTTTCGTAACGTTACAAAATAACAAATTCGTAGCGATTTCTACGAGGAATCACTCAAAAATAAAGATAAAAAGAAAGGTAACAATATTACAACAATACGGAGGGGGGGGGGAGATCAAACAAACGGGGGAGTGGGTAGGATTGTAGTGGGGTGGGGGTCCTCCTTGGGTAAAAAGTCCCTTTGGCATTATGGAAGGGAAGACGATGATGTTATCGAAAGGAAGTCTATGGAATGCGGTGGGAGGGTGGTGGAAAAATAGCGGTGGAGGGAGGGGGGAGTGACGAAACTCCCCCTAGGATCAGTGATGCTTTAAGTGTAACACAACTGAATTTTTTTTTTTTGGTGGTTGGTCGTCGACCCGAACTGCTTCCCTCCTCCCAGGGCTGCCCAAATGTGTAGAGGTGACGCCAAGAGAACTGCCCCAGCTCGCCTGCTATAAAACGACAAACGAACATAGTCGAATTTCACTGTCTTTTACCAAGACAAATCTTTCAAAACTTATTAAACGAACAAAACAAAAACAAAAAAATGAAATGCACTAAAAAATTACCTTGAAATTAGAGTAACTGCTCGATGACGGGATGCGACAAACACATATGCTCGGCACCTCTGATAGGCAAACGATTCACCGAATAGTGTTTGATCATTTCTGGAATGTTCAAAAACGGGTTGCTAAACTGTCCCAAAATGAATCTGCCGGTATCTTTGCACTGTTGAATTCTCATGTGCATGAACCCTCGAGCGCTCCTGTTGGAATTTTATGATTAAAAAAAAAAATAAATCGAAGGGTGTTAACGTGGTAGTGGGAGCAGGGTGACTTACTTTAACGATAGCGAATAGTCCTGTTTGGTACTCTCGCTGTTTCGAACCAAAAAACTTCCCTCCTTGTTCATTCTAAGGATGTTCTCAGCTTCGAGTCTCGTTATAGCGCCGTGATACCAGCTATAATCGAATAGAACAATTAATTTTTGGTTTTTAAAAGTGGTGGGAGCGGTTTCACCGCCCGCCAACCCAAACCCTACCCTTGCTGTTCAAGCGGTAGCGACACGTCGATTTCTTCGGGGCCCTGAACGATGTTGATAACTTCGACGGGTTTCGGTGGCGGAAGCTCCAAACCGAGGCAGGGCTTCCTTCGGTCAACTTCTTGAAGGTCAAGACTGAGACTGAGCGACGGCCGAGTATTACCAGCTGAAATGAAAAAATGATCTGTTTAAAAAAAGACAACAAAATCGGAATGGACGGTAAGCTTGAGGGAGGGGGGGGGGAGCGTCACTGAAAAACCACGAGACTTGTGAGGAAAGATGAATTTCTGTTGAATCATGAAACTATCGTAATTGTTACTCAACTTTTTTTGGTTTCGCTAGAGCACAGTAGATTGGATAGGGTAATCCACTAAACTGCGCAGTTATTCGAACTGGATCAGGAGTACTTGAAGGAAAAGAACAAGATAAGAAATGATACAATAAATACATTTAACGTTCATTATAGAACCCCAATGAAACAAAAATACGCGATTTCGCTTCAACCAACAGCCCTTGCGCTCTGTTGTTCTCCTTATATTTGGTGTTGGATACATCAAAAAGCTATGAAAATGATGAATTTCCTCAGTTTTCGCGTTTTTTACAACCGGGTTTTCGTTGCACCGGACCAGAAGACAAGGGAGGTGTACTGACCCCTCTCCAGCCAAGTCTTCTCCCGCCACCCCCAAAAAAGCACTCGCGCCACATGCTGTCTTCCCCCCAAAAGCGGATTTGGCTCACTAAGAAACGAATTCCTCAGATTTCGCACTAATCAAACTTCTTGGATTTTTACAGCCATAAACACATCTTCATGGGACTGCCTCACTATAAAATCATTTACCAAATTTCACTCACTAAAAAATTTTTGTGGCTGTGGGGTTTCTCTCACTGAAACCCATTTTCGCGATTCAGGTTCACAGAAAACCCTAAAACTTCTAACCAAGAATTAGCTATTGTTCTCAATTTTTATCCGCGAATGGGCGTTTTCTTAACTTCAGTTGTGAATGAGCACTTTTTCCAAATTAACGTTGAGTGGACAATATGAGTTTTCCTATATTTAACCGAACGAATAAGCCTTCGCTTTAGACACGACTTAGCACTTTATCACAACAAAGAAGTGGCCGTTGAAACCGTGAATTATCTCAATTTTGGCTGTAAATTAGCATGACCCGCAAATTATCGCTTTTCTGAAAAAATCTAGCCGCGGATTGGAGCTTTTTAGAAATTTAGAGCTAGACTTTTCTTCACTTAGCACTTCTTCTCAATCTGTGAAACTGCCTCCAAAATTCGCGAATTAGCGTTCTCTAAATTCTAGATAATTTCTTATTTTTAGACGTGGACTAGTACTTGTTCGTAATATTGGCCACGAATTAGCCATTTCATCACATTAAGACAGCGAGATAGCGCTCCCCCCCCCCCAATTTAGCAGCATTTTTACTAATTTTAGCGGAAAATTGCGAATTTTTTAAAATTCATTCCAGAAAGAACTAAGGCCACAAAATTGGTTTTTTTAGATAAAGAGAATTCGCAAAATTAGGATTTTAAATGGCAAAAATCCATGAAGTTTGGACCAAAATCAGTGACATTTGGTTGTGGAAGAGCGAACATATATGGTTGAGCGCCAAAATCACGAAATTTGTTTTTTCGTTTTTCGACCGTTTAGTTTTTATAGTTGGCCGAACCCATGAAACAGATTGCAGACTCAGGTTTGCTTTTTACATAGCAAACATCTGTGAGAGTTTGAAGGAGCCAAATTCACGAAATTACGTTTTGAAAGAGTGCAAAAAATATGCAAAAATAGGGGCATTTGTATTTGGGTTTGAAATGAGCCAAATCCAAGAATTTGGGTTTGAAAAGAGCGAAATAAGTCTTCTAAATGAGCCAAACCTGTAAAAAACTTCTTTCAATAAGAGCTAAAGCCACGTAATTTGGTATTTAATAGCGGTAAAATTCGCGAAATTGGAGCGTTCGAAATAGCAAGAATCTGTGAAATTAGATTTTGAAGGTGCCAAATCTGAGACTTTTGGTATGGCATAGTGAAAATCTTTGACGAAATTGGGGTCAGAAAAATCCAAAATCACAAAATGTCGTTTGTTTGTAGCCAAATAAAGTTTTCGAACCAACCGAAAACCTTCTCCCCCCTTCATTCCTTCGTTTTCTACCTAGAACTGATTTTAATTAAGAGCTAAAGCCACGAAAATGTGTTTTTGATGAGGCAAAAATCACCAAAACTGGGTTTTAAAGGAGCCAAATCCGAAAAAATGTGCTCTTGGAAGAGCCAAACCCACAAAATTCGGTTTTTGAAAGCAGAACTTCTTTTGCAAGACTCTTGCAACACAGTCTTGGTCTTTAGCAAGACTCGTTTGTAAGGTCTTGTAAAAGTCTTGGTCTTGCGTCTTTGTCTTGTTCTTGCAGCAAGAGCCTCGAGCCTTGCGAGACCGCAGGACCAAGACCATTTTTGCTCATCACTACTCAATTTTTTTCGAGAATCAGGGTTTACATACCAATATCACTATTTTGAGCGCGGATTAGCTAAGGACCCCCCCCCCTCCATCACTTTTAGCTACCCATATCCCTTCGTCGTTGCGCTCGTGTGAAATATCCCCATTGCTAAGTTCTATCCCCGGGGCAGAATATTCTCTACACGGCCTGGTGCCTTGATGCAAATGAGGATAAAAAATAAAAGGTTTACCCTACACTGGCAATGAGGAAGTTTCACATTTTCCAAAAAAAAATTTTTCGATTAGACATATCAATCCTTCCATGTAAATAAATAAATTAATAAAAATTTAAAACCCTTCGGAAATAAGTTGGCATATTTGAAATCCCGCTAAAACGAACATTTTCCGCAACGTCCTTTTGCCTCTAAATAGCTCATCTATTTATCTTCCATTATTTTATTATTAGAGAGCTCTTGTAGAAAATAAGGCAAAGAAACATAACAAACCGCTCCCCGACAGCAACGTTACAGTTGATTTTTTTCTGGAGGGCACTGATGGCACGAACATGCTAGCTGGCGTGTTTTAAATGACCTAAAACTTCAAAAATCGCGTATTTATTAACTGATGGGTTATTTTACGAACGGATCTCGATTTATGCGCTATTTTAGTGTACATAAACCTTGGAAAATAGATTTATAAATAAGTTCTGACCCATGAAACTTCCTCATTAAAAAAATGTAACAATGAATTTAAATGTTGATTATTTGGCTGATTTTTATGTTTCAGTTCATATCCTTATGCATGCCATGTCTTGTTTCGCATACCTCGGCGAATGTCATCAATCCCCGTCTTCACCTCCACCCCTTTTATATGTATAAATGAAAGTTCACTTTACCAACCAAAGCCTTTTGTCTCGAGCATACTCGCGTTTATTAAAAGCAACCCCCAAGCTTTCATAATTAATCCCGCCTGTAATGACCAGATAAACTAAACGGTTCGCTAAATGCTAGCACGCGTGACATTTTTAACCCTCTACGCTATTCAGGAGGGTGGGTTCGAAGAACGAGTCCTAAACAAGGAGAGAGAGAAAAAAAAAAAAAATTGTAAACAAAAAAGCATGAAAACCGCTTGAGTGTAGTAAGTAATGAAAGCCGCATAAAAGAGAAGTTCTCCTCTTCCCGCACCAATCATAAAAGAAGAAGAGGGTAAAGAAGATTGGTGGATTTATCTTTTCCCTCATCCTCTCAAGGGGGTTGAAGTATTTGTGGTCTTTTACCAGACTGAACTACGTGCTCCACTCAACCTGTCACCGCTTACTAAAGCGTTCCGTGGTTTTTTGATGGTCGGAGTGGTGAGGGGAAAGTGGCGGGGTTCTTTATTTATGCAACGATAACTTTTGCTCTTTGGAGTTGCAGTGTATTATATTTTTGTTCACGAAGGGGCTGAGAAGCTCGAGACATATTTTTTATTTGAGGCGAGAAGAAATTATTTATCTTCTCTGTATACCGGAATATTTCGGTCATTTTTAGAACTCCAATAAGCACCCCGCCCCCCTGAACTCCCTCATATTCTGCCGTAATGAAACAAAAGTCCTCGAATCTCGAAACAGAGATGTGACCAATTAGTTTGTAAAGCGAGGATAAAAGCCAGCATGCGGCATCTAAAGTATTTAATTTTCCGTATCGTCTTCATTTATCTTAACGAAGGCACGAACAAAAAGGAATTAAGAACCCCCCACCCACTCGGTCGCACAAAATAATAGACAAATCAAGTGTTTCCCATGACCATGCATCGATTTCTCACCTAAGGGGATAAGAAAAATAACTTGCGGGAGAAATAATTTAAATTTCCTGGAAAATCCCTTCTCCATGCTTTCTGACAGAGCTCTTGATGCACCTATGTAGGATCGTGACGGATTTTTTAAAATTATTTACTGGCAGCGATTCCCTGCAATTGGCAAATTATCTCTTGAGCAATCACTTCGAAAATTAAGGTATGTACCTTTTAAATAATCATCGCACCCTACAGTGTGGGGTTGAAAAGAAACAATCAATTAATTGACAACCCCTGTTGAAACAATTGAATCAATTAATTTTCATTTTGAAAATTCCATTCGTAAAATCCTCTCCCCTTCAAAATACTAATTTTATCCACTTTGAACTTGATTTCAACGAGGAATTAATTATGATATTTTTATCCTCGGTGCCTAGTAAACGTTGTTCCCACTTTTCAAACAACGCAAAAAATTCGAATAATATTTTAGTCTTAAATCGTTCGAAATAAAGAGTCGGATAGAATAACTTTTTGGGTTCAAAATACCAACGTAACCTTTTCAAATAGCTGAGCTAGTTAACGTTTTCTTTTATATTTCCAAGCCTTTGTAATTTAAAAAACAAAGTGATTATATCTACACTTTTTCAATTTGTACTATTTTAGACTCAAAGAATTAGAAATCATTTCAAACAAATAATAGCTTTGAAATGAACCGAATCGATAAAAGACTGTCGTTTTCTTAACTGTTTTTTTTTCACCCCTAGACCTTTCTCACCTCAAAGAAGTCGCCCCCTCCCCAAACATAAATAGTGCGCCAACCTCCAAGACAAGGAAAACACAATTTTAATTTAGGAATTTCCAAAGTTTGACTAAGCCAATTGAAAACAACCGACGCGCACCAATGGGCACCACCACACAATTATCAGGCGCACCACCTTAAGGGGGGGTTTCAGGCGGGTTTCCTCGACCCCTTCCCAGTCACCCCTCGCCTAAACTTCGCACATAAAGTTTGGCTCCATTTCTGCGTCAATATTCGATTTCAACGTCTCATTTTAATCTTCAGGAAGTTCTACAGTGACGTTAGATCTTGCTTTTTCAAATTTTATCCCTAAAATAACCCCAAATCACTTTACAACTTGAATGTGTTTTAAGGTAATTTTAGGGACGAAATCTGGAAAAGCAAGATCTAACGTCACTGTAGAACTTCCTGAAGATTAAAATGAGACGTTGAAATCGAATATTGATGCAGAAATGGAGCCAAAATTTATGTGCGATGTTTAGGCGAGGGGTGACTGGGAAGGGGTCGAGGAGACCCGCCTGAAACCCCGCCTTAAACAAGTGAAAAACATTGAAGGGGCCTGGCGGATCCAAGGCAGGGGCCACAGGGGCCATGACCCCTTCCCTTGAAGTCGAGAGGTCACTTTCGCGTTAAAATAATCAACACCACCTCACAAACTCTGACGATAGGGATTGTCATATTCTCAAATTTCAGGGACAAAAGTTCTGGTCTGAGGCAGACGTGATTTATAAGTCCCCCCCAAACCGTGTTTAACAGAAAAATGCATGAATTGCTGCGCCGACAAAAAAAAATTGCCAAATAAGAGACTATTTCGCACTCTTAAAAGATTAATTGATTCAATCGGAGAATCATTCGACCCTCCCCCTTTACCGAATAGGACCGTCTTCACCTTACCAACTGAACTGAAGGAAGAGGCTCAAGCCCCCTGAGCCTGGGATCCTCGACTGCTAAGATTGAACGTTAGGTTTGGAACGTGGCATCACACAGTGAAAACCACTTCAACCGCTCGTCTGATCAGAAATTCGTCTCGATTTTCGGACTCCGAGTGTCGAAAAACCTCGAAATACGCGGTTTTGCCAATGCCAATTTTCTAAAAATGTTGATCATTTTTGCCAGAAATTGCCCAGGGACGATTTCTAGGCTGAACGTTTATGTTTTCAAAGTGTTTCGATTTGAACCGGACGTGGTTTCTGAGACCCTTGAGGCATTGCCACACCAATTGCCACTAGAAAACGTTTGTCAAAGAGGTCAAAAGATATAGGCGGGAGGAGTAAGGTTGAACGCGCAAATTTTCAGGGTCATCGTGTCCAAAACTACGGTGGTACCGTGCTTTCGTTGACGGTTCATGAGGGCTCGATTGCCCGTTTTTCGTCAAAATTCACCGTTTTCAGTTTACAGTTTGAATTTTTGTTTAAAAATGTCCGGTTCGGTGAGCCAAAATCCACTTCTTTCTGGTCGTACTGCGACCGATAAATTAGACCGATATTTCAGTTTCAAACAATACAATATGACGTGAGTCTCTTCCCCCCCCCCACCTCATCATGGGGAAGAGGAGGGAGCCGTAAGTTTCTCTAGTCTGAACCGCCCTCGTCTGATTTTCTCTCTCTTCCTCACCACACACAACACTAAAATAATCGATAAAATCGTCGTAAATATGAGACGGTGTGACGAGACAGCCGGTTGTTCCTCAAAACAATTGGAATGCTCCATCTATCCTTGAAGGTCTTTTCGTTTGAATAACGCAGGACTCAAATTAATTCGCATGCCCACCCTCCTCTCGCAGTGTCCCATTATCGGGTGAGGGTTTTGTGTGTAACCCCCCCCCCTCCCCAGATCATGTCAGATACTTCACTGAACTTAATACCTAGAATCCCAATAAGGAGTTGTGAAGAGCGAATAAAGACGTTCTTAATTTATATAAAAAAAAAAAAAGTGGCCCGTAATAGAACTGCAAAAAAAAAAAAGAAATATGTAAATTACGCAACCTTTTCGTGAAGGGAAATAATTTATCGCTTACGTAATGTTGAACTAAGACTAACGAATAAAAGGCAATTTATAAGCGAAAATGATTTCAATGTCTCTTGGGTGTTTGGCCTAACGGGGGCTTCGATTTTCAGAGGGCACTGTGACAAAAACAATGGAAAATCGCGACGAGGTTAAAACCAACAGTAGGTACGCACAAAACTACCCCACAAATCTACTTATTTTTTTTCAATGACGAATTTCCAATTTTGATCTGTGCAAGGCTCGACTACGCAGGAAACGGGGAAATCAGTATTATTGGAAGAGGCGATCGTAAAGACGGGTTTGTTGCATTACACGCGATATGTTTGTAAAGAGTTTTACGTTTAACACGATATCCCCGACACTCAGGACTTGGCCTGTATCAGATTTTCGTCGCAGTGTCCTGCGGGCTAGCCGCTTGTTGGTGTAACGCAGCGACTTACGTCGTGTCCTTTGTTCTTCCAACGCTCAACTGTGAGTTTGACATGACCACCTTCGAAAGGACTTTAATCAGTTCGTCAATGTTTGTGGGTTAGTACGGCATGTTTTTTATTTTGTTTAAAAGAAAAAAAACTCTGACTGGTAAGCTGGGGGACAGGCATGTTTCTTTCGACCCATCTGTGCGGCTACTGGGCAGACATTCGCGGTCGTCGTCATTTGCTATGGATTTCTTGCCTGGCGGTGGGAGTGCTACTGATGGCCTCAGCAATCGCTCCCAGTGCTCCGTGGTTCGTCCTGGTAATGTTTTTGACCGGATTTGCCGCGGCCGGAATAAACATCGCCATTTTTGTGTACGCGAGCGAGAATTGCTCCAATCAACACAGGGCCGGCCTTTTGATCATCTCGAGTGTTCTAGCCTACTCGCCTTTTTTTATTTTGCCAAGTCCGTAACCCATTATCTCCGTCACATTCAAAAATATTCATTTTTTTAAATTTCACCACTCGTTCTCAGTACTATCCGGATCGATTTTGTCTCTACCCATCAATTGGAAGATCACAAGCTTCTTTTCACTAACCCCCTGGAGGCTACTTGTCCTGATCGTCTCGCTTCCCAACATCATTTGTTCTCTCATCTTTCTCGCACTTCCAGAAAGCCCCAAGTTCTTGCTCGTCAAAGGCGATCTTGAACGAACGCTCGACACCCTGCGGACGATGTATCGTGTTAATACTGGAAAACCCAAAGAAACTTACGAAATATCCTCCGTCATCCTAGACCCTGAGGATATTGCCACAGTAGCAAGGCCCGAAGGGTTTTTCACAGGCCTATGGCAACAGAACGCGTTGCTTTTCAGTCGGGACTACTTGAAATGCACGATATTTCAAAGTATTGTCTGTATAGTTTCCATTGGCGGGTGAGTAGAAAACTTTAAAAACCATAAAAGAATAAACTTTAAAAGGGTTTTTTATAAAGGTTCAACATGGTGTTTATGTGGTTGCCTCTTTGGAACAGTCAAATGGCGACCGCCGAAGGAAAAAGCCTCACACTCTGCGATACTTTTCAGTGCGAAGCGATTGTTGGAAACGCCCCGGTAATAACATTGTGTGTGCGTGTTCAGTATTCACGCATTAACTACCTACTTCAATCTTCCAGGAAGCGTGTCAACCGTTTAACGCGTCCGCTTTCACTATGAACATCTACGTCGGTGCTGCTTGCTGTTTGTCTATAACGCCTTTAATGAAATTAGGGATTTGCTTCGAAAAAAGAAAGATAATAGGTGAACACAATCTTCGACTCGTAATTTTTTTTTAGCATAATCCTGGCGTTTTCCCCCAGTTGTCATGCTATTGAGTTCGGCGATGGCATTTCTGGGTGTGACTTTCGCTAGAAGCATCCTCCTAACGAACGCTCTAATTGGAACGGCGTCCATACTACTACTCGTCACGTTTCCACTGTGTATCAATATAATCGTGGACTTTTTCCCTACAAACGTCAGGTATTAAAGGCGCAACGACACGCTTGAATAACGTTACATTAACGTAAATGTGTGTGGGGGGGGGGCATGTTATTATGTGAAAAGATCGACGGCCACTTGTTTTGGATTTTTCACTGGACGAGTCGGGGCGACCTTACTGATTCAAATAATGGGTGGCGCTCAACAGTGCTACTGTTATTACGTGTTTTACGGATTTATTGGCCTTCTACTGAGTAAAAATTGTTCCATTCCATGTTTAAACGTGACGTTGTTTCTAAAAATGCGTTTAACAGGTGTCATCCTCGTGGCAGTTCTTATGCCACTCAAGAAGAAATAAATGAAGTTGAAGCGAGAAAAGACCACACAGAATTGGACGGCTCGCCTTTTTAAATTAATTAAGCGCTGTTGAAAACAATTACCATTGCCTCCCGTGTGTGTACAAAGTCGTCATTGGCCATTGACCCTATTCATGGTCCCTAGTCGCCCGCTCCATCACTGCACCAATTCCAGGTTTTCACGGGTTAGAGTGTGGGCATCGTACAGGAGAGGTAGGCCGAAGGAAACTCTATCAAGGCCATGTAGGGCCTGCGTGAATGCAGTACGGTGGCCGTCATAATGACCCGGAGGAACAGTACTTGTAACCGTTTGGACTAAAATCCTCCAGCCCTAACAAAAAGGCCGACGAAGATAGACACTCGTCAACTCCTCCTCCACAGTCCATCAACGATCAAAGGAGAGGCTACAGCTACTACTCAAAATAAGGGGCCAACAATATTCGGTATCCAGGTATCCGGATGCAGCACCCGGGACCACCACATCGAGTCACCCCCCCCCCCCAAACAGTTGATAGAACGGCGGGAGCCCATAAAAATTCCAAAGCCCCAAAGTCACATGGGCGTAGCCAGAGGGGGCAAGGGTCCCCTAGACACGAAATCGAAGACTTAGAGGTGCAGCTGCCCACCCCTAGATACCATCAAAATGTAGAAATCCTTTGGGTTCGCCACATTTTGCTATGTTGACGCTCACTAAAAAATTCATTTCTGGAATTTGGCTCACTAAAAAAAAAAAAAAAAAAAAAACAATTTCGAGGATTTTTGCGCCCTAAAAACCCATTTTCGCAGATCTGACTCAAATTTAAAGGCAAACTCAGATTTAGATGTAAAAACCAAATTTTGCGAATTTTTCTCGCAAAAAAAATGTATTTCCAGGTCTAGCTTACTGAAAAACTAATTTCGAGGGATTAGCACATTCGATAACTAATTTCAAGCATTTTGCCCTCAAGAACTATTTTTGCGCATTTGGGTCACTGCTCACTTATAGCGTTTTCCATTTAATCCAGAGAGTACGAGTGGAAATGATCTGCTCTAGAGCAGAATTTTATGTTAAATGGAAAACGCTGTTAAAACCAATTGCTCAAATTTCGCTATCTAAAAAAACAAAAATTCGGGGCTTTGTTTAGCGAAAGCCGTGAGATTCCGTGGCTGGAAAATCAATTTTGTGGGGGTTCCCTTATTCAACAACTATTTTTGCGGATTTTTCATCCCGAAATAAACCACTTCCGCAGGTCTGAAAATGGAGATCGCAAGATTGAAAACCCAATGTCTCGGATTTCGGCTTCACCGAAATCTAAAATCGTCAGCTTAGTGATAAAATTAGCAGTTTTATGCAAACATCACAATCGCAGTTCCTACTAGAATCGCCATATTGTGCTAAAATCGAAATGTTCGTGCTAAACCACCATTTTGTGCTAAAATCGTCATTTTTGTGCTAAAATCGAAGTTTCAATGTAAAATTTGTAGTTTTTCTTTTTTGTGGTAAAACCACTAAATTCAGTTTTAGGGTAAAAACTTTAATTTTCAGTAAAAAAAATGTCAGTTTTGGGGAAAAGTTGTCAGTTTTGAGGTAAAATCACAAGTTTGGGGGGGGGGGGTGAATGTTTCCTTTTTTAAGGAAACCTGTCAAATTTAGTTGAAGGGTAAAATCATAAATATTGTCTTGAAGTCTTCAGTTTTGATATAACATGTTTTGGGGAAAACATCGGTTTTGGTGTGAAATTGTCAGTTTTGGAGTAAAATATCCAGTTTTGGGGTACAATAATCACTTTCGGGGTGGAACAGAATAACCACCAGTTAGGGTAAAATAGTCAGTTCAGGTATGAAAAGTGAGTTTTTTGGGATGAAATCGTAAGTTTTGAGGTTAAAGCCGTCATTTTTCGGTCTGTTTTTGTAGTGAATTATACGGAACAACACTTAAGGTCGGGTGTAAAATCAGTTTCAAAGTCGGGTGTAAAATCGGTTTCAGAGTAAAATTTTCCCCTTTCGGTTGAAACAAAGTTCTTTTCATGATAAAAAATAAACCTTTTCGGATAAAATAAACATTTTTGGGGCAAAATCACCAGTTTTGTATAGTGACAGCACTTAAGGGATGGAGTATTTGGGGGGTCAACAAGCTTTGGCGCGAAATCGTCTGTTTTGGTGTAATGTCGTCTCATTTTGGAACAAATCGTCAGTATTGCAGTGAAACTGTTAGTTTTGTGTTAAAATCGTCCAGAATTTTTCAAGTCAAAGTCGTAAGTTCAGCGTAAAATCATCCTTTAGGGGTGGGGGGGAGGCAGTTATGATGGGAAATTGTCAGTTTTGGGGTAAAATATCCAACTTTGGGTTCGATTACTTTTAGTTATCGTCTCATTTGGGAAAAAACCAGTCAGTATTGTGGTGAAATCGTTGGTAAAATCATCAATTTTGTTGTAGTGTATAACGTGAGTTTTGTAGGTAAAATCGCCAGTTGTGTTGTGAAAACTTCAGTTTTGGGTTAAAAAATGACAGTTTTTTCACTTTTCTCAGGAAAGACGTTGAAATCTCGGACACCTTGTGTGTATTGGAGGGCTTTTTTTTTTTTTTTTTTTTTTTTTTTGTCGGGGCGCCGGGCTTTGAACCCGGAAGGCGCCTAAGCTTCCATTGGGCTCCTACGCCATACCCAGATCTAACTGTGCACTTCACACCCGTACTACGCGGGCGTTTCGGTCGGTGCGGGGTTTGTTGAACGCACACCGCCGGGAACGCCCACACTGTGTGCCGTGTCACAGCTCGCCGCAGCCTTATAGTGTAATGGGCAATGGCTGGATTCGAACCCAGGCCCGCTGAGTTGCGAAGCGAGCATTGTATTCATTATACCATCGAGGCGCGCCGTTATTGGAGGGCTAATCGTAAGTATCAATATTTCTGGGGGAAACATTGGCACCCTGAATGTGAGGCTACAATCGACAGTTTCCCAGCAGAAATTTTATTTTTTTGACGGATTCTGAACCTTTTTTGGGGAAATTCAGTTTTTGGGGAACAATTTGACGATTTTAAAGCGCCTATATCTGCGTGGACGAACTACCAGTTCTCTTGCTGTGGGTCTCTAGTGCATCTGAAATCTTTCTGCCCACCCCTAGACTAAGGGCAGGCTACGCCCATGCCCCTTCACAGCTTCAAACTGATGCGCGGGGTAGCGTCAACTCATTTCTACCCAGCATGAATCGCTGAAACACCTTGCTTTCACAGGAAGCCTTCTCTAGAAGGCTAATTAACCTTATAATTTCCCACCGTCAACAAGCGCCGGCTGTGGAGCCCCCGATTGAGCTCTATCGCCGGTCCCGAGTGCCCTTTCACCATTCAAGGTCACAGGACAAATGATCAGAACCCATCCTAGTCGCTCTTCACTAGGTCTGCGATGCCAGCCGTCATAATATCCAGACTTGCCTAAAACCTAAAACGTCGAGTTGCTACCGTCGCCTATAGATGTGATATCATTGCAACATTCCCCCTTCTCACCATCCAAAACCAGCGTTTCAGTTAAATTAAAAGGATGGTGCGTTCATCATTATGTTCCACCTGTAGTATAAGACGTTCTCTACGCTCATTTGTATCTAACCCTAATCTCTATACTCAGTCATCCCCCTTCTTTCCGCGGATGCATCATTCTGTTGTATTTAAACGAACTTTGACATCTGTTCATCTTTTGGAGGGTTGGTGGGGGGGGGCGAAGCGGTGGGGGAGAGTATCAACCCCTTGACGCAATGGACGGAAAGTGAAAGGGCGCCTAAACTTTGCCGCAAGGGCTTGGGCTATTAAAGGGATTAATGAGGCATTGCTCTCACGGTATACTAGGCGCGCCCCGTTTTTTGTTTTTCATCGGGAACCTCTTCCTTTTTGCTTCACCCCCACCCTTTTCATCCCTTCAATAATGAAGGGAGTTTTAAGGGTCTTCGAGTGTTTTGAATGAGTTTTCATTTTGAGCCTCCTCCCCACCCCCAACCCTCTTTCCTGTAGCCACGCTACAGCGACAAGCATTTGTACAAAACTTCCTTCTTTTTAATACAAATAATAATCCACTCTTAGAAGAAAATGAGTACATGGATGATGGCTGGGAGCGGGTGATCGGCATTAGCGTTGTTTAAAACTTTAGAGTTTACCTTGGAGTGCCGCTATGACTATTTCGACGAGTCAGGAAGTTATAAGAATAGGGGAACCCATTCACATTTTCTACCCAGAGCGATGCTTTACTCTCCCCCTCGCAGGATTCACTTCATGAATACTAAGGGAAACGGTAGAGCGTCAGCGTGACTCAAATAGCTAACAATCCCCCTTAAATCACTCCTATTGTGGGAGGGACATTTTATGTTGTTTGGACTGACAGTTTTGAAATTGAATAAAAATAAAAGACTCACGATTTTTTTGGTCCTGTGAACTTGACGACGGTGGCGGTAGGACGTTGAAAGTGTTTGGCCTTTGCCTTCGCCTCAGTTTCGGCATGTCGAAAGGTAACTCTCTCAGATCGACCGAAGTGGTTGAACTTGAAGTGTCTTGAACGGATGTTGTCGACTCTTGAAGCAAGCGTCTTCGCCTCAGTTTGGGCATGTCGAAGGGCAGATCACTGAAGTCCAAGGGATTGACGTTACCAACGCGGGACTCGATCGATATGCCCGAATCACTCCCTTGGTGGGTTTCTTGGTCGAAGCACAGACCTAAATTGATGAGGTTTTTATTTTGAGGCGTGCGACGTTTATTCTTCTGGGACTCGCTCAATGGCGAGCACGCTTCTTCGGGGGATGCTTTTTCCGAATTGTTATTTTTGTTGTTCTCCGAAGTTTCACTGCAAGGCTCTTGCGATGACTTGTCTGAAATGGGTGACAGAATATTCAACTTGTTCTGCTGGAAGACTCTAGTTGTGGTTAAAGCGTTGAGACCCTTGTGGTGGAAACCGGACATGCTGCCTGTTGAGTCTGAGCTGTGCGAACTCAGGGACGAGCTCCTCCGACTCTCGCAGCTAGACGTTGATCGGTTTCCTTCGCTTGTACTGCTCCTGATTGATTCGAGGCTGCCACCACTGGATGAGGTCGCCATTGATTCGGTGCTCGAAGAGTATTTTCCACTGCGTTGAGGCCTTCCTTTAATTTCAAGAATTTCAGTCGATTTCTGTTTGAGTTTGTGTGAAGCACAGGCGAGACGTCCTCCTCCTCCCAGTCGGATGTCACTCGATTTAATCGGCAGTTTCAAATCTTTTGACCTCAAAGGAATTTCCGGGGAACACGTGACCGACGAGACGCATATGCTCGAACGAAATTTCACCGGCAGCGGAGCACTAGACGGAGGTGTCGGAGCGACGAACGACCTCACACTCAGTTTTAACCCCTCCAAATCCTTCGCGAGATCGTCTTCCTCCGGTGGTGGCGACGTAGGCTGCCCTTCGGTGCATGCCACCGGCGACGACTTAACGCCACCTTCTTCCTGTTGATCGCCGGTTCGCCGCCCTTCGACACTCACCAATATCGATTTGTGCGTCACTTCGTCCACGTCAAGCTCATCCTCGGACTTGCTCACTTTCGAGTCGAAAGCCGTTTCATACTGTTGTCGACGAGACATTTCGTCAATTCTGGGCGACATCCGGTCGTCGGATGAGTCGGAATGAACGTCAGTGTAAAAATCCTCTCCGTCACCTTTCAATAGGGCCTCGACATCGTCGGCGTTGCTCACATTTTCGTACAGCTCGGCGTCGCCTTGAACTGATTTACAGTCCGACGAATGGGAACAGTCTGAAACAAAAATACAAAAAAAACCACAAATTATGAAAAACGTGATTCTGTGTGAGACACAGTCGCCCCTTCCTAAAACATGTACTTCCCCCACCCTTTATTTAAGCTTCCACTTACAATTACACTATTTTATTACGCCGAGGAATAAAAGAACCGACGGTGAAAAAGGTCGACAAAGCTTAAGGAGAGCTGGCCCCCCAATTTCGCTAATGGAAGTCTACCATTGAGTGAATGAAGAGGTGGTGGGCGAGGAGAGCTGTATCAGAATGAGCGTGAATTGATAAGGGTCAAAAGATCAATAGTTTAGTACAAAAAAGGCACAATTTTTCAACGCTTAATTGGGCAAAATGTGAAGAGCTTTTTTATTCAATTCCTCCTTCTTTTGTTCGCAATCAATGGGCGTCCCGGGGGGAAGGGGGCCTAATTAATCATCGCATTAATTCTGTTCGTTCCATTTATCGAGGGACCATGAAACAGCGAAAAGTATGGGATTCGGGCAAGCAAGCGTTAAAGGCCCGTTCACAAGCTCTATTTTTACGTCCTGTGGAGTCTATGCAACCAAACAAATTTATTCCCTCGAAAAATGAAGCATTTTGATAGGTTACACGGACTCCACAGACGCATTGCACAGAACTTGTGAACGGGCCTTTAAAGCCTCAACTCTGCCACTCATCAAAAAAGAGTGCTGTGGTTCCGGCCAGAATCACTTTGAGGGGAGGGTCAAAAAAGTTCGTGAGGGCATGGGCGTAGCCAGAGGGGGGCAGGGGTGGGCTGTTGCCCTCCCCTAGACTCGAAAGCGAAGACTTAGTGCAGCTGCCCACCCCTTGATACCGTCGGAATGTCGTACAACTCCTTCAGGATCGCCACATTTTGTTACGTTCACGTTCACGAAAAAAATTATTTCTCGAATTTCGCTCACTGAAAAAAAACAACAATATCGAGGCCTAAAAATACATTTTCGCAGATCTAACTCAACTAAAAGACAAACTCATAAATCTATAGCATCAAAATCCAATTTTGCGCATGTTTAAACCTATTTCGTGCATTTTGCCCTCAAAAACATTTTCACGCGTTTGGCTCACATAAAACCAACTGCTGAAATTTCGCTATCTAAAAAACATCAATTCACGGATTTGTTTCTGGCTGAAAAAAACAATTTTGTGGGTTTCCTAATTCAACAACTAATTTTGCAGATTTTTTGTACCAAATAGACCATGTCCGCAGGATTAACTACTGAAAACCCAATTTCTCGGATTACGCTTCTCCGAAATCTTAAATCGCCAGCTTAGTGATAAAATTAGCAGTTTTGTGCAAGAATCACAATATCAGTACGAACTAGAATCGCCATTTTTGTGTTTAAACCACAATTTCATGCTAAAATCACCACTTGTGTGCTAAAATCGCGATGATGGATTTAAAATTTTTAGTTATGAGGTAAAACCACTTATTTTTAGGGTGAAATCGCCAGTTTATAGTGAGAAAATCAGTTTTCTGTTACCAGTTTTGTGGTAAAACCACCAGTTTGGGGGTGTACGTTTCATTTTAAGGGAAATTTGTCAAATTTAGTTCGAGGATAAAATCATCATTATTGAAATCTTCAGTTTTGATATGAAACGTCAGTTTTGGCACGAAATTCCTAGTTTTGCAGGATTCCAACTCGAAAAGTGACGATTTTAGCCAAAGGTGACGTCATCAAACTAAACCCCCCAAACTTTACCCTTGAACTAAATTTGTCAGTTTTTCGTAAAAAATAGAAATTTTTTCTTACTGGTGGTTTTACCACACAAAAAAAGTTGTTTAACCCCAAATTCAAGTTTCTACTTTAAAAACAATTACCAGAAAACTGCATTTTCTCTACAAACTGCCGATTTCACCCTCAAAAACAAATAGTGATGGTTTCGCCTCAAATCTGAAAATTTCATCAAAGTTTTTAAGGCAGAGTCTTCAGTTTTAATGTAAAATCATATTTTTGGGGAAAACGTTTCAGAATAAAATATCGGTCGCGGTCAGGTTGCTAAGGAGGTTACACTGGTTGGAGGGCAAACGACCCCCCTTCGCCAAGTCACCTTGACGACAACAACTGAGCAGTGATGATTGAACCAATTGAACTAGTGAACTTTGTTTGCCTACCAACCAACCTGACACCCCTGACCGCGACCGATTCAGTTTCAGATTAAAACCTTCAGTTTTGGGTTAAAAAATGAGGCAAGAAGTTGAAAATTCGGACACCCTTGTATTGGAGGGCTAAGCTCTTTCTATAAGTATCAATATTTCATTGCCAGTTTTTCGACCGAAAATCTTATATAGAAGGCTACAACGATATTTTACAATAGGAAATGTTAGTTTTTGACGGATTGTGACCCTTTTTGTGAAAATTCACTTACTGGGGAACAATTTAACGATTCAAAGTGCTTATATCTAAATAGACGAACTACCAGTTCTCAGGTGCATCTGACATCTTCTGCCCACCAACCAATGGTTGGCTATGCCCCTGCATGAGGGGATGAGAGACTTCCAAAATTGTCCGGAGTTCAAAGAGGATGGTAAAGGGTGAGCACCAAAACCGTTTGCCGCATGGATTGGATGGTTTTCAACGGTCGCAATCGACGAAAGTGCTTTTCTCGACGCAAGAGGGGACCACGAATCGAGAATCTTCGACCCTATTATACGGGCGCATTTAATGGAAGGGGGCGGGTGTTAGAGGGCTTATTTGAATGACGTCTGTCGTCATTGAATCAGTCGAACGTTAAAGCCTTGGCTTGCAGCCTGCTAAGTACCAGTAATTTGTCTTATGCTAATTTAGAAAGTTGTAATCAAGCTCCGACGCACCAAAGTTATGAAACGTCGCAAACAATTAACCCAAACTTACTCCAACCCTTCTTCGTGTGACTGTTGATTGAATTTCTAATGTTTTCCCTAGAAGTTAGCGTTTATAACGCGTTACATAACTTTAGCAATGAATCCAAAACGTTTCCAAAGACCTCCGCTTCCCTTTACATCTAATTGGGTTGACCGAACTCCGAGGTATTCCATGAATATGAATATCTTATGGGTCCCTGGTCGATCAATTAATTTTGTGTATTGTAAACTTCACAGTCGCCCCCTTCACCCTTCATCAAAGTAATTTAATAGCGTTCCCCATTTGCACAAAATTCTGCATTTGGGCAGTTCATTTCCACCCGTCTTCACTGAATTAAATCATATGTTAGTGGAGAAGACGGGTGGAAATGAATAGCCCCGTTGCAGAATTTTGTGCAAATGGGGAACGCTATAACATTCCAGAATTGAAGGGCGGGTCCAGGGAAAGTAGAGGGATAATGGGTCACCCGTTCTCCTTCTGTTCCTTTTCCTGTTTGGACAAGGGGAAAAAACTATAAAATTGTGAGAGGCGGGTGTTGACGTTGTAAACCATTATAATAACAGGGAAACCCATAACTTACTGAGAAAGAAAGACCTTCTTAAGGATATATTCCATTAGACCCTAGGGACAAGGCATTCTTTGGGTCTACTCCCCCCCACCCACACATACGCTGAACCCATACAGCTTTTGCTCCCATGGCCGCGCGGTCATAGATCACTAGAAAAAAGGGGGGGAGGGATGAGTCGATGTTCTTGAAAAACCTTTTGGCTCCCTTCTTATGGTTTTCATATCCTTCATCAACCCCCCCACAATACGTAAATTATGCAACGAAGCCATCCAAATGGCAATGTCATCACTCATCAATCTTAAAAAATGAGTCAAAGAAAAGCAAAATGGTGGAGGGGGTGGGTGGTCAATTGTCGAGAGCAGCGACGCAGCGAGCTCACAGTTTATGTCCGAACTCTATAAGGGATGGGAGTACGAAATGACAATGGAGAGGATGTAAAAAAAAAGAAGGATCTATGACTGCAGGGATGAAAAATAGCAAAGCAGCCGTGAAGGATTGGGTCGAATAAGCGAGTAAAATTTATTATGCACCGTAAAAGTGAGAAATGGGCTCTGTAACGCACAACCTTCTTCGAGAACTCAAGGAAATAAAAAATAAACCCAAGCGATAATAATATTATTTACCCACGGACGCAAATATTTTCAATTTCAATTCATTTGCCTACCGCCCCCCTCCCTTCCACACATAACGCTGTGACTGAGTTTAGATGGATTCCCTCGGTAATGAACACTCAATTTAATCGGCCGCAAACCTGGTTTAAACGTTGAAGATGTGACACTGATTAAAGGGAGGGGCCCTGTGGAAAGAGGTGTTATGAAAATACAACCCTCTTCCCGCCATCTACCCGGCACGGGCGTTCGAGTCGAGGTTGGATACAATTTCAAAGTCACGGTAGGGGGGGGGGGATGGCGTAGTATTAGATTTTACCCTCCTCGTGGTAAATGTAACGAAAGCGCGTTTCATTGAACGCAGATGGGGGTGGGGGTGGAGTTAGGTAGATAAGGTGGAAAGGCCCAACACAATAAATGAGAAGCAATTTTTTAAACGAAGGATCTCACCCCTCTATTAGGCTAGAATATCAAATTAGAATATTTCACAGGGAAGGGGAAGTGACAGAGGATATTAATTAAATAAACAGAACATGGCTTCATCAGTCATTTTAGAGAAGTTGTATTCCCGTAAGGTAAACTTCAAAATCACGCCAACATTTTGTTGGATTGCTCCCTTAAAACGTGAGCTTCTATATTATGTATTCGGCCACCCATCCACCCAATCCTGAAATAATGTCCAAATACATAATTCCCGCTAGGTATTTCTGGAATTGATTGTTATCAACACTTGAGATGATCATATAAAGTGGGTCGAATCCTCAGTTCGTGTTTGCCACTCGTATTATGTGTTACGCACGGTAAATATTGTCGATTTAAAAGGAAAAAATGTTTAAAATTTGGATGGGAATAGCTCGTCTGGGAGCGCTTGCTGCTTTTTTACTAGTAAGTAAACTGACGCATCATCGCTTGTTTGCAAACTTTGAGTAACTTCTGGGCATCGAGAACTGGGAGGAAACCAGGTGAACTACATAGATTCAAATAAAAATAACTAAATACATTCAACAAAGATTCCAGAATTTTCAAAGTTAGAGAATGCGGAGGGGTGACTACCTCCCACCATCTCATGCCCAGTCTTTCGAGTTTTGTGCCTTTTCCAGAGCAAAAAACATGCAAGAATGCGTAATAAGAACTAAATCGGCCGTCTGAACATATCCTAGTTTTTCGAGTATACATAGAGTTACGAACAGCACGAAATTCGGTTTTTTTTTAACAACCCTTGGAAATTTGTCAAAATTAACAATTTTGTTGAACAGGAAACAAGTGCGATGTGCACCGAAAAAGCCAAGGACGACATAATGGCCATGTACCAGCGAGCGGCTTCGTTAACTGTCGAAGTAAGTCACACACCCTCACCCACCCTTACAAATGTTAATTTTCCAACTTTCACAAAAAACGAATTTTCACGGTACAAATATGGGCGTCCGGAATGAATCACATCGCAGCATCTCAACAAGAACAAAGATAAAACTTGTTTTAGATGCCGCGAACCAATTGTCGACAGAAAGATACGGGAAAGATAACGGAATCCTCTCACTGCATCTCCATCTGTAATTCATACGGAAGGGGAAGGGGAAGGTGTTGGCTTGGAGGAAATTCTGCACTCGGTCTGGGAGGAATTTCCAAGTAAAAAACTGGCAAAAATGAACCGATTAACAAGTTTATTAGGATTAGCTAATTACTTAATTACTAATTGATTTACTTGTTAATTGCACAGGCCAACTACTTAGTCTTAATCGATTTAGTAAGTTTTTGACCCTACTGTTTTTTCCGCAAGGAATAACGACGAAGTCTTTGATTAGCTTTAAAGAGCCAATTAAACTTAAAAGTGCTATTTTATATTCCCTCTCCAACGCTAGTTAATTCCACGATCCCACTCGAGAAAATTAGATGGTTTTTCAAGGTTCCATTGAACTGTATTGTACCTATGTAGAGACCGAAGTGAATAAAATTGGGCTTTCATAAAGAGAAAAATCATTATGAATATTCCCTAATCATAAATTGGTAACAGGAGGGAGTCCTATTATTAGCTTGCTCCTATTCAAATCATGAATTGGAGGAGAAATTTCACTGAACTTACAGCGGACATGGGGGGGGGGGTGGCTCTCAAGAGTCACAGCGTTGTGAAAAGCGGGTTGGGGTCGTGATGAGATTTAGGGGTCCAGATGACTTGAGGCCCTGAAACCAGAGACTGGACGCCACCATAGGGCCACTATATTGGGAAGACCAACAGACAAGTACAACCGACAATTTCTTTTTCAGCTCTCCCTGAACGTATCAACCACCATGTCGAAAGCCGTCGACAGGTTTTACTCGGAAGCCGATCGAGTTGAAACTGAGGCTGACCATTTAAAAGTCGAACTCATTCGATTAACTCACTCTATCATCAGTAGAGGTAATCAGGCTTCGCAGTGCGTCAATTCTCACAGCCCTTCGACCGCTATAAGTAAAATGTACACCGCTTTGGCGTCTTCAACAAAGTAATTAATGATAATTAATTACTATGATGATTACTACTATTAATTACTATGATGATAACTACTATGATAATTAATTAACTATACCATGAGGTATAGTTGTACGGCGAGATTTTGCCGTCACTTCACCCGCTAATAACTTTTATTCGCAGATGTTTGCACGACAAAGCTTTCAAATGCTCGCAACTTGAAATCGAAGTGACAGTCGCCTTGAACCACTACAGAAATCACGTCATGGAAGGAATGGACGTACTGGACAAATGCAAGCCGACTGTGGTGAAACCAGTGGACGAGTTCTGCGTGAGAGTCATCAACCAAGAGCTTGAAACTCAAACTGAGTATTTTTTAAAAACTCTGTTGACCATTCGGAACAAAGTAGAAGCTGCTGAGAAAGAGGTGAGCTATAATATTTACAACTGCGGCAAAAAATTCAACGAGGCTATGAATAAAGTGAATAAAACGCTGAATGACACTCTAGTGTGTTCAAAGTTGTAAAAAGAACAAATAATCAAGCGTGTCATTTAACAAATCTTCCTATTCCAAAGGATTTAGGGCCCTAATGATGAGATGAGATTCCACAAAGATGAAGAAGCCTCCCTAACTTCATTGTTTCCTGGCAGAAGCAAAGGGAAAAACCCAAGATGCACATGATGAGAGTCAATTAATTTAAATAACCTGTAATGTTTAATCCCCCACCCCTCTTTTATATCTTGCCCCCCCCCCTATAGATTTGCCGAGTCGACAAACTAATTATAAGAAGATTACAGGCAAATGGCGTTGTAATCCGCATTTGATGCTCACTGAGCGTAAGTTCAATACGGGCTTTCCTGTTGAGAAAGGGAAGAGTTAACCCTGTCTAAAAGGCACCCCGCACAAGTTTATGTTTTTTTCCACGCAAGATCACATTTTAAACGCATAAAAATGAAATGAAAATTTCCTCACCTGAGCTATAAGGATGACAATACTCTTTGTCGGGTGTTGTGTACACTTTGGTGCTCGCCTCTTCACCCGGTTCGAGATACGCCTTGGAGTCCCTTGGATCACAGTACAAGTCTAGCACCTCCACCTGAAATTCAAATGTAAACGGAATCGATTAGTGTTTTTAAGTAGGTAATGAAGAAATATCGACTCGAGTTTGCGTCAAATCTGCAACGGCAACAACACGTTTTCAGACCTTTCCAAGGTACTTGAAGCGAAAGCTGTGGATCCGGTCGCTATTGTTACGTGTTTTAAAACCTTAAAAGCCCTGAAAAGTTTAAAGGATCGTGGAAATTTACGCGAAAAGTATGCAGCCAAAAACATATTTTTATACCGTTCGAACCACAGTCGTTATTACACTTTTCAAGCCCCACTTCAATCTGACTCTGTAAAGAGCTTTTCCGGAGCTTCTACTCACCCCCCACCACCACTCTTCACATCTCTTAAAACCCGAACGTCCAAAAAAACGGATAAACCGTTTCTCTCTGGTTAGAGCGGCCCTCCCTTAAAAGGCATTGCAGGGGGGAAAGTGGCTTTTATCCATTCGTAGCGATGAGGAGGGGGGAAGTCAATAACGTGTTCATCACTTACAATTTACAAATAGACGCTTGGGAAGGGCATAGCCTGACAGCCTCTTCGGCACAGAAAGAAGCTCAGAACAGAAAAATCAGTTGAGAGGAGGTTGTGGGGGGGGGGAGGCAGAAACATCCTCCAACCTTTCTGCGAAATTAAATAAGTTTATTTAGTGCATTTCATTTATGTCAAAATGCACTATTGATCTCGTCGTGATGGTGGCAAACATGGGTCATGACATGTTTTTTTCATGTTTCAGAACCTCTAGAACACGAATTTAGTGCTTTCCGGAATCATATATTATATATCTTTATGGCCGTTTTCTTGTTAGCACGATAACTCTCGTAGAAGTTAATTTAGCGGAACGCGCTTTGGCACAAAAATCGGTAGTCATAAGACCCCGGTCGTTATTGCATTTGGGCCAAATCGGTCAAGTGGAGGGAGGGAAAATAGGGGTTGAAATGGTCAAAAAATCACTACAAATCACCAGTTGATTATAGAAGCATCATATTCGATACGTATACTCCATGTTGGAGTAGCCTTTGATTCCCATTTTAATTTTTTGAAAAAGTCGATGGGGAGGGGGTGCTCCCCCCGAGGTGGAAGTAAGTGTGTGGTCTTGTTAGCACGGTAACTCTCGTAGAAATTAATTTAGAGGAACGAGATTTGGCCCAGAAATCATTAGTCATAAGACCCCGGTCGGTATTCCATTTGGGCCCTGTCGGTTGACTTGGATGGGGGGGAGGTTAATATGGCTTGAACTGGTAAAAAAATCACTACAAATCACCAGTTGGTTCCTGAAGCATTATATTCGGTACGATGATTTCATTTTGAAGTAGCCTTTGATTCCCATCAAGTTCAGCTTAAACAAACCCGTCATCAAACAGTACGAGGAAGGGTCAAACATTAACGAAACAAATCATGGTCTCAACATTATTACTTCTGGGACGGCTTAGGGTATCCGCATACGAAATTAAATGCACTCTTTCCGACCGCCAGCTGCCGGAGCGGAATTGTGTGTTTTTTTTTCGGAATGTCGGGCACAACAACAAAAATAACGATTCTTCCACGTTCAAACCTCGCGGAAGTGCACACCTCAAAAATTCACATGCAGGACGGGGCCTGCTGTAAGTGATGGAGGGGGGGGGGAACTCAACAGCCTAGCTAATTGTCTGATTATGAGAAGAACCGAGAAAACAAGAAAGTGACCACCAACAGGCCATTCGTTTCATTGATTACACAAAACAAGCTTAAAATTTGAAACATTTTCAAGACAAATTAAACGAGAGAGAGTGTGAGGGGGGGAGGGGAGTGTAATGCAAAAGTCGATTGAATGAATACCTTAAAATCTGGTTCATAAAAAAAACAGGACGTGACTTCTTATTTTCTGTAACAGTGGCTTTCGCGCTTTATCATTCGATCAGACATTGGAGTTAGGATTTTTATGGACTTTAGTCGCACGATATAACGCGGAATTTATGGATAATTTAACGATTGACTAGTTACTTTCCCGCTTATCAACCAGAGGCACATCTCTCCGGCTTCCCTGGGATTCGTAATTTACGGTCCTTCCGCGATGATGCAATGTGGGTTCTATGTGTTTGCATTTTTTTCAAGCGTGGCGTTAAGCGCCAACATCGATTTGACGTACTTCGTCAATCAACTTGTTCTAGTTAATTTGAGGAAGAGGATAATTGCGGATAACGATCAATATCTTGCGCTGTCGCCAATTCATGTAAAAAACGAGGAGGCCTACAGAAAAGTGACATTTGACGCCGCTTTCGGCCGAATCGGAGATTTCTCATCCATTGATTTGCAAACCAAAGATCACAACATTTACGTCGGTGAGATTTTGCATTTTTGTGTGTCTATTTCTTAATTCATAATTGGGTTCTTCTTCCGTACTAAAGCTGCCCCCGGACAAATACAAGAATTCAGCTTGAAAGCAAAGTTCATAATACGGAAAGCGTTGATTCACTATGATTTCTTCGCGTTGCGAAATTGCAGCGCGGTTTGTAACGATTCACCGGACTACACATTCAAGCCCGATGACACGGCACTAACTGGCACGTTCAACATCGCCTGCTCATTAGTGCTCGAAGTAGAGGCAATCATGTACCCAGCGGGGACGTTTTGTTTCGCCGCTCTACGTGTCGTCGTGACAAGAACTAGAGCGACAGACCTTGGCGCCGCCGGCCCTCCGTTGGGAAGCTGTGAACCGATGCGCGTAAGATTAACTCAGATCGCCGGCAATAGAAATGCTCTGTCGTCGAACGACTTTCACCGTTTAACGCGCGATCAATTCACTCAAGCCGTGGACGCGGCAATAAAGAGACGTATTTACGACAAGATAACGAAATCATTTAGAGATTTCGTTATTTGCGACCAAACTTCGCCGTTCATTCCAAGCGCATTACAAAATAAGAAGTAAAACAATAATCTTATATACCTACTTAATTATATTCCAGTAATAAAGTATACTACATATCTACAAACATCCTCTAAACCTTAACAAGTCCCAGTACCTTCCATAGCTACAAACTCCCACCTTTTTGCGATTGAACCTTTCTTGTCGTCAAGCTTTACTCCAAGGATTATCCCTCAGCAGTTTCCTCATTCTCACCACAAGGGCCGTGGGAGTCCGGCCACTGAAGAGCCTGAGCTTGGCGTTGAACGAGACGTCTGGCATGAACCCTAACAACCGTTTTTATCCGTTTTGCTAGTAGCCTATCATAGCTCCCCCCCCCCCGGGGGCTACGACCAAGTTGTAATCCTAGCCGTCCTCACCCCAAGACGTATGCCCTCGGCTTAGTCGTCCAAACTCGGCCGCCCCTCCCGCCGCACTGAGGTGGAACCCCGACAGAGGGTCAGTACTCAGTAATAACAGGGCACCCGGTTGCGATTGGAGCATTTTTGTGATGAGACCCTGACGATATAGCTTGCTCCGACCACAAAAAACTCTCCATTCCTAAGGCTGTGAGTCTCAATCATCAGCTCCCGAGTCACTTGTACGAACTTTACAGTGCCAGACCAAAACTAGGCGCGAATCGCAAACTGTGACAATAACTGATAGATGTTGAAATTTCTACGGTTAGGTGGGGAAGGGTTTTTGTAAAGATGGATGCACTTTTGGGGGGAGGAGGGACCGTAAAAATTCCTTTTTTTGCGGTGGTGGAATCATCAGTCATTGGGCAGATGAATTACACATAGCTTGGTAGCCAAACAGCCATTTTCAGGGGGAACATTGTCAAATATTCTTGAGCCGAATATTCACTGGTCTCTGGCAGCTCACATCGAACGAGTATCCAGGAGCGGTAAATTTCTCAAGAACCCCACGACCTGCGAGAGCACCCCAAGCAATCCAAAACATGTAGTACAACAAAACTTACCGTCACGCGCAGAAAAAGCAATAAATAAAAAATTATGCAAATTATGCCTACAAGAGAGGGGAAAACTTGTTTTCCTCCTTTTTCGGATACCGCCAAAATGAAATTCAAGTAGTCACCCGCCGAGAGTGACAGTCAAATTAACTATTCACCGTTAACCATTCAGTGGGGGGGGGGGGGCTTGCACAGGAGCGGCTTTCATTCGGTATTTTACGAGAACGACACTCGACGACTTGGGAAAAAGTCCTAGTACGGAAGGATTTACTGTTATCCGTTTAGAAAACGTCATTAATTCAGCCTCCTTTATATACGGATGGTAAGACCTGATTTTTCAGTTAATTTTAGGTGGAAACAAACACGACATATAATAGTCATTTCCATTAACCGAATATAAATTGATCGCTTTTGGTGGCCTTGACAGCTATTCAAACTGGGCAAAATCCGGAATTTTCAATTTTCCAACAAACGTCAACCCCAACTATTTTACGCTAAATCTCTTCAAATCGGCTTCCCAAGGTCAGGAAAACTTCTTCAATGTGTCCTCTTCAAAATCACTCTCTAAAATTATTTTAGTTAATGGGCAGTTTTTCTGCGCAAATTATCATTTTCTAAAAAAAATAAGGTATTTCTTCCTTCAAAACCGCAAGTTCAGGGTAGTTTTGAACATCAACATTTCAACAACTCTTGCGCTGTAATTTTTTTGTTTGACGAGAGAAACCATCATAAAAATCATTTAAAGTCTTCATTTACATGAAACTTATCGTATTCGTCTTTATTGTCGCTCCGGCAGCTGGCTACCGGATAAATCAAAGAGGGCAGAAATGGCTAATTTAAAAGAAATTTATGATTTGCACATTCTAAATTGCTTGCTTCTACACGTTATTGACTCGTGCACTCCTCAAAGAGCGTTGAGAAATACGGGCAGTAGTATTGGAGACAATTTTAAGATTTCAATGCATTGTACCAAAGTCCACTCGAGCTTCTTTCTTAGTCTCCCCAAGCATTTCAGTTTCACGTCTCACTCGTGCATTTAAAGCGATCAAAATGTATTCGGCAAGTCATTACGCTGACATTCATTTCGTTTACGGCCTGGCCGACGGAAATTCTAGGTTGGCTCAGAGGCTGTACGCTGAACGATACCCTAATCGGCGTATCCCTGACTACAGGACATTTGCCTCAGTTCACCGACGAATTTCGGAAAGTTCGATCTTTTCTAGTAGTCACGAG
Source organism: Corythucha ciliata (assembly GCA_038030265.1). Classification (NCBI taxonomy): domain Eukaryota; kingdom Metazoa; phylum Arthropoda; class Insecta; order Hemiptera; family Tingidae; genus Corythucha; species Corythucha ciliata. Next base: position 7,232,082 of record CM075943.1, on the reverse strand, counting down.
GTAGGGGCGAGAGCGGAAGGCGTTCAAACAGAAGAAATGGTGCTTGAAGAAGTGGACAATCGGCCCGGAATAAGTACACGGGAGCAGAGTTACGCGGAAGAGGAAGAGGAGTTACGCGAAAGAATTGGGCAGGCAGCCTAAAGTGTTCGTGACTCGACGCTGACCTACGAAGTAACGGTCAAAGAAATGAGAAAACGAGCAAGATAGTGTATCCGCAGCAATGGAATGCACTTTGAAAACATGTTAAAATAAAATACGTTTTGAATGAGAATGTGCAAATCATAAATTTCTTTTAAATTAGCCATTTCTGCCCTCTTTGATTTATCCGGTAGCCAGCTGCCGGAGCGACAATAAAGACGAATACGATAAGTTTCATGTAAATGAAGACTTTAAATGATTTTTATGATGGTTTCTCTCGTCAAACAAAAAAATTACAGCGCAAGAGTTGTTGAAATGTTGGTTGATGTTCAAAACTACCCTGAACTTGCGGTTTTGAAGGAAGAAATACCTTATTTTTTTTAGAAAATGATAATTTGCGCAGAAAAACTGCCCATTAACTAAAATAATTTTAGAGAGTGATTTTGAAGAGGACACATTGAAGAAGTTTTCCTGACCTTGGGAAGCCGATTTGAAGAGATTTAGCGTAAAATAGTTGGGGTTGACGTTTGTTGGAAAATTGAAAATTCCGGATTTTGCCCAGTTTGAATAGCTGTCAAGGCCACCAAAAGCGATCAATTTGAGTTTAAATATCGTACGATTTTGTACTTACATTATCCGTGTGCGGTGATACTGCGTCCCAGAAAATAGATGCCCCGACGCTTAATGGTCGCTTTTTATTTACGTAGTCGACAGGAAGGCTGTAATCGTCACATATCTGCACCTGAAAGGGTGAAAAATGAGAAAACATTAAAGACACTGCTAAACACACACGCAAAAAAGTTATGTTCTTGAAGAAACTAACAAGAAAAACTTCCTGAAGCCCCTAAACGAATATTAAAACAAAGAAGGTTTATTCCGTTTTTCATTACGTTGTCAGTGACAGACTCAATGTTTTTGCTCCCTTTTATTAAAACGAGGACCCCTCCCCCTCGCCTGTAAGTTAAAAATGATCACGAGGGAACTCCCCCCACCACCACCACCACATCGCTCTTTAGAAAACGATGGGTGGACCGTCGTCCTGGGAAGTAATTGCGAGAAATTCAGTCAGTGTCCCACACCTATGGAAACCCCCGCTCACCTCACAACACATCACGCCAGCACTTTATTCCCTTCTAGGCGTCCGTCAATAAATTCATTTAACTCGTACCTTTCCTTTCCACTTTCATTTGTTCTCATTAGGTTAACAGATTGACTTCCCTGTGGGTCTCATCGAGGGTGTTTTCAGTGCAGACCTTTTCTGACCGCCTCCACCTCTATCTCAAAAGCTATAATCCTCTCTCTCCCTTGACTTTTCCATTTAAATGAATTCACGCGGTTTTAGTTCATCTCCATAATTCAAAATGACTGGAATAATAAGCAGTAGCGGAAGGGAACCGGAAGAATAAATATTTGTGGAAAAGAGGTTGGGGGCGATGCTAAGGAAGAGATTAAATAGCATGCAAAACATTTCTTCAATATTGCCTAAAACCCTAAAAAGTAAAATTTAATGTCCTGACTGGCTTTAGAATGATGAAGATTCTTAGAAGCAGGGAGGAAACCAGATGCCGCAATGCAAATACGTAATTCGAGCGGTTTGGCATATTGGGTTTTGATGAAGTAGAGACTCCGACTCCACCCACCCCCGTCGGGTGAATTTCAAACAGCCAAGAGATTGTACTGAGAAAGGATCTACAGTGTCAGTCAACAAAAGGAAGTTTGTATTAGTGGTTTGAGCGATGGTATAGAGGGTCGGGGGAGTTAACGTCGATAAAAGACAGTTTCTCTCCGCAGGAATCGAAGTACTTCACAAAAAAAAGTGTCTATTGGGCTGGGGTGTAGGGGGGGGGGGCTTCACATTTTATCGCAAAACCCCGGCGCTTTTAAGCACCCTACACAAATTGCTGTCTAAAACCCTATAAGGTGAAAGCACTAAAAGACCGTCCCTTCACTACTGCTAATTCTCATCGACATAATGACAGAGCCCCTCAAAAGGGCAAAGGAATTTAGTGGTTTCCGTCAATGAATAACTATATGAGCCATAAAATTCAATGGAATGACAATGTTTACTCTTCCCCCTCCAGTGCGGGGCCTTATGAGGGGGGGGGGGAAGAGAGGTGAATTAATTTGATGTGTTTACTGCTCTATAAAGTTTCATAAAACCTGACTGGGTTTTACACTGTTGCCCCGCGGTCGAGATCGTCGATGGCTTGTTTCCGTTTAAACTTCCATTCACCAAGATAAAAATTCGCATTCCATTTCATTAATTTATAATAAATAAATATTTTTAGACGAAAAGACAAATGAATTGTGTTTCAACAAAGGGAAATAAAGATGAAATAAATTACAGAACAATAGAGGAGAAGGGCAAAATACAATAGAAGGAGCAGGACTTCCATTAGTACTCGGGAAGCTCCTTATCTTGTCTTCTGCATTCAATGAAGACTGCGACAGAGGACTTCAATTTCAAGCACATTTCTCTCTCTTTTGAGTATTAGGTGGCGTGGAAGATAGGGGGGAAAGCCCACGCCCCGCACCCACAAGAAGCGTTAAACGAAAAATGTAATTATCAAAATTAGAAAGTAGTTATAAAAAGCGAGAGCGAGCTATTTACTCACGAGAGAGAACTTCATTACTTAACGTCATCAAAATTTAAAGGGCTGACTTCGTCGCGGAGGGCTTAAGTTAGCTGAGTAGATAATAGTTTTCGAAGGTAAGTAAAGGTAAAGCCGGAGAAAATATTGTCGCCTCGAGAATGTGATATTGAGGTAAAAAGCTCCTACCGAACTAACTAAGCGTCGCGGTCCTCACGTGGCTGCATAATTAGAAGCAGCAGAGAGGTTGTAAAGTTTGAAGTGAAAATTGGAAAAGTTACTTCGAAGGCAAACCGACGAGATGCTAACTTGGTAATTCTTATTCAAAACGCGATTTGCCCCTTAGCACGCCGTTTCGCTCTTCGCCCCCACCAGGCTTGAATAAGAGTCTGGTCCGGTCTGGGGCGATCAAAGCACTACCGGTTTTTTCGAAACGTGAAAGATCTTCGTACAAGGGAGGAACAGTGAGCACTTGTCGAGAGAATTACCATTATTCAGCTGGCTCCTGTCCCACCTAGAGAATATTACAAGTCCCCCTCCCTTTTTCTTGCTAATCTTGCTAATTGTGACCATTATAGGGCCGGTTGACTGTACAATCATGTACAGGTACTCGAACTTGCTTCCCTCGTCAAGGCGTTGTGACATGATTTTCGGGAGCGTGTGCTGAGAATTCACGTTTCCTAGACACTTTTTTTATTTGAGTCTTGCGGGTTCTTGCCTACACCACTAGCTTAGACCATAAACCTAAGTTTCGCCTGATGTACCCCACTCACTGACAATACTTTGTGAACACAGCCTCTTGCTTTCTTTTCAGTCAGATTTCAAATTTAGAACTCCTTACGCGAGTAATACGATGGAGTGTGGGAGGCGACAAGCCTTTTGGCTTAAGAAGTAAGATAGGCAGGGACACGCACAACTCATTTTCGTCAGCACCAAGCGACCAAGCTTTTGGGTGACAGCACAATTTACTGACCCAGAGTTTATTTCCTTGCTCGGGTACTTTAAATTCTGGATTTAACAGTCTGCTCTTATTGCACTTACGCACTCTTAAGCACAGGAACTCGGGAAATTCCGGAAAAACTTACTGACTAAAGGTTTTCAAATTTTATAAAAAGTCGACTTATTGACGTACATATTTGTGAACCGTATGCACCCGAAAACAGTGGAATAAACTCTGGGTCAGTAAATTAGACTGTCCCAGAGGGTGTGGAGCTTGGAAACTATAAGTCCTTCGGGTTGTTGCCTATCTTACTTCTTCTCGCCTACATTACACTTCCAAAGTGATAACGATGCAAGGAGATCTAAATTAATTTGAACTTTGTTCACCAATTCTAGTAATAGTAGGGGAGCCCAAGAGGGGATTTCGGGATTTACTCAAGCGCGTCAGATTAACATACTGCGGATACCTCGTACCTGGTTGAGTACCTCCACCAAATATGAGCCCTATACTATATGTGGCCGCCCGTCAAGGATAAAGCGTCAGATTAGTAAAAAAAAAATTGATCATCAGTCATTCTCGAGCGCATCAGATTAAGGAAGTGGGAATTGATTACATGCTAAAAAGTCTGTATTCCACTGATCTGACAATTTAAGAGTGACGCAAAGACAGAGGAGGCCTACAAACTTGTAAAAAAAAAGTAATCTTGACATTCTCGAACGTGGCTTATATATATATATATATATAAGGTAATAAATCAAGGATAACGAAAAATACATAATCTGACGATATCCATAAGCCGAAATAGAAAAAAATTCGTCGATAAAGTTTAGTCATTATTCAGCTCGTGGGGCCAATTCAGTAAAACTTAGCGCCCACCCGCCTTGTGTGAAACATATGTTCCAGTTCGGGAGGACGGGTGGATAGCGCCGGCGCTAAATTTTACTGAATAGGTTGCCATATGTGTTGAATAATGAAGTTTAAAAAAATTGCGCTTTTATCTCTCATATCAGTTGAATAATGTTATCATTATTCAACTATTGTAGAAAAAGGTCCTTTACATCACAGTTTCAGTTAACCTCAACTTACTCTTTCGAAAATGGTGCAGAAAAGTAGGACTTAGGCACCAAATATAGCGAGCATTTTTTTAAAAAGTGTCAGATTAGACGAATCCCTCCAGTAATCGTCAGATTACGAGAGAGCACGTTTAGGACGTCAGTATGAATCGTATTATATCTTAATCTGACGCGTTCGAGTATTTCAAAATTACGATTTTTTTTTTGCACATTCTGATAAGGGCCACGGGTTTGCGTCACCTCCAAATCGTCAGATTATTCAATGAGAGCTTATTTTAGGTTCACTTAACATTCCCTTAGAAAATCTGACGCACTCGATTCAATATCTTTTTTTTTTTTTCATTTTCAACCCTTACGCACGACCACCCCATCATGCAAACTATCAGATTAACATGCATACTTCATTAAAATTACGTAGGCAATTGATGCTGTAATTATCTGACGCGCTCGAGAATGTCCATACAACAGTTTTTTTTTTTTTTTTTTTTTTTTTTTTTTTTTCATTATTGAAAGTCTACAGCCGCTCCCCCCACCGATGAAAAGGTATACGTCATATAACAATTTTATCTTTTTATCATCTAAGCTTTGCAACCCAACAGGTCTCTACGACGCTCGAGTAAATCCCCATTTAAATGAAACCAGGGAAACATGTGAGCCCTCAGAGGAAGGAAAATTATGATGAGAGGGGTGTGGGAGCTACGTCGAATGGCTATGCTTGCGGGGAGGCAAGGACCCTCAAGACTGAATGAAGTAAAAAATACCTCCAAATTATAAGTTCGGGTTAAGTGTTTCTATTATGAGGGAAAATTTTGAGTCCTTTTAGAGGAAGATGAGAGCTCGAAGGGAGCATTTGCTGTGAAGGAGCAGTCTAGCGGATAGCTGACATGTGAAGTATAGAGACGTAGCACAAGAACTTCAGGCGAGCGCCTTATGGACTGCTAACGCGAGTTAAAGACTTCACCTTTGGAAAGGTTTCATTTGACGAGAATCAACGAGAGGCAATGAGTTTTTCCCTACTCGGGCAACCCGGGCAGGGGCACCTTCCCTGCCCGGTTTCGGTCCATGGCACAAGCCAGCATCCTCAGCTCTGAAAGACCCACCTCCACGTGGTGCCTCTGGGGCGCGACTGGCAGGCCACCAGTCGCGGCTATCGAGTCGAACTGAGTGATGGGACCGACTCTGCTGGGGAGTCCGGGCCAAAGGTGGGGTACAGGCCAGGCAAGGGCCGGCAACGGCCTAGGTACTGGCCACATCTTAAGAAGATCCGCAGCAGAGAGGCAATGAGTTTGAGATCAAATAAAATAAACATGTGAGAGGGGGGATACAGATTTATAATAAATGCTGTTTCGCCCGTAGAGTCCAAATACGTCAAAATGGTTTCAATTTTGGCTACATAGGATTCACACCAATCACTTTGTCCAAACTGTAAAATTCGGAAATTTCCGAGGGGCATAAGTGCCTTAGGCAGAGACAAGGGTGATCGACAAATGCCACTGAAGTGTCTTTTCTCACTAATAAGACCATCTTAAGCAACGGAAGCAGAGACTATTTGGAATTTTTTGTTTAAAAAACCCTAAAATTGAACCTCAAAATCTACAGCCCCTTTTACACGAGTAAGTTTTTTGATAAAAGTAGCCATTTTTTAAAAAAATATCAGCTGGCCCCTGCCAACAATTAACTGTTTCAATTCAGTTTTAACATATTTTTTATCAAAAATATTACTCGTGTAAAACAGGGTTACGATTCGAACATGATTAGCTCATAAGAAGTTATGTTTGAAACAAGCACAAGAAAAACACAAAACCACGGTCCTAAAATATTGAAAAAACACCCTGTTGGTACAGAGCGATGGCTTCAATAATTACGTATCAAACAAAGAGACGCGGACAGAGACAGACAAACAGAAAGAGAATGACTGAGTCGGGGTGGGGGGAGGGACTTTCACGTAGCATTCAAAACAGTCATGTCACGCGAGGCATTCATATCATTCATCCAAGCCCATGACGCCCCCCCCCCGCCTAACCACTCCATTTCGGAGATTACAAACTATAGAACAACGCGAAGGAACAAAATTTCGCCTGTTGTATATGCGCCCAGTCACATCGTCCATATAATTAACGACTTCTGCTCCACATCTGCATAATCACAACTCATATAACCCCTCCCCGCCGCCTCATAACCCCAAAATGATGATATTTGCCCGTCGGATAGTATTTTGCATTGAATTTATAGGTCGATATGTATACAGAATTGGAATGCAACGAAGACAGCGAGTGTGTTTGTTTATTGGGGGGGATTGATTTATTTATTGTGGACATTTCCACATCGGAGCATCTTGCCGGGAAAGCGACTCTTTTTTTTCTCCCTTTACCGCTATCCTAGTAATATTTTCATTGATTTTCAAGGCGTACCTACTCTTCCAATATGATGGGGGGGGGGCGAGGATGCAGAGTTTGCGATACGGTGCAAAAAAAACAAAAAAAAACAACATGTTTTCGAGCCACAGTCGTTAACACGAAGGTGAAGAGAGTTACGACCCGGGATTTCAGGAGGGAAATTGCTGTAATTTTTCCTGGTACATTTCTTTTGCGGGGAATTTCTCTCAAAAATACTGATATCGACCCCCCCCCCCCGTTCACAACCTTCTTGAAGAGCGAGACGATAAAAAAAAATATACAAAATAACAGTGATCCTCCGCAGTAAGGTAGGAAATTAATGAACCAACAAATGGCTATAAATTGCCTATCTCGAGCCTCTTCTCTCCGTATAGAGCTACCGGGGAGAGACGTTGACTGATCGTGTAAAACCTGTAATTTGAGGAGAATTCTCAGCCTGTGTGTCGCTTCAAATCTCTCTTTCGTGTAGGTAGTACGTTCTCGTTGACGAGTGGTTATGTTTTGACAGGAAGGGGAGGGGGACAAGTAAAATCTTGGGCAATATATCAGTATAACCTGAGAAGCTATATAATCCCCCCCCCCAGAAGTTCCCTTTAATTAGACGCTTTAGAGATAATTAAAACGAGGAAAAATGAGCTTTTCTAACAAATCGAATTTCAAAAGATTTTGCAGCTTTTGAGAGACAAGTAGTCCGCCTTGATTCTAGTATACGTAGCTCTCCGCAAAGCCGTCCTATTGAGATTAACATCAAGTCATTCTCCCCCCCCCCCTGCTGCAATGGGATCGTTCATTGATTTGAAAAGGGACTTGCAAGAAATGGCGGGAAGGAAGCCTTATAAGAGGAAACAAGTGACTCAGAACGTATAAGGAGATGTAATGGGGTTTTCCAGAAGATCCAATTCCTCACCGACTGCTGATCTTTTTTTCCACCATTTGCGACTGCAGTTTACAATCGATAAATTTAAACAACAAAGAAATAGTTGAATTAGGGGAAGTAAAATGATTAGTTATAAGTGCGTGACATTTGTGACGGTATAGGTGCTAACCAAAGTATAAAAGGATGTGCTTTATTCCTACAGACTTCTATAAATGTAATTATTATTAGAGCGCAGCGATTATGCAGTAAAACTTGAATCGGAAATACTGCGTTCAACCCACGTACATAGAAAGTACAAAACATAATAGTATACGAGAGGGAAAACTACGACAACCTGACCAGAATAAGATCGCACGTCTCCCAAGCAGTATTTTCCACGCGGGTGGGACGGATGATCCTTTTTAAGGGCCCGGAAAAATGTGGAAAGGGGCATACCGTCCAAACCGATGGACTCTGTTTTGAGGTGAAAGTGGTTATTTTCATAAGTGAACAGTCCAGACAACCAATTTCTGACTTTCTGAGAGAATGAGAATAATTTTAACGGTCGATGGTTAGCTTTACGGGAGATTGTCACCGGATTCAAGGTGGGGCGGAAACCCTACAGTCAACATTGAAAGTCTGGCAAAATTGTATCATTCTATTGGTTCTTTAATTTTTTAATGTTAAAATTAACTTCAGCTTACTAAAATGTTTGGGGTGCATACCCCGAAATTAGTCAGCGTAACATCAATTAAAAAGAATGTTTCGACTCGAATAAACGTTTTAATAATCTTAAGTTTTGTTCCGACAGCAGCCGTCAGGAATAGTATATTACGATCCAAGGGCGGTATGATGCTCATTACGGTCGAGGGCGACGGGAAGTGCCCGAGGTGAAGCCGAGGGCATTTGTCGCCCGAGATCGTAATGAGGAATACCGCCCGAGTGTTGTACGCTATTTTTTGTACAGCCGAAGTCCTTAATCATTACAATAATAATCATAAAAACCAGTCTTTAAGGCCCGTTCACAAGCCATATGTTTGTGTTGTGCGGAGTCTATGCAACCAAACAAATAGGTTCCCGCAAAAAATGAAGCATTTTGATAGGTTGCATAGACACCACACAACGAAAATATAGAGCTTGTGAACGGGCCTTTAAAGCCCTGTTCAGAAGCTTTGTGCTATGCATCTGTGGAGTGTACTAAGCAAAGAAAAATTAATTCCTTCGAAAAATGAAGCATTTTGATAGGTTGCACGGACTCCACAGACGCATATCATATGGTTTGCTTAATAAACTGAAGTGAACACACACTTTAGCAAGCGAATGGAAGGATGACGTAGCTGATACAGATAGAGAATCTTTAGAACCCAGGTACGGAAACACGCGATAACCGCCATATTTGGTCCCTCAGCCTTTTTATCGCTTGTGAAGTCATTCCATTTAATAATAATAATGAAAAAGAAGAATGAATCTGTTTAAAAAAAAAATAAATCAGATGGTATGAGTTTTGAGAACTGAAGAGAGTCAATCAGGAGACGTGTGGAAGAGAAAACACTTATCAAGACCCGAGTGATACCGACCGGAGGGACCAAATATGGCGGTTATCGCGTGTTTCCGTACTCGGGTTATATAGTAGCCTTAATAGTTAATACAGAGAGAACTTTAATCACCTCTCAGCGTAATTTACAGTGCTTATTTTTGTGTTTTTATGGCTAATGTACAATTTAAAAACTAAATTAGGAAAACCTATTTAAAAAAAACAAAAAAACAAAAGACCTAAAAGAAGACGTACCGGGCTGATATTTTTCTTTACGCCCGGCGGGCGGAATGAACCTCATGTCGCCCGCTCAAGACTCTCCCAGCGGTCGAATTTCGAGTCTTTACGCCCGGCTGTACAAAAAAGTGCATTTCATTCATGCGACAATCGAGTCAAACCTCATAAGTTAGAACGATATCTATCAATTATGAATGACATGTAGGCCGTGGTATAGAAAGTCATAATCATAAAATCGTGTTTCTTTTTACCGCAGGCCCCTTTTTTGGCACCAACTGAGGGGGAACAAAATGATGAAAATGAAAAATGAAACAGAGTCGGTTTGGTTGCCTCTATACGATATGGGAAGGCGGACTGTTGTTAGAGGAGTTATTTGCAAATAAAATATTTATCCCGGCCTAAATTTCATTCATAATTGATTGATATCGTCCTAACTTATGAGGTTTGACTCGATTGTCGCATGAATGAAATGCACTTTTCCCAACAGGCTGCTGTCGGACAAAACGTTTTTCAGATTACGTTAATTTTCAGATCAGTTACATTAAGCCGGATACACACATGCGGTACTTGCCAAGTAACGAGCAACACATTTTTGAAATTCTCAGCTGGTTGGTTTCTAGGCAATTGCTAGAAATTGATTGAATATTTTGCAAGTTACTTGGCCAGTTTGGGCCAGTACCGCATGTGTGTGTCCGGCTTTAGGTTAAATGGTATGTCACAATTTCACCATTGCGGAATGCGGAGTGCCTGGGTTCGAATCCGAAACAATTTTTTAATATATTTTTTTGTTCCTCCCTTTTTGGCCCACCTCAGGATTTTTTACTCAAGATTTTTGGTAATTTTTTGGTAATTGGGTGGTCCAATAAGGCATAGCGTTAATTTAATAGCTCCCCTCCGCCGAGAATTCCCCTGCCATATCAACTGATTTGGTTCACAAGGGTCTCATACGAAAGCGCGTTCATTTCTCATTACTCGAGTCAATTTTGGGGGCAATTGCAGCACAGCCGTGAGGTAGCGAATTTTCAACTAATTCAAACCCCTCTTTCACACTGTTCCCATGGACCGATTCACATGGATCACGATCTCGTCCGAGGTATTCGCGCTATTGATTTTTAGACCAAATTTGGTTGCCCTAAGTAAAAAAAATGCGACCGTGATCGTGCTAACAAGCGAGGGGCCATGTATATATTACACATATACATATATAGCAAATCAAACCGACCTCGGATTCGTCTTCTAGGGGTTCTGAAACGTGAAAAAAAAAGTATCACAACCCATATGTGCGATCATCAGGGCGCCATGATCCCAGGGACCATGTGCGACCAATATTGCATGTTTTGAATGAAATGCACTAAAATGTACCTAATTATCATAAAGTTAATGGATTCAATAGAAGATTAAATTAAATTCACCAAAATATCCCTTCGTTTGCTCATACTTCCTACAGAAGAGGATGAGTGGCGAACAAAAGAAGGCAGCTAACCTCCGCGAACCTTTATTTGGGGGAAGAAATAATTAAATTCTTAAATGACACAATAATGAGAAAAGGGCCTAAACAACAACAGAATGGACCTTTGTCCGGGATGTTCCGAGTTGAAATCTTCCAGCACCCCTTGCTCAGCAATTTCTTTTATTCCGCCTCCTCGCTCTATTCTTAAGACGCCTTTTAAAGAACATTAAAATACTTCTGCCCTCCCTAAACAAATAAATTTCAAGCTTAAGCCTGCAAAAGAAATGAAAATAGGGAGGATTTAGGGGCCGGCGATCCGCTTCTGAATTCAATCACTTTCTTGTAAAACGCCCATCAGAAGGCAATTCATTATATACGTCGGGACGGTAATATACCGTTTGATGATATGGGAGAAAAGAATTTCGGTCCGGCAGCTGGCGGTCGGAAAGAGTGCATTTCATTTCGTATACGGATACTCTAAGCCGTCCCAGAAGTAATAATGTTGAGACCATGATTTGTTTCGTTAATGTTTGACCCTTCCTCGTGCTGTTTGCTGCCGGGTTTGTTTAAGCTGAACTTAATGGGAATCAAAGGCTACTTCAAAATGAAATCATCGTACCGAATATAATGCTTCTGAAATCAACTGGTGATTTGTAGTGATTTTTTTACCACAAATATGTTTATGAAAGATGTTGTCTCCACACGTGTTTATTTTATTTTATAACCAGAACCGGTTTTCTGCCTACTTTGAGGTCATCCTCAGTGGTTCTATCTTAAAGAAGCTTTTGAGTGCAGAGCACTTCGTCCTATTTTTAACGTCAATTTTTCACCCGATGGTGAATTATATGTCATTTTCGTACAATGTACAAAGTCACATGTACAAAGTCAGAACCAAAGAGGAATATGAACCAAAAAACAAAAAGGGTTTCTACTAGCGATGACTTTTGAAATTTCACGCTTTCAATACGTTTTCGTAGATGGAAAAAGGACGATTGGGTAAAATCAAATTGTATTTGTTCGGGCAGCTGAGCGACTTTTGGCATTTTGAATTGCACAACATCAATATGGCACCGAGTACTTCATTAACAATACCTACTCTCGTACATATCTTCACTCCACACAAAACTATTTTCTTTCACCACCATCGAAGCGACTTCTTTCTGTCGCTTCTGAGCTATTATTTTTGTTTATAATGAATGAGAATCACTATTGAAAAATTAAGAACAACCACTATCCCTCACTGTACCGACCGTAACTGAACAAATATAACCTCCCGCTTATAAATGAACTTTGTTCTAATCATAGCTTGTGCATTGTCGACATGGACCAAGCCAATTCGTAAAAAGTCCGGAATTAGGTATAATTTTGGACTCTGTCCGTACAAAGTTGAAAGACCATAAAAGATTTCGGACTTTGTACGATAAGGCTGGGCGAAGTCAGCATTGTACAGAAATAAATGGCCAATGCGGACATTGTACAATTCCGGGCTTTGCTCGTTATATATATATATATATGAATTCCGGAGACCGCTGAATTCGTGTCCTAGAGGTTCTGAAACATGAAAAAAACATGACATGACCCACGTTTGGCACCATCACGACGAGACCAATAATGCATTTTCAGAATGAAATGCACTAAAACCTGCGATTTCACGAACAGATATGGCGATCCATCATTGTATTCCCTAGAGATCGATCTTCAAGGGGAAAAGTGGCAATTAAACTACAATGAGGGAGTGCAGGGCGCCATTCTTTAACGACCCCAGGTGTCGAGCTAAGAAACTTGCCTGCCCATTACTTTTTAATTTCTTATTTTTGCGCCCCGGTTTTCCATCGAAACTTCATTATCACTCTACCGACTTCTCCGCTCAAAAATTAATGAATAAATTCGGGCGTCAGCACCCTCATCCCTCAACTATGAACGTATTCCTCTGAGAGAAGAAACACCCCTCCCCCATCCCTACATTCCCTTTCTCGTTCACTATATTACGAAGGAAGAAATCCACTCTCTCCCCCCTTGAATTTTCATCTGTAGCGAAGTAGAATATTGTAAATCATTTTGTGGCCATGGGAGAGGAGAGGTGGTCGGAATTGAAAAGGGAGAGAAGCCATGAGAGAGATAGTTGGTAACAAGTACCATCGCACCCACCGCACTTTCACTGTTTTGTTTCGCATGACTTCTATACAATAACAGCGAATGACGCCACGGCGGCTATGTGAGTCACTTTTTTCAAGATTATTCGCCCTTCTCCCACATTTGTTATTTTCCAAAAGCGAAGCGCCCCCCCCCCCAAAGGGGAAGGGAAGGGATTTAAAACGCGTCCTCGCTTCTTCGCCATACAAATCCCTCTTTCCACCTTTAAAACGCAAGGTAAACAGATCCCTCGTATAATTCAAGGGCCAGAAGTAAACCTGAAGAGCCTTTAAGAGCCCTGTTTTTTATTCCTCACTTGAAAAACGCGAGGGAAAGATTTCGTGAAATTAATAACTAAGAAGAGATAAACGTAAAAAAAAGTTTCAAAATTATAATTTACCGAGGGGTCAGACTTAAGATAAAAAAAAAAACTCATAATTTTTCGTGATTTATAGCCAGTACGCTTAATAATTCGTCCAGTTACGAACGTTACTTTAAAGAAGAATTTGCCTTTAAACATAAAATATGTTAATTAAGCCATCGACTATAAATTAAAAGTAGGGGGAAGGGGTTCAGCTTCAATGGACCAACTGATCGCTCGAACGCTGAGATGAGTTAGAATTAAAAATAATCTCTCATGGTGTGGATTCCCAAATTCTTCATGAAAACCAGAGAATGAAAAAAGTGAAAGAAAATCGGAACATACTAAACACTTCAAAAAATAGGGGAAGTGCCGGGAAGCTATAAACAGCGATTTACAACTCCCGGAAAAGTATAACGGCAGAAAACTGCCTGTAAAAATTTAGAGTTGGATATAAAAGCTACACAAGAGTTAGCTGATTTTGTCAGTACTTAAAGTGTTGTTTGTCATAAGCAGGTCCCCAAACTAATTCGATTGGAAAGAAATACTTTCAAGTCGTAAAAAAAAGGTCCAGATCTAAACAAAGGCACAGCATCTTCTTTGAAAGGTCTGTAGCGGGAAATCAACCGGATCAATGAGCCGGCCACGCAGTCAAGCATCCACGACCAGCGACATTAAAGGATGACGAACCAATAAATAAAATTGTTCGAAAGTAAACAAAAACCGCGAGAATGACAAAAAAAAACACCCCCAACACTGCTTACAGGTGGAGTACTTACCCTATCGAAGCTCCAGGACGGACTGAAATTAGTCACCCCTTACCTACGTCATTGTTAGCGCCTGCTCCTGGATTGAGAAGTTACGTCATGGCTCGATATTTCCCTGCATTCCTCGCTCTCTCGCAGCATCCCTAAACGAGTTGGACGGGAGAGCGGGGGTGGAAGGCCGTTTCTCTCTCCTCCCCCCCTGAGAATTTACTCGATACGTTTTAATTACCGGGGCCTTGATTAACATCGAACAGCTTGGTGGGGTTACGTCCGTGGCGGAAATTTTACAGACTGGGAGTATATATAGCTGATGAATTAATTTGAGTAGTTAAATAAATAGGGGAGGGGGTTGTCGAAAGAAGGGTAGGGGAATACAATGAACGTTGCGAACGGTCCAAATTTTCCTGTTTACCCGGTAAGTTTTGTTCAGACAGTCTGTTGTATTTTTGTGAAACAAAAGGAACAAAAAGCTAATTAAAACATTTATATTACGAAATTTAAAAAAAATCCTAGTGGAAAATGTATTTTACACCCTCGAGGAATTTATGAATTTTAACTTTTAGGGCCGTATTCAGAAACCAACCTTAACCTTTACAACTCCTTTAAGCGCTTCAAAACAGATGACACTTTTTTATAAACCTTCACATTTTTCAACTCCTTTAGTTAAGGCTTTGTAAAGGTGGGTTTCTGAATACGGCCCTTAATCTTGTACAAACGTGCAAAATAATGACGAAACCATGCATTTCATGTGATAAGGTGAATAAATTATTATTATTATTATTATTATTATTATTATTATTATTATTTCCCGTCCGATTTCATATAGTGAGCACCGGTTTACCCCCCCCCCCCATATTTGTACGCGAATTGATTTTTAAAACAAACTTTGGCTTCGGTGATCCACGATTTCCCTACCCTACCCATCCCTCACTACAATAAAAAAAGCTGTTCCGTACATGCAATATGTATGAATTAGAATTCAGGTAGCGCTTTCAACGATGGGAGATGTATTGCAAGAGGTTTATACAATATGGACGCACAAATCTGGTGTACCATATATTGCACGTGCTCCCAACATCAGTTGGGTGGGGGGGGGGAGATGTTTAATAGAAGACCCTTTTTTCTACCACACCGACTCCGTTTAACATTGTGAACGAAGCTATAGATAATAAAAATTAGCCGTTGTTTCTCAGCAGAGGTGGGAGAAGGGTGTAACGCACATCCCATCACATACTAACAGCAGTGCGATCATTTCTCATCACGCACACAGTACGTTAATTCCGTGGTATACAACGCATGAAAAGGACACCCAACTGAGGATAAACTAAACGACCCTACCACGCTGTTTCCCCTCGAGCTTGAAACACAGCCCTCCACCATCCAACCCTTCAACAGTGTTTTCCATGGGCGAAGTGGAGTGGCAATGGACGACGCATAGGGGCGATTATTAAATTCTGAGCATTCGAGGTAGGGTTGTCCAAGGGTCCGAAAGAATGGAACGGCCGGTATTCGACCCTCTCACCCACCTCTCACATTGTGCGAAAGAGGGGAAGAAAATAGCGAAGGAATCCCCTTTTTGACTTTCATCCCTTCTATACGAATATCTCGTCGCCGGGCGTTTGCTCGTTAAGCGGGGAATATCAAATGGGGCGCCCCCAAAAATCTTGGGAAATACCCAGGTTTTCCTCTACCTTTGACCAACACCTCCCCTCTTTCGAGCAATTTTTCCTTAACGATTATAGCCTTTTCGCTTTTCACGTCTTTCAACTCTCACATACAACAAAAGAAAGCTTTTATGATCGGAGCCTTTAACACTTATAAGTGTTGCGGTTGTGTGCCTAAGCTTTTTCACGCTCTTTTACAGCAATTCTCTCAATTGCGAGCATCATTTTTGGGATGATTCCCTTTTTTTTATGAGGGTGGGAAGTGCGAGAGACTCTGCCACGTAATGTGCTTGCACACACAAAAATTGATGGAAACGTTCAAACAAATTTCTAACATACACACCAGATTGCGAAGTCAAGAATGAGAACGTGTTCTAACGGATACACGGCTAATTTTTAGCAATACGAGGGCGGCTGACCAGAGTCACGATACCGAACACTGTCAGTCATACCCTCATAGTCAGACCCTAAGGTTTCGACCACACGCCTGTCAGTTCTCCTCTAGATCATGGACTACAGTCAGCGGTCTAAGAAATAACTTGCAACTCGATCAAATTTTGAATAAAACGTCGCAGCAGAGACAAAACCCTAGGGAAAACCGAAAGAAATCAAGAAAACAACCCCCAAAATTGAATTATATCGTCAAATGGAGGTGAACGAGTCAAATCGAATGAGACGTAAAAATTAAGTTAAAGTCACAACCTCAACTTTAAATGAGATTCTGTTGAAATTTTTCTTCCCCCCCCCCACCCCTGAAGTTTTGACAAGTTTCTTTTAGGACGGGTTCAAAAAAAAAGTTGTGAGCTCCATCCCTTCCTCGAAAAGCGGGGACGAACGCAAAAAACAATAGAGCGAAGGACTCACCATTAGTGTCGAACAAGACACCCGTCAAACTGATCGTTGGTAGGGGTGGGGGCATTCGTTCAAAAGTTTTAAAGCTTTTTTTTCCACCAGCAAATTATTATACTCGGCGTTAGAGTGTTAAACAACAAACAGGGTTAAAGGGTGGCCGCAAATTAGAGAATCAACAAAAATAACTACATTTATATGAAAAGGTTCACTCCGAGTTCCGACTTAACTTGAGAACAACTCACCGCCGCCCTTCATTGAATTCCAAATCGGGTTAAAAGTATGTTTCCCAGCGGGTAAAACAAATATTGCCTCCTTGAAAACATGTAAAAACTTGAAGAAGAACTCCTCAAAGAAGTAAATCCTGTGAGCGTCAAGGGGGGAGGGGGATTCAGAAGCTCCTAAGGTCGAAAAATCTTGAAAAGCTCTTCTATGGCAACGGGGTATATTTACAAGGCTTTTTCATCGTTGTGAGGACTATAAAATTATACAAAGAGCCGGTGAAACTAATTCCTCCTTCACAGAGAGCTCAATGAACAACTTCAAGTGCGCCTACACACTGGAGAATCGCTGGTAAAAATTTAGTCAAGGTACACGAATTCCATTCAATATTCATGATATTAGCTACATCGCATGGAAAATTGATAGCGAGGGTTTTTTTTTGCATCGGCTCAACTCCCTCAACCATCATGCGAGTCAAACTTCATTACAAATCAAGACTTTTACGACTCGATAAATCGCAGTATAGTACGCCCTGAACGACCATTACCGTAGATTGTATTTTGACTAGAAATTGAAATTCCTCCTTTAACACCCGCTATTTATCAACCCTTCCACCCTTACCGACGTCGTTTGCCTGCAAAAAAGGATTAACAGAACAAAGTCAAGCCGGCTCTCAAAAGGTAACTACCAGGCTTTTATTAGTTGAACAATCAGGAAAGGGGGAGGGTTTCCAGTCAGAGATATTCAATTCATAAGTAAAAAGAGTATGAGCTATTTCAGTTGGTCTCTTTTAACGTTCAAAGCTTGATTGGTTGTTTCCCAGCAAGACGATAGTTAACGCTTGTAATCGAATCTCGCGGAAAAGTCTAAACGACGTCATTTCTCGTTACACCCTCCCCCTACCATTATTTCAAGGGCTATTCGCACCCCTCTTGGCCGGACTTTCGGGGCGTAGATGTATCGTGTAATTGCAGGCGGCTCCAAACACAAGAGTCAAATAAATCGATTAATTTTGTTTCAAGGATTGGACGGGGGCGAATACCACATCAGTTATACAGGAAGCGTCACAAAGGGGTCTCCTGATGACTTCTCGCATTTTTCAGATTATACCTCTCGAGCTGAAAACCATCGGGGGAGGGGGCGACAACATTTTGCGGGCACCAAAACATTTATTATGAGAGACCATCCTCACTGCAATAGACAATTGTTCTACGGAGACTCACTGCTTGACTGTAATCTGTGGATTTCATCTCTCAGATCGTGATTTTTCGGCATACAATTCAACGAAGTGTGCAACCAAATTATCAGAGAGCACGGCTCCGGGTGCTAAGATCAGTTATAATTATAATCATCAGACCCCGAATTCATTTCATTGGCCCTTCGGCCTTCTTCCGTTTAAAAAACCACATCGATCTGAGACGCTTCATATACACTGTCGTCTCACTCGGGTGTAAGCCGAGAGGGAGGAAAAAAAAAAGT
The DNA here is from genome assembly GCA_038030265.1 of Corythucha ciliata. NCBI lineage: Eukaryota > Metazoa > Arthropoda > Insecta > Hemiptera > Tingidae > Corythucha > Corythucha ciliata. The sequence goes on along the minus strand of CM075943.1, from coordinate 7,213,392 downwards.
GATTGCAAAGCGTGATGGAGAGGATAGTCATTGATGGATGTATTGGTTGCACAGCATCAACCCCCCCTGCCGCAACCCATGGATTCATACATGGGCGATAACTCTTATCGAAGGAGGAAAAACGCCCACTTCATACATCTTAAGGTTCCGTAAACATGATGCTCGTTTTTTTATACATCGAAGATGTCTTTGACCAAATCCATTAATACTCTTTCGAAGGGTGAAAAAAAACGTTCCGGCAGCTGGCGGTAGAAAAATCGACTGGGGAGTCCTTAAAACAGCTCAAAACGTCTTTATCCCCACACCTCGATCCCTAACCATCGCTCAATTTTGCCTTCTTTTTTTGTCAGAACCCACCGAGAAAAGCTCTCGATAAAAAATCATTAAATCTGAGAATGTGTTTCTTTTTCACCAAACGGCGCATTTTTTAAGGGTCACGCACAAAAGGCATCACAAAGATAAGAAAAATCTCCAAGAAACTCGATATTCCGCATGCAATCTGATCGTTACGACAAAGCACAATAAATCTTAAAATACTGCCGTGAATTATGAATGAGTGCTATTACTCGAGTTATTATTTCGTGTGTTTAGGTAAATCAGATCAAGATATTGCATTCAAGCAGTAATTGGACTTTCAAGAAACGTTGAAAGTCAACTTCAAGGCAAATTTAGTACCCAGAGAAACAAAAAAGGAGGGAGGGATGTATGTCATCTACAAAGTATGTGCCTAGAATAAGAGTAAACGAACAAGGATTCAAAGGGCAGGGGGATCGAAAGTCATGAAAACTAGCACATATCTTGTTATTTTTCGAAACCACGTTTTCAACAAAAAGCGACCAGATTTTTCGAAGGGAAGATTCCATCCAACTCACCCTCACAAAAGAGAATGCAAATGAGCGGGCCCTTACCTCGATCAAGGAAGAATAAATAGCTTGGATGGGGATGCAGCCTCCTTTGGGGCGCAATGGGGGTTTTCCCTCTGATCAAAGAGATCGGTCGGAAATGAGAACGAAGGATTAAGCCTTCCTAGTTTCTCTGAACAAACGAACTTGAAGCTTGTTATCAAGTTCTTTGACACACCGGTTAAGGAATTCGATTTGTGTGAAGTCTTTTTCCATTGATTTTTTTTGCTGTAAGCGTGATTTTTCTTTAAAAATTCGTTCAAGGAACAATCTTCATCAAAAATGAAAAATCAAGCGACAAAGTAACTCGGAAAATTGATAGTTGCCTACTTGTGAAAAGGGGAAAAATAAAATACGCCCACACTTCTCGCCCCTGTAAATGCGAGTATACGTGCCCTGACGGGGAAAAGAGAGGGAGAAAAAAAAAGCCTGTTGATTTCTTGATTCGTAAAAAGAGTTCCATCAATCTTTTTCGTGCCCCGCGGTTGACGTACGATCCAATAAGGAGATGTTCTATTTCTCGCCCTTGACGTGACTTCTTTTACCCTCGATCTCATTACTTTTCCCCCATCAACCCCCCCCCCCTTCTTTTTTTGCGTTACGATTCGAATATTCAAACTTTCGGATTTGAGTGAATTCTTAAAGTTTATTTTCGGTGAAAGCTCCTAAGCGAAAAGAAAACAATAAGAATTCAATCTGAGTAACACTGCCACACGCCTCAACATCCATCCCAGGAGAGAGAACAAAGTATACTTTCAGCCCCTACCAGTGTCCTGTCTGGCTGAATAAAATAAATAAACGGCTCTCCGAAGTCTCACTTGTTCTTCTTTAAAAAGAAAAAGTAAAGAACATGAGGCGAGCCTATAGATGCTCCTTGAACTCGGACATCATTTTTTATTTCCCCCTGGAAAAACGAAACAGGGGATGTCCCCTATCCCCGTTGGGCAGATTTGAATTGATTGTACGTCAAGCGAATTCCAGTTTTCTTCGCTCTCTTAAGTGAAATTTATCGGAGACGGTCAACTACGGGGTGATTTTAGGGGAGGGTGTTGAGTCATGCAAAAGCACTGTGTCGATTTATCTGTAAAATACCAATGCAACAAATGCAATGAAACAAAGCGCAGGGGGCCTATTCTGAGTTGTCAGGATAAAATGCCGCAAGCGGGATCCAAGAACGCTGAATAAGAAATAACATTATCCCGTCATAGCAACCGCACTTGCGGCATTTCTTTCTGACATCTCAGAACAGGCTCCCAGGACAGCGTGTTTTGATAAACGAAACGGCAGAAGCTGCGAACCAAAGTTTTGAATATGACTAGAATGTTAAGGAAACGTTGATACTTGCTGTCTGATGGACTTGCGGTACCCGGAACATTGAGTAGTAACGTTCCCGGGCGGGGTTTACAGAATTTCATCGCTCGATCACACCGATACCAATACAGGGTGTTCATAAATTACCTCGACAGAGGAAGTATGGCGATAGTACACCTCATTTGTGATCGAAATTACAATTTGAGGTTTTTTGGAATTCCTCTTGGTTTTCGAGATATCGTCAATTTCGTGTTTTTTTGGTGACCCTCTGTTTTTTTTGACAAGTGACTAGTACGACATCTCGAAATTGACGATATCTCGAAAATCAAGAGGAATTCCAAAAAACCTCAAATTGTAATTTCGATCACAAATGAGGTGTACTATCACCATACTTTCTCTGTCGAGGTAATTTATGAACACCCTGTATAGGCTATTGTAGAATGGACACCCGGTAGGATGGAGCATGATGTGAAGACATCGCTCACAAAACCTTGGGAACAATCTGTTTCAGCCCTGAAAAGCTTGCCGTGAACTGAAAGAATGATAATTTAACTCACAACGAAACATCTACTAAAGGATTTGTACCAATGACTAACGACAGAAATAAAAACGTTATCAAATGAAGCTCATCAGAACACTCATAAGAAAGCCGACCAGCCTAATTTTAAGGGTAATGAAGTAAAATTATCTTTTGTCATCACTTCATTTTTTTCTTCCCTCCAACATTGCAAAAAGTGCCACAACGGACGAAAGAAATTACGACAGTTATTAACTCGAGAGAAACACAATAATTCAGATTACCGCGGCCATTATTATGAGTTCAACCGCGGCGCTAGAATACGGGAAGAATTCACAGCCGCAAAAATAGCCCCTGCCACACCACGCCGACACCATGAAATGGGCCGTCATTTCCTTCAAAAGTTTAAAAGTTTTTTATCGTCACTTTCCAGTCCACGCTCGCTTTTTTTCTTTTTCGCCCCCCCCCCCCATTTCATGAGCGTTCATTATGTTGCAAAATCATATAAGCAAACGCCTCATCTCATTTGGTGCACATTTGTATGTACAAAAGTATGATTGGCGTACTCATTGACAGTGGGTGTTTCGGGTTAGGAACGTTTGGCATTTGTAGTTGACGCGGAGCAAAGTTTCTAATTCATGTTCAGTGCAAAAGGCGATTTAATTGCCTGAACTTTCTGATTTAAACGACGTTCTAATTTCATTCATTCCTCAAAAAGGTGAATTGAAATCAGGGAGCCTCAACAGGTAGCATTCAATTTTGACTAATTAATTCGTGAAAGCATTGATTTTCTGTCGCTTACTACTGTTATAAAAGTTAAAGACCCAGGCACCCGGGAGAAATATGGTGCCCCAAAGTTACAGAATCAAAAATGCCTGAAATGATTATCCTCGAAACCCTCCACAGGCTTGTTAATACGTCGCACATTTTAAACGAGCGGTATAATTCGAGGACTACGAACCGAAGAATTGATTCTTCATTTATTCCCACCCCCGTGACTTGAATTAAATTTTTAGGTCAAGACCTCACCGAAAGAAATAATAAAGAAGCATCTTTAGTCCCCCCTCCCTTCGTCAACGCAACGGGGATCTTCAGTCGAAAACGAATTAAAGAGTGGATTCCCCTGCTGTCAAGCTTTTTTTCGCGGAAAAGAGTCCCCGCGTTTTTTTCCCGCTCGCCGAACCGTAACTTTCTTTGGAGCCGTATCCAGCTTCCCTTCTCGAAGAAGGACGCAATTGTTCGGAGCAAGTTTAAATCTGGGCCAACCTTTTTTTTCTTCTACTATTCTTTTAACTGATTTGCCTATTCAGTCTCTAACAATAAAATGAAATAATAAAAAAGTAGAAACAGGGTAATGGGGCCAACTCTAATGGGAGGCTCGAAAGAACGAAGTCCACCCCACCACCACCAGGGAGAAGCAAAATAATGACGGGTAAAAGGGCTGACCCCCCCACCCCAAGAGAGCTCCTGTGCACTCAGATTTAGAATAAGAATAAGAATTGAACCTTTGAAAGAGTAATATATCAGCAAGAAACGAATGCAATTAAAATTTTCTGCGGAGGGGAGAGGGCATTTTGAGAAAGCGCTATCACAAAATTACTAAAAACGCTTAGTTAAGGAAAAGGAATCTCAGAAAAATGTAGTGAAACACGGGAAAAGTGTACGAACACCAACATTTATTCACTTGCGTTCCGCATGATAGCTATTATTTTTCCAAGGAGGAGAGAACTAACTATACCGTGCAAAGAAGCCCTACATCATATCGAATCATGTAGGCAAGGCACACGAAGTCCATTTTATTTTCTCACGCTTTCTCCCTTACACATAAACAACGCGTTCAATTTTCATTATGGACCATCCGTTGAAAGAAAAATTAAAGCAAAGCAGTGAGTGTCAGAATGGCTAATCCAATAAACGGGCAGTTCAGGAAATTCGCAAGGTCGTCAAGAGTTGTGGGGGGGGGGAGAGGAAAGACTACAAAAGCTTTCTATTCTCAAGACGAAAAAAGCAGGGGGGATTGTGTGGTTCCGGAAATAATTGAATAAACGCCCTTTTGAAGGCGTTCAGTCTCTTTAAGAGACAGGGGCTTGATTGCGTACTTGAGAGTTGGCCAAGAAAAGGGAGCTGCTCGACTCCTTTGGCTCGGATTCAACGTTCAAACTCAGACTTCATTCCCTCTCTCACTCTCTGTATGGAGAGAATCAACGAATTTTACGATTTTTGCAATCACTTTCCTTATAGCTCCGATAAGAATTTATGGGGGAACACGAAAATTATACCCAGCGGTTTAAACATGACACACTGTATGAATGACGACTTTCGATTAAGCAAAAGTGAGCGACAACCAGTTGGCGAGAGTTTTTCTCCTCTATACTTAATGAGGTGAAATGAAGGCGTCTTGAAGAAAGTTGAAACTGTTTCAAAGCCTTCTATGTTTCATGCAGTCTCTTGCAAGAATACCTTACTTCTACATTGAAACGTTTTTGAATTTCAAATTTATAGGAAATCAGCAACATTAATGTTTGACAATTGTAGAGTTTTCAATCAAAATTTAACGCTTAAGCGTCGTATTATGTTGAACAAATCAAGTATATCAGAAACTCTACAAAAGATATCTAAAAAGATACCTGCTAAAAAGATACCTAACGTACGAAGAGCGGAATTAATTTCGAAGAACGACGGACTGCTACACGATAACCGATGTTAGATAAGTCCAACCGAACCACTAACAAAACTTCAACTTTTCAAGATTGAACTATAAGGCTAGGGGCCCCTTGTGTTTGGCATAACGACCGAGAGAAAATCGCGCGTTTTCGTTGTAGTTTGGTCAGTGCCTTAAATAAGGGAATTCTAATGAGGGGCCACCTTTACCCCACCCACCGCCACCACTACGATTAATACTAAGATAAATAATTGCTTTCGATAACACACAAAAGAAGAACCACTAAAATGATAAGTAAGAATCCTCATCCCCTTTTGACGAAAATAGATGATTTACCTCGCACGACGTGCTATAACTAGGCACGGATCCGGTGGTGGGGGTAGGTATGGGGGAAACAGTAGGGTGACCAGACGTCCTACTTTCCCCGGACATGTCCTACTGTTTAGAGCGTCCGGGCTCATTTTTCAGGTGGCCGGGGAGAGGTCAAAACTGTCCTTTTTTTGTCCTACTTTTCACTCTCCACTTACAATAATATCAGGTACTTCTACTCCCAACATCTTCCACGTTCATCTTTAAACAAAACAGCATCTTTGAACAAATTTTTCATATTGGGCACCTTCAAAACAAAATTGCACGGATTTTGTTATTTTCGCTTATTTTAACCAAAACCAAATGGCACGTTTGGCTAATTCACATAGTTAATTTGACTCATTCACAAACTAAATTTCCGGATTTGGCTTGTTCAAAACCAAACTTCGTCAATTGAGGTATTGCAAATTCAATGCTTTGCGGAATTTCACTCTTTCAAAGCCTAATTTCGCGGACTTTGTTCATTTAAACCCCTATTTCACCGATGTTGGCTATTCCACAAACCAAATTTCGTGAACTTGGCACCTTCTGGAATCCACAGTAACTCAGTTTTGGCCAATTCGAAAAATTAAATTGGAAAAGCCAAACGTTAAAAATATTTTCAACAATAATAATATAGCTCTACAAAAATAACAAATAATAATAATAACTCTAAAATAAATAAAATAAACCAAAAGCCTGTTACAACCCAAATTGTACCGTGGACAACCAATATCGCGGATTTTGCTCCTCCAAACCCCAATTTAACGATTTTTGCCATTTCAAACCCCTATTTTGCATATTTTCATTCTTTCAAAACCAAATTCCGCGGTCTTAAATCTTTCAAGAATAAATTTCGCTAGTTCACAATACTTATGTGGCTCTTTCAAAATGAAAATTCACGGATTTGGCTCATTCAAAAACCATAATTCCATCGTTTAGGGTCTTTCAAATCACAGTTTCATGGATTTTCATTCTTTCAATACCTAATTTCGCTCATCTAAATTCTTTCTGGGGCTGCCATGCCAGAAACGGCACATTGATCATATAAATGGACCACCTTTGAATGGACGTGCTTTTGGCGATGAAGATAGCGTGCTACTAGCCCAATAATCGGTGTACTCCGTATTAACAGACATTTTGCTTTAAGTCAAGCTCAAAATTCCGTCAGAAATCCGTCAAAATATGTTCCGTCCCGTTAAAAAAACGTCTGCTAATGATTATAGCACAGTGCTTCCTCGCTTTTCACCCCCTCCCCCTTGTACGATTTTGACGAAATTGATAGGGACCCTCTGCTAGCCAATACATATATTCCCTATTAAAGCTTTTTTGTATCGAAATTAAAGTTATTTCAGACTTTTAGTTTTATAAACAACAGTGACATGGTGCTTTATGTGTCCATGACCAAGACACCGCGGCGACCGTATATGCAGTAAATTTCCTTTTTTTAAATTTCATCCCAGATGTTATTTTAAATTCGCCTTAAACTTTTACCTTGTAATTTCACGTTTTTTTCGATTTATTTGAAAAAAGGAAAAGTACTGCATATGCGAATTTCCTGAAGATTAAAACGAGTCCTTAAAAACCAGGATTGGTGCAGAAATAAGGCCAGAAAATTTATGCCGAGTAGTAGACGAGGGGAGATTGGAGGGGGGGTCGAAGAATCATCACTGCAGTTCCCCCTTAACATCTAACTGATCAACGATTTGTTTTTAACTTGATTTTAAGACGTCCTACTGTTTTGTCCGACTTCCCGTCGCAAGCGTCCTACTTTTTCGTGCCAGGCGTCCTCGGGAACCACTTTTACATCTGGTCACCCTAGGAAACAGCTACAACCCTACCGAAACGTAGCAATGTACCTAACCTCAGAAAACTCGGGCCACATAATGCTCTCGCGCAATCGTCTGGCATGCCAAGCTCCAACCAGAAATAAGCTGGAATCATAAATGAATGAGCCCGGACCGCTATTAGGACTAAACACAAATAGGTGGACGTGGACCGACAATAGAGGGTCTCAACTCAAGAAAGTCTAGCCACTAAACTCAAAGGGCTCCAACCACAAATGAATGAGCTTGGACCACAAAAAGACGAACCTCTAATAGGTCAAGCCACATAAAAAATCATAAAACTCAAACCACAAAAAGTGTCATCCGGAAAAGCATAAGACTATCATCTCCTAATTTTTCGCCACAAAATCGGAGTTTAAAAAACAATTTTCCAGAGTAGACAAATAATGCTAGACTAATCTGCAATCTGAAATTCTGCTAGAATTGGGGATTTACGGGTCGAAGATTCAGATTTTTGGGATGGAACGCACAACGCACGGTGAGGGTAGTATGCGTAGTATTTTATCTATAATAATATTTGCGGACCCTGAAGGTAGGAGGAGGACCCAAGATTTACACCAGATATACAAGTAAAGGCGGCTACACCCTATCGTGTTATGTCATGACACGAAACACGAGACAACCGTATTCGGCGAAACATCCCGCGAGTGTGGACGGATGCTTGTTTCGTGTTATGGCATAAAAAACTGTTCTGTCTCGTGTTACGAGTGTGTCCGAAAAAAAGTCGGTTTTTCAGACACATCAAAGGGTTTTGTTTCGCCATAACACCGAAACAGAAACAAGTACAAATGCTCGTACACACTTTCGCCGAAACAAAAAAAGGTTTAGTATACTTACTACTTACTAGTACTAGTACTATGTACTAATATACTACCTGCAGAAGTTTCAAAAAGACCTGAAAATTCCTTCAAGAGACTTAACATTAAATCCGTGCCGCCACTCCTGCAAAAATTGAAGAGAATTTGTAATTCGAGTAACGCTTAATGTAAATTGAGAGAATCCGCCGATTGAGATCACCGTTTATTTTAGTGCATTTCATTTATGTCAAAATGCACTATTGGTCTCGTCGTGATGGTGGCAAACATGGGTCATGGCATGTTTTTTTCATGTTTCAGAATCTCTAGAACACGAATTCATTGGTCCCCGGAATTCATATATACATATATATAGGTTTATATATTTATATCTTTATGGCCGTTTTCTTGTTAGCACGATAACTCTCGTAGAAGTTAATTTAGCGGAACGCGCTTTGGCACAAAAATCAGTAGTCATAAGACCCCGTTCGGTATTGCATTTGGGACAAATTGGTCGAGGTGGAGGGGGGAAAAACAGGGCTTGAAGTCGTCAAAAAATCACTACAATTCACCAGTTGATCCTAGAAGCATCATATTCGGAACGTATACTCCATGTTAGAGCAGCCTTTGATTCCCATTTTAATTTTTTGAAAAAGTCGAAGGGGAGGGGGTGTTTCCCCGGGGGTGGAAGTAAGTGTGTGGTCTTGTTAGCACGATAACTCTTGAAGAAATCAATTTAGCGGAACGCGCTTTGGCACAAAAATCAGTAGTCATTAGACCCCGGTCGGTATTGCGTTTGGGCCAAATCCGGGCCAAACCGGGGGGAGGAGGGGAATAGGGGTTAAACGGTCAAAAAATCACTATAAATCACCAGTTGATTCTAGAAGCACTATATTCGGTACGTATACTCCATGTTATAGTAGCCTTTGATTCCCATTTTAATTTTTCGAAAAAGTCAAGATGGTGGGGGTGGTCCTTCCGGTGTGGAAGTGTAAAAATAGCGTTGAACTTCGCTAGTTCATCTTAGCGCTGTAAAATTCGACTCAATAATTTAATGTCACGAAAGCCCTGGGTTTCATTGAGATTTATCGAAAAATTTGATGGGGGAGGGTGAAAGGGGGGAATGAAATTTCAAAAAATCGCTTAAATTCACACGTTTAGGTATTATAAAATACGGCACAAAAATTTAATATAACAAAGCCCTTGGAAAACTACCGAAACTTTTCGACATTTTTGAAGAGAGGGTGGTGAAAATAGAGGAAGAAGTTCGGCTTAATGAAACAAATTATGGTATCAAAATTATTACTTCTGGGACGGCTTAGGGTATCCGTATAAGGAATGAAATGCACTCTTTCGGACCGCCAGCTGCCGGAGCGAAAATTTTTTTTTTCACTCTTAAAGCTGTTTTTTGAGCAACAAACGCCCGGTTCGCGACTATGTACGCCACGGCAGCTTCTAGCACGTCATCGTCTGACATCTCGAAGGCTTCTGAGTGCTTAATGTCTGTTTCGCGAGAAATGTTTCGTTGAAATGTTTCGGGGTAACAATCCCTTAGTGTGTACAGGCTGCTACGTTGTAGACTCACAACACGAAACACATACGGCGAAACAAGCCGAAACATTTTTTTTTGTGTTTCGTGTTATGACATAACGCGATAGTGTGTAGCCGCCTTAAGAGAAACCTTACGTGAAAAGTTATCAACTACAACACGCACCGGGGGGCGGCGGTCGCCTTATAGAAAGTACAGTACACAGAGGCGCATGCGAAAGAACTTCTTTTTCGCCTGGGGGGTGGACTTTGAAAATTCTATAAAGTGTGCGAGAGGGGCACATTCACCCCTTCGGTGAGACTAAATAAAGGCACAACCTAGGGGTTGCAGCCAGAAGTGACACTTTTCGCGTTCTCACGAACAGTAATGCAGAATGAATTACAAAAACGTTTTTGTTACAAACGTTTATTTTTTTTAGGAGCAAGCAGGACGAAATTAATTCGCAAAATTCTCTAACGAAGCGTTTAGACCGTAATCAAGGGGTATAATTTGTAACAATGAGGTTCGAGAGTGCTAATTTTTAATTTGATTAATTGAAGCCTAGCGGAGCGAGAGGCTCATTTTTTAAGAGATCCAATCATTAACGAAAGTTTCAATTAAACCTTCAAAGAGCGTTTGAAAAAAGAAGAATCATATATATTGGCCGCATAAATATCGCTTTCTTGCTAAAGTAATTGATGAATTTATAAAAATAATTAAATCCATCGACGCAAAGTCCTTAATTAAAGTCGATATTAAAAGATAATAATCCAGAGGAAATAGGCATCGATTGCACGATAAAAATATGTTTAAATATTAATGATGCGTCGTTCACCTAAGCGGGATAAAAAGATTTGTGGTTTGGATTCGATAATGTCAAAACCAATCAGAAAGTATAATTGTCTTTATAGCCCAAGCGTAATTTCTTAGAAAGCCATTCGAAGTCCTGCACGACTACGAGGCAACCGTTTCTCTAATTTATGCATAACGACTTTATGCAGATAGTCTGCGACAAACCTTGAAATATGAAATTCATATAATGTCTGTCTTATCCAAAGACTAGCAGTCCTCGCAGTGAGGGGGGAGGTCACATAGTGTCATTTTCAATCGGAGGGAAAATCTACTGGCCAGTTTTATGAGTCGGTTTGAATGGCTCTGAAAGGAATTGCCGAGGAATTCCTGCTTAGATGAGAACGGGTGGTATATCACGGTTGCTGAGCATGAGGAATCAAGCATTTTCGGTCTCTTCCTCCTCGCGATACTAAATTTCACGAACAGGGATGCATTGCCTATGAGTCACACAATAAAAGAGATGAGAGCTGCTGGTCGAGAAGAAAAAAATGTGGTCAGACGAATGAGTCAGTAAATAAAAATCTCAAAACCCCATTTCGATAGTATTTTATCGCCAGAGGGTTTACCCCAATTTTTTACACCCCACTATAGAAGCCTCGAAACTGTTTGTTTATCCATCTGTCCCCCAAGCTATCAGAATTTATCTATGTATATGCAACGCACAACGCACTTTAGAACTGAAAAAGACAGAAGCGAACGTTACAACAACCGTCCACCTCGACAAGTTTTGCATCTCAACCCGAGGAGAAGCGGGGTTACCTGACTAACGCCTGTTTCCTGAAATTTACCGGGAATCTATGAAGGATAAAGTTTCGTTTGTTACGTTCGTCGGTTTTATAAAGTTTTGGCTCCACCAACAGCCAGTACAATAGTGCCTTGAGGCACACAACGGGTTCACACGATTTTTTTAGGTAAGTTGAGTGTAATGGGTAAGTGAGGGGCCATTGCCCCTTGATGGCTCAAGTATTCAAAGCTCAAATAACGTAATCAAATTGAAAGGAAAACAATGAGAAAAAAAATTCTGTAAATCAAAACTTCCGAACCATTGCGAATTCACACCATTTCCTTACCTGAAACAAAAAAAGAGGACTGATGAAGCTCACTATTCATTAGATATGTTCATAGTAAATACACAATAATTAGTGATTGCACTTCAAACGGTAAGGTGTCACTAAACCCTCTTCGCCATGAACCACTTCTCGCACGGAGTTTAGGGGACGTAGTCTTATTCTACAATCAACCTTACGGTGGTTTCAGAAATTGAAATGAATAAACGGATATAGCGTGTATTCGCAGATAAAGTGACATCCTGCTGTGCGTTGATATGATGTGGAAACGCCAACGATGGCATAAAAAAAAAAGCTCGATTGGAAATTTAGAAACCTCGTAAAGCAAGTTTTTGAGTTATGAATTAATATTTTGAGTCTTTGCGTCGTAGATGTTTTCTAAAATATTTCGAACGCTCTTCCGTTAGATCCTTTCTCAACGTCGTTAGGTAGACAAAAACACGGTGAAAGACAGCGCATAAAACTAGAACTCCTCAGTCCACAGACGAGCGAGCGCCGAGATTGTTTTTTTTTAATATTGAGTGGCATTATTAGAAGTAAATACCAGGGGCCCGCCCGTTAATTAAGGACCGCATCATTTGATAATAATTATTCTAATGATGAGATAGTGTAAGTATTATTAATTGGCATTGACTGAAAAATGTTTCCTTTTTACCAATGTAAGAGTTTCGTAAAGAGGGAAGAAGAGTAGAAGTGTTTTGTTTAGACATTATTCGAATGTCTCAATTGAGATTGTGTGAGGGCAGGGGAGGTTGGCCGGGTAAGGCCGGCATCCGCTTATCTTCGAAGGGAAAAACGCACCGCACCAATGTGACACTTTCAAGCGTTCTCTCTGGGCTGAACATCCATCGCCCTAAATCTAAGCCTTTCAAGTCCCGGTCGACGTTTCTATATTGTTGAGTATTCAGCGAGGCCTAGAAAATAAGAATCAAGTTGAAAGTGAGGTTCTAACTTCACTATACTGTAGTCTATGCTTCCCTTTACATTCCTCGGAAGAGTTAGAAAATACAATCCTCGGGAGAGCTCCTTTCACTCGAAGCATGCAAATCCATTGAACTCCTCTTTAACAAATTTATATAGTCGCCACTATAATAATGCCGCCGACTTTGTATAAGGAAGAATGAAGAGAAAATGCGAGGGGGTGGAAAAGAAAAAAAAAACGGAATTTGGTAGTTCCACAAACCTGGACCAAAGAGTGAGATGAAAACTTGTTTTTATTACTTCATTCACCTATATAATACCACTCCCGTATAGCTGACTGGATTTTTTTTTTAAAGAAATCAAAATATCAATAAAAACGCGAAAGATTTAGCATAGAAGGGCAACTGGAATATGGAAAACGAACGAGGCCAATATCTTCAATAAAAGGCCCATATTGATCGTCCAATATTGACGAGCATGCTCGTAAAGATAATCCCGAGAACTCTCATACCATCCCGTCCTTTGCACACTAGAAAAGAAAAAAAATGTTCATCGATGGACTGGGATTATGACTTCAATATCACTGAAAAGAGCACGTAGTGCAAGCACTCTGCCATTGTGTTAGGGGGGGACGTGACCTAGGCTCATTGAAGGATTTTCTGTATAGGAAATCTTTTCCCAATGACTCGTTTTCCGAGCTCCTGGAGCGCAAAGGAAGCTCAGGTTTTTATGTTATACAGGTCGAAAGATTTTTCTCCTGTCAAATCGAAGTTATATTGCTTGGGTGACAATGGTATTACAACAGAAAAACATAATTTATGTAATCATTTTTTCTACTTCGTGACTCAACGTTCTTAACTTCAAAGGATAAGAATTATCAAACGTTTCGGTCTAATCGTATGCAAAAAAAAAAAAACAACGCATGACCACCATTGCATGAAGTCGATGAACCATTCAATGACGGAAAAACTCTTTACAACGAATCGACGATAATTAATCTTCCCTGTAACGCTTTTTGTAAGGCGAGTCATTAACAAGTTTTTGAACTTGAAAAGCTGGCCAATATTGTCAAACGTCTATCTATTTAAATAGAGGTAATTTGACAAAATATTTGGCTAGCTGTTGTTTGAACGGAAAACACGGACTGACGTGAATTAATGTTTGTTTCATAGTTATGTGGTGGGGGGGGGGATCATTGAAAGATCCTCTCTCTTTTACTAGTCATAAAGTAAATAACCTCTCAAGTTTCGTAAACATAAAACGAAGAATGGGAATCGCCATAAAAAGAAAGTCCCAACCCCTCCGGTGAAAGGGGTCGGGATGCTTCAGTTTTTATTTCATTTTCGAGCAATGGTGATGAATACTTCCGCTTCGTTAGCCCCACACCGGGAAAGTTGACAAATTCGAGCTCATCTTCCGGCAATACATGAAAAGAGCAAATTGCTTTCTTTTCCCAGTAGGGAAGAAGTTCGTGAAAAAAGAAAAAAAAGACGGAAAATGCAGAATAACGCGTCAAACAACTGCTTTCAAACGGTCTCTCACTCTCTCAAGACGGTAACATGTTACCTCCGCACTTTGTCTTCATTTTTTATACTTATAACACGTATTTGTCGCGGAATAACTGAATTCTTTTAAAAAAGGATGGTACGAAGATGTTGAGCTCAGATAGGGAGGTGAGGATTTGTTAGGCCCAGCAGGATTTTTTTATGTAGGTATTCAATAGGCCGTTAGAAATTCGAAATTAAAATAAATTTGATAACACTCGACAGTTATTGAAGCAATCTGCATGAAGAATGGCGTATTTTCCGAGAAAACACGCTTAATTTAAACGGTCGTGGCCTATTTTTTGAAACGACTCTCGGGTGGTTTAGCCCAAATATAACGCTTAACCAACTAATATTTTGCTCCGGTTAGCGTCCCTTGAGAGATAACCCCCTCTCCCCTTTCATGTCCGTTCTTGTCTTTTGATTGGGAAAGAGAAGAGAGGAGATCCGAATTAATGCCCTGTGCAAAAGTTTGTTAAGGGTTATCTACATTGAAAAGCTCACCCCGCCACCACGGATCACCCACGGCCAAACAATTTCTCTCGTCGAGTCGCTTTCCTGTTTCCACTGGATAAGCTTGGAGTTCAGTCGACTGAAATGCTGGGTGTGTGGGGATGGGGGGCTCCCTCCAAACTTTCAATAATCGCCTAAATCCACTTTGCGTAGTTCGATTTGATTTCATAATCGAATGAGATCACAATTATTGTTAGACGAAAGTATTGTAAACGTAATAACAAAGTCGAAACAAAGCCTAATGATAATCAAGAAATCCTTTTCGGGACTGAGGAGGACAGCCCAACCCACTACATTACCATTTTAAATGTCTTCGCACGATCGCCGAGAGATGATAATCCGGTCCGCAGAAATTGTGGAAAAAAAAAGGGAGAGAATGGTTGGGGCCGGTCGTATATGAATACATTTCTAAAAATAAGTTTTCCACCTTTGAAAGTAATTTATTTCCCGGAGTCTTCTAAGCTGACGACGTAGCAGTCCATGTAGAGCCCACACGCATGTGTGTGTCTTTTATTTTACCACGTTCCAAGCTGTTTGGATTGTGAGAGACTGTGCGAGTGCAAATTTCCGCCAAAATTCTGCGGAGTATTTTAGTTGATGCGTCAGACACAAATAGGAGAGGGAGTTATTTGACTTGGAGCACATTTGTTTCTGAATCTTCGTAACCGTTTTCAAATTTTAGCGTGTACATCTATTGGGATCAAAGGGCAAATTGCACACGTTACACTTCCTTTCCCTAACATTACATGGAAGTAAAACTGAAGACGTAGGACTTAAAACCGAAGGCAAATGTATTACTTTAAATGGCTTCAACAGGTGACCCATTCGGCCCTGATATTTGCATCCCCTGATAACACCAGAATACCAGAAACAGACGAAGGGCGTTTTGAAAAAAGGCAAGGCCTCATCCGCGCTTTTCATTTACCTCTGCACATACACACCCCAGCTAACTCCTGATCAGCTTCACGAGCGTGACAAGAGACAAGAGTACGACTTGCTCAATCTCCACATGAAAGAGAAGAAATTTCAACTTCCCAGCTCCGGACAGGGGAGGGTGGGAAGCCCACGACAAGTCGAGCGAATACGTATCCCCCTCCCCTCGACCCATTGTAACGTCAAAAAAGATGGGACAGCGATCAGTGGGCGAGGGGTCCTGAAAGATGTCATCGTTCTCAAACAAAACAATCAATAACAGTAATCTTGAAAAAAGTTAAATTAATGGTCCTACAGCGGGTATATCTCATTTGGAACATCTTAGAGTGCATTAGCACCTCAAGGAACCAAAGTCATCGTTATCTCATAGACGAAAAACACTTGAGGCCAGTGAGTTTCAGGCTAAAATGAAATCAAACAAGTATATCAAACAGTTTACTGTTGATTGTGAAATTTTTTTTTTTCGTGAGAAACAACGAATGACTCAGCAATGCGATAACGCACAACGTTATTTATATCAGTGCTGTTCCTTTGATAATCACGCTGAAAGGAAGATTCATTATAATAACTAGAACTACAAAAAAATATATCTTCAACGCTCACATTGCAATAAAACGACTGTGTAATACACACACCACAAGCGCCAATCAGTGGTTTACTTGAAAAAACGTCTTCAAAATACACCTCAAACTGGATCAAACCTTTCGTAACACAGGAAGCCTAACAACATGTACGCAAGAGCGAGTTCAGCCAATTAAACAGGCGTTGCACCGTTGATGCAATAATGCTGCTTAAGTCTTATTTTCACGAAGATATGTGCTCCCCTTGGGGGATAATTACAAACGCTTAGTCGTAAAGTAAACGTTGGTGACCGCGTCTAAACAGTGACTCCGCGATGATTATGGTAATGTATTGTGATATAATTTGCTTAGAGCTTGCACAAAACCATTCCCCTTTGCTGGAAACCCCCTTCCCCTTCGTATAGCAAAAGTATTCCAAAGGCAAGAATTATATTCCCACCTTTTAATGGCATTTTTGCTAAAGAATTTTCGAGTAAGAAAACTGAACTAAAGCCATTTCTAACTGGAAGCGGATGACCAACATTATAAAGGTACGCGGCCATCCCACTCATTCTTCCAAGTGAATCACTTGGTCGTTTGCTTCGTTAAAAAGCCTTAGGAACTACGCACTACGGTACGGGGCGTTTGTTCCCCTTCGTCGGGATGCCGGTTCGGGGCGGACGTGTCTATACATTATTTCCGAACGGCACTGGTGGTGGGGTGGGGCGGAGGAGAGAGGTACTTTTTTCCCTCGTTCATGTGAGACCGTTAGACCCCATTAATCTTTCCAATGAGTCACAAAAAGTACTACTTTATCTCGTTGGTGTGTGTGTGTTATAGTGATGAGGGAGGAAGACGGTCCTCGATATTGGGTTCGAGCGTTTAATTTGGTTTGTAATGGGTAACCAGTGGTTCAGAAATGAAAATAAAGAAAACATAAAAATAATATTGTTCTCAACTTTGCAAGGGAACCTACCTGATTAACAATTGCATTAACATCAAATGCATAATGTACACGGAATATATATATATAGCTGTCCCGTAATTTCAATTTTCCCCCTTTGAATTCCACGAGAAACCTTCCTAATATGATAAAACCTCTATAATTAATGTTCTAAGGCCGACAAGTTTAGCTCACTGTTCGGGTATGTTTAACGTTAAGGAACTTTTTGCTGCAAACCGAGAAACAGTTGAGCCGAGATCGAAAAATCAATAAAACTATACGGCGGAGACTTTGAAAGGAACGGGGAAATTAATCTAATTGGTGATCGTAGAAGAGAGTTAATTCCTTTAAGATTGCTATTAAGGCGGAGAGAGAATGAATGACATGCCTTGTGTGTGCGTGAGAGAGAGAGAGAGAGAGAGCGAGGGAAGAGAAAAGCGTGCTCCTATAATATTGATGGGGAAGGGTTTGATCGTTGAACAGGACAATATCTCGAAGAATGATGGAACCTACTTCATGCATTTCTCGTTCCAGTTCCCATTCGTTTGAAAAGTATCGCTTCTTTTCACTCCCGGTAAGTTCAAGATTAGAAAAGATGAGAATTCGTAGTGAAATAATGGAGAAAAATATTCAATTAATTCCGTAGCCGCAGCTAACCTTTTTGTTTCAAATTGGATTCGTTAAAGAAACCTAAAAAAACAACAAAAAGAGGATACAATTTCCTACATCATTGTCTCCTTAAGTACTTTCTCACGGCGGAAAGATATTCGTTACGAGATAAAATAGTTTTGAAATTCTCATGAAATCCAGACAGCATGGCACTGGTGGTGACGGAGGGGGGGTGGCAAGGACGCAGCTCACGAAAAACTACCCCATCCCCTCCATCCCACGGCGAATTCCTCTCATTTATACCTTCGTTTGGTGTTTGCTCGTGGGATAAACCAGATAAGGCCATCAATGAAGATGAATACCAACCATTTGACTTAGGTTTAACGACCACAAAGTGAACGCGATCTCCGAGAGTTCTAATACATTGAACATCGCTGAATCGTTTTCCGTGCAGCCGTCTCTTTTTTTACGAGCAACTAATTCATTTTATTACAAAAAGGTCGGGAACAGTTCGCCATCAAAGGCGAATAACTTTTAACTGGTTCGTAAAAACAAACCGCTGGCGCAAATATCATAGTACGTTCCCCGTAAAGTTTTTTTGGAGCGGTCAAAAGGAAGAAGTAAACTCCCTATCCGTCTTTTTCTATGCTTAACTGGAGACGATTTCAGTACAAATCTTGATGGGCGTCAAACAAACTAGGAAATTCCGGTAGAGAAATGTGAGTTTTAGGTCCAAAAAATGGGCAATAGGCACCATGAAACCATCTAGTCGAACGGGAAGCTAAATATTCCACCACAGAAACTAGTTGGTTTGGCAAATAAGGGTATGACTGTGGCCCAGATTTCTAGGTCCTACAACGGAGGCTACAGAAACGGGAGAAATTTTGCGATGGTGCTCTATTTTTTGGCCCAATCAATAGAAAATTTACCTCGAATCAAACTCGTTATATGGACCACAACTCGTTGTTTAGCATTCAAAAACTAACTATCGAGCTAAAAACTGAACTCCTTAACGGATATGAGACGTAAAGCTAAGAAATCAGGAATCAGACAATATTTAAAAAAAAAAAAAAATAAAAAATAAAAAATAATAAACGATTCTTAATTACCACCAAGGACACGTGATTAAATTATAGTCCGTTTACCTCTGACAAAAGAAAGAACTCAGTTGGGTACACACTACGGACGATTAAAAGGCAAAGTCTATCTCTAGACATTCATTTATCCTTCGTTTTTTTAACTGGATTTCCTAATTTTTTCGGGTTTGGCTCGCCTTTTGAAGGGCACTGATGACGACCCTGTAAGTTTGAAAACGGGTTTGCGTAATAATGAAGAATTGACTGCAAGGATAATAACAAAAACATGAAATTCGAGCTCCCTCACCTCGACCATTGATGAAGCCACGAAAAAGGCAAAATAATAAGTTTAGCAATGCTTTTGTCAAAACTTGTCAATAATTAATTGTCCGAGTTAACCACTTGCCCTTAAGCTACGGTCGCATGGCTCACTCTAATCATCGCTACAAGAATGATCCATTAGCGAAAAACAAGAGGAAAAAATTGGTTTGCATGAAGCACTGTGAGGCTGCGGGATAGGAGCCCGTCTCGGGGGGGGGGGGGGGAGATCAATTGTTTCTCAAGAACGTCCTTGACTTAACTGTAATAGAGAGAGAGAACTGGTTGAACAGGTCCACTTCCCACTTGACGTTTTTTGATGAATGGTTAAGAGAATCATTTCGTTCAAAAAAACTGGGAGAAGAGTACTCAATACGACGAAGTCTATTCAAATTTCAGCCTTTTTGCATTTAAAAAACATGTATAAAAAAAGATGAATATCATTGATAAAATTCCACTTCTCTGGCTATACCCCTCCCCCCACACAGTCTCTTCAATCACTCAACCATTTGTATTGCATAAAATATAAAATACGATGCCTCGGGGCTTAGGGCATGGCGTTTTTTATTTAAAATAATTGGTTCAAACGTGCTACCCACCTGCCATTTTTTTAATAGACTCAAAAAAGAGAAGTGGAATCGAAAGATCCCTTATCTCCTCTCATATTCGTGATCAGGCAATTATTACTGCCCCGGTGTACAGTACGTTCGAACCAACAATCTAAAACTTTTTCATTTCCTAAGCCTACCTGAATTTGTATCGCAAGAGAAACCCACGCTGTTCACTGTGCCCGATTATTCGGGCCTTACCAACTACTAACCAGCGACCCAGCGATGAATGCTGGGCGGGGGCGGGAGGATCATAGTTGGAGACAAGGCTTCTGGGACAGCACGAATAGGCACAAATGCTTCCCTGCAAGACCAAATGTCGGAACTTCTGGCAGAAAGAGATTGATGGGCCAAAAATATTCTGCCCTGAATGTTCTTTGTCAATGCTAACCTCTTGGTATACAAATGTGTTTAATTTACAGAAAATAACATCGCTACCACGTCTGGTTTATTGGGGTTACGGCGTCGGACACGTTTTCAACGACCTGTGCTCCGCCATGTGGTTTACGTATATGCTCGTATTTTTCCAACTGGTCATCGGTCTGAACGCTGCCAAAAGCGGCCTCATCGTTCTCATCGGTCAAGTGGCCGACGCCGTAGCGACACCCGCCATAGGACTTTGGTCGGATCGAGGCAAAATGTACTGCCTGGACAGATTGGGGAAGCGACGAGCGTGGTATATTGTCGGTGAGTTAAACAAACAGACTTCTTGAAGCTATATATATATAATTATACATATATAAATTTCATTCTTTTTCCCCCTGCAGGTACCATTTTTGTGGCGTGCTCATTCCCATACATTTATTCGCCTTGTTTGGGTTGTCAACTAGCTACAGAGACTCTGCAAGTTGTATACTACTCAGTTTTTGTTGTACTTTTTCAGCTCGGATGGGCAGCGGTACAAACTGTGCACCTCGCGCTGGCTTCGGATTTAGTGCCGTTGGGATTAGATAGGACCCAACTTCTATCCCTAAGGTTTTTCGAAGTATTTTTCAATCGTTACAATCGATAAAATCTGTTCCTAATAATATTTACAGAAATACGTTCACCGTACTTTGCAATATCTTTGTCTATTTCCTGGCCTACGTCTTACTCGAAGCTATCGACCATACAACACGCCTCTCTACTCGCGACCTCTACAAGTTTCAGGTACCTATTAGAGGAATTTAACTCTCACCGTTAAGTATTTTGACGCGCACTGTCGCAGATTATGATAGCCATTATTCTATGCGTGGGGCTAACAACGTCCATCGTCTTCGTATGCAACGTCAAAGAAGACCCCTGTTTTCAAGAATCGACGAGACCTCTTCTGAGAAAAACTACAGTCTCCTCCCTCGCTAGTGTTTTAAAAAGGCTTTCATTGTACCTCGTGGCACTCGTCTACATGTCAACGCGCCTTTTCAATATTATCGTTCAAATTTTGACGCCACTATACCTCCACGAGACTCTTAACCTGGAGGCCTACTTCATCGCTGTAATTCCCTTGGTAATGTACATAGCCGGATTTGTGACTTCCATAATGTGTGGGTTTCTTTCTCGGAAAATCGGGGAAAAAGTAAGAACAAAATACGATTTTTGGTGGGTGGAAAAAGCTAAAACTTTATCATTTTTCAGACATTATTTCTCATTTCAATCCTACTGGTGAATGGAGCTTCTCTTTGGATTTTTCTAGGCAATGGTCCCATATACGAGACGTACGTGCTGTATTTAATAGCCGGGATTTATGGTTAGAAGCCCCGATGCTCGATGAAAAACACCGTTTTGAGGGACGTTCATTAACTTAACATCACGATAATTAATATACGAAATGAAATAGAAACGCCTATGTACCATTATTAAAAGTCTCGGCTCGTCACAATTAATGAACGTTCGGACGGAGACTTTTAAAAACTGACATTAACGTGAAACTAATGATTAAAGGCGGGGCTGGATCCATTCTGCTAGTCGCGGCTCTGTCAATCACTTCGTTCTTCATTGGGCCCGACGTAGGAAACAGCGCCTTCGTCTTCGGCATCATGAGTTTCACTGATAAATTATGTAGCGGTTTAACAGTGATGGCAGTACAGTATTTGTTAGTGTTTCAATTACCACACTAATTACTTAAATAATGAAAGATTTTCCACGCTCGCCATCAGTAAACCAGAAGGTGTGAGCATGTACTACAAGGACAGTTTGGCCGGTATTACCGCAGGTTCTGTAACAGTGGCCGCGATTGGAGTTTTACTTGTTCCTCGGAGTAAACGTATGCCCCCCCCCCCCAGGCTATAAAGCGTTCTTTTAAAGATTACAATTTGTTTAGCGACAGATTTGGACACAACATTTACCTATGGCTCAACTACTGCAGCTTAAGTGTTCATTTGACCCTATCAATTGTCAACGCAACGAAAACTAACACAAATTGATAAATAATAAAACATTCATTTGAAAAATAAAAGGTGATGTAAACTCAGTTACTTGAGCCCCACGATATGAAGTAAAACTGTCAATTTCAAGTCGATCTTATCTGTTTCTACAAACCCGTTGGCGTAAGCTGTCCTCAGAGAAAATTTGCAAATTTTCCGGGCTAATATTGGTCAGTCCCTGGGCTACGGGCCTGCCTATCCACGTAAATTGCCAATTCGAATTTCAGGGCTTTTAAACTCAAAGGGATCAACGTGCAGCTACACCAACTATACACTTTCGCTTGCCCGAGTGATCACATCAAACTTGATTGTTTCGTTTAATAATAATCCCTACAGGGCGCCGTAAGAGACGTACATGACGCAGACGAGTGATGAGAAGCGAGAGAAGGTGAAGGCGCAGGCGAGTGAGGATAACATGAAATACATTATAACATTTTCGAAATGAAGAAAGAGTTTATGGGCCTATCCTAAAACCCGGCAGGTGTTTAATACATCCGAAAGGCTTTTAAGAATACCTTCCTACGTCGTTACGTTTCGTGCATAATAGATTTTAACCGATAACACAGGTGTCTCAAGAAAATTATAGCCAACATGAGAGCCAAACATTCACAGGTGTTTAATAATTATTTCAGAAATTCAAGAAACCATGTGCAGTTGCATGATTTCTATTTAAATGGCAACTGCCGCACGGAGAATCGGAGATTAGGCAGATGCTCAAACTCCCAACCTCTCAAGATGGTTCGTCTAATTTGAAAACAAAATTCACAGATTTAACAGCTCTCAGCATAAATTACTTCCACCCTGACAAATGACAAATATAAACGGCTCAAGCTCTGACAACAAAGTGACAAGATAGTTCAAGAAGACAGTCCTCCTGAGGCCCACAAGAACAATAATTATATCGTTCTTTGAGTCGTTGCTTGAACCCCTGGGAATGGGCTTGCGAATGACATTTCCATTTTCCTTTGTTTTTAAAACGAATTGTTCAAAGTAAACAAACATTCCTTTCTCTCATTTCCCCTCACCCGCGCGCTGGGGGGGGGGGATTTGCACAGTAAAACTCCCAAACGGATTAGTTTTGAAAATAATCATATGCCCCCCCCCCCCAAGGGCACAATTGATTTCATCAAATTTTTCGTTGAATCTCTAGATCGTTGCAAAGAATAAACGTGGAGGAAAACAACCAGGGAAGAGAGAAATTCCAGTGTGTGTAAGAAGCCTCCCCAGCAGGTGGTGAATAATAAAGCCTTCAGCTCGAATTTGACAGATGCATAGAACCATCCAAGGTGTTTTCTTGTAGCATCCTTTTTAGACTCCCTATCCGGGCCAACCACGTGTTCAGTAACAAGACTGATGATGTGGTGGTGGGGTGGGGTTCTTAAAAGTTTGTACCTGATTTATTGTCAATACACATACATATACTTTTGACGGTCTTCTCTTATTGACAAAAGAATGAGAGAGGAAGGCGGACAACAACACATGTGCGGCCAACAAGAATGTTTTTCTCAAGCACATCTTGATTGGACTGTATTTGTACGAACTTGACAATAAATTTTACATTGTTTAACTGTTCAACGAAGGCACTCCAAAGGAAACCCGCCAATTGAACGAAAAATTGTGTAAAATACACTCAGCATGGCATCACCGGCTGGCAGGTTTCATGGAATGCGACGGCCTGATATCAATGAGAACATCTGCCTCGCAGGATTGCACCCTGCACTTATGTTTGAATCTCAGAGTTTTCCGGGCATACCTGCATTGATGTTAGTATTCGCAATACCTAGGTTTCTATTTTCGAGTTTCTATTTTGTGTCTGTCTGTCGGGGGGGGGGGGGGAGGCAGAGAAAAAACGTGGTTAGGACAGTTACGTCCGAGAGCAACATCAAAGATGCGATGCCTGTCGATAAGACGACCGGATTTCACTGGGAAGGAAGAGACAAGTTTAATTCGGGACTGGCTATCAGGGCTGCGGGTTACACAAAAAAAACATTAACGACATTACTCTTATTAAATCCGTTACCGAAATTTCAACTCGGTGTTCTGGTAGCGATAAAGCGGAAGTTTCCGTTCCTCGTGACTTTTCCAGAACCCAATAAGATTTTAATTTGGACTAGATCTTCTGGTTTTTGAGGTTAAATTGGTGGTTTCCACACCAATTTTGGGCTTTACATGAAAAACGGCCCATTGCGCATCGGTTGATAAATTTTGTATTCGAATGGTCGCACTTATTTGGCGCACTTTTTAAGACTACAGAGCTGAATATTTGATTGCTACGGCTAAAAAGCAATGATGCTCGACAAGTTTCTCTCACCACCATCTCGGAGAATCCGATTTCGGGTTTAAATCTCCCGCTTTTTGGGTATTTAGATGAGTTATAGTGTCGTTTTTCCTTCAAGACAGCCTTTGTGTGTAATGTGTTATGGCAATTAGTCACCAACAGAACAACAGT
The DNA here is from genome assembly GCA_038030265.1 of Corythucha ciliata. Classification (NCBI taxonomy): domain Eukaryota; kingdom Metazoa; phylum Arthropoda; class Insecta; order Hemiptera; family Tingidae; genus Corythucha; species Corythucha ciliata. The sequence goes on along the minus strand of CM075943.1, from coordinate 7,188,688 downwards.
CATTTATCGGTTGCCCTAAATTGTTACAATAGCCAACATAATTGAAGGTTTGCCCCAATTGTCAATTAAGGGTTCCATTACTGTATTTTTAGCTCGCAAAAATTGGTTTTGATCCTTAACATGAATTACCATTGAAAAGCGACGAATGTCGGCTCTAGAAAGCAATGATACTCAACAATTTGGTAGTAAAAAGCACAAACCAGGAAAAATTAGAGTAAAAGACACATGGCAAGAAAAAGTACCAACTAGTGGTTGAAAGGCGGCGGTAGGTCAGGGGGCGGCAATCGATGCCTAATACGGGAGCGTACCCGGGGGTCATCCACCCCTTTCAAGCAAGGAGATCTTCACATTTTCTTTCGCAATGTATCCTGCGAACAAAACTTTTTAGGAAAAACGTACGTCCGACCTCTTCAAATAAGAACCTCAGGAAAAAGACTGAAACGCACTTTTCCCATGATAAGAAAAGCGAGTTGAAAATCGGGCAGTGTACCTTAAGAAGCATACGACAAACCTACTTGTTTAAAATGGAATAGTCTATTGAAGTTGTTTTTTGTTGTTGTTGCTTTGGGACGAGGTTCACGTGAAAGTACTAACCACAAAAAATAAGGGGGGGGGGAAGCATAATTTTATCAGAAAAATGGACGGCTTCAAGAAATGAAGGATAAACTTTCTCAATGCGTATTTTCTCTTCGAGATGTCCATTCGCAGTCTTTTTTCTAACCCGTTTCCGTGGGGCCGCTTCAAACTGAATCCTACATCAGAAATGGCACGCGGACCAGTCCTGCCACTAAAATAAACCTAAAGTGACGAGATCCATTCGAACCACACTGCCCGACATTCTGACAAGTCGTGGAAAACTATTCCACACTACTTAGTTTAGGGGTTGTTTATGTGACCAAATACGGACCGAACATTCAGGAATATTAATAGTTTAGACAGGTTATACATTTAATTTCCCACGGGTAAATCTGACGGGAGAAGCTTTGGGTCACTTGTAAAAAAAAAAAAAAAATGAACTTACAACAGCTTGCCCCCACGAATGGTTTTAGTGTTTGGAATCCAGTTCTTCTCGCGTTTCAAAACAATTAATTAAAGAAGAAAAAAAGTGTAACTTTTTCGCGGCTATTCCTTTCGTCATGGATTGGTGAGAAAATTGGGAGCTGAACTCACCAAAAACGCCTTGGTAAGCGCAGTCTACATGTCCCCCCCTTTTCTTGAACAATGAGACTTCGCGGTCGAGGTTATCTATCCTTTTCTTTGAAACCCAAAATACAACTCTTCCAACAATTTTGTTCTAAATTATAATTCAATCAATTGGAAAGAAACATATTTTAAAAATGAAATGCGCTAAAAGATCTCCTTATGGGAAAAAAGAGCATTCAATTTCCCTTTTCTTCCTTGCACGTTGCATCATTAACGTACAAGAGATCGTACCAATGAATGAAGAAAGCTTTTAGCACTGCCATTCCATTGACACGATGGACTAGGGGTTATCTTTCTTTTCCCTTCTTTAATTCAGGATAGACTTGCCACGGATAAAAATTTCGTCAATTGTTAAATTGTTTATAAACGTTTTCATTCTTTTTTTTGTGAATATTTCATGCATTGCGGAGGATCTCAGATGGAAATTTTGAAGAAAAAACTACACTCCACAGGACTTTCATTTTCAGTCTCATCCACTTTTGTAAACTTGTTTTCAAATGCTAACAGCTCTCTTCATCCACAAAATCTAAAGGGTGATCTCTGGAATTACTTAATACTTAAATCCTCTCGTTAGTTATGTAGGTACCTACTATCCTAGGGGGAAAGGGTCTAACTTTCACAAAACGAGAAGCAATTTAAAAATAGCCTCGTTAGACGAGTAGGAAATAACTCGTTTTTAGATGCACCGACCGGGGATTTAGCTTCGTTTGTTAAGGGAGATGCCAACAAGAAAAGGATAGCTCATTACCCGCGAACTCATTTAATTTGTGACTTTTCACGGGGTGAAACCGCTGTCGACTATCAAGCGCTGTAAGAAACAGAAATCGTATCATGAATTTTAATGAATTAGAACTTCCAAGAGATCCTACGGAGCGAAAGATAAAAAAAAAGAGGAGTATTCGTAAGTCGGTAAATCAATTGGAATTGGATTAAAAGTCAAGTGCCTGATCGAGGATGCTGAATTAATTCTAGTTTATAGCCCTTCTTTGGTTTGGTACAAGGGAACTCGTATTTATCTGGTAGTAAAAAGTTGATCAGAGTTACAAGTAAAATCGTGGGAAAATCTTTATTTCACAACTATCCATCAGCTCAAGAGCACCGTCCCCCACACCTGTACTCGCTTGATGTAAATTTTGCTCCTAGAAGCCATCTACTCGCCCTCAGGTTCACATCCAACCCAAAAGATGTAATAATAACATAACTAGCCCCAGAAATATTTGGTTGACTACCAATCTCTAATAAGCTGACCACTTGGCTCGGAGGTTGAAAGTTCGGCCCCCAAAACTCGCCGATTCTGAAAATGGTTGGTCCAAACACTCATAAGCCAGCCTCGAGAAATGGTCTTATGGCCAATGGCCTAATGGGAATAGGCTATTATGAAAATTCGTTTCCACAATACTCAGAAAGATCTTAATCTTACATACTTATTAATATTATCAATTAAACCTCAAAATCAGGCATTTGGGACAAGAAATCCAGGAAATTATGAGCCAAAAACCAGCAGAATCAGTGCGGCGAAGAACTGAACTTTAGAAACGTCCAGGGGCGAATCACACACAGTTCCTCACCCCTTTTCCCAGGATGACTGAGTCCTTGATTCGTGTGTTTACTGTCACTCATAAACAAACGAAGGACTATAAAACACAATCAAATGAGAAAACTGGGAGACATCACCAGCCTTAACAACGATATCTACTGCAAAGAATGAGTTCTTGCCTGCCCCGTGTGCGGCTATATACGCGAACATCGACCCTCAACTGAAGAAAGCCAAGAACAACAAAAAAATAAATAATAAATTATATTAACCTGTTTGGGCAGTTGGGTGAGGTCCACCTGTGAATCAGAGCGTTCGAAACGTTCAAATTTGAAACTATTGCTCCTGTACAATTCGTTATCCTTTGACCGGCGTCCTCCGTACAATTTCTTGGTGAGAACTCTGGGATGAAAATCCTGACCGATAAATTTTTTAAGCACTTCCTCGGGGGAATCGCCACCCCCTCCGCCTTTGGTAACATCGCTACTTTTTGCTTTGATTCGTTTCAAAAATCGATCCATTTTTCCAAGGTTCAGGAAAGATTTAACGCCTATCACTCACTACAATTTCACTAAAGTAAACTGCGATTTAACGTGAATACGTATAACAGTTCGCATTCGTGCTTGGAAAGTGAGAAGCAATAAACACGACAGATAATACCAGTCCGCCCGCACAGACTCGACTGGCTGCTGGCTCGCTCGGGAGTTTGCCGGCTTGTTAAAATCTTCCCTTCTTTCCTTTTTTGTGTCGAGTTTTTCCTGCCTCCTGCGCGACCTGCTGCTCAGCGACTTCCAATGTCCTTTTTTACTGTTTTCAAGATTAAATCACAACAAATAAAATGTTCGCTGCATATTTATCTAATAAGAGATCACACTAATGAGTGGGTCAAGGTTGTCCTATTCTCCGAATTATGCTTTTCTTTTCTTCACAACCCATTGTGGCGAATTCCTTGAAGCGAGGAGTTTTCTGTGAGTGTGTGTGTTTTCGGTGAGAACCAAACAAGAATAACTTCACTTTACAGAAACCATACAGGCTCAATGTCATTCGACAGAACGTTTTACAAAAGTTGCAAAGATCTGGTTAGTGCTCCAAAACATTGGCCATTATCCCTCCCCCGCCCTTTAAAATCAATCCCAATAAACTGTAAACTAGAACAAAATATGTAGTGAAAATGTTGAATAGAACACCAACATAGAACATACTCGAACAATAACAAGCTCACACGCAGGAGCCTGCAATGCTAAGCGGCTATACGTACCGGTAAGGCGGGTCAACAAAAATGCACAAACATAGCTGAGGTGCAAATGCTGGAAGTTTGAAGCTTCTTGGGGGAGGGAGGAAGCAATGACAATCATCGAAATGTAGGGACGTATTCAAAAATCAAGCCTAGCGAGAACTTGGAAAGGCCGCTGACTACGGCCCGTAGAGTCATTCCTAGTTTAGACCATCACGTCAATTTAATCCTGGAAACTGACTGGGTGCAGTGGTGCTATAACGAACAAAAATTTCAAGCTTGACTATCTACCTCATTCTGATTCACTTCAAGGCTCGTATGTATGAATGGGCTAAAGGAGGTGGAGTGAGAAGAACTTGAAGATGTCTGAGGTATTTTTTCTGAATTTTGTTAGAAATTCCAAGTTGTAGAGCCATCACCGAAATCAACTTTGAATCAAACAGTCACTTCGTATTGCAGAAACTGTACCCTGGGTGCAACTCACCCATAGGCCTTGACAATTCAATCCCACATAAACAGACCAAGAAACGCAGTAGGGTTAGACTCTGCAAATACAAACATAGAATCAGCCATTTCAACCACGAAACATACAACATTTTTTCACCAGATTTTTACAACAGCTTATGGCGAGAAGTGTTTTCTAGAAAGTTGGTGACCTCATTGGCGATCCACCACAAAGTGGCGATCCAAGTAGTGGCGATCCACAACAAAAATCGTCATGTCCATGTCATCGTCCCCCTATACTCTGTCAGGGAATCGTCTATTTAGCGCCGGAATCTGGTTCCTCAAAAGAGAAACTGGCCCTTAAATCCTCGGAAAACCTCAAAAAGGGGAATTTGTGGCTTTTTCTATCTTGGAAACTGATTTAACAGCTCCAAACCACTCAATTCGGTCACTCAAAATTCCGGACTCCAGATAGTGGCTGCCCAAAGGTCGATAATTGGGCCCTAAAAACTGATTCAACAACACATTACAGTAAAATAACCACGTGCCTCGACGGGGGTGAGTTCGAGGGACGTATGTGAAAAACTACGAATCGTTACGAAACCCGAAGATCCGAAGACATTCTGAAACTGGATCGATACAAGCCCCCTCCCCTCATAGTTTCCAGGTCCATGTCACCCACGACAGAAGAAGTAACAAATCCCAGGTCTAAGGAGATCTTTAAGTAGCCCATATACGGGGAAATTCGCGCTCAAGCGGCTGATTCGGGCGCGAATTAGCGCTTTTTGACACAAATATCGAATATTTCACCCGTTTGTTCGATTTCCTAGGCGGGGAAGGGGAAATTCCCGGTTGATTCGACAAATCAACAGATTTTTAGGCCGAAATTTTGTGTGTGGCACCCAAAAATAGTGAGACAGGCACAGCGGCGTCTATCCTCCCCTGATGGCTGGACGCGAAATCCAAATCCCCCCTCCAACATTATTAAAGGGCTGTAGAAGAATAAGTACAGTGAATAACAATGGTAGATATCTTCTTTTTTTCGCTAGTGCTACATTATACTGTATAAAACCAGGAGATTTCATTACTAGTTCCGAAAAATCGAATGAAATCTGGTGATTTTCTACGCCACCGTAGCACTAGGGAAACAAAGTAAAAGATTTTGCGGCTAAAATAGAGAAAGATATTACGCTAACCTCAAATTTCTGTTGGCTAATAGGCGGCTAAAATTGAGAAGGCCCGCTAATGTGCTAATCATGGGGCAAGTACTCAGCAAAAAGTTTTTTAAAAAAGCAAAAAACACGCTAATACTTATTCGAGGCTAAAATAGCGGAAAAGCGATAGTTCAAAGAGCAATAATCAATTGCTCAGCATGCTGCAAGCTTAGAAAATATTGAGAAAACGATAACACTTGGTTTTTCGTGGCAGCTTTCATGACTAAAATTGAGAAAAAGCGCTAATTCGCGGCTGAGGGTTTGAGGGTCAGAACTCCTTACAGAGAACTTCAGCCCAGCATAGTTAAGAAATAACAAAAAAAAAAAACAAAACATAAAATTGAAAATCTAAATAAAATAAAATAGTCCAATAATAAAAAACAACACACAAAAAATTTGTTTGATCCCAGAAATTCGCTATTTAGCCTTGCTAAGTATCTAACTATCCACGGCATCAATGCTATTTATACCACTGACCGGGCGCGGATTCAGGATTCGCTCAAGGGAGGGGCTTGAGACATTGGTGCTTCGCTTTATGAAATTGGCTTCACAGCTATGAACAGCTAAGCTGACAATACTCGCGCCCCAAAATGTATAAATGACGATTCGCGTCTTGAAAATAGCTAAACTGACTATTCGTGCCCTAAAAATAGCCAAACGGACTTCACGCGCCCAAAAATGGTTAAACCAACGATTCGTGCGGCCCTAAAAATTTCTCAAACATCACGATCCGTGCCATGAAAATGGCTAAATCGACCATTCGCGTGCCAAAAATGGCAAAACTGACAATTCGCGCTTTCGCATACTATTTGCGCCCTAAAAAAAGCTAAAACTGAATATTCACGCCCAGGAAAAGCCTAAGCAGAGGATTCTTCATGTCCTGTGAATTGCAAAATCGACCATTCACGCACCAAGAATGGTCACTGACGATTCGCGCCTCGACATCCCGCCCATTTGCGCCCTAAAATAGCAAAATTAATGGTTCACGCTTTGAAAATAGCTAAACGGATTATTTGTGCGCTAAATATAGCCAAAATGGCGATTCCTGCTTTAAAAATATCCAAAGTGACTTTAAGAGCAATGGATTGACTGAAAATGTGCGCCCTGAAAAAGCCTGGACAGGTGATTCCTGCTCCAAAAATGGCCAAACTGGCCATTAATTGCTCCTAGAGAATTGCCAAAATGACGATTCGGGCAATAAAGTATACAAATCCGACTCTAAAAATCAAAAAATGGCTCTCCGAAAATTGTCAAACTCGCCATGTCCATATGCTCCTTGAAAATGTCAAAACTTGCGGGGCGTGCCCTAAAAATGGAGAAATCCGCTATCGGCTCCTTAAAATTGGCAAATCTTACTCAATTGGCCACAAAAATAGCCAAAATGGCCATTCGCTCCTTAAAAATGACTTAGGTCCATTTTCACCAACAAAATTGATCTCGTTTAAAGTTGTGGAAAATGGCTAAACCGACTGTCAGCCCCCATGAAACGACCAAATTGACTATTCGCGCTCTAAAAATGGCTTAATTACTGAGACTGACCATTCAGTCCATTAAAATGGTCAAAATGACGATTCGTGCCATAAAGTAAGCTAATCCTACACACTTGGTCCCAAAAATTTTCCGGATATAAAATAAATCACAAAAAATTGGTAAATAAGTTCCTTTCACTCATCCCAAACATAATTTGACCCTTGCTTAGGTGCGCCCCACGTGAAACTAAAGGTCAATACAGACTATTCGGTATAAAAGTCCAACATAGGCTTTTGTATGTTAACGTTCACATTGCTCGGACACGCATCATCCCACGTGTTCCCAAGTCACGTCAGAGCAATGTGAACACAATCAAACAAAAGCCTTTTCTGGAACATAGAATCACCGTGGGACAGCGTGTTCCCACGTCACGGCCGAATAGTCTGTATCGACCTTAACGCTCATCTTGTTACGCCCCTGGACTGGCATTAGCCACAGCCGGAACGCAGGATGGAATGAAGCGGCGAGTGAATAGGAAACCCCTAGGAGAGGAGGATAGGATACCCACCCCAACATAACTGTGTTACCAGCTGCCTCCAGCAGAGCCGATAGACATGATCCACAGCCCTCCCACCACCCCCCAATTTGACCAACGGCCTGGAAAGCTGCTAGTTCTATTGCCGCAGGCCTCGATGACCACAGGTAAACACTGTCATATAGGTTTGACCCACCTCACAATCGGAAGTCACGTTAGGAAAGAAAAGTCCGAAAAAAAAGAGGACAATTTTGACCTTTTCCCGGACATTTAAAAAATGAGCCCGGGCGTCGCCGGACACCCCTAACAGCAAAAGATTTTACAAATGTTCAAGACAATATCAACGATTCTTACTTGTGGCTAAAATTGAGGAAATTGAATGACTATTTGAGGATCATCACCATGCAGTTGCTTCATTGCAACGGAAAAGAAGTTTGATGATCGGTAAAAACATTGGTTTAGAGCTGACAACGGATCCGTGATCCAGGACTTCCGAAATAATGAAAATTGGTTATTGGGGGAAAGTCCGTGCCCGTTTGCTTTGTTTTTCGTTCCGTCTTGATCCGAAAATGGTTCTTTCTACTGAAATCTGGTATACCTTACATCCTAATTCCTACATTAATGTGGTAGGTGTTGGGGAGGGGAGGGGATAAAAATGCGGGGTACCGAAAAGAGGGGCGCCAAAAATTAGGCCTCCTCCCCCTCGAAAATGACATAGATCCGAGCCTGCCACCAATGATACTGATGACAGGGACCAAAGATGGCGTATGACCGTACTCATGCTTCATATAGTCCCTTACCATCGTGAAAGACTCGTGACTCGAACCCATCGAGCACTGCGGGAAGAAACCAGGCGCCTCCCTGGATCCGCGCCAGCCATTGACGTTGGCTTTTCAAGCAAGAGAACTGTTATTTCTTGCCTTCAGAGCCAGACAGGTTTTACTGGACGTCCATGTGGAAGGCGCAGAGAAATACCAGAGGTGTTTGTAACGACTTTCGAGAAGTCAGAGGAAGAGCCTCGACGCACGCGCATCATGCCGATGAGGCGCTCCAGACATCGGCCGAAAACAACGATAACGACATCGAATTACGCTCATTTTTGGTCCTAATAAGATATACTGACGGCCTTTTGAGTACCCCATTAACGTTTGATAATCAAGTTCATCTTCACCACTCCGTCTTCACCACCATCTTCGCGCCCATCGAGTTTCGTCTACACCAACCTGTTTTCTCCACCACCTTGTCTTCATCACCATCCTCGTGCTCATCAACAATTTCGTCTACACCCACCTGTTTTCTTCACCACTTCGTCTCCACCACCTTGTCTTCATCACCATCTTCGTGCTCATCACCAAGTTCGTCTACACCCAGCTGTTTTCTTCACCACTTCGTCTTCACCACCATCTTCCCGCCCATCGAGTTTCGTCTACACCAACCAGTTTTCTTCACCTCCATCTTCGTGCTCATCGAGTTCATCTTCACTATCTTGTCTTCACCACCATCTTCGCGCTTGTCGAGTTCGTCTTCACCCACCTGTTTTCTTCACCACCTTGTCATCACCATCATCTTCGTGCTCATCGACAACCTGTCTTGTTCACCACTTGTTTTCACCGTCGTCATTATTCACCAAGAGTTGTCCTCATCGCTGCTCCACCCACCGGGTGCATCTAGACCAATTGATTCCGGCCATCCGGTTGACGCACCACCATCCTTCCAGGCTCCACAGTAGAACTTTCAAGCCCCAGGTCAGTGTGACAGGGTCATCCGATTCCCTTTGCATTACCTTAATTCATTGCCCCGTCTAAAATTCAAACGTCTGAGCCTCCCCTTCCCCGAGAGTGCGTATCGAGAATTTTTCAACAATAACGCGACCCCTGTACATATATATATCCCTCTGTAAAAAGTTTATTCCTCACTCTATTTGATTTACGGTAATATTTTAAAATTGATCAGTTTCGTTTATCTAGACTATAGTGTTTAAAATAAAATTCTTAAAAATCACAAAGTCACATTTTTCTTGCCTGTATCGATATCCCATCCCTTGGACAAACCCAACAAAAGTAAGTGAAGATCCCCGACAACGAAGTAATTTGGGGTCACAACCATCTCACTCAGTTTCCAACAGTGTCGGCATAAACCCGGTTCACCTCCAGCCAAAAGAACGGCGTCCAAACTATTCACATAGTTCAAACTCACTGTTACCGACTGCCGATTTTGTATTCGCTTCCCGAGTCGATTTTAGATAATGCTAAAACCAGAACAAAACGCCCCCCCCCCCCGGTCTTTCTGGAAGCGGCGGATGCCAGCGACTTAAACTGACGCCTCGCCCTAAAACTGCCACCCCCAGCGTTAACCTTCTTCGGCTCCCTTTAGATTTAGAGAACCGAGGACGAAGCCAACGATACTCGAATCTGGCCTTACATTGGCTACGAACAAACCCGAGTCGGGCGGCCTGAGGGCCTCTTGGTTGTGCCCAATCCAACAACAACCAATTTAAGCAAACAATTTAAATTGGGGATAACACAAAAATGCGTTGAATACTCACCAAAAACGGACGTTTTTTCTCCTGTTTAAGGTCTATTTACACACATCAGTGCCGTGAACGGGACGTGCCGGATATGTATGAACGAGCCTATCAATTCCCATATGAGAATAATATTTTACTTGCCGGACGGGGCTTAGTCCCGTTCACGGCACTGATGCGAGTGAATCGATCTTTAGCGACGATTTCGACGGATACGAATCACACAAAGCCTCGACAAGCAAAAGAAAACTGACTAACCTCAAGACGCTTTATTTACACCTGCCCCGGAGGAAAAAAGTAAAAATTGAAACAACTGACGGGTGACGTCGCGAGTGTCTTCCGCTCCGGTCACAAACGCCGCGCCGCCGTCGCCTCCTTAAATCAAGCGATGGGTACATGTCAGAGACAAGCGACGCGCGACTATTCGAATTGGAAGCCCGTCGAGAGAAACGTAAAACATCGGAAATTGCAATGGAACAAAACAACCAACGCCGACCACTTTACCCCCTGAAAAACGACATTTTTTTAATTAAAAAATAAATAAAAATTAAGGTTTTCGAGTTTTCCTCAACTCTGAACAGCCCTTTGACTGTTTGACGTAGACGCACTTGCCTAAAGTTGCCTTCACTCACTGGCTATCAAGTCCTTATCATTGACAAATGTTAATTGTTTTTAAAGTTCCCCCCCCCCCCCGGTACTTGATTTAATTTTCCGGTATGACTTGGTGCAATTACCCCAGTTTATTTGCCGAACTGTCCTGAAAACCTGCGGTTTCTCCTAACTAGCCATGTGGCGGATTTTACTCGCGACCGTCCTGTACCTTCAGACAGACCTTGTATTCTGTCGCCATACGAACAATTGGGCCGTCCTTGTCGACACATCACGGTTCTGGTTCAATTACCGACATGTTGCCAATGTTCTCTCGATTTACAGGAGCGTTAAACGTCTAGGCATACCAGATAGTCAAATAATATTGATGATTGCCGACGACATGGCGTGCAATCCTAGAAACCCTCGCCCCGCCACTGTGTTCAACAACGCCAATCAAAACATTAACGTTTATGGGGACGATGTTGAAGTGGACTACCGTGGTTATGAGGTGACTGTGGAGAATTTCGTCCGTCTTTTGACTGGGCGTCTTCCATTGGGCACTCCCAGGTGAGTATTATATGCAAAAAGATACTTCGAATCCATGACCTTACCCATATTTCGTTTGTTTCCTCTTAGATCCAAGCAACTATTGACGAATGAAGGGAGTAATATTCTCGTATACTTGACGGGTCACGGAGGAGACGGATTTTTAAAGTTTCAAGACTCTGAGGAAGTCACTAGTCAAGAGCTTGCCGACGCTGCTGAACAAATGTGGCAAAAGCGACGCTACAACGAGATTTTTTTCATCATCGACACCTGTCAAGCAGCCTCAATGTTCGACAAATTCTACTCACCCAACGTCCTAGCAGTGGCCAGTAGTCTGGTCGGTGAGGACTCGCTGTCGCATCACGTCGATCCAGCCATCGGCGTGTACATCATCGACCGATACACCTACTACGCCCTGGCGTTCTTGGAACGTGTCCAACCTAATTCCACAAGGACCATGTCCGATTTTTTGGCCGTATGTCCCAAACGGGCCTGCATTTCAACGGTGGGCGTCCGTAAAGACTTATTCGCGAGGGACACTAGCAAGGTACCCATAACTGACTTTTTCGGTGCTGTGAGACCGGTTGAAGTTCATTCAGACTTTGAGCCTGTTGAGTTTGACCAGGATGTGCCTGAACCTGAAGAAATCGTGGTTTCTAGAAAGGCAAAGTATAGGTACATGCCAGAATTTCCTGTTAATTACGCGAAATCTATTTAATCTTATCACTATAAAATTAAAGTTTTTTTATTATTCTTACTTCTTTTGCGAGAACATACACTTAGCTATTTAAGTATCAACTGATTTCCTTGACTTTCTTGGCTTCTGCAAGAGCGTCGGTACATTTCTTCTTTAATAGTTTGAGGGCCTCTTTGAAAAGTTTCTCAGGTTCAATATTATTGACAGACTCAATAGAAAATATAAAGTGATCCTTAACTCTACCAATGTCAACTTTGTCCCTCAAATCAGGTTCATTTAAAACATTTCGGCTGCACATATCAAGCCTCGGGTTTCTCACAACTGCAACAACTTGACCACGGCTCTTTTCAACCAGTTCGACGACCCCGGGGGAGAAACATTTTTGAAAGCGTTGAGCCTTTTCGCCGGAGATTTCCTCTCGAAGGGCAATGTGGGGAAACAGCCGGTAGGAGGCTGTACCGACGGGTGAAAATTTCGCGTGATCTTGTCCAATTCCTTTGACGGCTGTCATCTTAACCGACAATTCATGGCCCGGCCTCATTTTAATGATGACGATGTCATCGAGAACGGGGCCAACGTCTTCTTCTTTGTGCAGTCGCTCTTGACCTTTCATCGGTACCCATTTTATGTCTTTTGAGAGTATCTGAAAAAAAAAATGTGTTTTTAGGACGTGGCTTGAGGGTATTCTCACCAATAACAGCGTTACCCCCCCCCCACACACAAAAAAGACGTACCTGATGGTTTATGAACATTTCCTCTGGAAGAAATTTCCCAGGGCGACAGTTAGGGTTCTTGGTGCATTTTACGTTAATCTCGTAGTTCAACGTATCACGGTCAGTACCGATTGTATCACCGGGCAGCCTGAAGTCGAACAGACTTGGATTTGCTTTCAATGGGATCAATCCCAAGCGATGAGCCAGAACTTCATCCTGCATAACGGTCTTGTTCTGGCAAATGGTCACCTTTTCAATGGCCATGGTCGGCACTTCGGAGATGAGTATTCTGCGAAACGCGTTAACAAGAGCGGGATAGGCGCCGATGATGTCGAATTCGAGCTCTTGTTTCTCGCGGCGAACAATCTCTATGCGGAGATTCTCCTGGATTTTGGTCAGACTCCACGATTCGTCAAGAGCCGTCGGCGGGGTCTTGACCGAATGGTCACCCATGATATACACGTTGGCCATTACTGCCTCTGAGAGCTACACAGCACGAAATAGAATACTAAAAATCTCAAAATTACTAAACTTCAGGGAAACGAACCAGCAGATCAACAACGAATCCAAGCCAAGATAGTCACATGCGTTTACCGTATCATAACCTGGCCAAATGTAACTTTTGCCGTGACAAAAACAAAAACGAGTTGACAAGAACCGATAAAACCCTCGTGCGGGCGGCGTGCTCCCAGTTAAATATTTTATGTTGGTCCCTTATTTTGACGAGTTCTTTATTAGAAAAATGACCAATTTTGGTGACAGATTGGTGTATTTAACGGCGGGAAGACAGAATTTGTACACGTCTCGTAATTATCCGCACTGTGACGTTCCTTGCCCCAACTTGCACAGCTCGTTGCCCGTTAACGATCTGTCGGCTTTGAGTTTTTTCAACCAGTACCCCTTTAGAGCGTCATACGCTTTGCCCGTGGGGGAGCCTTCGGATGTGGATCGTGCTGGTGAGTGATTAAAAACTTAAGAAAAACTTGACATTTTACCTTCAAAACTGTCCCTGCGTTATTGGTCATTCGCCCTCCTCCACCACTCAACCTTGAGACGTACCCTAAGTACCTGACGTCCTGTCTCAATTGTGGTCATTTTGTGTAATGTGGTCATTTTTGTAAACCAAGCGATTTAGCTTCAAAAATTTTACGTCAAAATTTGTTTGACTGGCCTTTTAACCGGCGCCCGTTAGTGACTCCCATAAACTGACAAATCTGGCTTTTAATCATAAAACTAGGCTCTGGCTTATTCTGGAGCCTCTGGACTATATTACCAGTTGATGAGCGGACAGGAAGAACGTGGCGCTAAAGTCTCAGTTTCTTTCACCAAATATTTAGGGGTCCTCCTAATTTGCAGACCAACAAATCGAATTCTGCGGACCAGCCCATAACTCGCCCTTAAGTGTTCCGACTGGGTTGATTTTCTGTAATTATACCCTACTCCGCCGCCAGTACAAGCCATCTAAATTTGATGACGATCCGGTAATTGGCTGACCCCCCTCTCCCCACAACGAAGCGAATAGTAGCTCTGTTCGTTGGCTGCTTCCAGTATTGCAAATAAAACAGAATAAACAAAACACACCAATTTGATTGGTTAAAATCACGCTTCCCCATGACAACTGCCAATTTTACTGTACTGGCAGCAGCCACCGAACAAAGATAGTGAGAGGGGAGTCAGCAAATTACCGCATCGTCATCAAATTGTGATGGCTTGTACTGCCACCGGAGTTGTGTACAATAACAGAAAATCTGCCCAGTTGGAACGCTTTAATGTCTATTCACACACATCAGTGCCGTGAACGGGACGTCCGGGAAACGGACGGGGCACGTCCGATAAGTAAAATATTATTCTCATATGGGAATTGAGAGGCTCGTTCATACATATTCGGCACGTGTCAGGGACGTGACCCTTCAATTTCCATTGAGAATAATATTTTTTTGCCGGACGGGGCACTTCCTGTTCACGGGCACTGATGTGTGAGAATCGACCTTTACGGAGAGTTATGTATGGGCTGGTCCGCAGAATTCATCTCGCTTCGGTGTGTGAAGAGGGGGGTCAGCGAATTATCAGATCGTCGTCAGCTTTTGACGGCATGTACTGCCACCGGAGTAGAGTATAATTACAGAAAATCAGCTCAGTCGGAACACTTAAGGGCGAGTTATGCCGCTGGTCCGCAGAGTTAGATTTGTTGGTCCGCAAATTAGGAGGACCCAATACTTTTGTTGTTATCGATTCAGAGGCGTGGTTGCTTCTTTTTATGTCAAATGATCGGATTCTTGCGACGGAATCACCAGTTTTGGGTTATTCATCATGTATGAGTGAAGGGGGGTGTTGTTGGGTTCGTCAACGATGAAATAAAAAGGTGTTGTCTCCCAACGAAGTTTTGTTTATTATATTTAACAAAAGCTTTTCACCTTCTTAGAGGCATCCTCAGTGTTAATCAAACCTACAAAATGAAATTTGAGTCAGACTAGATAAATATCACAGTGTTTGGTTGAACACCTTGTCTGTACTCACAAGGTTTCACATTCCTTGTGTATTTATAGAGATTAAGCTGCCTCGTAGAGATTCTGGCCCGGAAGGTATAGGTGCACCACTGTACGCAGCGTCAACTTTCTCATATTATTTCTGCACCAATTCTGGATTTAAAGGTCTCATTTCAATCTCAAAATCTGATTGTGAGACACTACAAAATCTAGGTGCTGGGAATCTCAAAATCGAGCTCTGGGGGAGTCCTAAAACTCATGTTTCCGGGGAGGCAGCAGTTACCTGTCTGTGAACAGTTCGGGTTTGATTGGGTAACAAGGCGTATTTTCGTTGGAATAAATCACTTTTTAGGCCTAAATTGCTTGGTTTTGGTGTTAATTCGTTAACCACTGGTTGCACTGGGCTGTAGTTTCCCAACTGCGTCGATCAAAAATGAAAACATTTTTAATTTGTTTTTTAACGCCAAGCTATGCACCCCCCCCCCCGTACTGCTATTTTAATTTTATTTTACAAATCCTCTTGACGCATCTGTGCTATTAACGAATGCATTGCAGTTCTCAATGGTCGTGACCCCAGTTTGGAGCTGCCAAAAATGAAACGCCTCTGGCACATGAGTACAAAAAGGGCGTTATATTCCTTGAAAAACAAACATTTGCCCGGTACGAAGTAATAACAATTTCGAAAAAAAACGTCTCTTAATGGTTCGACTCTTTTTTTTTCTTTTTTTCTGTATAGATCTGACGGAAAAAACGATACGCGTCCACCGGTCGATGGCTAAAGTTCTTAACGTGGTAAAAAACGATCCTGACGAATATTTTGACGCTGTCGGTACCCCAAACTTTTTTCAATTTTGATTTGTTAGCGTAAATTTAGTCGTTTTTTTTTAATTTTTCAAATTCAGAGTTATAATTCTTACTATACGGGCGGCAATCTTAGTTGTGACGTCGTAGTGGAAGGCAAGAAGTACTTCACATACCCCAGTGCTTCCGATGACAGAAATCTTGGTATGGTGATTCCGTGTTTTTTTTTGTATTCCTGCAAAGCTTTGATACTTGTACTGTTAAAAATAGACTTACAACCTTTAATTGTGGGAATTGACAAGATTTACGACTCGGAAAACTGTCACAGGACCACCGTGAGGTTAAAAAAAGCGGAGAAATCACCCATTTTCCAGTTAACTGCCTATAACGGTACTAAACATTTTCACCAAATTTTTTTCGGCTTCCTAACTTATCATGCGGTTTTTTTTTTTTTCAGACGTCCTTCAATCCCGGCAAAGGAACACGTGCGTTCTTCTTCAACTCCAGGACCACGACGACCACCACCTTCAAGGGAACGTTATGCACGTCGTGAAACATAAGCGAGCTTTTTACAGTTGTTGCTACGATCCCAACAGTAAGACGTCGTATTATTTGTCGGCTGACTGGGTCATTTCTGCTCGTGACGTAGAATCGGAAAAGTACGAAAAATGACGAAACTTTTGTCGTATTTTCGACGAGTGACTTTTTTTTTTTTTTTTCTTTCTTTTTTTTTTTAAGGGACGTAACGTTTACGAATTTATCCGGCAAGGGAGACATGTGGGGGTGTATTCGCTGTCACGAACAAAACACGTTGCTGTTCAGCAATCGAAGTGGAGTCCATCTACTTGATTTAAGGGTATGTTTAAGGCGTGGGTTTCCGTTATGTAAACTAAAATTAACCCCTCCTCCCACCATTCTTATAGGAAAACCCAAAATATTACGGCGGTCGTGACTGGGAAATCAAGGGCGTTACGGATGAATGTGAAGAAATATTTTTTTTTTCCGAATCGAGAGAAAATAACCTCTACGTCGTTACCAGTCATCAATTATTCGCCCTAGATATGCGAAAAGGGTGGAATCAACGATGGACTCACGGTATTGCCGAAGGGCCCGGACTTCTATCTGTTACACCGCAGGAATCTGGGTGTGTTAAACGCAGCGCTAAGCTTCCCCTGCCGGGAATCAAACGACGTTATACCCCCCCCCCCCCCGATCACTTACTTATGTCTCCGTTTTAGAAACGAATCGATTTTTATCGGAAGCCTTTTCGTCGACGATCTCGTTCAAGTAGAGAACTACTGGAATGACTCGAAATCGTTTCGAATCGGCTCGATTCCCCCCTACTCGCTCCCGTCATTGACGGAAACTCTTCACAAAGCCCACAATTTGGGTTTGTGCCTTTCACCGATTGTTCATCCGAGGTATTACTCGTAAAATGACCCCGCCCCGGTACATAGACATGTAACCAACCCCTCAACCCCCTCCGTTATTTTCAGATTTCGAATGTCGTCAACCGGTCTTTGTTCCTACGACGACGGCGAGAATGTTCACGTTCTGCGACGGACTAGCGCCGGAGATGTTTTTCATCAGAGGCTGTTCAAAAAATCGACTCGCGGTGGTAACACCGTCGACTTGTCTAAAGACGATGTCCACCATTTGGAACTGTGGGAAAAATCGTGCGATGCTCTGTTTGTAACGCGAATGCCCAAAGTGCCGTTGTGTGACAAAGCGCCGGGAGAGCAGCTTGAAAAAGGTGAGTGCCTTCAATGCGTCTGGTACAACGCGTCTTGACGTTTCTGGGGATTTTTTGTTGTTTTTTTCAGTTTTTACAACAGTCAAAAAGAGATGTCAGTCTGCTCAACTGTCCACATCTTCAGTCAAAGACGACTCAGCGAAAGTAGCAGCTAAGAAGCCTCACTGGAAATATTCGAAAGAGCAACTTGCTGATTGTAAAGATTGGCTGGCCTCAAAAATTGTAAACGTCTGGAAAATAGACGATGACGAATGGAGTAGTGACGGATCCCATGAGCCAGATGATGAGGCAGACGAGCGAGTTCTGGAACTTGAATTGGATGATTCAGACCACGAGGAGGACAACCGCATTGAACGCATCATAAACTGGATACAGGGATTCCCAGTCGAAAGCGCCGCGTGTAAGATTTATTTCTCTACCATCAATACAATACAATAAAAGTTCACAGGTCTCTACTCCTCCCCCCCAACACTCTTAAAGGTGGTATGGACGGCGCTATCCGAGAAGACATTGCACGATTCACCGATCAAGCCCCCAAACTGGACGCAAAACAAGCGACGAGCTTGTCCGACGAAGCGGCGTCGACGTCGTCGACTGTCGCTGAAACCACTGCACCCGACAAACAGGACCCTGTTGTTGAGACGGTAAACCCTCAAGTACCTGTTGATGAAACGCGCGACCGAAACGAGCAGGCTGTTAAGAGAAAATTTGTTGCGGGCTTTTAAATTGCCGGGTAAATTTAATTTTTATCTGTTTTTTACTCGTTATTTTTTTAATAAATTACGAAAAATTAGGTGCTTTTCAAACGGTTTAATCGGAGTTTACAGAGAATACAGTGCGAAAGCGTCGGGGGGGTGTGAAGTAAGTGGAAGTCTCATCAACCTGAGCCCGCCATGTTATTTCTCATTTCACGCATTTTTTTAATCGCCTCCTCGGCCCGTTTCTTAGCTTCCTCGCCCGCTTTTGTCATCGCGTTCATCATTCCTTGACCGGCGCCGTCATCGGGCGACCGCTTCTCTCTCGACTCGTCGTCGTCGGCGAGTGTTGGCATTTTGGGCGGGATGCGGCCTCCTCTTGGCCGGGTCATTCCGCCACCGTCGGCAGCCGACAATAAGTTGTTCTCTTCAACCGGAAGGATGAGCGCATAGGAAATCTAACAGAAACAGAGGTGGGTGACAATTTTTATTCTCGTTTTTTTCGTAAAAAAAAAAATGTATGATGATGAGATATGGGGAAGGGGGAGGGTGAAAAATGTGTTGAATCGGCCACTCGCGGTTACAAAGGGGTCCTGACTGACGCCCCCCCCCCCTGATATACTTACATACGCCAAACAGCCGAGAGTAAAAAAAACAGCGATTGATCCCCTCATTGTTTCCTTGTCGCGAACAGAATTCAACGTCATTTTCAATCGTTCCCGCTCGTTTTATATACCTTGTGGAAACAACTCTTGATCGTTATCTCGAAATTGCCTGGGGACCTTCACATAGAGGAAAATCGCAATAAAATAATTTCATTCCTAATGTATGGGCCTTGATGTTAAACAATTACTCTGCCCAGGATAATTCATGCTCCGTGCGAATATTGAGCGCTTTTACGGTGATGAGTAGTTGGGAGGAGGAGGGGCCAAAGGAAATTAAGTTGTCTTGTAATTGTTTCGGAGTAATCATTTTACCTGCAGTACAACATTTTCAGCTTGCCCGTTGTGTGTCCCCCCCCCCCCAATTCATGTTCGAATTTTCAACGTCCTTCTGCCCGTGTTCCGAGTGCTTGAAAAGGGGACGGGATCGGTATTGTGCAGCTCATGTACTGAATACTTTTTCCCCAATCCTCGCCAATTTCGCGAGGATGACTCATTCAACCCAGCAATTTGAGGAGTTTTGGTCATTCAAAAAAGCCATTCCGCGGGTTGGTCTCTTGTTTCGAAGTCACCATTAATATCACCATTAGCTCCTTGAAAACCCAAATTTCGCGAATCTGGGCCGTCAGAAACCCCAATTTCGCTGAGCTAGCTGCCTTTTAAAGCCAACTTCACGGATTTTACGCGTTCAAAATCAAAATTTCTTGGGTGTTGGCTCTTTTGTAAGACCAATTTTGCAGGTCTCGCTCTAATCAAAAAAAAAATTTCACGGTTTTGGCCCTTTCAGATCCCTTTTTTAATTACTTTACTATGATTCGTGGAAAAAGCGAAAAAAAAAATTGTCGACTTAGATGTGTAAAAACTTCTCATTTATAGCTAAAATTTATAAAACTCCAATTCGTGGATAAAATTTAGAAAAAAAAACGCTGATTTTTGGGTAAAAGTGGAAAAATCGCTAGTGGCACGGCAGGGGCGTAGCCAGCCATTGATCTAGGGGTGGGCAGCTTTACGTGAGAACATAAGTCGAGAAATCGACAATTCGACCCCAGCAACTGAGTTATCACAGATAAAGAGTCGTTCACCGTCAAAACATATTTGCTGGAAAATTGGATTTTCCGTTCAATAACTGACAATCCCCCCCCCCACCAACCAGAAAGTGATGTTCTTGGACCTAAACTTTGAATTTTCGTCTCCTGGGACGGTATAACTGCGATAACTAGTCCGCCGAACTGAGCTCTTCCGTCATAGAAACAATGGGGGTCGCTGTCAGGAACTCGCAGACCTGCGCAAACTGTCACCCACTGCCGCAACACACAACATTGACCACAACAACCCCCACTTTCTTCAACAAGTGCGTAGTTCATGATCTAAGGAAATGGCAGCTTTTCTGAGAAGATCGCCTGGAAGTACTGAAGGGGCTCATGAAATTGATATTTTGGCGGATCTTGGGCTTGTTACGGGTTTTTGAATTGAACAACATAGTTTTTTAGCGAGGAAAATCTGTGAAATGGATGATTTCAATGAGGCAACCCTTCGAAGTTGGGTTTTCAGCAAGCCCAATACCCACGAAATTTTGTTTTCAGCAAGTCCAAAGCCCTCGAAATTCCGGTCCGTTCCCATAGGCGTCGCCAAAGGGGGGCAATGGAGGTCAACTGCCCCTCCCTGGAGGTTGGAATAAGATGAAATAAACATCAAGAAAAGGGCGAAAGAAAGCGGATATTGCCCAATCAGCTAAAACTATTTGAATGCGTTGTTGTAAATCGGGAGTTCTGCCACACTGTTATTTGTAATTTATGTTATTGCGAAGGGATTTGTGTGATTAATTGTGAAAGAATTATAAAGAGAAGTAGTACCTAACGTGCACTGAGAATAATCGAGCACAGGGGCCGAACTCAATATGTGACCCTTTCACTAACCCTCCACCCCCAGCACCATCATCCCAATACACTTTTAGTGTCTTGCTTGACGTGTGTGCTCCCCTCGCTCTCTCTCGATAGGCCCGCTTTTAAAAACAATGACGCTCCAACCACAGCCACACGACAAAACCACAAAGAAGGCCCAAACGTCCCAATCACTGTAAAGCCCCAACTACGAAGAAGGCCCAACCTCAGCAAAGGTCCAAACACAGCCATCCTTAAACTATAATAAGCTCTAACCACATTCAGAACATCCAAACCACAGTTAAGCTTCAACCACAGTAACTTCCCCAACCACAGCAATGCTTCAGCCACAGCAAATCTCCAACCACATCAAAGCTCCAACCACAGCAAAGCTCCAACCACAGCAAAGTTTCAACCACAGCAAAGGTCCAAAAAAAAAAAAAAAAAAAAAAAAAAAAAAAAAAAAAAAAAAAAGGCACGCCATTACGCCTAGATGGTGTAATGGATACAATGCTCGCTTCGCAACCCAGCGGACCATGGCGCACCCGGCTTCGTGTGGGCGTTCCCGGGGCGTTGTGCGATCAAAAAACCGCGCACCGAACGAAACGCTCGCGTAGTACGGGTGTGAAGTGCACAGTTAGATCTGGGTATGGCGTAGGAGCCCAAGGGAGACTTAGGCGCCTGCCGGGTTCAAAGCCCGGCACCCCCGACAAAAAAAAACAAACTAGCTGCCCTCCCCTGGCCCAATGGCTAGCGACGCCCTTGTCCGTTCCGTTTAAACGATATTCATATTCAAACCAGATGATTTATTTCACAACTGTACTGGCGCACTAAATGAAACGGCGCTTTTCGTACGTTGAATCGGCGTCTAGGGAAAACTCGGTAGTAAATCGTTCCTTTTTAGTGCCTTGAAGGCGACCTTGGAAAATAAAACCTTGAGCCAAGTGAAGGAACGTTTCTAAATTCGAAAAATAGTCAAGGCGTCCTTCCCAGCAAAGGGCACCTTTCTCGAGGACGCCTTGACTTCAAGTCGGAACTGTTGAAGGAACGTTCATAAGTACGGGCCTAAATGATTGTTTTGAGTAAAAACATTCATTTTATTGCACTTTAGCTGACTAGTTTCGGGGTATGCGCCCCCATTATCAAGGCATCCCGGCAGAAACAAATCTCTCTGTCTCATATACAAATGGGGCATAATTGAAATGGGTGATTCTACATCACATGTGGGTCAAAAATGACTGTGTGGACCATGGTCCGAATATTAACCGTTTCCGAGAAGATCACAGTTTTCCTGATTGTCAATGCATCAGGTTTTTTTTTCGAAACTCGGTCGGTATCTTAGCAACCAGTGATTCTAGGAAAATTTCAAGGACACCGTTCGAAAGAGCACAAAATATCCTTCCAGATGAACGTAAACTTGAGGTAGTGCGTGAAATTGCCTGAATATCCGCTTCCTGGAATTTCTCTATTCTTACTTGCTATTCAGCCAACTGTAATTTTACTGGCAGCTCTCGGAGGAAGAGTAGGACTTTAGGAAAAACTTGTTCAATTATTAATCTTTCAAATGCACTGCTTGGTTCGGGGTTTTGTCTCTATTCCTTCTGAGATACCGTTCGAAATACTTGAAGCCCTTGTCTAAATAGTTTGGAAACTTATGTTAGCCATTCCTATTTGTATGTCTTCTATTATTGTTTGTTATCCTGTTCCACCCTGTATATCAACACAAAATTCCCAAAAATCCTGAGGACGGACGTATTTACATGGAAACTTGTTTCTCAACATCGGGAAAGAGTTGAGAAACAAATGTTCATTTTGTGTTGACATGTGACAGAGAGATTTGTCTCTTCTCTGCCAGGAATGCAGGATGTCTTGATAACGGGGCGCATACCCCGAAACTAGCCGGCAAAAGTGCAATAAAATGAATATTTTTACTTTAAAAAAAAAAAAATCTTTTAATTATCTTCATCGACTGTTCTGATTCAAATACGCTGAATTTTCGGGTTCTGTGTGTCGAGAAACCCCACGATGCGCGGATTCGTCCATTTCTAAATTTGGGGCGTTTCTTCCAAAATCGCCCATTATCTGTGTGATTGTTGGGATCATTTTCTCTGAGTATTTCGATGTGAGCCGATCACGTGAGTCCCTGGAGAATTCTCATTTGACCAATTTTGTATACAGCCGGTTTCCCTCAACTTCACGGAGATTGGCCACCAGCGTCTTAAATTGGTTAAAAGTGAGCGTCTAGCATTATATTATCGATATTGTCGATCTGCATCCGGGAGGATTTCTTGAGACTGTATCGGACAAGCCTCTACTCATTCCAAAAGGGGGGAGAATTCATCGAAAAAAAATTCTCGAAGTCTGGATGAATTAATAGTAATTTTGTTTTCGGGCAAGTCTACGATGGCTGCGGTCCAGCAAGATGTCCAGTAGTTTCAAGAGTGTACCCTGTGCAGGCTGGGTGGAATGATGGCATGGCGCCCTACAGGGCATCAAGTCTGGGCAGGAAGAAGGTACTATCCTGTAATGATGGCTAAAATGTGAAATGCCCCCCCTCCCGATGTGCCGAGATTTTAATCTGGCCCCCCCCCCCAGGTCAAAATCCTACCAACGCCCCTGCGGAGCCCGTTACCCTTCTTTTACGGTCTCCCCCCCCCCAACTGCACCTGTAGTTGTGCGGGGGGAGGTGGGCTGCCTGGGGTATTATATTCAAAGTAAGACGCAATTCTTAATTTATACCGGACGTCTCTTTAAAGTGTACAGAGAGCGCCCCTAAACACACGTTTTTTTTTACGCGTCTGGTTTTGTCGCGGGAAACTGCAAACTGAAAGGTTGCGACACCTGATACGTACTCAAAACTGACTGGCATGGCGGAAGTAAACATCAGGTGATACAACTTTGCTTCGGGGGCGACTATTTTTATCAAAGAAATGGTGTTCTACTGCCGAAGTTTTAACTGCCCTCGTGCGTCGACGACGGTGGGCCGATAGAAAAAGAAAGCCGCAGACGATATTTGGCAGTATGTCTGGCTGCTGTTCTTAGTTTAATTGATCATGGCCTATTCGGTAAGTTGGATTTTTGCGCCAGAAAAAACTCGTTTTCTTCTACTTTTTTTTTCTTATTTTTTTTTTTTTTATTGCACTCAATTCCCCGAAGCTTGTGGCCTAAGGCGAAGCAAACTCGTTTTCGCTTTTTATTTGTTGTTCACTTCGTCACTCCCTCTTTGTTTTTACTCAACTCCCACTCTTTCTTTTCCAGTTTTTTTCTCCTTTTTTCCCTCTTGTGTATGTGTTTGTGTTGTGAGTGGAAGCCGAGTCTGGGAGACAGTTTTTTGCTCGACGACTGCCCTTCCCCCAAAAAAGCTCATCGAATTTGACGTATTTTGTGACATGCTGCCTTCGAGACATCAACGTTGGCTGAAATTGCCCATAAATCGTCATTAAAAACAAGAATTTCGCCCGAAGAATGAATAAATCCTCCGTAAGATAACCAGTAGCGTAGGTTATTCTAGAGTATAAACATTGGCAGCGGTTTAAAGCATTTCGCCCTGAATTTATTGATTCTCTTGCTAATTTATCGCAATATGTTCTTTGAATAACTGGGGAAAAGGTTCTGTCGCCCCGTTCCTGTCTAATTGTCCCTACAATTACCCTGGAACTTGACGTTTGACCAGCCTTGTAGCATTTCTTCATCGGCTTTAAACGTCCTCCTCTGGACTTGGTTAAAGGGTCGCCCATAACATAATTTCCACTCAGTGCCCTCCTAATCGTTCCCTCGTCCTTGAAAGGCTTAACTACCGGATTGGTTTTTCTAGCATAGCGTCGTGAGCCCTCGCCCCTGCTTGGTCAAAGCATGCCCTAACACTGGTAGATTTCCCAACATCGATCATTAAGATATTTCACGAAGTCTCTTAGCATGCAATAGTAGCTGATTTCATCTAGTCCTAATCAATAAATCCCTACTGCATGATGCCACTACGAGTGCACTCCCTCGTTTTATGCCACCTATTTGGTGATACCTCTCATTTTAGGCTGTTTGATTATTATTCATCAGCTCATTAATGGTATTCTTTAAGTAACGCTGATAGTCAGCGCTTACATTATGTACTCGACGGATTTAATGAATTTAGGTCTTCTGTGGCATAAGCGAAAGTTACTTAAGCCCCTAGGCTGACGGCACCAGGCATTGTTAATAATGCCTGCCTGGTGAAATCGGGCTAAGGGGGTGAAAGAAGAATTATTTCCCACTTTGCCTTGGCATTGTGCACATTACCTAACGCTGGAGCAGACATAGTGCACAATGCCTAACAGCACTGCCGGCAATGTGAGAATCATCTTGTTTCTTGGGAGTTATAATGCTGTTAATTCTGCATTACTATTAATTAATTAGTGCGATGGGTGGTAAAATCCAAACCTCCAACCAAAAAACTCGTCACTGACCCAAAACGGGAATTGTCGACCATCACTTTATTCCCTTCATGGAAGAGCATGAACAGATGTCTACCGGGGAGAGGGGATCCGGCTATCCTCGTGGCATTAATGTAGAGGGCCAAGCTCCATACTTGACAACATTAGAACACGCAACAACAGCCTAAACATAGCAAAGAATAAGGGGTGGTGAGTCTTGGAGCACCTCACTTCTATCGTGCATAGAATCAGTGGCGTAGCTTTTTGAAATATCTCCGAATCACGGTCAAACCAGCCTTTGATGCCCCTTCGTCTCATGTCAGTTCAACTGTAAGAATAAATGAGAAGGGAGATTTTGACGTTTCATGGAATTCCTCGTCACGGTTTCTCACGTGCAGCGCTACGCGGAAACATTGGAATCAGGAGAAATATGGGATGTTCTGTCGCGTAAAATAATTTACTGGTACCGGCTTCGGCTAACTGCAGCCATTTTCAACCGTATAAAACCAAATCGAGAAATTAAGAAACTAAAAAATAAATTAATTAATAAATACTAATTAAAAACTGTCTACTTGATCCGCGAGTTAGCGGGTTTTATTCACTTTAGCTGGGAGTGAGCGCCGGGCATTAGCGGTTTTTCTCACTTTCAGCCATCGTATATCAGCAAGTTTTCCCAAAAAGATCCGTTAATTAAGGTTTTTTGTCGATTTATTGTGAATTATTTCCTTGTTTCAGTCACGAATCTTTTACTCAATTTTAACCTCGGGGAGACAGCAGCTTTTCTCAGATTTGGCCGTGATTTTTTTTTTTTTTTTTTCATTTTAGCCGTGAATGAGTGTTTTTTGTCAACCTTAGCGGCTAATTTACGCCTTCTCTCCCTTTTAACTGAGAATTACCGGCTTTTCTCAAATATATTTCTAATGATTTTAAGCCGTGAACTGGATATTTTTCTCCATTTCATTCGCGAATTAACATTTTTTTCTCACTCTTACAGTCATGAATTAGCGCTTTTTCACAATTTTAACCACGAAATTTCATTCATGAGAAAGCCACGAATTGGCGTTTTTCTTATCATGACCGTGAATTAGCGTATTTTCTCAATTTTAGCTGCATATTTGTGCCTTTTCTCAATTTTAGCTACGAACTAGTGGGTTTTCTCAATATTACCCGAGAATGTTGCTACTTTTCCTAATATTTGCCGCGAATTAGCGGCCTTTGCCACTCCTGGCCATTAGTTAGCGCCTTTTCTTAATTTTGGCTAAGAAGATTCCTTCATCATAGTGGCAAATTGGCGTTTACTTAACCGTAGTCGCGAATTGGCGTTTTTCTCCATTTCTGCCACGAATTGGCTCTTTTTATGAATTTTTCCCGCGAATTAGCGCTCTTATAAATTATAACCGTGAATTAACGCTTCTTCTACGTTTCATTCAAGACTTTTAGCACTTTTTCTCAAATCAATCAGCAAATTATCGCGATGTTCCTACATTTTTAACCGTGAATTATCCTTTTGTCTCAATTTTAGCCGTAAATTTGTGTTTTTTTCTAATTTTAGGCTGTAATTAGCGATTTTTCTTAATTTTAGCCGTTAATTAGTGTTTTTCTTATTTATATTCCGCGAATCAGCTCTTTTTACAAATGTTTGCCATGAAGTGAGATAGCGAAATTTGTCGATTTGAGCCGTGGTTCAACGCTTTTTTTCTTCTCAATTTTAGACGCGAAGTAGTGAGTTTTCTCACTTATTCGCGAATCAGCGATTTACCTCAATTCTAGACGCGGACTTGGTTCAAAAATATCACAATATGGCAGGGGTTACCAAAGTTGTTTGAAGAGGACCCTAATTTAAAATTGCAAAGGCCTTCGCGACCCTAGGCGAATTTTTGGTTACTTCGATAATGTTCCGTCATCTTTTTCACCAATTCTGCGATACTTGGGCGAAAATGTATAGTTAATGAGCATCGCAGCCAACCGGTTGTGAGCTTTCGTTTTGACCACAACTAAACAAAATTGAGAACTCTTGCTGACAAAGATATATTGCAGGAAACGGCAGAAGGGTATTATATTCTGCTTCTGCCACTAAAACGGGATTTCCCTAGTGCGCCCGAAATTGTGAAATTGACTTTTTCTTTATGCGCTTGCTTCACTTGCAGATCACACAATTCTAGTTGAAATCCCGGTATATCCTCTCCAGGTTTGTCGACACGTTTGCAGCAAATTGATTTCTAACCAGCTGTGTTTGCTGAGATCAACACACAGGGTGTACAAAAAGCGACTGGGCAGAGAGAAACCAGTGGCGGGGCACCTCGTTTCTGGTCGAATTGACCATTTGCACTTTTCCGAAATTCCGCTTTGTTTCTGAGATATCCGTCATTTTCTGATTTTTTCAGAAACAGCTTGTTGCACGCGCAATAATTGCTGCAACGGCAAAAACATTTTTTTTTAATAGCATATTTTTATCCAGTTCAGTCGACATCTACTACGTTTTGAATCAGCTTATTTATTAGCGAGGAAACTTAATTTTCTGACCATCACCAATATGTCTTCTTCTGTTATTGTTGTTTCAAGGGGTAAACAACATAGAAACTATGTCCACCACTCCTCAATACTCCATGCCATGCGGTCCGGAAGGCTTTAGGATCAACGTCCAAAGCTCCGCAGCACAAATGGGGGGGGGGGGTGCGAGCGGCTGGTTATAGCCGAGTCTCGGCGGGTGTCTGGGACCGCCCTCATGAGGTACGGCGAGGTGACTTCACAAGGCGCCATATTTCTTCAGATAGCCACAAATCGACCTCGAAACTGTCAATTTCACCTCTGAAATGAACTATTTCAGCCAGAATATTGCCTCCCCTCATCCCTCCCAAGGGTCAGTTGGTAATGCCCTTCTTAGTATTCAGACCGTTAGCCAGTTTTTTCGCGTAAAACCTGTCTGTTTACGCTTATTTCCTCGCAATATCGGTCTCCTGTTTTTTTTGTGGGATGTGTCTCACCCGCCTTGGTCCCATCCTCCCCGCCCCGCCAATTTACACAAATTGACCAATCGGCTCCGAAAGCAACGGTTCTACCTTAAATCTGATTATTTGACACCCCAAAAATGTAATATTTGGTCCAGTGTCTTTCTTTTGGGACTGGAACGTTGAAAACTCGCTGTGAAATGGGGAATACATATATCCCAAGGTAGGCATGGCTCGGAGGGCCACGTTTACCGTCGTTATTGGGGAATTAGAGTTGTAATTTTATTTCCGTAAATGTTCATCAGGGGTGCCCTTAACCTATCAAAGATGGTGGCGTGTGGAGAGGGGTTTGCTAATGGTGTTCCCACTGTAACATCCTGCCTCAACTAATAAATCACTAAACTTGCACGCTGTTTGCACCCTAAAATAAGTGCACAACGGTCCCGATTGTTTTTATGACCACGCTGTATTGTTTTCCAGTGCGTCCGAGTACATTTTGAAATAGGACATGAAGCATCCATACGCAATAAAAGAACACCGGAGGGTTTCACTCACGATTGGGAGGTGTTCGTCCGAGGCGCGGACAACGCTGAAATACACCATTTCGTCGAAAAAGTCGTTTTTCACCTTCACGATACATTTCCAAAACCCAAACGAAGTGAGTGTCTCAATTTTTTTCAGTCGGGAATTTCGTTACAACCCTTGTGTTTTTACCTGTGTTGACAGCTGTGAAAGAGCCTCCTTACTGCGTAAAAGAGTCGGGGTACGCTGGGTTTAATTTAGCCATAGATATTTATTTTAAAACAAGGGAGGAGGGGTCGAGGAAGTTGAGGCTTTACTACGATCTCACGCTTCAGCCATCGGGGCCTCGAATAAGTAACGTTATTCGAGAACAGTCCGACTTTACGAATCCGCCAGAGGATTTTCGCCGGAAATTAATAAAAGGCGGCGGGGTAAGTTGAAAGTTTTCCGCCGAAAAATGCGTTGTTTTATAAATAATATCGATAATTTTTAAAGGTCGGAATCGGAAACGATGGCTCGAGCCTCGCAGAGAAGTCCTCCCATAATAACAACATGCTGCCGAGTAGCCAGGGAAGTGAGGACTCGAAAGTGGCGTCGAATCCGGCTAAAGTTAAGCCCGGTAACCCGAGTGAAATGCCCAAGAAGCATAAACCCAAGGTACGTCGAGTGGTTTGCAACTGGTGGGGCAAAACAGTGGCTGACCTCCCCCCTCCACTTGTTTTTTTAAAAAGGATAACTCGAAATTGGATGAACCCCGTCTGACTAACTCATTCGCCGATTTGTTTGGGCCGCCGATCAAAACAGGAAAGCATTCTCCGAACCCTAAGTCTCAGTCTAAAACGTCCGCTTCTGATAGCAAACTTCACGAAAAGCAGGTAATTCATTGTTTTCTGCGTTTCTCCTGGAACAATTTCTGTACTCACCGTCTTGATTTCAGGGCAAAGAAAAGGAAGGCAAGTCGGTGAAACCTAGTCCGCTCAAGGACAAGGATCGTGATAAAAACGACAAGGAAAAGGAAAGCTCCAGTATTAAAAAGGAAAAAGACTTGGATAAGAGCTCGACCAAAGACAAAGAAAGAACTCGTGACAAAGAGGGGCATCGAGACAAGGAGAAATTAAAAGAAAAATCCTCGAAAAAGTCAGCCTCGCCGTCCGTCGCTCCGAAAGAGACGATCAAAAAGGAGGAGAGCGTCAAAAGGCCGCCGCCGCAGCAGCAGCTCGCCGAAGAAAACACCCCACCGCCTGTTAAAGATAAGGAAAAATTGAGCGCGTCCAAGCTGGACGTTAAACCTGAGAAGGAGAAAAAACACAAGGAGAAGAAGAACAGGGAAGAGAGAGAGAAAAAAGACAAACATAAAGAACACGAGAAGAAAGAGGTGAAAGAAATCGAAAAAGAAAAAGTGTTGGAAAGGATAGAGAGGAGACCTGAGCCTACGCCTAAGGAACAAAAAGAAACAAAAACTAAGGAAAAACATAAATTAGTCGATAAAGAAGAAAAAAAAGTGAAAAAGCTCGAGAAAGAAAAAGAGCGAAACCACGATTTAGAAAAGCAAAAACATAAGCACAAGAAGAAAGACAAACACAAGAAAGATGAAGAAAAGGAGAAAACTAAGAAAAAAGACAAAATCACGATGGACAAATCGCCACTAGAAAGGGACGTGGTTAAAACAAAAATCAAAACTCCGCCCAGCGTCAAAAAAGATTCACCTCCGCCGAGTCCACCGCCGCCCTCTATCGTCACATCCAAACCGTTGAACCAGTTGATTCTCGAAATGTCGGACAAAGATACCGACTCGGATTTCTCCGGTAGTGGTGACGACGATCTCAAACATGAGCCACAGGCGCCAGTTGTCGAACGAGTGGTGGCAGCGGTGACAGCACCGCCGCCGCCACCACCGGTACTGCAATCTCAGCCTAATATCCCGTCGGCGGCTGTTAAAATCAAGAGTGAAATGAAGGCCGAGTCTTTCGTCAAGGAAGAGAAGATGAAGAGGAAGAAGGAAAAGTCGAGGGATGAAGAGAGGGAAGGCAAGAAGAGGAAGAAGAAAAATAAGGACAAGGAAGAACCACCTGAAAAACAGCCCAAGGTAAGCCGAATCCTATTTTAGCTTTAAGGTTATTATTTTAGGTTATTATTTGGGGCGTGATTGTTTTATCATGGGGTGAGGTGCGGGGGGATCACGGGAAACTGACAGATGAAATAGCAAAAACTAGTGAAACTGGCTTTTGAAGGAGCCAAATCCGAGAAATGTGGTTATGGAGGAGCGAAAACCTGCGGCCTCTATTGGTAACCTGTAAGGCCTTTTCCATATTATAGGCAAATTACTGCTATTTCCACACAATATCCGCCAATTAGCGCTTATGCCAAGTTTAAGCCGCGAATGAGTGCTTTTTGTCAAATTTACCAGCTAATTAGCGGAGTAGTCCCCCCTTCCCAATAGACATAAATATGCGCTTTTTCTAAACTTTCGCAGCAAAGTAGCTTATCCCGTGAATTAGCAATGTTTCTTAACTTTTCTCTCAGTGCGTTTTCCACACCTTTAGCTGCAAATTGGCGATTTTTTTTTTTTAGCAGGGACAAGGGAATTAGCGCTTTACTCAGTTTGAGCTGAAAATTAGCGTTTTTCTCGAGTGGGACTTAATATTGGTCGCAAAATAGCGATTTCTTATCGATTTTTGCCACAAATTAGCATTTTTGCACAAAGTAGCATTGCAATTAGACCAATTATTCATTACCTCAATATTAACCGCAAAGTAGTGGGTTCTTTCACATTTTAGCGCCGCAATTGCAATTTTTTTCTACTTTTAGCTGTAGTGGGTTTTTAAATTATTATAGCCCTTCTTTTAGGGCCCTTGAATTTGCCCTTTTTCTCAATTTCAGCCCCAAAGTTGCCCTCAGAAGGCGAGAAGGCTCGTATTAGAAATTTCAACACACTTTATCCGCTAATTTGTAATTTTCCTCAAGTTTAGCCGCGAATCAGCGCTTTTTTAAAAATTTTAGCTGCGTAGAAGCGTTTCTAACCTGTGAATAAGCGAATTTTCTCAATATTATCCACAAATTGGCGTTTTCCTAAATTTTAGCTGGGGTTTGTTCACCATTCGCTATGGATTAGCAATTTTTCCCCAGTAATAGCCGCGAATTTGCGGGATTTTCACCCCGAGCCTTGAGAATTGGCGCCATTTCTCAATTTCAGCCTCAAAGTGGCCTGCGGAATTTGAAATTTTTCTCCATTTCAGCCGTGAATTAGTAATTTTCCTCAATTTTAGCTGAAAATTAGCGATTTTTCTTAATTTTAGCAGCGTAGTATCGTTTTGTTAACCCGTGAATTAGGGAATTTTGTTAATTTTAGGCTCGAATTGCGACGTTTTCCGATATTTTAGTTGCAAATAGGCAATGTTTCCATGTTTGACAGCGAATTAGTACTTTTTTTTTAAATTATGCCGAAAATGAACCTTTCTTTTAATTTTAGCCAGGCCCAATTATTAATTATCTCAATATTAGCCGCAAATTAGTCAGTTTTTTTCACATTTTATCGCCGCAACAGCAATTTTTGTCTACTTTTATCTGAAGATTAGCGCTTGTTCTCAGTTCCAGGCGCGATTCAGTGGTTTTCTTAAATATAATAGCCATAAATTTGCCGTTATTCTCAATTTTAACCCTCAAAGTTGCCCGCAGAAGGCGAGAAGGCTCGTAGTTTAATTAGAAATTTCAACACACTTTATCCGCGAATTTATAATTTTCCTAAATTTTAGCCGGGAATAGTACTTTTTCCCAATTTGAGCTGAAAACTAGAGTTTTTCTTCACCTATGTGAATTTATCAATTTTAGCAGCGTTTTTTTAAACAATTTAGATCCGCATTGGCATTTTTGCTATGCTTAGTGTTTTTTGTTTAGTTTGAGCCTCGAACGGAAGCTACGCATTTGCGTTTTTTCAATTTAAGTCGAGATTTAGTGATTTTCCTCAATTTTAGCCGCGGGTCAGCGCTTTTTCTCAATTGTAGCAGAATTGGCGTTTTCCTCATTTTCAGCTGCAGATTAGCCATTTTCGGCGGGTAATTAGCACTTTTACTAAATTTGAGCTGAAAATTAGTTTTTTTATTAATTTTAGTCGCTTAATTTTAGTACTTTTTATTTTTAGCCGCGTTGTTTTTCAGAATTTAGCCCCGCAAAAGCAATTTTTTCTACTTTCTTCTATGGTTTAGCGCTGTTTTTAAGTTTGAGGCATCGAGTCTTAGAAGCTACGGATTTTAGTTTTCTCGATTTCAGCCGCGAATTAGTGATTTTCTGAATTAACGTTTTTCCTCAACTTTATCCGCGAGTAAACGATTTTTCTCGCAGTGAAATAGCGTTTCCTGCTAACTATGCAGTGAATTAGCATATCTATTCTCTTTTTTATATGCGAATGGGCGATTTTTCGCCAATTCAGTTGTGAATTTGCCATTTTTGACCAATTTTAACCCAAATTTGCGTTGTTTTTGTCAGTATTAGCCGCGATTTTTTTTTTTTAATTGTGCAGCCTTGAATTAGTGGCGTGTATTCTCAATTTTAGCCGCGGGCTTGGCCCAAGAACAAGAAGAATACCGCTATTTCACCCTGAAATTCACCCCACCAGACAGTTTGGCTCACAATAAAATTCAGAATAATTGGTCATTTCGACTCTTAAAACGCCAGTTCTGCGGATTTTTGCTCTTTTAAAACGAAATTTTGTGGATTCGTCTTTGGCTCTTTCAAAAACTAAAATCTCGGATTTGGCTTATTCAAACTCCCAAATTTCGTTATTTTGGCTGTTATAAATCCAAAGTTTTGCGGGTTTTCACTTTTTCAAAACCTAATTTCGTGAAGTTCGCTCATTTAAACCCCAATTTGACAGATGTTGGCAATTTTCACTAGGCGAATTTTGTGGGTTTGACCCTTTCTGGAATCCAGCAGTAGCTGAACACGCTGTCCGGCTAAACATCCTTTTTCGGGGGGGGGGGGATATGTGGGCTATCATCGGGTTCGATGTGGTCGAAATTTATTATTCGAAGCAAAAATGCAGGTAGTGTCACTTTGCTCCGAGACTGATCGTCCCCCACCCCCAGCCACCGGATTGCATCTGAGCTCAACTACGCAAACTTGTGCTGCTAATCTAAACACTGCCCCCTCCCTCCAATTTACATTCGTTACAGATCGAGGTCAAAAACGAACACGACCGATCCCCTTCGCCTGACGATAGCGAGACAACGCTATTCACCGATGACTACGTTACACAACTGAAAGATCTTCAACATAAAATCATGACTCTCCAAGACAACGCCGACCTTCAAAAAGTCGTTCAAGTCATCTCCGAGACAGGGCAGTTTGAAATCACCCAGCGTACTTTCGACTTTGACCTGTGCGCCCTCGACCCAAGTACTGTGAAACGACTCCAGGACATGTTTATCGCTGCCTCGTCGTGATAGTGCCTCAAAATCCCCCCCCCCCCCCAAGTACGTGGCCACTTTTTTTTAGGTTTTTATTTTTTTATCATCCTACCTGTCCAAATATAACGTTTTATTTATTATTGTGAATAATTCTGCTCAATGGCAGTCGACCGGTGTGAGTGAAACTGGTCCGCAGGCTCTAAAGAAAACGTGCCTCTAGGGTGTCGTTAAGGCCTTTGTCAGTGCAAACTGCCGAACAGCATTTTTCCTATTTGAACATAACAGACCAAAATTGTGTATATATTTTTTAAAAATCTCTCTTTTAAGATTGTTTGAAGCTCCCTCATTTCGATGCGCTTTTTTTGTGCAGCCTCGTGTACCATTTGGGCCGATCGTTGGGTAGGAAGAATGTCTCATTCATATCAATTTTTAAAAATTATGGATCACCCAAATTTTGCACTCTCTCTCTCTTCTATCTCTCTCTAGCTATTCTCAAGCTTGTAATCTCATCATTTTTACGTGTCACTGTCAAGTCTTGACTGAATTCTGTAGAAGGTTCGAAGGCAAAATTTGAATTACCGGGGTAATGCCTAGTATAGAAACGAAATGGTTCACGTTCAGGGTACTTATAAGTAAGTTTCGTCGTGCTGTCTTTCATTTTATAGTGCACCTCACCCCCCCCCCCACGCACGCACACACGCAGCCAATGCCACACTCCTCTCTCCCTTGTCTACAGAAAAAAGCGTAGCAATCGTGGCCTTATTCCCACACCGCCCATCCCCCAAATTTCCTAGTGGCTTAATGAAACGCTTTAACCTGGGTTTTGAATTTTTTGTTTTCGCCTCGTTTATAACCACGCGTGGCCTTTTGAAATGACACACTCTCAAATCCCCGTCCCCCCCCCCCGCCATTTTCGATGTATTTTGAGGCTGAAGCGGTTATGTGGCTCTGACCCCCCCCCCCCCATCTTCGTCCCTTCACGCTTGTATTGCACTCAATCTACCGAGGTTTTTTTGGTTTTAAAGAAAGATTCACCAGAGAAAAATAATTGCTTGTTTCGCCCATCGATTTAAACGGTTGTACACGCCGCATAAGTCCGTTACGGTAACC
The DNA here is from genome assembly GCA_038030265.1 of Corythucha ciliata. Taxonomy (NCBI): domain Eukaryota; kingdom Metazoa; phylum Arthropoda; class Insecta; order Hemiptera; family Tingidae; genus Corythucha; species Corythucha ciliata. The sequence goes on along the minus strand of CM075943.1, from coordinate 7,153,318 downwards.
AAAAAAAAAATGTTTTGCGAGGGACCACTCCCCCCCCCCCGGCCCGGAAAGTGTCCTATGTACCGTTTTACGCTATCAAGTGTTGACTAATTTTTAAAAAATGAACGCGTTCATTAAAAAAAGGAAATCAACGAGCCCATGACAAAAAAAAGTAATTCTGTGATTTCTACATTCAAGCGATGTTTGTAGGCCTTTACGTTTTTGTGCCGGTTTTTTTTTTTTTTTTTCCCCACTTGGTAGTGATTTGACATGATGTTTTACGCTGAAAAAGAGTGATAACTCACGTAATATTACCTCGGTAATAACCCGTGTAAATAGTGTGAAGGATTTCACAGTTTAAACTATTAAAAATAATTATATTTTTTAAAGTAGGAAAAAGTATTTTTACCAGTGTTATTGAGCACAGAACTGAGTATTGTACATAGTGAAAAGAATTAGAAAATTTGTGTATGTGTCCTGCCTAGTGATATAGGAAAAACATTGTATTTAATTATTACTATTAACATAGTAACGAAAAAGTGCTATTATGAATTTAAAAAAAAATGAGTTATCAAATGCTTGCCCTCCCTTCCCCTACCGAAAGGAAAAATATTAATTATCCCATTCTTTAGTTCAAACTTGTTTTTCTATTATTTATTTCTTGCTTGTACTAGTCAACCAGGGTGTGAGATTTGGGTTTTTAGTGCAGCTTCCCCCCCATTAACTGTTAACGTTAAATAACAGGAAAATCTATTCTAGTCAATTTTGTACATTTTTTTTAAGGTCCAATAATATGAACAACTTATTGTGCACACTTTCAGTCCGTTGCAGTTGTGATTATTTGAAATTCCAACGTTTTTAAGTGTAGCGTCTCGTTGTAAAGGTGCGGTTACACTGAAGTGTCCAGCGACACTTCTCTCTGGGCATAAGCGTTGAAAGTGACAGACATAAATTTCTTCACTGTATAAAATTCTTGATGAAAATGTCTAGAAGTTTGTGTTTATACCAAGGAAATTTGTGTCTTGACACTTAAACTTCAAGCATTAAAGCCGCCTTCACATGCAAGCTTTAAAAAGCTGAGCTGTGGGCTTCAACCAATCAGTGCGCTCCGCGCTGTGAACTCGGAGCGCTCTGATTGGTTAAAGCCCACAGCTCAGCTTTTTAAGGGGGGGTTTCAGGCGGGTTTCCTCGACCCGTTCCCTGCTGCCCCTCGCCTAAACTTCGCACATAAATTTTGGCTCCATTTCTGCATCAATATTCGTTTTCAAAGTCTAATTTTAATCTTCACGAAGTTCTACAGTGACGTTAGATCTTGCTTTTCCAAATTTCATCCCTGAAATTACCTTGAAACACATTCAAATTCTAAAGTGCTTTGGGGTTATTTCAGGGATGATATTTGGAAAAGCAAGATCTAACGTCACTGTACAACTTCCTGAAGATTAAAATTAGACTTTGAAATCGAATATTGGTGCAGAAATGGAGCCAAAATTTATGTGCGAAGTTTAGGCGAGGGGTGACTGGGAACGGCTCGAGGAAACCCGCCTGAAACCCCCCTCCTTAAAGCTTGCATGACGTGAAAGCGGCTTAAGCGACGCGGGACACTTTGGTAGGAAAATAACGAAAATCCACCCGCCCATATGGTGCGATGGGAAGGGGGGCTCTCCAACGAAATAAACAGACCGTAGAGTTCCCCCACCCCACCCCACCAATCCAACGGTTAAACCAATGAGCGCTACCTTTCCTCCTAATTACGTGTCATCTTTTTTTGTTCTCCCTGTACATGAATGAACTCGAAACAATTTGATCTTTACTTTTTATTTATTTGTAATTTTATATTTTTGTGTAAATAGTGTGAGTTATATATATATTTTTAAAAAACGGGATATTGGTGTTCGTTAAAGTTCTTTTCTGCGCAAATTATTTATGTATAGTACCGACGATGCTGAGAAAATATTAGTAATTTAATATTTTAGAGGCAGGAAAAACAAATGAATGTTATACATTAGTTTCACTTATTTATGAAGTTTGAATATTATAAAGTTATCTTTTGAAAGTTCGTTTTCAACACGCCTATTGTGTGCGATTGAATATGTTAAAGTGTTTGGTTGTTGGCGCGGGAAATTCGCTTGCTACGCCGCTGATATGTGCTGCAATATGGTCGCGAAGATACTGAAAAAATTGACTTGGGAGGAGGCAAAGCTCTTACTCCAAGGTGACTAAACTTTCTAGTATAGGTGCCGCAGATCTTCGGCCATTACTGTCCTTCACCTACGTCATGAGCAGTCCCAACCGCCTTTGCGCTTGACCCAGTACATTATTAATTGTTATTGTGCTGTGATTTTTTAGCATTCATATACTTCAATTTCAAAATTAACTTGCTCTGCTGCTCTAGGGTAAGCAATCGGGAGTAAAGGACTGCTGGTGACGTCAGTCCCCACCCCTCCAGCCTGATGGACAGGGGGAAATCTGCGGCACCTATAGAAGAGTTTAGTCACCTTGCTCTTACTCATTCATCATAATCTCCTGATAGCGCAGAAACTGAAAATCGCTGCTCAATACCCGCTCGAGTGGGTTTAAATCGTGTGATTCGGCGAATTTTTGCTGGTGGGGGGGGGGGTAGAGCACGTGGGTTGGGCTGAAATGCAGCTGCCCCTGTCCCAACCATGAACTTTGCTTCGTTTTCGTTGATTTTCTGGTCGTTTTTCTCCGTTTCAATGCTCCTTTCCGGCCTTGTTTTATTCAGCCTCTAAATTCCTCCCCCCTTCCTCCTCCAGAAGTCTGATGGAAGAGCCTCGATAGGAGGAGCTCTGAAACAGAGAACGATGATGTACAAGACGCCCCTTAAATTACGCTTGCGGTGGCCAATCAGATTGGGATAATGGGCAGCATATCCTGATCACTGGTATTGACAGAAAATCGCCGGAACACTCGACTTTATCCACTTAGTACGGCAATGTTTAGTTCCTAAGAATATTACGTTTCAGGCCCCAAACATATCCCTCCCCAGTCTCCCAACATGCCCCTCCCCAGCCCCCCTCACACATTGACCGCCAGTGGCGAATCTAGGATTTTATCTTGGGAGGGGTTGTAACATAAATGTGATGTACGCTTTCTTTTTCTTGGTTTTATAGCCCCAAACTTAGGTCTGTTCGCGGAGAAAAATTGTAGGGTAGTGTAATGTAGGGCAAGTTGGGGTAGCTGGTGTAGGCGAGGGGAGCGAGGATTTTTTTTGTTACGCGAACGCTTTCAGAGCAGCCAGTGTAAATTCATAACAGTCGTAATATTTTCTCACTCCTGTGCATGTTAGATAAGAGTTATCAATGTATAACAAAAAATTGGAGCACCTGCATAACCGTTTTGTTTTCTTGATTCGGTGATGCCAAAGGTACAATATCGAGGCCTCCTCGTCACCGTTGGATAATTTAGCCGAAGTTCACAGTAAAAAAGTGTCACTGGCCAACATTTTCGATACTTGAACAGCTTGAACTTCCTCATTGTAGAAATCTTTGTTGTAGTTTGTTGTCAAACGACAACAACAAATCATACGGAGTACCGGACTCAATATTTCTCTGAAACGCCGCCAGACATCGTATCCCTTAGCTACAATCGCCTATAGGAACCGCAAATTTGCGTTTTCTCAATTTTTGCCACGGTCTCTAAGCGCTTTTTCTCAATTTTAGTTGTGAATTATCACGTGTCCTCAATTTTAGCCGTGAATTGGAGGATTTTTTTCAAATTGATCCGCTATTTATATTAGGGTTTTCAGTAGACGTTAAAACACTGAATATGCCGAACAGGCGAAACCGGTCTGTCTTGGACACACCTCAACTGACTGACAACGTAGGCAACTACGGCTACTTATCTAATTTGTACCGCTATTTATAGTTTTTGTCCGTTTCAGCAGTTAATGAGTGCGTCTTGTCCACTTTAGCCGCGAATTTTGCTCAATTTTAGCAGCGAATGAACTCTTTATCTATATTTTAGGCCGGAATTAACGGTTTGTCTCAGTTCTAGCCGTGATTTAACGGTTTTCCCAATTTTAGCGGTTTTTTTCACTTTTCTTAACCCGTGTCATACGTGCATGAGCGTTTTTAGAGTGTCGGACTATTTTCATAATGTTCTGAACTTTTGTATTAGTTTCTAGGGTAAAAATGATGTTACGTTAAGGCTCTATAAGTTCCTACGAGTACTGACAGTCGCCAAGTTTGGTCCCCCCCTCACCAAATTTAGATGTGATATCTCTCATTCGCTACTGGGGTCATGTAGGTTACGCTCACTACCAGCCAATCACAAGCCAATCACCTAAGGACCACATTACAAAAACGCTATGATAGGACTCCATGGGCGTGTCTCCCTGTAAACAATCAACCCGCTTGGCGAAAATCGCATCAATTCCCGCTCACGCATGGCCGGGGGCGGGCCTTAGTCATACGGATTAGCGTTTTACATCCATTTTAGCCTAGAGTAACCGCATTTCCTCAATTTCAGCCATCGAATTAGCGGATTTTCTCAAATTGATCCGCGAATTAGCGTTTTTTTTGGGGTTTTTATTTCATTTTAGCTGCAAATCATTTCTGAATTTCACCCGCGAATCACCGCTTTTACTCAATTTCACCTTCAGAACTAGAAGATTTTCTCAAAATCCGTAAATTAGAGTTTTTCGCATTAGCGCCTTTTTCTCTATTTTAGCCGTGAATTAGCACTATTTCTACATTTTAACCGCGAATTATTTTCCCAATTCCCACAATCTTATTGCAGTAAATTAGAACATTATCTCAAATTGATCCGTGAATTAGCGTATTTCTCTGTTCTAGCTGCTAACAATCACTTTTTGCCAACATTAGCCGCTAATTTAAGATTTGTCTCCATTTTAACGGCAAATGGGGCGTTTTTACATCAATTTTTGGCGGGAATCTCAGTTTCAGTTTAAGTCGTGTAAAAGCGGGTTTTATGGTTTTTGCATTACATTAGAGCTTTTTCTTTACATTTGCCGCCAATTAGCACTATTTCTTTAATTTTAACAGCGAATTATTTTGTAATTTTAGCCGCGAATTAGCGCACTTTCTCAAATTGATGTGCGAATTGGCGCCTATCTACATTTTAGTTGCGAATGAGCATTTTACTTCAATTTTAGGCGGGAATTAGTATATTTTCTCATTTCAAGCAGCGAATTATGTGAGTTTTTTCAATTTTTTCAGCGATTTAGCGCTTTTTCCCAATTTTCGTCCTGCAGAAACAACGAATTGGCGTTTTTAAAAATAATATTTGAGCCTGGTGAGCTATGTACGCCAGCTTTTTCTTAATTTTATAGCTGCGAATCAGCGCTATTCTCAATTATCGCCGTAAATTTTTGTTTTTCTTCATTTTCAGCCTCGAGTTTGGGATTTTTTTTTTTCGTTTTTTCACTTGGAATCCACGCTTTATCGTTGTTTCAGCCGCGAATATCATTGCTTTTTCTAAATGTTTTGCCGCTTACTTGCCCTAAGATCAGCACATTAGAACGCCTTCTCAATTTTGTCTGCCTATTATTTTTTTTTTTTTCAAATTTTCTTCAATTTTTTCAGAAAATTAGCGATTTTTTACCTTTTCAGCAGCGAATTAGCACTTTTTCTCACTTTGAGCAGCAAATTAGCGTTTATCTTAATTCCAGGCGCGCTAATTTTTGCCTTTTTCCCAATATTGGCCGCAAAATGAGCGGTGTTTGAACTATTTTTGAGCTACATTATCAATTCTCCCCCCCTCTCCGTCTCTGTTAGCTAGGGATGAGCGGTTTTTCACAGCCTTAGGCCCAAAGTTGCCTTCAGAAGCCACAGATTTGTGGTTTCCTACATTTTAGCCGCGAATCAGCGTTTTACTGTAGCTGTGTGTGTATTAGACAATATTTTTCATTTGTATCCGCGAATTAACTTTTTTTCTTGAATTTTCCGTCAATTAGCGATTTTCCCCAATTTCATTCGCGAATCAGCGATTGCTCGCCCCATCAATTAGAGATTCTTTTTAATTGTTGTCCGCGGGACTGTCCCGATTTTAGCCAATATTTAGTACCTTTTGTCAATTTCGCTTGTAAATCAGAGATTTTTCCCAATTTTAGCACTTTTTTAACTTGCGATTTTTCAATTTTCACCGAGGATTAGCGTTTGTCCCAATTTTAGCTGAGACTCACTCTCCCAACGGCTGTGTCTCGGTTGTCACAGAAAAATTTGGGTGGCAAATAAGGGCACCAGACACCCCCCCTCGCCCCTTCCTGTATGAAGTCGGATCATAGGACTCTGGGAAAGATTAGAAAAGCGACGCGTAAAACGTGCAACTAATTTAATTTAATTGACCCGTAAACATAAAAAACCAACTTTTTTCGTCATAAACCGGTTGATCTACCTCTCTCCAGAAATATATGGGCGGTGAATAGACCGTGATTTATGGTTTTAACGGCGATTATTTCAGATTCTGGAATAGTCGTTTCTCTTTCTGTTAACTCTATAAAAGGGAAACCCTGAAAAAAAAAACAGGAAGTGTCTCGGTGAGGCGCCCAACTCTGAAAACGACTACTGTAAAAAAAAAAAAAGAAAAAAGAAAGAAAGAAAAAAAAATGAACGTTTTTTCGTGTTCAAACCTGAGAGACTGCACTGTCCAAGAACTTGACGAAGTCGGTTTCACACGTATGAACGATAAATTTGAAAGTCGAGCCTTCGGGCAGAGGTGGTGACATTTTAAGGCGCACCGTCATTTTCAAGCAGAGCGATCGGAAAGCCTCTCTGAGTCCGACTAAGTAAGAATCGACGTTCCTGTAGAAAAATAAAAAATAGAACGCGGTTAAATTTGGTTTATTGACCCTTAGCCCCCCCCCCACCCTCCGAGACGTGAGCAGAACGTGTCTACTTACGTTTCATTTGTGGGACCGACGCTCTCTAAATAAAACACAAGTTTTTCTACCGGCGCCGAAGACGGACTGAAGAAACTGAGATCGATCTGTTTTAAATTTCTACCTAAGAAGAGAGTTTTAGCTCCGAGTAGGGTCTGGCTGATGTATTGGTTCACTCCAGGATGCATCGAAATCTTAAAAAAAAAAAAAAAAATCAATTAAGATGTATGACTGGATTGGTCGAAAATGGCGCTTGGTCCTTGGTGGGGGAAGGGGGGGTACGATCCTCCACAGTGTCCAATCACCCCCCCCCAAGTGTCCAATCACCCCCCCAAAGTGTCCAATCACCCCCCTACAGTGTCCAAAACGCCCAAACAAATTAGGTTGATAAACGCCAGCGTCCCTCATTAAGAACAAATTATTTAATTTACCTTCTTCACTTCCCTTTACGTTACGAAGACACGAACAAATAGAACTTCCCCCCCCCCCCCGACCAAATAGGCAAATCAAGTGTTTCCAAAGTCCCTGCGCCGATTTCCCACCTTAGGAATAGGAAAAATAACTGGTGGGAGAAATATTTTAAATTCCCAGGAAAAAGCCATTCTCGAGGCTTTTTGATCTATAAGAAGTCTTGTGACGAACTTTTGACTTAGACATTCAGTCCTGGCAATTGACAAATTCTCCCTTGAGGACTCTTAGAAACTTAGGGTCGGTACAATTTACCTTTAAATAATCACCCCTGGGATTGAAAATTAACAATCAATTAATAAATATTCAATTTTTCCAATAAATCTTGCCTCAAAATAAATAACAATAATTTTGAACTTGATTTAAATAAAATAATCAAGTTGATTTTATCTTCGGTGTCCTGTAAAGTTTTCCCCACTTTTCAAGCACTACAAAACAAATATCAATTTCAGTCCTAATGAAACGAAATTAAATGAAAAACGAGTGTTGTCATGTTCGGTTAAGTGATTTCTTTTTTTTTTTTTTTTTTCCCCTCCGTGTTTGGGGGAGTTGGGACGTCCGATGTGAACGGGCTGCTGGAGACTACCGGGAGGGTCACTTGTTTCAGGTTTTTCCTAATTATGTCGGACCCCGCGCTTCGTAGCGCCAGGACTTTTTATCTCTAGAATAAAAGCCTTGCCACACTGAACGCGAACTACCGCGCGGACTGGTCCGCTCACCAAAAAACCATGATAACGTGGGTGAGGTATACCCCGTTACCATAGTTTTTTCCCGTGCGGACCAATCCGCGCGGCAGTTCGCGTTCGGTGTGGCGGGGCCTTAAATAGCTGACGAAATTTGCCACCACTTTATCTCCAGGAACTTCTTTTTATTCCTAATCGTTTCCAACTTACGTGACTCTGGAATATTGAAACATTTGGTTAAACCGCCATTTTCTGCTGTTTTCGACTCTTTTGCTTGTAACGACTATTTTTTTCTTTCGTATCTCACGATAGTTCTCTGAAAATAACTTGAAGATCATTACATTTTCTTTTTTAAATAATCCTGTAACTTGTGACCACGTTGTTCCAAAGTGTTCGAAAAGGGCTCATTTCAAAGGAAATGTAATGCTCTTCAACTTATTCTAGTTGAACTATTGTGAGAAACTGAAGGTTATGTCGTAACCAGTGGCGGATTTACGGGGTGGGTTTTGGGGGGGGGTTAAACCCCCCACCCTCCTAAAAAAATATGGAAGTCTCAACAATGAACACTTAAGACAATGATAGGGATGAGGTGTTTCATCAAGCTTAGGGTGGTCCCGGGAGTGACCGGACCGATCCAGGGCTGGTCGGCAGCCTCAAAAAAAGGTTCTAAAACTTGCTATTTTTCCGAAATTACGAGCCAAAACTTTCTGCACTAATATTCACGCAGAAAGCTTCCAATTTTGTTATTACTGGTTAGGCATTCGGCGCACTTTGGTATCGGTTAGCCTCGGTTCCACCGTCACAAGAAAGGTCAAGAAACTGGCAAATTTTGCTTGCATTATGTCCCAAAACTGACAATTTCGCGGAAATTAAGACTAAAAAATGCCCATCTCGCGATTGTTCAGTCAGGAAACTTCCAATTTCATAAGAGTTTGTCAGGCTTTGCGCTGATGAGGCCGGCGAGCCAAATTTTAGCCCCCCCCAAAAAAAGGTCCCAAAATTTTGCTTAAATTAACAATTAGAGCCTAAACTTGCATTTTCGAAGGAATTATTACCCAAAAGTCGCATTGCCGCGGATATTCGGCCATTGAAACTTCCAAGTTCCCGGGTATTCGTTGTAGAGAGTGCTGAAGTAATTTTTTCTTGTCTAATTCTCTTCTCTAATTGTCCGTTTCACCGCCCTGTCGTGGACGGCTAGCCTGGGGTCTGAGCCCACAAAAACCAATTGCAAACTTCCAATTTCACGGATAACTTTTAGTAGCGGACATTTAACAAAATGCCGATTTCTACGAGATTACAATTTTGCTGACACAAAACTTTCAATTTCGCGGACATTCAGCCGCAGGAAACTTATTTAGCTTGATTTAGTACCCGAACTAGCAAACTCGATGCTTGGCGCTTAGTGTTGCAATTACACGGCTAATATTCGAGAGGCTATGGGCACAGTCGGGGCCGGCCACCGCGGTCCGGGGGAGAAAAAAAAAATTGATCAGAAGGTCTTGCGGTGGAAGTCTTCCCAAGATAAAATCCTAGATCAGCCACAGGTCGTTACAACCAAAGGGTCAAAAACTACTAGAAATAGCGTTTTTTATCCAAATTTTCCAATTTGTGGATTTTAATACTGACCGTTTTTCAGTCTTTTTTTTTATTTTGCCTTGCGACGTTTCGTTGAAATGATTTCAAACGTCTGCTGGCGGAGAATGTTTTTTTAAATTTTTAATTTCTGTCTTTGTCACATGAGAAAATCAAAATTTAAAAAAACCTCCGCTAGAAGACGTTGGAAATCATTTCAACAACACGTCGCGAGAAAAAGAAAAAAATCTTTTGGCATTAAAATAAATATGTAGGTAAAAAAATAAAATAACCTTCCTCCTTCATTAATTTCATTTACCGCCCTATAGACACCCTTGCTCCTACTGACCCCCCCTCCTCAACACTCGCTCAGGCAGGGCGATAATGGACAGTCCCAGATTTGTCCTCGCGGTTCTGTGCCTGGACCATTGGAGTGAGGATCCGTGGTGGGCCACGAAAAGAGCCACCACGACACCTCAAGTATGTTCAAGGTTTTATTATGGTTTTATTTATCAAAACTTTACGATGTCGATCATTTTGAAAGAATTTCTGAGGTGTTAAGTGCCTGAACGGTTCAATCCCGTAGTCACTTATTTTAAATTGTCAGCTCAAAAGAAACGAATATTCGATTTTGTTGGTCTCATAGTAAGTAAGGGAGAGGTGCGTTCCTGTCGAAACTGGTCATTTAATACATATCAATTTCAGGGTCTCCCTGTCGTTGTTCAGTATCATCCTCTAGAGAGGGAGAAACCCGAAAACTTGCCCATGAGGGAAGCAGTGGACTTGAGTGTGACAAAGTCGAAATGAGCTGTGGGAGTTCCTAGGGCGGTGCCAAGTGCCAACAGCCCTCAACTCTTACGAAGTGTTGTACGATAGTATATCAGAGATCAGTTTGGTGGATGTGACGAACAGCGGTGAAATGGAGCCGGGGACCGACTTACGTGAACAGGAACTCCGTACTTCTTTTTCAGATTGAAAATTCCGTCGGGGTAGATTTTCATGAGATAAATCGCATTGTGCGATATGACTTCTACGAATTCCAAAAAGATGTCTGCGACTTCTGATGGAAAACACGAAACAGTCAAAAATTGCCCTTGGAACATATTTAACGAGAGAACTAAATTTCAAGAATTGGCATACCACTGATGTCGATGTCGCTCATTCCGTAAAAGTGCAACGTAATGATTTCGTTAGTCGCTCGTCCCGAATGAAAACCTTTTTTTTGGTGTTCAAGGAAAACTTTTCGTAGAAATCCAGCCAGAAAAATAATAATAAAAAAAATGCTCTTGTAAATAAAAACAGATTGTGATAAGGGACCGGCAACTTGATAACAAAGAGCGCCGCTTGCGTGAAATGAGAGGGAAAGGTCCAGCCCCGTTTTACTTGCAGAACCCGTCGATTTTCTTTGCATTTTGTGACTTGTGTGGTCCTAATCGGCATTCTAAACGCGATTGGTCAGTGGAAATACTGCGGAACAGGTTCGAGGTGATGTTAAAAAAAAAAAATCTGTTAAGACAGCAAAGGAGCAGCTAGGGATTGCACGAGCAGGGGTGGGGATGTCGGAAAACTAGGAAAAAAGTGTCGTCAAAATTGTAACAGACAAAAATGCCTGTTATGTGAGTATGTGAGAAATTACATCCCATGGCATCTAGGGGGGGGGGGTATGGCTCAGGGGGTCGTGGAGGGTTTCGTTGCAAACGGTGGTGATACGGGGTTAAGGTCCCCGAAAATGGTCAAAATTCAAGTTAAAAAAAAAAAAATGAGACCTTTCGTTCATCCTGCCAAGCCAAACTTGAAAGCCTGCCACTCGCCTCCCCTCGACTTGGAATTTATTTTCGGCTGAACTGGGGGAAAAGCGTTGTTTTCGTCCATACGTCACATACGTGTCATGGAAAGTTATACGCTGTCAAAACCGCTTAAAAAGTGTCGATAAAATGGAAATAATTTGCTTTAAACAATCCCTGTTTTCTTTCAGCGGCTTAAATTGACCCTCTCCTCCATCCTGAAACGCAATTTTTCATTAATGAATTCCTGTTCAGTCGATCGACTTATCGAGAGTCTTCACAGAAAAGACGCTCGACCGGCCGTACAGCTGTTCGCTCCGACAGCTGGCGGACATGTTCACAAGATAAAACTTCAAGATTTTTCGAGGCATCGTGGCTATATCTCAAGACAAAAAAGTGGGCAGGTTTTCGTATTACCCCGAGCCCGCCATATGAGCCCCCCGTCACAGCCTTCCGTCCGTCACGTGGCTGGCAGGTCTGGGGTACGACGAACCCACAGAAAATAACTAGATTACAAATTAGCAATTTCCGCGCCCATAATTGCAATTTGGCGGATATTTAGACGCGAAACTCACTATCAGTTCAAGTTTCAAATATTGGAGCTCGCATTCACTTTGGCTTCGGAGCGTCGGAAGCTTATGGCAATATTTTCCCCGTTTTTGGGGATGAATTCGTTGTGTTATATGTACTTATAGGACACCTGTGGAGGGTGGTGAGGCGATAGTTTTAAGGCGTCGAACATTTTCAGGGGAGGCATCCACGCGGCCACTTGTACTGTAGGACAAAATTCCAATTTTCGAGGGATAAAGTGTGTTGTGCACTGATGGTAGTGAAGGGAGGGGGCGAGGAGTGATCGTTCAGACGGTGAACGTTTTTCTGCTGGCGCCCACGTGGGCATTTTTAGGGGGTGAATCTAGTTTTTGGAGCTACCCCCATCGAACACAACAAACAAAAAGCCGAGACGCTCTAAATAAAACGCACTTTTCGGACCGGTTCAATAACTTTAACGACATTAGTTAACCACAGTATAATAACTTTTTGCATTTGCACAAAAATGTGCCCTGGGACAGCTCATTGCTGTGCCGGCCTTGGACATTTGGTGCCCTCGGGCGAATTTTTCACCAACGCCCCCCTGAAGTTGCCTTCAGGAGCCGCGAATTAGCGGTTTTTTTCCACTTCATCGCTTTTTCTTAATTTCATCGGTGAATAAGCGAGTTGTCTCCATTTCAGCCGCGAACTAGCGATTTATCATCATTTTAGCCGCGTACTAGAGATTTTTCTTGCAATTAATTCGTGTTTTTCCTCATTTTAGCTGCTAATGAGCGATTTTACCCGTGAATTAGCGCTATATTTTCTTATTCTAGCCACGAAGTTGCCTCTGGAAACAGCGACTTTAGTTCAGTAAAATAAGAACTAAAAAGGGGGGTAAGGTTGCAATAATTAGGGTAGATGATTTTTTTATTTTATATTGTCTGGGATGGTGCTGGTATGACGTGTTCAAATTTTTGACCTGGAAAGACATCGGGATCATCCTGGAATTCTCGAAAAACCACAAAAATTTGGGACTTTTTTGGGGTTTTGGCTCTTTCACGCTATACTAGCCATTTCTCGGTTGTGGCTTCGAAGTAACTTTTCAGAGTAGAGAACATTTCTGAGAAAACCAGCCTAAAGCGGGTTCTAAATGTATTGCCGTTTCCAAGATACAGCTCGTCAAATTTAGGCAAATTTGCCAATACTTCGAAATTCTGTCTATGGTTCTTCGTATTCGTTAGCTGTGACATTGTAGAAACCTTTAATTATCACGATAGTACTAATTATTTTGCTGAACTAGACTGAATGATGAGGCCAAACGACTTGTTATCTCCAGTATTTTGATAGTGGTTGGGTTTGATAGTGGTTTTCAGCCTATGAGTCGCGGGCTTTTCCTGGCTGGGTCGCCGTCTGTTATCCACACTTGGGTCGCGACCCATAATTTTGTCCTAAAGGGTCGTGCCCTCCCCACTATTTTATGTTTTGCTACCGTTACTTTATTTATTCGCCTAAGACTGCATAGTTCAAGTTTATTATTTCATTCACCCATTTACAATTTCAGAGAGAGCGTGAAACAGTGCTCTCATCAGGCAAAAAGTCAAATCGAGACGGGAAAGTTAATCCTAAAATCCCCAGGTATCCTGCTTCCGAACATCTAATTTGGTCCGAGGGACTAATGCGTCGTATAATCGTGAGATATAATAGCAGAATTTGTGGCGTATCTTATATACTTATATCATCTTATCAAAAAGGTAAGGCCACACGCTGAAAGACTTGCAGCATATTTTTATGCACTGCTCTCGATACGCCTCCGATGCGGATTTTCGATCATCTGAAAGAGATCATGCTGGACCAATTAATATAGTGTACACAAATTGAAAGCCCAGTTGAAATGTCGCCATAAGTTGAATATCTAAATAGTGTTGATTTCCGTGAATTCCCATAATATTTGTATTGATGGATTATATAAAAATAACATCCACCACTGAAAGCCCAAATTTCCCCGGCTTTCGACAGCTATAATTTTCTCTGTTATGGTAAATGTGACCAAAATGGACGAATATCAAAAAGTGAATAGATCATTCGAAAGCTCACGAAATTAGGAATTTTTTCCAGCGGTAAAAATAATAGTCGACATAATTTAGGAAAGTTTAGAAAATCACGTCCGGAATTTTCCAAATTTTTGAAAAATGAAGTTTGTTTCCGTTTGAGCTTCTGTCATGCCAAATAAATGTAGTTTAATAATGATTTAAATGAACTGTTCTGTAAGAAAATTTTGTGCTCTTTCCAACGAGCTCCTTAGTTTTGGATTTGCAAGAATTACGAGGCTTGCAACATGCACATTTCGAAAAAAAGAAGCAACAAGCCAAAATAACGTAAAATGGACGATTCTGAGAAAACTAAAAAGAATTTTTAAAAATGTCACATAGGCATTTTGGTCCCAAATGATGGCCCCAAACTCAGGTTTTTCTCTGAGCATCTCGTTATTGGACACCCTGTATAGAAGAACCGACGGATATAGAAGGCGACCCGGAAGACATTTCGACATTTTTTATAGACGACGTTACAAGTGTCAAGAAGACGCGTCCTCTGTCAGGCTCTTCCAAGAGAAAAAAAGTGGATTGAATGAGGAAGTAACATAAAAAATAAAAATCGCTGGAGACATTTTTTTTCTAAAGAAAATGACTAAATATGACCAGGAATTGAATATTAGTGCGTAAATGATTGATTTCGATTTATAGCGAAATAATAAAACTTGCCAATTTTTTTTGTTACCTTAAACGGCCGGTCTGTGACTCTTGACGTAACTAAGGGGTCGTGACCCCTCCCAACCCTCCGCATCATGGCTGTTATCATGTGTTGCCCCTTCTTCCCCATCCCCTTCTCTAAAGTCCTATTGTTTGATTTGTGGGAAGCCATTGTCAAGGTTATGCGAAGGCTGTTATTGCGTCATCAGTCTATCTAGCCTATTTCAAATGGGTCCCGCGACCCAATAGTTTTAAAAATTAGTAAAAAAATATAGGGCCTGATTTTATGTGAACGGATCGTGTTTTCATGAGTTTTGGTAACCAAGCTATCACGACGGCATGGTTTTGGAAAATGTGTTACTTCCTCATTATATTTTATATTACTTTCGACATCCATGCTCTATCATTAAGTTGAAATATGCAATGCATTACTTTTCAGTTTTCAGTCCTAAAGTATTCAGATTATCAGACATTTTCAGTCACAATTATGTCATTGCCGGATGAGTTACATACGTTTGTGATCTTCTTCCTATAAAGGACGAAATGCTGAAAACTAATTATACCTATTAATATTATAGTTATCAAAACATTGGGGTTGCAGAAGTCGTCCTGATCTAATTTTGTGAGAACGACCATTAAAAGAATCCCACATGGTTACGAATAACGAAAACCGATAACATTTATTACTACGAGTAAGTATAATGGCCGTTCCTTTTACTGCAATTATGAACTACATCTATCAACAATGAATTATACGGATGTTATATACGGAATGTTATTCGGAGCTTCTTGGGTGACAGTTACCGTTCTGCCTTCTGTTTTTTGGAACGTTTAGCCTAAATCTGAAGGCCGTGTAACCTTTTGACCATTAAAATGATTCCACATGGTTACAGATGATGAAGACATAGAAACATCAACATCATTTGTCAATTTTTAAAATGTATCCTACATTTGACGATCTCTATCTTGGAAACTGTGATACCTCCAGATCCCGCTTAGGACTAGTTTTTTTCGGAAATTTTGTCTGCTTTGAAATGTTACTTCGCAGTCACAGCCGAGAAATGGCTCCTTAAGCAAAAAAAAGTGCCTAACCCCGAAAAAAATCCAAAAATGTCGCCGTCTTTCCCGAATTCAAGGATGATCTCAAGGTTTTTCGAGGTAAACAATTTGAACACATAATATCTACACCACCCCCAACAACATGAAACAAAAAAGTCATCTACCCTAATTATTACAACCTTCGACACCTTATTTTACTGGGCTACTTGCCATTTACTCAATTTATTTCTGTAAATAAGCAAATGTTCTCAATTAAATTCCATAAATAGCAATTTTTCTCTATTTTAGCCGCGAATTAGCGTATTTTCCTTATTTAGCCGTGGATTTGCGATTGTGTTCACTTTCAGCCTCGAAGTTATTACCTTCAGAAAGCGCGCGAATTGGCGTTTTTCCATTTTAACCGCGAATTAGCGGTTTTTTCAACACGTCAGCGCTTCTTCTCGATTTTATTTATTGGTGAATTAGCGATGTTCCTCTATTTTATGGGAAATAGCGCTTTTCTTCACTTTACCCGTGAATTCATGACTTTAGCCGATAAAGAGCGATTTTCCCCGATTTCATCCGTGAATTAGCATTTTTTCTTAATTTTCCCTGCGAATTAGCGTTATTTTCAATTTTGGTCAAGTGGGCACGAATATTAGCGTTTTCCAAACTTTTATCCGATTACTTACCCCAAGAACAGCACATTAGTTCGCCTTCTCAATTTTAGCCGAGTAGGCGCGAATTGTAGCGTTTTCCATTTGCACAAAAATCCGAGGGGCACCAAAATTCAACATTAAAACGTCTGCAAATGGTGTAGCACGTGGCTTCAGTGTGACATGTTTAATATAACGTGACTTCAATGAACAGGGCCGGATCTATTATTGGGTGGATGGAGTGTGGTTAGGAGGGGCATTTTCTCCAGGCAGCACTCGCCAGGGGCAGCAATTGAGCTCTTACTAAGTACACAAACCAACCAAAATTAGTTTAGATAATTCGATAACAAAATTTTGGCTACAATCTTGCACGTCAGAGAAACTAATTTCACTGATTTCGCACGTTTACAATCAAACCTTCTAGGCCAACGGAAAAAAGAAGGAACGGAAGAAAAAAAACACATTTTCCGCGGATCTGGCTCCTTTAAAATTGAAACAAATTCTCAAGGTCGGCAATTTCAATACCAATTACAGAGGTTGTAGGTTGGTATTGAAAACAAATTCCTAGCGAGAAATGCTCCAGGAGCCGTGAATTGGCTTTGAATTTATTTAATTTCAGGCGTGAATAAGTGTTTTTCTAAATTTGAGCTTTGAATTAGCCATTTTCGCGATTTTATCCGAGAGTTAGCGATTTTTTTTTCAATTTTAGCCGTGATTTAGCGCTTTTTATCCCGTGAATTAGGGACTTTTCTTCATTTCAGCCGTGAATTTTTTTCTCAATTTTGGACTGAAAGTTGCATGGAGAAACTGATAAAATTATCGCTTTTGTTTACTTTTTTTCACAAATGTATCGCTTTTTCCAAGCATTTTACCCCGTATTGGCCCCAAGAACAACACATGAGTGGAGTGCGCCTTCTCAGAGTAGCGATTTCGAGGGCGGAATGAAATAATCAGCTACACAACTTGCTGAGCACCGGCGCATGCACTGTCGACAGTGGCGTAGCGTATGGGGGGGCGGCCCGCCCCGGGCATCACTTGAAATGGGGATCAGTCGGCTGAGGTTTTTTTTTCTTTTTTTATTTTATTTTATTGTGCACCACCGGTACAAAACGCTCCTCATCTATTCAAAGTTGCCAGGTGCTCCGTGAAAGAAATCGTGGCTTCGCGTCTACCAAGAGGCACCAAAACCGCACAAAATGGTTCATTGCAGACCAGGACGCTTGCAATGCAAACCTGGATTGCATTGCAAGTGCAAAATTATGCGAGGTGTAGCTCTTTCTAACCCCAAATTTCGCGAATCTGGGATCTATTAGGAGCAATAAATTTCGCGTGGTTACCTCCATAAATTACTAAACTTTTCAGGGTTTGCTCTCTGTGCCCCATCGGCAGATCCGTTCAGTAGCGTACCAAGGTAGTGGCGAGTATTGGGTGGACCGGCGCCCCCGAATAGCTCGAAGATATAAAAATTAAGATTTTTAGGTTTTATGTTCATGGTTGAAAGTACGTGGAAAGGAGTCTTGGTATCCGGTTGGACGGGGATTTTGCTCCTATCGACGATTTTCAGTCCATCCGACCTGGAGGAAAGAGCGTTGAAAGATGCTCACCAATTAAATTTGCTGAATCGTGATCGTGATGAAGCGCTTGTTTATCAATTTTTTAACGCTAATTAGTGCGTTTTCTCATTTTTATTAGCGAGTTAGCGATTTACCTAGGCGTTTTACTTTATTTTAGCTGTAAGAAGGGCTCTACGCTCCGCCATAGCACTCTAGCTCTCTACATAGCAAACATCTGTAAAAAGAACTGATCCTTGGAATATAATGAGAAAACGCTAATTCTCGGCTGAAATTCTCGTGCGGCTACAATCGAAGAGCGATTTGGAGCGTTCTAATCGGGTTAAGAGAGTGAAATTTCTAGGGGTGTCCGATATCATCGCTCTCGAGAGCAATTTGAGCTCACTTAGAAGGCTGTATAAACACGTAGGATTTTTATGGCTTTTCATACCACGCCCAAACAACTAAAGGAAAAAACTCTTTCCGAGCCAAGCTCCTAACACATCATATTCTCCTAATACAAAAGACCGAAAATTGCTTCAAAACACGAGAAAAAGAGGCAAATCGTCGTTTTGGACATGTTTTGGTCCTCTAGTGAGCAGGAGAATAGAATGTGCTGGGAGGTGGACAACGAAATAATTTCTAACGAAAGCCGAGCTCCTTGCACATTATATTATCCTGCTAGGAAAATCAGAAAATCTTGACTTTAGTATCACAGTTGAAAAAAGGGGCTAAGCAAAATCGTTGTCTTCGACAAGATTTGCTCTCGAATGACCAGGAGAATAGATTGTGCCGGGAGGTTGTTACCAGAGTAATTTTGGCCGTAAAGTGGACAGACGTGCGGCTACAATTCTAAGAGCGATTTGGAGCGTTCTAATCGGGTTAAGAGAGTGAAATTTCTAGGGGTGTCCGATATCATCGCTCTCGAGAGCAATTTGAGCTCACTTAGAACGCTTTATAAACACGTGGGATTTTTATGCCTTTTCATACCACGCGCACGCCCAAACAACTAAAGGAAAAAACTCTTTCCCAGCCAAGCTCCTAACACATCATATTCTCCTAATACAAAAGACCGAAAATTGCTTCAAAACACGAGAAGAGGAGGCAAAATCTTCGTTTTTGACATGTTTTGGTCCTCTATTGACCAGGAGAATAGAACATGCTGATGAGGTGGTCGACAAAATAAATTCTAACGGACGCTGAGCTCCTTGCACATTATATTATCCTGATAGGAAAAACAGAAAATCCTGACTTTCGTGTCACGGTTGAAAAAAGGGGCAAAGCAAAATCGTTGTTTTTGACAAGATTTGGTCTTCAACGACCAGGAGAATAGAATGTGCTGGGAGGTCGTCACCGGAGGTATTTTGGCCGTAAAGTGGACAGACGTGCGGCTGCTATCGAAGAATTTTTTTTTTTTTAAGGTCAAAATCATAGGTTATAATGAAAAATTAGCCAGTTTGAAAGGGTGAATTGTCGGTTTCCGAGTGAACTGAAAAACATCGCTGATCAATGAATGTTTGGGATGTTTCATGAATTGAATCGGCCCGCGTTGTAGGCAAAAAGAAATAAATTGTTCCGTGGGCACAGCTAACAAATCAACGGAAAGTACGATTAGCCCTAAATTAGTGTTTCATCATTCGTAGCATCTTAACCACTTAAATTGTGTGAATTAGTCCTTTTCTATTCACAAAAAACAAGAATTATTACGGTTCCTCGATATAACTTTGGCTGTTAAGTTTAGTGAGGGGACACCGGCGGTTCTATTTCGGGCTAACTTTAACTAAATAAGTATTGTTCAATGGTTGAAAACAAAGGACGGCATATGGGGGAATGAGCTGAATTGTAGGAGTGGGTGTGAGGGGTTCTCTGAAAATGCGGGACACAAATTATCTTAACAACCCCTTTCCCATCCATTTGAGGAGGTACAACAACACTACGACAGTATAGTGTCTGTCTGTCTGTGGTATAGGACTGCTGCCTATTTCACCAGTTTCACCTCCTCAGTTGATGGTATATGGTGAGGGGTGGGGGAGGGGAAGTGAATTCAACACCGCCTCCGCGAGCGGTTTACTGGAAAAGCTCATGTAGATCAATAAGCGACCTCGCTCACCTTTTTCGCCTTCGTTTCCCCAGTTCAGTCAGCTCCAAAAACCCCATGAAGTATCTGTGAGAATTCATCATCAGCCATTTTGCTTCTGCGATGAGATCATGGGCCATTTGCAAATAGGAACCGCGCGCTATTAAGTAACAAAGTGAGTACATAAATGAGACAAACATTTTCAGTTCAAAACACGTATGTTTCGTCCTGTTAGTATTGTAATATTTCTATCGCGTAAGAACGTAACGGCTGGCAATCGCTCGATCCTTGAATGAAATGGCGGGTCATTCATATTATAGCACCACGGCACTTCAACTCAGCTCGAATGTTTTCAAAATAGTCTGCCAACCCGGGAATGATTTTATTTACATTTGTATAATTGAATTGATAGCATATCCACCCCCGATCCTCAATCAAATCCTTCCCTGTTCTTATCCAAGAAAAAAAAGATCAAATTCCACCGAATATTATTAATATTGTTAACTTTCAAGGGTTTGGGGCTTGTTCTTTATTTGTTTCTTCGTCTTCTTCTTAGGAAAAGAAGAAGAAACAAAAACAAGGCCAAACCATAAAAATAAATCTTTCCACCGAATAATCTCAAAAACGTGAACTTGTGCCCCAGGGGCTGCATCTAATCACCTCGTTAAAAAACAAATCAAAAATCGGTTATTTTGCTCTAGCAAATATTGGACAATTTAACGAGAAATTCAGCCTCCACTAATGCGATGAGTCGGGATTAAAAAACCAGGTCTGTAACTGACCATTTTCTAGCTATTTTATTACTAAAATGTGCGCAAAAAAGATTTTTCAACAATCCTACCACATGGCCATCAATTATAGAAAAATGGATCCAGCGTGGGTGGTTGTAACGGGGTAGCGGTGGGGGGGGGGAGATTACCGAGTATATACTCACATTCTTCACTTGTATATGCAAATTTGTCTGTTGCAAAGGATTTGTGGTTTTTCGATATGTCTCCTCATTTTTTTTTTAATTACCTTGAAATAACACCCTGCCCCCACCCACTTTCCTGATTTTAGTGTTTCAGTGTCGAACGGAAGCAATCTTTCGTTTGTTTCCGTTTTATCTTTATAGTTGTATCAACTTTGAACTTTTTAAAATACTACGGGGCAGAGTAACAACGTATGGGTAATTCCAAGTGAAATCGTTGATTTATCATTATATTACCACCTTTCGAGATATGAAATAAGTTGTTAATTGTGAATAATTATAATTTCACGCATGACTTACCGTATACCTAGTTCCTAAAATCCTAAAAGGCTCCTGCGGTTTTTTTGTTTTTTTTCAACGTTTCAGAAGCCTACCAGGAACGTTCCATCACAATGCTGTGGAAACTGCTAATTTTTATTCCTTTCGTGTCGGCCACTTTTGACTGGAAACACCATGACAACAATGAAATAAAACGAGTGTTAAATTCTGTGCACGAAAAATGTCCCGACATCACTCGCGTGTACGCACTGTCCGAAACTTCAGTCAGGGGCGTAGCGTTGTACGTAATTGAATTTTCTATGAAACCAGGCGCGCATATCCCTCGTTAGTATTTACCATAAGACGTCGTCTATGCGAGATTTTTCGGTTAATCAACTAATCATGACCCTCCGCCCCTTCTCCCTCTATCAACAGTTGTACCTGAATTTAAATATATAGCCAATATGCACGGTAATGAAGTTCTGGGGCGTGAGCTCCTGCTTAAACTTGCCGACTATTTATGCGATAAATATAACGAGCGAGATGAGGAAATTACCAAGCTGATTGGAAGCACGAGAATACATTTTATGCCCACCATGAATCCTGACGGGTGGCAAACATCGGCGGATAATGTAGAGCACTCAAAACGGGGGGGGGGGGGATTTGTGTGTGTTTTAAAGTTTTAAATTATGATTTTGCAGGGTGGACAAGGTTTCTTGCTCGGTAGAAATAACCACAACAACGTCGACCTAAACCGTAATTTCCCAGATCTCGACAGGATTGTTTTTAGATATGAATTTGGAAGCCCAGAAAAAAATAATCATTTATTACCGTTGGTTGATAGGCTTTCACAGGCCGTAAGTTGATTATTTTAAAATTTTGGGATTATTCAGTTAATTATGGGATTTTAGATTCAACCCGAAACAAAAGCCGTCATAAAATGGATCATGGGAACACCGTTCGTTCTTTCGGCCAATTTCCACGGCGGTGACTTGGTGGCTAATTACCCTTACGATGAGAGTAGATCAGGGGTGGAAACTGAGTACACTAAAGCGCCGGACGATCACACTTTCAGGTATGCCTAACTGAGTATAGCCCCCTAGACACTAAAATCAACCCCACTCTCACCCTCCTCCCGCTCGGATGGTACGGCCCTTTCCACAGGCATTTGGCCGAACAGTACTCGACCTACCACGCCGACATGGCCAGTCCACAGCGGAGCGGCTGCGGCTCCGGTTATAATTTCGGCCAACAGAAGGGCATAACAAATGGCGCGGCTTGGTACAGCGTTGACGGTGGAATGCAGGACTTTAATTATTTGTCGTCGAATGATTTTGAAATCACCATCGAATTGGGGTGTCGAAAATTCCCTGCAGCCGATGAACTTGAAAATGAATGGACCAGAAATAGAGCGGCTCTCATCAACTACATATGGCAGGTTCGAATACAACACTACTCGGTAGAAGTGAAGAATTCGCATCGAATTCAACACTTTCCGAGTTTTTTTGTTGATTTTTTTAGGTTCACCTAGGCATAAAAGGAATTGTTAGTAACGCAGAGTCAGGCGAACCAATATCCAACGCATTCATCCACGTAAGAAACATAACCGGCGATGAACCGTTCGATATAATGCACGACGTTACGTCCGGTAAGCGAACAAATTGAATTTGTGTTTTCTCCGTTCCCCGTATAATTCACGAATAATTTAGTGCACGACGGCGATTACTACCGTCTGCTGACACCTGGAACCTACGAAGTTATCGTCTACAAACAAGGATTCATCCCCCAGACCGTGACAGTCACCGTGGGCCCCCACAGTTTCGACGAAGCAAAAATCGTCAATTTTTCCCTAGAGCCCGTTGCTCCGGTAAGCATTTAAAATGTTTTAATCATTCGACCGACTTGAAATGGTTTAATCGATCGTTTCATTGAAAAAAAAAGGAGACGAACCCTTCTCAGTTCGCACCAAATGCCATAAACAACGTAGACGGACACACTATACGAAAGAGGTGGTTTTATGGGAATTTTTACAACGGAATTTAAATCCATGTCTTCATTTAACGTACAATTTTTAAAAAGTATACCGCAGAAAATGTAATAAATAGTTACCAACCCAACTGTAAATAACCTAAATTTTATTATTTGTACATAATTATGGTCTCTACGTAAAATGAATTTTCAGGCTCGTTCTAGACAAGAAAAACACAGGATTGTAGTGATTCAATAAATTGCTCCTCAATCTCTTTGAAGAATGGTCCAAAACGCTCATTATTAGACACTTTGAGGGGGGCTGTCGACCCTTTGGGGACGTTGGCGCCGAAGCCACGAGCATTTGTCATTTCAACATTGTCCTAGGGACTCATAAATCGCGTTTGGTACAGATCGGAACACTTTGAGAAGATTGACCTAAAATTTCGCCCACCTTTGAGGCATTTTTGCGAAAATGGCCAAAATATAGAAATCGACGAAACCCTGTATTATCAGGGTTTCTCATCACGGAGAATCGGAAAATCCAAACAGATTTTCTATCGGACGAGCCGTTGAAGTAGCTCTTCGCCGTGATTCCGGAAATTTTTGCCGCTTTGGCCCGTTTTCCCGGAGCCACGCGAAAATTTCCTGTGGGCAGCGGCTACGTTATCACCAGGCCGGAAGTCCTAGGAAATGACTCTCGACGCAGGCGCACCTCACTGGGCCCACGGTGGAGCGGAAAAATAATGCCGAAACCAAGGACAATGCAAAACGGTCCGCTTTGGTCACTTCGAGGGGGGGGACGCCCCCTGAGCGGCTATTTGGCCTTGACCGCCTGCAGTTCTCAATTCAGCATGGTCGGAGGGACTCTTAACTAAACCGTGTGATGGTCATCACGTCCCTACACCCTTCGCCCAACCACCGCAATCACTGTCTCGAGGAGTGGAGAGGGAAGAGGGCCTGGACTTAGCCTAACACACGTATGTTCCTACCGAGCAGAGTTGTTCAGAAGGCCAAACAAACGAAAAATTTGACTAAACAAACGTAAATAAACGGGAACGAGGCATAATATGCCGCGAAACAAACGATTCCGCCTATGTGTCGGGTTGGCGTGCCTCGATGGTGTAATGGATACAATGCTGGCTTCGCAACCCAGCGGGCCTGGGTTCGAATCCAGCCATTGCCCGTTGCACTATAAGGCTGCGGCGAGCTGTGACACGGCACACTCGGCTTCGTGAGGGCATTCCGGCGATGTGCGTTCAACAAACCGTGCACCGACCGAAACGCCCGCGTAGTACGGGTGTAAAGTGCACAGTTAGATCTGGGTATGGCGTAGGAGGCTTAGGCGCCAGCCGGGTTCAAAGCCCGGCGCCCCCGACAAAAAACAAAAAATGTGTCGGGTTGCGGGGACTTAGCCTGACATAGACAGTTTTTTGAACAAAGTCGTATATGAAATGGTAAACAAACGAAAATGTGGCTAAGCAATCATAAATGAACGAGACCGACACAGAATGTGTCGCGAAACAAACGATATCAGTCATATGCCAGGTGTCCCTGGACTTAGCTTAACACACATAATTATGCTCGTATCGAGCAGAATTGTTCAGGATGCTAAACAAACGAAAAATTTGACTAAAGTAACGTAAACAACCGGCAACGAGGCAGAATTATGCCACGAAACAAACGATTCCGGCTGTGTCGGGTTGCGTGAACTTAGCCCGAAATATAATGGTTTTTTTAAAAAAATCGTTCATGAAATGGTAAACAAACGAAAATTTCGGCTAAACAAACGAGATCGAGACGGAATATGCCTCGAAACAAACGATTTCGGCTGTGTGTCGGGTTGCGTGAACTCAGCCCGACAAAGACAGCTTTTTGAACAAAATTGTATATGAAATGGTAAACAAACTAAAATTTCGGCTAAACAAACGATTGATTCATTTTTCGGTGAATTTTTTGACACGCGTTGTGCCAGGTTCACATGCGTCAAACCACTTACGATTTCCTTAGCTAACCAAACCTCTCTCTCAATTGACAAAATAGTCACTCTGTCGCTGAATATTGTTAACCAAAATTTCGAACAGGGTCCCTCAATTAGCAATTCCCGTAGTTATAGGCGTAGATTTCATGACAAAAAATGAAATTTCACACGATATGGCAGAAAAAACTTTCAATTTCAACGATACTGTAGCATCATCCAGTCCTATGACTCCCATAGCAACGGGAGAAACTTTGTATAAACATTATAGTCCAGTCAAACCGTATAAAAAAAAATACCATACGTGGACAAAAATCTCGTCTTTGATTTTTTCACTTTATTCCATGTTTTTTGGGGTGAGGAACACGAATCTGATGAGATCCAACAATATTTTCTTGTGCGTTTTGAGAAAATCGCGAAAAACGGATAATTTTTGGCACTTTTTTTAGTTTTTCGCTTGCAACTCCTCAATGACGCATTCTACGGAAAATGTTATAGAGCATTTGACATCATCCAAAGATTGTCTCATAAATTTTAGGCGCCTGCCTCGTACGCGCATTTTCAAATGTGCTAATGGTTCCAACGAGGCTGATTTGACCGTAAATTATGGTGGGGATATAAAAGTTGAAAATAATGGTCACGTGCTCCACTTTACAAAATGTTTTGTACAACCCGGGTCTCTCCTCTTATCTGATCTGTTTTCCGTCCGTAAAGTCACTCAGGCGGGCCTTTAAGTGTTATTTTCAAAAGATAACGTTGAGTTCATTCAGGCTTCATCCGGTAAAGTAATCAAAACTGGTTATTTTCGTGATAATCTATGGTGGGTAGATCTTTCTCTAATTTAGAACCAAGGGTAGATGTTGCTGACGCTACTATGAATTTCAGACGACATAAATTTGACTCGGCCTTAGATGCTTCTCAGGATCAGCCTTGTTGCTCGACTGATCCTAGACTAGCAGTTGGGAGGGAGACCCTAGACCGGGATGTAAGCTCTCGCCCAAGGCTGGGAGGGAGGAAACCTGATAAGCTCCTTGGAATAAAGAAGTTTGGCGCAATAGTTGTGCCTTCGGAAACTAGAAAATTGTCTGCACTTGGGAGGGAGAATAAGAATGAAGATCCTAAACCGTTAGACCCTTCTGAAACCATTGACTCCCTGGATTCAAAAATTTCAAATTTTGATCAGGAGAATTTGCGTGAAACTTACAGTAGAATAGTGGATTCAGGCATCCTATGGCATATACGTTTGAATCACGCCTCAAATAGTATCTTGAGGCAGCTAAGAAGTTTTTGCCTGAACTAAAAAATGTTAAATTCACCAATGACATTTGGATGTGTGAGGATTGCCATCAATCGAACACAGTCAGAAAATCACACACCCAAGTTAGACATCGGGCAGAAAAGCCGTTTGCTACTTTACCAAAGTCATATGTAAAACCAAGTCCTCAGACTCGAGGAAAAAAATGTTTTTTATTTTGGGTTGGGATTTTTGCTCCCGTTAAGCATAAAAAAGGAGAAAACCCGCCAAATACAAAAATTATCATATATATTTTCGGTTTGAAGTTGTAACGTGATATCTATCTTGATACCAAATGTTTTTTCCAACACTTAACTTTTGTATAATTTTTGAATTTAGCGGGTGATCTACTTTCATTGGTGGTGAGCAGCGCCGCCAGCGCTGTGTCAATGGCAGGAAGATGAATTAATACAGTCCAGATCAAATGTAAATAAACCTCTTGATTACAAGGGAGCTCGAGTTCAGTTTTGTTATTTTAGTGCGTTTTTGCTTATTTATTATTACTTTTTTTTCGCGAAAATGCTGAGAATTGACGAAATTTGTGAAGAATGCGATTGCACCCATAAATCTAAAAATTTCAAGGAGGCCGAAGAACTTACAGCGGCCGGTCTCTTTGTCCTCGCAGGGAAATTTCCTTCAGATTGTGAAGGCGTTCATCTCGCGTTGTTTGAGTGTTACTAAAGTCAAGTGTAGTAATTGTAAGACAGGAGTCATATAGCTCAGGTTCTTCCAAACACGTTGTTGCCTCCTTGATGTCCGTCAGCCAGTATGTGGTAGTTCTCACATTTTTTGCTTTGCTTGAAGGCACCTACTTCTACTACAAGTAGACAAGTACTACACAAGTAAACACCCTGGGTTGTCAAGCATAGCAGACAAAACCGAAGAAATTTCGGCCACTGGCTTGGCCTCTGCTCTTGGCTTACGGCAACGAAGAAAAATTATAAAAACGTACCGGTTCGTTCTTTCCCGGAAATGGTAGTGGAAAAAGTTCCCAGATTAGAAGAAGTGCTACGGCTACGTGACAGTGCTGCACGCACCAGATATCCTCTTTTTTTATCTCATACTCATCAAGCCACACAACGTGTGAGACAACAGGGTGTTTAAACAAATTTTAAATGCCTGTTCCCCTTCAAACACATCAACAAATGCAAGAACTACAACATACCGATTGACGGACACCAAGGAGGCAACAACGTGCTTGCAAGAGCCTGAGCTACCTGCCTTACAATTACTACACTTGACTTTAGTAACTCTCAAGCAATTGACCTGGCTCGCTAGAACTCCTTCAACCTGGTAAATCTTGTCAGGCGAGGAAGAGCTCCTAACGATGCACGCGAGATGAACACCTCCACCATCTGAAGGCAATTTCCCTGAGATGTGAGGACAACGAGACCAGCAACTATAAGTTCTTCGGCCACCATGAAATTTCTAGATTTATGGGTGCAATCGCACACGTCCCAATTTTCGTCAATTCTCAGCTGTTTCGCGAAAAAGAAAAGTAAGAATAAATAAGCAAAAACGCACTAAAATAACAAAACTGAACTCGAGCTCCCTTGTAATCAAGAGGTTTGTTTTCATTTGATCTGGACTGTATTAATTCATCTTCTTGCCATTGACACAGCGCTGGCGGCGCTGCTCGCCTCCAATAGTAGAGCAGCGCAACGTATCGGGAGCAAAAATCCCAACCCACGAACCGCTTCATTTTTTTAACATACAAATAAGACAAAGTTTAATGACTTGGTTTTCCATATGACTTTGAACTTTACATTCTGACTTGATGGGGCCCATTAACCCTTCAAATTTCAGATCGGGGGATTCGTATGTTGTAATCTTTGTGTGTGACTTCTCCCGTTATGTGTTTGCGTACACCCTGAAAAACAAGAAAGAAGTTCATATGGCACTTGAGCGCTGCCTCCTGGAAATAGGGGCGATTTCCTCGGAACAGAAAAATGTATTCTGTCTCAGATCGGACCGTGGTCTTGAATTTCAGACGGCTGAAATGAAGAGGCTACTATCCAAAGAGGGAATTACCTGGGAACCTAGTCAGCCATATGTTCCTCAGCAGAAATCAAGTAAGTAAATCAAGAAATGAAACACAAAATCAGAGTAAATTTGCACGCAGCCCGTATTCCATACTCATTCTGGGGTCATGCTTTGAATTATACGGTGTTCGTGCACAATAGGATCCTTACCAAGGAAAGGAACGATGGCAATTTTAAAAATATTTAATAAATGCCTGAGAGAAAGGCATTTCCTAACCACCTGGAAAACAGCCGAAGTCATTGTGTTCGCCAAACCGCGGAAGAACAGCAAACTCGTACTACCTATACTAGGTAAACTGTTCGAAAAGTGCATACAACACCGTCTGACTCCTTATGTAGATGATCTAATTCCACATCAACAGTTCGGTTTCATCCCACACCATTCCGCTGTCCACCAGTCATATAGAGTGACGGAAGATATCGTCAGAGGTTTTGAGAATAAGGAGCATACAGTTGCCTTTTTCTTAGACCTAGAAAAAGCCTTCGACAAGGTCTGGCACGTCGGACTAAAATATAAGATAAAAAACATAGGGCTCCCAAAATATATCTACGAAACATTGTGTTCCTTCCTCTCCCAAAGGTCCTTTTATGTTCGAATCAACGACAGCATTTCCAGTACAAAACGAATTGGAGCTGGTACTCCCCAAGGGTCGGTACTGTCGCCCATGCTCTTCAACATTTACACGAGTGATTTCCCGCGACCGCAAAACGTCCAAGTCGCAACATTTGCGGACGACACCTGCATCTACTCGACAAGATCAAATATAACAGCCGCTCGCAACGACGTGCAGGATGCCGTAGCAGAGATCCAAGATTACACGAGAAAATGGAAAATCACCACAAATCAGAGCAAATGCGAGGCAAAAATCTTCACCCTTCGCTTTCCTGCCGACCCACCTGAACTCCATATAGACAACCATATCATCAAATGGAGCGACAAGAAATCTTCGGTGCGATACCTCGGACTTCACTTGGATAGACGGCTAACCTGGGAAAAGCACATCAATAAAAAAGTGGGGGAAGGCTATGCCAGACTGCAACAACTCCACCCGATACTCAACAGGAAGAGCACACTAAAACCAGAATTTTGCGTCATGGTCTTCAAATCAATTATTCTTCCATTGATGCTCTACGAAAGCGAAGTATGGGGAGCAGCAGCGGCGTCAAAATTGTCCAAAATTCAAGTTATACAAAATAAAACCCTGAGGATGGCGGTGAACGCCCCGTGGTATGTTCGAAACACCCAACTCCACAGAGAATTAAAACTACCCCCGATCCACGACGCTATATCAAAGAAATTTGAAAATTTCCACACGAATCTACGAACGGTAAATCGTGCAGTTCACTTTGCTTTGGGCCAACCAATATCAAGGAGACTAAAACCCGCCTACTCCAAGACAAATTCTGATTTTTCTATAAGACATGCTCATAATTTAATTACCTATATACATTTACCCTGTGATATTTATACTGGTTAAAACAAATCCGCCTGTGAAGCTATATAATCTGAGCTATGAAATACTTGTAAAACTTGAGTTAAGTTGGTCTTGTACATCATTAAAAAAAAAAAAAAAATAGCTGTGGAATTTTCCTCCCCCATTTTTCCCTGATTTAAAGTTAAAAATATTCATTTTAAAGAGAGTGGAAGCTTCTCTTTCTTCCCAATTCCCCTTGTCCCCCTTTCCCACCGTAATTCTTATTTGCGACGGAAATATTCGTCACAAAACGGCCCGTTTTTGACGAACCTTAACGAGGGAAGACACTCAATGTAGGCTCCTACGGCTACAGCTTTATTCAAGCTTTATCCACTAACCCTCGTAGTTTAAGCGCTTCTATTAACAATTTATATTGTATCCATTCCACCTCCTCTCGTCTAGATTGCGGCACCAACTTTCAATTGTGATTTCTGCAACAATCCAGGATTTTGAGGGCTCATTCCAATATCCTGGAAATTCATCATAGGCACATTGCATCCATTTTTTCGTTGCATCGATATTTCAAGGCAAAAGTACAAGGGGGTTTCAATGTTATGTCGGGAACGAAATTTGAATAAAGCTCCCCCTTAACTCCAATGCCCGGGAAGCAAACGTAGACGCCGTCATTCACACGATTGACCAGGACCATCCCCTCCTCCCCTTTCACCGAAATTCAAACCTACTTCCTACAATCTGAATAATTTCACTTAAATGATAGTCAAGAATATTATGTTTGTAACACCAGACGATATTTTATTTTCAACTACTCCTATTTAATCAAAATTGTGGGGACTGAACATTGGAGGTAGGTACCTTGGAGCGAATACAGACACGGAACGTTCTCAAACGTCTTTTTCATGCGGCTTGTTGGGCTTTGGCTAGTTGTCGAAGCCTTGATCTTTCAGAATTCAGCTTCCTTTTATTCTCTTTCTGAAAAAAAAAACAAAACGAGAAGTTAAATTTTGACGACTAGATCCGTTTCGGGTGTAAAAAGACAATCGAAATCCCTGGACACGACCGTCAGCTGCTCGTTCTGGGCGCTTACGTCCACCCTTCCACCCGTTTCTTTTAGATTTGAGAAGTTAAACAAACGAACATTTTGGCTATAAAGACGAACGTCGTAAACAAACGAAGTTTTGACGGAATATGTCGCTAAACCAACGATTTCGCTCATATTTCAGGCTCCTTGTCCACTAACCCTCGTAGTTTAAGCGTCCCAGTTCTGCTGTTCCCGATCTACGTAAGACGTAATCATTCGTTTAAGGACCTGATTGGTCCGCTCAACTGGATTTGACTGTGGATGATAAGCAGGAGTGGTACGATGCTGTATACCCAACATTCGAAGGGGACCAGTGAACTCCTTGCCCAGGAATGTGGTTCCTTGGTCAGAGATGAATTCCTTGGGGCTACCCCATCGATACAGCACTCGTTGGCAAAAATTGTCCCAGACAACTTTCGAAGTCGCACTCCGAACCGGGATTATTTCGACCCATTTCGTGAAGCAGTCGAGAAAAGCTAAAATATATTTATTTCCTCTTCTGGACCGTGGGAAAGGCCCCATAAAATCGGACGACACGTTGGTCCAAGGTCCCTCAGGCACCCGTGGCCGCATAATTCCTGTAGGAGGGCAAGTTTGGTGCTTTGTCGATTGGCACACCGTGCACCCCTGAATGTAACGGTACACATCGCCAGGCATTCCCGGCCAATGATATAAGGTTTGTATCCGGCTCATGGTCTTGTCTCGACCCAAGTGTCCCGCTTCTGGAACGTCGTGGCATTCGTTGAGGGCAGTCAAGCGTAGGCTACTGGGCAACACCATGCGCCAGACGCTTTCATCTGGCTCAGATTTTGGAGATTTGTGGAAGAGAATCCCGTCTTCAGCCAACCACTCGGGATATTTAGTGGGCTCTTCCCGCACTCGAGTTAGCTGTTGGCAATACAACGGGTCCTGTTCGATCAGAGGTAACAGATCCGCCTTCAGTATCACGCAGAGTTTGTCCCCTTCGAACTCCCGGGATAAGGCATCCGGTAGTTGATTCTGAGTGCCTGGCCTATACTGGACATCAATATTGTGTGCTTGAAGACGAATTATCCACCTGGCTAATCGACCCGTGGGATTCTTTATTCCCATCAGCCAGCGTAAGCTAGCGTGGTCCGTCAGGACCTTGACCGGTCCACCTTCGACGTATGGCCGGAATTTCTCCAGACCAAAGATCAGGGCTAGGCATTCTAACTCAGTTGCTGAATAATTTCGCTCAGCAGGATTTAGTGACCGACTCCCGAACGCGACTACACGTTCCTGCCCCTCTTGAATTTGAGTTAACACGGCCCCCAAACAGATGGTACTTGCATCAGTTTGAATGACGAATGGCATGGAGAAGTCAGGTCGAGCTAACACTGGAGCCGTAGTAAGAAGGGATTTAATTCGGCTAAACGCCCTCTCCTGTTCCGAGCCCCACTCAAAAGGGGTGCCCTTTTTAAGTAGATTGGACAGAGGCTGAGCGATTTGGAAAGCATTTTTGAAGAAGCGTCTGTACCACGAGAACATCCCCAGGAAACGGCGAAGCGTCTTTACGGAAGAGGGGCGAGGATAATTGAGTACTGGCTTAATTTTATCGGGATCAGGACTGATCCCATCGGAATTGATGAAAAACCCCAGATAGGTCAGCTGTTCGGCACCAAATTCACATTTTTCCCAGTTAACGCGTAGACCAACAACAATAACAAATGTCTTCAGGCAAGCAAGGTGTAACCTGTAAGTAGGGGTAACGACCAATAAGTCATCCAAATAGGCATGAACGTAGGGACGCAGTTCTGCCGTGAGAAGGGCATCGACTAGACGCTGAAATGTGGCTGGAGAGTTGGTTAGGCCAAACGGTAGAAATTTAAACTGAAAGTGGCCTTTTCCCGGGACACTAAATGCGGTTATGGGCGCACTTTCGGGTTCTAACGGTACTTGAAGGTATGCCTGCTTCAAATCAATTTTTGAAAGTACTGACACATTTTCCAAGTTCTCCAGCAAGGACCCCATATGAGGGAGCGGATAAGCGTCTTTCCGAATCTGGCTGTTGACCTTGCGGAAATCAATGCACATCCGGTATTTGTTGTCGGGTTTGGGGACCATGACCACGGGGCTACTCCATGGAGAGTCCCAGGGTTCTATGATCCCTTCCTTCAACAGTCGGTCTACTTCCTCCTCAATTTTACCCGTGATGAGAGGTGAAGTTCGGTAACTTCTCTGCTTGACTGGTTGTGGGTCTAGTAATTCTATGCAATGACGTATCGGAACTTTACCGAGACAAAAGAGTTCGCTATGACGGAAATGTTCCACGACCTGGCTTAATTGGTCTCGCTCCTCCAGCGATAGGGATTGGATGCTGGATAGTGGAGAAGTCAAGGAGCTTTCATTTGTGACCAGACTATACCACGCATCATGACCGTTGATGGAGTATTCCCCGGAATCGAAGAAAAGTTGAATCCCGAATGTTTTCAGACTGTCGAGTCCCAGAATACACTTTACTGCCAGATTTGGGAGGAAAATAAATTTTTAGGTAAAACTGGTCTCGTGACAATAAACGGGTAACTCAATAGTCTGCTGAATCAACTCTATCTTACCGTTTGCCAACCGGACCGCCTGTGGCGAGATGGGGTCAAGCCCTACTACACAATGCCCTACTAACATTACTTATTATCCCACTCGGAAAGTAGGTATGTAGTTTCTTTTTGTCAAATAACTCAACTACGAACAGTAGGGCACGGGAAAACGCACACCCTAAAATGAGAAAAAACCCTAATTTAAGGCTCAAATTGAGACAAAAGGATGATTCGCAATTAAAAATGTAGAAAAATCAATATAATTTGGGGATGATAGTGAGGAACAGTGCTTAAATTCGTGAATAAAATGTAGAAAAAGCGTTAATTCACGGTTAAAATTGAGAAAAGCGCTAATTCGCGGGTAAAATACATAAAAAGGACCGCTTCTGAGAGAAAACGCTAATTCGCGCCTAAAATTAAGTAAACGCCAATTCGCGTCTCTTTGATGAAGCAATCTTCTTGAGCAAAATTTAGAAAAGATGCTAACTAATAGCCAAGAGTGGAAAAAGCCGCCGATTCGCGGCAAATATTAAAAAACATCGCACATTCGCGGGAAAAATTGAGAAAAACTCAAATATCCTCCTAAAATTGAGAAAAATACGCTAATTCACGGTCATAATTGAGAAAAACGCTGATTAGCGGTTAAAATTGAGAGAATGCTACTTCGCGGCCTTCTGGTGAATGCAACTTCAAGGCTAAAATAATGGGAAATCGCTAATTGAAAGAAACTTCACTAATTCACAGCTAAAATGAAGAAAACGCTAATTCGCTACTGAAATGGAGAAAAATATCGAATTCACGGCTTAAATGTAAGAAAAAGTGCTCAATCGCGGCTTTAAACTGAGAAAAAGCGCTAATGTGCGAATAAGGTGTGGAAAAAGCGCTGATTCGCGTCTAAAAATTAGAATGAGCCATAATTTAACGCTACGTGGTGTTGATTTCATCCAATTTGTCAAAATTAGGCACTGAAATCTCCAGGTTTTCTGCGCTTGTGTATCACTAGCGAAAAAATGAAAGTACCTACTATTCATTAACGTTGTTTTTCACTGTAATTTTTTATCTTAAACCCCTTTAATACATGAGAGGGGCGATTACAGTTCATAAGGGGGGATTTAGCGTCCAGCTTTAGGGGGGATAGACGCCGCTGCAGGCCGACCCATACAAGTTCAGAGCAGGCTCTGAACTCGTGAGGGGATTGTAAATACGCCTCAGGGCGAAGAGTCTTGGCTATCTGGCTACTCTAGTTTTGAGGCTTTTGCTATTATAGTCCTATTTTCGTTGAATTACGTAATTTTGGTTGTTAAGGGGGAGTTGCACTCGTGTTTCCTTGACCCCCCCTTCAATCATCACTCGCTTACACGGCGTTACGTAAATTATCGCCGTGGTTCTCCACCAATCCTGGATTTTAAGGTCTCATTTTAATCCCAGATAATTCCGCACGCCCGTTAAATCTTCATTTTTCATATTTCACCCCCCCCCCCCCGCTGAAACAACTATAAAACCCACGTAAACTTTTACCCTGAAAATTCGAGCTCTTCCGACGTCTTATTTGGGAAAGCAAGACTTAACGTGTGTGCGGAATTATCTGGAGATTAAAATGAGACCTAAAATCCAGGATTGTTGCAGAACTACGGCAATAATTTACTTAACGCCGAGTAGGCGAAGTATGATTGGAGGGGGCCGAGGAAACACGAGTGCAACTCCCCCTTAATCTGCAGATGCGAGGGGTTAATCTTGCAGATGCTAGGTGTTAATCTTGCAGATCTGTAGATGCTAGGTGTTAATCCTGCAATCTGCAGATCTGCGTTTTAGACAGACCCCCATCGGGTACACTAACCTTAATGGAAACGTACGTCATTTTGACTCCATGGTCAAATTTGTTTTTCTTGTAACGAAAACGGTGGTTCCTCGAAAAGGCGGACAGCTGACATAAAACTGAGCTTGTAGCGACGCCATAATTAATTCCATTAATTTTATTATTGAATTGGATAAAAAAAAAATCATCAGTTGTGCTTGTTCCAAGAAAAGAAATTTTCTTATTGTACCGTCTTACGCTAGCCCGTACAATCTGGTGACCCCGACTGATTCTTGGCAAACGTCTCGAAGTTTCATCGAACCATGATAACGCATCAGAGGAACAACTCGCCGCAACACTATAACATGCCGTAGACACCGTAACTATTCGCATTCCCCCTTTCTGGCGCCGGCGCCCTGACTTGTGGTTCGTACAAATCGAGGCTCAATTCGAACTCAATCGAATCACCCGCGACGCTACAAAATTCAACCACATCATCGCCTCGCTCGAATCCGACATTTTGGAACACGTGAGCGACATAATCTCAGCCCCACCAACTCTTAACAAATACCTCACTCTTAAAGAAAAGCTTATTTCGGCCTTCTCGGATTCCCCACAACGCCAGTTGACACAGCTGCTCAACGAAATCGAACTTGCCGATGACAAGCCATCACATCTTTGGGCAAAAATGAAAGAACTGGCCAAAAATCAGATCGCTGACGAAGCGCTAAAAATACTGTGGCTTCAACGATTACCGAAGACAGTGCAGTCCATCCTGGCAGTCTCCTCTGAACCCCTTATTAATCTGGTGAAAATCGCGGACAAAATTTTAGAAAGCACGGACCGGCACCACACTCTTTCTTCGATGTCTCGCCCCACAAACGAATCATGCTCCAACCCGCAACTTTCCCAAATTCTCGAAGCTGTCACTGACCTCAGCACTCGTCTCGGCCGTCTCGAACATCATCGTTCCAATTCACGTGATCGTCATCAAATCCAACCTCGCCGACCAAACTCCCCGTGCCCGACGACTTATACCCCAGAGTTTTGCTATTATCACTCGAAATTCGGTAACCAATCCCAAAAATGTCGCCCACCGTGCTTCTTTCCCAAGAAAACGACTTCTCGCTCCCAGGTAGCAGCTAGTGATCGCCGTAATTCCACAAACCGTCTTTTTATCACCGACAAGGTGAGCAAAACTCGTTTTTTAATAGACTCGGGCGAGGGAGTTAGCGTTTTACCACTCACTCGGCGCGAAAAACAGAATTCAGCAGCTACCGGATAGTTGGTCTTTTGTAGCGTGTCATGCGTTATGCGGGTGAGTATTCCGACCCGAGGCGAGGCGGCTCTTGCTTTCTCGCCTCATTTTTCCCCTCGGTGTCATCTTTTTTGTCCACTTTACCATTATACGAATATCGAAATCGTCATTTTAGAGAAAAGTTGAAACTTTGCTGGATGATGGATTAGTTCCTTGGGTATGATAGCAGGACTGTTTTCTCGACGTTCCGCCTATAAGGAGGAGGTTGCCACGATCTTCTTTATTTTTAATCCCCAGGCGCGTAACAATCAACGCAATAACATCGACATCAGAAGTATTAGATCCTAGGTGCAGCAATCACCCTCACCAAGCGAAAACGAACTGAGTACACAAATACAAAAACTTGAGTGGTGGGTAGGAGGCAAGAAGACATAAAGTGCACCTGCCACTTCAGTGTGAACGCAGGTATGGCATGTGACATGCTGCATGTGGCTCTTGCCATGTCACATGCCGCGTGCTAGTTCAGTGTGAACGACGCCTCACACGAAATAATTCGAGGAAAACGTTCGTGCATTCTGATTTAGCGACTTCTCGTCACGTTTTCGTCCGAGTCGACTCCGTCAAGAAACCTCTTCAACAACCATACGAAGGACCCTACCTCGTGATTACCAAAAACGACAAATATTTCACTCTCGACAAAAACGGAAAACACGTCGTTATATCGGTCGATCGTCTGAAGCCTGCATTCCTTCTCCAGGAGCACCTCTGGAATCAACTCCTTTTATACCACTTCATTCACCAGTCTCGACAACGTGTAAAGCCCGACCTGGGGCCATATTCCGAAGCCGTGTGAAAATACTGCAAAAAGCGGTTGCTATGGGGGAGATAATGTTATTTCTTATTCGGCGTCCTTGGATCCCGCTTGCGGCATTTTTTCCCGACCGTTCAGAATAAGGCCCCAGGCCTCGGTTTAGGGAGCCTCCGGGAAGAGTGTTCAGAGGTAAAGATTCAAGAAGGCGGCCGTAGCGGCACGACAACGGTCAAGCTTATCACGTATATTACCGAGTATCTACAACTTTAGCCTAGACTCACCTTCGTCGGGACCTGGTGGGTTTGCGGTAACGTAGACGAGCGGAGCACGCGGGCAGTTCGCAGAGGCACGGTCCCCCCCCCCAAAGACTCGGCGTACGCTCTCGACTAGGACTCCAAGACCTTTTTCCCTTTGATTAGAGAATTCCCCGGGTTTTATATCAAATCTCAGGGCCATGTTTCTAAAAACCCTAGGTGTTGTGGATAACAAGCAGTTTCCCCAAGGATATGTTGACGCTTTCGGGCTATTCTCTCCCGCTCGTCCCTGAGCTCGCCGGGTTCATTCTCCGTGCGGTGAATAATTCCCCGGACCGAGCTCCTTTTCTCTATCGCCTAACATAACGCCCTTTTTAGGGCGTTACATCACCCCCAACCTCCACGGCGCTGCGTCCCGCCAGCGCAAAAACAGCCTGCTTCACCTTGTGTGCCCGGCTTGGCACCTCTCCTCCGGCCGGAACCCTCACCCGCCACTCACGGCGTTCTCTGGTGGGGCCCACATTCTGGCACGCACAAAGGGCAAGGTCCAGCTTCTCGACGGCCTACACAAGAGGGCGGCCTCACAAAAGGTGCTTCTCCACCGACCAACGAAAGGGGAGGGGTGTCAACACTCGCCAGGACGAGCAAGGAGGCCGATTCCCTCCTTGAAGAGAACGGCCCTCGACGCCGCC
Source organism: Corythucha ciliata (assembly GCA_038030265.1). Classification (NCBI taxonomy): domain Eukaryota; kingdom Metazoa; phylum Arthropoda; class Insecta; order Hemiptera; family Tingidae; genus Corythucha; species Corythucha ciliata. The sequence continues at coordinate 7,114,985 of CM075943.1, read as the reverse complement.
ACACCCCTGGGCATCCTGCTATGTCCCACAACACCCCGAAATTTGAACTTCAATCTACCCCCCCAATACCAGATTTTTATGTACCCCCCAATTTTCAATTCAACCATTGCCGACCGCTTTCCCCCAAAAATTGGAGACCAATGCGACAGCCCGCTGCCAGCTACGCCCCACGTACCGCAAGTCACCAAGCCGTCAGAAGTAGAGCCTATACAAAACAAAACGAATACTAACATAAATTTAAACCGGAATGTGAACAAGACAAAGACTGTAACACAACCAAATAGGCGACAACAAATGCATTATCGGACATCCAGTTGGGACCACCACTCGATCCATCCCCCGCACCGAAGGGCTTGAAGACCTCCCGAGCACCTGCGCCGCGCCCTTTGCTACTGCGCGTGGACCGACGGACCACTGCCCCCCCATTACGCGGAGACCATTTTCCAAATGCCCAGAATCACCACGGTCCTCCTTCGACGCCCGCCGTTCCAAGCAAGAAGAGCCGAACCACACGTGACAACAGACCAACGCCGCCGCCCTCCGATGTACCCAGGACCTAGACCAGCGACCCCGCCTGATTTCTACCCTAAAAAAAGGAAAAAACAAAAAACACCACTTCCTGCCGCAAGGCATTAGAACTCGCAATTCAATTACGAAAAACAAGAATAACAAAAACAATAACCACAAACAATAAAACGTAATAACTACAAGACCTTAAGTAACCCAAATATGTAAACCAACCGCTCAACCACTAATAACAAAAAAAATACCATGCTGCCACCAGACGGCCCAGAGCCGCCACCACAAAAACCCACGCTAATTCCACAATAATCTCCTAATAAAGTACCCTAATTCAATAACCATTAAATACCCAACGACAACCCCCAAACTCCTACTCCAACCCAGCTAGTTCGCGGTAATTTATCCGAGGGACCCGACGACGGCCCACCAAAGGCACCTCCACTGGCCTCTCCGGAGCGACCGCACCCCCAGGAGGTGAAGCCCCCGAAGGCTCTGCCGAACCCCCGGCCCCTATCACCGAAGCGTCCCCTACTCCAACCGACCCTGACTCCCGTCCAAAAACCGAATTTGGACTGGCAGGCCATACGAAATTTCAAAACCGTTCAGGAACCCCCAAGCAATGGTCTCAGCCTGCTGGTCAGGAGTCGGAACGAACACCACTAACCTCGAACATTGGTCCATGAGGGAAAAAAAAAGCGATTACCACGCGCCGTTACCACAAAAGGGCCAACCACGTCCAGCGAAACTTGCTCAACGGTCGTGGCGGGTTCTCTAAATTCCCCCAGGGGCGCAACCCCCTCCCATAGTCCTTCTTCTGCGCACACGACACGCAGGACTTCACGTAATCCGCCAAATCCAAACGCAAAGCGGGCCACCAGCACTTCGCCCTGAGTCTCTGCCACGTCTTCTTTTCCCCCGAATGCCCCGCGAAGGGCGCGTCATGAGCTAAGTAGAGCGCCAAAGACCGTAAAGACTGTGGTAAAACTACCCGGTTTACATATGTAAACCAACCCATTCACCACCCATCTATCACCCGTCTACACCGACATGGTGACCCAGGCCCCCACTGCCTGGTCCCGACAAATCGTAAGGGGGGCACAGCTATAGTTCAACACCGAGGCAATTGTACGGCCACCCTCGACCGCTAGGATTTCCCTCGCCACAAGCGCCCCTTCCAACCCACGCGGTAGAACCAAAAATTCACTTATTTCATCGCCCCCGGCCCTCTCTTTGATGCACCCTCGCACCAACAGAGGTAACATGGCCAAACTAAAGGGCGGAACCACTACCGACTCTTCTACGCGCGAAGGGCTCTACCCACGTCCCTGGTCTTGGTAGACCACTATACCAGCCGCGCACCCCCCACTCCCAATTTGTCCACGAGACTTAAAGCGAACCCCGAGGTCTTCTACGTCTAAAACCGCTCGACATTTCACCAGGGTGTCCATCCCCAACAAACAAATATAATTTCCTGGTAGGTCACATACTAAACCCGCCGTACACACCAGCATTCCGTCAGGGAGCCGTACCTTGAACCCCTGCTCCCCTTGGACCCGCAAAGCCGTCCTCGATACCCCGCGTATCACCGAGTCCCTGGCCCGAACTGCATTTTTAGCCACTCCCGGCTTAACAAGGGTGACTTGGGGTAAATAAAACTAAGAAAACATCTCCCTCTACTCTGTCAACCACACCCCGAAGCGTAAATTCCGGCCGAGAAACCACCGTCCTCGACTCCTCCCCGGCTACCACCGCAATATTACTACGCCCCCCGGCCCTCTCTTTGATTTTTTTCCCCTTTACCAACGACGCGGCCCTTTGCCTCGATTTCTTACCCTTCCTATCTCTAAACTTCTTCCGTAACCGACGATGATCCATTTCCGGTCCGTTGTCCTGCCCTACCGTCACCGTATCCATTCCGTTCGAGGGCTCCTCTAGGGAGCCCCCACCCCGTCTGGGGAAAGCTCCACCAGTCCAACCCGGGATGGACCAGGAGGCCCCTTACCTACAACCTCTCGTTGGTCTGCCCGCTGAAACCGCCAAGGGCAAACCCACGAGACGAGGGTGCCCTTCTGGCAGATCTGGCAGGCGACCCCTACTAATTTCTCCCGGCAAAGCCTCGCGAAGTGCCCCTTTCCACCGCACCGGAAGCACCTCCCCTCCATGCCTGGCCTACTACCCCCTAACCACCGCCAAAACGGCCGCCGAGGGTAACGCCGCGTTCTGGCGGAACATCTCTGCACGGAAGTGCGTCCCCCTCCGTGGACCCTAGACTCTAGCTGTTAACTCAACTCTGTCCCCCCGCGACGCACGAGACGGCCGCCCATCCGTTGGGATGCCATCGTGGACCAACCGAGAGCTATTCGGCCGAGGTGGGTGCACTTCCTCACTGATGGATGGTGGAGGGGGAGGAAATCGACGTTTTCCCCAAAAAGAACATCGGAGGGCTGTAACACCGCAGGTTCAACGCGGCTAATACCCTCGAAAGAAACCCGAGTCGTAAGACCCCTCGCCTCCGCTACCGACACCTCCAACTCTTCGACTTTGTCCTCCAACCTCGCTACCCGCCCCAGGGCATCGTCCATCGTCGCCTGTAACCCTACCACAACGAGCGCCGCGCGGTCTACTATCTCCTCCTCCCTTCGGCCAATCACCTCGAGGGCCACCTCAACCACGCGGGCCTGCCCCGCTTGAAGGGCCTGCATGTCCTGCACACAGCGCCCCACGTCCGCCAGGACTTTGCCCTCCAGTGTGGAGTACTCCGCCCTAAGCGACATATTCTCAGCCCGCGCGGAGGCCTGCTCCCGCCTCAATGTGGAAATCACTTCCCGCATAGAGGCAACACCGTTTTCCGCCTCCTCCGCCCTACGCTCGGCCTGCCGGAGCTGCCCTTTTAACTCTTCCAACGCCCTAGCCGTGCTCTCGGCGAACTCCTGAATATTCATTTTACCAAGTAGGTAATTCAACCGAGAAAGAAAAAATAAAACAGACGGGGAACGAAGACCAACGCGGATATAAAAAAATAATAAAAAATAGAAAACACGCTAAGAAATAAAATCGTCGACCTGGACGCAACAACAATTTTTCTCTATTTAAATGTAACGTAATACTACCAACGGAATGGAGCGTCAGCAAATTCTTATTGAACGTGGAAGAGCTCCCGAAATGAAAAAAAAGTAATAAAGGAAAGAGGTGACGAAAGAAAGGTGAGCGAAAACCAAACAACCGTTTAGCTGATTAAAAAAAAAACTGAAATCTGACCCAATAAAAAAAAATAGTTACGCCAAGTCTACAAAATGCAAGCGAGAAGAAAAAAAACAAACAACCAAGGAGAGACCTGGAAAAGAAAACCCCGCGATTGAAATTCTTCGAAAAGCAATAAAAATTTTCCTTTCTCCGTTTTCCTTAAAAATCTCGCTTGCCGATACAGCCTCTGCGAAAAAAAAATAAATAAATAGAAAAAATATTCACCTGCTGCCTTAACCGACACGCGAGGCGGCAACCACAGTCTTTCTTGAAAAAATCCAAGAACTCGTGTATAATAATAAAAAGAAAACCATGAAACCCCGTTCCTTCTGACAAAAACCCCGTTCCGACAATGGAGCAAAAACGAAACCCGAAAGAAAATAAAACGCCCACTAAAACACACTGAACGAACAACGTCCCGGGGGGAACCGAAACCTGGACCTAACGAAAAACCCGCTGCCACCAGCTGTACAGTCTCTTCGGAGGCGTGGGTTCGAATCCCACCGCTGCCACCAGCTGTAAAGCCCGACCAGGCCTCGGTTTAGGGAGCCTCCGGGAAGTGTGTTCACTGTTCAGAGGTAAAGATTCAAGAAGGCGGCCGTAGCGGCACGACAACGGTCAAGCTTATCACGTATATTACCGAGTATCTACAACTTTAGCCTAGACTCACCTTCGTCGGGACCTGGTGGGTTTGCGGTAACGTAGACGAGCGGAGCACGCGGGCAGTTCGCAGAGGCACGGTTCCCCCCCAAAGACTCGGCGTACGCTCTCGACTAGGACTCCAAGACCTTTTTCCCTTTGATTAGAGAATTCCCCGGGTTTTATATCAAATCTCAGGGCCATGTTTCTAAAAACCCTAGGTGTTGTGGATAACAAGCAGTTTCCCCAAGGATATGTTGACGCTTTCGGGCTATTCTCTCCCGCTCGTCCCTGAGCTCGCCGGGTTCATTCACCGAGCGGTGAATAATTCCCCGGACCGAGCTCCTTTTCTCTATCGCCTAACATAACGCCCTTTTTAGGGCATTACAATCGCTCACGCACCGTCCAAGCGTTCACTGGGAGGAGGGTAGTGTAGCGACGCCATAATTAATTCCATTAATTATTGAATTGGATAAAACAAAAATAAATCATCAGTTGTGCTTGTTCCACGAACAGAAATTTCCTTATTGTACCGTCTTACGCTAGCCCGTACAAGCTGACACCCTGGAGATAGCATACCTGGAAGATTGAGGGGCTCACCCCTATCTTATTACAATTAACATGACAATGAACTTTTTCTTGAAGTCAAAATGACGTACGTTCCGATTTCAGGGCTAGTCATGGTGTATCTGTATCATCCCAAGTTCCGCTTTTTTCTTTCTTGTACCTGCAGAGTTTGGTCTTTGAGGCCCGTATGCCAAGTCGTTCCTCGAATTTTCCTCCACTTCAAACCTCCCTCACAAACTGGAAACATTATAAAATAACGTGTGATTCTACAGTTTATGAGGACGGTTGGAGTCGAGGAAATTTCGAGGTACGACTTAGCATACGGGCCTGAGTGTCCAGATTTTGACAAATTTCGAGTTGGCAACCCTATCGGATGGTCTTGAAAAAATTGTTTATACCATTTTGCGAGTCGATGTTCGACATGCCTAGTTAGGCATGTTCACAGCTCTAATAATAGAACCTATAGCACCGTCAAAATAGCAGGCACATCACACCTGCCTGCTGAAGTCCAAAGGCGCCGCTAAAAATTCGTCCTCCCTGAAGGGGTTATTGGGGTTCTGTGACTTCCTACCCCCTAAAGTGTTCTTAAATCCTAGACTACCACTAACTACTGCTAGGACCCTTAAAAGAAAACTATAGAAACTCACTTCTTTTTTGAGACATCGCGTCATAGCCCGATCAATGTCGTTACACACACCCAGGAACTTAGCGAATTTGTTCTGGAAATAAAAATGACACCGTCGCATTAATTTGGCTTGAAACACAGTTTGACAAAACCTTACATTTTCGTGGCACTCGAATAATTGTTTAATGATTAAATTACATTCTTCCGTGTGCAAATGCGGCGACAAATCTGAATGCATTTCGGCTTCGGCTTATCACTTGAAATGAAATTCCACTGAGGAAGTCTTTGCAAAACAGCCTTTTGGCCTTCAAAACTATGGGTTTTATCTCGAGCCTCGCATCAACAAATTCTTCATTTGAGACAACTTCGCACACAAAAATAAGGTAGTTTTAAAAATCGTTAAACAGTTTTTCTTACAAACAACAGTATTTTTTGAGGTTTGTGTTATCAGCAGGCAACACTGACCCGGTGACCCCCCTCCCATCCTGTGAGTTGAGGTTGAGGTTCATTTTGTCGGGACGGGAATCGGTTCCTACCATCGGGTGATCACGTTTTTTTTCTTTTCATTTAAAATTGTGCAACTTTTCTCTTCTCGTCTGGTTCATTGCGTAAAATGGCTCAGAGTAAATTAAACGATTTGGCTGGGCGATTTAGTCAGAACCCGAAGGGCGTGGGTGTTGGACTGAAGCTGGTGGCGGCGGCCGGTGCCCTGGCCTATGGAATCAGCCAGTCAATGTACACGGGTGAGTATTTTATTTTAGAAATTTAAGAAATTTTAACGATTTTGTTTTTTAGAAAACAAAAGGGTTTTTTTGTTGAGCTAAAGCCGGATACACACATGCGGTACTTGCCAAGTAACGAGCAACACATTTTTGAAATTCTCTGCAGGTTTGTTTCTAGGCAATTGATAGAAATTGATTGAATATTTTGCGAGTTACTTGGCAAGTACCGCATGTGTGTATCCGGCTTAATGGAGGGTGCCGAGTAGATGATGAAATATGACGCATGGGGGGACGAAGGGCTGCCGCGTGCTTTCGCAGAGAATGAAGAGTCATATGGTCTAATTATGAAATACAATTCTCACAGGCCCACAATTCCCTAAAAACCGAGTGGCGGATTAAGATCTGAGCACTGTTTCGACGGGCCGATCCCGCCGTCGAGAATCCCTAGGACGAACACTGCTCAATTGCCGGGCAGTTTGAGTTGAGTGAAGAGAGCCGGCTCCAAGGAGCCCAGTTGGCTAAGCTAAAGGCATGAGGGCGAAAAGGAGAGACCGGGCCGCACAGTCCAGTGTGTGTCATCATACCCAGGGGCGTAGTTAGGCTTATTTGTTTAGGGTGGCTTAGCCGAGCTCATGGGCGGAGATAGCCGATATTCCTTGGGGGGGCTTCAGTCCTAATATGACTGGGAATGATCAATAGAGGGAGGGGGGATTCTCCCCTCAAAAATGTCACACCTTCAAGCCCTGTACACAGTACACACGGAGGCATTTTTCTAGAATTTTTCACGTCCCAGGTTCGGAAAATACGAGAACCCTACCGAAGAAACACGTATGTCACAAAGTTGTGCTATGAAATAATGAAGGTACGTTCACAAGGTCTTTTTTTGGGGGGGGGGCCGGGCTTTGAACCCGGCAGGCGCCTAAGCCTCCATTGGGCTCCAACGCCATACCCAGATCAGGTCTTATGTTTTCGTTTTGTGGTCTACGCCACCTATCAAAATGGTTCATTTTTCGAGGGAATAAATTTGTTTGGCTGCATAGACTCATGCATTAGTCCGGGACGCCACCGTACCGTATGAAAAATCCGGGACATTTGATCGAGTCTGGCACCTGCGCAGGACGTTTTTTATGGTCTAGGACAGCGATTCTCAACCTAGGCCCTAAGGGCGGCGCAAGCGATTTCCAGGGGGGCGTGAACTTGTCCCCATGACCTTAAGGTTGAGACCGACCACACAAATATAGGAAACTTCTGGAACGTCACATTTTTGTTTCTTTACGCTGCCCCTGCCCCCCGCAACATTCAATAATTGAGAAATGCAGACGGCAGGCCTGTCGGGAGGGGGCGGGCACTGGTTCCTTTATCCCCGGGCCCGGATTTCAAAAATCAAGAAAATGATGAAAAAAGGAAAAGCTTTACTGGAGCTTAACTCCATTGAGTTTCTTTTCCGATTTCCTGATTCGAAGGACGCAAGTAGTGCAGCACCATGACCGCTTATCCGCGCCGTCAGAAGTGCGTTTCGGGGTAACCCCAGGGTTCCACCCTGGGTCCGACACTGTTTCTCTTCATGGTCAACGATATTGGAAGACATGTCGTGGGAGCTGAGTTGACCCTCTTTGCAGACGGTATCACCATCTTCGGGAACGGCGGTGACGCGGAGGCCCTGGATCTCAGGATGCGGGGCACTCTCGATGAGGTGGAGGGCTGGCTACTTTCGAATGACTTGTGGCTCAACCAGGCTAAAACAGAGCGGATGATCTTCGGCTTGCGGGGGACTTCGGATCACGGTGTCGGGTCCGTGAAGTTTTTGGGCATTTGACTTGAACCGCAACTTGACTGGGTGTGTCATGCCGAAAATGTGTCAAAGAGACTGATTAGAGCTTTATTCGCGCTCAAGAAAGTCAGGGAGTTTGTCCCTCATGGTTGCCTTCAAAAACTTTATTTTTCAATCTTCCATAGTACCATGCTCTACGGTGTCATCCTCTGGGGAGGACCAAGCCACGCCAACAGAAAAAAGCTATCAGGCTCATGAAACGCTTAAGAAGCACGACCCATTGTCGACCGTTCTTCAAAGAATTAAAAATATTGGCCCTACCATCGGCTTTCATGCTTGAGTGTGTATGCTGGGCTCATGCTGAATCGGGAAATATTATTACCGTAGCGGAGGCCACTGGAAGGGAATTCGAACAAGGGGGAAGGGAATGGGAACAATTTTAGACCAAACTTCTTCAGGTTGGCTAAGGCTTACTCCAGCTACCTCGGACTATCCGTTAAATTATTCAACATCCTGCCTGACTCCGTAAGGAACTTGAAACCAAGGCCTTCAGAAAAACTGTTCGCAGGAGGCTAGTAGAATCGGCACTATACGATGTGACAGAATCCATTGAGGCGGTCTTCTTTGCGTAGCCCATATTTTGCGTAGTTACCCAGTCAGGATTGTCTCTGCCGAGAATGTCAGCAGGCCTACCTAAAAGCTAAGGTAACAATTGAAACGGTCACCTAGTCCACACGATATGAAAAACTGGCCAGACTCAGTTCCACTCGGGCACCTTCACCTCACAAAGCTTCTCTGTACTAAAACCCTCTTTTTAAAGGCGGTTACGGTTCGAGAATTCTTGCTCAGTGAGAATATGGACCTGCGTTAACCGTGCCTCTGTGCTACGGTCCCTTGGTCATCGACCGCTCCGTCCGTAATCGGTTCAAGTTCCGGGTTAAGGGGAGTCAGCACCGAGAAGTAAATTGTGGGGTGAAGGTCTGAGGCGGAAACGGAGACCGAGTTGTCTGGTTGCACGAACACGAAAATCATCTTCGAATATTATAATGAATTATTCGGTGTAATTCATTAAAGCTTACCAGACAAGAAGTGCCTCGGACAAACACGTTGCAATAGTAACGGCCTGACCGTGGGAAATAAACGGAAAAACGCTGCAAATTTTACACACGGGTTTATTATTCATGAATGTAGTCAAATCCAGCTTGAAATTACATGAAAATCGACACCCCACACCCCTATGATCTCAAAACCTTTGAAAACCCCCATTTTGGACCCGCTTTTGGCGCATAAAAAACCAGGGAGTTATTTGATCAAACTGATCAGATGTTAGGACCAACTAGATCCCAAATGGAGTCTATGTGCGAAAAAACGAGTTTTTTTCGAGCAGTCATAGGGCAAGATATTGCCCGGACGGCGTACGGACATTGCAGAAATCGAATCTAGACAACTTGAAACGTACACAGAAAAAGTTTGAGGGTGGGTTGTGAAAAAAATGTCTGACCGAAAACATAGGAGTATTATTCAGAATGAATAATAAACCAAAAGGAAACGGCGCGGCGTCCCAACCGGATCGTTAACCACAGCACAAAACACGGGCATTGTCTGAAAATGTAGCTCAAGTTAATTTTTTCACACGCAGGATCCATCAAACTCCTTGCTCGTTCCTGTGATCATGGAAGGAAAAAACAGAAATTAATGTCGTAATCACCGTACTGTCCAGGAAAATGAATACTTGAATAGGTTAAAGAGCTGTGAACAAGATAAGAGACAAACCAGAGAAATCAAGTTCAGTAAACTATGTATAATACTTGTATATCGAGTAAGATTCTTACCTCCACTGGTCTGCCTGTTTGCAGTCGACAAATGGAAAAAAATGTTTATCAGTTAGGCGATTTTAACATGCGTAAAATTCAGCAAATCATTAAAATTACCGGATTCACAATGCAATCTCAGTGAAAAGCACCAGTGGGAGGTCATCCAGGAAAGGTAATGTAACAGCACACTGTGATAAGTTGTCCGCAAAGGAGTATCCTTCTCATTTGTGTTGTGGTGTGGAGTGGAGATAAGTTAGTAAATACGAAAAACGTTATCCACGTCTACGAGGTCTGTGGACCTGCTATTTTTTAGTACCGAGTATTTATTATTTAGGCCGCGGGTTTGGTCTCAAAACAACACTTTTGCACTGATTTCTTCATTTTTGCCGTAGAATGGCCTCCGTACACCGCGAATCAGCTAGTTTTTTCTCATTTTAGGTGAGAAGGCACGCTAGTATGCTCTTCTTGGGGTTAAGTACGCGGCTAAAAATTGATAAAAAGCTCTCATTTGTGATAAATGCTGTGATCCATGGTTTCTCCACGCAACTTCCAGATCAGTATAAAGACAAAATTCCTTATTAGAAATTCATGGAGATCTTTCTTTTACGGCTATTATTTTAAAAAATGCTGAAATTCGAGCCAATCAGGGCTAGCCCATGGCTAAAATTGAGGAAAAGCTTTAAATTTGGGTGTAAAATTATTAAAAATTTAAAACACGTCGGTAGCGTCGTGTTTTAGCTCCTTCAAAAGCCAATGTCGTGTCTTGGCTTCTTCAAAAGCCAATTTCGTGTTTTGGCTCCTTCAAAAGCCAATTTCGTGTTTTGGCTCCTTGAATAGCCAATTTAGTGTTTTGTCTCCTTCAAAAGTCAGTTTAGTGTTTTGACTCCTTCAAAAGTCAATTTCGTGTCTTGACTCCATCAAAAGCCAACTTCGCGTTTCGGGCTCATTCAAAAGCAAATTTCGTGCCTTGTCTTCTTCAAAAGGAAATTTCGTGGTTTTGGCTCCTTCAAAAACTATTTTCGAGTTCGAGCGAGTTTTTGGGTGGATCGCCTAAGAAAAACAGTTTAGTGCTTGTATGGGTCTAACGTCCTAACGGTAAGGTGTCGCAATCCCAAATTGAATTAAGATGTGGGTTTGAACGTTCAATGAAATTTATGGCAATGGTTTAGCGAAGAGGGGCGCTGTTAAGAATGCAAACTTCGAGAAACAAAATACTTTTACGTTCCGAATAACAGGTAGCCGAGCGCCGAAGCCGAACTTAATTAACTTTCCTGATTTGAACCGTTTTTTGGTGTACTGGAGGCCGGTGTCTTCACCTCTGACAATTACTTTGTTTTTATCACACTTTTATCGATGTGCTGAACGCCAAAAAAAAAAAAAAAAACTGTTCGCGTTGGAGGGGGCTACGGCACGAGTTTTTTCAGGAAAGGGCGTCTCCTTGCTCCCCCTTCTTTCTCGCTGAGCCTAGCAAAAGTATGGTTGGCTCTCGAGGGGCTCCACTAGCGATCCCCTCGTTCTAAACCATTGTCCATCCAAAAAAAAGGGGGGGTTTCCCCGTTATGTCTATTCTTTTTTTTTACAATAATATTTAAGGGATTAACATACTAAATAAAACAAAAAAAAACTAAAGCGAAGAACAATTGAACATAATTACAGATGCCCGAAACAGTGGTGTTGAATTATTTATAAAGCGATTTTTTTTGGGTTGACTCATTCAAAAAGGAAGCTTTCACGGGGTTGGGCTCTTTTAAGACCCATTTTGCTGATATAGGTAAAGAGTAAAAATGGCGCCAGCAAACCGCTGCAACTGTGTGGTTGCTGCCGCCGGCGGGGTGGGGGGCTGCCCCTTTTTGTACCCTCTTAGGTGTGGTCCGTTGATGGGAACCTGTTAGACCGAGGAAATGATGAATTTTTTCAAACCTCAGGGCTGCCCTTTAATCTTGTGAGGTCATTTGAGGCTAATTCCTAGCAAATTACTGCTAGTGTTTATATCGCGATTGACCGCACTTTGGTGATTTTTCAGTTGAAGGTGGACATCGCGCCATAATATTCAGTCGTCTTGGCGGGATTCAAAAGGAAGTCTACCCGGAAGGGCTTCATTTTCGAGTTCCATGGCTTCAGTACCCCATTATCTACGATATCAGGTAGTTGCATGCCTCTCTTGAGTCCAACCCAAAATCCTACTTGCCCCCTCCCTCCCCCTTATTCACACGACAAAATCTTTCAATCATTTTTTGTTTTTTTCACTAGGTCTCGACCACGGAAAATTTCATCGCCAACAGGATCCAAAGATCTACAAATGGTCAACATCTCACTGAGGGTTCTCTCACGTCCCGACTCGCTTCAACTTCCGGTCATGTACCGAAATTTGGGATTGGATTACGATGAAAAAGTCTTGCCATCGATTTGTAATGAAGTTTTAAAATCGGTTGTAGCGAAATTTAACGCTTCTCAGCTTATCACTCAACGTCAACAGGTACCTAAAAGCAAACCCCCTGGCGGCCCGGTCCGTCAGCCGTAATTTCTTAATTATTATTGTTATTATTATCATTATTTTAGGTGTCTCTTCTCGTCAGAAGGGAACTAATCGAAAGGGCCAGGGATTTCAACATTATTCTCGACGATGTATCCATTACTGAGCTCAGTTTCGGAAAAGAGTATACGGCAGCCGTTGAAGCTAAACAAGTAACGTCTCCCAACCCCCCCCCCCCTATTCATGGCTAGCGTATTACTCGATTATCCTAAATCGCTTTTATTGTTACAGGTAGCTCAACAAGAAGCTCAAAGGGCCGTTTTCGTTGTTGAAAGAGCCAAACAGGAGAGACAGCAAAAAATCTTGCAGGCTGAGGGAGAAGCCCAAGCTGCTAAAATGATATCCTTTTTTGCTAATATTTTTGTTCTTTTGAAATCGACTCTTTTAACGCAGTTTTGTTTTCCTTAACAATAGATTTTACTTAGGAGAAGCCGTTAGCAGAAATCCCGGTTATTTGAAACTGAGAAAGATAAGAGCCGCTCAGAGTATATCTAGGACGGTAAGACAGTCCCTTTGTTCATACAAAATTAAATTAACTTGCCCCCCCCCCCTCATGCTCCGTTTTTGTTTTGTTTTTTTTTTCAGATTGCCAGTTCACAGAACAGAGTCTTCCTTAATGGAAATAACCTTATGCTGAACATTACCGATCCCAAATTTGATGACATGTCGGACAAACTGAAAAGTAAGAGCAAATAGCAGTTGATTGAATCCGTTGTCGTAGAAGTTGAAGTTAGTGCCTAAAGAATTATGTCTGAACCTCTGTGCAGAGTGACACACTATGGTAGCTGAATGTGAAGCAAAATGATGAGCTAAAAAAAAAGGGCGGGGGTGGGCCAACTGGCCTGTCTGTAGAATCGATTAGTCTCGCATTTAAGTTAATTTAGAAAAAAAATCGATTTTATACACTTATTGTTTTTGTTAATTTCGTAGTTTGATCTGTCATGCCTTTAATAGATCGGTTCTTTCATTCTTAACGGGTGGAAACGAAAGGGGCAAATAGTTCGGTCATTGCAATTGTTTTTCGAACAACTTCATATTGTACAGTCGATTTAAAAATTATCGAGTATTCTGAATACATTGGCTTAAGGATAACATAATTTTTGGTGATTGTCCTCCCCGTTTCTTCATCAACCACCCCCACCCCCTTCTTCATCGCTTAATTTTTCCTTCACATTCCTTTTCAACCTATTTTGCATGTTCCTTTCGCGTCACTGTTTTACCCCCGTTACTGTTCCAGTTGAAACAGGGTCTGGTGGTGGTGGCCAGGGAGATCATCCGCGACCCAACAAGTTGAATAGTGCAGCCACGGGAACGGCCGCTCGTATGGTTGCCAAGACCACCACCTAAAATCGCGTTCGTTTGGTATTTCTAATTAATCAATATCTTTCTTGAAAGTCTTTTCGTTTTTTTGTTCATTTATGATAGAGTGTGGAGAAGGGGGGAGCATGAACTACGAGCGTACAAAAATACAAGTTACCCTAAACAGATTGGACGCTAGTTTTTGTATAGCCCAATAGGGAGGGGGGGGGGGCAAAGTCCATAAGTATTGAGCTCTAAACTGCGTTACCGGGCATCGGAGGCATAGTTTCCGTATAAAATTAATAAAACTGTCCGGATTCAAATTTTAGGGCAAGGTGTGATGATCCACGAGTAAATGTTGTGGCAATTTTCAGTAATTCGAGCATTATAAGTACCTGTACCAAGTAGAGATTACCCTAGATCATTAAATTATGCTCTCACGCTTTCATAGGCAGAGATGGAGAAAAAGAGCTAATTTAATATTTTTTGAAGGCAAGCCCCCCCGGCAAAAATTTATTTAAAAAACGCTCATCCATTGCTGAAATAGAGAAAAGGCACTCAATTCACGGTTTATGGAGACGTTTCCTCAAGTAAAATTGGAAAAAAGGGCTCCTACACGGTAAAAATGAGAAAAACACGCATTTGTAGCTAAATTGGGGGGGGGGGGCATTCGCTGTTTAAAAAGGCAATAGCTGGCCATATACGAATTTTTTGGTAACGCGAATATTTTGGCAGGTCGCCGCTTTTTTGGTAACGCGAAGGCCTGACCTGCGCATTAGTGTACAGAAAATATCCGGGCCCAGGGGCCGAAATCAGTGGGGTCAGCATGGTTGTTTTTGACCATATATTGGTTGTCCTTGACCATGAGACAGTTGCCCTTGACCACAGCTTGGTTGTGCAAGGGGGCGAAGGTCCATCCACAGCAAAGGTCAAACCGCAGAAAAGGTCCGCCCACAGCGAACGTCTGACCACAGCACTAATCCAATCACAGCAATGGTCCAACCTCAGCATAGGTCCAACCACAGCAAAGGTCAAACCACAGAAAAGGTACGACCACATCAAAGCTCGAACCACAGCGAGTGTCCGACCACAGCAATGATCCAACCACAGAAAAGGTCTAACCATAGCAAAAAGGTCCAACCACAGCAATGGTCCAACCCCAGCAAAACTACACCGGACCACCTGACGATTTCTTCTCAAAAGTTACTTGTTTACTCCGAAACGGATCATTTAAAAATGGTTTAACAGACGATTCGTGCAGCCCCCTAAAAATTCCTAAAAAGAGGTCATAATGATTCCCGGCCTCAAAATAGCTAAATTAACCATTCGCGCACAAAAATTGTCAAACTGACATTCGCGCGCCAGAGGCAATCCTTCGGTTCGTACTATTCGCGCCCCAAAATATTCCAAAACGTACGATTCGCGCCCCAAAATATTCCAAAACGTACGATTCGCGCCTCGCACAACGCACATGGCTACACTGACTATTTTGCGCACTAAAAATGGCCAAACTTGAGATTGCATGCTCTAAAAATGACCAAACGGACTAAAATAAACTGACAATTCACGCCCTGAAAATTGGAAAATCGTAAAAATTGCCAAACTGACGGTATATTTTTGCCTCTGGCTTGACGTTGCTCCTGAAAATGGCAAAACTGATTCAATGCGTCCTAAAATAGCCGATTTCTCCTGGGTGGATTAGCTCTTTGCGTGGACTCCCGGGATAGCTCAGTTGGTTAGAGCACCTGGCGTGAAGCTCGGAGGTCGTGGGTTCGAATCCCACCTGGGGAACAATTATTTCTCGGATCTCGAAACAAGTAAAGAATAGTACTAAGCATTCAATTTAAAGATTAATTTCTTTATTTTCAGCCTCCCCATTGGTGGTGCGGTGAGGAGGGTAGTAATCCCCTAATTGTCCGTAGAAAAGGGTCTTCTAAACGCAATTAATTCACTAATTGCCGGACATATAAAGGAATTGTGACGTAAAACAAACGTCTTACACACGGCTAATATTGATAAAATCACTATAGCGCGGCTAAAATTAAGGAAAACTCTAAATTTCATCTCAAATTGAGAAAAAGGGCTAATTTGCGGCTAAAAATTAAGCAAATCGCCAATTCGTAGCTAATTAAATAGCACTAATTCGCGAATAAAATGGACAAAAATCCCAATAAATGTTCAAAATTGAAAATACGCCGATTCTTGGCTTCTGAATGCAACTTATTTGTGGCTAAAAGTGAGAATAAGCACAAATACATAGCAGATAGTAAGGGGCCTCATAGAGTTATCCGCCCCGGGCCCCGAATAGGTGATGGTCCGCCAGTGGCTGTGAAATGTAGTACTTTCCCATGCCCATGAGCACATTAAAATATAAGTTTCGAGGGGCTCAGCCTTTCAAAGGCAAATTTCGTGGATTTGAATCCCAAAGGACCAAATTTCTCGGGTTTTAATCACTCAAAAAGACCACCCAGGAGGACGAAACAGTTGATTCCAGAGTGACATTCCTCTTCTTTATCGTCTTGACTGGAATTTTCTTGGTTAGATGGCTAGAATTGACAGTTTTCACCCCTTTAAGCCCAAATTTCAAGGATTTGGCCCTTTGAAAAATAAATTTTGAAGGATTGATTCCCTCAAAATCGAAATTTGCGGGGTTGACTCATTAAAAATTCATATTTCAGGGGGTCCAAGATAGCAATTTCACACGTTTGTGGCCTTCATAGAAGCAATTTCGTGGATTCGGCACTAAGGGAACCCAATTTTGCTGTTTTGGCAAATTCGAGAACCAATTCCACGTTTGGCTCCATAAAAACAAGCAACTCCGGTGGTTATATTTGGCTCTTTCAAAGTCCAAAGTTTGCAGGTCTGGCTGGTGAACCCACCGAATCATGTTGTGGATGGTGCGAACGATAATTTTTAGGAGGCAAATTCAACACGAAGCCATTTTTTTTTCGATTCCTCAAACACCGGATTGGGGGAGCGCTGCTCCCTCTAACCAGACCATTGGGGGAGCATTCGCTGACCCTGAACCCCACTTCCGCCGCCACTGGACCACCCCATGGAATTTGGGTTTCACAAAAAAAACAAAAAAAAAAAACGCGAAATTGGTGTATTAGTGAACGAAATTCGAGAAATTGGTTCTATTGCTGAGCAAGACCAGAGAGCGAAAGTTTTAAAGATACAAAATGTGGCGGTCGTGTTGGATTTTAACGTTTCGATGGAAATCTGGAGGTGGGCAGCTGCCCCACTGAATGAGGGAGGGCAATTATACCCACCCCTGCCCCCCGCTGGCTACGCCCAGCATGACCCGAAACTTCAAATTCCCCGAATATTCAGCCAGACAAAGCTTCCAATTTTTGGGATAATTATTCAGCTCCCAAATGTTGCAATGCATGTGGTGGAGGGGAAACTCTTATATATGTCCCACGGCTAGCACTATGTGATTTTAACCCTCAAAATTGGGTTTTTTAGTGAGCGAAATCCGGGAAATTACTTTTTATTGAGTGAAACCCGCTAAAAACGGTTCCTAGTGCGCAAAATCGGCGCAATTGGTCACTGAAATAGGCCACCCAGCAAAGTTGGTTTACTGGCAAACAAATTTACCAAAATTATCCGTTGATAAAATTGACAGTCTCCTCACGAAATTGACGATTTCCTCATAAAATTGAAAATTTCCTAATAAAATTGACAAAACCCTCATAAAATAGACAACTTTCCTATAAAATTGATTATTTCCTTATACAATTGACAATTTCCTATTGAAATACACTTCGACCCGTGTATGACGAGGTGTGATCCACCGTTTACTTTGTATGACAGTACTGGGGCACTGATGATGAAAACATAGTTTTCGAAAACCGGTTCTGCCCTTTGTAAAAAATAAAGTGGAGAGACAAAAAACTGATCTGAATTATTCAAATCGTTCGAGGTGGAGGGGGGGAAAATAGGGGTTGAATTGGTCAAAAAATCACTATAAATCACCAGTTGATTCTAGAAGCATCATATTCGGTACGTATACTCCATGTTAGAGTAGGCTTTGATTCTCATTTTAATTTTTTGAAAAATTCGAAGGGGAGGGGGTGTTGCCCCCGGAGTGGAAGTAAATGAGTGGTCTTGTTAGCACGATAACTCTCGAAGAAATCAATTTAGCGGTACGCGCTTTCACAAAAATCAGTAGTCGTAAGACCCCGGTCGGTATTGCATTTGGGCCAAATCGGTCAAGGTGGGGGGGGGGTAATAGGGGGTTGAAATTGTCAAAAAAATCACTACAATTCACCAGCTGATTCTAGATGCATCATATTCAGTACGAATACTGCATGTTAGAGTAGCCTTTGATTCCCATTTTAATTTTTCGAAAAAGTCAAGGTTGTGGGGGTGGTCCTTCCGGTGTGGAAGTGTGAAAATAGCGTTGAACTTCATTAGTTCATCTTAGCACTCTAAAATTCGGGGGGGGGGGGGGTAAAATAGGGGATGAAATTTCAAAAAAATCGCTTAAATTCACACGTTTAGGTATTATAAAATACGGCACAAAAATTTAATATAACAAAGCCCTTGGAAAACTACCGACACTTTTTGACATTTTTGTAAGAGAGGGGGGTGAAAATAGAGGAAGAAGTTCGGCTTAATGAAACAAATTATAGTATCAAAATTATTACTTCTGGGACGGCTTAAGGTATCCGTATACGGAATGAAATGCACTCTTTCCGACCGCCAGCTGCCGGAGCGAAATTTTTTAAATTTGAAATCATAGACTTGAACTTATAAAGTTTTCTGACGATGCCTTCAGCACAAGAAGGCGAAAGCTTAGGAAACGAAGAAGTAGAAGAAGAAAAAAGCCAAAACCCTGAAAATAAAATATTCACCAATTACTGTAGGTATTAACATTCAGTCATAGGGCAAAATTAATAAGTTCCAAGGTCCAAAATTAAATTATTGTGGATGAGTTAAAATGTCCACGTCAAATTGACAATTTTAGCTCTTCAAATTTTTAATTAAATTGACAATGCGCTTATAAAAAGGTTAAGAATGCCTTACAAAATTGAAAGTTTTCTCATAAAACACACAGTGTCGTTATGAAATTGACCATTTTTTCGTGAAACCGACGAGTTTTTTCATAAAATAGACAATAATGTCACCTTAACATTGCTTTTGGTGAAGCATGTCACCGCTGCATGTCACGTAAATGTTGCCTTGAATGTGGCGATTCACGTGAGTGTTTTACCGAATGTTGCGTTTTGCCCGCCGCGCCGTGGGGCATTTTGCGTAGTTTACTCGTTGTGCCGTGGCCTTTCGAAAAAGAGTTTTTCCCCCACAATGTGACGTCTCGCTTAAAGTTTGCCCTTTGGCGGGACCTTTCGCATAAATTTTTCCCTTGACGTGGTCGCTATCTACGTTAATTTTCCCCTCAGTGAAGGCCATTCGCGAGAGTTTTTCCCTTAAATAACTTGGCATTTCGCGTGTCTCGAGAACCTCTGACCCTCGGGCCTCTGAGAAAATGACCCTAAAATTAGAGTTACCCTCCTCAATGGGGTTTTGGAGGAGGTTTTGATGATTTTTTTTTTTGCGCAAGTGACCTTGACTCCAAGGGAGGGGCCGTATATGGCCCCTGTGGCCCCTCCCTTGGATCCGCCACTGGTTTCTTTTGGACAAAATTATATTTATTGATGTATGTGGAGGGCTTTCCATCGCTTATAGGACTTAAGATTGGCCCGCGGATTGGTCCGCTGTTAGGGGACCAATTGGTCAATTTAGAGTATTGTTATTCCATGTTTTAGGACGAAAAATACGATCCGGGGGTGATGGGGTCTAGTTATAATTGTTCATCAACCAGATTCAGCGAACAAATTCCCTATTTCTTTCCCGAGTAGCCTGTTCGGGCTGTACGACATTGCACCCATGTACCCCCCCTCCCGTTCCTACGCCACTGGCCAAGATTCATCTTCCTAGGTTCCCGTCATTTTGAGGTTTTTCTTCCAGGTTGAAGAAATGTATAGTTTCCCTCTAATACTTGTAGAATCCATGTTCTCTTGTTTCTCTTGCTTGGCAACACAAAAATTGGAGGAAACGGTAGTTGGGGGGGGGGATAGCCACATGGGGCGGCAAAAAGCAAGATCCGGGCCTGGGTACTTCTGAAATTTTCTCGAGTGATGCCCCTGGAGATCGAGCGCTTGACTACGCCCCTGTAAAGAATCTCAAAACCGATCATTGAGTCTTTGTTGACAAATTGCCAATGTCGGTATCGGATAGACAGTTTCAGGAGTGAAATCAATATTTTTCCGTCATGTTTGACGGCCGATTGCGAAAACGCCTGTTTTATTTGAGATTGATGAGCTCAATAAAATTTCAGATTCGGAGGTGAAATTATTATTTTTTCGACCCAAGTGTCCTAATTTTCGCAGGGAAGAGCGTAGTAGGCTTGTACCATCTTAATATAGAATTTGTACTTATTTGAAACTGTTGAATATGAATATATATCTCATTTGACCTACTTCTGAGAGCCCTAAGGGCTCTACACGCCCCAGTAACGCCTTTTTTCTAGACAGTTTTGAAAGTTACTCCATACCGCCGCCAGAAAGCGAGAAATGTGCCCTCCTGTTGTTGACTGATGACATGGCTCGGTGGGGGGTGGTGTTCGAGAGGGGGGGTTGTTAGCAGAAAGACGTGTGATATCCGCCTTCTTCACCGTATCATCAACCCAACATCAACATCTCAGTCGATGATCGGGAGCTGGTCTCCAAACTCCGAAGGCGTGGGTAACAAATTAAAAAAAAAGTCGTGCGTACAAAAATGGTCCCGCGTTCGTTATTTTGTTCGCCCGAGCCGAGGCGTAGTGTCGTAAGTGTCAACGCGATGAGCGCTTCACGATTATGTTGCAGTCTACTGTCACCGTAGTTCTCGAATTATGGCTTTACCAAGGGCCTATTGCTTTAAAAACGGTTCAAGAACATTAAATTTCATGAAATGCACCATGTTCACGTTGTCGACGAGCTCTTTCATCACATGAAGACTTAGGACGGTGCAATAATTCCCCTATTCGGGTACTTCTTCGACTGCCATTCAAAAGTGTAGTGTAAAACGCTATGCAAGCCAAAAAACGATATTTATTAGTTTTATTATCGTGCGCGTTTCTAGCGTATTGTTATTTCGGTGGATACAGATTGAAAAGCGAAGGGTTCGCCAAGTTCAGCGTCGACTCCCTTCCATCCTTCGTCGACTCTTGGAGTGAAACCAATCCGGAGACAGATTTCGACCTAAGGCGATCCGCCAGTTTACCCAACACTCAAACAACTTCCAGTATCGTCAATCAAAAGTGTCGAATGGAAACATGTTTCGACTTTAACCGTTGCTCGAAAGACTTTAAAGTGTTCGTCTATCCACTGTCGGACGACAACAGCCCCGAAGTGGCTCCAACGCCCGGTGTCGCCTATCAGAAAGTTTTAGACGTTATCGTCGAGTCGCGTTACTACACCACTGATCCCAGTCAAGCCTGCCTGTTTGTCCTCGCGATTGACACGCTCGACCGTGACAATCTGTCGAAGGACTATGTGCGTAACGTTCCTTCGCGTCTTCAAAGACTCAAACTTTGGAACGGGGGTCGAAATCACGTGATTTTTAATTTATACTCTGGAACTTGGCCCGACTACTCAGAGGATGACCTCGGTTTTGACACCGGGCAAGCCATTTTAGCCAAAGCCAGCATGTCAGTCAGTACGTTCCGTCCTGGATTTGACGTATCGATCCCTCTATTCCACGAGGTAAACGCACACCAAAAAACGGTCTCTCGTAATCTTCCAATACTCCCGTTTTTGTGTCTGCAGAATCACCCGGAAAAGGGAGGCGATCCCGGTTTCGTTGCCACAAACAACTTCCCGGCCAACAAGAAATACTTACTGGCATTCAAAGGGAAGCGCTATGTTCACGGCATAGGATCCGAGACAAGGAATTCCTTGTATCATCTGCACAATGAGCGGGACATTGTCCTGGTCACGACGTGCAAACATGGAAAGTCTTGGAAAGAATTGAAAGACGAAAGGTGCGACGAGGACAACGTTGAATATGAAAGGTTAGTCGCAGACTTTACGGGGATGTGGTTGAAAATTTGGGGCCTGAAGCTGTGAATTCTGCCTTCCCAGCGAATTTATGACTCGTTGCAGGGAGATATGCATACGTTGTTTTTAGTGTAAGTGCGGACACCGTTAAATGTTCACTGGTGTATGTGCACATTTTCACTGCGAAAATGTGCATATTTTCGCTGCGGAACGAGATTGATTTTCATCTCAGGTCAGAAAAACATAGTTCAACCAGAGAACTACCAATTTAAGCCCGAGCACAAAGCTTCGGAGGAATTAAAGACCCAAAAATCTCGTTGCCGCTAATATTTGGCCACGGAACTTCTCATTTTTTTATTATTATTTATTACGAAGAGTGTATATACAGATAAATTCAAATTACAACGTAAAATACAATTGCGTCTGCCCCTTAGAACGAATTTTCTGGGTATTTGTCAGGCTCTGACCTCTGTTAGGGTCGACTAGTCTGTTGCGTCTGCCGGCTCAAAAACGGTCCCAAAACAAGCAATTTCACTTAAATTAACACCAGATTCTTTTAATTTCGCCTATAAATTTAGCCAGAAAACTTGTAGTAATTGACCTCAAGTTAGAACCCTAATCTGCAAACTCACAAATATTTATCTTTAAATAGTGCGATTGCACGGTTATTCGTCGGGGCATGGGCGCAGTCAGGCCCGATGAGCCCCGAGTGGGTGCGTGACACTTTTGCTTAAATTATGACGTAAAACTTGCAACATCGCAAGTGTTAAGCCAGCAAACATGCATTTTTATGAATATTTGCCTGCGAAATTTTGCAACTTCGCGGGTACTTGTCGGACTTCGAGCGCTGTACTGGTCCTGCTAGCTCGGGTCTGGTACTATTTTAAATGTAAAAACTCCCGAAACTTGTAATTGCGCGTAAATTAAAGACCTGAAACTAAGCAATTGAACGAAAAATAAAGCAATCTTCATCTTTCAACCTTCAATACCGCGAATATTCAGCCAGTAAACTTCCACTTTTGCGAATGTTTGCCTTCAAAATGTTGAAATCTTGCGGCTATTTGTCAGACTTTGAGGGCTGTCGGAATAACTGCAATATAGCTTGCCCGAGATCCAGGGTCTGCAAAAAAAGGCCTGAAACTTTAATTTTCTCTGAAATTGATACGTGAAACTCGCAATATCAACAATTTCAGCTGTGAATTGGCGCTTTTCCGAAATTTCACCCTCGAATTTTCACAATTTTAGCTGTGGAATGGTGATGTTTCCACTTTTAGCGTTGAATTTGCGTTTTTATGAATTTTAGCCAAGGATTAAGCTTTGGTTTCCTAGAAAAGCGGTGCCGTAATATTACGGTAGAAAATTTCCCTTTTAAATCAAACCATAGTTGCCAAGAGAGCGGTAAACAGACAGCGGCACCGCTTCCATCGTGACGGTGGTGATGAACGTTTTTTCCTCGTAGCTCCAACTATTTGGTAGTATTTTCTTTTAACAACAGAATAGAGTCGTTTTCGGACAGTATTAATTACAATTTCGCCATCATCCAGCGTCCAGGCAGTTTTCACGCTCATTGTAAACAAAAAACGTTCACCGTCACCGTCAAAAATCGTTGATGAACAGTTCATCACCGTCATTAACGGCCGTCTCATTCGAAGCGGTGCCGCTGTCTGTTGACCGCTCTCTAGGCAACTACTGGAGTGATTTAAAAGGGGATTTTTTCTACCGCTATATTACGGCACCGCTTTTCTAGGAAACCAAAGCTTTAGACCCAAGAACAGCACATTAGCGTTTTTCACAATTTCACTTAACCTTCATTGTGAGTATCTAACAACCCATGTACTCGGATCTACCGAGCCCGCTGGGGCCTAAGCTCTTTCGGCTCTTACAGCATACCCTGTCCGTAACTCCATCGGCTGAGCACTTCACACCCGTACTACGCGGGCGTTTCGGTCGATGCACGGTTTGTCATACGCGCATCGCCGTGAACGCCCACACGAAGCCGAGTGAGCCGTGTCACAGCTCGCCGCAGCCTTATAGTGTAATGGGCAATGGCTGGATTCGAACCCAGGCCCGCTGGGTTGCGAAGCGAGTATTGTATCCATTACACCATCGAGGCGCGCACCCCCTTATTGCCTAACGTAGATGAACGTTACTCCCTAACGTTAGATGAACGTTAATCCCTAACGTTAGATGAATGTTTAAATGAAACCAATAACGGTTCGTTTCGCGTGAACTTCTAACGTTACAGTAACGTTCTATTCGTTAGGTATCTGAACGTTCCAACGTTAGGATCTAACGTTCAATGAGCGTTATTGTGCTATCTGAAAAATTAGCGATTTTCTTCGTTTTATGGCTATAAATTAACGCCATTTTAACATTTCAAGGGATTTGCTCTTCAAAAACTACATTTCGTGGATTTGAGTATTCAAAAAAACAAAATTTGCGGGTTTGGCTTTCTCAAAAAACCAATTTTCCAGGTTTGGCTCTTGATAAGAACAATTTCGCGCGTTAGGCGCTGAATCAAACCAATTTCTCGTTGTTTACTCGTAGAAAACCCAATTTTCGCGGGTTAGGTTCTTCGAAAAACTAATTTCGCGGGGTTCGGTCTCTTAAAAAAACCAATTTCGAGGGGGTTGTTCGTTGAAAACCACCGAATTTCGCGTGTTTGCCACTTAAAAAAAAAAAATTCGCTCCGGCAGCTGGCGGTCGGAAAGAGTGCATTTCATTTCGTATGCGGATACCCTAAGCCGTCCCAGAAGTAATAATGTTGAGACCATGATTTGTTTCGTTAATGTTTGACCCTTCCTCGTACTGTTTGATGCAGGGTTTGTTTAAGCTGAGCTTAATGGGAATCAAAGGTACTTCAAAATGAAATCATCGTACCGAATATAATGCTTCTGGAACCACTGGTGATTTGTAGTGATTTTTTTACCAGTTCAAGCCATATTGCCCCCCCCCCCTCCAAGTCAACCGATTTGGCCCAAATGCAATACCAACCGAGGTCGCATGACTACTGATTTCCGGGCCAAATCTCGTTTCGATAAATTAATTTCTTCGAGAGTTATCGTGCTAACAAGACCTCACACTTACTTCCACTCCGAGGGCACCCTCCCCTCCACCTTGACTTTATCAAAAAATTAAAATGGGAATCGAAGGCTAGTCTATCATGGAGTATACGCACCGAATATGATGGTTCTAGATTCAACTGGTGACATGACATGACCCATGTTTGCCACCATCACGACGAGACCAATAGTGCGTTTTCAGAATGAAATGCACTAAAAAGTCAAGGTGCCAAATCTCAGAAATTCGGTTATGGAAGTGCAAAAGACTCCGGCCAAATTGGGGGTTGAAAAAGATAACACCGCGTTTGTTTTTCCGTAATTCGTTTTCCGCCAAAATAGTTTTTCGAACTAACCGAACCTTCAAAACTGATTTTATAAAGAGCTAAGGCTACGAAATTTGGTTTTTGATGAGGCAAATATCCCCGAAATTGGGTTTTAAAGGAGCCAAGTCCACGAAATTGGGAGTTTCAAAGAGCGAAAGTCCTCAAAATCCGTTTTTGAAAGACCAAAGCCCGCGAAATCGGGATTTGAACTAGACGATTCGTTTATAATTTTCTTTGACAACATTATTTGTTAGCGTTTTATTTCCTCAAATAGTCTACGGACGTCAAGCGATTACAGGAAGGAGTCCACTTTCCTGAAAAAGTCGAGGGATAAAGGAGGCACTGTACTAAGGAATTGAAAGGAGAGAAAAATTCTATAAATACGCCCCTTCATAGGAGATATTCTTTTGTTATTTCATTGAACACTAGAGAAAAACCTCGGTGGTGTGATTTTGACGCGTATTAAAACTTATAATCAGTGTTTTTTTTTTTAAATTTCTCTGATGACGGGTGCAGAATGAAGATAAATAGAGGGAAATTGCTTTATTAAGCCCTGTTCATACGATGCAATGTTTGAAGTTATATTGCATGCTGGTTTTTTAAAAACATATGTTCTTTGGTAGTGACCGGATGTTTTTAAAAATCCAGCATGCAATTTAGCTTCAAACATTGCATCGTGTGAACAGGGCTTTAAACGTGGGAATTCAGTTTGTTTTCTTTTTCTCTTGAACGAATCATTTAAAAACCGGTTTAAGGTCGATGCACACACATCAGTGCCGTGAACGGGACGTGCCCCGTCCGGCAAATAAAATGTTATTCTCAAGGAAATTGAAGGGTCACGTCCCTGACACGTGCCGGATATGTGTGAACGAGCCTGCTCTCATTTCCCATATGAGAATAATATGTTACTTGTCGGACGTGCCCCGTCCGGAAAACGGACGGGGCACGTCCCGTTCACGGCACTGGTGTGTGTGAATAGACCTTAAATCTACGTGAAACAGCCACGTGATGTTATCTAGTCTCTAATCACCGTGCGGGGGGAGGGGAACGGGAGGTCCGAGTAGAATTGTTTTCAGCGCCAAATTTCACCATTCTCGCGTTTGGCTCTTTCAAAACCCATTTTCATGGATTGTGACTCTTGCAAAAACGAAGACTCGTACCAAATTTCGTAATTTTGGTTTTTCATCAAACGAATTTTGTTGGTTTTACGCTTTCTAAAATCGATTTCGCAAATTCGAGTTTGTTTGAATCGAAAAACTAATGGCGTTTTCCATTTAAATAAAATTCCGGTTTGGAGTCGAGCATTTCCATCCGTCTTCTCCGTTACCATATGATATAATTCAGAGAAGACGGGTGGAGATGCTCGGCTTTAGAGTGGAATTTTACCCAAACGGAAAACGCTATAATTTGGCTCATTCAAAAATCCGAATTCACAGGTTCCTTCATGGTATGAATTGTTTTTCCCTTTCATATCATACTTGGGAGATTATCGCCCTTTCAAATCCAAATGTCGTGAAATTGGCCCTTTCACAACCAAATTTCACTGATTTTCACCCTTACTATGCGATGCTAGAGCTTTCAATACACGAATTTCGAAGTTTTTTGTTCCAAAACCCAAATGTGGGGTTTCACTCATGCTAAAATCTGTTTTGTAAGAGTGCCTGATTCAAAAAGCCAATTTGACGGATATTCCTTCTTCAGATCCATTCCGTGGGTTTGGCTCTTTCAGAACCCAAGTTCGGGGTTTTTTGGCAAGCAGCCTTTCGTGATTCTGCCTCTTCTCTGAACCCAAACGCGAATTTTCTCTCTTTCAAACACCAAATTTCGTGGGGGTTTGGTCCTCCGTCCCAAATTTCGCTCATTTAACTCCAAATGTAGTGCAATTGGCTCTTAAACAACCAAACTTTAATATATTTTGCACTTTCGGAATCCAAACTTTGCAATTCCGGCTCAAAACCAATACTTCTCATTCTCGTTCAAAAAGCCAATCCGTCGGTTCGGCTTTTATTGAAACTCTGATGAAACCCAATTTTTCTGGTTTTTTTCTCTCACTAAAATTAACATCGTGTGAAGACCCCCCCCCCCCTTAAGCCCTTAAGACCCCCCGTGGTCCCCGCCGCCCTTTAAAAAACACGATTATGCGTGTTTGGCTCTTTAAAAAATACAATTTCACTAATTAGGCTTTTGTAAAATTCAAATTGCGCTAGTTTCGCTCTTTCGAAACTACACAATATTACTTAAGTAACGTTGCATAGAGAAATTAGCTGCGATCTTGCCCCAAGAGCTGCATGCCAGTGCGGTTTTTCCATTGTAGCCGCCTAAACACCTACTAAAAAGCCGCGAAGTTGCCTCCAGAAGATGCGGAATTTGAGCCTTCAGAATAGCGGTTTCGTGGCCAGAATGGAATATTCAGTCACACAATTTACTGGGCATCACGCACGGCTTCTCTCCCCCCTCCTACTGTGGCCCGCTCTCGTCACAGGTCGGATGGACTGGCCACCCAGGAGATATCGCCGTCCTACCGGATTTCAAGACTGTTTTTCACATACTTACATCCATGACATACCTTGTCACATACCTGTCACTTTAGCTGCATCATTAAGTGTTTGATTCAAATCCTCCTAAAGCCTAAAACCTAAAAGCTCTCTCTTCAGGCTTTGGGGGGGGGGGGTCCTTTTGATTGGTGGTGGTCCGGGGTGGTCTGCTCTTCTTGCCCTCATCTCGGAACTCTACTGCTCCTATTGGGACTGCACTCATGGAGCGAGTCACTTTAGCTGCATCATTAAGTGTTTGTTTCAAATTCACCCCTCTGAAAGATGAAGGGGACCTAGGGGTACTCGTTTGGCGGCAGGGCCTATGCACAGGTTATTCCTCCCTCCCGTTGTTTTAATGGCACATCCCGCGCCATTGAACCCCCTCCCCCTCATTCCGTGATGGCCACTCTGCAGCTGCCTTAAGTCTTCTTTGTCGAGTTTAGGTCTGCCCCCTCTGGCCCATGGTAAAACGTTGTTTTGTTTTTTTCTCCCTCAGGTACGACTACGAAGTGCTACTTCACAACTCAACGCTCTGTCTCGTCCCGCGTGGACGCCGTCTCGGTTCTTTCCGTTTTTTAGAAGCTCTTCAAGCGGGCTGCATACCGGTCCTACTCTCGAACGCTTGGGCTCTACCATTCTCGCAGGTTATCGACTGGAACAAAGCCGCCATTTGGGCCGACGAACGTCTTCTTCTTCAAGTGAGTTTTTTTTGTTTTGGTCTTTCGTTCCAACTTCCACGTTGGTTTATTCATTTATCAAGGTAATTGTGTCTCACCCGCCCGTTCGACCCCGGTGTTCGCGCCTTGTGTACTCCCTGTAACAACGTCTTCGTTTTACTTGGTGTTCGTGAAAAAAATCGAATCCGAGCTGACTTCATATTCTTGATTTACAACCTCAGAAAGGTTGAAAAAAGTTGTTTTTGGCACGCCGTCGGTCGGTCTGTCGCTTTTTTTTTCGATAAATCAGACCATTTCTTGCTGTGAGAATCACAAATCTGACCTTTGTTTTGAGAAAAAATCATTTATACGGACGTGTTCTTTCCGTACATCACTTATGTAGAAGCCGAACCCTTTTAGTGCAATGAATGGGCGATGTAGGGTCAAATTAGTGATGAAAAATCACTAATTTGCAGTTGGAAACGCCAATTTCATGGCTAAAATTGAAAAAAATTGCTAATTCGCTAACGTCGTGAAATTTCTTTTCGAATCGGTCAACAGCGCGAAATTTTATTTTTGTAGTAGCGAAATCAACGAAATGTCATGGGGGGGGGGGAGGGTAAAACACGCTGAGGTGGCGCGACCGAGCAATTTTTGTAAATTTTACCCATGAGTTAAAGCGATTTTTGTTGGGTTTTTGGTTGGAATAAGCTAATTTATCAATTTTAGACGCGAAGTAGCGTTTTCATCGCGCGAATTTTCTCAATTTTAGCCCCGAATTAGCTAGTTTCTCAATTTTATCTGCAAATTAGCCAATGTATTAGCACTTTTTCGGAAAAATTACCGTCTTTCTTAGCAATTTTAAAGTGGCTGAAATTGAGAAACATCTACGAATTCGCGGTTTATGATGCCCCTACTCGGCTATTTTACCCGTGAGGTAAAGCTTTTCTCAATTTTGGCGGTAGCTGGATTTTTTTCACCTGTGGCCTTGAATTTGTGCTTTTTCTCAATTTTAGCCTCAAATTGCCATTGTTTTCAATTACTTTGGTCGCGCGAATTAGCGAATTATAGTTTTTTCCACACTTTATCCACGGATTAGTGATTTTCCTCAATTTCATCCGCAGCGAATTAGCGTTTTTCTTCATTTTACCCGCCGGTTAGCGATTTTTGTTGGCAACCGTGAACAAACATATTTCTCAATTTTAGAGGCGAAGTAGCGTTTTCATCCCGAGAATATGCGATTTGTTTCCATTTTAGTCCAGAATTAGCGTTTTCCTCAATTTTAGCTGCAAATCAGCGATTTTCCTATTTTTACCTGTGTATTAGCACTTTTTTTAAATTCGAGCGGAAAAATTAGCGTTTACCTATTACCTTAGCAATTTTAAAGTTGCTAAAATTGAGAAACATTTACGAATTCGCGGTTCATGGTGCCCATATCAGAGCTAAAATTTTGAATAACTGCTAACGCACAGTTCGTGGCTGTAATGGAGAAAAACGCTTATTTCACAGCAACAAAAAAAAAATCGAGAAAACGCCAATTCGCGATTTCCGGTGGGGGGGTGGAGGGGGGCCACCGTGCCTAAAAATGAGAAAAAACAGTCATCCATGGCCAGAATTCAATTAATCGATGCTAAAATTAGGGAAAGCGCTAATTACCTGCTAAAACCGAAAAAAGAGCTGCTAATTCGCGGCTAAAACTATAATAAAATACTCTCACATCCAAAGTTGAGAAAAAAATGCTAATCCATGGCTAAAATTGAGAAAAAGCTCCAATTCGTGTGAAATGGAGAGGAGGGGGGGAATCACGAAATTATGGTTCCTCGATGCAATTTCAAGAAAACAAAATTGAGACAAAATTATGTTACCTTGACAATTCGCGGCAAAAATTGAAAGAATGCCAATTCATGCAATATACTGGGCCTTAAATTGGAAAAAGTTAGTTCACTGCTAATACTGAAGGGAATCACTCAGGTTTGCAGCTAAAATTAATGAAATCTGAGTGAAAATGTTGGCTCATTTTGTTGTTTTACTTTTATGTTCATCCAGGTGCCTGAAATAGCGAGATCCATTCCATTCAGTCGAATTTTCACTCTTCGCCAACAGACTCAAATTCTCTGGGACAAATATTTTTCGTCTATTGAGAAAATTGTCTTCACGACATTCGAGGTAAGTCCCACGTTTTTGTCTTTATTAGCTGTTTCAGCTCCCGAGCTGAGACCCACTGAAATGTGATTTATGTGGCACAACAGGATCCCTTTGAAGCGAACTCTTTATTTCGAAGAAATGCTGTCTATAAAAAAACGTTCTTGGTGCATTTTTTAAGATTCAGTAGTGGCCGGGAGGGAGCCCCCGAGATTTTAGTTCCTAGTGTTACCTAATATTTCTGAGATAATTGTTCTATCTTGTTTAAATTCTGTGCTACTGTCATGACGAGGGGAGTGGGGATGTACTAGTTTTTTTTTTATCATTTAGACCCCTTAATTATTGTGAAGATTAACGTTATTAGCTGAAATCCCAAGAGATAATTATTATAGGATTCTTGACAACACAAAAAAGTAGTTAAATTGACTGGAACGCTCGTTTTTCGACGCCATCGCCTACGAAAGCATAAGCGTTCTTTCTAAGACACGTGGTGGCCGACGGACACTATATCGTGTGGTGGACATACGCTTTCCTGCCTAAAACTGGCCCCCTATCTTCGGAAGGTAGCCAAAGCGAATTTTGTCTGTTCTAACTGGAATTTCAAGGTGTTTGATCACAAAGCCGTCACTTGTGTCCTTCTTATTCTCGCTAATGATTCAAAAACTGTGGCTATTTCTCTCGCTATTTCTGAGACGTATTTGAATAAACCACCTCAGGGCTAAACTTCCTGTCGCAGAAGTTAAACATCGAACTTCCCAGCCCCCCCCCCCTTTCTTGAATTAATTATTCAGTCAGGTAACTGCCAGTTTCTCCTCAAAATGTATCGATTTCAACTCGATAATTCAGTTCTGACCCTGGCCTCTCAGCCTGGACCTTGTTAATCACAACAAGATGCTAGACAGCCTCGGTTTTGCGGTCGTTTTCTCTCATTAGGCCATCGTTTAGCGTCTTTGCTAGAAAGAACAATTGTAAAGAAAGGAAAAGGAATAAAGATTTAGGACTGTCGTATTTTCCGAACAAAATGACTCAGAGTGAAAGAGCGGTTATGAAAAAGGCTTGTAAAAGTTAAAGAATTCTTCCCGAAGTAATAAAATTCCTTGCAAAAAAGACAAGTCATTCAAGTATTACGTCAGTTGTTTTCCATTTGCACACAACTCATGCAAACAATGAAGAAGAAATAAATTAACAGCGGTACCTTCCCTCCGCTCCCTCTCACACCACAATAACCGAGATTTTAGGCAAGAAATAACTCCCCACAATATTTGATGTTTTTTTTCAGCATCACGCTAAGCGATAACACAATGACTGATAGGACTTTCCGTAAAACTAGCTTTAATCGACCTAGCCCGATTGTACGTAAAAGTCGTTTTAGCACCTTTTCAGATGATGGAGGGAGGGGTGGGGAGGCGGTGATGAACGGTATCTAAAAATACGCTCTTTTAATTGAAAAAGGATCTCCCACATTAAACCGTTTCTCATCGATTACACATTATTCAGTTATGGCGAGGGAGAATTAGAGAAGGACATGTGGGACTATACAAAATACATTACACGTACTTTTTAAGCATTGGTAGATGGGAGGGGGAAGAACAGGATAGAGTGGAACATGTACAAACGCTAAAACGAGGATTTATTTTAAAGATGTTTTTTTAAAAAAAGAGAGAGAGAGAGAGAGAAAGATGTGCCTGTTTACATCTGGAAAAGACGAGTATAGGCTTGCGTATGTGTTGAAGCAACCAATAGGGTGATTTTGTGAACATTCCTCACAAATGACGTTGTTTCCCGTGTCATATATTGTGCTTGGCATATATTGTTTCTCGTCCGCCTATTAACAAGTTTTTTTTTTTTTTTCTGTGTGTGTGGAAACATTAGAAGGTTTAAGCATTTCAGTTAGGGCATGTAGAACATAGCTCGACTGACGAGTGTCCCCACGAAGTGTCCGTCTCTAACTGGCGGCTATTTATGAAGGACGTGATTATAATGAGGTGGCCACGTCCAAGGCGAGTTGGAGAGAGTGTATCACCGTCCAACACAAAACCGGACCAATGAGAGGCGATGGTTGTATTTCGGTTGACGGACGCTACTGGCCAACGTGACTGCTGGATGAAAATCTTTTAAGAAGCCCTGGGCCAGAGCAGTAGCGTAACGAGGTAGTGGCGAGGATGAGGGGGCCCCCTAAAAAGCTTAAGAATGGGGAAAAAGAGAATTTTTAGGTCCTATCTTCATTGATGTAGTTATACATGAAAAGGAGTTTTGGTATTCGGTTGTACACCGATTTGGCTCCTTTTCCGACGATTTCCGGTACCTCCGCCCTCGAGAATAGAATATTACAGGTGATCAGTAAAAAGAGTGGCTGAATATTCAACTCAGCGCCATTCTGAAGGCTCAAATTGAGAAAATACGCTAATCCTTTCTTCTGGTCCTTAAAGCGGATAAAATTGAGAAGGTATACCAAAGTGCTGTCCTTGGGGCAAGTACGCGAGAAAATTGTTGAAAAAAGCGTTTATATTCGGGCCTGAAATCGATAAAAAACGCTAATTCGAGGCTACAAAAAGAAAAAACAAAAAAAACCACGCTAATTCGGGGCTAAAATTGAAAAATACAAAATAAAAATTCGGAACTGAAATTGCATAAAATCGCCCATTGGTGGATAAAAAATCTGCTAAATTTACAAAATAACGCTAAAGAATGACATTTGCAAAAAAATCGGAACGGCTGAAATTGAGAAACATCGCTAATTAGCGGCTAAAAATAGAACAAACGCCAAAGTCACGGCCACAATTGACAAAAATCGCTGTTACAACTGAGAAAAATCGCTGATTCGCAAATTGAGAAAAAGCGGTAATAACGGCTAAACTTCAGAAAAAAGGCTAATTCGAGGCAAAAATTAAGAAAAATCGCCATTTCGCGAATGAAATTGAGGAAAAGCGTTATTTGGTGGCTAAAATCAGGACAAAAGCTAATACAGCTAATGTTGACAATATTATTAATTGACGCGGCTAAAACTGATACAAAACGCTAATTTTTTAAGCTAAAATTGATAAAAAGCGATAAATCGCTGCTATAAATGGAAAAAATCGCTAAATCACGGGATATGAACGCTACTTCGCTACTAAATAGCTACTTCAAAATGAAAAAGTCGCTAATTGGCAGCTAAAAATGAGGGAAACGCCAATTTTATGGCTAAAATTTAGAAAAATCGCTAATTCGCGAATGGAATCAAGGCGCCGATTAGCGGCTAAAATTCGGACCAACCCAATTCACGGCTAAAATGCAAAAAAATCTCAAATTAATTCACGGATGAAATTAAGAAAAAGCGGTAATTCGCGGACAAAGTGTTGGGAAAAACGTTAATTCGCGCAATTGAACCAACAAAATCACTAATTCGCGGCCAAAATTGAGAAAACGTAAATCTTTGGTTGCCTTGGAATCCTTATTTGGTTTGACTATAACAGAGAAAAAGCGCCAACCCGTAGCTAAAAGTGAAAACAAATTGCTAATGCGGAGCTAAAATGTAAAAGAACGAACCGCTAATTTGCGGCTAATGTTGACAAAATAATTAATTGACGCGGCTAAAACTGGTACAAAACACTGATTTTTTTAGATGAAATTATCAAAAGGCGTTCCTATAAATGGAAAAATCGCTAATTCGCGGGGTATGATCGCTACTCCGCTGCTGAATTGCTGATTAACTGCTTACAAATGAAAAACATCGCTAATTTGCAGCTAAAATAGAGGAAAACGCTAATTTCATGCCAAAAATTTAGAAAAGTCGGTAATTCGCGAATGAAATGGAGAAAAAGCGCTGATTAGCGGCTAAAATTCGGACCAAAATTGCAATTTCGCTGTGTTTTTCTCCACCAAGAGATTTAATCTCGTAGCCATATCTGCCGAGGGCTTTGAGCACGTCTGGGCTCGACATCCCAACTTGCAAATTCCCGGATAGTTAGACCCGCAACTTGCAATTTCGCGGATATTCAGACCCGAAACTTGCAATTTCGCAGATATTCAGCTCTAAACGACGTAATTTTACAGTTGTCTCTCAATTTTAGCTGTGAATAAGCGCTTTTTCCTAATTTTATCCGCGAAAAATGAGAGATTTTTATCAATTTTGACTGCGTGTAACGTTTTTCTCAATTTTAGTCGCTGACTACCGGTCCCTCCTCCCTTCAATAGCCATGAATTAGCGCTTCTTCTCAACTTTAGTAGCAATGTAGCGATTTTTCTAATTTTCCACGTGTTGACGTTTTCCTCAATTTTAGCTGCTATAGTTTACGACTTTTTCTACTTTTTTTAAAGCAGGAAATTAACACTTTTCTCAGTTTGAGCCGAAAATTGGCGTTTTTCTTAAGTGCATTGCCTAATATTAGACGGAAAATAGCGTTTTTTTTTCTGAATTTTGGCCACAAATTAGGAGTTTTTGCTCTCCATACGCTATGGATTAGCAATGTTTCTCGGTTATAGCCGCAAATTAGCGGATTTTTCACCTGTTACCATAAATTGGTGCATTTTCTCAATTTTAAATATTTGACTCAAATTGAAATTTTTTCCAGTTTTAGCAGTAAACTAGTGATTTTTTCCGTTTTTAGCTGGGAATTAGCACTTTTTTTTACTAGAATAGCCTTGAATTATTCTCAATAGCTGCTTAGTTGGCTTCAGAAGGCGCGTATGTTCAAATTATAAATGTTACAATATTTTAACCGCGAATTAGTAGTGTTCCTTAATTTATTTCAGCAGTGTGGTAGCGTTTTGTAACCTTCGAATTAGCAAATGTTCTCAATTTATGTCAAGAATTGGCATTTTTCTCAATTTTCAGCAGCTAATTGGCATTTTTCTCAATTTTCAGCAAGAAATTTGCTCTTTTTGCCATTTTGAGCTGAAAATTACCGTTTTTTTGTATTTATGCCGCGCAAATTAGTGATTTTTTTAATATTAGCCGCGTTTTTTAAACATTTCAGTCCAGCATTGGCATTTGTTTCTTTTTTTACGTTTTCGTCTCAAACGGGAGCTACGGTTTTTTTGTTTTTTGTTTTTTTTTAATCAATTTTTGCCGCCATTTATAGACCGAGAGCTGGCGACAGTCCCATTCAACCGGAAGAACATAGTCACCGAATGTGTGCAAAATGATGGCATTTGACTCCCTATTTACGAGTCCGGAAGTCTGCCATGCTGTATCTGGGGCCAAAGGATTTTATAGCTAATTAAAGTCTTAATTTGGGACGTGAATTTAACCAGAAGAACACAGTCCCGAAACTAGTCTCATTCGAAAGGTTTTATGAAGCTGATTACGAATATGATCGTCTGCCGCCGTCTGCCTGGGGCATTTGCCCTCTGTGGCTCACCAAAAACACGTAATTCGGTGAATTTTGATTAACAGGAAGAACATAGTCCTGAAACTGTTCTTATTCGATAGGATTTATGGAGATGATTACAAATAAAATCGTCTGCCGGCGTCGGCCTGGGGCATTTGCCCTCGGTGGCCAGTAAATCCTTAAATCAGGGGCATTAATTAACCGGATGAACTAAGTCCGGAGAATGGTCTATGTTTCAGGACTATGTTCTTCCGGTTAATCATTTTCCTCCGGTGCAGTTTGACTGGTCACTAAGGCCAAGTGCCTCAGGCAGACGATCATTTTCGTATTCAGCCACATGAAACGTGTCGCCAAAGACCATTCTTCGGACCTAGTTCTTGCGGTTAATTAATATCCCTGATTTAAGGAGTTTACTGGCCAACGAGGGCAAATGCTCCAGGCAGACGCCGGCAGACTATTACATTTGTAATCATATCCTTAAAACCTATCGAATAGGACCAGTTACAGGACTGTGCTCCTCAGTTATTTAAAAACTACCGAATTACGTGAGTTTGGCGAGCCACAGAGGGCAAATGCCCCAGGCAGACGCCGGCAAACCATTATATTT
The DNA here is from genome assembly GCA_038030265.1 of Corythucha ciliata. Lineage (NCBI taxonomy): Eukaryota > Metazoa > Arthropoda > Insecta > Hemiptera > Tingidae > Corythucha > Corythucha ciliata. The sequence continues at coordinate 7,078,569 of CM075943.1, read as the reverse complement.
GTAATCATCTCCATAAATCCTATCGAATAAGACCAGTTTCAGGACTATGTTCTTCCGGTTAATCAAAATTCACCGAATTACGTGAGTTTGGCGAGCCACAGAGGGCAATTGCCCCAGGCAGACGGCGGCAGACGATCATATTCGTAATCAGCTTCATAAAACCTTTCGAATGAGACTAGTTTCGGGACTGTGTTCTTCTGGTTAAATTCATGTCCCAAATTAAGGACTTTAATTAGCTAAAAAATCCTTAGGCCCCATATACAGCATGGCAGACTTCCGGACTCGTAAATAGGGGGTCAAATGCCATCATTTTGCACACATTCGGTGACTATGTTCTTCCGGTTGAATGGGACTGTCGCTAGCTCTCGAACTATTAGTGATTTTCCTCTAGCGCTTTTTCTCAATTTTAGGAGTGCAGTAGCGTTTCTATCTCCTGAATTAGCGATTTTTCTCAATTTTTGCCTCGAATTTGCGTATTCCTCAATTTTACCTGGAGATTTGTCATTTTTAGCAGCGAATTAGCACTTTTTCTAAATTTGAGCTGAAGAAAATTGGCGTTTTTCTACATTTTAGCCGCGCTAATTAGTATTTTTTTTATACAATTTTAGCCGCGTTGTTTTTCAGATTTTAGCCCCGAATAAGCAATTTTTTTTAGTTTCTGCTACGTATCAGCGCCGTTTTTCAGTTTGAGTGCGGATATAGTACGGATTTGCGGTTTATCGATTTTATCCGCGAATTAGCGATTTCTCTCAATTTTAGCTGTGAAATAGTGTCTTCTGCTAATTTCGCAGCGAATTAGCATCTATTATTCTTTTTTTATATGAGAATCGGCGATTTTTCGCAATTTCAGTTGTTAATTTGCTATTTTTTCTCAATTTTAACCCAAATTGTTATATGGTCAATATTAGCCGCGATTTTTTTTTTCATTTACAGCCTTGAATTAGCGTGTTTTCTTAATTTTAGTCACGGGCCTGGCCCAAAAACAACACTTTTGCGTTTATTTCTACATTTTAGCCGTAGAATGGCCTCCATACACAGTGAATTACAGAATTGTTCTCAGTTGCATCGTAAGACCTCACTTTTTCGCAATTAGGTATAGCCACAATATTAGCGCTTTTTCCAAAGTTTTTGCCTCGTCAGGAAAATTAATTGCAAGTTGCCGATCAGCACATTAATACGCTTAACTACCTAACGAAACTGGGGACGGTGTATTTTCTCTATTTTAGCCGCGAATTTTTCTCGGGGGGGAGGGGGTTAGCCCACACTCATTGCTGATATTACTTGCAAGGTTACATTCTCGAGGTCGAATGGGCTGAAATTCGTATAGGAAGGGGTCAACATTGCTGTTCAAACGTTCAACCTTTTCACATACTACCTATCTATGAATAGGGTGGATCCGTATAAGTGTGACAAAAATTTTTGGGCAAAGCTACGTTAAAAGTGGAGTAAAATGGTACCTTCGGAAGTGTCCTACGTCGATCCGTTCCGGAGTTATGATTTTTTCTGTGTTTAAAAAAGTAACCAATGCTTGCTTCAAAAAATCCACAATTTCTCGGCTTATATCGCACCAAATCCAAAAAGTGATGCCATTTTCAGAAACTACGGAACATTTTCTTTAGGAAAGAGGTCATTTTATTGCTTGAAATAATCGTCAACACCCAGAAATCTGGCATTTTTTCCATAAATTTACGTGGCCTCCAAAATTTGTCCGTTTTACGAAAAGTCGCTGTACCCAAACAGCTTTCTCAACAGATTTTCGATGTATCACAAAAACTTCCCCGTCTTCTAAGCTTCCTTTTGGCGTGTTCACATTTCATGTTACCACTGACGTTTCTCACGAGAATGCACAAAAACCGTGTTTTTACGAAACATGGGCCATTGTCTACGGTATTCGTGAATGGTGCAGGGAGATCGGCAGTAAGTGAGAACAGGATATCTTACCATGGAGAAGGCAAGAGGCATTCGATTTTACCCCTTCCCCCATCAGTGATTCATTAAATTGTCGCCATTCAGGGGAGGGGGGGTTAATTGAATGCCGTTTGCCTACGATATCTTCTCCTTTATAAAATATCCTGTCCTCCCTTTCTAAAGCAGTATTTTGACAGAAAAATATAGGCAGTTGCCTATGTGCCAGGTGCCAACAATATTCGTGAAGGGTGCTCAGAGATCGGCAGGAATGGTGGGGGGAGGGGTAAACTTGAATGTCTCTTGCCTGGTAAGATATCCTGGGGGTCTATTCTCTAACAAGAAGTAATATTTTTTTCGCCAGCCATGTGTCTATTTCATTCATTTGTTCGAAGAAAATGAATGAAATAAACATATGACTTCCAAAAAGCTATTGCTTCGGAGTTAGAGAATAAGCCCCCTGTTCTCACTTATTGCCGATCTCCCTGCACCCTTCACGAATACCGTAGACAATGACCCATATTCCGTAAAAACACAGTTTTTGTGCGTTCTTGTGACGTTTTTGTGAGAAACGTCAGTGGTAACATGAAATGTGAACACGCCAAAAGGAAGTTTAGAAGACGGGGAAGTTTTTGTGATACATCGAAAATCTGTTGAGAAAGCTGTTTGGGTACAGCGACTTTTCGTAAAACGGACAAATTTTGGAGGCCACGTAAATTTATGGAAAAAATGCCAGATTTCTGGGTGTTGACGATTATTTCAAGCAATAAAATGGCCTCTATCCTAAAGAAAATGTTCCGTAGTTTCTGAAAATGGCATCACTTTTTGGATTTAGTGCGATATAAGCCGAGAAATTGCGGATTTTTTGAAGCAAGCATTGGCTACTTTTTTAAACACAAAAAAAAATCATAACTCCGGAACGGATCGACGTAGGACACTTCCGAAGGTACCATTTTACTCCATCTTTAACGTAGTTTTACCCAAAAATTGTTGTCACACTTATACGGATCCACCCTGTAGAACCTAAAAATCCTCATTTTTCCGTATTTCTAAACTATGCGGGGGCGGGGTCTGATAGGGGGCCCGGGGTGGTCCCCCCCCTCGCCACTACCACGGTACGCTACTGCTTAGCTGTGAAGACTTTGCGAAAAATTACCGTTTTTTCAGTGCAAAATCTGTTTTTCGGGCGGAATTTCAAGATTATTTGACTTTTTAGGGACAAAATGTTCTGTTTTAATGCTTATCAAGCAAATCAGCCTGTTTTGAAGGGGCGAATTGACAGTTTTCAAAGTGTTGAGTGTAACCACCACCTGCAGGAGGATGCAGCTCTTGTAATTACTGCTTTTGTCTTTTCAGATCATTCGCGAGCGACTTCCTGGTGAGGCCGTTCGAGACGGTCGTATATGGAATACACCGCCGGGAGCCCTCGTGTCGCTGCCTCGATACGACGGCCCTTTTCCTTGGAGCGACCATCAGTCGCTATTGCTCAATTTCACCGCCGTCATTTACGCTCAACTAGGCGGGCCTGTAACTCAGTCCTCGCCCATTTTTAAACTCGTCAAAGCTCTCAACAAAAGCTCCTTTGTCTCTCAGGTAAAGCCTGTCTGGAGTTGTACAATTTTTTGCGCAAAAACGTTACTTTCTCCCTTCCATCACTTGCAGATTTTAGTCATTTGGGTTAATGAACGTAGTCCTCCGCCTCGAAGTAAATGGCCGCCATCGACAGTTCCACTAGAGATGATTCATCAACCTGGGTCGTCTCAACGGTTTTTTCCTCATCCAGCCATTCGAACTTCAGCTATTTTATCATTGGACGAAGACAGCGTTATCACAACCGATGAAATTGACTTTTCATTTCAAGTATGGCGACACTTTCCCGATAGAATTGTCGGCTATCCAGCGCGTTCGCACTACTGGGACGATGCAAAGGTAGCCTCGCAAAAAAAAAAAAAAAAAAAAAAAAAAGTAGTTCTTATAATCGTTTGACGTTAAAAATTCGATTCCTCGTTTCACGTTTTTACAGGGAACTTGGGGTTATACGTCAAAATGGACTAACGACTATTCGATAGTACTCACTGGAGCTGCTTTTTATCATCGCTACTTCAATTATTTGTACACCGAATGGTTGAGTCCGCTCGTTTTGAAAACTGTCGAACAGTCGCACAATTGCGAGGATATTCTGATGAATTTTCTCGTGAGTCACGTGACGAGGCGACCACCGATCAAGGTGACTCAAAGGAAACAGTACAAGGAACCACTTCCGTCTGCCTCAATGGCAAGGTCGGTCAAATTAAATAAAAATACGAGTGGAACTAAAATCGTCTAACGCCGTTTTTCAAAAAAACAGGTGGCCCTGGAATGATCCAGACCATTTTATTCAGCGTCAAACATGTTTGAACACGTTCGCCGCTGTTTTTGGCTACATGCCTCTGTTGAGAAGTAATACAAGGCTGGATCCTGTGCTGTTCAAGGATCCCGTGTCTAACATGAGGAAGAAGTACAGACAAATCGAGTTGGTTCCGAGCTAGTACAGGTTGTATCGATTTATATTTTTCCTTAAAAAAAAAAAAAAAAAAACAAGGCGTTGGGGAGTATAAAACGAGCAGAAGCGGCCAGATTGACTATGGTCGCACCGTCAAATGATGTTGCAATATTTTTATATAAGGTTAACGTGGAAACTATCTCGTGCTGTAAAAGTTAGTTTGTTTTTTTGTTGTCATTGTTTATTCTTAGGTAGGAGGCACTAATGGGAGGAGGGGGAAGAAAATTGTCATTCCATATTGTCTGTTTTCAACCAGGCTGGTCAAAAAGTGAACTGACTCGAAAGGATAGTGACAGACTCGGCGGCAGTCATCATTGCGCGGGAGGTTTTGTTGTAATTTTCTCGCTTCAACCTCTAGTGGGGCAAAAATTTAATTAAATTTCCTTCTCGAGTGCCGGTGAAAAATAGGAAAGCTTAATCAGCATCATAGTTCCAGGCAATTTTTTAAAATTAAATTTTCCATTCAAAATGACGATTTGATTTTTGTCTTATTATTTCTCAATAACAAGTCTTTGTATTTAAATTAAAGAACAAGGAACTTGTTGCTCAAGACAGCCATTTTTGAATTAGAATGGGGAGGGGGGGTATTTTTTTTGCTGGTCACTTTGGAAAAGAAGGCTTATGACCGGCTGGATAAGTTTAGGTGGGGGGCGAGCCGAGGGACATTAAAAATGGGACTCCTAATGATATTTACGTACTAGAATTAGAAAAAAAAAAAGATTGAAACGGGTGGCAGGTTCTGGGAGTGTTCCTAATACGTTTTTCAAGAGTTACAAAAGTCCCTCTTATCACACGGGCACTCTGCTGTCTCTGCTCACGATGGGGGTTCGAGATAGAGCACTATCCCAGTTATCAAGTTCAAAATACGTTAGTTTATACGTCTTACATCTAGTCAATTTAAAAAAAAAAAGTGTTAGCTTTTATTGCTCCATCAGTAGTTTGACTGGTTTTGGGAAGGTTAGAATGAGGGGACTGGCATTTCACCCACAAGGGCCGTCCATTTTGATATTTAGACCACTCGAAACTAAGTAGGAAAGTACTTAATTCCCGTACAGAATTGAATTTCTTTGAGAGTTAATGTGGGGGGGGGGGGCAAACCTCCTCTTACCGCCAAATGTTGAGAGTCTGGTTTTTAAAAGAATAACTCAATCCCTCTGCTTGGGAGAAATCACAAGGATTAATTATAAAAAATAAAAAAGGATTTTATATTTAAATTATTTTAATTTTAACTTGGTACTCCACTCGCCTAAATGTCACGAAGCATAAGCCATTTTCGACGACTGTGTACCCCGTCCCATCCCCCGTGTGCCATCATAGTCTCAAAGTCAATTTAATTGTATTGTTAGAAACCCTCACATTGAGTAAAATTTTCCAATATGTTCCTAAACTGACCCTTTGTTTATACTTTTTTAAAAATATTATTTTGTAAAAAAAAGGCTCATATTTTAGCTCATAATTATTTATGTACGCCATAAAATGTTTGTATATTTATTTTTATTTTAATATTTATTATTGTAAAGATTGTTATGCCCAATTTTTCTTAGTTTACGGTATTCCTGAGCTGCAAAGGTGTGCGAGATGAAACAAATGGCGTAAATGTGGTCGTATCTATCCTAAATATTGGCGAAAATGCGTATTTATAATTTGTTTATTTCACTGTACGCGAGTGTTTCTCCGGCGTTTCGATGAAGGAAAGAGTGTGTTTTCCTCTGCAGGGATTGTGAACACAACAGTTTATGAATAGAGTAGAAGTGAAAAACTGCATGCTCTGTATCGCCATATCATATTTATGTACCATGGGGAGGGGGAAATTAACAAAAGAGAAGACTGAGAATAAATATGAAATTGCAATATAACAATTGTGTGCAATATTCCTTCGCCGCTAAAGTGATTTTCATGGGAACGCTACAGGAGCACCAGCGAAACCTTTTATTTTCCTCGAATAGTCTCAAAAACTAACCGTTTCGCGTTGTCCCTGATTTCGGCATTATTTCTCCGCTCGGACCGTGGTCCCAGCTAGAGGTCCGCCTGCGTCGAGGCTATCCCTAGGACTTCCGGCGTGATGACAACGTAGCCGCCGCCCACAGAAGGAAAATTCGTGTGACCCCCGAAGCGGACAAAATCGCCGGAATCACTGGGAGAACACCTTCAACTGCATTTCCGATGGAAAATCCTTATCGATATTCCGATTCCCCGTTATTGATACCCCCCCCCCCCACCGAGTTAGAAAATATTTGGGGGATCTAGGATTGAATCTTATACGGATATTTTCGAAATCAAGGGGCGATCTGGGATTGAATCATGGGATCAAAACTTATCACAAACGACGATTTTGCCCCCTTTTCTTGCGTTTTGAGGCGATTTTCGGTCTTTTTTATTAGGAGAATATGATGTGATAGGATCTCGGCTCCGAAAGAGTTTTTTTCTTCAATTGGTTGGGTGTGGAATGAAGAGCATAGAATTCCCACGTGGTTATAAATCGTTCTAAGTGGGCCCAAATTGATCTCGTGAGTGATATCGGACACCCCTGGAAATGTCGCTCTCTGAACCCGATTCCACATTCTATTCTCCTGGTCAGTCAATACCGAATCTTGTCGAAAACAACGATTTTTCTTTGCCTTGTGGTGTGGTTACGTGGGTTTTATCCGCTTGGCTACACCTTGTGATTCTTAAATTTGGGTTTGCTCGGCTTAAAAGAAATAAACTAACAACAGTTTATGATAATTATTAACGAACTTCTTTATTGAATTTAAAAACGATAGCTGAAATTTTTGATCAAGGATCAATTAGTGGGGCGTCTTAAGCCAAGGGGAGAGTCAAATTGACTAACCTCTGTGTTATCTTCTTCCGGCGTCCTTTGATTTGATGCCACCATATATTTTGAATTATATATTTGAATCACCATATACACCATGGTCCGAAAATCAAAACCCTTCGAGATTTTTCTAACGATTTTTAAAGCTTACATCATTTTTTAAAACTAACTGCGAGAAACTCGTATTCAATTTGAATTTTTGCAACTTTTAGTGATGTATTCGGAAAGAGCACATCATTTTCTGCCAGGATTGGCCATTTTCGATGGACGTTAACTATTTTATGTGCCCTTAAATGCGGCTCAAAGTCATGCGAATCCGGGATTTAATTTTTTTCAAAAAACGTCAGTCCCCGTTTGTCCACACTAAATCTGAGTGAACGGACAACCCGTGATTCAGAAAAACATCTTCTAAGTGTCCTTTACAAAAATAGTCATAAGCGTTTTCTTAGTTGATTTGTGAGTTTTCGTCAGAAATGACCATTTAGTTTGGTTATACAAACACAAGTTTTCTTCGAGAGAGAACCAAAACAGAATAAATTTTATTTTTATACCATGTGGAACTTTGTCAATGAAGTGGAAGGAGAAGTGAAGTTGCCACAATACTCCGCCCCAAAAATTCCGGTGAAATTTGTCTTTTAAGTGCAGAGCGTTACGAGAGGTCGACGAAAATGCACATGACGACTTCTGAATGTTGCTTGTAGTTGATCGTTGTTAGTGATGCCGATGAGGCGTGGGAGGAATGACGAGGGGTGTCAGTGGGTTTGATAGACTGACATTCGAGGAAGGCGGGTTTCAAACGGTCGACTGAGATAGTGGTATTTTCGCCATTTTTGTCCAAAGTGAAATACTTCTGGTGCCGTTTAATGACTTTGAACGGTCCTTCATATGGAGGTTGGAGAGATTTCTTGATGGAGTCAGTTCTGGTGAAGACGTGGGAACTCGTGTAGAGGTCAGGGGGTAAAAAAACATGAGGTTCACTGCCGTGCCGCGAGGTTGAAGGTAAGCGGAGACGTTGCATGAATAGTCGAAGTTGTGTTACGAGGTCATGCGCGTTGAAATGAGTTTTGGGGCTGTCTTCGAGGAAATCACCGGGTAAACGTAACGCTTGACCGTAGCAGACGATGTCGGTTGGTGCAAATCCAATATCTTCTGACGCGGTGTGGCTTAATGGGGGGTCGTTCGGACGACCCGAAGATGAGGGTTGAAGATGCAAGAATTTAACGGTCGCTACCTGTTGTTTGCTTTGGGTAACAGGCCCCAATATATTCACAATATAATACAACTGATTACAATTTTTTGGTTCGGAAAAATAATAACAATGCGTTTCTTCGGTGATTTCCGGTCGTTCCGGTGCGTAGACTTCGCGACTGTCGGTCTGGTAGCGTCCCTTCGCGCTGTTGCAGATCCTCTTGTCGGGCTAACAGTCCGTTAGCGTCCGTAGTGTCTTCTTCGCTGGGTTCGGCAAGGACCGGGAAAGGTTTGGACAGGAACGGTCTGGCACGAATGCCTACCGGTGGTCAGGTCCACAATAGGGTTTCCCTTCAACAAGCGTCCGGAGTCTTCTCAACGGATGTGTCGGACTTGGAAGGTTCCCGCAAGGTTATCCTGCCGGTCCGGTTTGGATATGCGTCAAGTGAATGACGACTTTAACAGTGACGGTCTAAATCCACAATAGGGTTTGCCTTCAACAAGCGTCCGGAGTCTTCTCAACGGAGTAGAGCTTGGAAGGTTCCCGTAAGGCTATCCGACTGTTCGGTTGTGATATATGCGTCAGGTCACTGACGACTTTAAAAAGAAATGACGGTATAATCCCCAATAGGGTTTCCCTTCAACAAGTGTCCGGAGTCTTCTCAACGGATATGTCGAACTTGGAAGGTTCCCGAAAGGTTATCCGTCCGATTTGCTGAATTTATGCGTCCGGGTTAGGACGACTTGGGCCAGGGGCGGTTTAATCCACAATAGGGTGTCCACTTCAACAAGCGTCCGGAGTCTTCTCAACGGAGTAGAGCTTGGAAGGTTCCCGAAAGGTTATCCGCACCACTGGTCGGAAAAAAAAAGAAAATACACTGGCTATGGGTAGCCTGTTGGGCTAACGGTCCGTTAGCGTCCCTTGGTGTTGTCCGCTGCGTCCTCTTCGCCGAGTTCGGCAAGGATAGGGAAAGGTTCGGACGGGAGCGGTTTTACTCGATGAATTCTGGGGCAGACACAAGTGTCGCTAAGCCCCGTAGTATCTATCAAGCTCCACCGAGGTTAAAGGAGTGAATAAAAAGGATAACCGGAGTCTTCTCTACGGTTTAGGCACGGATGCCGATCGGTGGTCAGGGCCACAATAGGGTTTCCGCTTCAACAAGCATCCGGAGTCTTCTTAACGGAGTAGAGCTTGGAAGGTTCCCGTAAGGTTATCCTGCCGGTCCGAGTGTATATATGCGTCAGGCGTATGACGACTTGAACCAGGGGCGGTTTAATCCACAATAGGGTTTCCACTTCAACAAGCGTCCGGAGTCTTCTCAACGGAGTAGAGCTTGGAAGGTTCCCGTAAGGTTATCCGTCCCACTGGTAAAAAAAAACAGAATGGGGTAAGAGGCCTCAGTCAGGGTCAGCCTTATACCAACCGGTCAGGATCGAATCACTGAAGGGTCGGAAAGGTTCCCAATAGGCTTTGCCCGTGGATGCCTGTTACCGTGACAGTGGCCATGGTCTGATTTTTCTTGAGAATTATTTGGGGGGGGGGGGAAAGGATAGGGTCTAGCGTTGAAGTGGGGTAGTGAATATTAAATTCTAGACGAATGGGGGGGGGGAAGGAGGAACCAGAGGACTTTAGGGTAATAGGAAGGTGGGGCTGGTCGAGATGTTAATAGGGAGGGACGTCTAGGCTTATGGCGCTAGAGGAAGAGGAGGACGAGGTATAGGGGGGACTCACCGGGATGTGCCAGTCTTGGAATGTGGTACTGAAATTTGACGAACTGGCGGCTATAGGATATTTGTACCGTCTTGGGTCCGTGGGGGGGGGGGTTTGGGCTCTTTCTAGGGCCGAGAGGGTGGCGAGGGTTAAATCCCGGCGGAGCACGGGCTGGTACCCCTGGGCGGCGGCGGCCGTGGGGTTTGGGCTCTTTCTAGGGCCGAGAGGGTGGCGAGGGTTAAATCCCGGCGGAGCACGGGCTGGTACCCCTGGGGGCGGCGGGTCCACCGGTCAATTCTGCGAAAGTCCGGTTGGGGGCAGAAACAAATGGGGATTCGGGCCCGGAAGGCGCATTGCTTGCATTGTCGTAGTCGAAGTTGTTCAGAGGCCACCCAAATCTGTAACTGCTCTGGGAACGGTACGATGGCAGGTCGCAATCGGTCTCCTCGAACGTCCCTTATCTCGTAGTACTCTGCCCCTAGGGCGGGTTGATGTAGATATCTGGCTACCTCGGTCCCCGAAATTCCCGTCTGATGGTTGAATCCGGGAGTGTTGGGGGGGGGAAAGAAGATGACACCCGAATCACGGGGATAAATGTGGGCAGGAAGAATAGCCGTAGGGCCTGCGAGGAGATAATAGACGGCGTCGAGTTTTATTAGCCCTGGAGGGGGGCGGGCACCCACATAAATCTCAACGAGGGATTCTTTCGTGAAGGCGGCGAGCTGTCGCTTGCAGGCTTTATCTCGCCTCCTTACATCACGTTCTGGGGAGGGGATAATGTTTTCTATGGGGGGAATGAAGTAGTTTACACAATCCGAGTTCATCGGGCTAGGGAGAAACAAAAGGAACGAGATGAGGGTAGAAGAGGACAAACTTTAGAGGGGAAGAAGGCCGGCGGAGCCACACCTTAGGAAAGGTAAAAGGTCTTTTCTCCCGGCGTTGCCACGGAGAAATTTCGAAATGGGGAGGGGAAGAGAGAGGGGAAAACCAAAAATTAATAAAGAATGAACTCGCACAAATAAGAAAACGAAGTACACTTTTTAATAACAAAGTTCACAACTGACAACTTGATAAGCGATATGATAGCGGTTCTTACTTCAACAGCCACAATTTTTCCCTTTTATTGGTGGCTTTTCGAAAAGTTAGGCGAGAAGCCCTGGTTGCTTACATTGTACACATAATTATTTTAATGAAATTAGGGGTTCTTGTTTTTTCTGTATTTCGGGGAGGATTGGTGTTGATCGGCTAATTTCTGTAAATATCTAGTTTAAACGGGTACGTAATGTCACATAATAAAACACATAAAAGTAATAAAAGAATAAGTAAAACATTATCTGTTAGAGGGCGCTTTCTGAATGAAGGTTTTTGGGGGTTTGGTATACAAAGATAAAAAGATAGTGATGCTTTCGGTACCACCGCTAGATAGGGGGTGATGTATCTCGCCTGGGTGGTCACGGTGGCATGCCTTAGTAGGGTGTGACGTCACGAACGGTCAAGAGTCGTCTCGATTGACCGCTGGACGTTTTCCCGTACGGCGTGATTGTTGGTGAGCGATCCTTCGCTTCGGGAAGACGGCGTCGTCGCTGTTGTACTTCCGGATCGTCTTGGAGCCTGGAGTTCCCAGTCGTTGAAGCCGCTGGAGGGTCGTACTGTTTCCCAGTCGAGTAGTCCAATTGCAGGCTGAAGATCTGGTCCAGGTTGCTGGGGTGTTTCCCGTTTGACTTCTCGACACGAAGTGATTTTTGGAGTGCCGGCGCTCGGGTTATATAGTCGGTGGGTGGATTCCACCCACTCCCACCCGCTCGGGTGGCTCAGTGGGTTGACCGTTGGGTGTTGGGTGAATCCCTTTCCACTTTCTCCCCCACCTGAAGGGCTCCCCTTTTTTTTTGTAGGGATGCCGTGAAAAAATTTTTTCCCTGGGAGGGGCGACTTATATAATTAATTTCTAGCGTAATTAATTGCCCGACGTCACTTCTTTAACTGTAGAGCGAAGGTGGAGGAGAATGATTGGGAGAACTGTCGTCCAGCTCGAGGTCGACTGGGCCATGATGGCAGCTTTGAGAGTTCTGTGTCACCTTTCTATCATCCCGTTTGACTGGGGATGATAAAGTCTTGTGTGAATATGCCGAATTCCTAGCAGTTGAGAAAGTTGTTTGAAAATACTTGATTCAAATTGACGACCTTGATCTGATGTCAATGTGAGCGGAACGCCAAACCGTGAAATCCAGCCTGCGAGGAAAGTGCGAGCAACAGTTTCACTTGTTGAGTCTGACGCGTTGGCTTCTGGCCAACGCGAAAAACGGTCGATGCAGGTTAAGACAAAGCGTTTCCCATTCGAGTTTGGTAAGGGACCCACTAAATCGATGTGCACATGTTCGAAACGGTGGCGAGGAATGTCGAAGGAGGTGTGAGGACTGTATGTGTGGCGGCCGACTTTGGTTTGTTGACATTGTTGACAGGATCTGGCCCACGTTGTTCAGTCACGCCGGATGTCAGGCCAAATATAACGTTTAGTTACGAGCCGGACTGTCGCTCGAACTCCCGGGTGGGTGGTTTTATGAATTGTGTCAAAGATTTCGCGACGCATTGGTTTAGGAACGTAAGGCCGAACATTATTGTGTGAGGTATCGCAGTAGAGTGGCGTATTGCTGCTGAAGGGAATACTCTTTTCAAGTTTGACACTGGAGTTACATAGCATTGAGGCTAACTCGTCGTCCGTTGATTGGAGTCTTGCCATTCGGTCTAAATCGACGGTAGAGGGTAGAGTGAGGGCTGAAATACGTGACAAGGTATCGGCTACCGACGGTGGGTAGTACATTGACTGATATACGCGAGTTGTCGAGCTTGTGTGGGGGAAGCTTTGTCCGATCTTTGCTGGAAAGCGTACTTACGTTAGTGGTCGATGATCGGTGTAGACGACAAAGTCTCGACCCTCAAGAAGGTATCTGAAATGTTTGATTGTTTCATAAATAGCGAATAACTCACGGTCGTAAGTGCTGATGTATTTGAGCTGACTGGGCTGTAATTTATGTGAGAAGAAACCGAGAGGTTGTTTGTGGTTGTGAATTAATTGATGAACGATGCCACCGATGGCGACATCTGAAGCATCTGTGCAAATAGAAAGAGGAGCAGTGAGAGAAGGATGTGCGAGTGTTGTGGCTTGGGAAAGGGCAGTTTTGAGGTCGGCGAACGCAGTTTGTAGGGGATCTGTCCAATTTAGAGGAGTAGTGTCGTCTTGATGGACGAAACCGGAGACCTACATACTAAATTGTGTCGATTATATTAATGCAATTGAGGAAAATTATAAATATGTCAACGTCAAAAAGTCCAATTGAGGGAGCTAGTAGTCCAATTTTTTTCTATGAAAAACGATCTGAAAGCTGATAGAATTTTCTATCAGACCTATCTTATGAAATTTCATTTGAAGATTAACATAAGACTCGACCATAACGTCAAACAATTTGAAATTTGCTGCAAAAAAACGTTTTTTTGTCACATTTCGGCCTATAACTCAAAAACTATCCATCCGATTAAACTTTAAAGAAACTCATCTGAGAGCTCGTTAAATTTCCTATAAGGAGTCATCTATGGCGTTTTTATAAAGACCCGATAAGTTGCAATGAAACGCAGTGGGAAATTCGCAAAATGAGTAATTTCCCAATAACTCCTTTCTTCAGCCGAACGTTTTTGCCTATAACTATCGAAGCCTTCGATGAAAATTGCACTATTTTTCAGTGAAAGCTGGTGAAATTTACAGTCAGAAACCGTATTTGCCAAATTTGTCAAGGCCCGGACAAAGAGGAATGAAGAGAACCCCCCCCCCCACCAACAATAGGCAAATCAAGTGTTTCCATTAAGTCCCTGAGCCGATTTCCCACCTTAGGAATAAGAAAAATAACTGGTGGGAGAAATATTTTAAATTCCCCGGAAAAGCCCTTCTCGAGGCTTTTTGACGGGCTCTTGAACATCTAAGAAGGCTTGTGACGAAATTTTGACTTTTGGTATTCAGTCCCGGCAATTGGCAAATTCTCCCCTGAGCACTCATCGAAAATTAAGGTCGGTACAATTTACCTTTTAAATAATCACCCACGGGATTGAAAAGTAACAATCGATTACAATTTATCGATTATCAATTTTTCTCCAATTAATAAAAATCCTCTCTTCTCAAAATAAATAAATAATTTTGAACTTGATTTAAATAAAAGAAATAATTGATATAATTTTATCCTCGGTGTCTTGTTAAAGTTTCTTCCGCTTTTCAAGCACCATAAAATAACATCAATCATTCTAGTCGTAATCGTACGAAATATCGAGTCTTTATAAACTATTCATTTTTTGATCTAAAATACCAACGAAACCCTCTCGAATTGCCAAGCGAGTTAAACGTTTCCCTTTCAAGTAGTAGATCTTTAAAAATTGTAAAAATATAAAAATTAACCAAACCTTTCCCAATTATTTCAATTATTGTCCACGAATCCCTTTCGAACAAAATACCACCTGCCTTTTAAAATAAAATAATAAAAATTAAATTAAAATTGATCTTATATACATTCTTTTTCCATCCTAGACAACAGCAAACGCAAAACGAATTCACCGACTCTGACGACGAAATAAATCATGCTCTCTCAAACACTTCGGTCCAAGAGCCGTCTTACGCTTGGTGGCGCCCAATCAACATTATCACGGCACTAAAATACGTCTTCACCCTCCTCCTCTCATCCCTTCTCATCCACACGTCACAAAAAAAAACCCGAAAAAAATTCCTTACAGCTAAACCGGCTCATTCAACAAAATTTTTTCAAAATACCAGCCTACCCGCGTCATTCCCGGAAGACTCCCTGAACCGTTCCCTCTTAAGGCAATTGTCCCAGTCCATGAACTCCCTCGCATCACGGACCACAAACGCCTTCCCAACGTTCAGCGACGAGCCACAGGAAGACCCCAAAGCATTTTTGGAAAAATTCGAAAAAGCAGCCGACAGTGAAAAGCTACAAGGAAATGCACTTGCGGAAAAGATTTTCGAGCAATTACGTGAGGATGCAGAAAAATGGGGAAGCCCATTTCGAAATTTCCAATTCAACTGTCTGAAGAACGTTCTGAAGAACGTCTCTTAGAACGATACGATTCACCGGGAATTCTCTCCAAATTGAGGAGTCAAGCATATGGACAACACCAAGGCCGAAAAGACTCCACCGAAATATTTCTACTACGAAAAATTCAATTATTTCGGAGATTGGAAAAGGAAACACCCGAAGAAGACATCGTCAAAATTCTAGTAGAACTTGTAAAACCGGAAATACGAACTTATCTTCAGACCAACCCACCAACCACTTTCCAACAATTGCTAAGACAAGCCCGAGAATTGGAAGAGGATCTCAACCACAGTCACCCTAACCCTCCTCGAGAAAACCCCGCTCCGCCAAGGCACGAATTACCCCCATGTCGATTCTGCCCCGAGCGTCATTTTCATTTGTCCGGTATTAGCAGAAAGAAATCTTAGACAGGCACCTCGATAGCTACCTGCACTTCATTTACCCCCCCTCCCCAAATTTAAATCCTCCTCGGCTACAGCAAATCCACCCCAAGGATTCCTTTTCACTCCTCCCCACCATTCCCGTCGAAATGAATAATCACCGGTACGATGCCCTCATAGACACAGGGTCACCGCTCAATTTCATTCGACCCGATCACCTGGACAAAGCAGACCAAATCAAGCCCACCCCACTAACGATACACCTGGCCACCGATGGAAATTGCGCTACAACCATGGGACAAGTCGAAAAAACCGTCACCATAGGGACCGAAGTCCTCAGAATAAATTTCCACGTCTTACCACAGGCTCGGTCGGCTATTATCCTTGGATACAAATGGCTAAAACAACAAACAGCCGTAATTGATGCATCAAGAAGTTGTCTATACCTTGGAAATAACGTACGCCAAACCATACATTGGACCAGTGCTAAACCATCGACACCTACGCCCACCCCATCGCTGCCATTAGGAGAATTAGCTCCGGAAAAACAATCAGACATCCAGACAGTCCTGACCGAGTTCCCAGAGCTTTTCTGTTCCACTCCTGGCCGCACGTCCCTGATACCCCCCCACTCTATCTCCTTGCGAGACCCTACTCCCTTCAATCAAAGGCCATATCGATGCTCCAGTGAACGAGGAAAAATCATAGCGGAACAAGTTGAAGAAATGCTGGCCCAACAAGTCATAGAACCTTCGCATTCACCATATAGCTCTCCGGTGGTTCTGGTCAACAAAGAAGGAAAGCCTCCCCGGTTCTGCGTGGACTATAGGAGGCTAAACACACAAACAAAGGACCTAAATCCAGCGTTACCAAACATCTCCGACACCCTCAAGAGCATGGGGAACGCCAAATACTTCACTACCCTCGATCTACGAAAAGGTTATTGGCAAATACCCCTCACTCCGGAATCACGACCTTACACAGCGTTCACCACACCCTCCGGAGGCCATTACCAGTTCCGAGTTTTACCGGTTGGTCTGAAAAATGCGCCAGCTAGCTTCCAGAACGCCATGAAAACCATTCTTAGAGGCTTCATCGGACATTTCGTATATGCCTACTTAGACGACGTGATCATTTTCTCCGACACGTGGGAAGCTCATTTGGTCCACATCCGTCAAGTATTCGAACGACTGAGGAGTTTCGGACTCTCTTTGGCCCCCGAAAAATGCACTTTCGGCAAACAAATGTTACGTTACCTCGGACACCAACTAGGCACCGAAGGAGTTCGACCTTGTGACGAACACGTAAAAAATATTCTCGACGTACCACCATTAGGGTTAGGGTGTGGTTAGGGTGTGGTTAGGGTGTGGTTAGGGTGTGGTTAGGGTGTGGTTAGGGTGTGGTTAGGGTGTGGTTAGGGTGTGGTTAGGGTGTGGTTAGGGTGTGGTTAGGGTGTGGTTAGGGTGTGGTTAGGGTGTGGTTAGGGTGTGGTTAGGGTGTGGTTAGGGTGTGGTTAGGGTGTGGTTAGGGTGTGGTTAGGGTGTGGTTAGGGTGTGGTTAGGGTGTGGTTAGGGTGTGGTTAGGGTGTGGTTAGGGTGTGGTTAGGGTGTGGTTAGGGTGTGGTTAGGGTGTGGTTAGGGTGTGGTTAGGGTGTGGTTAGGGTGTGGTTAGGGTGTGGTTAGGGTGTGGTTAGGGTGTGGTTAGGGTGTGGTTAGGGTGTGGTTAGGGTGTGGTTAGGGTGTGGTTAGGGTGTGGTTAGGGTGTGGTTAGGGTGTGGTTAGGGTGTGGTTAGGGTGTGGTTAGGGTGTGGTTAGGGTGTGGTTAGGGTGTGGTTAGGGTGTGGTTAGGGTGTGGTTAGGGTGTGGTTAGGGTGTGGTTAGGGTGTGGTTAGGGTGTGGTTAGGGTGTGGTTAGGGTGTGGTTAGGGTGTGGTTAGGGTGTGGTTAGGGTGTGGTTAGGGTGTGGTTAGGGTGTGGTTAGGGTGTGGTTAGGGTGTGGTTAGGGTGTGGTTAGGGTGTGGTTAGGGTGTGGTTAGGGTGTGGTTAGGGTGTGGTTAGGGTGTGGTTAGGGTGTGGTTAGGGTGTGGTTAGGGTGTGGTTAGGGTGTGGTTAGGGTGTGGTTAGGGTGTGGTTAGGGTGTGGTTAGGGTGTGGTTAGGGTGTGGTTAGGGTGTGGTTAGGGTGTGGTTAGGGTGTGGTTAGGGTGTGGTTAGGGTGTGGTTAGGGTGTGGTTAGGGTGTGGTTAGGGTGTGGTTAGGGTGTGGTTAGGGTGTGGTTAGGGTGTGGTTAGGGTGTGGTTAGGGTGTGGTTAGGGTGTGGTTAGGGTGTGGTTAGGGTGTGGTTAGGGTGTGGTTAGGGTGTGGTTAGGGTGTGGTTAGGGTGTGGTTAGGGTGTGGTTAGGGTGTGGTTAGGGTGT